>OU015645.1:10000000-11475000 GCA_907165235.1 Zeuzera pyrina | reverse complement strand
ACCAGTATCAACTCCCAACAGATATGCTCGGTGCCCGTGGTGATGGCGTGCGGCCTGAGCGCCGACGCGCCCGCCCCTGGCGCGGGCTCGCCCCCCAAGAAGCCCAAGTACGGGACCCTCGCCGCACCGGTTAGTCGCTTCGCTACTTCGTCTATGTCTCTGTACAATCGCACAATTGGGAAGGTCACGATGTGCCATGCATTTGACACGTCACTATTTTGTAATGCCTAACTATTATCTATTACATGGACTAATTCATGTCTAACCAATTTATGATGTGGCGGAGCATTTAGTTTGGAATATCGACAAACATAGCTTTCATTGTCCGGTTTGTCCGGCTTTTCATGACGCACGTACACATAACTACAATCACGAAATTTGGCAAGAAGCAAGATTACAAACTCACACTTGCAGTGGGAGAATTGACTGTGATGTATATCGATGTATGTGCGAATATTTTACACGACCCTCGGTGCGCGAGTCAGACTCGTTCTTATCCGGTTTTTTTACACTAATCTGAGTTTTTGTCAAGGGTCACTGCAGTGTATGTGTTGACAGCTATTTGTTCTTCTAGGATGTTGACATGGACGGAAACGTAGGATATATTGAGATATAGTTATAAGACGTGCATTCGTTAGCTCGTGTATTTCTCGACTGACTTACTTTTTGACATTCAAAAATACCATATTATTATTAAGTAGCAACACCATCGAAATAATAGTATTGCCTTTTGTTAACGATTATGATTATTACAGTTCAAAGTCAAAGTCAAATCAATTTGTTCATAGAAACCCAATTACAAGCTATTTTTGAACGTGAAATCTGCTTTAGTTCGGCTCAAAGGGAAAACCTGGACATAGAAAAACGGACAAGACACTCAATCAGATATAATGTTTTCAACATCATTTTGCAAAAAGTTTATTAAAATACAATATTCAGAAAGCCAGTAAATGCATGTGCAGAGAAGACCATTTCCAGACTTGTTTTATCTTCAACGAAATCGTTTATTTTATAGTATGATTTTACGTTAGTAAACTAATTAATCTATGGTATGATTGTCTAATCAATGTAAGTTTTATAACTAATCTAAATCGAGTGACTTCTTGAGGAAATTTATTATAAAAACGAATGCAGTCACCCAAAAATGAAACATTCGACTTATGTAATTTAAATTTTGGAATAACCAATTTATCACGACCTCAATTTCGACCTGAGTAATCACGAATGTTGACAGTAGCTAACAGTGTCATGTGGTATACCTGTAACCTGTAACCTGTAGAGCGCGCTGTGCTCGCGCGTGTGCGCGGCGGAGTGTTCGTGGGCGGGCGGCGCCGTGGTGTGCGTGGACTCGCACGCGCAGCTGCACGTGTTCCGCGCGCCGCCGCCCGCGCCGCCCTCGCCGCACCGCGCGCTCGACGCCCGTGAGTACCGACGCCATTACGACACTTTAGGGTGAATATGGGTGATCATCGCTGTGCCTGCCATCGCTTCCGTTTGACTTTAATTCGTTCTTCAAATTGTCACAAATGACAATTGTGGTGAAAATAGCGGGAAGATGTTGGATGAGGAGGCTTTAGATCGAAGGGAATATACTACACTCAGCATTGAATGGCAATGACCTGAAGAGAGAGAAAAGATGGTCACAAATACAACATGTTTCAATTGTATAAACAAATGTGTCACAATGTCCTTGGACGCCTAAATAATTTTGTTTGCTCAAATCCATAGTTATAATTCTTCAACTTAATTGTAACAAATTAAATTTAACAAATATGTAAAAAGTATCCGTCTGCATTATTTTTTTATTACTATGTACTATACGTATATCCAAACTAGCTTTTACCTGCAACTTCATTCGTGTATAAATTATAGTCTATGTGCTATTCTGATGTATAAGCTGTATTACTGTATAGTTTCGTCAAAATCCGTTTTTGCGTCAAGTAGTTTTTGCGCGAAAGAGTAACAAACATCCATACATCCATCCTCACAAACTTTCACATTTATAATATTAGTAGGAAATAGGATCTCACACCTAAGTCACCCAACGCAACAACCTTACATATCTGGGCGACAGCAGGCAATTCCGTTACACGCGAAGTGGATGTCAGCCTTCTTTTATACATATTCTTCGCTACTGAGTACCCGAAATGGCGATGCTACAAGACTGAATTGCATTTGGGTACTATGATGTAACGGCTCGCCAGTCGCTTATATAGCACCTCTTTGTCCAAAAACTCAAACAATTTATGAGCTATAACCATAGCATCGAGAATCGTTATCACTTGAATCATGCATTAAATAACTCAAATATTAGTAAAATTCTAAAATATATAACATAATTTTAACTGGTTCCCAATTTGACGTTAACTTTTGTGACACCCTGTGTAATGTGTCTGTATATTCCCAGAGGGCGCTACGCGGGTGTCGTCCGCCGTACCGTTACTAGAATATGCTCTCGTCTCTGGAATCGACTATCTGGACGTGATCCTTGGGTTTAACGGCAACGTGGCCGAGTTGGCTGCCTTGTACGACAGGTGCGTGTTCGGCTGTATGTGAATTATTTTAGTGGGGTGCATACCACACTTGCGGGCGTATACGCCTGTGTGTGACTTATATTTGTGTAGGTGAATATGACAGGTGTATATACGGCTGCGTGTGTGTTATTTTTGTTCTGGTGCATACCACAGGTGTGTATACAGCTGCGTGTGACTTATTTTTATGCTGGCGCATACTACAGGTGCAAATACGACTGCGTGTGACTTATTTTTGTGTAGGTGCATACCACTGAGTAAGTAATCACTACTTTTTAGTGCATACGACAGGTACGTATATCTCGACTGTATGTGGTTTATTTTTGTATGGGTATGTACGACAGGTGCGTATACGACTGCGTGGTTTATTTTTGCATGAATGCATATGACAGATGGTATACAGCTGTATGTGACTAATTTTTTTGTGGGTGCATATGACAGGTGCGTATACGACTGTGTGTGACTTATTTTTGTGCCGATGCATACCACAGGTGCGTATACGGATGTGTGTGGTTTATTTGGTTTTATTTTGAAAGATGTTATTTTATTTTTGGATAGGCTGCATGTATTTAGTGTATGTATTTTATCAGTTAGGCATTTCACACGCACATAAGATGCTTTGTGTTTGAACGTGTATTTGTATGTACTCTTTATCTAAGTACGTACGTGCTTGTATGTGTTATGATTAGATTATAAATGTGTTGTCTACAATGCCCCGTACGCGCACATACATACTCGCGTTTGTATATGTGTGTACAGCGCAGTATATTTTTATGTTAATTTCTAATGTGTACATTTAAAAAATATTCTTTAGAGCAGGGGTTCCCAAACTTATTTTGTCTACTGCCCACTTTGAGAATAAATTATTTATTAGCGCCCCCATTTTTTCACCTACTGAAAAACCACTATAACTTCAAATTAAATTAATTAATTATTGTGAGCTATATTAGCGGAGATTAAACATTAATTCCAAACGAGACTTTTACTATAACCCGCAAGAGATAACTTGAAACCTGAGCGCAGTAGGTAATACACAACGGCGCTCAGGTCTCAAGTTAACTCTTACGGGCTGCCAAACCTGCCAATGAGAATGATTATTGAAACGCAACTTTATAGTATTCAAACAGAGTATCTTTTATTCAAAATAAAACAAATATAATCGATCCTTATATAAAAACTAATGTGAAGGATGAATCTGATGCTGTTTAATAAGTTTGTTGATATCAGGTTCCAATTTACTCAAGAACAGTTGCAAGTCGCCACGTTTGGTAACATGCAAACGATTTCTCTTTTTAATAAGCAGTGTTGCCACAGCACTAAATCCACGTTCACACAAATATGACGATGGGAATGCTATCAAGAATCGCTGAACGATTGACCACAATCCAGGGTACAATTGCGGGATCGGTTTTTGTAGCCAAAATTCTTGGTAACCATTTTTGAACTTGATTTTTATTTCCTTGTTTGTTGTCAATTCTATAAGTTCTTCTTCCAGCTGAGGTGACATTGCTGTGTTGACATTTGAAAACGGATCTAACACCCAGTCTGATATTTCCAAGTTCAAAATGTCCTGGTATCGTTCGGTGAAGTCAATGTGGAGGTTTTCCAAATGTTGGCAGTAGGCAAACAATTCGTCGTTACTGCATGATACTGATAAATTCGGAAAATTGTGAAGCTCACGTCCGCCCATATTCTTTTTGTGTAGAAGCAGTTTGGCTGCGAAAGCAGCAACGACGTTTTTTGTTTTAATTAAATTTAGTTCATCGCCTTGCAGTTGGAGATTTGGATTGATTTGGAGATGTCGTTGAACAATTTATACAGGTCTGTCATGTAAGCTATATCATTCTTTGATGTAATGAGCTTGTTGTGCAATTCTGTATCTTTAGTTTCCAAGAACTCTATAACAGAGTCAAACAGGTTGTAAAATCGAGTCAGACAATTGCCTCTTGATAGCCAACGAATTTCAGTATGAAACATCAAACGGTTGAAATCCTCGTCATTAGTAACACAAAGCTGATGAAATAATCTATCATTCAAAGAGCGGATTTTATTGACTGCTTTGATGACATATTGCAGTGATTGAAATAGTCGTTCACTTAAGTTTCTAGCAACCAAATGTTGTCTATGAATAACGCAATGTACAGCAAGGAAATCTGGAATTTTATTTTTTAAGTGCGCTATGAAGCCTTTATGGCACCCTGTCATAGCCGGAGCGCCATCCGTAGCAACTGATATAATATTTTTCAAGGGAATCTCTTTCTCATCACAAAACTTTTCCAATGTATTGAATTTGGTTTCGCCTTTTGTGTCGGTCTCTAAATTTCTAGCAAAGAATAGTTCTTCACATATTTTCTCATCTTTAATAAACCTCACGTAAGACAGCAACAATGCTTCATTAGTTGGTAAAGTGGACTCATCGAGCTGAATTGAGAATTGACTTGTCCTCAGGTGATCACACAACGATCCTTCAATATTTTCAGCCATTTCATCAATTCGTCTTTGCACAGAATTATTACTCAAAGGAATTTTTCGGATAATATCTGCGGCTGGTTTATGAAGCACAGTAGTTATTACTTCCTTTATTGCTGGCAAAATTAACCTTCTCCGATGTTATGTGGTTTGCCTTTTTGAGCAATTAACAAAGAGATATTGTACGAAGCTCGAAGTCCGTCGTCATCTTGCTTAGCAGCCGCCGAAAATAGTTTTGCTACACTTGGCTGAATATTATGCTTCTTCTCTAGGTCTTGAAAATATGCTACATTCTTGTCTTTCTTATCTGGATGCATTTTATTCAAATGATCTTGCAGTCTTGAAGGCTTCATTGCTTCATTCGAAAATGTTTTTAGACATAGAAGACACAAAGGCGACGATGGGTTTGTCGGATTTTCAATGAATCCGAATTTAATATATTCCGCAAAGTATTGCCGTCTCTTCTTTTTTACTTCCGACATTGTTTTGTTTTGAGAAATACGTAAGTAAGTGTTGAACTTAAGTACTGCTCATCTATTGCGCGCGAAACCGCAAATGAAAATAAAATAAATATTACGTTGTTTATATAGGATTGCATAAGCAGCACGCACCGACAGGAATAAAACAAACATGCATAAACTCTTTTATCTCATTCGACGCTCAATCGTACTCAACAAGTCAGAACAAGTATTCTATGAACCAGCCGATTGATACAGGAATGCACAATTCGGGTTATTTAACAAAAACTTGTTAAAACATGATTGCTCGCGGTCTATTATCTACGAAAATTACCTATCTGGGAGTACTAATAACTATTAAAATGCGAAAGTGTGTCTGTTGCCTTTTTATTTGTTTGTTTGTGTCTACTTTCATTTCGAAACGGAACGACCGATTGACATGATTTTTATTTTGTATATTCAATAAAACAGGACAGATATATGAACTACGTTACTATGCGGAGAGAAATATCGAACCGAGTTTGAGCAATCTTTTAATTAATATTAGTTGATGTTCACAAGTTGTAGTTGAGAGTCGAGAGCTCATGCAGTCGTTGTCTAAGATACCTCCTAGCAAAATTAAATTACAAATCACCCCCCAAGCTTCTACACAACGCCCCCATTTTTTTTCTGGGTCTCTTACCGCCCCCCTTTAGGCCTGCAGCTCCCACAATGGGGGCGTTATCGCCCACTATGGGAAGAGTGCTTTAGAGCTTTAGAGTATTAGAAAGTGACGGATGATAAGTACTATTTTTATAATTTTATTTCTGTTTGTCTGTCTTTAAACACCTTTTTCGATTCCTCAAACGTCATTATTCGCACATATTGACGCTGGGTGTTACACAAATGGACCATATTGTTTTGCAGAATGAACGAGTCGTTCCAACGCCAACCGCAGGCATTCCAGCAGTATTACTACGGCAATTGGCTGAAGATGAAAATTGCGATATGCAGGTGATTAACATGTTTTTTAAATATTACTTTAAATTGAAATAAATTTCTATTATGTGTAATATAAAAATATCTTAAATAGATTTCGTTATTTATTAGGAATGAAGTAAAACTGTATTCTGGCTAATTCTGTTACAGGTGTAAATTTTTTTTGTAATTATAAATTGTGACACTTTTATAGATATTTAATCTAAAATGTGTTTAAACGCGATTCTTAAGAACATATTTTTAAAATAGTCAACTTTATCTATAATGTGAATATGAACAGTAAGACTACTTTATAGAAAGTTAGGTGGACAGCACTGGACGGTTGTTGATGTGGTCGAAGACTCGACAGTGATGCGAATTGCTATCAAGCACGAATGAATTAAAAAACATTTATTCACAAGAAAATACAAATGTTAAAATACATGTCTATTGTGATTTATTACTGTACAACGCCATCTATGAATTTCTTGATGAACTAACACGAGATTTAACTATTACTTTACAACGTCATCTGTGAAATTATTGTACTAACACAAGATTTAACATTAGAGAAAGCAGTTTGTCATGGCACGTACGTAACCCCAATATTTAGCATGATTATGACTGAGCCAGTCGGGGTTGCGCCGTAGCTGCGATTATTACGATTACGATACGTCTCCCGCCGCGCCGCATGATCACCGCTAATACTTAGAAATAAACATGCAAATCGTATCCGTGTGCATTGTTTTTTTTGTTATTATTTACTTATACTAGCCGACCTGAAAGACGTTGTCCTGCTCGAACGTTGCAATAAAAAAAATCCTTGCAGCCCCACCTACTGGCGGGGTTATTACCTAAAGATTTGCAGACAGCGACAGCCACGCGATCACTTCGCGACCGGTAACTAATTGTAATAAAACATTGATAACATATATGACGATTGCGTATTATTATTCTATGACTTTAAAATGCACTTTTTGCGGTTGATTTAGCGCCATTATACAAATTACATTATACAAATTCTCGTTAAGACAGCAGATATCGCGCGATATTGGCTATCGCAAGCTGTCTGCAAGTTACGTGATAAGCGTGCGGGTCCAATTGCGCAACGCCTAAATCACTTCATGAATCACGCGTTTATATTTTAAGGCTAATTACCTATTTTATTTCGACGTTTTGACCGGATTGCGCCGATCGTAGTCACGGTCTTAGACTGATGAGAATGAATGTCACCTTGCCTAAATCACTGTGCCATCGAGGTCGTTGCCGTCGTACGTTCTGGAACTGGCCACATAGTATGTATGTGTGCGTGTGCGTGTTCAGTGAGTGAGGTCGGTGGTGTGCGTGTGCGTGTGCGTGTGCGCGTGCGCAGGTCGTCCCCGTGCGCGGGCGCGCAGGCGGTGGTGTCGTGGGCGGGCTGCGCCATCAGCGCGGCGGGCGCGGCCGCGGCGAGCGGCGCGGCGCTGCGGCCCGACGAGCGGCCCGACGCGCCGCTCGCCGCGCTGCTCGACGAGCATCACCCCGACCATGACAAGGTATCGTATATGGTCTATCCAAGCCCTTAGACCGACTGTTACCATGGACGGAGCATTTGCTCTAAAAGCATGTCCTTACGATGTCCTTTTTGATGTGTAACATATGCGGCGGATCAGAGCGGCTGTTGGCGAGGCGACGCGTCGCCTTGTGCGCATCACGCGCGCTCGTATACAATCTTGTTATTCACTTCGGAATACATCGCCTGTTTTTCAAATAAATAATGTTTTTCTTTTAAAAAAATCTGAATATTTCGTTTTCGATTATGCCATATTTATTTCCTTTAGTAAATCATCCTTTCATGCATATTTACGTCCCGCGACGGCACATTTTTTGTTCTTGACCAAGTTTCTAGATTTTTACTAATGTGCGTGACTAGGGAAGGTCACAGTACAACGATACACAGCTGTACATGACATATTTTTATATTTGTGAATACTAATAACCAAAACAATTAGGATTTACGAGTATTTTGCAAATAATTATTTCATAGCCGACTCATGACAATTACACTGACAGTGCGAGATCGCCATACTTACTATAGCAGTTTTACTAGTGATTACACTCGATGACATAGAAATAGACGAAAATTCGTTGGACACAAGGTGGTATGAGCGGCAACTTATTATAACTCAGCCCATCATGTTTCATGGTCCGAGTCCACGCCACGCGCCACAGATCTACTACTACATTGTACGACTCGTTCATTCTGCAAAACGATATGCTGAGGGCTCACATATTTGTGATACTACAACGGTAATATGTGTCAAAATAAATATGACGAGTGAATGCGATGTTCATTACTTAACAACTCGTCATCCACTATATACTCGGACCAAAAATAAAAATGGACTCAGCATTTGCTCTAGGAATACACTTCAAAATCTTAAACATTTTTTATGTTCGTATTATTTGGCAAATTTTGAGTACATGTGAGGGTAATATTAATTTTATTGTAAATTTTTAATGTGAACATATTACTTAGATCAAAATCAGCAACTGTCAACGGATGGTGTTCCTATTATTATTCATATTTATTATAATTAAAATCAAGTGTTCTCTTCCATCATTAAACCTCATATAATCACAGTCAACCAGTTTTCTTTAATCTTGTATGAAGAACCAAAGACCTATATAATATACAGTCCACATACAAATTTTTACACACGCTTAAGATTGACGAGTATTTTTCAAATAATTATTACAATAAAGTACGTCAAGTCGGTTATGAGCTGAAACGAATGACACCGTAAGCGCAAGATTGCCATTCTTACTGTAGCCCCAAAACAGAGAGAGTACAGAAGTAAAACTCATATATGTACTTCATTTTTTATACCTACTCTCGGGCGTGTGTAAGGGTTGCCAAAAGTGTAATGCAGCAATTTTTATTAATGCTAATGTAAAGTATTATAAATATGATGTAATTTTTTAAATAGAACTAGAATGTAGTATATTGTATAATGCATGCATTTGTTTAACTTGCTACGTCCATATGTGTCTGTCTTTTCGGTTAAAAGTATGTCAATTTCGAACTACATTCCAATATCCAATTAAAATTTAGCTTCGGTGACAATGCTTGCCTAATATTGCATTACCATGGAACTGGTTTGATTTTGAAGCTGGAAGGTTGACATAGTAACTCTTCAACTTACCAAGATAGTAACTCTTCAACTTACCAAGATAGTAACTCTTCAACTTACCAAGATAGTAACTCTTCAACTTACCAAGATAGTAACTCTTCAACTTACCAAGATAGTAACTCTTCAACTTACCAAGATAGTAACTCTTCAACTTACCAAGATAGTAACTCTTCAACTTACCAAGATAGTAACTCTTCAACTTACCAAGATAGTAACTCTTCAACTTACCAAGACAGTCTCGTCGTGTTTTTATGAAGTTCGCTGCTGAACTAAATATATGATTTTTATTATACGCCTACGATAATGTGTTTGTTAACTTTCTGAAATAACTGTAACAGATAATAGAAATAACAACCATATATTATATAGAATACTGTTGCAACGGCAACACAGGCCCGCGGGGCTCACTTATTATTTTTAATCTGTTTTTTATTTTTATATAATTTTCATCTAGCCTTACTCACTTACTTACTTAGACTTTCCTGTGGATTTTTCTTATTACATGATTGTATATGGCGAATTCATATTTTTATTTTATCGTCGTATTCTAAGCACCTACAATCAAACTTACCAGCCACCTATGGATACAGTTACACGAACATATACTAATTTATTACGATATACAAAATTTCTGTAATTAAAATATTATAAATTTGAGACAATCGCGCTCAGACTGTTCCGAGACAATCCCAGATTCCGTGTCTGAGCGATGTCCATGTGTGTGTGTTGCTTGAGTGCACTTTGTATGGAGTTTAACTTCTGTTACTCCTTTCTGTTTTGTGCTATTGCTGTTTTACTTTTGGTTGCACGCAATGGGTTAGTAAGAGAAACAAATTCGTTCGAAGCACAGTGATAAGAGCAGTAAGCGGTAACTTGTTATGCCTCTGTTAATTATATTTTTTGTACACCCGTAACGTTTTAATCGATCACGCTTAACAAAATAATCGATTTAAAGTACGCACTATCCTTCGATCACAAATAAAAAACTAGATACACAAATAACGCTCCAAAAATGTCCGAACCAAATGTGCGCTCTAATAAGTATTTGAGTGCTCATTGAGTGAGACAGATTATGTGAATTATACTTTACGCACGAGCGTAAGATTGCATTTTAAATATTTTTTACAAACATTGTTTCAATGTCATGCAAGAATCGTTTACAAGCTTTTATAACCTTATGGTTTGGCAGTAAGGTCTACTTTAGATTAACACAATGTTACCGATAATACTATACGGTATTAAAAAGATATACGTCAATTCGGACAATAATTTGTTTAGATTTTACAGGAGATTGTGCATCTAATTCTTTATTTGTGATCGAAGGCACCATCCGATCGAGATGAATCATTAGAAACGCAGTGAAGTGGGACCAAGTTTCGCAAATATATCCCTTTAGTTCGGCGTCTCGTAACAAAGCATTCTTTCGCAATTTGACAGTTGACAGGTTGTCACTGCCATTCTCAACAAAACTCCACTGATAATTCGTCAGTGTTGCCAACCTTCGCTCGCAATACACTCACTTTACAATGCGACAAATCTTGCATTGATATGGCCACTATAATCTTTCTCGCTTTGACGATCTATATTGTCAAACCGGCCTTTGCAGCCTAGAATACTGCATTCTACCATCACGCACAAAAGACTATCTGACATATATTTACAAAAGCGAAATTGTACGTATTTTTCGACGCTGCTCGTTTATTTCGATGGAGTAATGCCACTTGATTTGCTGTAGTATAAACGATTACTATCCAAGCGTTCACCACTCACCACTGTACATGCACTCGGTACTCGCCACTGTCTTTGACAGATGTAAATCGGGCATAAAGCATCAACACGACATAAACCCGATTAATTAGGATTATAAAATGTATACAAGTCGTGAAAGTTTATTGTTACCAACACCGATGAGTAAAGAATAAAGGTTATTACGTGACATAGGCAATATTCGCAATCGGGACGATGCCATTTAACTAAAGAAGAAGAACGAATAAAGGAACACTAGCGCCCTCTACAAGAATGCGACGGTGTTGGTGACGTCATCAAGAAGAGCGACCGACGGCTCGCTCCTCACTACCGCTGCGAGATTATATAAATCAAAACTTGAGCGTGCCACGTTGGGACCAAAAAACAATGTACGGCGCCCTAATAGGTTGCCGTGCTTACCACCGTGTGTTGTGTCAAACGATTTACGTGTCTCTTTCTATCCACAAGTAAAAACCACGAGTAAAACAGTTAGCTATACTGAGTATGGCAACCTCGCACTGTCAGTGTAATCATTTGCAAAATACACGTAAATCGCAAGTGTTTTGACTACTAGTGTTCATAGAAATAAAAATGTCATGTTCAGCTGTGTGTATATTGTTGTATTGTGATTCTTCTCTAGTCGCGCAAAAGTCTAAAAACTCGATAAAAAAAAAGCCACCATAAGGACACGCTCTTAGAGCAAATACTCCGTCCAATGTGATACTTGGTCTTTTTGATTTTTCCCTTTTCTGTAGCGCGAAATGTTTACATACAAATTAATTCATTATTGATTGAAGTTTTGGGTGTTGCATTTCTTTAGGTATGTAACACTTTTAATTCTGTCGAAGTTATTATAAACATTAAGGTAAAGTTAACGTAACGAACGCTGCAGGCCCTGGTGTCGCTAGAGGCCCGCACAGACTTGTCGATAGATGCGAGTGCGCTGCAGCCGCTGAGAAGACAACTACAGCGGGCGCTCGACATCGCCATCACCGTGTTGGCTGCAGTGGCTGCCAGCGGAGGGTGAGTACATTTGGCAGGGGTACTCGTACCAATGGGACCGCTAGAATATAATGTAACAATCATGATCTACCGTCGTATTATTGTACCTATTTAACTTGGTAGTATTTTGTTAAAAAAAGGAATAATTGTGGGTAGACATGAAAAACCAGTGTAATAAAAGACGGCTACTCGGTGAAAAACGGGCATTCTATCTTTGTGTTATGAACGGTGTGGTAGCAAATAAATAGTATACAGTGTCAGTTCTTTTAGTTGTATTTTTAATTAAAAAGTGTAGTACAAGTTATTCGTGGTGTTTTATTTATAAGCAATCGACGGTGCAAAGGCCTGATGGTTTAAAATAATTTGTCCTATTTGAGACTAATTTCTTAGCATTCCTTGGATTCACCATCGCGTTGCCGGGTGAGGAACCCGGAGCAGTGCCTGGAATTTGCAACCCAGGAGTAGGTTTAAGAGGCCCCATTATGATACGTACCAATCACCATCACTGCCCGGACTCCTCTGGCTATTTAACCAGTTAAATATTTTTCGGACTGGAACAGCCTCGACGCTGGTGTTCCTCAAGGCGGTATATTGTCTCCTATTCTCTTTTCTTCCTTTATTAATCTTCTATCTTCTGCCCTTCATTGTTCTCATCACTTATACGCAGACGACCTGCACATTTATGTACAAGGCGAGGCGTCGTCTTTGAATGAAGCTATCTGCCGACCGACTCAACTACGATCTCAATAAAATTAATGACTGGTCTAACAGATTTAGTGTAAATGTAAACATCGCCAAATGCCAGGCTATTATTCTACGCAGTTCTAGACAACTTCTCAAAATAAATAGAACCGTGCTTGTGCCTGTAGTATTAAATAACACCGTAATAGAATACAGCACCTCTGTCAAAAACCTCGGCTTGATTTTCGATGTAACATATAAAACTTATCAGAGGGAAAGTAGCGAATACATTGCGTGCACTTTGTAGATATAAACATTTTTTACCTGTATCCATTAAGACCCTCCTAATACAATCTTTGGTACTGCCTTTAATCGAATACGGGGATGTGTGTTGTACGAACATCACAGAAGACGCTCTGAACAAATTGGATCGTCTACTAAACAGTTGCATACGTTTTATCTTTGGATTACGTAAATACGATCACATTCTAGCTACCGTACAAAGCTCAAATGGTTACCCATCAGAGAACCCAGGTCCATTAGGATTCTATGTTTACTCTTCTCAATACTTTTTGATCCCCATTCCCCATCTTACTTGTGAGATAAATTTCAATTTCTTTCTACTTCTCATGATCACGATTTACGGTCAAATCACACTCTTCGTCTTCAGATACCTTCTCATCATTCTGGCTTTATGTCCGATTCTTTTGTGGTCACAGCAGTACGGCTTTGGAATGGTCTTCCAATTAACATTCAGAGATGTTCTGATAAGTTTATATTCAAAAAATCCTTGCGTGAGTATTTCATAAAGAAATTGCAGTAAAGCCGTGAGGGCAATGAATAATCATTGTTCGTTGTTCTTATGGCAATACCACAGGTAATACCTCACAATGTTGTAAGTATCAATTACATCTTTACCCCATTATTTAATATATTTAATATGTGTAGTATATTTAACTATTTAAGTTTATGTATTGTTTAAGTATTATATATGTCATATGCATGTATGTATATGTAGGTATATATGTTCATGTTTTGTATTATTGTGTTTATTATAAATATGTATTATATATTTACGTTTTATATTCTCCATATAAATGTTATGATAATAATATAATTTAGATTAGGTTAATTTAGCATTTTCATTTTAAATATATGCGCTACCAATATTTTCTCCGTTTAGCCTTATAATTGACTGGTGGAGAATACCACTGGACATTAAGTCCGCCATTTGTAAGAATGGCGGACTTAATGCGGCGGACGAAATGAAGTTTAAATAAATAAAATAAAACCAGATTTGGTAGGAACCTGCCAATACCGCTTTGGATGTTCTTTCTAATAAATAACTTACTATAGTTCTTAACAGGCCAAGGTCTTTAAGCAAGTTACAGAGAGATTGAGCTGATATACCTCTCGCGCATATACTTCTACAGCGTATAAACAAATCACATAGCCGTTCTTGATCTATTCGTTCGTTATGTCGTCGCCGCTGGCGTTCCAGCAGTCTTAGAGCCTGTAGGTATTGCACGCAGCGACGGCAGGAGACCGGATGGCTTGACGCTCATTCCTTGGAAACTTGGAAGATCGCTGGTGTGGGATGCCACTTGTGTCGATACACTTACTGTTTCCCATGTGCCGGCGACTTCCAAGTCAGCCGGTGCCGCGGCCAGCACTGCCGAGAACTTGAAGCGGCGTAAGTATGCGACCTCTCTCTGAGAGTTTTATATTTACGCCGTTTGCAGTCGAAACTTTGGGTTCCTGGGGCCCCGAAGCCCACCGACTGGTTTCTGATATTTGTAAGAGACTGGTCGAGGCTTCGGGAGACCGCCGGGCTGGCAGCCTCTTCCGCCAACGAATCAGTTTGGCTATTCAAAGAGGCAATGCTGCCAGTCTGCTAGGTACCTTAAGCATTGAGAGCTTTCTAAGCGGCAACTTTGAGGAAGTCTATTGTTTAAGATAATGTATAGTTTTAAGTTTGTAAATATTAACGTATGTATGTACTTTTTGTTAATGTTAAATGTTTTGTAATGTTTGTTATATTATAATTATAACATTTGTTTGTTTTTATTATGTAATCTTTTGGTATCCCACGGCACTGTTAGTTCTACTAGTAATTTGTGTTTAAGTGTTTTTTTTAAGATAACCCTTATGTGTACTGAAATTTTTTTTCATCCTTTAGTTACATATATGGAGTGCCACTCCTACTTTAATTTTTTCAACACAATTATCCAACAGGGTAGTATTGACTTTGAAAGTCATGTTGACTCCTCCCAAAGGGGTAACCATTGCTATCCAACAGGGTAGCTGTTGGGTAATGACTTTGAAGGTCACGTTGACTCCTCCCAAAGGGGTAACCATTGCTATCCAACAGGGTAGCTGTTGGGTAATGACTTTGAAGGTCACGTTGACTCCTCCCAAAGGAGTAGCCATTGCTATCCAACATGGTAGCTGTTGGGTAATGACTTTAAAGGTCATGTTTACTCCTCCCGAAGAGGTAGCCATTGCTATCCAACATGGTAGCTGTTGGATAATGACTTTGAAGGTCATGTTTATTCCTCCCAAAGGGGTAGCCATTGCAAGTAGGATTTCGATGAAAACATTTGATTGCTAGCTGAAGGTATAACATCGTCATTGACATTTCACGACGAAAGGGTAAATCTGTAGGATCCTGGAAATGCGGAGAATATGAGACAACTGATCTGCCGCTGCACGCTGACAATTATCGAAGTCGGCGCCAAATCAATGTGCAACAAGAGAAAGTCTATTAGTTTAGTAGGCTTGGCAGTTGGCACCGACTTCAGTAACTGTCAAATTTAATTTATTTGTATCGTATTTGTAAAGTTATTTTTGGAATTGAGTTTTGATTAGTAAAGGATAGTTATTTCGTACTTTGCAGTGAATTCTTTTGAAGTCTGTTTAATTTTTTTATTAATTTTTTTTTAATAACCAATCGACACTGTAACTGGAGCAGTGTTTAGACGTAAATGGTTTTCAAACAAAATAAATGACATTTCCACTCTATAGTTTAAGTGCTCCATGAAATACATTAAGCCTTGAGGGAGGACATACGGCTATTTTTTTAATTCCACACGGACGAAGTCGCGGGCAATAGCTTGTAAAGTGATAAGGGTTGTGGCACTTCTTTTATAACAGCTTTGTGGGCCTAGACAAGTGACTCAATTGTCGTAAACGCTAGTAGAATAGAGTGACAAATACCACGTGATTTAGCGTAACGATTTTTTTGTAGTCAAACGTTATTAACTAATATATCAAAGAAACGTGAAGTCGTGTGTAAACCGCCGTATAAAATGAGGCCAAGTGGCACTATTGACGCGCAATAACGCCATCAAACGTTTCGATTGTAGTCAGCGTTTACCACTTTTACGGTGTGGTGGTTCCGTACAGAGATATATTTAGGAATGGTTCCTAAATAATAATAGATAAAGATGAGCACAATAATATGGTTTTTTGATGGACTCACTTAATCTAAAATGGTATGGTTTAAATGGTTATGAGCACCTGCGACCCGATTGGTGATTGGACGTGTACTGACGTAAGAAATTGTTAAATTGCCGCGTGTCAGCATAAACGCTGCTAGCATCGTACACGACTTGTCTAGCCACTAAGGTGACCTTTGTCCCGATGGGGCTGCGCGCAGGTCCCGCGGAGGCTCGGGCGTGGGTCCAGAGCCGTGGGCTGAGGCGCCACTGTTGGCAGCGCTGCGGAGACTGGGCGCCTGCGCGCGCGCCGCCGGCCGCGGGGGCGAAGCGCTCGCGCGCCCGCTGGCCAGACTCGCCGCCACCGTCGGCCCGCACAAACAAGACCTCGCAGGTAACCTATCGAACGGGCAAGTTCAACCCAATGTACACATGGGTGACACTGCGATACGCCGCGCAATAGTATAATAATAATACTCCAGACAATTGCACAGATTGTGTGACCCCAAATTAAGCAGTAAGCTTGTACTATGGGTACCACACAACGAACTTTGGGGGAGCTCCCAGTAACACCCAGACTCCAAGCCAATTTAGAAAAGTTCGTTTCCTAAATTGACCTGACCGGCGATTGAACCCGGGACCCTAGATTGGAAAGCAGATGCATATGCCACTGCGCCAACGGGTCAGTCAAATACCGCGAAATATATGACTATTCCTCACGACCTAGTTAAAAAATAGGTTCAGTATTTATAAATAAAACTGCAAAAATATTCGAAATACAATAAAATACATAGGAGTTATTCGCTTTTAAAATTTAGTAGTGGGAAGAGAGTGGGGATATGTTCCATCTCTGTCACTCCTAGGGCTGTACAATGTCATTGCGACTTTGTGACGTCACAGCTTTGTAGCGCTATCTCCCTCTAACTCATCCCCACTCTGTTTGCACTACTGCAGTGTAAAACCCAATAACTCTGTTTCTGTCAATGAATATCAATTACATTTTTCTCAATTGTAATCAAAACGTTTAATTATTTTAATGCAATGTATGAAAGATACATTTAATAGCAGTCATCCATTGCGCCAATTGTAATCCTCTTACATTGAGACTTTGATTTTTTTTCCATCTTCATGGCATAGCCCACAGATTAGCGCATTTGCCAATGTCACGTATTAATAAGTAGGATCGATATGAAGCACGTTCGAAGTAAATCCGTTGTTTCTTCTTATGGTAAAACTCGTCCAGTAAAGTGATAGTAGGCTTTACTGAAGTTATAAAGGACTTTTTGGAAGAGCGTGAGAATTTCAGCTACACATGTTTATTTAGACCTCCTCCACTCTTTTCACTTATACATAACTTTAAAACACAATATACTATCACTTGTGTACTTTAAAACTCCCAAAAATGTAAAAAATAGAAAATCTAAATAAAATGACAACCTCACTTCTCACGTTCCCGCCAAAAAGTAATCTCTTTTTGTTAGAAATTTATAAGCTTACACCATTATTTCTTTCAGTGTAACAGTTCGTGACGTGCGAAATGCGATATATATTCATAGTACGACACGTGAAGCGAAAACTTTAGTTCCCTTTTTACATACAGGCTTTTTTTAAATACGAGTGACAACCTCATATCTCTCGTTCGTTCTCAAAATCCAATTTGATGTTATATATTGAGAATCATTCGTTGATGTGTCTAAATAAATATACTCTGTTAACTGCATCGGATGTGTCGGCTCACTTAGTCTAAATATGTTGGCACATAACACACTCGAGTGCATAATACGCTGCCTGCGCTAAAAGCCAGCGGGCGCGTGATAAGAGTGGCGTGCACTTTGCAACTCACTCAACGTTACTTGTAAACGTTACTGTGTCGATGTGTAACATTTTGCTGCGCCATAACGCAATTTTGAGTTAGCTCAAAGCACCGGCGTACCCAAATGCCCCTGAGCAAACTGAATTGGTGCAAGGAATTTTGCTGAATAACCCATGCCTAATTCAATGTGCTACAATGGACTTGCCCATTACATTTTATTATCGTTTGTAAGATTCTCTTTTTACAGGAAAGACAAAGAATTTAGGTCGATATAGCCAATGTCTTCAGTAATAATTACTTATGTTAGACCCTAAAATTCCTCCAGTAAACTGATAGTAGACTTTAGTGAAGTTAAAAAGGACATCTTGGGAGAATGCGGAAATTTCAGCTGCACATGTTGGTTTAGACAGTCTCCATTCTTTCCACTTGCACTGAACGCACAATATACTAACGAGTGAAAATGTGTGAGGAGAATGATGAGATTTGAGGAAGCGACAGAGGTATGTAAGGACCGCGACTCTTGGCGCTCCGTCCTCTCTGACTACCCCGTTAGGGATACAGCGTGAAGATATGAATGTATGTAATATACTAAAATGTCAACAGATCTTTTCCCGTTCCCGCCAAAAAGTTAAATTTGCGTATAGAAACTAATATTATAAAGAAGTCTATACTTATTTGTCTTATTTAATATTATTGTAATGATGTATCATTTGCAAGTTAAACATAAGTTCATAACTAAAGCGTATGAAGTAAGACAAATAAAATCAATTGAAATGTAGATGTATGGGTGCTGTTCTCTAACGAAATAGCGGCCGATCAGCTTATAATAAACTAGCGACGCGCCCCGGCTTCGCACGGGTAGACATTTTTTTGGAAATAAAATACATCCCAAGTTACTCGCTGATAATGTGGCTTTCTATAGGTGAAAGAATTTTTGTAATTGTTTGAGTAATTTTTGAATGTATCCATTACATATAAAGAAACAAAGTTTATCTTTTTATAATATTAGTACAGATATGTGTCATATTTACAGGTGAGTCAACTTATTACGTAGATTTACTTCAACGTTGCTGATCGGACACGGCGTCAGCAGTTATTTGTATGTATGACAATTACCTATCCAATTATATTCAACAGAGGAATGCGCGGCCCTCAGTGCACAAATACCGTCGCCTCGAGTCTGGGAATCTTTACCAAGATGCAGTGTGTCCGCGCCGCACGGGAAACCCTGGCCTTTGTATGTACGTAGTTCATTTAACATCACGAATTTTTTTTTAGCACGGTTCTACCTTTGGAGGGAAGATAAACGCTCTGTGGCCATATAACCGATGTCTTCAGTAGCGAATAGATAAATTCTTCATATTATTTTATTAAAATACCGCCGTATAATACATTTTAATTGTTTCTTGTAGTTTCTAGTAGACAAATATATTGGGGCAGTCTTTGTAGTAGGATCCGCTGAGGCGGACTTAGCCACTAATAAAACTCAACACCACACTACTAAATAAGCACTTATTTCAACAATTCTACAACGTAGACACTTTGTGAAACAATTTGTGAATTATTAAAATAATAAACACTCAACCAGTCCTAATAAAATCCCGCCAAAAAACCTCACGAAAAATTAAATTGCGACGCATTTTCAATATTCCCGCCATTTTTTAAGCTGTCATTCGAAACAGTAGTGATGGGACAGTTCCTGTATTGTTGTAAATTGATCGATTGTTATTTTAAAACTAAAGTAACACTGACCTAATGTAAACTTGTATTTAATCGTATTATAAAATATACCCATTTCTTATTTTCAGTTTGAATACGGTGTGGAACCCGAAGCGCTGAGATATACGCCAGAACCTCCTTCTTATGCACAAAGCGACACGACTCCATCTCTAGCAATGGACTCTATAAGGTTACTTGTATTTTTATTTGAATTACTGCTTAATAATATAATTTTGAACTTTAATATTGTGTAATAATTATTATTTTGTTCTCCTTAGATACATGTACCTCGGTGGAGGGTTCCGTCCCGGTAGGTGGCGCGCTTGCGGCCGTTGTGGCGCTCACGCTCTGCCAGCTGCTCACCCAGCGAAACATCCCATACAAAAGGCATATGATGGGAGGTTCTTATCAAACTGCAGGTAAATTCTGTCATGCCAGGGTTTGCGGATTATGATTCATTTTATAAGCTACATTTCTTGAAGACTACTTTCTTCAAACCTTTCATTTCTACGCGCTTTTGAATATTTCTATCAAAATACTCTTAATCATATATGTATATTAATCGAATGTGTTTATTGCAGATGCGGTGGAAAATGGACGTTATTCTCTAATGTTTAAGATAACTTAATTATTATTTAGTTATTACATGTAGAGTAGAATAATAAAGCAAATAAATTGAAAATCTATTTTAATAAACGATACTTAATTTGACTTAATTATCGCTTTTTATTTGAAACATTAATGTAATTGTTTGTAATATGTAATTATTTTATTTTATCGATTCATACCATTTCTTATTTACATCACTTTTATAAGAATCGACATTATTTTATTGGTATGAAATATTTGTTTGCAATAGAATACACAATATTACAATATTAAACAATATACACAGTAGCTCTTATCTCCACACTGGAATATTTCGTATTCTGTAAAACAAGTTACATCTCGTGCTCACAGCAGTCATTTAGAATTGAAATAGCATTACATACACATCCATTCAATAGCAGCAAATGCTGTTTTATGGTGTGAGAGTAGATGTATATAATTTTTAAAATAGAATAACCATACTAGAACTTTAAATGATAGAATGATTTTATATATGAGTACGAATGCACGTCTGTACGCATGCGCGAAAATCTGCGTATGTATCTGAGATGTTATGCATGTAATTCGAACGAGCACTACAGCGATCATTGATCGGTACCTAGAGAGTGGCCAAACGCGCTTAAGCGTCCTATAGATATTTGGTCGGTCTGATACCATTTATTGATTTGAAAAATAATTACATTCACTTTGGTCTGAATGTAAACTATGTAGAGCATAATCACGCGTAAGCAACTGCATAGGAAGAGTACTAAAGTTTTATATTTGAAAGGGCGCCACTTTGGGATCTTGCACCACCTAAAAATTTTACTAAGGCCCCCACTGATTGTCGCATTATTGTCGTCGTCATAGATCACAGAATACTAATATACTGTCATAGATGTAATGGACGTAATCCTAGTACTTCTCGCTACTAAAGATGGTATCATCGGCTGGTTTTCAGTAATGAATAACATTGTTGTGTTGTTTTGAAACAACTGTTATTATGAACTGTTGTCTATTATCCTGTTATATTCTTGTTTTGCAAAACGATAATGAACGAAATACATTACAATGGTAGTTATTATTTATTTTTGATTACTGGCTGTAGCATTCAAAAATTAAAATTAACTTTACTTCAAAGGTAGGCAGTATGAAATGGTAAATTGAAATGTGTGATTTGTTACAGTAAAATGACAAAATTTGTGTACAAAAGGTCATTTTATCTCGGTCCAATAAAGGATTAATATCCTAAAATTAGCAAATAATATATGAATCGAGAGGTGACTCGTGGATAGCGCTATCTCTTGCACACCTATTGCTGACTATATGTTACGTACTCGCTATCGCTCTTTTGCAACAGCTCGCTACTGGACAACAGTTTATAATGAGGCAACAGCGTACGATTCCACAATATTTTACAACGATAACAGGATAACAGTCTTCAATAATGCATTATTCATTGCGTCAAAATAATGACGTATGACGTTATAATGACCATCTTTACTCTGTACTAATGACGTATACTAAATATATGTATCTCTGTAATGTAAGAAAGGGATAAAACAGTTCCCTCATTGCATTTGACAGCATTAGAAAGAGACGAGTATATTTCTAAACAATGGAATGTATATGTCAACATCGTACTCTCCCCTCGCCCTTCACACCCCGCACTATTAAGACTATTTTTTTCTCGAAGTTGGTCATCTGTCCCTTATAGTTTGTGGTACTAGACGTATACTAAGCAAACATCGTCGTACATGATCAAGAATATAAGTGAATAATCTATGTTATCAACCCCGTCCAATTTGCATGGAGCGGAGGTTGCATCAGGTAAATATTAGGCAAGTTATGCAACAAGGTCACGCTTATTGCCTAACTTGCCGTTAGCATGCGATAGCCGAATGATGCGGGATATCTGTTGTCAAAACGAGAATTTGAATAATCTAATTTATATAGTGGCACCATATCTAGTTACCGCAAAGAGTGCATTTTATGGTCGTGGCGCAATAGACACGCAATCATTATACGTGATATCGGTTTTTTTTATTACAGTTAGATGGTTATACATGATGTCAGTTTTTTATTACAATTAGTCATCGATCTCGCAATAATCGCGTGACTAGCGCTGTTTGCAAATTTTTAGATAATACTCCGCGCGTGTGGCATTGTAGGGGCGTCAAGCCAAACAATGCTTCATGCCAATTGTACGGGGTTGATCAAGCATACTTGATCGTGTGTGGCGGACATTACGTTCACTGTGTTACGTCTAGTGTTGAGCAAGCAGCACGCAAGTAAGCACTATTTTGTTAGCACAGAATCCCTCGCACAATACTAATTTTTAAAGTGTACGCTGCGCTGCTACCCAACTCTAGTTACGTTGTGCATAGGGACACATTAATTACTTACTAACTTAGAATAGGGATGTTCTTACAGAAAATCAAGGACGTATATTTTGTCCATGCCAATGACTAAAGAAAGTAGTCATTGGTCCATGCAGAAATTAGGTACATCTATTTTATTTTCGTTGTCACACATCGATACGTTATATCGATGTTTTCCGATGCATCGAACAAAAACATTGATGTTCTCGATACATCGAAACACACACGCTAACTCCATTGAACCGTTCGGTCATTTTTTATTTATTGAACTATTGGTTGTATACATAGAGTACCAAATGATATTTATTGTTACTCAATGATTGTATAGGTTGTATGACAAGGCTCTAAGTCCTCGGTCCAAGGAACAAAAAGGACGGCACCATAATAAGCTGCCGCTCGTAACACTCATTCATTCTTTCTCTTCTCTTTCTATCTCATTGAACATAACCACAAGTAAAACTGTTAGCTGTAATAAGTATGACAACTTCGCACTGTCAATGTAATTCGCATTGCCTAATGAGTCGGTCATGAAATAATTGAGTCATATAGAAGCAAAATCAGCAACATCCAGTTCAACTGAAAAGCGTGAAAAAGATATTTTTTATTTACGTCTTATGGAGCAGTTTCTAATTATTATTAGTGACATCTAATGTTGAATAAAAACTTTATAAACCAACATTATACCAAAAAAATCCTGAGTAAACTTCAATTTTCCATAAAATAGTACATTAATTTCGTATGTTGCTGTTTCTGCATCCAAAATGTGGATGTTGCTGCTTTTGCATCAATTTTAATTGGATATTGCTGCATTTGTAACGGTGGGTTTTGGAGTTTACGTAGTCTAATATTCTTGATACTTAATTTATATTAAAACCAGTACATAAATTAATGTTCATTACTCAGAATATGTGTGGTTTATGAACATTTATGTAAAATGAAAATGACAATACCTAATCTGAAAAACTTCTATACACCGAATTAAATGATTTTTTGTGCGTATGATATAAATTACACTTCATATTGATTACTTACTACTATGTTATTGTATTTTCGAAGCTAATGTGTTACTTTTTATTCGGATAAGGTTTAGATCAACTACGGTATACGTATTTGACTCTTGATCATTAATATTTTTTTAAACTAATTCTTGAGAGGCATATAGTTTTCGATATTATTCATATTTCACGAAATCATTTCTACGCAAATACAACTACAGTGCTAGATTTTCTTAAACTAATCGAAAGTCTTCTATAGACTATAGATAAATATTGTATATGAAAAATATCATGAACATCAAGAATAAGGTGTAGATTGACGAGAAAGAAGATTGGCAGAAACCCATGCAGTTTCAGTGTCGCATATAGAGTGCGTTGGTTAATAAAAATATCTAAAATATACACATCTATATAATTGCAAAATTAAATGTAATTACAACATATTTTTCCGAATTGGGGTTTTGTATATAAAGTACTAAAATGATAATATTGAAAAATAATACAAAATCGAGTAACAAAATGGTTTAATATTATCATTAATATCTCAACAAGGCAAATCAATAAGAGTCAATAACATCTAAACATTAGTTGATCTGAACCATTTCCCATTATTTTGTTTGCATTCACAATACAATTGTCAAGCACATTTACAATACAAGTATCAATCACACATGCATATCATCTACTTCTTCTTGCGGGTCACAAAATTCTTCATTACTCTGAATATTTTTTCGCAGTAGAACGCCAATGCATTACTTTCTTAGGTTTGCAGTGTTTTAATATGCAACCATCCTGTATCGATTATGCGGGTTTTGCATAAAAATTATCAAAAAAACTGTGTAACACACACGGTCACACATTCTCAGAAACAGATATTTAAATATTTTTTTATGGTGACAGCAACCTATTCAGAAGATTTTTAGCAGAATACCTAGAACAAAATATTAAATATATTATCTGTAAAAATTTAAAAATCCCCCAACACAAAAAAAAGTTTAAAAAATATTTTCTTTTTTTTACTGAAAGGCGTCGGGGCCCGCTAAGTAAATAACTCAACATAAAATAACCACAATATCAATTACCACACCACCAATATTACTGTTGTTTACTTTTAGATACTCATTTTACTTAAAAATAAATCAAATATATTGGTATTTCTATTGTATCTAATGCAAGTATTATTTGATTTTCATAGAAAACAATTAAAAAGAGTATAGATAGAACATCAATGATCAAATTGATTCAACTGTACTATAATTTACCGTTCTTTCTCATCGAGGTTTCTCTTCCATTTTTCGTGTTTTGCTCTTCTCTTTCGACTGTTTTTATTATCACAGGGTTTAGGAAAACATTTCATCTTTAAATTTTTTTACGGTTTTATACAGATAATCACTATTTTCCTGTTAAATTCATTAATTAAACGAACACAAACTTAAACAAAACTAACAAAGTCGCCATAGTAACGGTGTCCGAACGGCGTTAGCTGATTGGTTGAAAGGGATGATGCTGTCTTTGTTACAATCATTTGGGATAATGCTGTTTTTGCCACTAACCTAAGTTCAAAATGTCTGTTTTGTATAAGATATTGCTGGTTTAGCTACGATTTTAATATTCCATCAAATAAAATTGACGTAACACTACTTGACTGCATTAAAAGTTACTACAGTGAAAAAAGTGGATGTTGCTGTCTTTGCTTCTATATGACTCAATTATTTGCAAAATACTCTTAAATCTTAAGTGTTTTGGCTACTAATATTCACAAAAATAAAAATATGTCATATTCAGCTGTGTATTGTTGTACCCTTCCCTAGTCACGCACGTTATTAAAAGTCTGGAAATTCGGTCAACAAAAAGAGACACCGTAAAAACGCACCCTTAGAGTAAATTTTGATTCTTGGTCCGAGGCTAAGTTTTTGCGGATGTCGCATCATCGAGTGGTGGAAAGTTTGAAATAAACCACAGGTTTCTTGTTGTTTTCTCCAAGTAAAAAAAAAACGCGATGTGATTTTGAATACTAATGTACCTATATACTTATACGTATTACTTATGTTATACGTATTATGTTCTGTACGGGTACCGCTGAAAATCAGTACAATATACTGAGTTACTGTCCTATATTTGCATCATATCACTATGGGCTAAGAAAATTGTGTACATATAGTGTTTAGGTCATGCTTTTTTTTGTGTTCGTGTTTTTTTTGTTTTTGTATTAATTGGCATAGTAATGTGTAAGTGATGCCAAATAAATTACTGTCTATGCCTATAAATGTAGTTCGATGCAACGTTGAACATCGAAAGTAACCCATACATCGGATTGATTCGATGCATCAATTAATGAACATCGATTTTTCTATACATCGATGCACATTGAGCATCTCTAGTTGTGCGAGCTGAGATCGTTGACAAAAGTTACTTACTGCGACTGCGTTATTAATCTTATCGCGAATTTCCTGATAATCTTACAACCAGTTAATATTATTGAATTTGTTTTATTAATAAACAATTTATATTTAATATAATGGCGGACAAGAAAGGTATTTATTCGCTTTATTTCTATATTTCTCTTTGTTCTTTCTATACAAGGTTGACATATGTAACGTCATTGTGAGGCCTTGATTTACAAGTTTATGTAGTGAGAATTGTAATTTTAAGCGTAATTTTAGTGTCTTCCTATTATTCTCGAAGTTTCTACACTTAATTGGGTATAAAAAATGAATTATAAACCATTTTCCGTTTCAAAGATCGATAACTTCTGAAAATCCAATATGGTTGACATCCAACTGGTGCAAGGCGGGATCTTGTTGGATTGCGCTAAATATAGATCTATTCAATTTCACGGTTAATTACTCAGATTGCCGACAATTCCTCTAAATAGAAAAATATAACATCTCTAATCTATTTATTTTTTTACTCTCCTCCATCTTTAGTTAATATGCGTAGTAGTTACATACCCTCAAATCCTAGTTAACTTATTTTCAAGTCACCCAGAAGTAGGTCAAACAGGATTGTACTCCGGATGTTTAATAATTATCCTATAATTACATTTTAATTAGTGTTATGTAATATCTCGCATCTCATTTCTGTAATAATTGATTAAAAGTTATGGTGAGCAGAAATCTCTTCTGAATCCCTTCTGCTAAAAAAAAACGAAGCTTATCATTTAAGCAATATTCTTATTTCAGCCATTTTGGCATATTTATTTTATTACCATCAATAATTAGTCATCCATTTGTCTAACCTTATAGTAATTTAGCCTGCATGTATGTTTTTACTATATAGAAATTTCAATTATATACATTTGCAGTATAACTATAGTTATAGGATAATATATGAAACTCAGTCTTGATTATATTATTAAGAGCACTTAAATTTTTCTTAAATATATAAGAAAAAAAATGATAAGTTATACAGAGATAAGTCTGTCAAATCAAAACATAAAATATCTAATTTAAAATTATCAATCATGCGAGTCATTAAAATATTTGAATAATTCTTTCCACCTCCGAAACAACCAATAATTACAACATAAACATTAGTATTTATAATATGCACATAAATCAACACAGCAAGCCATAGCGAAATGGCCTTGATGGCGCTACATATGTCAAGAACTGCTTCCTAGATTATGAAATACTTGTAATTGGAATTTGGTTTACTTGCAGACCAAATTTCCAAATTGATTTTGATAATATATTTTTAATATGAACAATTTCAAAGATGTCCTGTCTTGGAGTGGATGTCGGAAGTATATAAAATTTACATCTAAAAGTTGATTATTACGCCATAAGCTGCAACTACAATTTATCAGCTATAAGCACAGTGCAAAAGATTGCCGTGATTAAGAATGTTATTTTTGCACCTATTGAGTTCTGTACTGGTCTGGGAGAGAAAGCAAAATCGGTAATATGTCAACCATTTAAGTCCTCAAAATTGGCCTCAGGTTAGTTAAATGTAGATGCTGGGAGGAAATGTCTGCCGAGCTGCAGAGGGGCTGTCAAATTCCTTTGAGAAGTGGCTATTCAGCTCTATTCTCATTGTTGGAGCTTCTATTAACGAAGGCCTTATGTGGTGGCCTGGTCCATCTCTGTTATGAACATTCTCTGGGTTGGACCATCTGATAATGACTTCGTGTGGTGGCCTGCCCTCCGTCTCCGTTTCTTTTGTTAATCTTTCGAATTTTACGAAGCATGAGGATATTCCTTATGTTTGGTTTTAGGTTTTGATAAGAATGTGGCAATGATTTTTCCCCAGGAAGATCAGATTTTAAACCACTATTGAAAAAAAACTATATCACTCACTGGCTTTCTGGGCTGTACATGATGATCATGACAATGCCAACTTAAGTCATACAAGATACTTTTAAATGTCAAATCCATAGAACTGGCTGGAAATATTTTTTAATGCCATCTTATTGTAAAATTGGTTAGCTATCCGTGTTATTGCAAGAATGAAAAAATATATTTATGTTTCTGCAAACATCACACATATTAAAACAAATTGGAGTATTAACGAAAATCTCCAAAGCCCAGCGATCGCCAATCTTTTGCATTGTGCCTATGTATGTCCATGGGAGCTGAAGAACTGATGAGACATAGTTGTGATCATGACGATGACGATAATATGTAACCACGCCCCCTCCCAGCCGCTGCCTCCGCAGGAGCCGAGCGCCGCCGCAGTCCACGCGCGGCCGTCGACTAATACACATCATGTAATACAATCACATAGAATTTTTCTTTTCTTTTTCTTTTTTTGGAACAATAGTTAAAAAGCGACCATTATGATATGTGCGTATCGGCGTGTGGACGATCGTGTAATGTATTGACTCTAATGTAACCCTAAATGGTGATTTGATTGCTGAAAAACAAAATTTTAATAGATTGTGTCAGTGCTTGATACAGAACTCTCTTAGGATCAGTATGTTCGAAAAAAATATAATATTGCAAGATACCATTTTGACGATAAGAAGTTGACACTTCTACTGTAGCTATAAACTCAGAAAAAAACATGCGCAAAGGAAAAATACTCAGTTAAATACTTACGCTCATTCATCTATGACTACCCTGTTAGGGATACAGCGTGAAGATGTATGTATGTATGAAACTAATGAAAAGCATAAAATGTTTTTTCAAAGTAATTCCAGTGAATAAATAATGTAAAATTAAAACACATTAACATTATTTATTACATATGAATTGTATGACAAGTGGTGATTTTGGTGAGTTTTCTTTTTGTCTGCCTGCTGAAAATGTCACTGATTAAGTGTGTATATGTGGGGAGTATATCTCTTATTGAATGCAACAAAGGTACAACTCAAAATTTCGAATTTTTACTTGACATTTTGTCCAATTTTGAACTTTATTAATGTAACTTATTTCTTAAAGTATTACCTGCAAAAAGCCACTTATTATAGTTCCTCTCTTTTTGGCAGAAATGAAATTATGTGTCATGTGTTTTCCAGTGTGTGAGACAATTAGATCAAGTTTTCTCTGAATCATCTCATATTATGTTATACCATTGTCGTATTCAGTAGGCGATTATTAAGGCTGTATATTTTGCAAGTGTGCATGTACTGAGTATGTTAGAGCCCCTGAAGTTCACACAAAATGTTAAAACCAATGTGTAGATTAAATACCAAAACTTTAGACTTGTAATTATTTGGCATTTCTTTACCAAAAATATAGTTGACAGAGTTATATGTTTGAAGTTCAGTTTCTTGAGAGTAGTTAATTTGATTTTAATAATTTTTGATTAATAGTCTGTAATTTACCTTTAAAA
Source organism: Zeuzera pyrina (assembly GCA_907165235.1). Classification (NCBI taxonomy): domain Eukaryota; kingdom Metazoa; phylum Arthropoda; class Insecta; order Lepidoptera; family Cossidae; genus Zeuzera; species Zeuzera pyrina. The sequence goes on along the minus strand of OU015645.1, from coordinate 11,445,275 downwards.
AAAATGTGTAATTAAAAAATTAAACCAACTTAAAAAAAAACACTGAAAAGTACGTAATAACTAATTATCCTTTACTAATCAAACCTTAAGTACAAAAATAACTTTATAATTACGATACAAATACTCATGTAATATAAATTTGACAGTTACTGAAGTCGGTGCCAAGCCTATTAAACCAATACACTATGTTTTTGCACATTGATTTGTCACCGACTTCAGTAACTGTCAAATTTAAGTATATGGGTATTTGAATCGTGTTTATAAAGTTATTTTAGTACTTAAGTTTTTATTAGTAAAGGATACTTATTTTGTACTTTTCAATGTTTTTTTTTAAATTGTTTTAATGTTTTTTTATTTCTCCCTTTTGAGTAACCTTGGCCTAAATAAATATCTAGGGCTACTACATAGGTCTACAATTAATTTCTTTTCTAATTCTGTAGCGTTATGACATACAAGAGAATAATTAAATTAAAAAATAGAGAATTATCAAAATAAATAAAGTTTATAACCTGTTCGCTTTATTTAGTGTATCTTCGAAACCCAAGCTCCAATACCAGTGAATCAAATTGGACAATTCTGGAAGTGTATCCTTTCAAATAATAAAATAATTTTCCAAATCGGGTCATAAATGACAGAGTTATGAGGTAACAAACATAAAAAAACAACCGAATTGAGAACCTCGTTTTTTTTAAAGTTGGTTAAAAATAAAAATGAACCTTAGGTATTTTTGAAAGCAATATCTACCGTCGTCATACGTCAGAATAGGTTACAACTATGTTTTACATCTGAAATAATCACCAAGTGTCTGTCGCCTTAGGTATTATTTTAAAGTTTGTGTCATATACATATAATTCAAATAATTTCAAAAATTTCAGCAATCAAGTCGTCATGTTTTTGACAAATCTTGTGAGTGGTTGTGTTTTATTGTTAGTATTATGCTTGTTTAATATCTATAATTTTTTATTGTCTTTTCTGGAAGGATTACCACTACAGGTATGGTGATACATGGTTGGCCTGTACAGTAGATGTTTTGCTTGAAATATGTATAGTTTTAACGATCCTTCCGGATAAATTGACATGAGATTGAAAAAAACACAGTCACTCATGTGATTACTTAGTTAACACATAAAAAATAAGTTGTGTAAGTCGAGAGCATTGTCTATTGCGTCAAATAAAAGAGTGTCTAAAAAATAGACAGGGCTCTTTATTATAATTATTGATGTTTCTACGCTGTCGTCTTTTTTCTTTTTTTTAATTTCTTTCACAGCTTATTTTTTCGATTGCTTTCTTTTATTAACACTTGTTTTAAAATAATAATGACTAGTTATTTGCGGTCAGCTTCAAATTTTTTGACTAGTCATTATAATCGCTAGTATTTTTTGCACCTTTCTCGTCACACTGAGGCAAGGTCACTTTATTTATAATTTAAATTCCATTGCCTCATTGTCTGTAAGATTCCCTATTTTTTTTTGTATAATAGGGAGGTCTTATTTTTGAGTTTGTTTTATTAGTTTCGATATAAGCTAACTTGTAAAGTAAAAGGGAAGAAAAACATTTTTAGCATAAAGCTTATGACTAGCATTGCTTTCTTCCCTTTTATTTTATGTAACGAAGTCTTAAAAATTTTGCCTATGATCATATTTTTAAGAGCTCATGAATAAAGCACAAAATCAGTATACATTTGTATTTTGTGTTAAAGTTATAAAGGTGCGACTTTAATACGCTATTAGACAACTTCATGTACATAAATTATGCCTTATTTGTCAATATGGGAAGTTATTTAAATATTATTTGAAAAGTCGCATCTATTGTCATTGTGATTGTGTGTTTACTAATAATTTTAAAAGCAAAACTGTTTTTTTTCTTTCATTATAGAGACAAATTTTTTCTTTTTGTAAAATGCATATTTGTTTTTGTACAATGTACATATTTCTATATTAAAAGCAGTTTTGTTTAAAAATCCATGAAATATGGTTATTTTTATTAATTGTTATTTACAAAACATATTTTGTGGATTTTCGTAAGGTGGCGGTGAAATTGGCACAAACAAGCCAACTTGTTTATGTTGATTTGGCAGTTGTTACGTTTAATTACACAGTTACATGTAAGATTAACCTGTTATATAAGATTTTATGTGATTTTTATGGAAGTCATGTAAAGTCTAAAATGTGACTCGCTTTCTTTTTTGTATTTTAAAAGATGTTCTCGTCTATTTTTTTCTTACAAGTGATTTTGTGAAAGCGAGTCACACAATTTGAATAAACTGTGTTATCAGGAATGATACAGTGTTAGTGCGTGTGTGATTTAGGTTAAAGGTTAAGCGAATGGCGGAGAAAAAAAAAAGTTTGACTAAAACAGATAAAAATGAATTCTTTTTATAACTGTCGTCATTCGTTTCTCGCCTATAGCAATTTTGAATTACTATAGACATTAATGCATGCAATAAGCTTTAGTGAAGGACAGGGAAGAATGCAAGTGGGACGTTCTATCGTTTACGTTAGTCTATGGTATATCACCCGTCACAGATTTAACTTCTTTACACATTTAGGAAACTCACTTTCCAACTTTTTTTTTTCATTCTCGATTTTATTTTGGTGTTTGTCGATTCGCGTCGTCTTTACAGGGATCCGGATATTCCGAAGATCTTTTCCATGGCCCTATCTGAAATATTGGAACCGTTGTCATATTACAAAGACACATACATTGTAGTATGACAACAATTTTCTAGATGCAGTTATATGAGATTAAGCTTTTTTTGGGAGTATTTCGTGTCGATTTTTATTAAGAAGTATGTCATGATGATGTGTTCCGCTTGGATCAAGTAATGTTCTTGGTCATAATGCACTATTTTAATTTGGAAGTTTTCAATTGTGCAATGGAACACAATATTTTCAAGACGTGACATACTTTTTGCTAGTGTAATATTATTAGTAATGATAACCATTTGTCTCGGAAATGGGTCTACCAGGGTTGTTGTGATGTAACTATGTTTTGTCATATAACGTTTTGCTGTTTCTTTTATAATAGTGCATGGTTTTTATCGTGTTTTTTGCTTGTACTGTGCGATTTTTTTGTTCTCCGCCATCTGTTACAGTTGTCTTTCCATGTTATTATTATGGAATTATGTTTTTAGTAGTTAATTAGATCTTAATGTAGATCTTAATAGTTTTATACTTTATTTAAAACTAGATCCTGGTTTTTGTTTGAGTATATTTGTGTTCGATGCATGTTTCCATGTCCTTCAACGCACTCATCATAGTTTTTTTGCTTACCTTCTTTGCATCGCTTTTTATATGAACAGCAAAATTTTATATAAATTGTTAAAAAATGTGTTGTAACTGAAGCAACAAGTCTTGGTGCCTATATTATTGTTAATAGACTTTTGAATAGATAAGTTTTCAAGGAATGATCACTTGTTTGCAGCTCTTTGGCCGGCATCGTCGGTCATGTTTAAGGACTTTGAACTTACGCACTTTTACGCCTGTAGCATAAGTTCACAGTCACAGATTAAAAATAATTAATGTTGTTTTTTCTTAAAAGGTACTTCATTGTGTGATGATTGTATTGTTATCCATAAGAGTTTTTTTATGATTAGAAAATGGTCACATTTGCTTGCCAGCACTGCACACGGCCTACTAATTCTTTCTGACTGTGTGAAATGTTTTTTCACGTGGTCAGGTCGAACAGCCAGTGTGACCATTACAAAGAATGCATTGTAAATAACGTTTGGTAGGTGTTCACCACTCACACATCGTTTTGAAGAGTAACTTTGTAACCTACCAAATTATATGTGCTTTTGTGTCGATAAAAAAAGTAAGTAATTACTTTTTAATCGGTTCAAGAGTGGCCAGTGACGAGTTGTTTCAAATTTTTGTTTGGAATGTCTCGTTATTGGTATAATAGTTATGTAACGCGTTGTATCGGCATCGCTTGTCGTTAACACAGAAGTGACGTGCTGCGTGGACGAAAAATTGGAAGCAAAAGAGTTATTTATTTTTAAATTCGCAAATATCGTTTAAAATTGAGTATTTATTTCGTCCACGTTTCTGGAGTACTAAATGTGTTGCACTAGTTTAAATATAAAACAACAATAATTGTTCTCATTTTTATAAGAATCCAGCAAAAACCTTTATCGTGATTATTAATTACAGTTTGGATGTTTTAAGCTATGGTAACACTGTTTTTAGTATGACCACACTCGTGCGTCAAGCGTGAATGCTCAGGCTTGGGTTGAGGCGCGCACGGCGCGAAGAAAATCCAGCCGACCGATAACGCATTGCACCGACACGCTTGAAACGGACTTTAATATTGGAAACTATTTCATTTTCTTTTCTACCTGTGTCTTAATTTTTTTTACCATCTGTCAAAATATGTATAATGCTACTCTGGTTTCTTAAAAATTTATTACTGTAAAATTTGATTAGAAAAGTCATTGATTGCTCTACGCATTTTCTATATCCATGATTTTAAATATTTCATAGAATAGTTCATTTTGTGTTCCGTATTCTTTTTTTTTTGTTTGTACGGTTTTCAACTAATGCTTGCATGTGCTTGTAGTGGATTTTATTAATCAATCTACCTAATTAATATCTAAGTGATTTCCTGAAGTGAATTATAAAATATTCTAATCAAGTTTTACAAGATTTCGTCAGATGGTAAGCATACGACACGATTTTTAGTGTCACGTCAGACCGATGTAAAACATGGATCGCATTATGCAAGAAACAGCCAACTATGATGACGTAGTTTTTATTATGAATACTGGATTCCAAAAAATTCTTCATTGCCTTATTGTAAAAAAATCTGCAGTTATGTCACTCACGATATGTTCAGAACAATATGTATGCTAGCAATAATCATAAATATAGACGTCAGAGACATAGATTACACAAATATTAAACATTTTTGGGTTAATTTTACTCATATAAAAGCAGAGTATAGATAAACATCGTTTGAAACCTTAGCTTCAGATTCTTACTTCACGCCTGTGTCGCAAGTGCCTTCCAGATGCACATACACAGTATTGTTTTGTATGCAAAATCTAATAAAGCTTTACACGGCCTATATCTAGTATGGTATTCGCATAGTAGTCTCTCGGTATTATCTTGACGACACTTTCGTGACGCTATTTTCATTATTGTTTTGGCTTACTTATTTACTATGTAAAAAAAAACCTTTCGAATTTGTCTCAAGAGACTACAGCATAGAGTTGTTCAAAAAGGACGTGTGAAGGTTTTTACGGTGTCGGCAATGCGCAAGTAACACCTCTGATGTTAACCGCTTACGGCTTAACATCAGGCAGGCCCCGTATACTTGTCACCTTTGTGGTATAAAAAAAACAGTCTGAAATACATTGAATTAATTTACCTTCATTTTAGCATAACACTATTCTTGTTATATTTTAATGCAATTCTTTAACCAACATCATAAAATTGGAATCTAGTACCTATAATTAAAAAAATATATAAATGGTAACATTTTGCATAAAGCGGTCCTCGCGCGTGTCCGTCGGCGTGTCTGTGTACGTGCGTGGTCGTGGGCCCTGGGTACGGTAGGTAAGAGCGCGGCTTGTTGCAGTGACTCCGCCCCTAGGCGCGTACCCTCAGCCGCAGCCCCCGCAGGCGCCCTTCCTGCCCGCGCCGCCGCACCAGCAGGCGCCGCAGTATGGAGGTCAGTTGCCACTACCACAGTACAAGCACAGTACAAGTAAGCAAACAGTATTCTATCTCGGCAGTGTCCTAGAGATAATTACCTTCGGTCGCTCGGTACGTAAACGCAATAGGGCTACCGACTTGAACTGAATGTTTTTCTTGGGTTACGTATTTCATAATAGGTACTATATTACATTGTCATATTACATTATTGCAAATTTAATAAGTTTTTATTTATATAAATTCTACTAGTATTTTATTTATAGTTTCAAAAGTTTGTGAGTTAGTATGGTGGCAATTGACAAAAAAAATGCATTTTGTGTGCAGTATAATTAAAAATCAGCAGTAAACTAACTAGATCATTATGATATTTCCTACAAATTAGCAACAGAGAAATATTTCCGGTTTCGATATAGATGTATTCAAACATCCATACACTGAACATTATACTCGTAAACTTGATTGACATAATATTTAGTCAGTAAATGCGCGGGAGCGTCTCACACCGTCCGACGACAACCGCGACGGACTCGCGACTGTTGTATGCCGAGAAATGCCGAGATTTTGTGGCACGTTGTTTGGGAGCGTTTGTATGAAGATAGAATACTGTATGCTTACTTGTACTGTGCCACTACCCTCACATACGACTAGTGTTTCGTTCTATTGATACGCAGAGATTTGTAGTAGATGCAGTATCTGAGATTTATCTCAGATATTTGTTTCAGTTTCAACGTCGACAGTAACGCTTGGCCGGTCTTTTCGTATTGTTAATGTTTTAATGACCTCGACGACGCAGTGGTTTAGACGTGTCTAAGCGCGAAAGGTTCCGGATTCAATTCCCGGTCGGGTCAATTTAGGAAACGGGCTTTTCTGGATTACTCGGGTCTGGGTGTACTGGGAGACGCCCCTGTAGTCATCTGGTTCTCATAGCACGGAATACCTCAGTTTGAGACTAGATGATCGGGGTGTTGTTTGGCGCTTTAAAAAAAAGTGTGCGTTAGGGGGACCCCATCGGGACGAAGTTCCTGAGCTGCAATTTCCATGTCTCAAAACTTAATTGCAATAATGAGACAAATAAAACTCACGTATGATTTAAAACAAAAAATAAAAATTTCGATACTCGTACGCACACATATACTCGTATAATAAAAGAAACAGACAGAAATATAATAAATTAAAATATTGTAAGTGTATATTATGCCTGGATATGCCCGAAATCGAGTGAAAGTATGATAAATGTTTTAAGAAATACGATCTCTTAGATCGAAATTGAAAGTATGATAAATGCAGTAGAAATACGATCTCTTAGCAGGATAATAAATTAAAATATCATAAGTGTATATTATGCCTGGATATGCCCGAAATCGATTGAAAGTGTAATAAATGCAGTAGAAATACGATCTCTTAGAACGATCTGCGGTGTCATCCTTGTGGACAGGATAAGCAATGAAGAGATACGCAGTATGACAGAGTTGCACGACAGTGTTATTGTAAAAATGAAGAAAGGAATGCTTAGATGGTTCGGGCACATAGAAAGAATGAGTGATGAAAAACTGACGAAGAAAATATACAGAGCGAAAGTGAGTGGTAAAAGAAGCCAAGGAAGATAAGGGTGACTTATGAAGATTAAATAGCCAAAGTGTTAGCGGATGGAAATGTCAAAAGCTCTTGCATACCTAGGCGAAAATGTGTGAGGAGAATGAGATTTGAGGAAGCGAAAGAAGTATAAGTATGTAAGAACTGTTTTTTATTTTAACAATTTTTAAGAGAAACTCGCAGCCAATCATAAAGGCCAATTATGAGTTCCTACAGTTAAGGTATATATAAAATATGTATATATATGATTCACCAATGTAGCATAAGCATCCAACATGAATCAAAACTTATACAGTTTGAAAAAACTCTTAAATGTAAATAAAAAATTTTCTTAAATGAAGTATCACCAGTAAAGAACAAAGAACAAATTTACTGATGTTTATATGTGTGTGTGCAGTAGCGGGCGGGTCGCCGTACGGGGTGTCGTTTGGGGGGGCGGGAGGGGGCGCAGGAGTTTACGCACCACCGCCCTATGACCAGCTGCAGCATCATCAGCCCATTCCTGCATTGAGCCAACAACTACCGGTTAGTCTGCTACTCATTGCCTTTCACATTTTCACTACCGCTCACACTACTCGTAGTCAATATTACTAATAATCACAGCCAATGTAATGACAATCACTCAAACACTACTGTTAATTATAATATGTGGGCGACCAAGCAACAAGGGTCCAGTGGTCGGCATTTAGTTTCCGAGATATACGCAGTTTTGTGAAGTTGGGTGAAAAAATGGCATTTCGCGATTTTAATTGATTATTAATTAATGCTCAATTATCTACAAGTTCATATAGTAAATGACTTTATATGATGTTTCTAAGTATAAACAATCTAGTAGAAGTCTGTTGCTTTTGCTTCATGCTTTTTCTCAAAACAAGCTTATTCAGAGTTTCAACTTTAAATGTCTGAAAAATAACTATCCTTTACTAATCAAAACTTAGATACAAAAATAACTTTATAAATACGATACAAATACCCATATAATTAAATTTGACAGTTACTGAAGTCGGTGCCAAGCCTACTAAACTTAATAGACTTTCTGTTGTCGAACATTGATTTGGCACCGACTTCAAGAACTGTCAAATTTAATTATATGGGTATTTGTATCGTATTTATAAAGTTATTTTTGTACTTAAGTTTTGATTAGTAAAGGATAGTTATTTCATACTTTTCAGTTCTTTTTTGAAGTCGGTTTAATTTTTTTATAAAAATGTTATTTCTCCCTTTTGAGTGACTGGCCTAAATAAAAATTGTCACGGTTGGACTTTATGCGTAAGGAATAAGGTTTGGACCTTATGGGCAAGGAATAAGGTCGATTTTTAATGGAACTAAAAACGTAACTTTTAGTGCTTATATCTCGATACCTGCTTTGCAGAGTTATGACCTAAAAACGCATTGCTAGGTTTAAGGTCTACTATCGAATGGTATAAGTCAAATTAAGAAAGAAGAACAAAGTTGCACCTCGAATATTCCCGAGCGATGACGTGTCATGCACCTATGACTCATGCAAACAGGCGGCGTCGAGAACAATGTCGAATTACTGTTAGCAAGCGTAATTATTAACTAGAAAGTTCCACCCTCGTTTTATCCGACTATAAATAGAGCTCCGTGTCTGCCGCCGAGTCAGTGTTCCTCAACTATCGATCGAGGCGACATCAAGGCGAATTACATAGACGACTACAACGACTACTGCGACGACCTTGGATAGAAGAACTCTGCGATTCGGGAACGTTGTTATTGAGTGAAGCGTGTACCCTCGGTGACTACTACGCGAGTACTTATTCGAGGGCGACTACGAAGACTAGGGACCGCCGTAATTAAGTTCGCGTGTTCTTGACACCTACTTGTACGAAGGAAAATAAAGTTTAACTAACCTAACCGGCATCTTATTACCCTCAGCTCGTAACAATATCTAGGGTAGGTCTACAATTAGTTCATTTTCTAATTCTGGGGCGCAATGTGTAACTTCCATTCTATCGAACAGCACAAACCGTGGGCTTTCACTATAAAATATGGGATATTATTGCCCATTATGGCCATTATCAGTATCGTCAATATAATATAATATCAATATCAATCAGTTATAATGTTATAAAAGAACAGTGTAAAAGTTGCATCATAATTACACCCTAGCAGTATTCTTACAATCCGAAGGAGACACCCACCAGCCGTATTCTCTGTCCGCCACAAGACTGAATTTATTATATCACAGGCAATTTATATCTTCTCCCTACTACCATTATACTCGTACCATGTGGGGACAACGATAGTTAACAAATGACATACAAGAGAATCATCAATATAAACGAATAAAGGTTATAACCAGGTCACATTATTTGATGTATCTTCGAAACCAAAGCTTCAATATCAGTAAAATTTCAATGGGACCAATCTGGAAGTGTATCCTTTCAAACAAAAAATAATTTTCCAAATTGGTTCATAAATGACGGAGTTATGAGGTAACAAACATAAAAAAAAACAACCGAATTGAGAACCTCCTTTTTTGGAAGTCGGTTGAAAAAAGTGTATGCCAGTTTTTGAATATTTTTTTAATCCTTATTATTGATTGACTATTCTAAATTCCGAATCTAGTCTTAACTCAATACCCCACTACTGGACCCTTTTTGCTTGGATGCCCACATATTAACAGTAAATAATATATGGTGTGTGGTGTGCGTCTGACGAGTGGATCTCTTCAATTGAGGGAAAGACTCAATGTGACACGTAGCAGCGCCGAACAGAATCGAAACATCTTGAAGCCATACGAGTCTCGCTACAATCTATTTTGTCCCATTCTATCACCTGGTACTGCTTGTAATATACATTACTGGTACGGTATTGGTGTACCTGCTCCATTTTAAAGTACACAATGATCTGGTCATGACGTATCTTTTATTTTGCGCTCTGTTCTGTCTGACTACCCGTTAGGGATACATCGTCATGATATGTATGTATGTATTTCGCGGTAGTGATTACATGTATGGTCACAAACACAATTATCAATTAGTAAGTGATTTCCTGAACACTTGCACACGGCGGTCGAATTACCTTAAGAAGTTTCAGTACTGGTTGAAACTAAAAACTACCTTAACAAGTTTCAATACTGGTTGAAACTAAAAACTACCTTAAGAAGTTTCAGTACTGGCTGAAACTAAAAACTGCAATCACTACCATTCGTCACGTCACACTCACTACTATGAGCAATTCTCATTACTATTTGAACTTGTAACGATTACGCTAATTTAATTATTTAATGATATATTCACTGAAATTTATAATTTCTTTTCTTTTCTTTCTAATAATTATCTTGGCAATAGTGACTATTATAAGGATACTATTAGTAACTATTATTAGCTGCTAATGGTAGTTATTTATTCTCCGTGGCGCAACGGCTAAGCGCGTCAGAAAGTAAACGGGGGTTGCGGGTTCGATTCCAGCCCCTTCTCTGGGTGTTTAGGAATAATATGTATTTATTTACAAAAGAAAAAGTATATAAATAGTATATCAGTTGTCTAGTACCCATAACACAAGCGTTGTACTGCTTACTTTGGTACTAGATTTCGCTGTGTGAAATGTCTGAGTATATTATTATTCACTGGCCCGTTGCAGCAGTCGTGGCGCAGTGGCATATGCATCTGCTTTCCAAAGCTAGGGTCCCGGGTTCGATTCCCGGTCAGGTCAATTTAAGAAACGAACTTTTCTAAATTGGCTTGGAGTCTGGGTGTTACTGGGAACTCCCCCAGAGTTCGTTGTGTGATACCCATAGTACAAGCTTGCTGCTTAGTTTGGGGTCAAACAATCTGTGTAATTGTCTGGAGTATTTATAAACTTTATTATTATTTATTAGCATTAACTACTTATTTACGCCTCACCAATATTCATAGCAAATCAGTATGTTCAACTTCTTAGGTGCTTTTTTGTTTGAAATGTATACTTTATAATATGGAATTAACGGGTTCTTACCGCGATATTAAATATTTTGAGTTTCCGATATTTCGATGCTGTTACAAGCACCATACACCATGTTCACGAGTTAACTGGCGAGGCTGCGGGTAGATATTCGAGAGCACATATTTCAGTCTACCCCCTTTTTTCGAAATATCGGGTAAGAACCCGTTAATTTAATATTATAATGAATACAAACCGTGAGAGTCTAAAAAAGTGAAATGTATACTATTACATGTTTTTCTTTTATTAACCACATTTCAAATGTTCATATTATTATAACTGTTGTTACAATTGACAAGTCACTCGCAAAAGGTGACCGTTTGTTCTAATTTCTATAAATATACCAAATCGCATTATTATCTCAAGTATTTTTATTTAGGAACATTTATGTATCCAAAACATAAAATTTGGTGACCGTGACAGCACTTCTACATTATCAGTGACTACTATTGGCTACTAGTGACAGTAACCGACGCGGTGCGTCTTGCAGATGTACAGTCCCGCGGCGGCGATGTACGCAGCGGCGGCGGCGGGCTACCCGGGCTACATAGGCTACCCCGTGCAGTACTACCCATACTACCCGACCGCGCACGCTGCCGTGCAACCATCCATACAGCCGTTACGACCCACCATCATGATACCGGTACGATAATACATATTGAAGCAACGATATCATAAACAATATAATTAAAATAAATTAAGTGGTAAGAATAAATAATGATAATTAAAGAAAATGCAAAAACTGGCCTTGACCTTAAGTTAGGGGAACGAGAATAATTAATAAAAAAAAAGCAACAATATCAGAAATTGGAGGTGTTTGAAGTTAGAAATTGTAAGGAGTAGAAACTGAGAGAGAGAGAGATGTGCAAGGGTATATTTTGACCATTTTCACGAGTTATATCATATTTAATAGAAACTGATAGCGGTTTATTTTTTCTATTTTTCATAGTTTACAAAGTGTCCAATTAATTGTCGTTGACATGGATAAAATTGTCCGAGCTAGTATTTGATTAATATAGTCTGCATCTAAATTCATGTATTGAATGAATTTGTTTGATGTAGTGTTCCTTCTTTAATTATGAAGATAAATGACACAATTTTACAACGGAATATTCAATTTGAAGATTTGAATATTAATAAAGACAAAAATAGTTACTATTGTATTTTTTTTTATTTAAAGAGAAACTTTATTTTTCGCATTTTTTGCATGTTTCATGTATCCATGCATAATTTTATCTGTGAAAACTTAATTTACTTTTGTTATCTTATATCACCTCTGTTTATACTTTATTGTACTGACTCTCAAATTCAAAGTCGAATCAATTTGTTCAAGTAAACCCAATTACAAGGTGTTTTTGAAAGTTAAATCCACTTTATTTCGGTTCCAAAAGAAAACCTAGACACTGAAAAGAACCAACAAGAAACTCAGTCAGGTATAATTTTTTCAACATCATTCAACTTTTCCTTGTAACTAAACAAATAAACAATTGTGTTTTTATGTCTCTCACTTCATTTTTCATTTACGTATAATTTCTTACTAAACATCATTTCATTACTATAGTTAAGAATAATTCCAGCCGACTACTCATGGTGATGTATAGAGTCCGACTGTCCCACTATTTTTTTTTTGTAAAAAGGGAAAGTCCTCACGGACCCGGTCGGACTACACCGACTGAAATAGTATTGTACTTGACCCAACTAAAAATTACTCTTCTTTACTGTTAGCTCTAGTGGCTTTTAAAGTCACCGGTCCCGTTGGGGTGAGCCCAGAAGGCGCTTTGCCATTAATCCCATTAATACGCGAATCATTATTTATACTCACTATTGTAGTAACGATAAGTCAATAGTGGCTATAGAATGTTATCGTGAAGCGAACATGCAGTAATAAGGGTTGTCTGGACTGTTCATATCAGAACGGGTTCGAAGCGGGCGGTCGTTTCGAGGGGCTGGCGCAGACGCTGTTGCCGCCGTCGCCGGCCGGCGTGCCGCCTGCGCCCGCGCACCTCGCCGCTGCCATTCAACCGCACCAGGTGTTGTGAGTATCGCACGGCCACGGGCCACGACCACCGGCCACCGGCCACCGGCCCCGGCCACCGGCCACCGGCCACGGGCCACGGGCGCGGACGTGCCGGGACATGTCGATACACGCCACGGGTGCGTTGACACGCAACAAGTACGCACGGGACCACTTAGATACATGCAGGCGCAAATATGTCAACATCGCTCGGGAGCAGTGATTCTCAACCATTTTTTTTGTCGCGGCACACAAAGCGAAAGATAAGTTTAAAAGTTGTTTACTTACCTATAATACACTGTGCAAAACAGTCTATGATAATAATTTTGAATGTAAAATGAAATAATATGTGTTAGCAACACCAACGAATAAACATAAAGGGGAACACTGGCGCCATCTAGCAGAGCGCGACGGTGTTCGCGACGTCATAGAAAAGAACGACTGACGGCTTGTTCCCCACTACCGCTCGAGATTATATAAGTCAAAACTCGAGCACTCCACGTCTCTCTATTGCTTTTTACCTTCACGACTGCAACACGAAGTGTTCCAATACAAATTAATTAATTATTAATTGATATTAAATATGAATATTAATCGATTAATCGATAATTTAAGTAAAGTTTAGGGTGTTCCATTGCTATAAGTATCTAACTTATTATTTAAGGGATTAATTACAAGTAATAAAAAAAACCATTATAGTTTTTAGTACATTCATTTCTAAAATTTGGTGCCACACTAAGAATTCGGCGGCGAACAAAAGTGCCGCGGCACAGTGGTTGAAAATCACTGCTCTAGAGACTCACACGGGCGAGGGGTATAAGTCGTGGTAAAGACGCACGGACACGTCGGAATTTACAAAGACGCTTACAGAAAGGAACAACTAACACAGATGCACACAGTGGTCCAATTACCTTAAGAAGTTTCAGTTCTGGCTGAAACTAAAAACCGTATTTCGATTTATGTCATAATAATTACCGTAAGTTGTCAGTAGTAGTTGTAAACTACCGATAACTTTTTTGTTTTTGAAGTCTTTTTAATTACTTAACTTCTGATATAACCAGTTAACAAAACCAGACGCTAGTCTTATTAGAAATCTATTGATAAACCATTTACATAATCACCAGGTGGCGTTAACCGTGCATCGTGCGCTGTAACTCACTAGGCGGTCACAGCGACTAACTACGCGGGAATGAACCATAACCATATCCTACTTGTGACGTCATCGTAAGAAAATCCCGTAACATTTTAACTAGTTTCTAACCAAAACAATGTTTGTTAACCAGTTAATATGGTCAAACATTAAAAACCAAACCTATTAGCCAATAACAAGTTAATCAACCAGTTAATTAAAAAATAATATTAATTGGCTATAACATGTATAACAATATTTGGTTATTTTTGTTAACTGGTTAATGAAAGTTTTATTTGGTTAATTACTACTTTGTAGATTGAACGTCTATTCATTCGACGATAAAAATGTATTATTACAGGTGATGTTAAATAAATTGGTTAATTTATTAACCAACTAATAAAAATCAACCAGTATTTTTATAACCTTCTTAAACTGGTTGCAATCACTGCTCTGCTTATTTTTTCAATTACGGACAAGAAAACCTTGTATAAATTGTTTAAAATTCTGTTTGTGTAAAACAATATTTTTTTCGTTGTTTGTGGAAACATTCAAGCAGTTATGATGAAATGTCAAATGTTCCCATCTGTAATAACTTTTAGAGGTTGTCTTACTCTAACATTAGAATGTTTTATATTTTGTTTTTATTGTTAGAAAGAGAACACAATATGCCGATTTTATTGGAATTATAATGATGCTCAGTAATTATAAATTATATTTTGAAGTGTTCCATAAAAGACCATTCCATAATAATCAAATAAATAAAACAAAGAGCAAAAGTGATTTTTAAGCAAATGTATTTTTTTTTTAAATGTTCAAAACTTATTCAAATAATATGAGTAATAAAAAACGCGGAAATCTCTAGATATCATCTAGATAATATGAATCCACACAAACACTGTCGTCCGCCATATTAGGAATAACGTGACGTCACATGCCGTTAGACATTTCTATATCAATAAAGATATATTTATTGATACATAGTTATAGGTGATTCTTTATCAGCCAATCTGTTAGAATTGTTTTTTTTTTCTGTAATATTTTTTTACTAATCTCTTTGGACTCATTGATTTTCTCTGCAGAATATTTTGGTTGAATTCTAGAAAAATAATATTTCACAAAATTATTCGATTATTAATTAGATTAATTATTCGAATTCACAAATATTCAATTGTAACTAATTGACTTAAAGAATTACAATCTGAAACAATATTGCTTTTCTCGTTATGCCTCTTCATAGAAATTGCAGTTGGTTTGGATAATAACAGTGAAATGTAATGTATTAACTACATATGGTTAAATCCTATCGTCGGTCGGTGTGTCTGCTTATATCAGCGTAGTCCGTTTGTATTTGACTGTGATGTCTCGTTACTGATCTCAGTGTTTATTATCGAGTGAGGTGTTGAAACAAATTCAAATCGATTTTTTTAAACTAAGAACTTATGAGGAATAGTAAACTTCCAATGTCTGAAATTAAAAAAAAAAATGGCAAAACAGATCTGGAGAGATTAGCATCTGTCTCTTTCTGTGCTATTGATTGCCCATATTTAATTTTATAGAAAATTATTTGATTGAAATAAAAATAAAGTTCTCCAATAATGCACAAATACATTATTTTTTTGAAATGTATTTTAAATATTTTCAATGGCTTCCTGGATTTTCTAAGTCGTAGCATTAAAAAAATTAGGCATGGGTTACTCATCAAAATTCTTTGCGTCAACTCCGTAACTCAAGCGCATTTACTGCGCCGACGCTTAGAGCTAACTCAAAATTGCGCTATAGTGTTGCAAAATGCGCATCCCGCGTCCACTGGCTCTTAGCACACGCAACATATTATGTACTGAAGTGTGTTATGCGCGAATGCACTCGGAATAAGTGAGTCGACACATTTGACACAGAGAACGTAGTTGGAGCAATTGTGCGGCGTAGCGCAGTGTTACCAAAGTCTAAAAAACCCGTTCTTATTTTAAAAGTCACTCCGAAAAGAGCTATGTAAAATACAAACATTGTTTTAACTTGGATGTCAGTCATTTGGCCTATTTTTAATATGACAATTAAATTCAATAATAAACACTGTGACAGTGTAATGTATGCGAATCACCGCGTGCGGTGTTCATCTCAATACTATAAGTATTATAGTGAAGCGAATGAAGCCACGTACGAATAGACTATAGAAGCACGCGGTTTGTGTTGACTGGTCACCAAAAAAAACATGGACTAGAATTTTACAAGTCACTTTCAAAGTCAAAGTCAAATCAATTTATTCAAGTAAACCCAATCACGAGGTATTTTTGAACGTCAAATCTAATTTAGTTCGGTTCAAAGAGAAGAGAAAAGAAAACCTGGACACTGAGAAGAACCGACAAGAAACTCAGTCAGGTATAATTTTTTCAACATCATTTTACAAAAGGTTTATTAAAATACAATATTCAGAGAGCCAGTAAATGCACTTTCGATCCAATTTACCAAAAGATGAATAAGATTTAGTTAGATTGTTAGTTGACTCTAATACTTTGTTTTCTTTAAGTGAAGGCATTCTATAATGGGTACAACATTTGTTTTGAATAAAAATGCGGAAAATCGACATTTACCTTTTGTTGCAAAATCTTTAATTATTACAATCAGATCTTTAATGTTCGTTACATAAGATAGTAATTAAAATTTATTTTGCCTATGTACATTTTATTTCACAAATTAGTTTCTACTCGCAGTTTTGTTCGACGCCACTTTTCGGGTAAAGTTTTTCTGTATTAAAAATAAATTTAAATTCTTTAAGTCTTGCCATATTAAAAAAAAAATTGACAGTAACACAAACTGCGCGCATTAGTTATAATAATAATTGAAAATTATAAAACTATGAGGTTGTGCGTGACACGTGCGAGCGAGACGGGTGATGTGCGAGTGAGAGAATGTCGTTATTTTCTGTTCGTATCCTACGTGAATGAATATCAATATTAACTTAGTTTCGTGACTTAGGTTGACTGTGAACTGGTAATGTTACACTAAATTTTAAATTGTATTTAACCTATCTGAAATACATCGGGAAACGTAACCAACAGAATGACTTACATTTCAAAATCCTGCTTTGTATCTATGCCTGGCCCATGTGGAGATGTAGATACTTGCAAATTATAGGTTCTCGGTTCAAATCCCCAGCAAGATAAATCAAAAAATTAATGGGTTTAAAATAACATAAAATCTGGATATAACTAGATACTCCGCTAGTTGTTCGTATGCCATTTGTGATGTAAGCGTGTAGTTTGGAATCAAACAATGACTGAAGGTTTATTATTTTAGGCTGACAGCTAACAGCCAAAGCCTTACAAAATGTAAAAAAAAATGTACTTATCAGTGACCAGTCACCCTTGGCAACGAACAGACTCATTTAAAGTAATTTATGTCGTATAAGTTTTTATATAAAAATATTTCGATTGAAGTGTTAATGTAATGCTATTGTTTAAAAATCTCAATTGAGAGAGCGAGACAACTATAGTTTTTAATGTCTCATTCTAGAGCAGTCAAGGACCCCATAAGTTTTAAAGACAATATAAATTGCTTTCATTATGGGCGTAACCAATCGGTTGTTTCAATTATATTTTCAATAAACAAAATATTTTTATCTAAAAGTATTACATTACACGTCATTTAATATATATATATATATGATTATATATTTAAGTATTCGTATATATAACAGTCATAGATTATATAGGTGTGTAACAGAAATTCAAGTCTCAATTTTATTGTAATGATAGATTGAACTCGAAGTGACATTTATCTTTCTATTCGATGTGATTTGGTTTTGTTACATCCTGTATACGAATGGTGCATGTTCTGTACAAAAAGTTGCAATTAAATTGATATTTTTGCATAATTTTACGCCCATTTCAATTTATAATTTCCTATTCAAATTATCTAGATCAATTTCCACCAAACATAGTTGAGAATATTCTCGAATACAGTAGCTTTAAAAACGTATTCAATTGGTTCATTTCAAGAGCTGTGATACTACAGACAGATCTCTTTTCCACAAAGTTAAGAACCAATATAGATTAACATTACTAAATATTTCTTTGTAGATAAGAACTTTTCTGAATGTTTTTATCTCATTTGTACGTTGAAGTTTGATCTTTCTGAACAATGAAATTGTATCATAGCGTTCTCATGTCCTCAGTTATCTTTTTTCTATATCTACATTTCTAAAAACACCTCTGTCTAGGGATTAAATCAAAGTTCTTTATATTTAATAAACATTTACAACAAATGGGAATTTAATATGGCTAGTATCCATTTTATTGCAACTTTGTGAAAATACTCGGAGAGTTGTCACAGGGACCACAAAAGGTCTTCCCATCACGAATATCTCTTAAAAATATATAGAAATGTATACAAATCGTGCTATAAGATAATGTAAGTCTTGGGAAAAATGACAAATATTCTAACCTATCTGAAATATCGCACCTGTCAAATGACGTCAGAACTGTAATTGCGTTTTGTTTACTTGAAGAATATATCAACTCTTCAAATTAAAAACAAAGAAGACTAACTCCCATCGTGAATTGTCCTACTTCAATTGTTGGAATGTTGCTTAAATCCAATCATTAATAACTTGTTTTTTGGCTCTCACTATTACGTGACATCAAATACAATCGCGATGGCGATAAATAAAAATATGAATATATCAATACGGGTCCTGTGATAATCGTCCGAGTATAACGATGAATGTAACTAAATGTAACACGTTTGCTGAAATTGAACGAACTGAATCTCACTTTTTATATTAGTTTTAAATATTGCGGGAATGCATTTTTTTATATTAGTAAGAAATTTTTGTAACACTTATAAAAATGTTGATACAATAATTACGTTAGAAGCAATGTCGCGAAAAACAGCTAATAGTCGAAATCTACTATCGCCTCGTCAATAGATAACTAAACTTTATAATTTAAACCTTGATACACTATATAATCGCCAGACAGCTAAAACAATGTTCCAACAGCGGTTTTCAAACAAGAAAACAGGATCTTAAGATCTACGATTTCATAGCTAGACAGACAGACACACAGACAGCGACGTATAACACTCTTTTCCGTCGGACTTTAAAAATGTAAGAATTAGCGTTAAGACGTTAGCTGTCATTTTATCAAACTTGACTTCTCGTCAAACTACAGATCCATTGATAATAATATTTATAAAAAATCTAAATTGCTCGTAACGTAATTATTTCCTATCAAATCTCATTTTGTAAACTTCCAGTTCATTATCTTTCTTCAAATATGAGTTTAAAAACTTGTCAGAATTATACGAGATTCCATGAGGGCGCCACTGTTTCTTTCACCCCCAGGATAATTACATTAGCATAGATGCAGGCTAAAACGGCAACAAAATGAAACGGTTCATTCTATTCTTACTTATGGCATTTGATTGTATGCAACATGATTGTATAAGCTAGGCTGTCAGGCTGTCAGACGTTCTCATAAATCCATTAAGGCGCATGGAGACCAGAAAACGGGAAAAATAGGTGATTTTTGTACATTTTTTTGACTAATACATCTCATAGCACGTATCTTTAAATTGACTTTGGTAGTCCAATTATAATTTCAATTGTGATAGCACTCAAAAGCACTTTGAAGTAACAGTTATGACTTGTATCTTACATTTTTCTCAGCAAAATCAAACTCGATGTTGTTATTATTATAATTTCTATCTAGATTTATTCCGAACAGTAGTTAAATAAGGTATAAATATAAATGATTCATTTTGTCTGGGACCATAACATTACTCTGTGCTAATTACCGGTCCATTCGCGGGCCATTCATCCGCGAAAAAGCGCGATAGTTCGTTAAGGAAAATATACCGCAACCTATAAAATCGAACTCATGCCCTGCTTGAAATGATTAGTCGGCACGCGTATAAACATTAACCACGCGTCACTGTTCAAGGTCACTTGCCTCTCCCGTCGCCTTAAATAGAATTTCTTTTATTTTAAACTTTTCACTCATTATTACACGTAAAGTGCAAATAACAACTCATACATTCGCATTCGCCAGGCTATGATAATAACAGAGTAAGGGAGATGTCATTTTAGTTTTTTTTTAGCCCGGCTTCTCCGCTAGTGTTGTTATTCTAGGGTTTCACTAATATTTTATATGACAACACTTGGTTAAATATTTACAAGAAGTTCTTAATTTCGCAATGTGGCTGACCCGCATGTATTTCTGGTCAAGATATAGTTGAAAAATGGTGTTAGTGCCATCCATTGAACCGGTTTAGTTTCTTTATGTAATAGCTAGCAAAGTTAGGTTATGTTTTTGCTAGAATAATAACCCCCTGTGTGTAAAATTTGATGTTGATTAACTCAGCAGTATTAGTTTTTTTTAATAATATCCAATTATATTGAAAGACACTCCGAATATGCCCGAATGTCATTGTCATCATACTTTGTAATAATAAGAGCTATTTTTGAGTAGATAATGAATAGGAAGTAAAACTGTAGTGTTATCGACGTTTGAATAATATGATATACCAAGAAATCTCACGAAAGAAACGAAAAAATGAATTAAATGTGCACTACATTTGAAATATAGGTTTTGAAAGGTATCACATACAAAAATACTTTTCTTCTACAACTTTTAAATTTTTCGGACTCGCATTTTTTTTAATCTGTGTGAAAGTCGATACATTGTCGTAATATTTTAAAAACTGTAGAAAAAATATTTCTGTATATGAAGTTATGTCACTAAACTTAAGTTTTTGTGACGCAAATTTTTTTTGTTCTGTTTTATCATCTCTCAAAATCAATTGACATTTTCGAAAAAAAAAAAATGTCATAGCAACACGCACGGTCGATTTTGTGAGATGGCAACACAACGGTGGACGCCATCGTAATTTTATACTAGTTTTTAAATACCTTTTTTATTGTATTGCATTTCTTTGTTTAATCATGTTGTTGAGACTAGTTTTGCGAATGAAGTTATTCACTGGACTGTGATTGTTGATTCATTACTAATGGTTTGTGGTTTTACGGTTGGGTTGCTAGCTCCTGTTAAACTCAGAATAAATATGAAAATATATCCTTATTTCGTGCTGTTATACAATAAATTAAGTGGCGATGATTGTGAGATCTTATAAACTACTATCGACTCGCCCCGGCTTTTCGCACTGGGACTTGATTACGAAAGATTAATTTCTCTACTTTAGTAAACAAAATGTGTATAATTTGTTATAATAGAAACTCCATGACAAACACTCTAAAAGTTAGAAACCGCATCGAAATCCACTGAAATGTTTAAAAGTTACAATGAATACCGATACAAACGCGTAATGAACTTAGTTTTATACTAATTAGAGATTTACCAAAGAACAATCCAATATACCGTTTATTCTATGTACTTGGTTTGTACTTACTTACCTTTTATACTCTGTTTAGATACTTTAGATACATCAACTAGTGACCCTTTTATTGTCATTTTCGTTGAAATTAAACTAGTTGAGATCTTTAAATGTTTTTTTAATGAAAAAATCAGTCTTTAAGCAATGATCAACCGTCGATTTATTCTGAAATTAAGTTAAAATTTTGTAGAACAGTGTGCGAGTGAGAGAAAAAACATGAACTAGCCACTTCAATTTTATTGTATAACGGCTCAGTTATATGTAATATGCTAAAATAAATTCGATACAAACATAAACATTAATTGTTTCGGAAGAGTTTACAAAAACACCATGAATTTTAAAGCCTATTTTAATAAAAATAGGATCAGAAAATTATGTTGTCTAAGAGTCAGCGACCAAATCGTTACTATGAAATATATCTCGTAAAAGTTGTATTAAAACAAATTTAATCATAGCATCCCATATGGTAAAGGGACCATAGCGTAATTGATTTTTATTTTGTTCAAAACCCAAACATTAAAATTGTTTTCAGGCATAATGTCTGGGTATCACCCAAATTCGTTTCGAAAGATTTGGGTTTTCTCATAGTTACACCAAATTATCTATCAAAATTGTTTTTACATTTTTTTTTAAATTGCTGCCCGAAAAAATATTTTTATTGGTACCATCAAGCCTCTGCGACCTTTTAGATATTTTTGACATCTAAAATCATTCTTTATTGGAGTAAAAATTATATTTCCGGTCGCAATGTTTTAGCATGACATCCTAGATTTTGGTGATAACAATAAATAGAAAAATCGTCAATTTAATGTTTCATTTATAATTTTATGGAAAATTGAATGATTTCGACTTTGAAATACATATAAGAATAGTTACAAATATTTGATGTCATAGTAACAAATGAATATTTTTTCTAACAAGACCGTATCTTTTTATCGACATATATGGACCCAATTTATATAAATATTATAATTTTTTTTATTATAAATTTCCTTTGCCTTGTATAACACGAAATGTTAGAAAATGCAGTGATATCCTGGACTATAGAATTGAACTTTCTGTATAATGTGTTAATTACGTTACGTCACATTTATTGATATTATATTGAATCATTTTCTTGCCATTTTTGGTTTCGCAGTTATTTTGATTGTCTTAAGTCTCCAAAGACTGATAAATGTGACGTAGTCGAAATATTTGGTGTAACGCATTATGTATTTTATCCGCACTATGTTTAAGATGTAAAATGCATTAACTGTGAACATTTCGGTTACATATTGTAAGAGTAAGTGGGTTTTGCTCAAACGTGTGAATCAAACGACTTCGAGTCACGTGCAATATATTATAGCATAATTATTATTTTGTTTCCAATAAAATTATTAAAATCGAATTGCGTTTTATTTAATTTTAGACCTACGATCACAAATAAAGAACTAGATGCACAATCTCCTGTAAAATCTAAACAAATTACTGTCCGAATGACGTATATCTTTTTAATAGGGTTATAGTATTATCGGTAACATTGTGTTAATCTAAAGTAGACCTTACTGCCAAACCATACGGTTATAAAAACTTGTCAACGATTCTTGCATGACATTGAAACTATGTTTGTAATAAAAAATTTAAAATGCAATCTTATGTCTCGTGCGTAAAGTATAATTCACATAATCTGTGACTCACTCAATGTCCACTCAAATATTTATTTGAGCGCACATTTGGTTCGGACATTTTTGGAGCATTGATTGTGTATCTAGTTTTTTATTTGTGATCGAATTTTTAGACCTAAAGATTACTTACATTGCCGCGTAGGAGAAGGAAACGGAAACGAAGCGAATTTTTCTTTAATTTTTTTATTTAAGAGGGGGTAAACAAGCAAGTAGGTTACTTGATGGAGAGTGACCACCGCCGCCCATAGACACCCGCAACGTCCGGAGAATCACGGGTGCATTGCCGGCCTTTAGGGAAATAGGGAAAGGAGTGGGAGGAGGTGAAGGGCCACCGGCACTCACTCACCGAACGAAACAACAACAATAGATGCTGTTATTTCTAAATAATGAATAAAAACTAAAAATCTAGACTGAGAAAAATTAAATATCTAAAATTAAATCACTTCGGCCGCAAACAAACATTTTCGCCTTACTCCATTACGCGAGCGAACTGATGTAAATTGTCGCTGGCTGCTCCTGCGTCACTACCTCGAAGTAATTTTGAAACCCCCTCCTACTTAATTTTTGAAGAGCTATCTAGAGATACCTTACGCACTTGTGTGCACAGGAATTTCTTTTTATTCTTCAGTTAAATGTAATATGGAGCTTCTTTTTTCCAACTTTCACTAATACATACATTGTATAACGGTGCACAGAATACCTACACCTATACCTTCCAAATTTCATCTATGTAGTGCCAATAGTTTTCGAATAAAATGTCTGCGACATACAGACAGACAGGACGAAATTAAAAGTTCCGTTTTTACCATTTAGCTACGGAACTAACCAAACTGTAATTAAAAAATTCTAGAGCAAAACGTTTTTATGTT
Organism: Zeuzera pyrina; assembly: GCA_907165235.1. Lineage (NCBI taxonomy): Eukaryota > Metazoa > Arthropoda > Insecta > Lepidoptera > Cossidae > Zeuzera > Zeuzera pyrina. Next base: position 11,421,015 of record OU015645.1, on the reverse strand, counting down.
TAAGATCGAACGATTGGTGGCTTCGAGATCAATGTTCTATCATTATTAGCGGTGGATCTAGAAGATCTCACCCATAGTAGCATACAGCCTAGGGCCGAATGTGTGCTAAATGAGTCAGTTTTTCCGAGTAAATTGTTAGACAGATACAGGCGACATGGAGCCCTAATAAAATTAGTGATTCACTAGTTACAAGGCTGCATAAGGGATTCTCTTCCTAAAATAAAACAATGACAAACTAACAACAATACCATTTATTTGGTTATACACGTTTTTACATATAGCAACAATAGTATGATAATTTTGGCTAAATCTTCATGTTATAAGTACAATCGAAAATCGAACGGTACATATATTGCTTCTAAATATTAAATTTTCAAAACGCTAATAATTTCTCGAGTACATGATTTTAATGTTCCTTCAACTTTGAAATTATTCTAGAATGTTCGTCCTAAGACTATGATTAGGAAGACTTTTGGAAGACTTCTTTCAGCGACATTGAAAATATATTTTCTTTTAGCTATTATTAATCTTATAATTGTTTTTCCTAACTTCTAACGCAAGCATGACATCAACAATACTTAAATTACCATATCAATATTACAACTAACTTAAATAGTAGAACAAAAGAAATTACTTCGCAGCGCCCTCTGTGATTCATGTGATTCAATCGTTAAATATCGAGGGTGAAAATTAAAATGAAGATGGCGTTATTACGTAATCAAAATTCGCTGTGATACTATACCTGATTCTGACATACAAACATGTTTTTGAACTTATAAGCAAATTTGGATAAGGGGAACAGGAGCTAAGACAACGGGACAGGGTTTGAAACTAATTTCAACTGTAGGTACTGGTAAGTTTCAAGGATTACGTAAGTAATAACTTTTAAGTTACAAACCGACATACACTACATATTTACACATAATTTATAATTTGACAGATAGTTTTCATTTATCGAAATAAATCGATTTTGATTTTATCAAACACATAGAAAAAGTAAAAATAAACAAATCCTATCACTGCAGTTCAAAAATACGGTAGCTTTTACATTCTCCTAGATGGCGGTACTAACAAACTTATTAGTTGCCGCTAGATGGCGTGTAATCCAAAACCACACGACAACGCTAGCGAAAATTATACTGCACGTCCAGACACAACATCCGCAATTTTAGCGAAGGAATTGTGTCAATTAGCGACTTATACGACATGTAAGTTATATAACTACTCCCCAGGTGTGTTACTCGGCAAACTTGATGCACGCCTGGTAAGTAAGTTTAAATTGCTGTGTGGATAAAGTATAAGATATATTATACATACATCAATTTGATAATAAAGTCAATAATAACTTTAACCGGTTATCAGAATTTAAAATGAAAAGTAGCCAAATTGTGTACTGAAAACAAACAAAATAGCAAATTACCAATATTTGAAACAAATTTGTAGGTAACTCAAGCAAAATTGGTATGTGTAAAAACTGTGTAGCTACGATTTTTTTGAGTCATTTGATATTTAGACTTCTAGTATTTAGCTATTACTGCACAGATTTCGTTACAATCCCAAAATTTTGAATAGTTTTCTTCTAAAACTGCGGCGTTTAGATACGTAAGAATCCTTTCACGATCACTAATCTAGTTTTTCTATTGTCATCGTCACATCATCAATTTTATATTTACAGAACTTAACATTATTTTATCATAGATACAATTATAAAAGGAAGGTTGAAATGGTTGACAAAAAACAGCTATATCTAATTTTTATTTAAAATATGAATACAGCATAATTATAAAGTAACGTCAATATTAATTAACATTTAATACTACATTATTCAAGACCTCAAGCAATGTTGCACAGAAAATGAGATTATATCCCTGTTATGATGTTGTTTTGTTTGACTAGAGGACAGCAGTATCGCTTGAGATCTTTGGTCCTAAGCCTACTGGCGAATGGCGACAAAATATGCATTATATTTATTTATTGCATTTATACACAGCAGCTTTAATTAGAAATAAAAGCAATAAAAACTGAACCCAATTTGTACAGAAATTAGTAGATTGTAGTGATTGAAATGAAAATAGATAATATATACATTATATATACATATATATTATCGTTAAAAAACATAATGACGAAAAACCATATAACACATCCCAGATAGAATGTAAAGTTGCTACAAGCTTGACTTTTCTTTGATTATAAATTGCCAAGTCAAACATGACGTCGCTTTTTCACAATTTATATGATTGAAAAACTGCTGACAAATATGACAACAAAATGTTGACAATGGTGCTGCAAGCTCGTTATTTATAGTAGGTATAACATTTTTGTTTATCTTTTGGTGCCTTTGTATACTACAGAATTGCCTTCTGGTATGCAATGGAGTGGCGCATCTGAGTAACTCCAGTACAAACCACTGTTTGCTACGTGGACGTTGTATTTTCGTCGCGTGGTAATTAGGAAGTCTAATTTTAACTTGTTTCAAGTGTATACAGTTGCATGGTTAACTCGATGCACGCCTGGTTCACGTTTAAATTGCTATCTGGGCTAGCATCCATAATATAAAACCTATTGAGACGAATTATGATAAAAATCGGGTATTCCACAAAAATCAAACATGATAACGTCAATCCAAACCATATTTAGGCACAAAGAAAAGCAATTGAATATTATAGTTTTGTAATAACTTCATAAATTATTGTACATAATTATTATAAATAGCGCAACAAGTTATGATTCTCGAAACTTATTATTTTAAATGGTTGTTAATGTTACTTGCGATCCTTATTTCTTTTACGTCAATCACAGCAGATAATTGGAATATATAATACCATCATGATGTCTTAGAAAAATAAAGAGCCATCTACAGATAATGGGGAAGAAAACGGAAATCTATTTATAGATGGCGCTGACTACGTTTGAGTTGACAAACAAGTCGTTTAATGGTTTTTTCTGTGTTGGGGGGTTTGTGTGCTTTTAGTGATAGTGCTGCTTTATTTTAAGATAAAACCAGAAGAAATAACTCAACGCGAGATATCAAAAATAAGTCAAAACCGATCTAGAAAATAACAAAGTGTTACAAATACTACTTGGACTGTTCCCAAATTAAAAGCCAAGTTAAAGTCGAGGAGCTTTTTATAAGTAACGAAAACGTTTATGTAAAATATTAATACGGGTTTTGTCAGACGATGTCATTAGATTCAAGTCAAACGATAGCAGCGCCTCCAGTGGCGAAGTTTGTCAGTTTTCTTCCCTATTGAAGAAAAATGTCATCCTGTTGTCGAAATGAATAGTGATCAATTCAGAATTTCATTTCGAGGACTTGACAAGTAAATCGGCAGCCGTTATTCAAAATAAAAATAATATCAGAACTTATTGTATACCTCCGATTATTGATCGGAGATGTCCATACACCATAGCGTATCCTGCAAAAGAGCTTTTTTTCTCCCTAAAAAAATACTTAAGTATGTATATGTCCGTACAAAGTTGTAGAGGGCAGCACCTATCGCTCCCTATCCCACTGCCTGGTTCTAGGTACACGCAAAATCCCTGCCATAGATATCTTATACCTACTAAAAACTACCCACATTTTTATGATTAACTTAAAGCATGAAACAACAAATATTAATATTAGAATATAATTAAATACACGTATTTAGTATTATGCAATATATATACAAAATAAGATATTTCGGTAAATTTTATAAGTATATAGTTTGTCGGGATGGTAGTCTACTGCCAATGCTGTGCTAAAAAATATCTAATATACTAGAATTAAAATAAGTGACATATTTTTCATAAATATATGCATTTGTGTAATAAGATTTAATAAAATATTTTTCGGACGCTTATTTCTAACAAAAGCCAAACTAATTAGAAACACAATACTATTTTTCTCAATTTTTTTTATTAACACTTCATTTAGTAATCAATGTTATCTAATTACTTTGAAAAAATATATTAATAATGAATTTCAACTATAATTTACATTTTCACCTTATTGTTAGCATAGCATTGTCTAGTAGGACAGTCATTTTGAATATTAAAAGCGGACTACAGTTTTCATTCAACATATAAAATATACTTTTTAATTGGCAAAACGGGAGATATGTATCATATATTATGTATTGATATATTATATACAAGTATATCTAATGGCGCTACATGTACTTACACAAATATTGAACTCACGACAAATATAATTTCGTTTTATTCATAAACTCCATAAAGCATAAACAATAGTTTTTAGCTTACTGTTACACCGATAAATATAATGTTTTTTACTACATAATTCTTCACAAATTTATTTATTTTACTTATAAAATTTCGTTTATCATATTTCACAATATACTAACGAGCATAGAGCATGGAGCAGTGGAGCAAAAATAGCGCCAGTTTGATGACTAACCTTTACTTTTTAAGGTGAACCGATTATGACACCGGCCATTTTCTAGCCTGCCTTGTTTTAACAAAAAGCAATATAAGTATACAAGCATTTTGTATCAATATATAACGAAATTTAAACTCACAATGATAATATCTCAGCTTAGGCCTTACATTGGAAATCACTTTACATATTCTATAGATATATTTCTTATCAATAATTACTATAATATTATTATAAATTTGAAAATATATTTTCATTGTCAAACACCAACGATATCTTTAGAAGACACACTTAGAACAACAACGACGTACATTTTAATAGACTAGGTCAATTTATTTATTTGCAGGAAAAGTAATGTGTATTGTTCTATATTTTCATATGACAGATCATAAAATTAAAAATAAAATATATTGGCACAGAATGTAATAAATTGAAATGTATGAGTTCATTTCATCGTCTTCATTAAGCTTCTTAAAAAAATTATTAACTTTTGATATGACATGATGGTATTGACACACTACGTGGTACAATAAAGGACTTGACAAACCCAGATAACATGTAAAGTTGCTGAATTGTAAATTATCGACTGAAATGTGTCGAGGCAAGTTTTGAAATTTAATGTTTTAAAACTGCTATGTCAAATATGACAAGAAGTTCTTGACAATAAGGCTGTGATATAAACTTTTAAACTTTCGTGTTGCATTTGTAACACTGATTTATATAGATGAGCCGCACCGATAGTAAACGTATAATAAAAACGTTCCAAAATCGTACACGTGTCGTTTGAGGCGCGCACTGCGGTTTCGTATTAATTTTTGATTCCGATTGGTTCTCAAAAATTGTACGAAACTGCAGTGCGGGCCTCAAGTGACACGTGTACGTACAGGTGTACACCACAGAGAAAGCCTAAGCGAGTTGTAACTGGCTGAATAGAATTTTTATTTATTTATTTTATTTTTAATTGATTGACAACAGATTTATGGACAGTAAACTTATATTTTTTAATGTAGATTAACGTATTAATTTTTAATGCAGATTAATATATCAATATTAATCTACATTTAAAAATGTAAGATCGTATTTCAAATCAAAAACGATTTTTATTATTATAATTTATATTTAATTAGATATAAGCACTCCACTTATTTTTTTTGTTCCCGGCGGACAACGCGACCGAAGTAGTCGAATGCTCGCAACTGACTATGAGCAAATCAATCTGGTTTTGCAAATCAGATTGGTTTTGTTGGACCGTTTTGTTTGTTAGTGTGGGCCTATCTATATACATCAGTGATTTATAAAATATCTGAAACGGGAAATTTGGCTTTGTGGGAAAGTTTGCTTGAGACCACGGCCGATGCAACTCGGTCGAAACGTCAAGCCAAAATAAAAGGTAATCGCGTTAAATTTCCCTTTTTAGATATTTTATAATATTGCTGCGATTTTTATTTTTAGTAGGTATCAAATTTCTGTTTATATTTTGGTACCTAATTTTATGTATTGGCACACAATTGTCTTCGGACACGACGATGGAGAGTCCTCAATAACTCCAGCACAACACTTTATGTCAATATATCTTTGTCGCGTGACAACTACGAAGTCTAATTTAAACTTGCTTTAAGTGTGTCAGTTGCATCGCAAACTTAACGCACGCCTAGCACAGGTTAAATTGCTAGCTGGGAAAGTAATACGTTAAAGTTTTATGCAAGTAAAAAGCAAGACAAAAAAAATGTGAAATGTCGGATTCAGTGATGGTTGGCTGACCGAATCCTGTCTCTGGTTTATAATAAATAAATAAACATGTGCAGCTCAAGTTTTAGCGTGCTTCCAAGAATTCTTTTTTAATTCCAGTAAAGCCTAATATCACTGGAGGAGTGCTAGGGACTTAGAGATAAGAGAAAAGAACAAATTTTACAATGAGCATGTTATGGTGAAATATGAAGGATTTTCACATCCGAGAAATGTTATTGAAATTTGAATAATGAACACGGAAGACAAGGCTTTATGGACATAGTTACCTTTGCCTTCCAAGAATTAAGGAAAAATATAAAAAAAATTTACTAAATTAATTACTGTGAATAAACCGTAATAAAGGCTGTATTTCGTAGAATATAATAATAAAAATAAGTTAGAAAATGCAATAAATGAACGGAGGAAATTGAAATATATGCTATAATAACTTTTTTCTAATGTTAGAGCACATTTAATAAGGTATCTAGAAACTTTTGACAGGATGATAACAATGTCGAAAGTAAAAAATATGAATAAAATGTATGATAAGTAATAATATAAATAATTCTGTATATGGCTAATATCAAATAGACGTTTATACTTACATGTTAAGATTAATTTAGGTTTTTTTTAAAATTGGTATTTCTCACTTGAAAGACGACGATTTCGTTACCTACTTATACTAATAATGTTAACTTATAAGTAATAATAATTTTGGCTAATGAAAAAGGAATTAGCTAAATGTTTCTAAATTCAAATAAATAATATATTCTACTTTGAGCAGTTACTACAACATAGAGTTATAAGTAAAGACGTTGCCTACTTCGTTTCATTATCTACAGTCATTCCATTTTTGATTATTTTTTCGTTTTTTAAAATCAATAAAAATGCTTATGGTATTTTATTGAATAAATATTTAGTCTTTTTTTGTATTTTTCGTTAATTTGAGTTCCATTCTTGTTAAAATCATTTTTACTTCATTCCCATTTACTAATATAACGATGGGAAAATTCCAAAAGGCAATATAAAGCGGAAATTTGTAAATTTTCGACATTTACAAATATTTTCCAATTTTGCGAATTTTTCTGGGGATTACGTGTATCTCATTCACAGATATCTTCCCTTCACTTCCATACTTTGTAGCAACAAGCATTTTTTATGCCAGACACTTAGCTTCCATAACCTACAATTTAAAACGCAATTAAGTTCTAGAATAAAAATATTTAAGAGCTTTTGAAATGATTTCTTAACAACTAAAATTCCTATAAATTTTAATAATAACGCCATTTCGACTTATTGTTGTCCCAAAAATCGTGTTATTATCGTGTAATATTAATGTAGTACTAGTTTGCTAAAAATAAATGTCTACGGTAAGTCATCTATAATCCATTGTAGAGGGATAGAAATGATTGGAGCAAAATTCGTATAGTTTAATTTTACACTTCCCCTTTTTAAACAATACCATTTTGGATTAACGTTGACAATTAAGAAAATCCATTTCAAACATAATATCCGAACTGTTTCTCCTTGAGTATTTGGATAAATACTACTTATAAATAGTTACTTGTAAATATCGATACATAATTACATAATAAACATATTCCATGTTATAAATTATTTCAAAATTTTCTCTCCAATTCATTTCTTCCAACTCAATAGACGTCTCTTAAAAAATTAAGGACGTTAGTCTTGTTCTTAGCTTTAATCGATAATGATGTCCTGCCCAAGACGGTCTATCTCGGCCAGTAGGAAGTCAACATCTTTCTCAGTGACAGCAGCGGATGATATGATGTTCCTGAAGAAGTTCGGGCGACGGTCGTCCGGCTGATAAGCAATCATTATCGTGCCCGCTTGCATCATCTTGCCTTTCAATTTGGCGCACACCTGTGGGTGACACGACACGGTAATGATTTTCTTGTGAATGTGAAATATTGAGATTTTTTTTTAAATTTTATAATAATATCTGTTTATAAAAGTAATTTGCTCAGTACGGATTCATAGATAATAGAGGTCAGCCGGTGGTTGTAATTCGACCTCAGATATAAATATAAACTTATAAACTTTTTATTGACAACTCGAGCGACTGTTTGACCCAAGGAGGTTTATATATCACAAACAATTATGAGTTTGAGATTAACAATCTTTTTTTGACATTGGCAGTATGAACGTAAACAATGAGTGTTTTATTTAATTTAATGTATTTCTAACACATAGTACATAAAGAATTTATCTTTCTGCACTTCTCCATATAAGTTTTAACTATGCCAAATCTCACACTCCGTGCGCGGAATATCAAAAAGGGATCCCAAGTTTTCGCACAGACACGTGTACATCTCCAGCTGGCGAGCTGTGCCGAGTTTACTGAAATCGCCCGAGTGGCGACCGATACAGTTTCGTTACATCGGTATTACTTCCCATTTAATATTCTGTCTACGCGGCTATAGGAGCTTCACTTCAAAAATAACCCCATCAAAACCCTCAGACAATACATACCTTCCCCAACTTAATCTCTTTGTTCTTATCGTGCGGAGCTCCGCGCAGTTGCTTGGGCAGGTACCAGAACGACACATTGACCATCTCCGGCTCGAGGATGAGGTAGAACTTCTCTGGCTGCTCCTTGATACGCCGCACCATGTACTCAGATAGCTCCATCAGACGGTCCATCAAACGCTCGAAGCCAGAAGTACCCTGTGTGATAACGACAAGTCCTGAACAAGTGAGACATTCTTATATACCTACATATTTTATTCATCTTCTCTACGTGTGTCTTTTTATGTATAACCTGTGGGTATTAAATAATTATATAAAAAAAAAAACATATTATATACTATAGCCGAGCTCGGCCACGCGTTGCAGTAGCTCAGTAGATATTATATTATTATTCATGAGTTATGGTCTCGAGTTCACACAAAAATCGCATAGACAAAAACAAAGCAAAGAACGTAAATCAAAGTGTAGAAAGGATAAGTATTATATCCACCCGAGCGGAATTGTGCGAAGGAAAGCGTGACACCGATCACGCGCGTCAAAAGTCTTGGGTAAGTTTTGGTCAGACTCGTATTCAATCCTTTCATTTCACAGTCTTCTGTCATGCACGTAACTAGTGTCTGCAACTGTTGGTTGTAATAACTAACAAAATACTCTGGACGGTCCCACACGGGACTTGTATGTAGGTACGTGAAGATGGATGTACGCTAGACTCCTTTGAAATATTAGACGTAACGTATATATTGCCTAGTACTTACCGTATAAAGTATACATAGCCTAGTACTTGCCGCATAACGTATACATTGCCTAGTACTTACCATACAACATATGCGTAGCCTAGTACTTACCGTGTAACACATATATTTTGCCTAGTGCTTGCCGTATAACGTCTCGGTAATATCGTAAAAATTAATTGTGAATCATATGGACGATAGATTTATTTAACGATTTATTGTTTATCACCTTGTTTCACCATCATTTATACATTTTTATATATACGATCACCACCATTTGTCTCGATTTTCTCTGTGGGAGCATGTACGATGCTAACAGCGTACATCACGCTGCGTGTTGTCAGCGTTTACGCCGACACGCAGCAATTTAACCACTTTTACGTCAGTACACGTCCAATCACCAATCGAGTCGCGTGTGCTCATAATCATTTAAACCATACCATTTCAGATCGAGTCCATCAATAAACCATATTATTATGCTGATCTTTATCTATTATTATTTAGGAACCATCCCTAAATATATCTCTGTACGAAACCATCACACCGTACATACCGTATAACGTACACATAGCCTAGTACTTACCGTATAACATATACATTGCCTACTACTTACCGTATAACATATACATTGCTTAGTACTTACCTTCCCGCGCCACTGGAGCCAAAGCTTGAATATGTCGTTGTGCCGCCCACACTGGATGACCTTGTCGCCTGTGTCGTACTGCGGGTCGTAGATCTTGTCCGTCATGAACAGGTACTCGGCAGACATTGCGTTACAGTTCAAGAGGATACCCTGGATGAAAATGGACATTATTAGTGGAGGTATTTCTGTAATTTCCGATTCGTAACTAGCGTTCATTAGCGATAAGCAAGATGTTTTATCGACATTATCTTTTATAATAGAGTGAATTTAATCCGTTTCTGATGGAATCATCGAGATTTTTTGGATTTTTTCTAATGCCCAAAGAGTTGGGCGTGACGATCAAAAACTTTCGGAGATTTAAAATTTTCAACAAGCGAACATTAATTTTTATTTATACTTTTATAGATGTTCCATTAATTTGATTATTTTCTATACCTATTTCATAAATGAAATTATCTTGGCTCAAAGTCTGGCTTCATGGCATTGCACTCTATGAGTGAAAACAATAAAGATCGAGAGAATCGAACTTAACATAGCGCCATCGCGTATCACTCTGGCAACTTCATTCACAGTTTCACACATAATAATAGAATATACCTACATAAAAGTCTAGCTTTGTAGAACTTGTAGAGATTTAATTTATGATACCTTAATTCTGTTTCTGTTAGTGACAATACTAGTTACTATACTAACCTAACCTAACCATATGTTAAGTTGAAAAATCAATTACGATGCGTATTTTTCCAATAGAAATACGTAGATATGTTTTAGAAGTGAATATTAAATACATTTTGATATAAAAAAGTAGGTGTGTAGGTACTCATGTACGCACGTAGTAAGTTATACTTCTTTGACGTTTTTAAGCAGAACTGGCCATATATAAAAAAATGGCCACGTATAAAAAAATAAAACTGGCCGCTTGAAAAGTTGAAATGAATTAAAAAAATATATACATTATGTGTTAAATCAGCGCGGACTTTTTGGCGGGAACGGGAGAAGTGAGGTTGTCATTTTATTTAGATTTTCTATTTTTTACATTTTTGGGAGTTTTAAAGTACAAAAGTGATAGTATATTGTGTTTTAAAGTTCTGTGTAAGTGAAATTAATGGAGTAGGTCTAAATAAACATGTGTAGCTGAAATTCTTGCGCTCTTCCAAGAAGTCCTTTATAACTTTAGTAAAGCTTACTATCACTTTACTGGAGGAGTGTTAGGGACAGTTAATATTTCTCCACAAGTTACGTCATTAGACCTTGTTACCAATGCCTTAAGAAATACAAATAAATAAAACGAAATTAAATCAGCGCGCGCAACTTCGTCACACGCTAAAAAATATACTCTGTTCAAATGCGCCAAAAGAGTATAACTTTAAAAATTCACAATAATCTTTAAAATAACGATTTGTTCACCTATTTCGAAAAGATGAATAATCTACATGCAGTTTTATTTGTTTAAAGGTTGCATTCTTGATAATGTTCTTTGTTTTTGGGGGAAATGGGCCCAGCCATTCTTAAAATGTTCAGCTCTAAATTCTAATTGTGTTTTACTTTCAGTAGACGCTAAAACCTTTTCCATGATAAGAACTGTATATTTCGAAGGTCTTTCAATGTTTAATATTAGTTATTAGAATATAAATTTCTATATAAATTATCCCGGAATTACTGAGTTCTCGCGTGTTATTAAAATTCATTTATTCTGTTGGCAACACTGTCGAATGTAAATTGTTTGTATAGGATTTATGCAAAGTGGATGAGGTGGCGACGGCGACCACTGAGGCCGCTTATCTGTTTTTGACAGATGTTTATTTTAAATAATGGAGTTTCATAAAGCAAGAGGGTAGAGCATCTAAGTATGTCGAGACTCGAGCTTGTAGCTTACGTTTCTAAGATATTTCTATTCATGATTAACTTTATCAAACAGATGATAATTAAACATGTGGAAGAAAGTATGTCTACGTCATATCCTACATTTCTACCCATGTATAATATATGTACATAGATAAAAAAGAACTTTTTAGTAGAAACGGTATGAAGTTTAAACATTTGTATGATTTTTTTTGCCTATATTTAGACCCTCACTGCAGCTGAAGTTTCCTAGTATCTTAGTGAGGTTGAAATTGAAGTTTTGGAATGGACATACGTAAAGGCTCGTAGATCTTACAAAGGATGGACTGTATTTTTAGAAATAAAAGTACTGAATTTTGTTCAAGGAGTTAAGACCGGTGGCGTGTGCGTCAAACGTAATAAAAGACTGATTGTAAAGAGAACTACCTCCAGAAGTATAAAAAAATGACAATATTTTAACATAATATACCCGCAACCGGCCTCATACGAATTTATTTTAACTATATTTCGGCAGCTGAAAACAACAATCTTAATATATAATATAAAACAATAAAGTAGAAAAATAATAAATAACATGATAAATAAACTAGTGGCAAAACACAATTAAATAGATGTATTGATACAAATGAATTTAAATAAATAGAATATGACAACATCTATCATAAATGTAATTTGTGTCGCCTACACATCCTATAAGTCCAAGTTTAAGGCAACACCACGTGACTTATTGGACCTCGCGATTGCATTGGTGTTACGGCCAAATGCCTATATCCCTAACAATAATTATTTATATATACCCACAATTGTCATAGTATCTGTCATTTTCCGCCGCTTCATTTTACTACTTGTTTTTATGAGTAGTCTATGATCGACCTCTGACACCGTCGCTATACGATCGGGCTACTTAACCGCGCCGCGCTGGTCACTGTGACCCTATCTACTACGCAACATCCACTGAATTCGAAGGCCGCTAAATACAGCAAGAGTAGAGAGCAGAGGAGCTGCAGCTACCAAGTATTCGGATCATCTCAGGGGTGATCGTAGATGTTTGGAACGGCTACTTCTAAAGAAAGGTACCTATTGAACCATTTATCCATCCGCCTCGAGTGCTCGTATTGACGGTTGTATTGCTCAATCGCTGCGGCACTCACATAAAATTTCTGGCCTTCGAGCCGGCTTATCTCACATAAAATTTCTGGCCTTCGAGCCGGCTTATCTCTAATTCTTGTCAAATTCTCGCTTTATAGCAATATCTCCTACCTACGTACCTACATCATATTTATAGTTCATTCACGCTCCCGGTCTTTACTTCTCATTACGTAATTATTAGCTCAATAAAATTCCCTATATATTTAAACTAAATAATAATTAGTTAAAGTAAAATAATTTTCTTTCGCTTCCTAAAGGATTGGATTTATTTGTTTTATTTATTGTCTAAAAATAGTTCATTAACAATTTATTTTGAGGGTGGTTGGTTATTCATAACCGACGCATCGCGTACCGCTGGCGAAGTAACGAGCTCGCGACTAACTTCACTGTGTGTAGCAGTCAGTGACCTAAATTTGTAATTTTTACAAAATGACTAGTACTCGAAGGAATGTCGATGAAGGTGCTTCAAAGAGTTTTGATAAACGTTCGCTAACACTTAAGAAACTTGTTGCAAAGCGTAATACTATTTTCGCTTCAGTACAAACTACATATAATTACTCCTTGAACGCTTTAGAGGACGAATCATCACGCGAATTATTTTTAAGTAATGTATTGACACTTGAAACTTCACGCTCAGAGTATTGTAGTATTCTCGATGAAATTAATGAAATAGAAATGGCGTTGAATCCGGACTTTGAACCTAACTATCAAAATTGGTTATCTTTTAATGATTTGTATTGTCGTTCTAAAGGTGTTTCACAAAAACTATCGGAGGATACTATTTCGGAATGTGTTAAAACTGAGGAACGAGCATTAGAACCCGCTTTTAAAAGGCCTTCTATAAAGTTACCGAAATTAGATCTTGTAAGCTTTTCAGGAGAACCAACTAAGTGGCCTATATTTTATGAGACATTTAAAAATACTATTCATACAAATCCGAACTTATCGGATAATGAACGCGTACAATATTTGTTGGGTAAATTGTCTGGCCGGGCACTTTCCGTTTGTACTGGAATCGCACCAACCGCTAATAACTACAACATAATATGGCGAACACTCGTTGACAAGTATGAAGATAAGCGCAGTTTAGCCACGGCATACTTGGATCAAATGTTTGATTTCAAAGCGTTTAATGTAGCTAATTCAAAAAATTTAGATTCGTTTTTAGAAAGGTTTCATTCCGCAGTTTCTTGTTTACAGTCTTTAAAAATAGATGATTTAGCTGATTTTATTATGTTTTACGTCGCATTAAAAAAGATCGATAGGGAAACGGCGCATAATTTTGAAAATTTTAATCGAACTAAGTCTATACCGAGTTATAATAATTTGATTGATTTTTTACGTGAACAATCAAAAATATTGGAACGCACGTCGACGCATGTTGTTCCTAAAAACTACGATAATAAGCTTAGTTCTAATAAATATACTCATGCTTTAGTATCCGCTTCGCTCACAACAAATACTTCTTGTCCGCTTTGTAAACAGAACGATCATTTTAACTTGTATAAATGTAAATCATTTCATAACTTAAATATACACCAGAAATTTAATTATATAAAAAAGAAAGATGGTTGTACTAATTGTTTGAGCCTATCTCACACAAACGCGACTTGTAAATCTGTTAATTTGTGTCGTTATTGTAATTGTAAGCATCATTCATTGCTTTGTCGTAAACAAATGACAACTACGACGCATACTCCGCGAACAGTCGCAGGCGCAGCGTCGCATCACAATGACAGTGCATGGCGAGGCGCAACCTCCCCCCGTACCGCGTCCTCCCAACAGGTGGCTAACTCACCGCAGGCCGTGAATGTTGTGAACGATTCGAATAATACTCGACAAAACATATCTTTATGTAATTTACAAACTCATATTTCGCAGGATTATACATGTTTATTGGGTACGGTACAAGTCATCGCATTTTGTGGTCAATCACGTTTTGTTCTACGCGCTCTAATAGACTCGGGTTCACAAAATAACTTCATTACAACATCTTGTTGCAATAAATTAAATTTAAATATTAAAAAGTTGTCAAATTCGGTCGTTAGAGGAATAGGCTCATCTTCTAACATTATTAAGGGTGCAACTACACTAGAGTTGTTTTCACGTTTTGATGACAATATTTCAATCTCGCTCGATTCTTTTGTTATAGACCGCATTACAAGTAAGTTACCAACGATACAAGTGGAAAGGTCTGTGTTCTCGTATTTAAAAAATATACCTCTCGCTGATGACGACTTCTGCACTCCGGGAGAGATAGACATTCTTATCGGCGCACCACTTTATTCTGATATTTTATTATCACGTCGTATCACCGGACCTCCGGGAACTCCCACAGGATTCGAAACAATTTTCGGCTATTTGATTATAGGTAACGCTCCTATTAAAAATATTAATAATGACCATATCACTTCATTATGTTGTACTGTTGAACAACAAAGCTCAATAGAAACGCTTTTACAAAAATTTTGGCAATTAGAAGAAGTGCCTTTTGAGCCTATCTCGTGCGAGGCGGACCGCGAATGCGAGAATACTTTTGTTAACTACGTGTCACGTGATAGTTCAGGCCGCTATTCAGTCGCTATACCCTTTAGTGGCGACCCTTCTACATTAGGTAACTCATATTTAACTGCGAAAAAACGTTTTCTCACTCTAGAACGCAAATTACTTTCTTCTTCAAACTTACGTATGGAGTATGACGCAATTATTAACGACTATTTATCTAAAAAATACATATCACCGCTTACGGATAGCGACCAATCATTAGGTTATTATATTCCTCATCATGCGGTTGTGCGCTCTGATAAAACTACCACTAAGGTTCGCATGGTAATGGACGCGAGTGCTAAAACCGACACAGGTGTGTCATTAAATGATATAATTCACGCTGGACAAAATTTGCAGAATGATTTGTTTTCAATATTGCTCGACTTTCGCTTATATACTGTTGCTTTTACTTCGGATATTCGACAAATGTACTTACAAATTTTAGTTTTAGAAAATGACCGCAAGTATCAAAGGTTTTTATATCGCTTTGACCCGTCTCAACAGCTTACTGCTTATTGTTTTAATCGTGTATGCTTCGGATTAAGAAGCAGTCCCTTTCTCGCTATGCGTGTTGTTAATCAGTTGTGTGAAGATGAGGGCTCCTCGTACCCGCTCGCCGCCGCTGTTGCGTCTCGTAATATTTACATGGACGATATTTGTTACTCCGCTCCCGACACCGAGACATCCTTGCGGCTCAGAGATGAGCTGCTAGGTATGTTCAAGGCCGGGGGTTTTGAACTTGTCAAGTGGTCCAGTAACTCAGATGAGTTATTGAACACACTACCAGACACGCATCGCTATACATCTGACATTGTCTTTGAGGAGAAGGAACGGACCCAAAAGGTGCTTGGTTTGCAGTGGTCACCTCCTACAGATAACTTCTCTTTTATTATCGCCATAGAAAATCGCCCTTGTACAAAAAGAAATATTTTAAGCACAATAGCAAGTCAATATGACATTTTAGGTTTTATTGCACCGGTAATTTTATATGCTAAATTAATTCTACAAAGGCTTTTTATTTTAAAATTAGATTGGGACGAAGAGCCGCCATCCGATATTGTGCATGTGTGGAAGATTTATATGAATGAATTACATAGTCTAAAGGAACTACGCATTTCCCGCCATTTAGGTGTATTAAAACATTCGAATATTTCAATTATTGCTTTCGCAGACGCAAGCGAGCGTGCTTACGGATGTGTAATGTATATGAAAGTCAAAGACGAGTTGCGCACCTGCCCAGTGGTGAAATTAGTGTGCGCCAAGTCTAAGGTTGCACCTCTTAAAACCATATCTGTGGCTAGACTTGAGCTTTGTGCTATTTTACTTATGGCGAAATTAGTACGCAAAGTTGTGAACACCTATAAAATACGTCATCAAATTAGTGATGTATATTGTTTCACAGACTCAATGGTTGCTTTGCATTGGGTACACGCGTCTCCACACAGATTTAAAACATTCGTATCAACGCGTATAACTAAAATATTATCTTATTTTCCCGCAAAACATTTCTACCACATACCGGGTATACAGAACCCAGCCGATTGTCTTTCACGTGGACTCACACCTGCGCAGCTTATTCAACACGAAAGCTGGTTCCATGGACCACCATGGTTGTCTAAGGAGGTCGAAACATGGCCTATAACATCAATCAATTTTGCCTGTAGTAGTGATGTCTTACCTGAGTCCAAAGTTATTTCTCTCACAGTTATTGATAACAATACTCTTATCAGTCCACTTTTGTCGCTCGCAGATCGCGTATCTTCTTGGCTTATACTTTTACACGCAGTTATTTATGTATACCGCTTTATCAAAAAATTACCGCGCTCTAATATTTTAACCGCTTCAGATCTCAACTACGCAGAAATTAAGATTCTAAAAGTTCTTCAGTCATTTCATTTTACAGATGACTTAAAACGCATAAAACACAATAAATTATGTTCTCCCGCTATAAATAAATTAATGCCGTTTTTAGATAAAGATGGTCTGTTACGTGTAGGTGGCCGACTTCGGAACGCTAATTTATCCTACGACCAACAACACCCTGTATTGTTGCCTCGTAAAACTCGTATTGTCGAACTTGTAATTACGCATTACCATCGGAAATATTGTCACGCAGGACCCGCGACTCTCATGTCAATTTTACGCCAAAAGTATTGGATATTGTCATGTAGAAGCATAGTTAGACATATTATACATAAATGTAATTACTGTTTTAGGGTTAAGCCCAAACAAACGTTTCCGCTCATGGCCGATCTACCTGTTTGTAGGATAAACGAGGCGAAAGCATTCACGCATACAGCCGTAGATTACGCAGGCCCTATTAGTATTATTCCTTATAGAAAAAGAGGTGTTAGGTCTATGAAATCATATTTATGCATATTTGTATGTTTAGTAACTCGTGCGGTGCATGTAGAATTAACCACAGACCTAAGTACCGATACGTTTCTTTCCGCTTTTAAACGTTTCTTGTCTCGTCGTGGAGCAGTGTCGTGCATGTATAGTGACAACGGAACAACATTCGTTGGTGCTAAAAACGTACTATCAGAACTACAATGTTTTGTCAATTCTGATATATTTTTAAACGCTATTACTAATGAACTCGCGGACAGTAGAATTTCTTGGAAATTTAATCCACCTCAAGCACCACATTTCAACGGCCATTGTGAGATATACGTTAAGGCTTTTAAAATGCATTTATATCGAGTAATTGGTTCTCAACTTCTCACGTATGAGGAAATGCTGACGATTTTAACACAGATCGAAAGTATAATTAATTCGCGCCCGCTTACTACTCTGAGTGATGATCCGTCCGAACTTAGTGCTTTAACGCCGTCACACTTTCTTATGTCAACACCTTTGAAGCAACTTCCCATGTATACCGACATAAATAATAAACCATCAAATTTAATAGCTCGTTATGCGTTGCTGGACCGAATGGTTCAGTCGTTTGCGGTGCGGTGGAAAAGGGACTACCTTCACTTACTCCAATCTAGAGGGAAATGGAATTCTCCTTCCAATCCAATCAAAATTGGAACGGTTGTTGTTTTGCAAGTTGACAACACACCTCCTCTTATTTGGCCACTCGGCATCGTCGTTGCCACATATCCTGGTGACGACGGCGTATGCAGGGTCGTTTCTGTTAAGACGTCCTCAGGAACTTATAAAAGGCCTGTTGTCCGTCTCTGTCCGTTACCCACACAATAACTATATTTTTCCGCTATATTATTATATTATTTTCCCGCTACCGCTATTATATTATTTTCCCGCTACCGCTATTATATTATTTTCGCGCATTTTTTGTTATTTTTCCGCTTTCTTTATTATTTCTTTTCTTTAAAACCGATGGTTTTAAGGCCGGGGGCAATGTTACGGCCAAATGCCTATATCCCTAACAATAATTATTTATATATACCCACAATTGTCATAGTATCTGTCATTTTCCGCCGCTTCATTTTACTACTTGTTTTTATGAGTAGTCTATGATCGACCTCTGACACCGTCGCTATACGATCGGGCTACTTAACCGCGCCGCGCTGGTCACTGTGACCCTATCTACTACGCAACATCCACTGAATTCGAAGGCCGCTAAATACAGCAAGAGTAGAGAGCAGAGGAGCTGCAGCTACCAAGTATTCGGATCATCTCAGGGGTGATCGTAGATGTTTGGAACGGCTACTTCTAAAGAAAGGTACCTATTGAACCATTTATCCATCCGCCTCGAGTGCTCGTATTGACGGTTGTATTGCTCAATCGCTGCGGCACACAATTGGTACGAGAATGGGAATCAAATGCAGTTTCAAAGTCAAATCAATTTATTAAAGTAAACACTAGTTACAAGATATTTATTAACATCAAATCTATCTACGATTCAGAATATATTTATTCTGCGACGAGATTAACTGGTAAAAAACTTAGTCAAGTATAATTTTGTTCCCATCATTTGACAATATATTAAAATACAATATTCCTAAAGTAAATTATCGTAATGTGCAGAGAAGATTATTTCTACCCATCTATATAGTTTTGTTTTCGACGATATCACAAATTTGAATCTCTTTTCTAACATTGAGTAACATCTTGAGGAACCTTTTGTAAAATGAACACAGTTACCCAAAAACGACCCATTTGATTTTTGTAATTTAATTGACAAAATTTAAATAAAAAAAAAATTTTAAAAAAAGTACTCCCAGTTGGTCCTGAACTTAATAATTAATTAATTTTTCCCTTAATTATAATACACTAGCGACCCGCGCCAGCTTAGCACGGTATAAATTTTTTTCGAAAATAAAATATAGCCCATGTTACTCGCTGATAATGTAACTTTCTATAGGTGAAAGAATTTTTGTAATCGGTTGATTAGTTTTTGAGTTTATCCATTACATACAAACGAACAAAGTTTACCTCCTCTTAGTATTAATATAGATAGATATAGAAAAATATAAGTAGTATGTTGGTAATATTTGTATGGGAAACGCTTAATCTTGGTAATGATAGGTGCGGTGATAAGGCTTTATTTATCGAAAATACATAGGCTACTTTTTTAACAGAAATCTGTGAAGTGACGGGAGGGAGGCGGACAAAACTTTGTACGGGAAATGCTAAACCGCTGAAGTGATTATGATGTAGCATGGATATAGTTGGACACCTGGGAACGGACATAAGTTAAACTACCCCTAAGGGGGTGAAAAGGGGGATGAAACTTTGAATGGGAAATGCTGACCCGCTGAAGCAATTACGATGTTTGGTACAGAGATAGTATGTTCCCAGAGACCGAAATAGGCTAGACGTAGACTTTTTAAAAACAATCTTTAAACATACTATGCACATATACATATAATCTAACCTAATCCGGGAAAGCCACGAAAAAATTTTCCGCGCAGACAAAGTCGCGGGTACATCTAGTGTATTATAAACACGGCTACTTATTGACTGACCATGTCAACTGTCAAATGGAAGGAATAAAAAAATTATCACGGAAACATGGGAAACTGTAGCATTCTACTACATATTTGTTTATTCTGATAGGATTCCCATTTGGAACTGAGGATAGTTCTTTAAAAGGAAAACCAAATAAATCGTTATTCAAAAATCATCCTACCCGCATACCTCCGCAACACAAAGTCAATACCCTCTTCAAACTCCTTAGTAAACAGACTAATTCATTTTTTAGAACAAGCTAGTAAAGTCGAATTTACTTTAACGGCGCTACCAAAGACAATGGCAAGCTGTTTTATACCTTAACCAGTAACCTGTAAGGCGGTTTCTCTTTGTGACAACCACGATCTGTTATAATTTCGTGTAAACGTCACTTCAGTATGTCGACTAATAAATTCTCGAAGACTCCGCCCCTGCTCTAAACTTTTCGTTTAGAGATGTGACAGTTTGTAAAATATCGATAAACCTTTATCGTAATGGTTCTCTCTGTAAATATTTTCCCGACGTAAATTTGAATGAATAATATCTTTAGTCTATTTTATACATAGGTACTTATCTTCACGTCATTACATTTTCGGGGTAAATAGAGCATTGAGATTCAAGAAAATCAACGATAATTTTAAACTAAACAGGAACGAGTTCTAGCTCGTTTTATGTATGAGATTGTTATAATCGAGCCCTATTCCTGCCTGACTTTTATGACCTATTTATGAAGGTAAATAGTCGTCACATTATCACATTATGTTATCCTTTTTTTTCCAAATCAGCGTGGAAGCAAATGTGTATTTTTATGAAATAACTGTATCATTTATTTTTAGTACAATACGATAAGAAGATACTTTAGAAGAAAAAGTATGTAAAAACTCCAATGCTTGCCGCTCCATCCTCTAACTATTATTACCTGTTTAGAGTTTCAGCATAACAATATGTATGTGTATATAATAAGATAAATTCGAGTATGAATTAATTATTAGTGGCGTTATGTTATAATTTTATTGCACTTTTATATTGTGTTCGTCCCAAAAAGAAATTGGCATGAGGATACGAAGTATTATTTTATTTTCGAAATTCCTGTTGCTCAATCGTAATTAATTATTTCACATAACGAAAAAAATAACAATTTATTCTTAAAATTATTATTTTCCATTGATTTCTCTTTTGTAAATTATTTTTAGAACTTTATTTATGTCATATTGAAGATTTGAATTGAAGTGAAGTGAATTGAAGATTTCAATTTCATTCGAATTGAAATCTATCTAGATTTCAATTCAAATCTTCAATATGACATAAATAAAGTTCTAAAAATAATTTACAAAAGAGAAATCAATGGAAAATAATAATTTTAAGAATAAATTGTTATTTTTTTCGTAATACAATTTTCAATAAGGAAAAATAGAACTAATGAAATATCGATATGTCGATAATATTAAGTCACGTCCCTAAAACCATCCGGTGCCGTCGGCACGTGCCGCATTTAATTAAATTCCTCTACCGACACTTGCAAACATATGTTGCCAATTTACCCCTATTCGCCCTTCGCGTTCAAGCAATAACCATTCTTATTACCATTATGTAAAATCTATTTAGAAAAACACGAAATTAGGCCTTATCATACACATCATGAAGAAATGCTTTGTATATAATATTTTGGGTGCTTTCATTTCTGCAAAATGTTTTTGCTCTTTCTGAGAACATTATGATAAAGTAATTAAGGTTCATTTCCTATTTTTCTCTGCGCAATTGAATACGGGTGGTATCACCATTAGCAACAGATTCCATCGTTATGAGAAATCTCTGCAGTTTATGGCATTCTTATGGTGAAATATTTAATAAAAAAATTTGTTGGAAAAAATTAATGTTTCGTCTGTTAATAAATGTTTTTCGTACATTATTTATAGAAAGATGTAACTTAACAACAATAAGTAACTTTGACTGCAATTTATAATATCTAAAACTAATAATTTCCACTACGCAGTGAATTCGAATTCATTCTTCAGTAGAATCATTGATGTCAAAATCAATCAATAGGCATAATAATGCTGTAAAGATTTTAAGTAAATTAAATAACTTTCGTATACTTTACACAGAGCGAAAGTGAGAAGTAAAAGAAGTCAAGGAAGACCAAGGCTGACTTATGAAGATGAAATGTTAGCAGACGGAAATGTCAAAAGCACTCGCATACCTAGGCGAAAATGTGTGAGGAGAATGATGAGATTTGAGGAAGCGAAAGAGGTGTGTAAGGACCGCGACGCTTGGTTCTCCGTTCTCTCTGACTACCCCGTTTGGGGACACAGCGTAAAGATATGTATGTAAATAACTTTCGTGCAGTACAGTTGTTCGTAATCTTGAACGAAATTAGTATAGTTATTGCTCAGATCAAATAAAGAAGCAAGACAACGCTGCCGCGAACAACATAGTGTGGCAGTCAAAACTACGTCTCGCCATATAAATATACAAAGCGACACGCACACACATGCAACGACACTATACCTCGCGTTATTAGTTTCAGCGAGTCTATTAAAGGCGCGAGACGTAATTATAAAATGCATTATTTTACCGCGAAAACGTCGAATTGTATGTTTGAAAGGTGCAAGAATTAGTTTTCGAAAAATAAAAAGTAGGACGGATATACATTTTACACTTTAATAAGCTTAGAAACTTGCAATTTCAATAGTCGTAATAAAAACTGCTCAAAATACAAAACCTCCACAGCCATTAGTAGTTATTCTGATTGCTGTGTTAATAAGGTTTTATGCAAGGTAAATTGTTTCTTTGTTGTTTCCTTGTTTTCTGGGGTGTAAGGAACCAATATGGCGACACTGTCCTACGTATCACACAAATAAAAACCCGGCGTCAGGACTTTTTGGCAGGAACGGGAGAAGTTGTAATTTTATTTAGATTTTCTATTTTTTACATTTTTGGGAGTTTTAAAATACAATATATTGTATATATATTTATGTATATATAAATATATTGTATATTGTTTTAAAATTCTGTTACAAGTGAAAAGAATGAAGTAGATCTAAATAAACATGTGTAGCTGAAGTTCTCGCGCTCTTCCAAGAAGTCCTTTACAACTTCAGTAAAGCTTCTTATCACTTTACTGGAGGAGTTTTATAATAAGAAAAAAACTAATTTACTTGTGATTCTACTTATTAATACGTGACATTGGCAAATGCGCTAATCTGTGCGTCATGACATAAAGAAAGAAAAAAAAAACCTGGCCTCACTGTGATACTCACAGCATTACGTTTTTATTTTTACACAGATTTGTGGATTGTTTGTACGCGCACCGGTATTTTGATACTTGATATATTATTTTTAAGTATATTCATATGTTTTTCGGAATTATACAAAATGATATTTTAAACCTTACGTTTCTAAGAACATTTTGCAATTTTTAGGTGCTTAAATGACTGTTTTTTTTTTATATCTCGATTGATTAAGTTATATACATATGTACCTATCTACATATCCTCACGCTGTATCCCTAATAATAGTCAGAGAGGACGCAGTACCAAGCATCGCGGTCCTGACATACTTCTTCCGTCTCCTCAAACCTCATCATTCTCCTCACATACTTTCACTAGGTATGCCAGTACTTTGCATTTCCATCAGCAAATACTGGCTATCTGAATATCATGTCAGCCTTGGTTTTCCTTGGCTTCAGCTACCATTCACTTTCGCTCTGTTGATTTTCTTCGTCAATTTTTCATCACTCATTCCCGAACCATCTAAGCACTTCTTTCCTTCATTTTTACAATAACATTTATAATAGCAAGATGTTTCAAATGTCGATATTTGTGAACAGTTTAGTATTTTTTATATAATAAGTTATCTATTTAACTCACCTCATACTTGAAGTGGACCGTAGAACACTGCAGAAGGGTTCCCATCAGTTTGTGGGGGTTCCACGTTACGGAGTCAGCCCTGAACAGAAAAAGAAAAATATTTCAATATACACATATACGCACATATGTCATAACCTTCAAATTCAAAACAATTCATACAAATAAATTCAGTTACGAGTTTTTGGCGGTATTTTATGGAGAGTTGAAGTTCTATTTTAATTATTCGCAAATTGTTTCTAGTGGATATTGTAATGTAAAATTAGCATAGTTTTGCGTCCCAAGTATCTACGCTATTGTGCAATATGAGGAATTGTTTAAATAAGCGCTTACTTAACAGTGCGACGTTGAAATTTTTAGTGGCTTAGTACACCTCAGCGGAACCTACTAGAACGACCGTATCGATATACTTGTCGCCAGAAACTCCAAGAAACATTAGAATGTATTACGTTTCGATCACAAATGAAGAATTAGATTCACAATCTCCTATAAAATTTAAACAAATTATTGTCTGATTTGAAGTATATATTTTTAATATAGTATAGTATTATCGGCAACTAGCAGTCTAAACATAAATGGAAAATATCTGAGCCACCTCCGATTTGCCGACAAGGGGGACACTTTTATCGGAATCAAGCGCACAATTACAATTCATGATCCAAACATTAAATGTGGCTAGTAAAGAAGTAGGCTTAGAGATGAATCTCACTAAAACAATGGTAATGACAAACAGCACGGAAAAAACAATATATGTCGACAACGAAATAATGAAATTTACAAATAAATACGTATACTTGGGCAAACAAAACAGCTTCGACAAGGAGAGCAACTATTTAGAAATCGAGAGGCGTATTCAACTTACCTGGAACAAATACTGGAGCCTGGTGGAAATATTTAAAAGCAATATGCCAGTAAAAATTAAAACCAAAGTCATGTCTAGCTGCCTTTTACCGTGCCTAACTTATGCCTCTCAGACCTGGAAGTACACAGCCAAAATAAAGAAAAAAATCACCACATGTCAACGAGGCCTTGACAGAAGTATGCTAAAAATAAAAAAAAATACGACATATAACAATAAGAAGTATATCTAAAGCTACCGATGCTCTAAACTATGCCCAAAAACTGAAATGGAGATGGGCGGGACATGTAGCGAGACTAACAGATGAGCGATGGACGAAAAGAGTGACATTGTGGAGAGGCCCAAACGGAAAGCGCCACAGAGGAAGACCGCTTACGAGATGGGCGGATGATATAAGCAAAACGGCTGGTCCCGACTGGATGCAAACGGCCCAAGATAGAAAAAACTGGGTTTCTTTGGAGGAGGCCTTTACCGGCGGAGGGGTTCTTGTAGATTAATCAAATCATTAAATGAGATATAAATTAATTAAACTAATCAAGTCATAAGAAATAGAAGTAGTACAATAGTAGAAATAAGTTTACTAATTTTTTGTTATATCTTTTTTTGCAGGAAATAAAAGGCTTTTATTATTATAGTATTATCGGCAATATTGTGTTAATCTAAAGTAGACCTTACTGTCAAATCATAAGGTTATAAACGCTCGTAAACGATTTTTGAATGACGTTAAAACGAAGTTTGTTAAATAAAATATTTAAAATGCAATCTTACGTCTCGTGCATAAAGTATAATTTAAATATTCTATTTGCGTTGCAATTTATGTCATTTTGGTTTGTTAGGTGAAACTGACAAAGATTAGACATATATTGTCAGGCGATATTTAAAAATATGATTACGAATTTAATAAAAAAGAGCTATAACCGTTATTACTATAATGAAATAATGAACACGTAAATAATATTATTTATTTATTAACCGAAAATAAGAACTCGCGTCTTTTTTTAGCGTTCTAGATGTGTTATTTTTGCAATTTCTGAAGGCGCACTTTTACATGTTCGCTGTTAGCGTTTTCAAATACTATTAACACAGAAGTGCACTCAAATACTCATTTGAGTGCACTTTTGGCAGGGACATTTTTGGATCGTTGATTGTGTATCTAATTTATTATTTGTGGTCGAAGGTATTGCGTCAACATTTTAATGATGTAGTATGAATAAGTGTATGCCCATACAACCTATGTCTTAAATAATAAAAAGATATTACAGCGTAGTCATCTTCTTCGCTGACCTGATAAGTATCAGAAAGTACGAAACGTTCAATCGGTTGTTGTACCTACCTACCTGCAGAAGTGGAACAATTAATAATCCAGGGTGATTTGCTCTCTGAGCGAGTCGCGTTCGCTGCCTAGTACGAGCCTATGCTTGGAACGGATTGCGGTTTGGGAGAATTGTTTTCTCTGCTGACGAGTGGTTCTGGGCTACATACACGATGGATCTAGCACCTTCGGCTGATCTCGGGCGGAGCGCACCGAACTGTTTCGACTTCGGTTTGCGTCTTCTGGTGTAGAAACACTGCACGACAGTATATTTATTGATGCCTCGCAGACTATCATCAGTAGTCCATTAGGACGCTACCCAATAATAAATAGATATTTATTACTTAAAACAAACAGATATTTTTCACTTAAAATAAATAGATTTTTATTACTTAAAACATCGGCTGTATAGCCATAGACTCTTTGCCTTGCCCCTCAAGGGAGAATCGTACAAACAATAAATCCAGTTACAAGTGTTAGCTTAATAACAATTTTAATCACTTCAATGATTTATCCATTTATGATAATTTTGTAACCCTATAATGACAAGAATGAGGATAAAATACGTTGCCTACATGTTAATTAGGCTGTACTTATTAAACGTCTGACTGTGGTCCTTTCAAAGTCTTGTACTGTGAAGTCGAATGGAGGTAGTCAGAGATATTAATGTTTTTGAACAATCACGACTTGAACACATAATTATTACAATTCGTAATTCGAAGTCAAAGTCAAATCAATTTATTCAAGTAAACCCAGATGGAAGGCATTTTTGAACGTCAAGTTTACTTTAGTTCGGTTCGAAAACAAAACCTGGTCACTGACGTATTCCGTATCTCTTCATTGCGTATTCTGTTCTTAGATATCATGTTTTCAATATCATTAAACAGTATATTAAAATGCATTATGAAAGTTAGTACCAAAGATTGGTTTTAACAAGATGTCTGATTTTGCTTTTCAAGACCCTGCTTCAAGTAGTTTCTGAGTAAATCTAAATCAACTGCAAAAGACGCATAAATAAGGGTTCCTTTTTTGGATATACCCTAAACATGAAGTCAGTTACCCAATAATGATTCACTTGACTTTTGTAATTTTATTTAGGAATAACTGTTTCATCATTACATCGGATCTTCGTCCCAATAAATTTTTGTTTTCTAGAAATTGATTCCAGCGCCATCTCATAGAATACTGAGATAACAGTATTGATTACAGTATTGCAGCACAGTAGTGGTACGTTGTAGTATTCATAGTAGCTACAAATGGCACTAAAAATTGCTGGAATTGGTCGGGTACTACTTTGTTTTACTTTGCATTATATACCACAGACACAGTATATTCTATATATGGGAAATAGAGGTAAAAACCTACTAAAACTGTCAATTAATCTGCGTGAAGACTACTAAACTACCTAAAAATGTTAACTTGATTAATATAACAGTGATCAATAAATAATAAGAAATAATACAATAATAATGATTAAGATATTATAAAATTCAATTATTGATACCAAGACTCAATAGATATGGCTCAAAAGACAAGATAACATTGAACGGAACTGAGCTATCACTGTTCCTGAAATGGAGGACAAAAAAGTTCAATACTAAAGAGTAGTGGAGACATCTGATAATGCTAGATTACACTAGTATTGAGACCGAAAGTTACATGAAAACTTTTGTTTGGAGTGAAACGACTCTTTTCTTATTTAATTTCATTTAAATGAATTTTTGAACCACGCTTGTGGGAATTAAATTTCGATGCTGGAAACACTAATGAGATCACCCGTCGAATGAACGACCGTCCGAATTATTAACCGACTCAAAAAAAGGAGGAGGTTCTCAATTCGTCTGTATGTTGTTTTTTTTGTATGTTTGTTACCTCATAACTCCGTCATTTCTGAACCGATTTCGAAAATTCTTTTTTCGTTTGGTAGGTAATACTTCAGAGGTGGTCCCATTTAAATTTCACCGATATTAGAGCTTGGACATCGAAGGTAGACGAAATAACACGGTTATAACCTTTATTTTTATTGATGATTCTCTTGTATATCGTTACGCTCTAGAATTAAAATGAAGGTAATTGCAGACCTGCCCTAGATATTTATTTAGGTCAAGATCACTCAAAAGGGAGAAATAAAAAAAAATTATTAAAAAAAATTAAACCGCCTTCAAAAAAAAACACTGAAAAGTATAAAATAACTATCCTTTACTAATCAAAACTCAAGTACAATTGAAATTACTTTATAAATACGATACACATACTTATATAATTTAAATTCGACAGTTGTTGAAGTCGGTACCAAATCAATGTGCAAAAACAGAAAGTCTATTAGTTTGGTGAGCTTGGCACCGACTTCAGTAACTGTCGAATTTAATTATATAAGTATGTGTATCGTATTTATAAAGTAATTTTAATTGTACTTGAGTTTTGATTAGTAAAGGATAGTTATTTTATACTTTTTTTGTGTTTTTTTTTAAGACGGTTTAATTTTTTTTAAAATTTTTAAATCTCGGTGATCGATGTCAAGCATTGAAGCATAGGTACATTAAGAGAATCATCTCTTAGCCTGATCCATTAATCTGAATTTTAAAGTGTTGGTTATCTGCTATTGACACAGTTGCAGGATCCCGTATGCGTTTTAAGCTAATCCCCAACTTTTAATGATAAGGGCTGGGGTTTGGATTCCTCAATCACACCGGATAGTTACATTATTTTTAGTATTTCCCTAGTCAAGTTGACAAAAACGGCAACCTTATTACGTAACTTCAAGCAGTATGCGATAGCCGAATGTGACGTGATCAAGCGCGATATAATGTCGCGAGTCAATGTTACTGCCTCTGTTAATTAATCAGTGAATTAAATACTGCTGTTAGCGATCCTATTAATGCTACAGTCATTTTATAACATAGTACCGTAATTACCAATTTAAAATAATCATCGCGCGACTGGGGCGCAGCTATTGTTCTTTACGTGATAACCCCACGGATTCGCCGAATCTATCATCTGCTCGACTGTCTGTATGTTATAACCGATTTATTTCATCATCTTTATATATATATACTGAGCTTAAATTTATCGGTTCGGCATCAAAAAATCAAGTAACGGTGATTTTGGACCCAATTCTTCTTCTAATTTAATTCGTCATTTTCAAAGATCGAACTTAGAATAGACTGATGATGATAATGTACGCGTCTCTCACACGTTATTGGCCGGTTCTTTCCACCCTGTACTCTTGTTATCGCAGCCGTTGACGGTGTAACAAACTGCCACGATAATGGATGTGCTGTGTGATAGACAGCGAGCAGCGGAATGTAGCGTTTTATATTGTTTTTTATGGAGGGGTCGCTATTGAGGGTGCGGGAGGTCTAATTAATTGTAGCTTAAGAAACGGCGAAGGGAGGAAACATGTTTTATAGAATACGGATTTAGCTCAAGACTTTACTTAGATTTCGTTTTTTTACACTACTTTTGGGGTTATTATGTTCTATTATAAATAAAAATGAAATGTAAAAATTGAATTGAAGAAATTAAGGCTTTTTCTTTAGTTTATCGCTACATATAGTTATTTCCACGTAGACAAAGCCCAAGCACAGTTCACTAAAATTTTTCACTGTCTGTTTGTTTGTCCAAGCTTATCTCTGAAACGGCTAAAGCGATTGTAAGGAGACTTTATTGGCAGATAGAAGACTTCTTAGAGAGTAATATAGGCTACCTTTTATACCGAAAAATTACTAAAATGCGGGTGACACCACGAGACACAACTAGTATATCAATAAATTAATCACACGTTGAGGCAGAACTTTTTTGTCTAATCAGTTATAAAATACTATGAAGTGGCTTGACAGGGCGGTGGTAAGTAAATGGTGAATTACGCGTGTGACGTGTAGTATCATCAATTACATTATTCTGTGAGGGATTGTGCATGATTTTTAATCTTCTATTTTTATTGTAATAACATAATTTTTTGTCTGTAGGCAACGGAAAATTACAGAGGACCGTTTTGTATTGTTTATTGTCTATATTATTGAGCCAAGGAAGACCAAAGCTGACTTATGAAGATCAAATAGCCAGAGTGTTAGCAGATGGAAATGTCAAAAGCTTTCGCATACCTAGACGAAAATGTGTGAGGGGAATGATAAGATTTGAGGAAGCGAAAGAAGTATGTATGAACCGCGACGCTCGTGCTAGTGCTCCGTCCTCTCTGACTACCACATTAGGGATACAGTCTGCGGATATGTATATATGTATGTATTATCTATACAACTTGTCATCACAGACGAATAAAGTTGAATTTGAATCATCTATGCGTACACTAATCTGTACTAATATTGAATAATTACGATAAGAACGTATTTATTTTTCACTTGTTCCAAATATTTTTCGTATTCTGTGATTGACATGAGAACTAGCGCGCTGCTACGACAGCTACGAGACGACGTAGCAGAGTGCTACGGCTTGTCGTAGCTAATCCGTGCTGTAGGGTTGGCAGGTACTTTCTTATATTATTACCTATGTATGCTTATGAATGTAAAATTTATTTAGGTACTAGCGTTAATTAGTCATAATTAATTAACGCTAAATAATAGTAAACGTCTGAAATGGAGTGGGATTATGTATTTAATATAATAATTAATAATATATAATAATACTCCGAACAATTAGACAAATTATGCGACCCTGATATAAGCACTAGGCTTGTACTATGATACGACACAATACCTGAGGCCCACAGGCTTCAAGCCAATTTTAGAAAATTTTGCTGTTTCTAAACTGACCTCATCGGGGATCGAACTCGGGATCCTGGCTTGAAACATGGATGCACTGACCTGCTTCGTCAACGGGCTGGTATTGTATTTATATATGTTTGTAAATTACGTACAAATATATTTTCACACTCTCTCCTTGAGTTATATCAGCGTTATAAGATGATTAACATAGATATAACATAGAAAAATGAGTGATGAAAGACTGACGAAAAAAATCTACAGAGCGAAAGCGAGTGGTAAAAGAAACCAAGAAAGACCAAGGCTGACTGATGAAGATCTAATAGCCAGAATGTTAGCCGATGGAAATGTCAAAAGCACTCGCATACCTAGGCGAAAATATGTGAGGAGATTGACGAGATTTGAGGAAGTGAAACAAGTATGTAAGGACAGTGACGCTTGACGCCGTCTTCTGACTGATTACCCCGTTAGGGATACAGCGTGAAGATATGTATGTATGTATGTATAAAATGATTATTCAAATAAACCTTATCAGTGGACCTCGATCGATGAATCCGGCAACATTTAAGTAAATATTAACCCGATATGAACAGGTTATTAATAATGCGTTAAAAAAGTATTGCAGTGCTATGTGCTAACCCTAGCGTCCTTGTCACACGGTCCAGCGCGCGCGACTGCTGCATTTGGCCGGATTGCCCCCCGGCATTACCGGCCCCCTGTGTCGGTATTTAGCGCTAAACACGGCCATGATTGATGGAGGTTAATGGCTGGATGTAGGATTAATTCCATAGACTGATTTATAATAAAATACAACCGCAGTGGATGACGAGAAGATTGAGGGAATTCGTATAGAGTTAGGTGTTACTCTGCGAAAATCTATGCTTGCAGTTAATGTTTTATATCTATACTATTTATAAATCTCTAACGTCTGTCTGTAATTACTATATTTTTGTCAAATTTTGTGATAAATAGTCGTTTTATGACTCACTGACTTCGATTTTACCATTTTTAAAATTTTTGTCTGTCTGTATGTCCTTTTATAATACAAGAGCGGCTTGACCGATCTCGATAAAAATTGGTATACTCGTATAATATGAACATGCGATTGCACAAAATATAGGCTACTTTTTTATCGAAAATTTACCCCTGAAGTAGTGAACAGGGGATCAATGAAGCTTTGTATGGGAAATACTAAACCACTTAACCGATTTTGATAAAATTTTCTTTTGTACTTATGAGGTCACCTGGATGGTTCTTAGTAAGACCCGGTAGGTGGCGCTGCTGTCGTGATTCAGAATTTTTTAATTTTCCGACCAAGTTCTTTTTTACCGATTTAAGAAAAAAAGAAATTATCAATTCTACCCACATGTATGTAATATTGCCAGAATTGCACAGTTTTTGTATATGTTAGTCTATACCAGCTTCTAAACATGTGCGCCAAATTTCATAAGTGTATGTATGTTCGTATGTATGTTTGTATGTTTGTCTCCGCATATCTCAAAAACTGTAGGTTGGATTGCAAAAATTCTTTTTTAGTTGGACTGGGTATAATCCAACTTAGGGAAATTACAAGTTTCATCAAAATCGGTTTAGTAGTTTTTGAGATAGAGAGTTACATGCAACAACAGAAAGTCTATTAATTTGGTAGGCTTGGCACCAACTTCAGTAACTGTCAAATTTATTATATAGATATATACGTATCGTATTTAAAAAGTTATTTTAATTGTACTTGAGTTTTAATTAGTAAAAAATAGTTATTTTGTACTTTTCGGTGTTTTTAAATTTTTTTTCGCTTAAAACCCTTGCAGGCTAAATAACGGGCATTAACTAGTACTTACATTTATTTTTAGTTACGAGTATCTTCTATCCAAAATTTTGAAGTTCGACACGTGTTTCACTTCACAACGAAACATCTTCAGAAAATTTCAGAACAGCACCGTGTTTGAACTGACCGCGTTTGAACTATCGTATTTTCTGAGTATGCTTCGTTGAGAAACAAAATACTTATATAGCAATAACTTTAAAACTTCAAGTCGAAAATATCAGAAAATATATAGATTCAAAATCAAAGTCAAAACAATTTATTCCAGTAAACCCAATTACGAGGTAATTTTGAAAGTCAAATCTACTTTAGTTCAATTCAAATAGAAAACCTGGACACTGAGAAGAACCGACAAGAAACTCAGTCGGGTATCATTTATTAACTTCATTTTACAATTGCATGTGCAGAGAAGATCATTTCCAGACTATTGTTTTATCTTCAATGAAATCATTTATTTTGCAGTATGATTGTCTAATCAATATGCGTTTTATAACCAATCTAAATTTATTCTCTGTTAATTGAGTAACTTAATTAATAAGATTAATTGCTAAGATCATGGTGTGTAGTACTTTTGTAGTATTTCTCGTAGGCGCGTAGTACTGTACGCGCGTAGCGCCACGGTGTTTGATACAATTAATGCAGTTTTTCGCGCTGTCACTAGATGGGTCATATGTTTATATCATATAGACCTAATAAAAACTGGTTACGAACGAGCATGCATTAATTTAGTGACTGAACACTATAAAATATACATACATATCTTCACGCTGTATCCCTAACGGTGTAGTCAGAGAGGATAGAGCGTCAAGCTTCGCGGTCCTTACATACTTTTTTCACGTCTAGTTATGTGAACACCATTGACATTTTCATCAGCTAACACTTTGGCTATTTGTCTTCCTTGGCTTCTGCTAACTCACTTTCGCTCTGTCAATTTTCTTCATTATTCACCAATAAATATAATAGGGTAATTTAAGTTTCACAGGACACCGATGTGATTACAAGAGATAAGAAGGGCGGCGCTTAAACAACTAACTCCGAGACGTAAAGTGTAAAAATAACTGACGCTATTATTGATAACTCTGTATCTTGCACACGTTTGTTCATAGTTTAGTAATATATCACTTAAACGGTGACAACGCTCACAGCTTTCCACCTATTCGCTTTCGAATATTCAAGTCCAGTCGCGATATGACCATTCAAATAAAAATACAGCGTACCGCGCTCTGCAAGATTTCGGCATGTTTGATTTTATTATAAAACTAGTTACTGCCCGCGACATCATCCGCGTGAAATTAAAAAAGTAGTCTAATGTCCTTCCCTATGGTTTAAATATCTATCTCCATTCTAAATTTCTTCAAAATTGATCTAGCGGTTTAGCCGCGTATAAAATTTAAGCCCCCCCCCCCCCCTTTACGAGGGGAATTTAAAAAAAAAAGTGAAACACGTCTCATTTTTTTTATTATCAGTGAGTGAGTGAGTCAGTGAGTCAATGATTGAGTGAGTAAGTGAGTGATACTTCGCATTTGTTTAAGGCGACGCATTGGAAATTTTGACGTCTGGGTTCTCAATTTTTCAAAGTGACTACAAAACGTATGAAAGTTATATTTGGTAACCTGATTCTTCATTTCATTGACCTTATTTTGTCAGTTGCGATACATGATTGGTTAACTTTTGTAACAGAATAAAAAATATCAAAGAAACCTCTTTTAAAACAGAGATTTACATTTTTAGGAGTAACGGGACCGATTTATGTTTCAACATTTTCTGTATAGTTTTAATCTAAACATATTCATCAAAATATCAGTTGTTTTTTTTTAAATTAATAATAGTTTTCAAAATAAACGAAAATAACTAATTTTTCGTATTTTTTGTAAGCTAGCGCGCGCATTTTTGCATAGACCAGAAGGTCTATTTTGGATTAAATTATTGTTTATCAAAGCGTCGCCTTAAGTAGATCACACAAAGGTTCATCTATAGGTGTACTGGTCTGTGGTCCCTACAAATGCAATATAGTCAAGCGAGAGTTTACCTTTCAATCCCGGTGAGGCGAGGGTGGCGGTACTTCTTGGAGAACAGCAGGCCTCCGCCCCAGGCAGCCTGGTAAGTATCGCGTACAATAAAATTAGTATAGTAACATTATCCTGTTTTTCGTACTTTTCGAGAATCTACTGTACATACATACACATACATACATATCCTCACGCTGTATCTTTAACGGGGCAGTCAGAGAGGACGGAGTACCAAGTCGTGGTCCTTATATATACTTCTTTCACCTCCTCAAATCTCATAATTCTCCGCACACATTTTTCCCTAGGTTTGATAGTGCTTTTGACATTTCCTTCAGCTAACACTCTGTCTATTTGATCTTCATAAGTCAGTCTGTCTACTATATTAATCTCATGTAATGTTTTATTTATTTACTTTCGAAAGTAGGATGTGAATGATCCCTTTGAAAGATTTCATCCAATACACCTCGAAAGAAAATTTGAATGAGAGTTGTGATTAATAAAAAATCAGTCAAGGGAGGAGCACTGAGGGTTCGATATATACCCGGTGTGACTTCATGTGTGATTTTCTTTAAATAATGGAACGTTGTACTTCACCTCAGCATTAGTGGTTGCTGAAATAAACAGCTGTGACAAACAGACAGATTGACAAAGTCACACCATAAGGGTTTCTTTTTAATCATTGTGTTAGAGAACCCTAAAACGGACTGCGTCAGATGAACATTGAAGAAGACTCCCTAACGGGGTAATCAGAGAAGATGGAGTGGCGAGGATCGCGGTCCTTACTTCTTTCGCCTCCTCAAACCTCAAATGTTCGTTTATCTGAGCCTTTTATACTCATACTTCACACTCTTCCATCTCTTGTATTCGTTGCCAAATATTATGTGTGTACGGGATTTCAAATTTTTCATCTTTATTGTTCTTTATTTATATCAGTTTATCTTATGATATTACATTGTCATCTTAAAACAATCTCACAGTTATATATCTTATCTATACATTACAGCTTGTTTTATCTTACTAGAATGAAAGTATCAAAAACCGGACAAAAAGTCCTTGAACAATTACACGTCAGGGGAACGAGTATTAAAAAAAAACCTCAAATGTTCCTTTTTTAAATTTCATAACGGAATATCAACTAACGAAAAATATTCTTACATCGACGTGCATCCAAAGGTCGTATTTCTGGCAAATGTCTGCGATTTCCATAAGAGGGTCGAAAGCTCCCAGTACCGTTGTACCCGACGTCGCGTTTACGAAGAAAGGTACCTGTGGGAGGAGTACTGTTCATGATATTCGAATGCAACTGAAAGACAATTCCATTGGGTAATTCTTTTGCACATTTTTTGAGATTCCATTCATTTTATTAACCGACTTCAAAAACAGAAGGAGATGCTATGTTCGTCTGCATGTATTTTTTTTAATTTTATGTATGTTCACCGATAACTTTGTCAATTATAAATCGATTTCATTAATTCTTTTTCTTGTGATGAATTCCTAAAATCTTTGGCTGTTTGCTGCTCGACCCCAAAAACCACCAATCGACACGTGTTTCGCCTCTCAACGAAGCATCCTCAGGATATACCAGAGATCGGACTCGGCCAGTGAGCGGAAAATAGCTACAGATTTTAGGAATTCATCACATCAAATGGATTTCCGCAAAGTAACACCTGAGTCTATACAAATTATTTTTTTGTTAGGTTTAGTAGTGGTTCCATTTAAATACTACTGATATTGGAGTTTCGCCTTCGAAGATACACCAAATAACTCTAACTGCTTCCAAGCTTTATTGATTTGATTGATGATTCTCTTGTATGTCTTTCCGCTCCAGAATTAGAAAAGAAGTTAATTGTAAACCTACCCTAGATATTTATTTAGGCCAATGTCACTCAAAAGATAGAAATAAAAAAAGGTTTATAGGAAAAAAATTAAAGTGTCTTCAAAAAACTCTGAAAAGTACAAAGTAACTATCCTTTACTAATCAAACCTCAAGTACAAAAATAACTTTATAAATACAATACAGATACCTTAGTTTAAATTTGACAGTTATTGAAGTCGGTGAAAAGCCTACCAAATTAGTACTTTCTGTTGTTGCACTGATTTGTCAGTTTTTGATTGATTTCATACTTGAATTTTGATTACAAAAGGATAGTTACTTTGCACTTTTCACTGAATTTTTTTTAAGTTGGTTTAATTTTAGCAATTACAAATGTGTTTGTATTCACAGAAGAAATCATTCAATAAATTAATGGTTTTGTAGCGATCTGGAGATTTTAAAATGCTGAACTGCAGTTAAGTAGAATATAATACAACCCGAACGCGTGGCTCGCCAGTCGCTTGCCATTT
The DNA here is from genome assembly GCA_907165235.1 of Zeuzera pyrina. Lineage (NCBI taxonomy): Eukaryota > Metazoa > Arthropoda > Insecta > Lepidoptera > Cossidae > Zeuzera > Zeuzera pyrina. Next base: position 11,383,658 of record OU015645.1, on the reverse strand, counting down.
TGTACTTACTTATTGTAATTGTTTTATAAATGAAACTATATAATATATTCTTTTATATATACTAAATATAATCTAATGAACCACATACATATTGTATAGACTCAGGTGTTACTTTGCGGAAATCAGAGATAGGACTCGGTCAGCTAACCAGTACCGAATGGATTCGGTGCTGGTTAGCTCTGGTATATCCTGAGGATGCTTCGTTGAGAGGCGAAACATGTGTCTATTGGTGGTTTTTGGAGTTTGAGCGGAAAATAGCTAAAGATTTTAGGAATTTATCACATGAACCACATACAGTTTTATAATATTATATTATAACATGATATCTCGCCATCATGATCACAAACAATAGAATACTATAATAACAGATTCTCACACAGAATATTACCCTAGTCATAGCATAGACTACTATCACCTCTGACACTTATAATTATGTAAGGAGAAATAAAAGTTTAACGCCGACGTGTTATTTATTTGGATTTCTAATAAAAGAAGATTAGTAAACACGAAATGAACCACAACAGTTTTGTTGCTTTAAAAAATAGTCTACTGTACATACCTATAGGAGCTATGGGATGAGGCGAGTTCCAATTATGCCTTCATCACCGCAAGTATTACAGAAAATTACGAAAGTTTCCGTTGTAGTGTGATATGGCAGATTTTTTACCGAAATCTTTATAACTTACAACTTACTACAGGGTGAATTTGAATTCACTCGACAAATCGTGAGGATAGTTTTATTTGACATCGATATGCGTAATGAAGCTGTACCGAATTTAACGATTTTCTTGTAGTGAAATTGTTTGTAACCTTGATTCAAATAAGTATTGTTTAAATTCTTGTTTATTACTCATGCGGGTTAAACAGTTATCTAAACGCTACTTTGCGGTTGTAAAGTACCTATTTTCTCATTTTACAATTTGAGTGCGACAAGTTTACTTGTTGCACGCAAATTTTGATTGGTACACGCGAATTCACGATTTAAAAAAAGAATGTAAAATGAATATCTAAAAAAATACAATCGATTTTAGTACCTATTTAGTACCTATCAGTGTGAAAGATAAAGAAAATCTTGATTTCGAAGTTTTAGATTTAATTTCTACAAAAACCTCCAAAACTATCAACACTACGTTTTCAAATTGTTCAAATATAACTGTTTATTTCAATGAAAAAAAAAATTAACTGCTCTTGTTAAACAACATGTCCATTCTTTGCAATAAAGTTATTACTTTCTATAATTATTCTTTGTACCGAAATTATCTCCGCATTTGTAATAAAACATAGTCGATTGCCCACTCGAGCGAATGAGGGCACTCGCTTCGCTCATGCGCGCAACTTGGTTCGAGTGGTCAATCGACAACTTACCGCACTTGTTGCACATAAACTATTACGGGCAATTATTTTATAGCATTATTATATTTTTTCAAATCAGTATATTTTGAATGAGGTGTTAACATTTTATTTTTAGGCATTAAATTTCATATTGCCATAACTAGCATAATTACATTGCTGTTACTGGCTGACCTCGGCCATTCATTGCCGAGGCTCAGTGGGTATATTCGGTACATTAGTTTTAAATATTTCGAAGCAATTTGAGAAGAACATTCGAAAATGTAAGATATTGAACAAACGAACATTCATGCGTATTTTTATTTATTAAGAAGTAGCGACCCGCCCTGGCTTCACAAGGGCAGAAATTTTTTTCTTAAATAAAATACAGCCTATGTTACTCGCTGATAATATAGCTTTCTATAAGTGAAAAAAATTTTGAAATCGGTTAAGTAGTTTTTGAATTTATCCATTACATACAAACAAACGAAGTTTACCTCTTTATAATATTATTTATCAATTTTATAGATTATCAATTTTAAAATAATTTTAAATGTATCTCTGTAAGAACTGACTTTGTTGTTACAGGCAGTTACCACACTAAGATTTTAAAAGAAGCAAATAATTTAAATTCACCCTTATTTACCCTTATTCAAAACGTTGATTATAATAGAGAGATATGTATATGTGCATGTGAATGTGCGTGCGTATGTGTGTGTGAGTGTTTGCGCGTGCGTGCGCGCGTTCCGTGTATGTATGTGCACGTGTGTGCGTGGTCGATACTCACGTGCCCTCTATCCTTGTGGTAACGCACGAGCCGCTCCAGCTCAGCCGGGATTAAGCGCCCGCGTTCGTCCGACGGCACACACACACAGAAGTCCGTGCCGAGACCACACACGGAGGCGCACGACTTCACAGAGTAGTGGCACTGGAGTGGACAGATGGGTGAGTTAATTAGGAGAACCGACATTATTAAATGAAGATATACAAATAAATACTGTAACAGTCATGATCCACCGTCGTTAATATTTTACCTATTTAACTTGGTAGTATTTTGTTAAAGAAAGGAATAATTGTGGGTAGACATCAAAAACCAGTGTAATAAAAGACTAAATGTAAGCTACTCGGTGAAAAACGGGCATTCTATATTTGTGTTATGAACGGTGTGGTAACAAATAAATAATATAACGTCAGTTCTTTTAGTTGTCTTTGAATTAAAAAGTATAGTGTAAGTTGGTGGTGGTGTTCTATTTATAAGCAACCGACGGTGCAAAGACCTGAGGGTTTCGATCTAGACTGTCTTTTATGATGGCTTGTGCATGAGGTTTAGTACCATCCTATTTTTTTTCTTATCGAAACAAGTATACATCGACATAAGTAGATTGAGGCCCATAGATATCTTCAAGGTTAATGTGTGTCTCTTTGTGTCAGAAATTTCAGGAAAATTTTTAGATCTTAAAAGGAGTAGAACAAGGAACCACCACCGCATTATCGCTGTTGAAATATTGAAACTAGTTTGTAGATTTTTATATCATATTGCGTCTCTTCTTCGCAATTTGTCCGCAAGGATGACGCCGCACATTATACTAAGACTAGTTTCTATTGCATTTATCTTACTTTCACACTATTTCGGGTATATTTAGGCCTCGCTACCGTATAATAAAGTCGACACCTACACCGCTTTGTGGATGGGCATTTTAACTGAGTTAGAAATATTCACACTGCCTACTAATGCGCCCAAATCACCTTTCACTTTATTGCCAGCTGCTACCCGTTCTCTCCACATCCAGTTCATATTTTCTCTCCCTCGAAAATGTATATATTTATGTTTATAAAAGCAGTTATTTGGGAAATAGTTTTTTTGTCTAAATAATATTATACTTTTAAGTGTATGTGTTTCGGAGTGAGATGACTTCCCACTAAGCTAATAGCCGCTGAATACAAAGCGAAACATCAATAGTCAAAGTCAAATCAATTTATTTAAGTAAATCCAATTTCAAGGTGTATTTAAACGTCAAAACTACTTTAATTGGGTTTAAAAAAAAACCTGGACACAGAAAAACCAACAAGAAACTCAGTCAGGTATCATTTTTTCAACATAATTTTACATTAGGTTTTTAAAGTACAATGTTTAGAAAGCCAGTAAATGCATGTAATATTTTCTAATATTTTCGTAATAAAATTCAACCGAAAGTTCAATGGGATATCTGTCGCGAGGGCATTGATTAACACTTTACCTGGTCTGACGTGAACATGACGAGTTGTCCCGGAATGCTGGTGAGTCCTTTTTCCTTGTACTGTGGGAACTTGTGGTGGCGAGCTGCCAGGAACGCGTACAGGTTCGACACAGAGCCGCCTGGAGGTAACATCAAAGATCAAATAAATTTACTTATTTTTATAAGCGACCCGCCTTCTCTTCGCACGGGTGGATACGGAAGTACTCTAAAACCTTGCCAAAAAACCAAGCTATTAAACAGTGACTATGAATTTAAGTTTCTTTCATAATTACTTTGACTACCGTCGTTACATACATACATACATACATATCCTCACGCTGTATCCCTAACGGGGTAGTCAGAGAGGACGGAACGCCAAGCGTTGCGGTTCCTACATACTTCTTTCGCTTCCTTAAATGTCGTCATTCTCCTCATACCGTCGTTACGAATCTGTAAATTATCATTTTTTCTTCGGATCATTTATTATAATCACATTTATTGATTAATCGCTGTAAGATCAAAATTTAATGAAATACGCTACATCGTTGTCTGCATAATCGTTAAAGTGCATGTAAGCTAGGTGTAGTTCCAGAATTCAGTTGAGTTGAACATATTGATGCTTTCAAACAACCAAGTACTATAACTATAGTATATATAGCGTTGTTGGTATTATACTCTATCCGAAAATTCAATAATTGTAAATAAAAGATGTGAAAAAATAGTCGGCCTAAATTTGGAGCTCCATTTACTTCCTTAGGCGTTGAATTGTCAAAAATTTTTTCTGAAGCCTCTTTTGTTTCATTTCACTAAACGACGTTATTTATTTCTTGGATATCTTTTAATTTATTTATAGTGTTTTCTGTTTAAATTAATTAATTGTTTTTTTTTCTTAGAGCTTGTCTTCATCTTATTGTATGTTACCGAAGGTTTAGTAGGTAGATATCTCGAGCTATCATGTACCTGGAGCTAGTGTCTCGAGCTGTGATTCTCAACCATTTTTTGTCGTGACACACTTTTAACGATTTAAAAATTTGGCGGGACATAAAGAAACAGATAAATTTAAAAGTTGTTAACTTACTTATAATACACTGTGAAAATAGTTTATGACAATAATTTTGAATGTAAACTAAAATATGTACTACAAAAACAACAGTACGTTTGTTGAGGGATTAATTATAAGTAATGAAAAAAAAGCATTATAATTTTTACTATATACATCTCTAAAATTTGGCGGCACACAAAAGTGCCGCGGCACGGTGGTTGAAAATCACTGGTCTAGAGCTAATATGAAAGAAGTATGTACATACCTGGAGCTAATATAGAGTCGCCGGTCTTCCACCCAATCATGCTCCTCATTCGTTCTAGCACAACGTTCTCCATGAGTATAAAGACCGGTGCGATCTCATAAGTGAACATGTTGGTGTTGGCTGCAGCAGTCAACCACTCGCCGGCTAGGGAGATGATGTCGAGACCGCAGGACAGCTGATTGAAGAAATGAGGGTGGCCTGTTGGGTAATAGTAATTTGCTGATATCGATTTGGTTTAAAATATGTACGATCATCATGAAATAATGGAATAAATTAGAGATAGAGTGATGGAGGAAACAAATAATCGAATTCAAATAATCATGGGGGTGAGTGGGGTAAACGCGGACATCGGGTAACTCCGGACACTATAGTTTCTAACAGCCTATTCCCTCCTGCGCCCTGCGAACAATCTGGCTTAATCATGTCCGACATTTCTAGTGCGCAATAGTAGTCGCGATGGTAAGATGCATACGTTTGCTAAGCTAAGTTAAATCTGAGTTCTTATTGTCATATGTTGCGTAATGTGGTCATTTTTTGGTATTTTTTTAAGAAATTTGGTTTCGTGTTTACCTATTAAATGTAAACATTGCCTATAATCTTACTTTGCTCGTAAGTAGTTACGGTAAACATGAATATAATAACAAACTAAATGAACAACATCTTCTAACACCATCTAACATTTTGATTTCGTAAATTATAGACATCTTATTGGGTTAATTCTGGACATGTGTCGTGGGATAATGTCGCACGTTCGTAATTACCTATGCAAGATATAATATGAATTGAATTGGATTTAAATATATTTCACATGCCTCAAAAATTAAAAAAAAACTGAGAAGGCTATGCCATAGAAGCTATGAAAATTGCTGTGCGCAAGATAAAAGCGAAACAATTAAATTTTGGAAAAGCCTAGCAAAATATAGCATTCCAAGGTCAAGATCAACATTGTTTATCATGAGAACACATATGAAAAAATAAATGTCGAAAGAAAAAGACTGAAAGTAGTAATAACAAGAAGACTGAAAATCTCCGAACAGGTATTATTATTTATTATGAGAAGTACATACTACCTCTCCTACAAAAAATAGATACAATGTCTCTTATGCCAAGAATGGGCACATGAAGATTGTACAAGCGATTTGTCATGAAATGGTTACATTTGCGATTTTCGTAATGACAAATAAACTTGTTCATAATTACCTAAAATGTTTTTAATTACACCATACCCGGAACGCACTGGGTAATTACGGACAGAAAAGGTTTTGTTTTTTCTAAATATTTAATACTTTGGCTTTTATTGAAGTTTCCTTAAGTGTCCGCAATATCCCCACTCTCTCCAATAACCGAATATCACTTGCGATTACTACGAGTATTATATATACATATTACACTTGCATGTAAAAATTGTATAGTTCCTTAAATAAAATTTTCACTCTGTGCAATGATCTTTCACGAGCGAATAATAATTTAGATATGGTCAAAAGCTGGGTACGTTTACGGCCAGTGTCAGATGTTTGTATTGTGCTTTAATTGGTTTTTATTTTTCTCTTTTGATGGACCTAATGTAACAATAAATCATTATATTAAATTCAGTCTTTAAGTTTTACATGTATGTGTTTGTCATTATTTGCTGTAACTAGTAATTATATGTTCAATGCACGATGTATGACACAACATATTTGGTCCAAGAATGTCAAAAGCTCAGAAACAGTATGTAATTTTAGAATATAAATTCTTGTAACTGTATTGTGTATCAAATGAAATGAAATAAATAAAAGTATTGAGAAACTGAAGTAGGTAGTAATAAGGATCATTTTGATACTGTTCATCTTCAATTATTTATTCACATTCACAAAATCACGCAAGCACACATTACAGACGCATTCGCACACACATGTGCGAATACACACATGAGTACATAAACGCATACATTCACAATATACACTCAAACATAGAATGACGTAGACTGATAGTAAGCTAGCACTTCTGTGAAGACCATTAGTATTAGATCCCTACGATACAGGGTATCCCAGTGTAAGGACTAGAGCAATACTCTATTTTATATCTGGTTTTATTTACATGTCATAAATGTTTATTATAATAGGTACATAAGTATTTTAAATTGTTAATATTATAGACATATATGTGAAATAAATAAAATTACCGAATGACCAAATAACTTAATGGATCTAACAACTGAGTAAACTAATACACGAATTAAATAACAAATAACCGACTAACTAAATAATCAAAAATCGAATAATGAAATAAAAGAATAACTTTTTACTGATTTTGGAATCGATATGAGAATCTGTTAGTGTTAACGGAAAACTGTTTGGGGTCCGCCACATACAAGAGACGACGCCCAATAACACGCGCCATTTCACCGCGCGATTGTTTCCGTTTTACTACCGGACGTGCGGCCATCTTGAACACTAGAGCTTGAACGCTTTGTACGTTATTTTGAAAATGATTTTACTTTGTATGAGCGACGAGCTTTATCTCATAAAACCAATATTATAAAAGTACAATGACCATTGACAGAACAAAAATCTGCCAACAATATGAAATCGCTGTACCTAATTTTATTAAATCGAGTTTTAGTTGTTTAAGGTTCCGTATAGTAAAACAAGAAACCCACATAGTTTCGTCAAGTCTGTCTGTCTGTCCGTCTGTCTATCTGTCCACGGTTAAACTGAGAGTTTTTTGGTACTAAAAACTGTACTCTGGGATGGTTATACATATTAATCACGTCTACGAAGTTGTAAAATAAAATATTGAAAAATATATTTTTTGGTAAGTACCCTTACACGTAAACTAGGGTGATTTTTTTAATTCATCTTCTGTTCATTGTATGGGGTGTCGTCGGATAAGTGTTTCAAAAATGACGGGGGGTGTGTGATGAATACTTTTTTGATTCCAGGATCCGTTTGCGAAATATTAAATTTTAAAGTAGTCATTTTTTTTAGACTACGATTAAACTAGTTATAATCGACATGTAGTTGGCCAACTTAGAAAACACTTGTATAAGTCAAAATTTCGTAAAATTCCATAGAAAACTACTTAGATAGCGTTTAGTTAATTAAATTTCCGCGCACTTAGTTTTAAGTGCATTATAACTTCGTAATGTTATGTCATTGGAAACTTACATTTGCAGTTGGACAGTATGTGAGACCGCGTATGTCAACTGCAAATTTAAGTTTGTTTTTGAGTAATTACTAATTAATTATGAGTAAATATTACTCAACACACATACCTACATTTCATAGAATTGGCCTTTCTGTGCTCTTCGATTTGATACACATTAAAATAGAGTCTAATCATTTTGTTTACTTTACTTCATCATACCATAGACGCCATATTTAATTTTCCGAAAAACACCCTAGTCTGTGGAATGCGCATCGTATAATCAAATCGGGACTTTTAAGAGAGAACAAAAGAAGTGAGGTTGTCATTTGATTTAGATTTTCTATTTTTTACATTTTTGGGAGTTTTAAAGTACAAAAGTGATAGTATATTGTGTTTTAAAGTTCTGTGTAAGTGAAGAAAATGGAGTAGATCTAAATAAACATGTGTAACTGATTTCTTGCGCTCTTCCAAGTCCTTTATAACTTCAGTAAAGCTTACTATCACTTTACTGGAGGAGTTTTACAGAGTTTCAAGATAACGATTCCACTTATTAAAATACAAAACGTGACCAATGTCACGTTGCCAATGCAAATGCGCTAATCTGTGCGCCATTCCAAGAGAGAGAAAAAAAATAGTTAAATCTATTGGTACGTAAAATCAATTTAGTATTTAGAATATATAAAGGAATAGATGACAAACACTACATTCATGTATACGCTGCTAGAATTATACAATCAAATAAGGTAAGAACTATCGGTGTCGTAACGTTTCTGTCTGCCCCGTTAGAAATGTAGTATGTATAGTAAATATATATACTATTATAGCAATGAAAATTGAACACAATTCTATATAGCTCTTCCTGTTCTCAAAGTGAAGTTCTCAGACAAAGTATTATAATTTATGAGCCATTACATCAGTGCGCCATATTGGTAATTTTGGCGGGAGATCAGCTATATTGAAGTCGCCATTACGGCCGGTACCTAGAATGCTATTTTGCGGGATAAATCGATTTTTATGACATCGTTACTATGACAGAGTCTGGTAAAGTCATCCAAAGTAACTTTTTAGGTTAAGCAGCGTTCTCTTGATGTGATTTAAAGCGATTGACTTAAAGTCTGTAAATTTAATGACAATGAAAAAATGACGACTAAAGCGTTAACTTTTGGTGTTCAAGTCGATTAAACGCTATAACATCATCTTATTTTTATTATAAAAATTATTATTGTGTTATTGTAAAAATGAAGAAAGGAATGCTAAGATGATTCGGACACATGGAAATAATGAGTGATGAAAGATTGACGAAGAAAATCTATAGAATGAAAGTCAGTGCTAAAAGAAGCCAAGGAAGACCAAGGCTGACTTATGAAGATCAAATAGCTAGAGTGTTAGCCGACGGTAATGTCAAAAGCACTCGCATACCTAGGCGTGTGAGAAAAATGATGAGATTTAAGGAAGCGAAAGAAGTATGTAAGGACCGCAACGTTTGGCATTCCGTCCTCTCTGACTACCCCGTTAGGGATACTGCGTGAGGATATATGTATGTATGTATGTACATCATCTTATGAAATTATACATAGTTTAATAATTAGAAAATAGGTATAATGAAATGTAACATAACATTTCTTCACGCTGCATCCCCAACGGGGTAGTCAGAGAGGACGGAGTTCCAGGAGTCGCGGTCCTTACACACCTCTTTCGCTTTCTCAAATCCCATCATTCTCTTCACACATTTTCGCCTGGGTATGCGAGTGCTTTTGACATTTCCGTCTGCTAACACTCTGGCTATTTGATCTTCATAAGTCAGCCTTGGTCTTCCTTGGCTTCTTTTACCACACTTTCGCTCTGTAGATTTTCTTCGTCAGTCTTTCACCACTCATTCTTTCCAAGTGCCCAAACCATCTAAGCATTCCTTTCTTTACTTTTAACAATAATACTGTAGTGCAACACTGTCATACTGCGTATCTCATCATTGCTTATCCTGTCCGCAAGCGTGACACCGCACATATTTCTGAGAGACCGCATCTCCACAGCATTTATCATACTTTCACTCAATTTTGGGCATATCCAGGCCTCACTACCGTACAACAAAGTTGGCACCAACACCGCATTGTATTGCAATTGCAATGTATTGCAATGCATTGCAATGTATTGCAATGCATTGCAATTTCGGTATAATGAAATGTATTCGTACATAATTAGAGCGGTCCCTATTTTAACGTTTTTGGAGTATTTTGATACGCATCTCCTTACTTAACCTTCAAATAGAATTCTGAAAACCAAGTATACTAAAAGTGAAGTGAACTTGGATGCGATTTTGTCGGGGACTGCTTTAAGAGAAAACAAAAGTCGACATTTTGTCTTAGTGTTACTTAACTAATTCGTTTACGATAGTACAAATCGACGCCGCACTCATCGTAGCGGCGCTAATATCTTTGTCGACTTTAAAAATATAACAATTCGCAATTGACAATCTCACCGCGGATTCAAAGTGAATTCGACTAATTTGCGTTAGAAAATTCGTTCTACTGTTCTATCATATATTACCTATATTATATTGACTGATATCTGATTCTGATTGATTATATCGAGACAGGACGTTAAATATTTGACAGCCGATAGCCGGGGAGCTTTTTTTTTTATAAAAGAGGGGAAAACGAGCACGCGGGTCACCTGATGAGAGAGTACCAACCGCCGCCCATGGACACCCGCTACATCCGGAGAATGACGGGCCCGTTGCCGGCCTTTAGGGGAATTGGGAAAGGAGGAAAAGGAGGGGTAGGGGTGATGGGCCACCGGCACTCTCACTCACCGAACGAAACACAACAGCAATAGATGCGATTATTTCACGCCGATATTCTGTGAGTGGGTTGTATTTCACCGGGCGAGCCAGCCCAATTCGTGCTGCAATGCAGCACGAGTTGGGCTCCACCACCTTTAAGCTGTGGGCGTGGTTGCGGTTAAAGTAATATATTATTTAAATTTGGGCAGTCCAGGTGCCCTTGTACGCGCCATTTAAGGCTTACTGGTATATGCTTTCATAGATTTAGTGGGTATCTAAGAAGACCCTATAGACATTTTTTTATGTATACATATTTCCCAATTCTTAAAATGTAAGGGAGCGGTGCCTATACAGCCGATGTCTTCGGTATTATTCAGATTATAAAAGCACATGTATGATGTAAAATTCTTCCGTAACACTCCCCGATAAAGTAATATTATGCTTTATTGCATTTAAAAAGAACTTCTTGAAACAACGCGAAAACTTTAGTTGGACACGTTCTTATATATATTATAATATTATATATAATATTCTATCACTTTTGTATTTTAAAATTCTCAAAATTACAAACATGAAAATTCTAAACACTATTTATTTAAATTTCGTATCTTTCGTTCCCGCCAAAAGTCCTATTCCATAGATATAGTTTTTTCGTCACCTCTTTCCGTAAACAAACAATCTACCCTCCATTCACTCATGCCCTCGCCGGCTCCTGATAACAACCCCTGCGAGAATATGAGGGCGCTATCTTTTTATATTTATTCATTTTTTATCTGACGCACGCCTCCGCAATTTCGGTAACTGATAAGCTTATATTTTTTTTATTAAAAAACTATTACGTTTGGTCAAGAGCGATTTTGATTTACGTTTAAAGAGTTTCAAACCATGTTAATATGAAGATGAGTATAAAAAATTAAATAGAAATTTATTAGACAGTGTTATTATAAAAATGAAAAAAGGAATACTTCGATGGTTCGAGCACATAGAAAGAATGAGTGATGAAAGTCTGACGAAGAAAATGTACAGAACGATAGCGAGCGGTAGCAGAAGCTAAGGAAGACCGAGGCTCACTTACGAAAATCAAATAGCCAGTGTTAGCGGACGAAATGTCAAAAGCGCTCGCATAACTGGCGAAAATGTATGAGGAGAATGTATGTAAGAAAAAAGAGAAAAAAGTATGTAAGAACCATGAAGTTCGGCGCTCCGTCCACTTTGACAACCCATTAGGAATACAACGTGATGATATGTCTGCATGTATTAGACTTAGGGTTATCCATATATTTTTCCTGTAAAGTACAATTAAGGCCTTAAAATTTTTGAAATTTTAGCTTCAGTTATTTAGGAGATATATAAATACATATCTTGCTGCGCTGTTATAACGCTGTAGTCGGAGAGGATGTAGAGCCGAGCATCGCGTTCCTTACATACTTCTTTGGCCTTATCGAATCTCATTATTCTCCTCACATACTTTAGCGCGCATTTGATATTTCGTCAAACACACTTTCGTGTATAAAATATAAAATAAAAGCACTCACATACCTATGTGAATGGTTTTGACATTTCTGCCAGCTAATACTCTGGGTATTTAAAACAGAAATCATTTTATATACTAATAATTAAATACTAAGTTGCAATTTAAATTAGTAATTGTGATGCTCATTTATATATTTTTCAGTAACAGTAAGGCTTGTGCAGCTAAACTGTTCGGGTCGACATCATTGGTCACAATTTGGTTATTTTTTTGAACTATATTTTCGAACTAACATAAAGATAACTGAAAATCGTGAATAAAACGGCGAAAAAAAATAAGAAATACGTAATAAATACAAAAGTTTTTTGCTACATTAAAGTACTTAGAACGGAGCGGTAAAAAGTTTTGTCTCTGTCACTCGTAACATTGGACAATGACACTTCGAGTTTGCAATATTACAATCGGGTAACGTCGTTTCTACTACTGAAGCTTAAAAGCTAGTAACTTCTATATAAATATACAATAAAACATACCCATTTTAAGAACAGTCAAATTGTCTATTACAGAAAAATCTTTATTACTTTATACAAACAGACCATTATTTGATTCAATTTGTGAAAGTAGAAGCCACATATTTACTCTCCTACATCAGACCTACACTTGTATGATAGCGATATCAAGATAAATTACTACCGCTTTTAAAGTACAAATTCTTGATTCATTTGGCGCCCAAACAGGGACTGGCGCCCAAAGTGGGACCAAATGCTATGAGCAGCGAAACCTGTCCAATGTTTGTAAAAAGATACATTTTAAACAAGACATGTGTGTGAGAGTAAAATTTAAAAAAAAAATTTTGATTTTCAGTTCGATTCGCGCGTAATGTTATTTGTGTTCACATAGTTCTGTTATAAGTGCAATAAACAAATTACACGTTGAAATCAAAGTATTTCGTTCTACATTTCTTCTATACAACTATGAAATAAATATTTCTGGCATGATAGGACGATGGTATGTAAGCGACTGGCGAGCCACGCGTTGATGTTACATGAAAAAGTTTGGTGTTCAAATTACGTCGGGACGACGTATTTAACATAAATTTATACTTTATTCTTTTATTTCATTTAGGTACATTAATATTTGAAACCGTTAAATAATTTTGGAATTGTTGTATAATTAGGTATTTTATTAATATTGTTAGTCTAAACTCTAAAGTTTACATGTTCGTTTGCGAGTGCTTTAACTTTAACATTAACAATATGTTTCTTTATGAAATGCATGTTATACTTACAAAAATTAACAATAACAAATTGATTATCAAAATAAATAAATAAAACGATCATTATGATTCTCGGAGTTTACGTTTTTTCAACAATAAACAAAATTTCACAGCTTTAACTAAAATATAAATAAAATATCATTCTATTAACTTAATATAGAATTACGGTCATATCCATAGTTTTGATAATAATCACACCCATGATCGTGATCACTGTAAACAGTGCTAGCGAATTTGATATCACTAATTTCCTGAGCCTGTTCAGTAAGAAGCGCAGTTCATGTCGATACAGTACAAATTTGAAAGTTCGGACAGAAAACAGCTAAAAATACACCAATTCATCACCTAAGTATCTAAAAACACGGCAGTTCAACGCGATGTCCTTTTATTTGGCTTTATGTTTCGGCCGAGTTGCATCGGCCGTGATCTCAAGTAAACTCTCGCAGCAAGATTCACTTAGTGACCTAGGCAGATTTTATACCATCCACCCTTAATATTTCTAAATAATTAGTAGGGTTCTTACACACTACAGTCAATGTCCACACATTTAACCGGATGTGAAATACGAAGTTGTGAAATGTGAATCACAGGATCAGAATAACAACAACATAATAAATAAAGAGGTAGATGCCATTAAATCTGCCTCGGACACGGAGTGAAGCTTGCTGCGACAGTTTTCTGAAGACCACGGCAGATGATACTCGGCCAAAACGTCAAGCCAAATAAAAGGTAATCGCGTTAATATCCCGTGTTTTTAGATGTTTTATAATGAAACGCGAAAGATTAGAAGTTCATATCATCACTTATGTTCTTGTATGCTTGGAACACTCTCTGGAGGCACATACTCTGCTGTCACCATAGTTAATTTGAATTCCCCGTAACTTCTATTTGATTTTGTTTACTGTTCACCCCCACAGCTGCGGAGGGCGATAAACCGCCCCCGGGGACAAGCAGGGATATATCCGAGTTAGTTTATTATTTAGACACTTTTTACAGTGTCAAAATGGCTAACAGATTATATCACTTTGTTTCATAACACGGGAGGCATTTAAACTATCTTCAAAATTCGTGAAAATGTGGACAAAATATTAATTACTATATAAAAATATAACGTCATACGATTAAATGTCCTTCAAAAATATATATTATCTTTGAAATATTTATAGACGCTATAAAATAATCTTAGCGGAAATATAATAAAAAATAAACAATAATTAATAATAATAACTTTGTCGCACATAACAGAACTAAAAGAAATCAGAAAGAAAAACATAAATTAAAGAAAAATAAGAAAATTAATGAAATTAAAATAGTATTTGAGTGGTACAAAGTATTTAAAAATAATCTACTCGAACAAACAGAGGAGCCTAAACTAGGCTAGGCCTGTATCTTGAGGTTCCTAGCAGATAGTTTAATTATCATATTTCTGTTCCAAAACTTAAAAGTACCCATCTAGTTATAGGACTGGAGCAAAACATAACAAGTAACAGATGTTGGTAACCTGAAGCTGATCTAATTTAGTAGATTTTCAGTCGTCTGATAGCCAATAGTTAGCAGCCACTGTTTTAATTGATTTTGAGCTGAGTGCACTGTAAAGTGTTTGAGGTTACAAAATTTCAAGATTGCGTTATAAATGTGCACTCTAACGGAATCGCCAAATCTTCTGGCAAATCTTGTATTTATAGTTGGAGTCGGTATTTTAAATACACGGTTTAGAATAAGTTTTCCATAGTGAGCAGAATAAATCAAGTGCTTGTGGCCCGAAATACAAGTTTTTAGTAGACAGAGCTGGCGTATGGTCAGTACTTCTGGCCCTTGACGGCGACATCCCTGTACAGATCCTGAGTTGGGTATACGATTTTCTGAGCATAATCTTAAGCACAGACCTTTGAGCGCGTTAAGCATTCAACATAACTGTTTTGCCTGCGTTACCCCAAACCGAAACACAGTAACCGGCTACCGATTGACACATCGCCATATAAACCAATCTAAGCGAACCAATCTAAGTCCAAATTGGCAGAGTCTCTCAACCTCCTGAAAACGCCTGACAGTGTCCTTATTCGTTTGGATACACAGTCTATTTGCATTTTGAAACTGAAATTTTAATCTAGCACTACTCCAAAGTATCTCATACTATTCACAAGATGAATTTTAATGCGATTTATTAGATTTCCCAATGGTATTTAATAAAATTCTCGATAAAATAAATGAATATAAGCTGTCATCCTGACAATGACGTCTGCCATGAAGTTTATGAACCTCTCGCGACAGTTCGAACTTGGCTGTCGCTGATAGAATTAGTTTTTTGACAGACGACTATCGAATGTCAATATAGTGGATAAAACAGTAAATTTATCGCGGAAGCCATTAGTTTTAGGCTACATATTATTTATAACAAAAGTAGCAAATTTATAGAGAAAACCATAAATTTTAAATATTTGCGAGTTGTAGATAGAATTACTAATTCTATAGCTCCATTATAATATATCTATATACCTATATAATGGAGCATATAATATTTCACATAATATAACATTTCAGTTGCGTGATCGTGTTATAGTCGGGTTTTAAGGGGCTTTATGATACGGGTTTTTTATGGTGGAGAGCGAGTCACCTGATGGAAAGTGATCACTGCCACACATGGACATGGACACCCGCGACTTCCGTAGAATCACGGGTGCGTTACCGCCGAATACCGCCGTTGTAAGCTGGTTCCACAAACTTGTTGTACGTGGTAGGAAATGTCACTTTTGTACTTTAAAACTCCCAAAAATGTAAAAAATAGGAAATCTAATTAAAATGACAACCTGACTTCTCGCGTTCCCGTCAAAAAGTCGACTACCTAATTACACGCAATAGTAGATAGTATACAACTTTCGTAACATTGATAGGTACAATATTGCCATATATCTGAAATAAATTGAATTGTATTGAAAGTGTTTAGAAATTGTTTTGGCAGTGTGCTAGTGCAATATAATTAGCGATGTCAATAATTATTATTAATTAGTGGTAATTTGTATATTTGTAGTTAGCCTATTATCATTACCAGACGCTATCAGAAATAGAGATGAAAAAATTTATCACATTTTCTCGTTTAGCAAAAAGTTATTAAATTAAAAATAACTGACTTACTAAGCGTTAACTCAAACAATTTCGAACATTATATGAATATATTTAGAATCATAGCCATGAAAACTTTCATCTGGGGTTGCCACTACAAAAATAATATTAATTCGTCAAAAGGAATTTCATATAATCCCTTCCGTACAGCAGCAGATGGGTCGCAATTAATTCGAACTCGAAGTCAGGTGTTACCATAATTCCAATTTAATCTGCATTTCAGAGGGTAGCACTGGTGGGGTGTTTTTTGAAGATTACTCGCGTGACTGCACAATTGCCGTTTCTGTGCTATTGTGCAGGAACTTAGGGTTAAAAAATAGTGATTGTTTAGACTTTGCCGTACACAGGTTACAAAAATTATTTTGTTGTTAATTCTCGTGACTTCGCTCGCTTGCGAATATAAAAAATTATTCAACTGAGAGATTGGCTCGTGCAAGGAGAGTCCGTATGATAGTTATTTATAATATGATACATTTTTAAACTTAATTTCTAGAGATCTAGAGAAAAGTCAGACGTGAGTGAAAAAAAAAGAACTTTCCTTATTACTGTTCAAAATCGTTATCATTTTTATTGTTTAGTTGCTGAACCTAGCGATTTCGTCCGCGTTTTTAATTTCAAAATAGTCTATGTCTTTCCTCAGGATTCAAGCAATCACCATACCTAATTTCATCGCAATTGGATGTACGGCCCATAAAATACGAACAAACAAACAAACATTGATTTTTATATATTCGATGACATATTCGTATTATGATGTATATGAAGGTAATTTTAATATTTTTTTTATTTTTAATGTCACTACATAACATTTAAATTTGAGTCTACAACTGTTAACGGATTTGTTCCTATACCTAATTACAATTCAAATCAAGTGTTCTTTCTTCTGTAGCGACCTGGTGATGCTAAAAGTGCTGAATTGCGTTTTAGTAGAATATAAAGCAATTTGAACGCGCGGCTCGCCAGTCGATTACATACCATCGCCCTGCCATGCCACTTTGTACTCGTTAAGCTGTGTAAGAAGAAATATAAACTTTGACATCGACATGTAATTTATTTGTTTGGATTTATACCGATTGAAGAAAATGAACACGAAGAAAATTCCTAAACTTCCTTTCATTAAACCTTATAATCATTGTTAACACAATCAAACCAGTTTTCTTATTCTTGTGTAAAGAATCAAGGACCATAACATTAAACACAGTCCACTACAAACAATACGAAGTTTACAATTAATTTATCCTGTTAACTGTAAGTTAGTAGTTACATTGTCTGCAATATAGAGAATTGGTCAAGTCCAAAATTCATTATATCTCCGATGAATGTTTTTAAATGCTAACTTATGCAATATTTAGAGGTAATAAAAATTAAAGACTTCAAAATAAGAACACTGAAAAATACAAAATAATTATCCTTTACTAATCAAAACTCTAACGTTAAACTTGAGGAGGTGCAAGAAGTATGTGACCGTGACGCTTGGCGCATCGTCCTCTCTGACTACCCCGTTAGGGATACAGCGTGAAGATATGTGTATAACTATTTACCTTAAGTTTCTTAATTTTTTAACTAACGTGTACTGTTTAACGGGATAGCCAGAGAGAACGGAGCGTCAAGCTTCGCGGCCTACATAATTCTTTCACCTTCTCGAATCTCATTGTTCTCCTCACACATTGTCTACTACTACCCTGTTAGGGATATAGCGTGAAGATATATATGTGTATAGTCTAATAGAACTTATATTTTCATATTCCGTTCATAACTTACTATTTGACACCCTGCTACTAAAATGTAGGTTATCTTAGACATCTGCCATCTTAGATTTATGATGACGTCACGTGTCCCATATTATACACTCGCATCACAATAGGATATATTACAATTTTAGCGAAACTTCATTTACCCAAATCAGTTGTGATTAGCTTGTATGCGGTAATATAAAAATACACATATAATATACCCACATACAGAACCGTGGAGTACATTACTCTTATCTTTTGAATTCGCCGTGTCATGTAAAAAGCAAAAGATTATACCTCTTACTGCGGTGAATATGTTAACTAACCAAGAAAGTTATGTATCCATCTAGGTTAATATCCGACATAAACTCTACTAGAACGAGCATTGTGTCTATACATCTCCACATTGAGAGATAACCCACAACCCTCGTTCACTCAATCAAGTATCTTTTCAAGTCCACTTATCTACACTCGAGTCCCATTGGGAAGCCTCCTACTAAAATTTATGTCAAAAACAATATTTTGCACTATCGCATTACAAATACTAGTTAAAATCGCCACCAATATAACATTTTTAATCTTATTGTAAAGTGGTTGCAGTTTATTTCGCAATAACATGGCGTCGGCATTGAATATTAGCGCCAAAATGCGGCACGCGCTCGTTTGACAAGTGACAGCAATCAGCGACCATTGTGGTCATGTTCCGTTTTATGTAGAACTTGTTTTTGAGTTTGAAAATAATCAAATCTATACTTCATTATTTCAATGCAATGTAATAATAAAGCAACAAACATTATTTAAGCTTGTATTTTATTAGTTATTGAGGATTCTACACTTTCCCCAACGAGCTAGTCAGAGAGGATGGAGCGGCAAGCGTCGCGGTTCTTACATACTTCTTTCGCTTCCTCAAATCTCATCATTCTTCTCACACATTTTCGCCTAGGTATGCGAGTGCTTTGACATTTCCGTCGGCTAACACTCTAGCTATTTGATCTTTATAAGTCAGCCTTGGTCTTCCTTGGCTTCTTTTACCACTCACTTTCGCTCTATAGATTTTCTTCGTCGGTCTTTCATCACTCATTCTTTCTATGTGCCAGAACCATCTTAGCATTCCGTTCTTCATTTTTTTAATAACACTGTCATGCAAGTCTGTGATACTGCGTATCTCTTTATTGCTTATTTTGTCTACTAATGTATAAACGTTAAATAATGTACATTATTATTTTTATTTTATAGATCAATATTACATTTTGCATATACAGTGACCGTACCTTTGTATCACTGTACCACAATAGATAATTTGATACCTTGCTGTCGACCGCGCACCGCGCGCATACCGCGCAGTTAGCGAGTGAACGCCGCGGGAAACGATTGTCGAGAATTTGTTACTATGGTAAATCTCCTGTGTATCACTCGAAGGCGACGCGTACGTGTGTGCAGTTGCTATTTAAATGGGTCACTCGGCGGCGCCGCATGCTGATAGGATGCCCGTTAATACTCATGTAGGTGCGGAAACTCTTCTAGCGACGCACCGAGCCTCGGTTCTTCCTCCATACATTCCTCGACCATCTAGCAGGACGCCTTCTGCGCTCTCCCCAACGCGACCGGTTTGGCTGCAAAAGCCACTAGAGCTAATATAGAATAGAAGGGTTTTCTTAGACGATTCAAGTCTGATACTACTCAGTCGACGTGAAGTCTAGCTGTATCCGTGGGGATTTTTTATCTTTCAGAAAAAAAAACATGCGGACTTGTAAGCGAGGCGTTCCGGTACCGATAAAGAGATATAAAGGAAGCATATATGTCTGGAAAGTACTTATAACAAATCTGAACCACACCGGTTTGACTGATCCATCATTGGCGTGGTGGAAGAGCATCTGCCTTCCAGGCTAGAGTCTCGAGTTTGATTCGGCGCCAAATCAACTTAGAACTTTTCTAAATTGGCTTCGAGTCTGGGTGTAACTCGGACTCCCCTAATTCGTTATTTTGGGGTCACACAATTTGTGGAATCGTCTAGAGTATTATTGTTTTCATATGACATCCGGTGGCGCTGATCTGACACTGAGAGGTGACTGTGCGACGACGTTAATTGTATAACTACAAACAAACGATTTAAGGCGAAGCATTGATAAACAATAATTTAATCTAAAATAGCCCTTCTGCTCTATGCAAACATGCGGGCGCTAGCATACGAAAAATACAAGAAAACAGTTATTTTCGTTTATTTCAAAAACTATAATTAACTTTAAGAAATCCAACTGACATTTTGAAGAATATATTTAGATTAAATTATATAGAAAATTTAAAAACAAATCGATCCCGTTACTCCGAAAAATGTAAATCTCTGTTTTAAAAGAGATTTCTTTAATATATTTTTTGTGCTACAAAAGTTAACCAATCGTGTATCGCAACTGGCTAAATAAAGTCAATGAAATGAAAAATCATATTATCAAATATCACTTTCATATGTCCTGTAATCACTTAGAAAAATTGAGATCCCAGCCGACAAAATTTCCAATGTGTCGGCTTAAGAACTCATTTAAATATTACATAAAGGATTGAGAGCATGTCTTGTTTCTCATCTAAATTTCTATCCATACAAACATCTTAAAAAAGGAAGAGCATGTCTAAGAGCAGAATATTTTTCTCTTTTCTCTTTCTTACTATTTCCATTTTTAGTAGAGTGTCATTTTACCACCCTCGAAAACCCCAGCAATGGCAGTCTATAAAAATCAATCCATAACTCTAAATCCCAATCTAAATTCAACAATGGACGGACAAGGGGATGATCCATCACACTATGATAATACGAGTCTGAATATAACAGGGAAATGTGGGGAGACTTTATTAGGGTAACCATTCGTTGATTTCCCTATACGTGACAAAGATTATTATTATTTTATTATGACTTTTTCAATACCTTTTCTAGGATTCAGTGAAATCGTTTATAGTATAGTGTACATTTTACAGTTTTGTGTATTGTGTTTATGTGAGTGTATATGTACGTATGCGCGTATGCACATACATATATATATATATATACACACATCTACTCATCCACTCACTCAGACACACATGCATTCGCGCACACGAATACATGCTTACACGCATGCTTTAGTTTTTTTGATATAACGTCCGCTATTTTCGTATTTATAATACAATTTAATTTGTGTTATCAATGTGTGATAGAACTCATAACACAAGTTTAATCTTTTCTTTGGTATCTAAGGCCCGTAAGATCGAGAGCAGTTAAAACTACGAATTTCGTAATCTACGATAAAATTTGATCCACAGTTTAATCCAATGTTCTCATATCAAACAGAAATAGTGAACGGATTTGTAAAAGCCAGACTAATATAACTACACACGGTAGTATTATTGGTTTCGTTCACAGTTCTTTCGTTCTCTTTGAGATTCTTTGTCAATATTCGATAATTTAATCTCTCGTAATCGATTAACTGCCATTGATCTTAGGAAATAATCGAAAACAGAAGATTAAACTCTCTTCCTTAGTTTAAACTACCATTGATCTTACGGTCCCAAGTATGTACATTAAAAAGTAACCTCCGTAGGTAATACTTACTTGATTTTTTGTACACTTCAATTATGGTCTTTAAGTATGTATGTGTGTTATTAAATAAAAAAATTATTATTATAATTATTATTATTTCATAATTTGTGTAAGTTTTTTTACGTTTTTTAACAAATGTGTCAAGTGTGTTTGTTTAGTGTTAGTTACGTCTCACACCAGAGTACGTTACTTACGTGGCGTTGCGTATGTTAGCGTACGTTGCGTAAGTAATTTTATTTTGATAAACTTTAATATTAACTTTGTTACTACCCTGAAGTGTTGGCGACAAAGAGTTATCTATTTATGTTTTTTAACAAGTTTAAATTTCTTTTCCTTTAAATGAGTAACTTCTCGAGAAACTTGTTATAAAACGAACACAGTTACTCGAATTGATATATTTGACTTTTCTGACTTAAATTTTGGAATAACCAATGTATCATGATCTCCAGTTTTCATACCATTAATATCGCCTTTCTTTTACTTCCATAGGGACATTTTTGAACTAAAATCGGGAAAAAACATGGAGTTTTAACAATTCCTAAGTTCTACGAAAAGCATAGTGACCATACTGCATGCGTTATTCGCGGTAATCCAATGATTTGCGTGTTATTAAGGCAGCTCGACCGCGCGGCCGTAAGCCTCTTGTAAATCAATGTGCATTTTATAATTCCTGTAACTACCGTTATTTATTGTTTTAGGGTCCAAAGACTCTAGGGTGAGAACTTTGATGCAAGTTTAAACAATTTTATCTAATGAGAAAATGAAAGTGAATATCCTTTATTTAGTTTTGCGCTTCTCTGTAACTAATTTTAGTTTTATTTGTAATATTATAACAAAAGTAGCACATCTTAAAAACACAAATTGTTTTTAGTCTTACAATGTAATAACTACGTACAGACAAGGAATTCGATTCACGTACCACTTCAAAGATTGTTGCCTGTAACTATGAAACCAATAAGGGTTTATTGGAGTTTAAGAAATATGGCGCATATATAACAATTACTACCAATATCAAAAGCAGAAATCAAGAGATTAGAATATCAAGTTTAAGAAGATTCCATGATGATTCAAAGCAATTCAAAGTGAAAATAAATGAATGACACATTATTGACATAGTGTTGACATCACACTATCATGTCTAAATTAGAATAGTTATATATAATTTGTATATTGTCAATTAGATTTGAGAAGAAAATGAGCCTTAATGTTAACATATGTCAGAGGACTTTCGACTTATGGTGGTACGTGAATCAAATTCCTTGACTGTACAGACGCCGTTTTACATTTCGATGGGACAATAGTATATTGTGTAACAAGTGCGGTAAGTTGTCAATTGCCCACTCGAACGAAGTTGACCGCACGAGCGAAGCGAATGCGCTCATTCGCTCGCGTGGGCAATCGACAACACCACACGAGTTGCGGATACTATTTTTTATTACTAATGCGAAGATAATTTCGGTACAAAGAAAAATCATATAAAGTAATAACTTTATTACAAACAATGGACATGTTGTTTAACAAGAGCAATTAATCATTTTTTTCATTTAAATAAACAGTTATATTTGAACAATTTGAAAACGTAGTGTTGATATTTTTTGAGTTATTTCTTGAAATTGAATCTAAAACTTCAAAATCAAGATTTTCTTTATCTCACACTGATGTCGATGGGTACTAAAAGCGATTGTGTTTTGTTTTAGATATTCATTTTACATTATTTTTTTAAATCGTGAATTTGCGTGTGCTAATTAAAGAGAAAATAGCTACTTATTAACCGCAAAAATGTGCATTTAGATACTGTTTATCCCGCATGAGTAATAAAAAACAGACAATATGAAGGTGCAATAAAATCACAACATGACGTCACTTTAGCAAAAATTTGTTTTAACTTACATAATATGGCAAAGACAAACCATAATACAAATGAAGACAGTTTGCTACCCCTTCGTATATACTACGTAGTTCCATTTGTAAATATTAAATAAATCCTACCCAAAAATATTAAAACTATATTAGAATATGCATGCAGTACTAATAATTTTTCGCAGATATGAAAAATGACCTTGCGTAACGTCGGTTATGTTTGCTATCTCTTTCTTACTAGTTCAGAATAAGTGAAAGAGACGGAAATCATTCGTGACGTCACGCAAGTCATTTTTGCAGTCTTCAAAATAATATTATTTTTAGTTTTACGCTACATTTAGTATCTTTTTAAACCTCGAAAGGCATAAAAAATACAAATTTAAAATATCTCTTTTTCCCGCCAAAAGTAGTAGTTTTTTTTAAATATTTTTATACATTATACAAATAATTTAAATTATTGAAGCATAGGCAAATTATCAGCATAACCATATTATTACACCGTATTGCTGTAAATCGCAGATTTTCAACCATTGTTCACGTTAGTACTTTTTTTTATCGTTATTTCCCTTCCAATAAAATGATAAGTAGGCTTTACCGGAATAAAAAAGCACTTCTTGGAAGAACGCGAACCTTCAGCTGCATGCGTTTATTTAGATTTTCCAATTATTCGACACTTGTACAAAACTTTGGTATATCGTATTATCACAGATTAATTAGTTACTAACGTAAATAGACATTGAAAACTTCCAATAAAACAAAAAATAGAAAATTCGAAGAATATATAATCTTTACTTTTCCCGTTCCGTGAAAAAGTCTTTAATAACAGACAAAGGCATTACATATACAGCCAGCTATAAACCAACCAGTATTAATATAGCAGAATAGTCGGTTCAAAAATCACATCCGATCGGCACTCGTGCCATCAAACGCAGTGCATAGGGTGCGTTCCAACAAACGATTAGAGCACGGCCGGCCGAGCGCGTAATATGAGAGAAATACCACGGAAAATTGTGTGCGTCGGAGACGGGGGAGTTAGATGGACGAGTTTTGATATGGCTGCAGTGTGATTAGAATTGAGATATATTTGTAGGGAAATTAAATATTGCCTCTATGGTGAAATGGAAAATAAAGAAAAATATACTATATACGAGTAGAATGTGTCAAGTGTATACATCTTCCTGAAAAGTTGTTGTAGTCAGGAAAATTCTTAGAAAGACCAGTGAAAAACTCAGATGGGTGTCATTGGTAGGGTTACATAGCCAAAACAGTTATATCTCTCCATATGTCACAGTAGAATGTGTCAAGTGTTCATCTTCCTGGAAAGTTGTTTTAGTTAGGAAAAGTCTGAGAAAGACCAGTGAAAAATTCAGATAGGTATCATTTGTAGGGTTACATACGCAAAAATTATATTCTCCATATTATGTCACATTATATTGATACTGACACTCTTCAAGATATTACTGTGTTAAGAGTTCGCACAAATACGTTAATTCGTAAGGTAAAATCTGAAACAAAAAACAGGAAATAAAATAATGGATAGGTATATTTAACCTATTTTATTTTTTTAAACGTTTAATTTGCTCGAAATTGCTATACGGAACCCTATTTAAATGCGTGTGAAGATGCTCTTGACCGGTCTTTTAACGCCTTATAGTATAGTTGAAGCCAATGAACATTCAAGTAATTTGACACAGTAGCCGTATCTTTGGCTCAGACATAGGCTACTACCTCTGTACCACACGAGCGACCCTTGTGAGCGAGTGATCTCTGTATCTCGTGTAAATTGAGCTGCATAGAGAGCGACAAGGCAAGTAACTTTTGAAGTCGATTGTCTGTTATCTCACTGACAAGCGTGACATTCAATTCGGGCAGAATCTGGTACGTCGCCCGCTGTTGCTTCAGTTCTTGTGCCAGTACAATCTCGCGTTGAGCATCATTGTCGTTGCCTTGCTGTTGCTCACATAATTACAATGGACATCATTTTCTGTATAGACTTGGGTGTTGCTTTGCAGAAATCTATGTCAGTACTAATTAAGGAACGAAACACGTGTCGATAAACAAGTTTGAATTTTTGGGCGGAAGGTAACTAAAATATAATATATCGGAATGGTTATTACTCGTCAAATCGTCACTATGGATATTTCGAAGCAAACGACACTTGCTAGTACCGCTTTGACGGAGTCTCTATGGGACCCTGCAAGGAAGAATCAGGGAACAAAGAGATTCAATATCGAGAGCAACTCTTAGCAGCTGAGTACCGAGGAACTATCTATGTTTTGAGCTTCCACAAAGCAGTGAGTATCATGTATTAAAGTGTTCATACGAAATAATTGTGAGGAACAGTATAAAATCAATGTGTGCTTATAACTGCTTAAATCTATATAAATAGAAATTAAAAGCAGTTCGTTGGTAAGCATGTCACTTGAGAATGGCAAATTTTTTTTAACGTTTGTAACAATCCGAATAACGTTTTAGGGTGACAAAAACTGGAAGAGTTGCCCTAAAAATGGGAATACTCGGAAAAAAAGTAGAGTACTTTTTTCTATGGGATTTTTGTTTGAACTCGAAACCATAACTCACTAATAATTATATAATACCTACTGAACCACAGTAACGCGTCATCGGACATCGTTAGTTCTTATTTTACGTCTTACAATAGATATACTGATATATTAAAATACTGGGTATACTAGTATTTTATGTCGCTACACTTGCTGTTTCCCATATACCGGTGACTTCCAAGTCAGTAGGTGCCGAGGCCAGCACTGCCGAGAACTTGAAGTGGCGTAAGTATGCGACTCTCTCTGAGAGTTTCATATATATGTCCTTTCCAGTCGAAACTTTGGGACCCTGGGGCACCGAAGTCCAGTCAAGAGACTAGTCGAGATTTTAGAAGACTCTCGGGCTGGCTGCTTCTTCCGCCAACGAATCAGAGGTAATGCTGCCAGTCTGCTTGGCACCCTAAGCAGTGACAGCTTTCTAAGCGGCAACTTTGAGGAAGTCTGTTATTTAAGATGTTTAAGTTTAAGTTTTAAATTAATATTAACGTTAAGATATGTACCAGTATGTACCTATGATGATGTCAATAAAAAGTAGAAATTATGCTAAAAAAAATAATCAGTAACCCAGTAAAATAATCAGACGCATCGCAAAATTTCGAAAGACCCCAGTATTAATAATTATTAAATTTACTCTAAGAATAGCAGCTACATGCCGCAATTTGGCGTATTTGTATGAATCTAATAAGCCCATTTATTAATAAGTTAGTTATTCAGTCCGTGTATCGACATTTCGAGCACGTCTCAGTCTTTGCTCGCCCCAACCCTTCACAACAGTATCAAACAATTCAATTACGTGTCCAAATGGGCCGTAATGATCGCGTCCGCCCGCCGTCAAACGTTACAATCGTACGGGTGCGCTGAGCCTAATGTAAGGATGTCGTAATTGTAAAATTAATATAACACTATATCTTTATAAATAACTCTATAGATATACTATGCTCTAGAGTCTAGACTCCAGACCTAGAGTTTTCAAATTACTACTTTTATCTATTCTTAATTTTGCACACTTTAAAGTTAGCGATGCGTTTTAAAGTCATAGCTACATATTGTCTAGGTCTTGATGTCTCGAAACCTTAAAAACTATCTATCCTGCAATTCGATAAACGACCTAATGAACTTGATATATTATGGTCCAATCGTAACAATATCTAAAAACACGGGAAATTAACGCGATTACCTTTTATTTTCTCTTGACGTTTCGGCCGAGTTTCATCGGCCGTGGTCTCAAGTAAACTGTCGCAGCAAGCTTCACTCCGTGTCAGAGGCAGATTTTATTTCATCTACCCCCGATATTTGTAAATAATTATTAGGGTTCCTACACACAACACTCACGGTGTCCACACACTGAACCGGATGTGAAAAACGAGGTTTTGTCATTTGAATCACAGGATTCCACGCTGTTGATGAATTGTATCCGCTTTCCCGATTGAAATCAAGAGACACAAAAATTTCAATCGGGAAAGCGGATACAATTCATCAACAGCGTGGAATCCTGTGATTCAAATGACAAAACCTCGTTTTTCACATCCGGTTCAGTGTGTGGACACCGTGAGTGTTGTGTGTAGGAACCCTAATAATTATTTACAAATATCGGGGGTAGATGAAATAAAATCTGCCTCTGACACGGAGTGAAGCTTGCTGCGACAGTTTACTTGAGACCACGGCCGATGAAACTCGGCCGAAACGTCAAGAGAAAATAAAAGGTAATCGCGTTAATTTCCCGTGTTTTTAGATATTTTATAATGCAGCGCGAAAGTTTAAAAGTTTACAATCGTAACAATACTTTAAATATGAACAGTACTCACCCGTCTTTACCTGGTGCTTAAGCGTCATCTTGCAGTCCTCCAGCAACTGCTTGAGAGGGACCGGCTCGTCACGCAGTTCCAAGTCCAACAGCTTCTGCATCTCCTCAGGCATTTTGAATTCTAAGATCTGCACGACAAACATTATTTCGTAAATTATCTGCTGCTTGATTATTTTTTACAATGGCAACATTTTTAAATACCTAACATATATGTTACGCCATCTATTGTGCAATATACAGAATTACGCTAGCTTATGTATAGGCCGTAAAGAGACCGAGATCACAAAGTATTAAGATTAATTCTCTTCAAATAATATATGAATGGCTGGTCCGTTTTTTTAACAGGTCTTATTTCAATAGTGAACAAAAAGCTATTGATTTCTGACGCAAAAATCGCATGTAAATTGGTTCATCCGTCCGAGATTTATGATGTCACAGTCAAAGCAGACAGAAAACGGCATCTAAATTATTACACGTTTTTTTTGGAGGTTGAAAAAAACAGTTTGTTTTTAAACACTGTAATTATCAGGGACTTACTTTTTCATTGCGGTCGTTCACTTGCTGGACAAAGTCTAGCAACACGTCGACAACACGCGCCAAGAACTCGCGGGTCTGTGCGTTGGCGTCCTCGCGGTACGGGAGGATTGCTGCAGATAATAAATATAAATATATTTTACGACTATTTTGATCAAATTAATTCAGAAACATTTGGAAAAAGTTAATTATTACATTGCAGTAAGTGCTATTTGCGCTCTGAAAGATTAATAAATGCGTCAAGAACGGCTAATATTTTTTACAATATTGTTTTATTCCGTTTTTATGTTGCTGACGTAGACGTAGCGGTAGAAATAAAATACAGCCAATGTTACTCGCTAATAATGTAGCTCTCTATAGGTCAAAGAATTTTTGAAATCGGTTGAGTTTTGTAATATTAGTATAGTCTAACTCCGCTATTAAAATATGAGTCTCTCGAATGCAATGAATATAGTAAAAGGAATGTAGCGAAAATTATTTATCGTTCTTTGTGGGAACTTTCTGTTAGAAAGTTCAATGCTAGTTACCTGACAAAGCCTGAGCAATGGCGTTTTTATTTATTTTCGAGATAGCATAGAAGATTGCTGCATGCTTGATTTTTCTATGATTGCAAATTGCCGAGTTGAAATATGACGAGGCAAGCTTTTAACGACTAATGTTTTTTTTCTTCATGGCGCACAGATTAGTGTATTTGTCAATTTGACGTATTGTTTATTAGTAAAATCGTTGTCGTAAAACTCCTCCAGTAAAGTGATAGTAGACTTTACTGAAGTTTTATAGGACTTCTTGGAAGAGCGCGAGAACTTCAGCTACACATGTTTATTTAGACCTACTCCATTCTTTTCACTTATATAGAACTTTAAAACACAATATACTATCACTTTTGTACTTTAAAACTCTCAAAATCAGTAAAACTCGAGAAAGAGAGCGGTTTGGTCCTTAGATCAGACGTTAGAACCGTCAATCGTGGCGTACTGCAGGGAACGCTGCTCGGTCCTTTGCTGTTTGTTATTTATGCAGCAGATCTATCCAGTCATATTCTTCACTGTAGGACTCACTTTTATGCCGACGACGTCCAAATTTACATCTCAGTGCCACGCAATAGTTTTGGAAGAACGCGAGAACTTCAGCTGCGCATGTTTATTTAGACCTCCTCCATTGTTTTTAATTACACAGAACTTTAAAACACAATATACTAGCACTTTTGTACTTTAAAATTCCCAAAAATTCAAAAAATAGAAAATCTAAATAAAATAAACCTCACTTCTCCCGTTCCCGCCAAAAAGTCAACGACTAATGTTTAAAAGTTGCTATGTTAAATATGACAACAAAGTTTATGACAATATTAGTCCAAACTTATAGTTTTTTTTCCTTTTTATAAAAGAGGGAGTAAACGACCTAGCGAGTCACCTGGTGAAGAATAACTACTGCTGCCTATGGACACCCACAACATCCGAGGAATCACGGATACGTTGCCGGCCTTCAGGGAAAGAGTGAAAGGAGGGGGAGAGAATATGGGCCAATGCTGTTATTTCCCGCCGATATTCTGTAAGAGGGTGGTATTTCTCCGGGCGAGCCGGCCCAATTCGTGCTGCAATGCAGCATGGCTTTACTACACAAATGCTTAGCAGGTATTAAATTTTTGTTTACATCTGATCCCCACTTTTATACATTGCCACACAATCGTCTTCTGATATTAGGATGGAGTGTCATACCTGATTCACTCCAGCACGGAACAATCTGATTGTTACATTAACATTGTACCCTTGTCATTTGGTAACTGGCTAGTTTGATTCAAACTTGCATAAACTATACATATATGCGCAGCAAACTTTGCGCACGCCTGGTGCAAGTTTAAAATGCTATCTGAGTTATTTTGCTCATATTTACTTTTACAAGGTTTACCCCATAACAGTAATGTCGACAATCTGTTTACATTTTTACCCGACTGCGAAAAAGTTATGTTTTCGGAGTGTATACATGTATGTAAGCACGTGTGTATGTCCTTTTCTTAAGCACGCTCTGTAATCTAAACGGCTTGATGGATTTAAAATATGAGGTGTCATTATATTTGTCTTAATTGTGGGAGTTAACATAGAGTATGAAATTTCAATATGGCGCCCGAAGAAAAGAAAGTAGAGGGGGAAAAGTATAACAACATGGGTATCAAATGAAGATAATAAATAGATAGATAGATAATCATAACAATACTGTTAATTACCGGTCCGCTCGCGCGCCATCAATCCACTAAAAAGCGCGAAAATAACAATAATAATCGCGACCGCAA
This sequence comes from Zeuzera pyrina, assembly GCA_907165235.1. Taxonomy (NCBI): domain Eukaryota; kingdom Metazoa; phylum Arthropoda; class Insecta; order Lepidoptera; family Cossidae; genus Zeuzera; species Zeuzera pyrina. The sequence goes on along the minus strand of OU015645.1, from coordinate 11,352,684 downwards.
CCCATACAATCAAGGTCATGGGACTTTTTGGCGGGAACGGGAGAAGTGAGGTTGTCATTTTATTTAATTTTCTATTTTTTACATTTTTGATAGATAGATAGATAAACTGTTTATTACAGGACTACACACAAGGTAGGTACCTTTACAGACATAAACATTATTAAAACAAAGTACACAATAAAAAATAATAATAATAGTAACAATCTTAAAAGTAGCAAAAGATACACAAACGATGTTACAACGACATAAATATCAATGCATGTCCCATGCATGATGAACTGCATGGACCATGGACAGGTGATTAAGTATAAGCAAAAGCCCAGGTGTGTTGCAGCACTGCAAAAGGTATAGCTCAGAGTATAACATTACTCTAACGAGAGCAAAACTCTGTTATTCTGCTATAGCCTAGGAGCATTTGCGAGCTAAAAAGAAAAAGGAAAGCAAAAAGCTAATATAAATATTTGCTACGTGTGTGTTCAGTGTGCTTTATGTCGTGTTTGTTTTGTGTGTGGTTGCTTAGTAAAGTAATACTGTATAGTGTCCAGATAATGTAATGTCTATTCCAGATATAATCAGAATAATGAAGATGAAGATATGAAATAATGATAAAATAAAATGTATTAATAACAATAAATTGCACTATCTACACAAACTCAAGTTTGATTGGTTTAAACTGTATACCAAAATTATTTCACATAAAAGTAATAAATAAAATTGAAATTAATAGATTTATCTCACTATGATATTGAAGCTGCTGCTGTCAAAGAGCTGGCTGGAACTCCAGATTGTTGTTGGTCTAGTAAATATTCTTTAAATTTTTTCTTAAAAATGAATTTTGACTGAAGAAGTCTTAATGGGGGCGGGATGTTGTTCCAGCATTTTGTTGCTTGGTAGCGAAAATTACCCTTGAAAGCAACAGTTTTATGAAGATGTGCAGCTAGTTATGGTCGTGATGGTCTCACATTATATCTGCTGTGGAATGGAGAGAATTGCACCTTCTTATACAAATATTCGGGTGTCCTATATTTAATTACGTCAAATACCAAACCAGCGAGGCGCTGATGCCTTCGGAACGCCATATTAAGTGTGGAGGTTTTGTTTAGATATTGTGTTATATGAGTGCGGGGTGGAATGTTGTAACAATACCGACAACAAGCATTCTGCACTCGTTGTATGAGACGCTGAGTTCTAGAGTACAAACGCGGGCCGTACACAAGGTCACCGTACTTCAAAACCGACAAAACAAGAGACTCGCATAGGGTAACCCGCGCCGTCTCAGTAAGTAAATTCCTTATATTATATAATATTTTGAGTCGATGAAAGCAATTTTTAACCAGTTGTAAAATATGTGCCTCAAATCGCAACTCACTGTCAAAGATAATTCTAAGGTTCCGAGTCTCATTCACCCTGTCAATAACATGTCCCGAAACAGTAATAACGGGACATGAGCCCAACACACGTGCGATTTGTTGCTTGGAGCCAAGTTCAATATATTTTGACTTCAAGGGATTTAATACCAAGGCATTGTTCAAAGACCATTGTGACACACGCTCCAGATCATTATTTATCTTAAGCAATGCATCGGCAACACTATTGCGTGGCACTGAGATGTAAATTTGGACGTCGTCGGCATAAAAGTGAGTCCTACAGTGAAGAATATGACTGGATAGATCTGCTGCATAAATAACAAACAGCAAAGGACCGAGCAGCGTTCCCTGCAGTACGCCACGATTGACGGTTCTAACGTCTGATCTAAGGACCAAACCGCTCTCTTTCTCGAGTTTTACTGATTTTGAGAGTTTTAAAGTACAAAAGTGATAGTATATTGTGTTTTAAAGTTCTATATAAGTGAAAAGAATGGAGTAGGTCTAAATAAACATGTGTAGCCGAAGTTCTCGCGACCGTCCAAGAAGTCCTTTATAACTTCAGTAAAGCCTACTATCACTTTACTGGAGGAGTTTTACGATAAGAAAAAACTAATTTACTTGTGATTCTACTTATTAATACGTAACAATGGCAAATGCGCTAAACTGTGTGCCATGCCATAAAGAAAGAAAAAATTAAGCTCGTGCACTACTTATAATGACGAGAGCTGTCTATAAACATCAACTTCGTGTTAATTTCTCAAGGTCATTCCTCTCTCCCTACGCCTTAAAAAGCCAAAGAAACAATAAAAGATGGAACTGGTAACACAAACTTCTTCTGTGGAGGAGAGGTGGGCGATTAATAAATTTTTAATTTTAGACGGAAGAAAGCCAAAAAATATAAGAATCCACATGAATTTATACAAAGTATACCTGCGTCTATATAACTTATTCCATCTGTTTTGCGTACCTACACGGATACCTCCGAATTGCGCATAAAATAACAAAGAAACAGCCTATAAATTAAACTGCATTCGAATTTCTATCTTAACATCTTAACGTAAGAACTATTACATCTTTAAAGCTTACGCCATCCGTAATAGAGCATCTCGTAATAACAGCTTGCATTTTGATTTACAATAAAAGAACTCGACAAACTTTTTATGAAAGGTTAGTTCAATTTTGCATCTTACTAGTCACAAAATACGGTTTTTGAATTGATTTCGCTATGGCAAAATAAAGTTGGTTTAATTGCGCACACGTATTGTTAATATAGACTATTGTGCTGTGATAAGTCATGTTTTGTTTGTTTGAAGGATTGCTTGGCCTTTTGACATTAGACGAAGAGAAAATAATGAAAAATGCGAATAACCGTAGGTTGCTTCCTATTTCCTATAGTTAAGAGATTTGGACAAGCGTAAGTTTTTATGGTTTAAATTTATTTTAATAAATAATTCATTATTATTTAATATTATACCATAATAATATAATAATAATATACTCAGACATTTCACACAGCGCCATCTTGTCCCAAAGTAAGCAGCACAGCGCTTGTGTTATGGGTACTAGACAACTGATATACTACCTAAATACTTTTCTTTTGAAAATAAATACATAAACATATTATACATAAACACCCAGACTCGGGGTGGGAATCGAACCCGCAACCACCGTTTACTTTCCAACGCACTTAGCCGTTGCGCCACGGAGGTCGTCATTAAACCATACATGTTACATATATATCCTCACGCTATATCCCCAAAGAAATAATCGGAGAAGATGGAGCGTCAAGCATTGCGACCCTAACATACTTTTTTCGCCTCCTCGAATCACATCATTCTCCTCACTCTCTTTCGCCTGTATACGTGTGCTTTTGACATTGCCGTTAATGAACATTGGTTATTTGATCGTCATAAGTCAGCTATGGTTCTATGGCTTCTGATACCTCTCACTTTTTTTTCTTTCTTCTTGGTATGACGCACAGATTAGCGCATTTGCCAATGTCACGTAATAAGTAGAGTCGTTATTGTAAAACTTTTGTACTTTAAAACTGCCGTAAATGTAAAAAATAGAAAATCTAAATAAAATGACAACCTCACTCCTTCCGTTCCGGCCAAAAAGTCTACTTTCTCTGTCTATACTTGTGAATTTCAATGTTGCCAACTTGCCAACCTAACTACTTTAACTGCTCCAGGTGCACATCTAAAAAACTTGAATTATACAATAATGTACTATGTTGTCCTATTTGATATATTTCTGAAATGGCTTTTTAAAAACTTTTAATTTGATATCCACACGATGAGGTCCGTTGATATTTTTTTAGGCTTTGAATTTATGTCGTATCATAGACGCCATATTGAATTTTTCAAAAATAACTTGCCTGTTACATGCTCGTAATTGAGACGAATTGAGCGATACGGAAAAATCAGAGAACTTGAAAAGAACTATAGGTGCAAATATGTAGTCTGTAGCAGTTTCGAAAAGGTCGTCAACCACCTTTTAGGCATGAACACGTTTTTGCTTACACTCGGACTTAACCCTCGACTCACTCACACTCGACACACTCATGGGTCCTTCTGACCCCCGAGCTGTTATAATCCGTCGTCAGTTAATACTATCACTCGACTGTCTAATGCACGCTCGAGGCAAAATCCCTTACGTGGTAGTCTAACTATTTCAAATTTTGACTTTATTTTCTACTCGTTTACGTCGAATTTAGTTTGCAAACAAATTTCTCGTCCCTACAGTAGTATTTGTCAAGCATTACATCACATTCCAGATGTTACACTGCGAAATAACATTTGGATTGTAGATGAATTGAATTGCGGCCTTATTTCTTTTGTGATAAAGTCTGTTATGTATGAAAATGTAAGTATGTTATATCAACAGTGTTAGAGATTTGTGTGAATAACATTTTAGATGTCATAAGCCGATTGCATTGAGTTGCACATTTTGTGTAGTCTTCTTTCTCTTAGGAATACAAATATTTGTCTCAGAGATGCATTTAAAAATATTTAAAAAAGGAAAAATTACGATAAAATGCTATTCAACATTATTCGACGTTATAAAACACACAATACACTGCAATAAAAAGTTATCGTTTCATAAAAACAATGTAATAACTTGAAAAAATGTAATGAAACTGTTTTAAAATAATTATACTGTAAAAGTAGAAACCATATTAAATAATCTAATCTATATATATATATATATATATATATATATATATATATATATATATATATATATATATATATATATATATATATATATATATTTTATAGATATATATTTTTTTTTTTTTGCCCAGCGAAGCGGGCGGGAAGCGGCTTGTTATCACTTGTTATACTTATAAAATGAAAATGGTTTTCTTTGTTTCGCAATCACGTGAAAACTACTAAACGTATCGGTATGGGATTATGACCATTCGACGCGGAATCGTTTATAGATGGTTTTAGGCTATTTATTTTTTGAATTCCATAGACCCTTGACCTTTTTGCAAACAAAAATCTACTATAGGTACAAAAATTTCATTTACGCCCAGCGAACTGGGCAGGTAGCGGCTTGTAGTTTATAATATTAAAGTACAACTCCACATACTATTATTTTTAATTTAGGTAACTTCTGCTAACATCCTGGTAATGACATCTGCCGTACTTTAAATAATTTAACTTACTAAATTTAGTATCAAAACCATTATTTCATTTCAAACTTTAAATAATTGGTTACAAGTAGCTTTATTGTGGTAACCGTTAGCTTTAAATTGTGTAAGATCTAAAAATAAATTTAAAACATTAAATTAAAAATTGCAAATTTAAACTGGAGATTGTTAATTATAAATACAATTATTAGTAGTTTCAATTACTTATTCTGTTATTCATTTCAACATATATTTCTCCTGGCATATTATAAACTAAAAACGTCAGCGACTTCACACGTGTAGACCACAGGAATATGTAGCCAAAAGCAGAGTATTCTAACCAAAATGGCAAAAAGAGAAGTTGTATGACCGATTTATCTGAATAAATCCGCTGTGACTCATCTTTACACCTACTGAGCTGAAATTTGGTATAACGACGTTTTGTAATCCAAAATCAGAAATTAGCATAAATTTCAATAATTATTAATAATTTGGTCTCAGCTTTTTTAAAATTTAGTAACGAATTTTTAAAGTTAAACTTGTACTTTGTATTACTACGATACTAAGTTAATACGTAACTACTAACGTGATAATGGAAAAACTTTCAAATGGATTAATTAGCAATAGATTATTTTTTCGGGAAAATTCCTCTGAATATTTATATATCAATAAATATTGATATATAAATATTCAGAATTCAGAATAGTGGAATTTACTTACTACTTAATTTCGCAATTATATGAATTTTCTTAAGAATCTATTATCTGTATGTCCGATACATTATTAGCTGATTTTTAAAGCCTGTAGATAATACAGTCAATTGTACAGCTTCATACGGCCTATAATAGCCCAGCTTATAATACCTCAATGCGTCTATATCCTATTTTTTTTATTTCTGTCCTTAATGTAAACTAATGTGGCGACTATGACATTTAATATAACTAGAAATGGGCTAGTTTGCAAATTATTAATTAGTTATCATAATTGTCAATAAAACAAGTCTTTAGAATTTTTGTTCATTTGTGTGTTTCAATAAAAACCAATAGGAATTAAAAGAATAATAGTTGTCATGATGGGTGTAAATTTTGTATTTTTAAATAAGCACTTAAAAGTAAAGAATGAGAGATTACACAACGCAAACAATAATATTCTTCTGTTATTATTCTGTCTTACATTGCGAACAAATCGTGTCACTTACATATTAGAGGGAACTGATTTATGATACTAATTTGAGATCTCCGTACCTCAAAAGGTATTAGTATCTTAATACTAATACTATATCAAATTATTAACAATTCATATTAAATCATAGGCAACCTTTGAATAACGCTATAAATTAAAATAAAACGCTTAACAAGCAAGCTCAATTTTTCAATGCTGTACTATATTGGATATTAGTGTTACTTGTGCATATTTCACAGTTTCGTGTATATAATAGAAAAGTAGTGTTATTAGAATGCTGCGTGTAATACGTCGGACCAGCGAACGGTTTAAATTTATCGATATTTTTGTTAGTTTCTTGTATATTTAAATAAAAGTCAAAAATTAAAAAATAGGATATACAAAAAGCGCGAAAAAGAAACAAACGAACGTAGATAAACAAATTCTTGAATGACATTGAAAAAATATTAAAAATCCAAAGAATTTGTAATTAAAACCCCTAACGATAATCCCCCTAAATCTAACCCTAAACTACAGCTGCGATGTTTGTTTGTTGTATTAATATATCACACATTCAATATTGTACTGCGAGTGGAGTGTAACTAATCGTTAGGGGTTGGTTAGGGCCCGCTGTAAGTGAAATTCCGAAGATTCTGCTGAAGGGTCTGCAGGGGCCCGACACGCAGGAGGGTTAATTTTAATGAAAAAGTTTTATGTTTTCAACAAATATTTTGAGGAGAATTACACTGTATATGGCTCCGTACCTTGAAAAGTTTTTACAGTTCTTCGGCTAAGTTTTTTTTTCGTACTATAATAACTTTAACCACCTTCTCATCCTCTTACGCGTTAATATTTTATTATTCTTTGAGAGATTATTTCATAAAGTTTTGCATTAATTTTATAAATAATAGTGTCAACAACCTATTCAACCTTATAAGGGTTAAATTTCCAAATATCCTTTTTTAGTGCTTCTCTACACTATGTAAACAATCTCTATGCAAAAATAATCTCTGTATCCAGTATGTGGTTTGGTTTGTTCAGGTATTATATTAGTCAAAATTCAGTATAATTTAAATTTTTAACGCATTGGTTATTAATTTCATAAATATGCTGAATAACACTGTCATGCGACACTGTCATACTGCGTATCTCTTCATTGCTTATAAATAAATTAGTACCTGGGCGACCAAGCTCTGCTCGGTATCTTTTAGGTTTGATTGTATTGTAAAACAAAAAAATCTTTAAATACATACATACATGCATACATACATATCTTCACGCTGTATCCCTAACGGGGTAGTGAGAGAGAACGGAGCGCCAAGCGTCGCGGTCCTTACGTACCTTTAAATACATTGGTTATTAATTTCGTAAAGATGCCGAGTTTATAAGCAAACATGCATTTTTTACCGATTAATGAATAACTAACGTGCAATTCATTGCATAAAAAATAATTTTCTCGTGCACTCATCTATTTTTACGGCAGTATTAAATACCCATTTATCGTTCAAAACGAGACAGTGGATCCATACATTGGGATTGAGGAGAGAATTGATAGAGCAGGGCTCATGTGGATTTACAAAAGGAAATAGAAATTTTTTATCTGTTCTCGAGGGTCGCTTTTAGTCGAAAAAATATGGAAAGAGACATTTTATCCTAATAAAATTGGTGTTATCTTTTATTGATAATGATGGCCAAATTCCCTCATGTCTTTCTGTGTCTTGCGGTCAAAACAAGTCTATCTTGAGGCGTAGGTCAGATTGAAAATGATGTGTCATAATATTATACGAATAGCGACCAGTCTCGGCTTGGCATGGGTAGAAAATTTTTTGAAAATAATATACCGCTCATATTACTCGCTGATAATGTAGCTTTCTATAGGTGAAAGAATTTTTGAAATCGGTTCAGTAGTTTTCGAATTCGTCCATTACATACAAACAAACAAAGTTCACCTCTTTATTAGCATCTAATATTAGTATAGATACATATTTAATTGCCGAAATGTAACTAAATAAATTGCCTCGTTTAGCGGGGAAAAGATTATTTATCGATTCCATCGCCTTTAAATAAAATAGAATAAATAAGTCTATGTTCTGAAACGATGTTATAAATCATAATACATTGGAAAAAAAATAGATTCTAATACTGCATTCGACAAATAAATCGATTTCAATCGATACACTGCTTACGCACACGTGCATAACTTTTTTCTACATTTTCTCGGTATTATTTGTCACTAAATACTCTTTCTAAACTTTGTTATTTTGGGGTTTAGTCTATTAAACTCTATTGTAGTGTATTTCGAACGGTTCGGAAAAAGTCAAGTACAATGTTTTAACAATATTGATGTCTAAAGGTTAATATTTACAACAGTATTATTGTATAGGAGCTACCATTAAGTGTTATTTAATATATTTAGAGTTCTGTATGTTAAAAGTAAAAACAGAACCCTTTGGAGATCATGTATCGTTTATGTGTCACAGATGATTTTCCCAAAAATTATACAACGTACATACTTGAAATGTGTCATAATGAAATACGTATATTAATAACCCATATATTGTGTACTAGTTATCTAAAATATTCATATGACAATTACGAGGCACCAAATAATTATATCGAAGAGTACACGGATAACTCAACCTATAGAGCCGAAATATCGGACCATCTTCCTCACTACTGCTCTGTTTACTGACGCTTACAAATATCAACTCTCGCGCGCATTAAAACTCTACATAACCAATACTGGACTTATGCGTACATCTCCGTATTATATTCACAAAGATATTTAGATACTTACATAACGGCTTCCTGTTCTATTCGCTGGTGTGACAAAAACAACAAAAAATCAAAGTAAAAAAAATTTTACGAAAAAAAATTAAACCGCCTTCAAAAAAATACACTGAAAAGTACAAAATAACTATTCTTTACTAATACTAATAAAAGATAGAGATTTTAACTTAAAGGATCTGATGCAGCACACGCTTCTTCATGTTGAAACTTTGTTTTTTACAAGCACATGGTGACAAAAAATTTATTAAAAAAAAAAATTATATTTCTCTCTTTTGAGTGATCTCAAGTTAAATAAATATCTAGGGCAAGTCTGCAATTAATTCCGGAGCGTAACGCTATACAAGAGAATCATCAATATACATAAATAAAGGTTATAACCAGGTTGTGTTATCTGGTGTATCTTCAAAGTCCAAGCTCCAATACCGATGAAATTTAAATGAGACCATCTCTGAAGTATTACCTACCACAGTTAAATTGAGAACCTCCTCCTTCTTTTGAAGTCGATTAAAAACAGACACAATCTCATTTCCTTTGTAAGTAACAGTAAATATACAATTTTCAAATTGGCATTCATTTTACCATGGGTCAACTTAAACTGGGCATTCAATTGACGTACTCGATGACGCGTATCTATGCATCTCACTTTCACCGGTGCAATCTCTATCACGTTATATCAGTCTATTCATACGCACGTTTAGGTCTTGTAATAGTGTGTGTGTAGTCAACACTCGGAGCGCAGTAACCGCAGCACTGTTTGATTTCAATCAAAATAAATGACATTTGCTCTCTATAGGTTGAGTGCTCCATGTTATGGTATAACTAAATTTATTTAAACTTTCACGACTCATACACATTTTATAATTATGAATATATACATATCTGACGCTGTATTCCTAACGGGTTAGTCAGAGAAGATGGAGCGACAAACGTCACGGTGCTTACATGCTTGTTTCGCCTCCTCAAATCTCATCATTCTCCTCATACATTTTCGCCTAGGTACGCGAGTGCTTCTGACATTTTCGTCAACACACTCTGGCTATTTGATCTCCATGAGTCAGCCTTGGTCTTCCTTGGCTTCTGCTACCATTCACATTCGCTCAGTAGATTTTCTTCGTTAGTTTTTCGTCACTCATTCTTTCATTCGATCATTCATTCAAGTTGAAGGTGACTTTTAGTAAGATCTTCATACACACACACACTCTACTTAAGGGTTGATTGCGATAGAGTAGAATTGTAAATGTTTTTGATCGACAGGGATTGTAGTCGATATTAAATTAATCGCTTTAAAAAGTTTTGGTATGTCCATCACAGAATATATTTTATTCAGCTGAACAATTCATTCATAATGGCGGTCCAGATCGACTTTGCCCGGATTGAATACATAATATATAGCCTAAGTCCATCGAAAATAATGTACCTTTCAAATGGTGGAAGAATTTTTCAAGTAGGTGCAATAGTTCCAGCGTATGAGAGGACCTGTGCTGCTCCGCAGCATAGTGTTGATAATATAATTCAAAACTAACGCTCTTATATAATATGATGAGCAATTGTAACCTAAGCTAAGTTAAATACAAAAATTTATAGTCAAGTTGAATGTTCACACCTAGCTTTCCTCCAACTCAACCAATTAAAGTGTGTTAAAGCTCAAATGAAAGAGCTCGTTCCAGCGAGTGTTCTTAGACCCAAAAATAACCGCGTAACTCAATGAGAGCCGGAAATATTATAGAGAAAGAAAGCTGTGAAAACATAAGAATTGTACAGGAAGAAATCGCGTTTGAGTATAACTTGAGAAGGGTGAAAGTTAGGTGATTTCCAATGCTTAACGACAAATCTGTGCATCACAACCTTTCGATTAAAAAAAAATTAAACAAATCGGTTGGATAGAACGACCAAATGGACTCGTAATAGATTTCATAATTTTTTCTAATATATACATTAATAAATACCATAGATTGTATGAGTTACCTTATAATATGTAGTAAAGTAATTGAAAAACACATCTCCATACTTGAAAAGCAGCGACAATCCTCACAAATAAGGGATTTTCTTTAAAACCTGAGTCATTACCGCGGGTGAGCGGGATCAAGTTGTCCCGGCGCGGTATTTACGAGTGGCCCGCCGCCACCGCCCCTGGGGGTTAACTAAATGATAGTTAATATAGCGCGATTGATGAACGCATTTTGAGAATAAAACTGGTAATAATGTTTGTTTCTTGTCTTCAAGTCAGACGGATATAATTATTATTTGTGTCCTTGTAACGTCAAATCACTGGTAATATGACGAACCGTATATCAACATCGTGTTGTCTTATTCGATAGTAAAAAACAACCAAGTGCGTGTTGGACCACGCACAGTAAAGAGTTCCGTATTCGGGATACGCATATTCATTTAATGGACAGCAAGAATAACTTTGTATCTCATTGCGTTTTTCAATGACACTGTGAAGAACAAAATTATATCTGCGCTCGCCGAGCATGTAACAGAAAATACTATATATCTCAAAAACTACACAACATATTCAAAATAGTTTTCGTTGAGTGCTTCTCTCTTTAATCTTACATTTTGTTAGAATTTTCTATAGTTGAAAAGTTAGAGAGGTGAAACACTTGCACAAAGAAGATTGACAGAAACCCATGCAGTTTCATGCACATAGATTTTGAATTGGTTAATAAAAATGTCTTAAAAATATAGATCTAGGTAATTGTAAAATTAAATGTAATTACAACATTTTTTTCCGAAATGGAATTGCAATGAAGAACTTGGTTAAACAACCATACGTATACATGAGAAGTACTGAAGTGATTTAAAAAAAAAATACAAAATTGAGTAATAAAATGGTTTAATATTATTCAGCAATATATAATTCAATTCAGTAATAAGTAAATTGTAATAACAAAAAGTGTGTGTGTCAGCTCCGACGCACGACTGGAGTTTACTGGTTTTTGCCATATTTTATTATACTTTTATTCACTTCACTGTATACAATAATATTAAATATCAATATTAATAGATATAAAAAAAATGTGGAACGACCGAGTCGAGATTTGAACTCACAACATAATAATGATTCTCGAAAATAAGAGTGAGTATTTATCAATTGAGCCAAACAGACGTTGACGTAACATGTCAAAATTTTATATTTAAAGCGCTTTGAACAACAATACACGTCTACGTAACATTACATAATTCGGTTGCGTTTTAATTTTGTGAGTAAGATTTCATCCCAAAGGTGTATGACAGACCTTAGCTTCAATACAAAAGACAATTATAATTTCAAAATTCAAGAGGAATAAGTGACACAAATCTGTTTAGCAACACTCCTCAGCGATCACTGTCGGTGTCGAGTCGGATGGAGTGAAAGAGAAAGAAAAAAATAAAAAGTGCGCAAGGTACGTTGCGCTTAAAACGCAACGCTTTTATTTATCGCTTGTGTAAATTTTACTCCTCATAAAATTTCCATACCGGGGGCCTTATATGAAAATCGATTCTTAAGGAGTAAACTCCAATAAAATAGGAATCAATACAATATCTACTCAGACATAACTCACACGTTTAGCCACTGCAACGTACAATCATATCGCGGTAATGTTAATGAAATAACTGACAGAGTATCATCCATGACATAAGCGCTTATGACCTTCCTATTTGTTGGAACAACTTTCCTAGGTATGGCGATCTGAGATCGATTAATGGAAAAATTGATCGATCGACCTCGAGTAGAGAATCGATTTAGTGAATTGATGGCGGACACCCAAAAATGAAGTTTCTATTATATTTGTATTGGTAAGAGCGCAACTATAAAATAATGAGCTAGCGTGGAATTTTTTAATAAATTATACATACCTACATATATCGAACACTGCCGTCACCGTAGCGCTCTCGGAGCCAGATTTAACGTTTTTTTGAGTCGTCTAACTTTTATCTATCCCATGCAAAATTTAAAAACACCCGTAGAACGATTTTTGAGTGTCTGTCGTCTATTAACTGGATGAATTCACTGCTCGAGATCGAATGATCGATTCTTCCATTAATCGATCGAAAGTTGTTCCAACAAATTGGAAGGTGTAAATGCGCTTATAAACTGACAAAGTACCATGAAATCTCGTATTCATTATTATACTCGTATTATGATTTTCAAATCAATGCAACATGTCTTTAAAGCAGACTTAACTTGAATGAAATTACAATTGAATCACAATTACACATAGAGGTACAAACTCTCCTACTTTGATTACTTAGTCATTACTACAGACAAGTACCTATATCATTTCATTTGATTCCAATTTGCAACAACAATAAAAGACTCTACTCACGGTGCAATCTGACTAGCAATTTGTTGCTGGAATCTGTTGCAAGGCAACTAATTGCATGTTGCCTTACCAGCCACAAGTTGCCAGCAACAAATTACTAGTCAGATTGCACCGTCAGTAAGGTCTTTAAAACGTGGGTGACAGCTGACAGCCAAATGAATGAATGAATGAAATGAATAAGAAATTCTTTTGCATTACACGATAATGAACTGCAACCACAATTTAGTAAGTCGATTTATTATAAGAAACAATACATCCCGTGACATTTTAAAATGTGTTACCATGTTAACCTTTGATTAATGGACACGCGGTTTCGATGTGGTTTAAATTGGGGTGTGATGTAACGATGACTTTGTAATTAAGTAAAAGGCTAGATATGGGGAACTAGAACACTGTCCTCTCTGTTCTCTACACGACAAGAGTGGTAGAGCCATGCTGCATTGCAGCACGAATTGGACCGGCTCGCCCGGGGAAATACCACCCTCTCACAGAATATCGGCGTGAAATAACAGCATCTATTGCTGTTGTGTTTCGTTTGGTGAGTGAGAGTGCCGGTGGCCCTTCACCCCCTCCCCCTGCTTTCCCTATTCCCTTAAAGGCCGGCAACGCATCCGTGATTCTCCGGACGTTTCGGATGTCCATGGGCGGCGGTGGTCACTCTCCATCAAGTAACACCGCTTGCTCGTTTGCCTCATAAATAAAAATTGAAAAAAACGTGGATCAGACAGTCACACATCTCACAGTGTCACACTAATACGTCATGTATTTTTTTTATTCGATGTAAGTGGCTATGAGGTCACTAGACCTGTATCACTGCGACCAATATTGATCTGTTGTGATCGCCACCATGTTACAAAACATCACCAAATACCACTGTAATTGAAACAGCAGGGTATTCCTTGGAGTGATGTGCTGAACCTCCGGACTCAGAAAGTACTGGCCGAGGCAGGATCGACGAGTAGCAGTGGTCCGCAGACACACAAAATGTGCATACCTTATGTAAATTGCGAATCCGCGAGAAAATGGAATAACGCTAACTGTAGCGAGAGAGACATAAGCTGATGTCACTCGAATTATGGGGCTACAAGCTTTGATCAAATAATTGATCGAAGGCTACAAGAGCAAAAAGCGAGATCTATTCATTTGTCTTATGGCAATTGTAGACATGATAGAATTATAAAATTAGGAATGCTTAGATGGTTCGGGCACATAGAAAGAATGAGTGATGAAAGACTGACGAAGAAAATATACAGAGCGAAAGTGAGTGGTAAAAGAAGCCAAGGAAGACCAAGCCTGACTTATGAAGATCAAATAGCCAGAGCGTAAGCAGACAGAAATGTCAAAAGCACTCGCATACCCAGGCGAAAATGTCTGAGGAGAATGATGAGATTTGAGGAAGCGAAATAAGTATGTAAGGACCGCGACGCTTGGCGCCACGTCCTCTCTGACTATCCCGTTAGGGATAAAGCGTGAAGATATGTATGTATGTATAAATTTTGAACGCATAGCGACAAGTATATTAATTTAAAATACTAATAAATTATATTTTATTAGTACCTCTTCCGTGGCGCAACGGTTTAACGCGTCGGAAAGTAAACGGGGGTTGCGGGTTCGATTCCCGCCCTGAGTCTGGGTGTTTATGTATAATATGTATTTATTTACAAAAGAAAATTATACAAGTAGTATATCAGTTGTCTACTACCCATAACACAAGCGCTGTGCTGGTTACTTTGGGACTAGATGGCGCTGTGTGAAATGTCTAAGTTTATTATTATTATTATTATTTTCTCAATAGAATTTTTTACCAAAGTAGAGTCTGCTTTTATGTATTTTGGTTTATGTATGGTATTTTTCTTATTGCAACATCATTAGGCATTGGGTCCCGAGATGTCTCGGGTCTCGAAGTCTCGGGACTTTAGCCAGCTTCACACTTCTCGTGTCCCGGGACTTTTGTGCCGAGACTCGAGTCGTGAAATATATGAACAGTGTTCACATATGTTACAATACTAATAATAAACAAAAGGGTTTTCTCACTATAAAGAAATAAAAATAAATCTGTCAATGCACTGATTTTTTGAAAGCATATTTTGCTTTGGTTTTTGAAAGCCTAAAAAAATACTTCTTCTTACATAGATAACGACGAAGGCTAATTAATGGTTAGTTTTGTTTTTTTAAGCTGATTAATGACTTTAATATCTGGAAATCAAAGAATAATTCTGTGATTATGACAATTAAACAAAAATTAAAGGATTTCAAGACTGAGCCGTCTCGTGTCCCGACACTTAAAAATGTCGAGACTTCCCAGTCCCTAAACATCACGAACATTAGAAAAATCTGCTGAAGCAAAATATTATTTTCTTCATTTTTCTAGTCATTTTATTTGGCTCTTACGTTGCTTATTGCGCTCCCTCTAATGCTTCTCCCGTCAGTCCCTCCGCAATTTCTCGTTAGTTGCCGTTCATGCAAGACCTTATAACTGTTATAACTCATCAATATAAATCGGAATGGGTAAATATTTACCATATTATTAGTTATTGCTATTCAACCTCAAAACCTTAAAATGATCACTTTTCTGTGTATCACTTGTCTGGATCTACTTAGACAGGATAGTGACAACACGACAGGATAGTAATAAACATTCACAAAAATTTTATTTCTTGTATGAATTCAATGTATTAGCGTACCTGTGTGATGAAAATTACGTATTATATCGGATACCTAATTTATGTACGTGTCGTTATTGTTAAGTATGGTTGGTTTATGTTAAAGGAGGTTTCATACAGCATGAGATTAAAAAATAATGAAATTGTTTTTATATTTTGAATGAAGAATTGGTTACTATGGTTTTGATATGTTGTTGGTTGTCACAGAAATTTATTATACAATACGAACTGAATGTGAGTCTTTTACTTATTCCAAGAATAGTATTATAAACTCTACATCAGTTGTCTTTAGCTTTAACCACGCTCTGCTGCTACCAATAAAAGTAAATTCTAATGGTTTATAACACAATTTCCGGGGCGAGGCAAAAAACTTAATTTCGAATTTTTTACTAACATTGTGTGGTTAATTTATTATTATTAGAACTTTTTTCCACAGAAACCAAAATGCCACAACTTAAGAAAAAGAAGACTAGGGAAGAAATACTAGCACAAAAGCAAGAAAATGAAAAAAAGAACGAATAAAAAAAAACCAGACAAGGGGCACATCGTCCCCCTAACCAACAGACTTGAAATATATCTCTTTCGAAACATCGTAGGAAGTTAATAATTTTTTACTACGACGACATCCTTGAAATGTGTGGGGTATTCCAAGAAAATCGTGTTTTAATTTTTAATTTTTTTTTTACCTAGTCGGCCCTTTGACCAACAGATTTGAAATGTATCTCATTCAAACCATCAGATCATTCAAACATCAATCAATGAATCAACATCACTCAAATATCAGTCTGTTATATGCCGTCTTAGTACATACCTACATACATATCTTCATGTTGTATCCCTAATGGGGTAGTCAGAGAGGATGGAGCGCCAAGCGCTGCGCCCGGTCCTTACATACTTCTTTCGCTTCCTTAAATCTCATCATTCTGCTCACACATTTTCACCTAGTTATGCGAGTGATTTTAACATTTCCGTCGGCTAACACTGGCTATTTGATCTTCATAAGTTAACTTTGGTTTTCCTTGCTTTTTTTACTCACTTTCGCTCTGTAGATTTTCTTCGTCAGTCTTTTATCACTCATTCTTTCTATGTCCCCGAACGCATTCCTTTCTTCATTTTTACAATAACAATGTTGTGCAATCCTGCCATACTGCGTATCTCTTCGTTGCTTATTTTGTCCGCAAGAGTGACAGTGCACATATTTTTAAGAGATCGCATTTCTACTGCATTTATCTTACTTTCACTTGATTTGGGGTATATCCAAATCTCACTACCGTACAATAAAGTTGGAACCAATTTCGCATTATGTTTGGCCATTTTGATTGAGTTAGATATATACTAATGCGAACAGAGCACCGTTCACTTTATTGCCGGCTGCTACCCGTCTCTACACATCCAACTCGCATCTTCCATCCCTCGAAAACGCACTCCCCAGATATACAATTTCGTTCACTTGTTTTCCCTTTTCCTTCCCTTTCAAACAACAGAACCTTAGTTTTGTTCACAATCGTTTTCAATACTTTCACTTCAGTCTTCTTTCATGCATGTAACTAGTGTCTGCAACTCCGCTTCTGATGGTGCTATAAACACAGCAGACAGCATCGTCAGCGTATAAAAAAGAAAGTTGGCGAAAAAGAAACTGCAGACAAGTATTAAAGGAAAAAGACAAAAAGAAGGACACGAAGGGGATTCTGATGATTGCTCCTGTATTATCTGTGCATCTTTATATAAAGAAGATACAACAGGCCAAGTTTGGCTCCAATGCGTCATATGTCGTCAATGGGCACATATAAACTGCTTCAAAACGGATCTTGTATCATTCACTTGTCCAGATTTTTTATCGGATAAAGACTATATATGCCATGCAATGAAAACTTAAACTACCCTTATCGTTGTTGACGGATTATTATATGTTTTATTGTAATTTTATATGCCATACTTATAAATAATTATGTACCTAGTTAAGTTTCCTTGACGTTTCTACCTCGAAGCGGACTACTGTTTATTTTGTAATTAAATACACATTCATAGAATACATTAAGATTGTTGATTATATGATCCCTTTAAGACAAGGATAAGCATCATAATATCATTGTGATACAAAGATTTTTTTTTAACTTTGATGATTCCTAGTGCCTTACGGTTTCAATTTTGTTTCTGGCCATAGTTTTTCTATAACGCTGTTAAAAAAAAACCTTACACATTACTATAGAAATCTTTATTTGTAATTAAACTTCAAACAATCAACTTTGAGATATTAAACAAAAAAGTAACAATTTCTAATGAGATTGTCTCAAAAAAAACGGTTTTCTTAAATTACAATTGGCCACCTCTCCCGAGGTGTCTGGGTATGATGGCCATGACATTAGAGGTAAGATGGCCATAACTTAACTCTAACTTTACCACAGTCTATGGTCTTATTTTCTACTTTGTATGTATTTGTATTTTAAGTATAATCTACATGCATACATATCTTCACGCTGTATTCCTAATACAGAGAGGGGTAGTCAGAGAGGACGAAGCGTCAGGCGTCGCGGTCCTTACATACTTCTTTCGCTGTCTCAAATCTCATAATTCTCCTCACACATTTTTGCCTAGGTATGCGAGTGCTTTTTACATTTCTGTCGGCTAACACTGGCTATTTGATCTTTATGTCAGTGTTGGTCTTCCTTGGCTTCTTTTACCATTCACTTTCGGTCTGTAGATTTTCTTCGTCAGTCTTTCATCACTCGTTCTTTCTATGTGCCCGAAATTTTGTTCGCAAGAGTGACACCGCAGATATTTCTAAGAGATCACATTTCCACTTCCATCACATCTTACTTTCACTCGATTTTGGACATTTCCAGGCCTCACTACTGTACAGTAAAGGTGAAACCAACACCGCATTGTGTATGGCCATTTTAGCTGAGTTTGATATATTCACACTGCCAACCGACAGAGCACCGTTCACTTTATTGCCGGGTGCTACCCTTCTCTCCATATCCAACTCATATCATCCATCCCTCGAAAACGCACTCCCCTTCTTTCTCTTGTTCTAGACATTTTTCATTTACCCATACTTTACACTTTGTCTGTACATCTTCCCTTTCAAACACCAGAACCTTAATTTTGTTTACATTCATATTCAATCCTTTCACTTCACAGTCTTCTTTCATGCACGTAATTAGTGTCTGCAACTCCGCTTCTGATGGTGCTATAAGCACAGCATCGTCAGTGTACAATAGGTAGTTTACCACTGTACCATCACATTTCATACCACTCATACTACCTTTCAATATCTAGAGCCTTTCGCCTTTTTCTTGTATTTATTAGGTATCTAAAACAAATATAAAAATGAATCAAATATTTGAATAAGACATCATTTCTGGACCATGGGTATATGTTGACGATATGGCCATGACATACCGACTACAATTGGCCATCTCTCCTTTTTTTCCGGGAGAGATGACCACACCTAAAATGATAACAAATCAAAACACGACATGCGTGATTTTGACGTTAGAACGAAACGTTGCTCGTACATTTTGCAATAAATACAAAAATCACCATTATTTTAAGAAACTAACATTACAACCACGTAAAACATGAACCCTCTAAAAAATATTTGCACTGGACAAAACAATAATAGATTTTACTTATTTTTGTTTTTTTTTTACCGAAATTTTGGTCGTACCTTAGCTCCCACGCATGACGCTAAGCGAACTAAACAGTAATTAGCAACAACTAGTCAACTGTTTCATGAATTATTTCGATGGGCCATCTCTCTCTTATGGCCATCTACCCCGGAATTACCCTAGATATGAGAATTTGTCTTTAATAATCTCACTTTCCTGATTATTTCTCATTATCGTGGCAGTAAAATAACATTAACATCATGATATTTCAGTTTTCAATCGATGTCTAAAATAATTGTTGTCAATTATATACACGTCACTTATTATACATTTTTATACATGTTTAAAGTTTATTTTCATTTTCCTGCCCCATGTATCACTTGTTTGTCCTCAAAAAATTTTAAACGCTCATATTTTAAGTATTCACCAATGTTTTACCTGACCCGCAAAGCTCTAGCTCATATAAGTCAAAACTTTGACCTTTGGCCACTCTGCACACTAAATCTAGTAAATTATAGTGTGAAACTGAATACGCTCCGTTTTATTCCTTCATAATAAGAACTAGCCATATCAAGGTAGCCATATCTGTCAATAGCCCGGTGCACAAACATTCGACTAATACCAAGCGGACGGAGAGTTTCAAAAATTGAATTTGCTTCATACCTACTTACTTTGTGTAATGTCATCAGAGCAATTCGCTTCTCTTTATCACTCCACTCCATTTTAATATCACAAGAATATTCATAAACTGGCGCAAAAATGAGAAAACACTGAATATGATTCACTATTGGCACTATATAGACAAAATTCAGAAGGCAAGTGTATTCTGTGGACCACTACACAATAGTGTAGTGAAATTTTGAAAAAAAAAAATAGGGCTGGCACTCTATACACAAAACATTAAGCGATGGAAAACACTGCAAAAATTTCACTGTAATGAATTTGTTTCAATAACATAAGTTTTTAAGATATGGAGTATTTTCAGTAACTCACTCAGCGACCGCAACAGTAACTTTGTTCTTGATCTTAACTTCGTTTCTGATCTTAACTTTGTTTCTGATCTTAACTTTGTTTTTGATCTTAACTTTTTGATCTTAACTTTGTTTTTCATCTAGATTTTATTTTTGATCTTAACTTTGTTTTTGATCTTAACTTAGTTTAGCGTCAGTGAAAAACGCTTAAACACAAACTTATTTTTGCCGTTGATTGAATGAATATTGTGCTTCCTGATTACATAATCCTTCGCTGTGACACGTGTATAGCCTATTTTTTATTTTATTGAGTTATACAGAAGTATACTTTCTCAGTTGGTTTTATAGGGTTACTGAGCAATGTTAAAAAAATTACTATTCTTCTGTTTGAATCACGACAAGACAATTATTTTATTTTATTGTTTTTATAATTTAGGATGGCTTTCACCTACTATTTAAACTAGATTTAACGATTTGACATCTCATTTGCACTTATTTGGTGATTGGTGCAAGCGAGATGTCAGTTCCTTAAATCGCGTTTAAAAAGTTGATGCAAGCCACTCTTAACTTCCCTAACATGTAAAAATTTGTAAGACTTTTTGGCGGAAACGAGAGAAACGAGGTCGTCATTTTATTTAGATTTTTTATTTTTTAGATTTTTAGGCGTTTTAAAGTACAACAGTGATAGCTTATTGTGTTTTAAAGTTCTGTGTAAGTGAAAAGAATGGAAGAGATCTAAATAAACATGTGTAGCTGAAGTACTCGCGCTCTTCCAAGAAGTCCCTTAAAACTTCAGTAAAGCCTACTATCACTTTACTGGAGGAGTTTTACAATAAGAAAAAACTAATTTACTTGTGATTGTACTTATTAATACGTGACATTGGCAAATACGCTAATCTGTGCGCCGTGCCATATAGTAAGAAAGAAAAATTTGTAACATTAATAACTTAAGGTAATAACTAAAAATCTTTTTATTTCATCATGTTATAGTAACCAATAATAATATTAACATGAAATATAATAAGTTGTTCTAATAAGCGTTTGAACAATAATAATAAATTCGGGTTAACAAGCGTTCGGAGCACCGCCATGCTCCGAACGTTTATTTCGTAATCAAGTTCAGAAATATACAAGTTCTAGATCACTTATCTGTGTCGCCGTTTATCAGTTGGAACTGGATGCTTCCGACAGCGGGCGCGATATCCCGTTACAGGAAATTACGTACTCTAAGGGTAAGTTACAGTATAGCCCCTCTCGTAAATTATTGTACTTCGAAATTTCTTTAAAGAAATTGAAAAATGTATGTAGGAAACAGTACCTGGTGTAAATATGGATGGATGGATTGAAGTTTTAATACTTGACATTGTCATTATTATTTATTTAGTCATCATTTAGTCATCATTTATTTATGAGACACAAGTATAGTTAATTATATGATATAAGTAAATTATTAGTGCCACTGTGTTCTGCCTAGAAACGGCACACGTTATATATAAAGTATTTACATAATTGTAATATTAATAATATCAATAATAGAACATCGTCAATCAATAATCAAACAATCAACAATCAACACACAAAACAAAAGAACATCAAACAAAGACACATGATACAACGATTCTTAAATGCCATTTAAAATAATCATTTTTATATACAATGTAAACTATATAACGACACTCAAGGGACTGTGCATATTTTGACGTTACAGAGAGTTGTTGTTAAATGGAGAGAAGAAAAATCTGTATTAGAGAAAGAAAAAGTTTATTTCAGGCTAGTGTTAGTAATTAGTTTACATAAAAAACATTTCCTATTTGTGAGCAACTAAGAATTTGATAACGTATAGATAATCCATGACTCCTACTAACAACAGTCAACACGTGCAAACAATCCCAATTTGTAAACAAAAGAACGGATTTCTTAGAAAGTTCGGTATGTATGATGCCGACAGTCGAATTTATTACGGGCTAGGATAATAAAGCGACATAAGAACGTACACGGCTGCGCAGTTTTTACTAATTTTGGCAATAAAAAGTACTTTTTATTATTTAATTGTTGTCGGTATTGAGAGTGGATGCAATGCTATATACAGTGTATCATTGTATGGAAGACAAGCTAAACCAACCAAAGCCGAGTGATTTCGAAGCTTTTGGGAGTTTGTCGTTAAATCGAGTGACGTTACATGGAGTGTACACTGTATTTCCATCCGTTAAAAATTCCTGAACAGCGTAATATGCTTTTGAGATTAAATACCAGATTAGTTACCAATGTTACTCGGATAAAATAGGTATACAACTACAGAGATATACAAGTATACAACCAATTGGTCGATTTGTTCAACTGGTTGTATTCGTAATTGGTTGAATTCTCAAAGTGTTACCTACTTGTGACTGTTAAATTACAGCCGTAATTTAACAGTCACAAGTAAATTACAGCAAAGGAAGATATAATGTAGTATTTCTTTTCAAATAGATCTATATTTTTTCTAGTTTACATTATGTTTTCAAAGATCTATAACGAGAGTAAGGTGAGTACATCAATGTCTTTAAAACGATCTCTCAGCAACTCTCGTGCATTCATATTGTAGATGGCAGCCCTCTGTTGTAAAATAAAGATAGACTTCATATGAGTTACTTCTTGACGAACCTTATTATATCATAGAACGCACGCAGTTACCAAAATATGACCTTACTTTTGTAATTTACTTACTTATAATTAAATAAACATTTAAGTTTCATTCGAACTTTTACTCACAGTCATAGTAGAGATTCCCGACGGCTGACGTCAGCTTCGGTGTTCCCTGTCCGGATAACGCGGCCATCCTGTCGCCCTGGATAAATAAGATATTATTCTACATAAAGTGCAATGTCTTATAAATTACAAAAACAGTGGCACACAGGAGGTTGTGGACGATATTTGTGAAATGGTATTTTTTTCTTTTCTAGAGATCTTTAGGACCCAGGATAATTCTTTTATTTTTCCAGTAAACTGTAACAGGTAATATGCATGTGATTCAAATAACGCTCGAATATTATTTTATAGAAATTCCTTTTTGATTAAGAAAAAAATTAATAAAAGTCCAAAAAATGTTGACATTTTAACGCAGTGAAACGTACCGCTGTTATGTTGATTAGAATCGAATGTAATGTCAATGTCTACAATAAAATTGTCAACAAGTGCGTAGATATCAGTACTCAGTACTTATAAGTCGGTGTTCGTCTTGTTCCATGGTTTAATAGTCGTAAAATACAAAATATGGATAATTACAGTGCACGCTTGTGACAGCCTCTCACTTGTTGATTTTCTTTTTATATCAGAGGGGGCAAACGAGCAAGCCTGTCACCTGATGGAAAGTGATCACCGCCGCCCATAGACACCCGCAACGTCCAGGGAATCATGGGTACATTGCCGGCCTTTAAGGAAAGAGTAGGCTCGTTTCTCGAAGGTCCCTAAGTCGTAACGGTTCGGGAATACCGCCGCTATAAGTTGGTTCCACATAATTGCCGTACGTGGTAAAAAATGTCGTAAAAAAACGCACAGTTGTAGACCGCCATCCATCAAGGTGGTGGGGATGGAGGACAGTCGATTGTGTGACGTACGGTAATGGAATTCAGCAGCAGGCAGTACTCCGAACAATTTCTTATTATTCATATTTGGTTGGTATAAAGTATAAACAATGATGTAACGCAAAGCGCACTAAAATGGCGGGCATTTAAAGTGCCCAAATCAATTTGGTATTTTTAATAATTTTTTGTACTAAATGGCTATAAGTTTTTAAGAGCTGGATATTTTTTACGATTATTTAACCATGTAAATCATCGATCAAGAAATATAAAAAATACAGCTTCTTCCGCCAACGAATCAGTTTGGCTATTCAAAGAGGCAATGCTGCCAGTCTGCTAGGTACCTTGAGCAATGACAGCTTTCTAAGCGGCAACTTTGAGGAAGTTTATTATTTAAGATAATGTGTAGTTTTAAGTTTGTAAATATTAACATATGTATGTACTTTTTATTAATAAAATTTGTAATTGAAAAAAAAAATACATGCATGTACTCTATTCTAAAATTCTTGATCCCGTAGTTTTGACATAAGGGGTATGATCAATTTCAGATCGAGTATAAACTTCAGCCCTTTATTTTATAAATTCTTCTCTGAATAATTTAAAACCTAAGTATATAAATAATAGCGACCCGCCCCGGTTTTGCACGGACAGAATTTTTTTTTAAAATAAACTACAGCCCATGTTACTCGCTGATAATGTAGCTTTCTATAGGTGAAAGTATTTTTGAAATCGGTTGAGTAGTTTTTAGTTTATCCATTACATACAAACAGGCAAAGCTTATCTATTTATAATGCATTTGCTTATTCGATATTAGCTGACACACGCGACTTCGTCCGCGATTTTTATTTTTAAAATAGCCTATGTCCTTCCGCGGGGTTTAATCTATCCAACCAAATTTCTTCGCAATCGTAAGAACGGTATGGCAACGCATAAAATATGAACAAACAAACATTGATTTTTATATATTACATTACAAATCTTTCACTTAATATAATAATATACATACATATCCTCACGCTGTATCCCTAACGGGGTAGTCAGAGAGGATGGAGCGCCAAGCGTCGCGGTTCTTACATACTTCTTTCGCTTCCTCAAATCTCATCATTCTCCTCACACATTTTCGCCTAGGTATGCGAGAGCTTTAATATAATAATATTCTAGCTAGACAATAACACAAATCGTGTGATTCCAAACTAAGGAGTAAGCTTGTACTATGGGTACTACACAACGAGTTCTGGGGGAGATCTCAGTAACACCCAGACACCAAGTCAATTTAGAAAAGTTCATTTCCTAAATTGACCTGACCGGTTCGAACCCTAGCTTAAAACCCAGATGCTCAGCCCTTGCGGCAATGGGCCAGTCAAAGTATAGTAAGCTACATTACCAGCGAGTAACATAGACTGTATTTTATTTTAAAAGAAATTTCTACCCGAGTAAAGCCGGGGCGAGAAGCTGTGTTGAATAAAATGTTGCCTACAATGTTAATGATGAAAAGTTTGAATACTGTGACTCTGTGATAGACGAAAAAGGGTGGACAGTGGAACGCATTAGAGATCTTATAAATTATAAGGGTTCTTATGGGTTCTTATGAGAATTATATCTAGATGTGGAACCGTAATTATGCAATTATATCTAAGAATTGTTGCGTCAATTCGTCTCGCACGCAGCGTTACAATATTAATCGAATAATTTTGTAAAAATCGATTTATAAAGATCAAATTATCAATATCAATCGATCAAAACTATATGGGATTTTGTTTTGTTTTCTAGCCAGACTTTAAATGGAGAACATGCAAACAAAAACCTAATTCTATTGAAATCTATTTAAAATAAATTCTTATTACCCAAAGACGGCGGATGTTCCTGTTGTTTTATTCATTGTTTTAATAATCAAAGACTCCTATTAGTTCTGTCTTAATAAAAAAATAGGTAAATTCATATTTTTACAGAAAATTATGTAACTTAAAATCTTAAAGAGTGGATGCAGTGTCTGAATCTGACTTCGAATCTCAGTGAAGAAATATAATAAGAAACGGAAATATATACTCTATTTCCAATTGAAATGTAAAGGTATTTGATCTGAAACAAGTAGGTACACATATCTAGCTATGTAACTAGCTAACAGCTATTTATCATGCAAGAATTAATGAAACCATGCACACCATACATAAGTTGGTAATGGAAAATGAAATCATAGAGACAAAGACACTGGAAATAAAATGGCGACAAAGCGAAAAATCAATATGGCTGCCGAGATGGCATTGAAAATGGCGGCTAAATACTCTTTGTTAACGAACCAACTGGATATGTTCTGCTATTTGCTTGCAGTACGAAAAAAAGCCGTCCAGTGATATCTTTGACATTTTTGTCAACTTCTAGTGGCTTATTTTTATTCTGTAAACAGAGAAAAAATGTAATCGTTAATATTGGCTGAATAACGCATTGCCTCTGCTTTATTCAGAATTATAAATGTCAAAATTTAACTTCGAACGGCTGTCAATATATTTTAAATAGGTATTAACAAGGAAATAATATCAGAACCGAATAAAAACATTCTGATTTAATGAAAGTATATTTGTATAAACTGCGCATATGGATTGCGCAGGCGTCAATAAATCTATACTGAAAGGTCAAAGGTGATACGTTACATACGAAATATTAAAACTGAATCGATATATGAATTAGAATGAAGAAAACAAAAAAAATACTACAATCTATTCTATTAAATATGTGATTTAATATAAGAAAATACTAACCTTAAATATTGTTGTAATATATATATAAAACTTATTTAGGATCTGCTATGTATTTAAATAATTAATAAATTTAGAAGTATTCACTACTTATAAGATATATTTTTGGTTGAAAAACGAATTAATATGTGACGATAAGGGTCAATCATGTACGTGTATACAGGAGGTATTGAAACACGCAATTTCTTGTATAACATAAATGTCAGGGGATTAATTGTTGAGATTAAATTATATATTTCCAGCTGTAAAGCTGAACCCACGCCCGCTACAGAGTCGGAAGCTGACTGTGGTTTCCAACCAGATTTTCAGGGCTTGAGCTTCGCGCAAGCGTATCATAAAGGTCGTTGGGTAGGGGGTGAATTTGGGCTGTGGTAGGAATGGGAAGCAGGTCACTCCACGGTCGTTAGGGTTGAAGGTAGTTCGAAAGTTTATAGCTACTTTTGTAGGTTTAAATTCAAATGTCTTAAAATGAACGTGGAAGACAGAAATGGCGGCGGATCATGAATCATAGAATCTATTGGTGCGGCGGCTCGGTTCAAGAATTAACGGACGGAGCATTTGTTTTAAGAGCGTATCCGGTCTTTGTTGACCGACTTACATAGCTGAACAGGACACTTTTTTTTATTTGAATACCAGTAGCTAAAACACTTAAGATTTACGAGTAGTTTGCAAATAATACCGTTTCAGTAAAGTACGTAAAGTCGGTCATGAGCTGACACGAATTGCACCGACAGTGCGAGGTTGCCATACTTACTATAGCTAACTGTTTTACTCGTGGTTACGCTCAATGAGATAGAAAGAGACGCGAAAATTCGTTTGACGCACGGTGACAAGAGCGCGGCAACTTATTATGCCTTCGAAAATTATGTTGGGCCGAATGCGGTGGTAGTTATTTGTCATCCATTGAGTGGTAGAAAATGGGTGTCAAATTGACGTCAAGTTCCTGACGTCAGTTCTCTTGGAAAATAATAAAAATTATTTATTATGTGCGCGTTGCATAGTATCGCATCGTGTCTCAGTGTGAATTGACTTTACACTGTATTCCGGAACGATACGCAAGTGTGAATCTCTGACCGAGCAAAGTTAGAAAGGGATGCAGCTACTTGTTATGAATAGCGGTATTTCTCTCTAACTATTCTTATGCAGAGATTCATACTGTCGTTCTCGAATGGGGAACGGAAAACAGGCGGCCTAGACAAAAGGCTCAATTATCGTAAACGCTATTAGAATATAACGACTAATACCACGTGATCTAGCGTAACGAATTTAAAATTGGTAATTAAACGCTGTTAACTTTCTCATAAATCGAACGAAACATAGACTCGTGTGAAAACAACCGCATAAAACGTAGCCAAACGTCACTTTTGACAAGCAATAATGCTAGCCAGCGTTTCGATTGCACTAAGCGCTTGTCGCTTGTCTAGCCGTTTTGTGATTGTCGTACAAACTATTCCTTAAGTCATGTAATAGTTCCACGAACATTAAACGGCCAAGACATACTTTCTGACCAAGACGTAGAGTTTGTAGGCTTATAGGTCGAGGTATTTGTTATGGTTATTAATGTGGTACATGTGGAGCTATATACTTTGGACAGGCCCCGTAGACTATGACAGGCAGTACAAATCGAAGCTCAGCTAGGGGCTTATCTCTACTAGAGACCTCGTAGCTTTTTAATAGTGAAAGCATTGTGAGTCTTGTTATAAATTCCTAAAATCTTTAGCTATTTTCCGCTCAAACTCCAAAAACCACCAATCGACACGTGTTTCGCTTCTCAACGAAGCATCCTCAGGATATACCAGAGATAGGATTCGGTCAACTAACCAGCACCGAATCAAAAACTGAATCAGCTGCACGACTATTTGAAAGAAGCGAAACACGTGTCGATTGGTAGTTTTTGGAGTTTGAGCGAAAAATAGCTGAAGATTTTAGGAATTTATCACATGAAATGAATTTCCGCAAAATAACACCTGAGTCTATACAATTGTGAGTCTTGGCAACCAAATTCAAACGAAATGTTCTTGGGATTAATGTTTTTTTGTATCAATTGTTGTGATGCATGAGATTATTCCCAATAAATGTCAGGTCTACGGCTACGTCTATGTTTAAATGGGACCGTTATAGTTTCGTTATGTCTGTCTGTCTGTTTGCACGTCTGTCTGTACGTCTCTCTGTCCGTCTCTAACTCGCCATCTATCTGTCCGTTCGTGTAGCTGTCATCTTTACATGTATTTGACACAAGTACCTAATTGTTGACACAAAACCAGAAATGAGAAACAAAAGATTGGAGTATGGGCATTATAAACCCAATTTTTCTTAATTTGTGGGCGTCCAAGCAAAAAGGGTCTAGTAGTGGTACCCCACTTGACTCGACTTGACTTGACACTTGAGATAAGACTAGATTCGGAATTTAGAATTGTTAATTGATAATAAGGATTAAAAATATTCCAAAACTGGCATATATTTTTTTTATCAGACATTTAAAATTGAAACTGAAAAAGCTTGTTTTGAGAAAAAGCATTTTTAAAGTTTGATTGAAAAAAAAACACTTCTACTTGTTTGTTTCTACTTAGAAATATAATATAAAGTCATTTATTTTATGAACTTGTAAATAATTGAGTATTAACTAATAATCAATGAAAAACTCCAAATTCCACTTAACAAAACTGCGTATATCTCGGAAACTAAATGCCGACCACTGGACCCTTTTTGCTTGGACGCCCACATTTAATTTCTTACTTTGTCGAAAATGCTAAGAAAGCTAAATTAACGCGAGTTCTACAACTCTCGGCCTATATTTTATTTACTTATAATTCTAAAATATTTTTTATTATTCCATTATAACTACAAGCCATTCCTCATCATAGTATGTATATATGTATAATATATACTTTACACACAACCCCCACAAACGTTTGGAATACAAACGGCCACCCTCCTCCATAGGGGTGGGTCCGCCCGCGCAGTGGAGGGGTGATGACGTCAGAGGGCGGGAATACGCCCATTAGGATATACTACATTATACACGACTATACATTCTTATGAAGACAGAGAATTGAAAGATTTATTTTTAATTTAACGCCATTAAAAAAATTATCAAGTGCGAGATCGACTACCTCGTAAAGGGTTCCTTGCCGTATTTATGGAATAATAATAAAATGATAATCATTTAAAATGAAGTTTTTTTTAAATAAATCAGTTGGTACAAAATATCTTAACGTTATTGTAAATTAAATTTAATGTAGTTTAATTTTTTTTTTTAGATTTTTTTAGAATTAAATCTTCTGTTCTTTCATTTAAAATTAGAAAATTCTTTTTCAGAATTGAACTACAAAACTGTGTCTAGTAGGTAACATAAAAAATAGATGTTATGAAGTTAAATCATGTGCGAGTTACTCCCCTTTTGGGTAAAGGCCTTCATCAGTGTTTTTAAGGTTATCTTGTTTTATAACACGACTAATTGCGCCCTGTTCTTTCACTCGCATGGAACATTCTGATTGTATGTCGCATTAACAATAAAATTGCATTGTTCATTCACATAGATAAATGTTTTAATCATTTTTAACATTAATTTGCTTTTCAGGCTTCAGTATAAAAGCTAAGTGTATCGTGTCGCTAACTTTTCTTTAGATCTTTTAATAAAAATTAATGTTTTTGTAATACATAATTTTCACGAAGATACCTAGCACGGTTTCTTCTGAAGCTTCATCTGAATATGGTATAAAATAAGATTTTAAAATTAATTTAGTCGAAATTTATTGGACGTAGTAATCTCGTTACTTAATATCTTTGCGTAGTACACAGTATATATTCTATTGCATGTTTTGCGGTGACATGGTTTATGTATTAGAGCATTATTATTATAAATTAATAATGAAGAATGTTAATTGCTGGTAATATCAAAACTCACTTATCTAGATGAAAGCGTTCAATCATTTAATTATTTCATGAGACACAATTAAGTGCAAATATGGTGTTAGTGTTACAATTAATGCTGTACCGGATATCATATATGAACACATCTTTTACATTCATGAATATCATTAAATGAAATTTTAAAGATAGATTTTTTTTTATTTAACACACTGTCCTTGCTTAACACTTGCTTAATAATAAACTTAATACGCACTCAAATAATCGAATAATAAGCAACAATTATAGTTTTTTACGCAACAGCACATGATAACACATAACCACAGAAGCATAGATAATAGATATATAGTTTATTGAATACTTACTATAATTTATACTTTCATAATGATTGACGCTCCGTCCTCTCTGATTACCACGTCAGGAATACAGCGTGAGATATATATGTATAAATTAGTTATATGGAGACAACACGTCATTATTTTTCATGTGTGCCTATGTATTTAGTATAACGTTTGAGGAAGCGACATAAGCACGTGTAAGAACTGCGACGCTTGCCTATCCGTCCTCTCTACCTACCCCGTTAGTATATAAAATAATTGATAACTCTTTCCAAAGGTATTGAATCAATATTATGAACCATCATAGCGAAAACAGTACCTATTTGGAGGCTTATCATTTATCAGATAAATGAATGTTGGCAAAAATACCGCTGAGAGCATCTGACTTTATCAGACATTCAAATAATGGAACGTAGAGCAGGTTTAAACAGAGACTACAAAAAATAAACGAAAAACAAAAAAACTGACAAACCAGTTTATCCAAAATACCTTGTGAGATACCACTTTGACGATAAAAGGTGGACACTTCTACTGCGACGAACTCATGAAATAAACCCGACACATTGGAAATTTTGACGCCAGGGATCTCAATTTTTGTAAGTGACTACAATACGTATGGCAATGATATTTGGTATCCTCATTCTTCATTTCATTGACTTTATTTTGACAGTTGCGATACACGGTTGGTTAAGTTTTGTAACACAAAAAAAAATATCAAAGAAACCTCTTTTAAACTATTTTATCTCTATAGATTTACATTTTTCGGCGAAACGGGACCGATTTATATTTTTAAATTTTCTATATAGTTTACTTAAAACATATTTCTCAAAATGCAGTTGAATTTTTTAAAATTAATTATAGTTTTTAAAATAAACGAAAATAACTGTTTTTTGTATTTTTCGTAAGCTAGCGCGCGCACGTTTGCATAGAGCAGAAAGTCTATTTTAGATTAAATTATTGTTTATCAATGCGTCACCTTAAGAGTCTGTCTATACAGACTTTGGGGTATTTAGTGACCTGGATCTCGATATCTAAGAAGACTGAGTTGGATATTCGGATACATACAACTTCAACTTTGACGACCTCCGTGGCGCAACGGTTAAGCGCGTCGGAAAGTAAACGGAGGTTGCGGGTTCGATTCCCGCCCCGAGTCTGGGTGTCTATGTATTATATGTATTTATTTACGAAAAAAAAGTATATAAGTAGTATATCAGTTGTCTAGTACCCATAACACAAGCGCTCTGCTGCTTACTTTGGGACTAGATGGCGCTGTGTGAAATGTCTGAGAATATTATTATTATTATATAACTGTTTATCTTGAAATCCTTGAACGTGGAAACATGATTGGAGAAAAAATTCAGAAAAAGGCCTGTTTTTCACAAAGATTCAGTTGCGTGTTCAAAATTCTACAGAATTTTAAAATGATTTTTACTAAATTGTATAGATATAATATCTTAAATCTCTAAAACCAGTTTTTTTATTGGTAATATAGGTTTTCTTACAAACCTTTATGTGAAAAAACAAATGTCGGGTTTTCTCTGCGCTAAAATATGATCAAATCGCACTTCGACAATCAACTCTATTGTAATCGCCATAGGCGAACTCTTAATACTTTATCTAATAGAATTTACAAAAAAACTATATTTAATAAGAAGAAGAATATATTAATTTAACAGCAGAAAAAAATTTTGTTTCGAAGTTATCGTTTGAACGATCAATACATTTTTGTATGGAAATATGAACACTAGTAACATACTATTGAATTAAATGATTTCATCATTTTTTCTAAATTAAGAGAAACATTTCGAACACATTATTCGTTGTACGAATGTTAAAGACACCTTTTGCATTATCAACCTTATATCTTCACCTCTTCCTTAATCTCTCGAAACGTTCAACACTTGGCCTTATAATTCCGTAACATCGAACAAGTAGATTCTTTTTATACATATTATTCTTTTCATATTAAATGGGAAGACCTGTGCTGGTCCACAGCATTGTGTTGATAATATAATTCAAAAATAACGCTATTATATGATGAGTAATTGTAACCTAGCCTAAGTTGAATACAAAAATTGTCAATAGTCAAGTTGAATGGTCACACCCAGCTTCCCTCCGACTCAACCAATTTAAGTGGGCAAAAGCTGAAATGAAAGAGCTCGTTCCAGAGAGTGTTCTTAAACCAAAACGAACCACGTACCTCATTAGAACCAGAGATATAAAAAAAAATGCTATGATAACATAAGAAATGTTCAGGAGGAAATCGCGTTTGAGTATAACTTGAGAAGGGTGAAAGTTAGGTGATTCCCAATTCTTGATAATCTGTGTATCAATACCTTTCATTTAAAAAAAAATGAGCAAATCAGATGGATAGAACGGCCTAATGGACTCGATTTCATATTTTTTTTGATTATGTGGAATTATAAAAATAATATACAGAGCGAAAGTGAGTGGTAAAAGAAGCCAAGGAAGACCAAGGCTGACTTATGAAGATCAAATAGCCAGAGTGTTAGCAGACGGAAATGTCAAAAGCACTCGCATACCTAGGCGAAAATGTGTGAGGAGAATGATGAGATTTGAGGAAGCGAAAGAGGTGTGTAAGGACCGCGACTCCTGGCGCTCCGTCCTCTCTGACTACCCCGTTGGGGATACAGCGTGAAGTTATGTTATGTTATGTTATTTTAGTGTAAGATAAAAAAAAATGTGCTTTTAAAGAAACCACAGTGAATTCAATGAGAAAAGTGGATTGAATGAAGCTATCACCGGCACTTGCAAGAGATTTGCTTAAATCATACAATTACACTAAATTTTTATAAAATTACTAATGCTTTAGATACTGTACAAAATGAATGTGCCCAATAATGGCTGAGTGAATCATCAAACAATTTGCATTAAATGATATGGCGCGTGTTAGCCGTTTCATGAAAATTATCGTTTCACGCAATGCCCACGGTACATCATAATCTTCCCGATTTTATTTCCGTAAAACGACATATAGTTACATACCGGTGAAGTTTATGACTTCTCGTAGCGTCGCCGTAGTCGGGTAAACAGTATATTGTATTTAGTCTGTAAAACTAAGTTAATTGAATTGTATGTTATCGGTAGCGTTGTCTGTTTTTTATGTACTGTAAGCTCAGTCAGGATAAGGACATCGCTGAAATGGTTCCAAATGTACGTAATTACTCCAAATTCTATAATATTAAAATAATAATATAATTTATTGACTTCAAACTAATATATATATATATTAGTTTCGTATATATAATATATATACATAAAAAAGGGCAAGCTTTTTAATATTTTTTATTATTACAAGTATTAGAAACGTTTAAAATCTATACAAATGAGTAAAAAAGTGTTTGCGATTTGGAAATGAAGACTTCTTGTTATATGCACGTTAGCAAAACCTAAACACGTTTTTTTCAATTTTCATCTGTCTGTTCGTATGTCAGGGCAAATTTTTGAAATGGCTGAACTGATTTCTTTATTCCGGAAAAATAATAATATATCGCTTTAAATTTCCCGTTTTAGATATTCGATAATGTTACAATTGCCTGTTACTTTTGGCACATCACTACAAAAATAAATAGTTCACATAACCTTGTAACAGCGCAGTATGAATTTAAAAAAATTTCGTTTTCTTATTTATTTAACATTAAATTCAGCACAAAATCATAACATTTATTGTCAGTTGACATAATAATATAGTTTTTAATGATAATTATTCATTAGTTGGGCAAATAAACAATAAAAATATTTTTATCGTAAATTCAACGCCATTTCAAAGTTGCGTCGTCCATTCGATCATGACCTGTCAGGAACGCATTCTCTCGGCGACCGTACTGTAATATTACAACTTTATTTTAAATTCTTTCAATTTTTTTATAGCTCAGGTATAATTATTTAATGAAGTCTTTACACGTATTTTTCAAGTTAGTATATACAATAGTAAATAAATCATTTACTTTATTGATTTATTTATTTTAATGAGAAAATATTAATTATATTGTAGAATGTAGAGCAGCACAAGTAGCATTTTTTATTTTATCAATTTTAAAGTGCTTTTCAATTCATCGATATAAATAATAGATTAGCTGACTCAAACGTCAAAAGTACTCAAATTATTTGTTTTAAATGTTGCAATAGGATTAAGTTCAAAATAGCGGAATATTTACAAGAACTACAATATTCAGTGGTCTGTCCACTGTCTGCTCCATTAGACGTGTAGCGTTGCTGCGTTATATTATATATATTGCGTTTTATTACATTCTATAATGCACTACCTATAGAATATATGCTCTGGCTCTCGTGTACATATAGTCAATTTCAAATCCATTTGCCAAAAATGTAAACAAACTTTTTGAATCTTTAGACTACTTTAGAGAGTACAGTGTGCTATAAAAAAACGCGAATTCTATTTTCTATATACTATAGAAATCAATACTAGTCTGCGTCTTATCGATTAAGCTCGTCTCTTCAGGTTATGTTCAAAATATAATAGAAAGAGTAGTTCAGGCCAGACGAAGCCGGGGTGTTCGCCAGTATAGAAAATTTATTACTAATATATATATATGCCTCAATTCATTTAAAGATTAAGCCTTATTTGTCTTATTGATAAACTGGATTGAATCTGACTTTATATAATGTATTTACTAAAAGTACATAACCCGACTCGGATCAATACCGGACGTAATCCGTTTCACTCTAGCGTATATATCTGTCTCGTTTTGTGCCGTAGAACCTTCTATGACAATGTTTGGGTTAAGCGAAAAGTACTTGATATAGGTATTAGATGAATTTTTGGCGGAACAGAAAAAATGAACTTCATATTTTGTTTAAATTTTCTATTTTTTACGCTTTCAAAAGTTTCATCCCAGATAGCTTAGAAGGTTGCAGCATGTTGTAAATATTGTATAGACTCAGGTGTTACTTTGCGGAAATCCATTTCTTGTGATAAATCCCTAAAATCTTTAGCTATTTTCAAACTCCGAAAACCACCAATCGACAATTGCTTCTCAACGAAGCATTCTCAGGATATATCATTCGGTGCTGGTTAGCTGACCGAATCCTATCTCTGGTATATCCTGAGGATGCTTCGTTGAGAAGTGAAACACGTGTCGATTGGTGGTTTTTGGAGTTTGAGCGGAAAATAGCTAAGGATTATAGGAACTTATCACATGTTGTAAATAGTCAAATCAAATACGACGTGACAAGTTTTTGACATTGATTGATTAAGAACTACTATGTCAAATATGACAACACAATTTTTGGCAGTGTTGTTGCAATAATTTTTAGCAGGTATTAAATTTTTGTCACTTTAGTACCTAGTTCTGAGTATTATCACACAATTGTCTTCTGGTACGACAATAGAGCACTAAACACTCCGATTGTTATGTTAAAATTGTATCTTCATCACGTGGTAACCAGAAAGTCTAATCCAAACTTTTCTCAAGTGTATAATATGGTTGCGTGGCAAACTTGCCGCACACCAATGTGATAGTATTGTGCGTTAAAGTTCTGTGCAAGTCTGGAGTGATTAAAGTCTAAATAAACATATGCGACTGAAGCTTTAGTGTCTTCAAAGAAATTCTTCTCAATTCCATTAAAGCCTTGTCAATTTAAAAAAAAAAATTTAACTCAGATGTGTTCTTTTACAATCTAAATATAGAAAATATCGACTGCATGACCACAGTGTTCTTTGCCTCCGAAATAGGAAATTGTGTATAAAAGTTAAGTTTCCAAATAAATTTAAAAAATATTACACTGTAAAATTATTTTGTGCAACTTATTTAGGATAGCAATCTGAAATTCCATAAATTTAGGTACTACCAAACCCCAGGTAGCAATTTAAACTTGAAACTCGCATGCCCCAAGTTTGCCTTGTAAGTATGCACTTGGAGCAAGTCTAAATTTGATTTCTTAGTTACCACGCAAGAAAGAATGTTTCCATAACAAATAAAGTGTTTCGTTCTGAAGTTATTCAGGTACGACAATCCGTCGTCGTACCAGAAGGCAATCGTGCGGTAATAAGCAAAAGTAGATACCAAAATATAAACAAAAAGTTGATACTTACTAAAAACTTTCAAATTGTAGCCATCTTGTTGCAAAGTTTTTTGTTATATTTATAACTCAAGAACGGCTTGACCGATATTGATTAGAATTGATGTATAGTAAGAACATGGGATTGCGCCACAGATAGGTTACTTTTTTTTTATCGAAAATCTACCTTTTTAGAGGCGAAAAGGAAGATGAAACTTTGTATGGGAAATGCTGAACCGATTATGATGAAATTTGACATGGAAATAGTTTCACATCAGAGACTGGACATACGCATTTTTTTTTATCTACCCCTAAGGAGGTGGAAAGGGGGATGAAACTTTGAATGGGAAATGCTAAACCGCTGAACCAATTATGATGAAATGTGGTGCAAAGGTAGTATGTGCCCGGAGGCAGACGTAGACCAAAAGTAGGCTCTTTTCAAAATGAATTTTTGTACATATATACATGTACATTTAATCTAATCTAATCCGGGAAAGCCACAGAAAAATTTCCGTGCAGACGAAGTCGCGGGTAAAATGTTTTCATCTGTCTGTCACCTGGTTTCACAGCTAAACCATCAGTGATTTGGTCCAGACTAGTTCTATTAAAATTCGGCGTGGATATAGCTTAAACTCTAGGTAAGGCTATATATACCACATAGGCACATAGGCTACTTTTTAAAAATTACACGTGTACGAAGTCAATGACAATAGCTTAGCAATATGGTGATTCCTAAAGCTATAACTTATACTTAATAGGTACCTCTATCCTCGCACTGGGATAAAGTTTTTCATCCTATCCTCTTATACCAAATTGAAAAAGTTTATCGACAAACCTGCCCACTTTGAACGCTGTTATTGACAGACTGGAAATACTTATCTCATATTAAATATATAGACTACTAATACTAACAGTTACCCGTGATTTCGTCTGCATTAACATTTTAATTTTCTCTTACTGACTTGACATTCCTTATTGTTTTTTAATCGACTTCAAAAAAAGGAGGAGGTTCTCAATTCAACTGTATGATGTTTTTTTTTTGTATGTTTGTTACCCCATAACTCCGTCATTTATGAACCGATTTTGAAAATTATTTTCTTGTTTGATAGATAATACTTCAGAGGTAGTTCTATTTAAATTTCACCGGTATTGGAGTTTGAACTTCGAAGATACACTAGATAACACGACCTGGTTATAACCTTCATTTATATTGATGATTCTCTGAATTAAGCACATGTCCCTACTATCCTTCCCAAGCTAATTCCCAAGTATCCGACTCATTTTATGACGTCTATGTTTTATGGGTTTTATGGGGCGTTTTGACGTTGACAGTTCGTCATAAAATGTTTTGCTTGTTTACTGATTAAATGGTAGGTCTTTAAATTTCGAAAACCAAATAAGTAATATTTTTTCAAACCCACAAAGCGACACTATTCTAAAGGTAAATATGACAAGTTAATCAAAATATTTAAGTTAGTAAAATTATAAACGAAATACGAAATAGAGTACAGGCGGCTAGACAAGTGGCAAGCGTTTCGCTTTCTGGCGTTATAGCTCGTCAAAAGTGCCATTCGGCTTCGTTTTATACGACCGTTTCCACACGAATTTAATTTTCGTTTAATTGAATAGAAAGTTAATAACGTTTGACTACCGATTTAAAATTCGTTACGTTAGATCACGTGGTATTTGTCACTCTATTCTACTAACGTTTACGACAATTGAGCCGCTCGTCTAGGCGCCCAGGGTGTTGCGTTAAAAGCACCTAAATAAATTCTACGTAACTATCTATCTACTTTACGCATAATATTAGATACATGTCTCTCACTACCCCGTTAGGATACAACGTGAGAATATGTATGTATGTAGGTGTTCACTCTTCGTTCCATCTATTCGAAAATCAATGATTAGGCCTTCGTGTTAGAGCAAAATAGGTCTTCTCGCTTAAACACTTTCGTAGAGGGCCCTATTTGAATAGGGAACACGAATATTATCCCTTATTATATTACCTTAAAAAAAATGAAATTAAAAATTTTAAATACACTCGGAATTCCAAAATCCATCGCTCTGCTAACAAAACATCGACTTTTCTTTGCTTTTTATAAATAAAATATGCATGTTATACATATAAACCTTCACAGAAGAAATTCTCTAAATGATGGTGAAAACCGTATCAAAATCCGTTGCGTGGTTTAGAAGAAGTAAGCAGAGAAACAGACAGACGCTGACAGCTACTTTTTCTTATACTACTTAGATAAGAGATAATATAAATGCGAAAGTATTTCCTCTGTTTATAATTGTCTCTTACATTTTCACGGCTAAATCGCTGAACCAATTTGAACCCTGGGGAAGGACAAGGAAAGACGAAAGACATATGTAGTCCACTTTTTTTTTAAATTTCACGCGAACAAAACAAGTAACAGCCAGTAAGTTTATAATACCGTTGTTGGTTTTTAATCTGTGGTGTCTATGGAATTTTGAACATAAGAGTTTTTATTTAAGTTTGTAACTCTCAGTCTCAGTTACAACAAAGGTGAACTGTGGTTTGTAATGAAGTAATAACTAAAATAATATACTAGAATTAATGTTTTT
Organism: Zeuzera pyrina; assembly: GCA_907165235.1. NCBI lineage: Eukaryota > Metazoa > Arthropoda > Insecta > Lepidoptera > Cossidae > Zeuzera > Zeuzera pyrina. Next base: position 11,313,022 of record OU015645.1, on the reverse strand, counting down.
TGTTGCTTAGGCGTAGCTCAAGGCAAAATACTTCTGATGTTAATAAAAACGTGCTTCGTGTTATTAAAAGTCAATATTATATTTATCTATTGTTGTTAATTTATTTATTCAATATTATCTACTATTTTATTGTAACTTATGAAATTAACTTAAAAATTAGATTGTTACTTTATTGCTAAATAATGTTACCTACTTAAGACTCGGCTGTATGGTCACTTTTGCCTTTCCCAATTGGGATAAATAAACTAAAAAAAAATACAGTTTTTTTATGCATATTATTTCGGTTAATTATTTGGTTACTGATAACTTATGATAACAGGAACATAATATATCATTAAAACCTGAAATTAATTCTAAAAAGATTTGTTTTTATACTACAGGATAGATCGGCAATGAAGTCTTTTCTAGCTTCTTAGCTAAAGTCTTTTCTTTCCTTTCACAAATCGCTGTAAGATAACTCAAGGAAATTGAAATCAAAGGCGGCCTCTTTTTACTTTTCAAACGAAATGAGCTTTAATCAAAGGTTCTTGAAAACAAAGAATTTCGCTAAAATTCTGACATTTCCACAGATGAAAATTCTCGCCATCGCTTTGGGCGTGGCTTTAATAGGGGTTGGAAAATGCGGAGCTTATTCTGACACAGCCGAACCGAATATGGCGAACGAACAGCCAATGGAGATCGAGAGGAACGTGGGACAGAGACAGATTGAGACCCCAGAAGTAGTCCTACAGTTGAAATATGATGGGGGAGAACTGAATAAGATATATCTCGCCCAGTTCAGAAAAGGAACGAATTCTTGGAAGCCCTCAGTGCCGACCCGAACGCAACTGTGCACAGACTTGTGCCACGCAGGTTTTTTTGGCTGTTTATTTTGTACCCTTTGTTTTGTTTACTTTTTTGTCTTAGGTTTCATATCGTGCAGCCTAATCAGAAGTTTTTTCTTTAGTGTGTGTTCTGTGCTGTGAAAGTAGGTGATTTACGAGCTATATCATTGTTAATTATTTTTATTGTATTTATATGTTAAAAAGGAGCAGTCATTAGGTTTCTTGGTAAGTACGTATTTTATGTATCTTCAAATTACATAAATATGTGAAAGGTGAAAGCTTTTCGGTCTTCTATGATGTCGAAATGGATGTAAAGATAGGATATAAGTAGGTATAATTAATAAAAGATGTGCTTTCGCTAGCTCGTGTATTTCTCTACTGATTTATTTTTTGACATTCAAAAATACCATAATATTTTTATTAAGCAGCAACACCTTCTAAATAATAGTGTTGCCATCCGTTAACGATTATGATTTTATCACTTGGAATATTGACAATAGCTAATATATGTACCTAACTTTTAGTTGTGCATTTGTCTACGTGCAGGTAGACTGGCTAAGGGCCGTAAGATCAAGAGCAGAACTATGGACTTCGTAATCGACGATAAAATTTGATTGACAGTTTAATCCACTATCCTAATATCAAATGTAAATAGTGGACGGAGTAGTAAAACCTAGATCAATGTCTTACACATTCTAATATTATTCGTTTCATTCACAGTTCGTTCGTTCTTTTTAAGATTCTTTGTCAATATTCGATAATTTATAATTTAATCTGCTCGTAACGACTAACTGCCATTAATTTTACGAAATAATCGAAGAAGAAGATTAAACTCTCTTTTTTGTTTAAACTACCATTGATCTTACGGCCCTAAATAAATAAAAATTTAATGCCGTTCGTTGCTATAACCGCATCATCTTGAGAAAGGATGGACAGATTTGGCTAATCTTTATTTTGAATGTTCGTAATATTCCGAACAAGTTTTTAGAGCCAGAAAAATTGGAAAAATTAAAAATGCTCTGTCCTATGATATTTTTGAAATGAACTTGAGATCTTAACTCGCGATTCGAATGATCGATATTTTATGTGATATTTCCATTAGCTTTTCACAAATTCACAAAACGATTAGAAACAAAATTATTTAAATTTGTACTGGACGTCTTTCGGGTCAGCTAGTAATAGACATATCCTATTTTAAGAATTACCACTAGGATATTATCGATACTAGCTATAGATAGTGAAATTATTAACACTATAGATATTGAAATTGTCGACACTAAAGCTACTGAAAAGTCCGTTTCACTACAATTTTCAAAAAAAAGAGTGAAGCCGATCATGTACAGACAACAGGCATACTTATGCGCTTATACTTTAAAATTTTGTACCCTACCTTTGTAATGTATGTATTAGATATATTGAACTAAATCCGCAATATAACGTAGATTTCATTTGGATTTGAATGGATCTTAATATAATCTGTAGAGAAGTTTTGTTAATGGTTTTTTTTTTTAATTTACTTTTCGATTTCAAAAACTGCTGCTTTCAAACAAACAAAAAAACACATACAAATCAGTTCCTCTGTAATTTTGTCTATTACCTACAAATATTTTTTAGAATAATTATTATCTATTATAACATACTGTAATTTGTATTGGTTATATTGTACTTGTTTGTAATTATATTATACTGTATTTTGTTGAGTAATTAATATAATTACACACACTGGCAACCCCACTTTACACCGAACCAAAAAGAGAATAATATATACTTAATATATGCTTAGAGAATAAGAAAATAATAATTATTTGCGCGTGACGTTGCTTACCCTTGTATTACATTATATTTCTTTTGTTGTAAATAAACCAGTCGAAATTACATCCACTGTCATCAATAGTTAATAAACGCTAAACAGTTCACTTAAGTTGAACAGAAGGTAATTGCTTCTGCTATCCGCATATCACTTTCGGACCATCGCTTTTGGCACATCGTGACTTACATATTATTATCACAAGCAGCGAAGCCCGTTCTATACATCAAATAATTTATATCCAGGTGCATAGATTCCGTTATGATACAGGTCTTGGCGGCGAATCCTGCGGCCCCAGCTGTTCAGACTTAATACCCATAGGCCTGAAGACAGCGCTGAACGGAACGCTGGACTCCGACACCACGTATGGCGAGCCAAGGGTCGAGGTCTGTCCCACGCTCTGCGAAAACCATCTAGGTATGCACAATTTGTCATAATATTATTTGCTGATTACAGAGATAGGGAGAAAGCGGTCAAGTCGTACTTAGGTAATTTTGCGGGAGGTAAGGGAGGACCTATTGCGAGATCCGCCCGCTTCGCGACCTACTAGGTATCTTAATATTCTCTAATTCTACCACCAAACGGCAGCGCTTGCACTGTCGTGTTTAGGTGTGGAGGGTGAGAAAGCCTGTGATATCTCTGGCACAAGACTCCACCACATCTTAGTTCGGAGGGTTCCTAACGCACTTGCAATCTGAAGTGCTTTTTTAGTGTCGTCAAATAATATTTCATGTTGTCAGTTGTCACCAACCGTCGACCACAAACTAGTTTGTCATTAAGCTTTCTTTTTTCAATTTTTTTTTAATTTAAAAAAGGAAGCTACACTTAAGCTTACTTCAGTTCTGCCAGATGAAAAGCTGTAACGACGCTTATCATTTGGCAGATGAAAAGCGTCGTTCTTCTCATCTCAATGACGCTTGCTGAGAAGGTACCTTTTTATTCTTGCCTTGAAAATGTTCTAATTGAATGGCTTAGAGAATGCCACCACCAGAAAGTTCCGTAAACTCAGCAGCACTTTCTATGTAAAGAAGTATATCCTGATAAATAATTTTCTTTCAATGTATATTGTTCTCAATATTCAAAAAATTTTCGGATGTTTCTATACAACATTTTTACCCCATTGAATGCCTTGTCATAGGAATACACATATTTCTCAATCGGTATGCTCAAAGTTTGAAGACCTATTTCCCTAAAGGCCGGCAACGCACCCGTGATACCTCGGACGTTGCGGGTGTCCATGGGCGGCGGCGGTTACTCTTCATCAGGTGACCCGCTTGCTCGTTTGCCCTCTCTTCTTATAAAAAAAAAGGAGAGACGGTTAGCACTCCCTCTGACAAGGATGGAACCTATGTTAAGCTTAGTGACGCTCACGCCATATATTTCTTTCGGTCTAACAATTCGCGACGTATGAAATGCTATGTCTATTACTGGTATATCTGTGGACTCAAGAAAGACTATACTGACCACATCAACATAATATTTTTTATTAGTAGCAGATCTGTGCCGTAAAGCGACACTTGATTTATGATTTTACTTTGACCTTGAAATGATTTTGATATACTTTATCCAGGTGAACCACTGTGCAACTGTCAGATACTAGACTCGTCTAAAGAAGCAGTGAAGGTGGTTGATTGGAATGCCGTGTGTACCGCGTTCTGCACTGCTGATAAATATGAAGTGTCGGGTAGGTACAAACCACCGATATCTGTGTTGTATTATGTGATGAATTCCTAAAATCTCTAGCTATTTTCCGCTCAAACTCCAAAAACCACCAATCGACACGTGTTTCGCTTCTCAACGAAGCATCCTCAGGATATATCAGAGATCAGACTCGGTCAGCGAACTAGCACCGAATCTGACCGAGTCTGATCTCTGGTATATCCTGAGGATGCTTCGTTGAGAGGCGAAACACGTGTCGAATGGTGGTTTTTGGAGTTTGAGCGGAAAAGAGCTAGAGATTTTAGGAATTTATCACATGAAATGGATTTCCGCAGAGTAAACACCTGAGTCTATACAATATGTAGTACTAGATTAGTTATTTGAAAACATCACTACGTTCCGCTCAATTGTGGTTCGGGAACCACACCTAGCTCACTTGCACTTCGACACTTATGCAGTAAACAATGTATCGTATTTCACTCAATTTCGCACTTACAAGAATTAATCAATAAACAATTGAATGATTTGACACTTGAGTAATACTTTTATGGAAAGTAATAGAGAAAATTAATACTCGATTTAATGTTACATTGCATAAATACGCAGTCGTGGACGAGTCCATTGTCGCACATTGAACTACACTTGCGCAGTTGGAGCAACGACACAATAGTACGTAGAAGCGCCGCCGGTGCGCGGCGACATAATCACTATTTTGATTTACTATTCCCGTGTAACAAATATAGGCGTCCAAGCAGAAAAAGTCCAGTAGTGGGGTATTGAGTTAAGACTAGATTCGGAATTTAGAATTTAGAATTGTGAATTGTGAACTATTCCCGTGTAACAAATATAGGCGTCCAAGCAGAAAGAGTCCAGTAGTGGGGTATTGAGTTAAGACTAGATTCGGAATTTAGAATTGTCAATTGTAATAAGGATTAAAAAAATATTCAAAAACTGACATATCTTTTTTTTATCAGACATTTAAGTTGAAATCTTAAAAAGCGTGTTTTGAGAAAGTGCATTTTTAAGTTTTAAAAAAAAGACACTTCTATTTATTTATTTCTAGTTAGAAACATCATATAAAGTCATTTACTATATGAACTTGTAGATAATTGAGCATTAATTAATAACCAATTAAAATCGCGAAATGCCATTTTTTCACCCAACTTTACAAAACTGCGTATATCTCGGTAACTAAATGCTGACCACTGGACCCTTTTTGCTTGGACGCCCACATATAATTAAATAGTACATAATATACGGTACAGCTCCAGGCACGACCACTGCACGTGCAGTACAGTTAGATAATGCAAACATATCCGGATCTGAATCCTAAAATGTCGAACCTGTCACTAATTATGAATATTAATTTGTTTATGCTAGGATGTCCACCGTGTGGCGAAGCAGCTATAACTCACTCTACGTTAACCTCCCGTATCCTTACAAGTGTGGAAGGATGGACAGCTTGGTGTAATGTCCAGTGCCGACAAGGTCAGGGCGGGGCGGCCTGCAACTGCGATCGTACACCTTTCTAAATACGACACGTAACAATTTTTACAGATTTTTCTCTAGTATTTTGTGTGATTATTGATTTTGTAAAAATCCAGGTTGATATGGAAATTGTTGGTTAAACTTTAACTATGAGTTATACTGATAAATAATATGTGAAAGTTGTGAGGAGAAAAGAACTACATTTTGATTCAATTTTTAACTGCTATCCATCCTTTAATTCATAAATATTTAATCACAGAAATAATTAATCATGTTCCAAGTCAATCTTAAGCTAAACATTTAGACTAGTAATTGTTTGGCATCAAGTATGTACATTAAAAAATAAATAATATTTTCAAATAATGAATAAGCGAATGAATGAACGTAATTCATTCGTTCATTCCGGACGAGGTAACTCGTTCGATCAATCGAGTATAAACTTTCGTGAAGATGATTTGTTGATGTAAATTTGTCGAATGATACATACCATGACATAATCCACTTGTTATTTGTCTAACAATTTCGATTTCATTCTGTTTGCGAGTAATTTTTTAACGTTTAATTTGTACTTAATTTTTTACATGAGTTGCACTAAATGAAGCTAAAAAATTTAAATATTTAAGTATATCCAATTGGTATAGGCTTTTAGGCTGCTCTGATCACAAAACAAACATTTTTTTAATGTTGTGTGTTTCTGTTTGTTTGTTAGAGCTTCAATGAAAAACTACCTAAAAGATTTCAATGAAAATTGCGCTGTTTAAATAATGAAGGTGCTCCGGGCTCATTACAAAGACAGCGTAATGACTATTGATAGAGAATATTTAAAAAATATATTACAAAATATGATTTAAAATTTTATTATTGTAATGCTCTAACAGACAAGTCATTTAAAAATATGTACTTAGACATTTTATTTTCAATAGAAATTCAAAAACTGTTCCAACATTTTTTTTTAACTATTGTCACTGAAAAAAAATAATAGTATATAATAATAAATAGTAAATAATAGTAATTATTTGTTGACGTGTAAAATAAGTATTATTATGATATACATTTACATACGTAATGAATATGTTAAGCACATTTATCTAAAAATGTAACTTAAAATGTTAATTTTATAAAAACGACCGTTAATATTGCATAATATCTTAACAAATCGTAATTTTAAAAGTTTTTAAAATTAGAATAAGTCTTATGTAACATAACGTCAGTGCACATTAATTATTACAACCATAGAGTCTAAAATTGCTACGTTTGCAAATAAATCAATGGTTTACAACAGAAAATTCGTATTATCAACGACGAATTTTTTCAGACATTTTAAACTTCCAATGCGAATCTTCTTTTTAGACATTTATTAACCTTTCAATAGATTTTTAATGGATTTTTATTGATTTTTTAAATACAATTGTGTGTTCAGACCATCGATGGTTCAAACTTCTACCGTCGCTAACATTATCTACCGCTGCAGGATTTCCGAGCGATGTACGTTGATACAAAGGTATCGTAGGTTGCAAATACATTTTAATTGTATTTTGTGTAATATAAATTTTCATCTACATGTCAATTTATATTATGTACTTATATATTGCTATGAATTCATAAGTATACGTTTGATTTTGATCATGTGATGGTTGTCTGTCACCGATCCCACCAAATCAATGTGCGCTGATTTTACACGTAATTACAACTACATGTATAATATTAAATATAACATGAAAAATACTGTGTGGAAGACAATATACGAAAGTATTATAGCTAAATATGAAGCAGTTTAAACAACTGTTTCGATAATTTTAACAGCAATTAATGTTTACTTATTGAACACATTAAATTTTTATTTCATTTTATTTTGTTTTTTTTTTATTTCTTTTACAACCTACCAGTCAATTAATATTTGGACCCTTTTTCATTTAAAAAGTTTATATGTAAAAATATACAAACTTTTTTGTGAAATCGGTCTCATATTCTTTATTTTGACTCCCTAAATTTTTCAATTTTAAACGGTTCATTAAATAGAATGTAGTATTTGTGCGCTCGTAAGTAGTTACTAGCAAAAGTCCCCGTTTATGAAGTTAATTTTTAGATGTAAAAACTATAGTCAGATTAAAAATGTCCCCTAAACTTATTCAAGTATATAAACTTTAAAAAAAATATAAATTTCACATTTAGATACCTAATTTTTTTTTAATGTTTAGACTAGTTGATGATAGGTAATGAGTTCTCAGCCAGTAAAATGATGTGTTTAAAAATTTATACTTAAATTTAGTACGGCCTTACTTTAAATAAATCTCAATAAAAACAAAAGCTCATATAGTCGTAGCTCATAGGCGTATCTGACGTTAACTCTCAGCTCATTGGAGATACGAGAAAAATCTTTAGTTATTAAAAACAAAAGTTGTACTGGCTGTATCATTAATTACTTGAGTCTAAACGAAAAAATATTTTTGTCAAAAAATGTAAAATAGTATCAACTTACCTCACAAAAATTTATTTTAGCTAAAAATAGCTCCATTTTTTTCCATAAACACTGAACTGCACAAATTGTACTGAATTAATGTCAATCACGAACCTGTTCTATCTCAAATAGTGTTTTAATTGATGTAGAGCTAACAACAAATAGATGTTACACACAAAATGATATTGTATAGGTATGTGTGTATTACAATGCATGTTTAATATTAAAAATGAGTACCTATTACCAATGTTAGTTAAGCTTGACAACATTAGACTTCACGTTATGTACTCTAAAAGTGAAACGACGAATATATAACGTATCGTCAATACATACAACATATTTACGTGGAATAAGTTGATCGACCGCTAATTTAGAAGATAACAACGCAATCAATTCAATCTCGAACCAAGAAATTTAATGAACGGAGTCATAAGTTGCCGTTCTTACCACCGTGTGTCAGACGAATTTACTGTCTCTTCTATCTCATTGAATGTAACCACGAGTAAAAGCGTTAGCTATAGTAAGTATAGTAAGTTTAACCTCGCACTATCAGTGTATTTCGTGTCAGCTTATGAATCAATCATGGAATAATTATTTGTAAAATACTCGTATATCTGAAATGTTTTGGCTATTAGTATTCACAAAAAGAAAAAAATGTCATGTACAGCTGTATATCGTTGTACTGTGATCTTCTCTAGTCTGCACATTAGTAAAAATCTAGATAGTCGGTCAACAAAAAGGACACTTTAAGGTCAGGCCTTTAGTGCAAATGCTTCGTTCAGCGTGATTCTTGGGCCGAGATTTCAATACTTATGGCGTTCTTTTTAACAAAATGGCGGCAGATTAATATATTTCATGTAAAATTTTGTACCTATTTTCAGGACATGCAAATATTGGTTGCTTCACTTTTCAACTGCATGACGTACACATTTACAAGTGGATCTTATCTCTTATTATAACTGTAATTGGTAATAATAAGGTATAATACTCGTATTTATAAATATATTATGTGTAAAATTTAAAATCTCTGGATTAATGCAAGAAAATTGTAAATATATTGAGACCATTACATACTGAATAAGTACTTATAATATTTATTTTATATACGTACGATATAATGGGAAAGGACAATGGCCTTTATAAATGGGTGACAACTTTCTTTTTCTACGTTCTGTTTTATCATCTACACAATCCACTAAGCCCTAGAGAGCGCTTATAAGGACATCTACGACTGCCCATAGTTTAGTAGTATACTACTCTATCAAGAAAGTATCGGGAAAAGATCAATAATACACGAAATGTTAGTTATTCATCCAAATTTATTTTATCACCTTCAAAGTATGCTCCTTCAGAAACGATACACTTACGCCAACAAATAATCCAATCATCAAAACATTTTTTAAACGCTTTTTCCGGAATTGAGTTCAGTGCTCGCCGCGAATTCTCCTTTATGTCTTCTACCGAATGAAAACGGGTGCCACGAAGTGGTAATTTGAGTTTAGGAAAAAGAAAGAAGTCGGCTGGAGCCATATTTGGTGAATAAGGTGGTTGCTCGATGGTATTTGTTGAGTTTTTGGTCAAAAATTCGTTCACAATGATGACCTTGTGCGAAGGCGCATTATCGTGGTGCAAAATCCAAGAATTTTCTTTCCACAAACCTGGGCTTTTTCGTCGAATTTGCTCTCTTAAACGCCGCATAACGCTCAAATAATATTCTTTATTTACCGTTTGACCTTCCGGCAAGAATTCCGAGTGCACAACACCGCGATAGTAAAAGAAAACAGTTAACATGACTTTGACTTTTGATCGACTTTGGCAGATTGATTTTTTCGGTTTCGGTTCAATTGAAAGGCGCCACTCCAAAGCTTGTTGACTAATTTGCATGTCAAACTCGTAAACCCACGTCTCGTTGCCAGTAACAATGCGTTTCATGAATGTTGGGTCGGAATTGACTCGTTCTAGCATGTCCTCAGCGACTCTTATGCGATGTAGTTTTTGGAGAAAATTCAGGTCTTTTGGGACTAGCGGAGCGGCAACTGTTTCATACCCAAGTGATTATGTAAAATGGTACGGTTCGACTCGTGAGACACAGAAAGTTCGGCGGCTATCTCTCTCAAACTTGAATGAGGATTTTCAGGCACTATTTCCTTCACTTTTGCGATGTGAACTTCAGTTGCAGACGTTGATGGCCTACCAGAGCGAGGCAAATCTTCCATCACATCTCGACCGCTTTTGAACGCTTGGTACCACTCATAAGCACGTGTTTTTGATAAAGTCGATTCACCGTAAGCCTTCTGTAACATTTTCAGTGACTCCGAACACGAAATTCCATTGGCGATGCAAAATTTAAGACAAACTCTTTGTTCGATGTTTTTGTCCATTATGAAATTCGCAATATACACTAGAATGATATAATTAAAAACAGCACTGTATTTAATCTAAATAACAGATGCAACTCAAACTCCGCGCCAAAATGAAAAAACAGTTGTGCCACTCTAACAACAACAAAAAAAACAAAAAATTAAATTTGGAACCATAAACAAATCATCCATTCCCGATACTTTCTTAACTGAATGTATTACTTAAACTGTGAACACATCCACAACCACATTCGAATATTCAACGTCCGATTTCGATGTCGCTGATCAGATCGGGGTACGCTGTCCCGCGCCCCGCAATATTTTTGCAATTTTTTTAAATAATAAAATCACCGAAAGTATCAAATATTATTATGAGCTTACTGCTTTCTGTTATAATCTGTAAAACCATATATATGTATTTACTACCAGAAGTAGCCTCAAGGTGCATGCTTCTGTTGGGCCTTGATACCTCCTTCACTTCGAATAGGAAATGGCGCAGAAGTATGTGTGCATGTCTATATATGTGTGTGTGCATATACAGTATTTAATACAAAGGGTAAGTGTGAGTAGAGCTGCCACCTTTTATTTGAAGAAATAAAATATGTCGATTGTAAGGCAGGAAAGAATAAAATACAGTGTTCGATAATAAAGTATTATTTATTCGTATTTTTTACAAATACCTAAAGTGAAAAAATTATATTTTTTTCCTTCAACTGCTTCTTCGCAATCTATGACACAATTAAAATTAATAAAAAATATATTTCTTATCTAAATTAGGGAAGGTTTATTTTATCTCTTAACTTAACATTTATCAAAGAAAGACCGTTTTGTTTTCTTTCATTTCAATTGAATTAATTATTCATGTAATTCTAAAAAAATTTAATTAATTGCAATAAAGCACTTTGACTTACTTTATTGTTCTCTTAAAGTATGAAGTACATTCACCCAATGTAACATACAACAGTTTATAATAAAATGGTGATGGCAGCCCTAAGTGCGGGCGATAAGAATAAATCAAAATATACTATAAGGAAGATCTTTACAATCTTGGAAATTATTAAAATTAGGTACTTAGATTTCCATTGTTTCTTGGCGTGTTTTAAACTCAAAAAAATATGACACGTATTTCCTGATCTTAGTCACCCATCTATGTACTAACCACGTTTGATGTATCTTAGATTTTGTGATAGAATTATAACTTATTCAATATTTGAACGTTAGCTGCCTATAAAGGATCAATACATTTTGTTTTTTAGTAATAATATGTTAAAGATGATGCCGCTGTTAATATCCATCTATGTACTAGCCATAGTGATAATCTGTTCAACGTTTTATGAACATAAACTATCTGTAACTATCATTACTATATTACAACTATTACATTTATTCTATAACATGTACATATACAAGTATAAACTATTATCTAAGTATATAATGTTATTACTAACAGAAAATTTGTAAAGAAATGTATTTAATACATTTACATGACGTAGGCATGGATGGGCTTGTATGAATGTATTTATTTATTGTTTACTTATTTAAATGTTATAATAAAGAAACGGAACTCTCAGAGGCGGATTTCCAACAAGACCGAATAGGTCCAGGCCTAAGGCAGCCAATTTTTAGGGGCCGCTAATCATAGCAAAAATCGTGGCAAAGTAAATTCATAAGTCTCAGTCATGGAACACTCAATCTGTAGAGTGGCAGTGTCGTTTATTTTGTATGAAAAAAATTTACATTTAAACACTGTTGCGGGTAATGTGTTCTGTTTTATAGTTTGTATTTTGCTATTTGATATTTGATGCTGATATTACTTCACCACCAAATAGAACAATAAGCCATTACATAAATGTGTAAGATGTAAACATAACAGAAAGTAATATGTGTGCGAGAGAGACGAAGATATGGACTTTTATATGTGAAAGCGAGAGAATGAATAAAGTTGACAATTAATGTGTGAAAGGGACAGATGTATGCGAGAAGGTTAGGGAGTGAGCGAGATCCTTTCGCCTCTCTCGCACACATTCCTTTTTGTTATGTGTTCATTGGTTATGTTCATATTGCTAATGTCAAAAAAATTGTCAAGGTCTAACTCATAATAGTTTGCGATCATATATATCCTCCTTGGATCAAACAGTCGCACAGAGTAGATTGTCGCCAAAGAGTTTATATTGAAAGTTTATATTTACCGTCGAATTTCGACCACAGGGGGTCTCTAGTTATTATTAAATCTATCTTAAATTTAGAGTAATAATGTTTTTTAAATAAACACTTAATAGCAATTTCTCTTTAAGGAAATATGAGTACCTACATGACTACATCACATTTATATCTATAAAATATATAACGCTATTGCCGCCTCTGAAATATTCCACTATCTATAAATTTTAATTACTACAATGTGCTCCATGTCTCGTACTAATTCGATTCTTTCATGGCAATTTGACGACACAAATACCCAATTTATCTCTACTAATGACCGTCAACATACAACTTTTATAGACAACTCACACGATTATGCAAAATTTTGTTTTAAAACAGATATCCTACATTATAAGTGGTTTTAACATAATCTCCAAATAATTACTCAAGTAGGCTTGTCTGTTTCTTAAACTATGTACATCCTTTAACTGAAAAACAGATTTATTAATCATGAAAATAAAAAAAGGACAGGTCGAGTGTGAGTCAGTAGGATCAGTGATCCGCAGGGTTATTACCTAAAAATTTGCAGACAGCGACAGCCACGCGATCACTACGGGACCGGTGACTAATTGTAATAAAAAATTGGTATTATGTATGATGATTGCGTACCTATTATTGTATCACCGTAAAATGCACTTTTCGCGGTAGATTTAGCGCCACTATACAAATTACGATAGCGACATAGCGATCGGTGATCCTGTTATATTTAATCTTTAACATATGCGTTCACAGCGATCAGTGACCCTGTTACATTTCATCTTAAAGTCTTCATAGTGATACTGTTAAGTACATTTCATCTTTAATATATCTGATAGTGATCAGTGATCCTGTTACGTATCATCTTGAACACGATGCATATTTTAAAACGTACTAGTACCTACAAAATATACGAATAACGAGATGTATCACTGTACGCCATACAGGTAGTCATAAAAAATTAACTGTTACAAAAAGACAGATCGACAAACGCGTGATTCATCTTACAAGAGTTCCGTAGTTCTTTTTTATAAATGATTTATTTGGTACGATATTTTAGAGGCATTCTATTACTTTTGTATGATTGTGTGTTTAAATGTATCTCTAATGTTAAGCAACCAAGAATTATCGCAACAAACAATATCACGATTGTCTTCCATTAGAATTAAAAATTGATGTTAATATAGTGTAGGTAAATTAATTTAGTTATGATAAATTCAATTATCTACGATATAACAATATTATTCTAAAATGCACACATTTTAGAAATAGTGTATATCTAAGTACAAAAAAAAACTATAATGTCGGCGACGAGCGAAACCCTCGTAAATCAAAATTTTGGTTGAACATGTTCTTTTTTTTCTCTCTTTCATGCCATGACGCACAGATTAGCGCATTTGCCAATGTCACGTATTGTATTAATAAGTAGAGTCGTTATCGTAAAACTCCTCCAGTAAAAATTAAAATTTTAAAAAATTAAAAATTTTCCCAGATTTAATGAAACATAGCCGGCTCATTCCGTTATTTAAAGCAGGACAGCAGACTGATCCAACAAATTTTAGGCCAGTTTCCATTTTGCCTGTGCTTTCAAAGGTTTTTGAGAAAATTATGAATAAACAGTTACTTGTGTTTTTCATTTTAAATAGGTTGCTTCATAGTGAGCAGTATGGTTTTAGCAAAGGTAGATCCACCATCGATGCTGGAGCTAAACTGTTGGGGCATATTTTTGATGCATGGGAGCACTCGCAAAATGCTATTGGTGTGTTTTGTGACCTGTCTAGGGCCTTTGACTGTGTGGTTCACGATACTCTTTTACGAAAGTTCAAATTTTATGGTTTAGGAGACAAGGCATTGGAGCTGCTCAATTCGTATTTAAGTGAAAGAGTTCAGAAGGTTGATATTACCGGAGTTAAATCGAAAGGATCCATTGTAAAAATGGGTGTCCCCCAAGGATCGATTTTGGGTCCCTTTTTATTTTTGGTCTATGTTAATGACTTGCCATTCCTTGTGCAGAAACTAGGTGATATAGTTTTATTCGCTGACGACACTTCTCTCATATTCAAAGTTCCAAGGCAGGCCACTAATTATGATGAAGTGGAAAACATATTAGGTAAAGTTTTGGAATGGTTCACCGTAAATAATTTACTTTTGAATTCTGCCAAAACTAAGTGCGTTAAATTTATTTTACCCAACGTTAATGATTCTGACATTAATATTGTTTTGGACGATACAATACTAAACTTTGTAGATTCTGTTAAATTTCTAGGCATTACTATAGACAATAAGGTACAATGGGGTCCTCATATTGAATTATTGGCTGAAAGACTTAGCTCGGCAGCATTTGCTGTGCGTCAAATGAGACAACTAACTGATGTAGCTACGGCTAGAACTGTGTATTTCAGCTATTTTCACAGTATAATGTCGTATGGGATATTACTCTGGGGTCACGCAGCCGATATGCAAACGATATTTGTTTTACAGAAAAGAGCGATACGATCTATTTATTGTTTAGAATCTCGAATTTCGTTAAAAGAAAAGTTTAAAGATATTAATATTCTTACGGTCTATAGTCAGTATATCTTCGAGAATATTATGTATGTACGTAGGAATTTACACAGGTTCCGAAGGGTGGGTGATATTCATAATAGGAATACCAGGTCTAGAAATAAACTAGCTATCAAGGGCTCTAGATTGGCAAAGGTACACAAATCTTTTATTGGGGACGGTGTTCGCTTTCACAACACTTTGCCTGAAGAATTAATCGCACTACCAGACATTAGATTCAAGAAAATTATTAAAGCTATTTTATGCTCGAAAGGCTATTATAAAATAGAAGATTTTGTTAACGATAAGTTGGTCTGGTCAAGTTGTTGTGCAAACGAAAAAAAACTGTAATTTTAGGACTTACGAAGAGGGCAATACTGTCAATTAATAGTTTTTGTTTTAACGTTCGGAAAATACTTTACGAAGTTTACTTCGAATAAAAATCTATTTTATTTTATTTATTTATTTATTTATAAAGAGACTTTACTGAAGTTTGATATGACTTCTTGGAAGAACGCGAGAACTTCAGCTGCGCATGTTTATTTAGACTACTCCATTCTTTTCACTTACACAGAACTTTAAAACACAATATACAATCACTTTTGTACTTTAAAACTCCCAAAAATGTAAAAAAATAAAAAATCTAAATAAAATGACAAGCTCACTTCTCCCGTTCCCGCCAAAAAGTCCTTGTGTTGTCTTTATAATAAACAATCCCGTTACGCTCAATGCGGGAGTCTGCTTTCTTTTAAATACAGAATATTCTCTGTCGCCGCTCATAGTCAAGAGCACTTCTACAAAATTACTGATAAAAATTAACTGATTTGACCCAATTTAAAATCTCTAGGCTTGTACATTTTATAAATCTTTCATACTTTCCAATAACTTGATGAAAGTTTACGAAAGTTAGTAATTTACTATATTTAGGTACTAATACTTAACATAACATAACATAACATAACTTCAAGCTGTATCCCCTTTTTTTCCTTCAAAATTTTGCTGAAATATTTATGAGGTTTTCAAGTCTATGTATAAACAATATATCTAATCGATAAAACCATAAGTTTAAACCGCTGAATGTGAATTGTTGGATAGAATTCTGTAGCAGAAATTTATGCATATAATATGTTACATACAAAGTGATTAATTAGCGATTACACATAATGGCGTTTTTAATAAAGTTTTTACATTAATAGTATAATATAAACTTACATTTATATTATACCTATTGATTTTATCGTTCGAGTAGGTAAAAGTGTCCAAGTTAAGTTCTCATCCTTTGTTTGACTGATAGGCTATACATATTTTTCTGTACAATAGTATAACTACATCATTTTACAAAATATGTGGGTGAGTTAAAATAAATAACAGAAAAACGCAACAATGCACTAAGTAGAGGGATCATTCGTCGTCATACACAGCGTGTTCAATATTGTTAATACATAATGGGTTATTATGATTATAATTCTAAAATTCTATTACAATTATACGAGACAATACATACACATATGCACATACGTAATCACATACACACATATACTTACATATACATAATAATTTGTACATAGGTACATATATACACATATACATACATACCTACATACATACACACTTATATACGCTTACATATGTCAACAAACACAATCACACACACGCACGTACGTTTACGATGCAAATATTGCTCGGTAGGAACCTAGTAGAACTTGTAAGTCGTTGAGGTTATGTATTATTTAATTTATTAAGAAAATAAAATTTGAGTTTATTTTTTATATTTTTTTCATTTATTTCTATTTTTAGGTTTTGCGGCAGTTGATTTATTAATGTAGGTACTGTATAGGACATCAAATTTTTACCATACATATTGTTATATACTGGAATATTTAGCTTTGATTTCAGAGAGTTTCTTGTTGTTCTGTGAATAGTATACGGTACTTGAATATCTTTGTTAAAATACTGCTCGGTTAAAAGATTATATTTAACTTTATCGAGTATTGGAATTAATTTACAATGATAAAAAAGTCCTTCATTGTTATCTTTGTACTTATTTCTTACTTTTATTGGTAATATTGTCTTTAATATTCTCAACTGAAGTTCATATATTTTATTAAGGTGATTTTTAAATGTGCGGCCGTAACTACTTAAGCCATAGGATATAAATGATTCACCCAGGGCCTTATAGAGTGATAATGCCGTATAATAAGGAATTTTATTTTTAATGAGTGAGAATTTAGCCAATATAGCTTTCAGTCTGTTACAAACATTATTGATGTGTTCTGTCCATTTCATTCTATTATCAATAGATAGACAGATAAATATCTGTGTGTACTAACTATTTCTATGGGTAAACAATTACACTTAACGTTCTTACTATTGCTGTGAATACAGTTATGGTCATGACCAATGATATTTTGATCTAAATTTTGCTTGTTGTGACTAGAACTTACGTGCATTAACTTTGTTTTTTCTGAATTTAAAACTAAACCTGAGTCATGAGACCATTTTAGTAGGTTATTGAAATCTTGTTGAAGAAGTTCCATTGCAGTGTTTATATTCTTGTCGGCCATCAGTAAGCAAGTGTCATCAGCAAATTGATAAATTTCGCTATGCTTGATTACATTTGGTAGACTGTTTACATATGTTAAATAATGCAACGGTCCCAGTACTGAACCTTGCGCTGTTCCTTCAGTAACAGGTATGGGGGGCTAGACCTGATATATATATATATATTTTTATATATATATATATCAACTGAATCGCGTAGTTAATTTGATAAGATAATTACTTTATTTAGTCTTATTCATAACGGGTAATTGAATTGGTTAAAAATAAATATGGTTCCAGTGACGCCTGTATATACCTTATGATACTTCAGATAGTTTTTGATAGAATGATGAGATACATGACCTCTTCTGAAGAAAGAAAATATGGGTTAGACGTTTTAATTCTTAAGTTTGAACATAAGCGAAGAAAATATTGCAGAAGCATAATATTTCTGGGCAGTCACGAACAAAATACATCCAAATGTGACAGCAGTTGAAATCGTTCATTATACCTACTCGCTCGCTCTAAACGAAACTTAATCATGGCGGGAGGAGTATAACTTTCTGTCTCGCCTTCACACGAAAAGTCAAACTTCCTGTTTTCTCATTATTATTATTTTTTATTTATATTTCTTAAGGCGTTGGTAACAAGACCATCAGCCTAATGACGAAACTTCTGGAGAAACATTAACTGTCCCTAACACTCCTCCAGTAAAGTGATAGTAGGCTTTACTGAAGTTAAAAAAGGACTTCTTGGAAGAGCGCGAAAACTTCAGCTACACATGTTTATTTAGACCTCTTCCATTCTTTTCACTTACACAGAACTTTATAACACAATATACTATCACCGTTGTATTTTAAAACTTCTAAAAATT
Organism: Zeuzera pyrina; assembly: GCA_907165235.1. Classification (NCBI taxonomy): domain Eukaryota; kingdom Metazoa; phylum Arthropoda; class Insecta; order Lepidoptera; family Cossidae; genus Zeuzera; species Zeuzera pyrina. The sequence goes on along the minus strand of OU015645.1, from coordinate 11,294,289 downwards.
TAAAAAATAGAAAATCTAAATAAAATGACAACCTCACTTCTCCCGTTCCTGCCAAAAAGTCTCCTGTTTTCTCATAGAATCATCGAAGAGAAGCATAAAACGAAATAACGTAGTCTTTGGCGATCGTTCGATCGTTCGAATAGTTTCTTCGCTAAAAGATTTCCACATAAAAATGCAAAAGTAGGCTACGATACGACTTCATATCGACAGAAATCAACCTTTATTAAATTATTGAATAGCTCCAGACGTCAAGTTGCGTGCAGCAACGGGAGCCAAATCAAATAAGCTGATGACATGTACATACGACACATTTATTTCATATAATTTTATCAGTCGCCATTTAGATAACAGCACCCACACATCTGCATTTACATATTTGAGTTTATTTGCCTCACTTCGTGTTACAAGACAGGCTGTCTCGAGTGATAAAATCTGTCTTATTAACTTTAGGTGATCGTGCGGTACAAAATAAACTGAACATTATATTTATTTTATGTATAACTTTATCCGATAATCACTAGACATCATGTAAAACAACTAGATTATTTAATTAATTCTACCTCGATAATTACTTAAAAGAAATTGCGCAAAATGATAGTATCTTTGGTAGTGTAAATAACAGCTAGATTAATCACTTTTGCTGTAACATATAGGTACAATAACATGTCATCTAAAACCTAGTGCAAAGAGTATTCAAAGAATAAAGCGAAAATTGAAGTGGAATTCAAACATTGTAAATGTCGTATAATGTAATTAAATTATTAGAAAGTAATATAATAACAATATACACCCCTAGCTAGGCATTATAATATCCTTTTATACTAAGAACTGAATATCAAAATAACTAAAGCGCGCTTGTGTACGTTAATAAAAAACGCACAATCCATTTCTTACTTTAAAATTATGAATATTCTTACTTTACATTAAAATACATTTCTTACATTTCTTTACATTTCTTACTTTAAAATTATGAATATTGTTCATATTATTTACATTTCTTACTTTAAAATTATGAATATTGTTCATAGGTAGACATAATTATGAAGAAAATACACTCGGCGTCATGTACATATTTAAAAAGTAAAGCTACTACCACAGATTAATTAGTTTACTACAACTCAAAGAAAGTTATCTGCGGTTATTCACAAACGTCGGAAACTCAACTTTCCGTATCCGACAGGAAACTTTTCGATGATTTTGTCTATACGCGCTTCACAAATCCGAAATCGTATTATATTTATATTATATGTATGGTATTCTATACCATATTCGAAACTTTCGGTCCCTGGGGCCCCGAAGCCCATCGACTGGTTTCTGATATTTGTAAGAGACTGGTCGAGGTTTCGGGAGTCCGCCGGGCTGGCAGCTTCTTCCGCCAACGAATCAGTTTGGCTATTCAAAGAGGCAATGCTGCCAGTCTGCTGGGTACCTTGAACAATGACAGCTTTCTAAGCGACAACTTTGAGGAAGTTTATTATTTAAGATAATGTGTAGTTTTAAGTTTGTAAATATTAACATATATACCATTTTTTTTTTTAATTTATTTATTCATTCATTTGCTGACATGAGTACATATTACAGACTGTCATTACACATTACAGATGTCATCCATAATACATGTTACACAGACTGATATTATGCGTAGTACATATGTCTACCTTTAATGGGTGTGCAAATTTTTACAACAATTATAATATATTATATATATATAATTACAACAAATATATATAGTCGTATTCACAAATCCAAGCCGTCGGATTGAATTGATGGTTTCCGACGATCGGCCTTTCCGCCACGGAAAGTTTCCGACGCTTGTGAATAACCCCCTGGAGGCACGGCAGTGCCCCCGCCAAAGCAAAAGGAAACAAAAAAGTACAGCCATACCATCCTTTTCTCGAAACCACTCAGGTAATTTTTGACCCCCCGTAACTTCATTGTGGATAAAGCTAGAAGCGTAAATTTTCAGTGACCAAAAAGACATATTACAATTAGCTGTATTCGAAAATTACCTACTATTTATACGTTATAGTTTACACGCCAACGCCAATCGAAGTTCTTAAATTTCGTCATTGACACACTCACCGATCATCAAAATTCTAAAATACTTCTAGCAGACACACAAACTTAAAATTTTGAATTCAGTATTTAGCATATAAAGGAAGGAAAAACTAAGCATCCCGAAATTTCAGTCCTTTCTTCTAAATTCCTAACCTTCTTTCTTTGCGGTACGAAACGAACCGCTTAAGTAACTTTTCGGTTGTTCCGTATTTACATGCGGTCAAGCGTAGGTGGCCACTTCCGAGAGTGCTAAGTTTGGGCGGATTCCATCAAATTAATGTCGACTTCTGATATGAAGCCCCTAATCGGGTGAAGGCCTCCTCCATTTTTCTCCATGCGACTCTGTCTTTGCCAATATTCTGCCAGTGTTTTCCGGCTATCTCTATAATATCATCAGCCCACCTTCTTTTCGGCTTACCTACTCTTCGTTTTCTTGTTGGTCCCTTCCACCGCGTGCTTCTGAGTGTCCACCTGCTGTCTGTACAGCGTATTACATGACTGGCGCATTGCCATTTCAATTAAAAAAAAAAATTAAATAAAAAAAAAAGATGCTTAATAAAAATAAAAATAAAATGTCGACTTCGGTAGTATCAAAGCTCAGGAGTCCGCAATCGCTGAATATAATCGACTTGACTTACCTTACCGTCCAGACTTGTCAAAATTATTACATTATAGCCTCTGAGAAAAACGAATAGAAAAAGGGATGGGCTTTAAGAAAAGCTGTAGCTGACGTACAAAAAGTATTACCCGAAAAAAAGGACTATATACAACAAGAAATGAGATCCCATCAAGATCCCATTATTTGATAAAACACAATTTTTTGCGGTGGAAGGAGACTGTGTTGCAAAACTTGTATTTTTGTACATTTTATGTCTTGATGGGATAATTTATATTTATTTAAAGACTCAAACAATGTTAATTATCTTTTTGAAAATTTGATTAAAACGAACCATAGGTATACATCAAATACGTCAATCGGCCATTAGTTTTTTATACCATAAAAGTTGCAATTCGCAAACAAGCGTTCGAATGAAACGATCAGTGATTCAATGACAGAACATAACAAATAATCTCGTTGATAGACTAAGTTACGCTTAGATGATATGTTAATTAAAATTAAATCTGTTAACTGGATATGCCCGAAATCGGGTGAAAGTAAGATAAATGCAGTAGAAATGCGATCTCTTAGAAATATGTGCGGTGTCATCCTTGCGGAAAAGAAAAGCAATGAATAGATACGCAGTATGGCAGGGTTGCACGACAATGCTATTGTAAAAATGAAGAAAGGAATGCTTAGATGGTTCGGGCACTTAGAAAGAATGAGTGATGAAAGACTGACGAAGAAAATCTACAGAGCGAAAGTGAGAGGTAAAAGAAGCCAAGGAAGACCAAGGCTGACTTATGAAGATCAAATAGCCAGAGTGTAAGCAGACGGAAATATCAAAAGCACTAGCATACCTAGGCGAAAATGTGTGAGGAGAATGATGAGATTTGAGGAAGCGAAAGAAGTGTGTAAAGAGTGCGACGCTTGGCGCTCCACCCTCTCTGACTACCCCGTTGGGGATACAGCGTGAAGATATGTATGTGTATAAAAAAATAGTTAATTCGGTGATGTTCAACCGGGTAGTTCTTCGGAATTTGGCGGTTTGTCCCGTCATTAACAGATTTACTTCTGAATTCTGAAAAAGACACCGTAAAAATATTGATTCAAATTGCGATGATGTTGGTGATAAGAAGTGCGCCCAACAGGCTTTCTCAACACACTTTAGAATCTTTAACACTTATTTTTGTGAGATTATGAAGATGAATACAAAATCCAGAGGAAAATCAACCACAAAACCAAGAAATGAGCTAACTGTTAGTAAATCAACACGTCGTCAATCTTTAAATCTATTCATATCAACAATCAACAGTCTAGCCATTCCCACAGTGGGCGATAACGCCCCCTTGTGGGCGCTGCAGGCCTAAAGGGGGGCGGTAAGAAACCCAGAAAAAAAATGGGGGCGTTGTGTAGAGGCCTGGGGGGTGATTTGTAATTTCATTTAGCTAGGAGGCATCTTAGACAACGACTGCATGAGCTCTCGACTCAGTAGACAAAATAAGTTTGGGAACCAGTGGTCTAAATGGTCGAGAGGAAAAGAAAAGTGAAAGAAATGAGCATGAGTATGTTCTAATAACATCAAAGTGTTTGCCAGCCTGTGCCCCACTCTTCACGTTCACTCATTATAAGTAGGTACAGTCGGCTTGAGTAATGTCTAAATATAATTTGTATATAAAATAAGTGACTGCTACTTTTAGTTCCAGATACCGTTGGTAAAGCAACAACAGAATGTTTTGTACTATTTTTAAGACTTGCTTATATCTCTTTATAAATATAATAATTAATGTATTAGTAAACGGCATTTTAAGGTATTTGTATTTAAGTTCACAAATCAATATCAATATTACAAAAGTCAAAGATATTTTGCATACTTGAGACCTCCGCTTACTTTTTTTTTATGTAGGTAATGTCACTGGCTAATATGAAACCATAGTATTGTATTAAATAATAAGAATGTATTTAAATAAATCATCAAAAACATATGTTATATAAAAAAATGCTAATTGTGTTTTTGTAACTGTTTTTGCAGTTACTTTGTACAGAGAGATCATTTATGTACCCACATATCTCTCTAACGTAGTCACTAACAACTTTTATAGCTGACAACTTAGCTGGCACTGGTATTGCCACTAGTAGGAGTCACTAGTAGTAACTATTAGTACTAATCCTGTGGATACCTTAGAAATATATCAAAATTATTTAAAATATCATACCTACTCGTAGTAAGAGATAGCATACATACATATTTTGTATATTTAAATCATATAATTATAAGTTATAAGCATAATATTAGTTAGGTACGTAATTTTAAGAAAATGTTATTATAAAAATATTGTATAAGTAAATATAACCGTAAGGTGACCATCAGACGATCAATTTTATTGTCTTAGATCAATTCTGTTTATGACCTAGTTTGATCAAGATTTATGCGGATTAACGGATTTACAGGTGAATTTACACAATCAGTCAAACTGACGTCACTTAAATATATTGTATAGTCTCAGAATTTTTTTTAATCCTCTAAACGATGAATTCGTATATGTTTTGTTAACTCCCAGGCCGGGAGTTCCGGCCAAAATTTCACTTGTCGATCGACACATTTCTCTTCTCAACAAAAATTATACGTGTTAGCTATTGTCAAAATTCGCGATTAACTGTTATGATGATAGGCCATTAACGAACGGCAACACTATTATTTTGTAGGTGTTGCTGTTAATAATAATATTATGGTATTTTTGAATGTCAAAAACAAGTCGATCGAGAAATACACGAGCTACAGCTAGCGAAAGCACGTCTTATTATGTCTTAATATATCCTACCCACCCACGTTAATATCCTAGAAAAAGGAAAAGCCTATGTATTATTCTGATGTATGAACTATATTATTGTAAAGTTTCATTAAAATCCATTTAGTAGTTTTGCATGAAAGAGTAACATACATCCATACATCCATCCTCACAGACTTTCGCGTTTATAATATTAATATATATAAGTAGGATTAGTAGGATTCAAATAAATAGAGCGTATTTAAACGTAAGGTGTTGTTCGTTTCAATTCAATTTGGCAAAATGATAAACAATCCTTATGAGTCTTTTTAGATAACAATTGAAATACTACAATTGATTGAAAAATGTGTTTTTACATATTTTGATTTCTTGTTTAATTAAATCAAAGTAAGTGTTTGTGTTTTTGGTAAATTGAAATGATTACATACAGTATTTATTGCAGTAGGTATCTAAGTATATCTATTTTATTATTCTATTAACAAGAAAAGTAGAATAAAAAGATGTGTACTGTAAGAACGAAGAACGGACGAAGAAGAATAAATAGCTTTATAACTTTATTCTTCTAACTTAAGAATTTATTTTTTAAAATATTTTATATCAAATTAGGATAATATGTACATTATTTTCAGACGTGTAGTAGCAATGTTTATGTAAAACTACGTATAGATGACGTATAGGTACTATTTTGTTTTAAATCCTGTGATATTGTATAATTTCAATAGGTAATGTTTTTCGCTTCAAATTTTGGCTAATAGCATAATTATAATTAAACAATATGTTTTAAACAAACCAAATTCATTTCATTTCATACCGTATTTACAAACCCATACATTTATTGGCAGAAGGTGCTAAAAGGTAGGATTTTGTTGGTTTTCTTTTTTTTTATATATATTTAAGAGGGGGCAAACGAGCAAGCGGGTCACTTGATGGAGAGTGACTAGCGCCGCCCATAGACACCCGCAACGTCCGGAGAGTCACGGATGCCACAAAGTACTTTATTACGGATGCGTCGTCGGCCTTTAGGGAAATAGGGAAAGGAGGGGAGGGGGTGAAGCACAGATTTATAAATGGAAGCAGATCAAACATAATTCACTCACACATAGATACCGTGTAAGTAATAACACTGTCACTTTCATTGTAGTTTAAAACTGTATATCTTTATCCTTTTCTTTCATTTGTTGCAACACAATGGCACACATAGACCATTCCGAAACCGTGGCAGCCGCCATCTTCCGCTTAAGTCAAAATAAGCGGAGTATGGCGTCTGTTTACTTGTGTAGTACGTCACATGTTCGATGATTAAATGTTTCTTGGTGTATAAACATTATTTTGGTTATTTAAAGTGCAAAAAATGGTTCAAAAGTGTTGTACCCCAATAGTTGCAACGCCTCATACAGAAAAGCCTCGAAAATCACGTTCCATCAGTAAGTAAATCTGATGTTGTAAATTGTTTGATTACTGCATTCAGTTAGCTGATATTTTTGTATTTCGTGGCTCCGACACTTAAATATGTTGCAAACTATTAAAATTAAAGTTTCCTTATATTGTTTAAGGTTTCTTTTATAGGTTTTTTATATTTTTGTACCAAGTACCTAACCAATTTTGACATTATTAGTACTTGCACCTTAAAGAGGGCCGAATTCAGAGAAAACTGAGTCTCGTAATAAAATTAAATATTAACGGACAGGTACCTAAGGTTAAGCAACTATCTATGTTTTGCTATCTTTTGATTTTGATGTATACCTTGTTAATTTCGGGTTTCTAAAGGATGAAAATTTTCAAATTTTTTGGTTAAAGAACTACATAAAAGAAATACATAAGAAAGGCTACATAGAACAAACTGGTAGACCAATTCTGGCAGTGTTTTGTGTTCCAAACATTTTGAACCCCATTTATTATGTAAAAGAGATACCCGTAAAACCCTGTTGTTGTTTGACCATGAAATTTAACATATCTATTTTTTAATGAGGTTGGTAGGTACCAACTGATGCTTTATTTACATTATCAAAAAGTGCATACATATGTTAATATTTACAAACTTAAAACTTTATCTATTAAAAATGAACATGCTATCGCCAAATTAATCCATACTTTATATTTACAAAATTATTTTTAATTTTTTTTTTCTGTATTAATTACAAACTTTATTAATAAAAAGAACATACATATGTTAATATTTACAAACTTAAAACTACACATTATCTTAAATAATAAACTTCCTCAAAGTTGCCGCTTAGAAAGCTGTCATTGCTCAAGGTACCTAGCAGACTGGCAGCATTGCCTCTTTGAATAGCCAAACTGATTCGTTGGCGGAAGAAGCTGCCAGCCCGGCGGTCTCCCGAAGCCTCGACCAGTCTTACAAATATCAGAAACCAGTCGATGGGCTTCGGGGCCCCAGGGACCCAAAGTTTCGACTGCAAAGGGCGTAAATATGAAACTCTCAGAGAGAGTCGCATACTTACGCCGCTTCAAGTTCTCGGCAGTGCTAGCCGCGGCACCTGCTGACTTGGAAGTCGCCGGCACACGGGAAACAGCAAGTGTATCGACACAAGTGGCATCCCACACCAGCGATCTTCCAAGTTTCCAAGGAATGAGCGTCAAACCATCCGGTCTCCTGCCGTCGCTGCGCACAATACCTACAGGCTCTAAGACTGCAGGAACGCCAGCGGCGACAAGAGCCCGCCGAATAACGTCATTCAAGGCAGCATGTCGTGACATGCGGCCCGCACTACGTAAACAGGATAAACCGTGGTGACCTAGTACATCGACGAGATCACCACAGCGGCAACGGTGAAGAAGGTTAGTCCTGGCCCCCAGACGAAGGGATACTATGAGAGAAAGCGTGGTATTGTCGATTAAGGTTCCTAAGTTTTTTGAAGGTATTACCTTCAACCAGTGTCCTGACTCCTTCTCAGAAACAGCTAGGAGGCGAGACCGATCTTTTTCGGTACTACAAGAATCTAAAAGTTGTAAATGAATATTTTTGCATAGAGGCTCATCCCAGTGTTTTTGAGAAAAGGTCGAGGTAGGCAGGTTAGTACTCGGACAAACACTTAACCAAGCATTTCGAGCATCAGTCAAGCACGGCACCTCAACCGATCCTAAGGAAGGGCGAATAACAGATAGGAAAAGGTTTTCCGTGCTGTAGGCTGACGAAAGAAAAGCTAGCAGTGACACACTCGAGATTTTTAATTTATTTATAAAATAATACAACTTTCTTGCTTCAGGTAATCGAAGATGGACTTTATTATGCATAAATTGTGTGTTCACATGTAAAAATGGTGAAAACAAATATGGATATCTCGAGGCGAATAATGACAAATAATACCTACGATTACTTGCAATGGTAATCCTTAGCATATCTAACATTCTGCGCTAGTTACTTCTGGCACACATTGAAAAACAGTGAAATGATGTGTTTGATGCACATCAATAATGAGTTCTTAGATAATGTAATAAGAAAACAATCCGATTAATAAATAAAAGACTGAAAACATTCTTTTTTTATTGTGTAAACTATTTTAGTTTTTATTCTCAATGTGATCGATCACCCATCGACTATCTTCCGATTTCTTTTAATTTTTGAGTTTTATGCGTAGTTTAGAGAAAATAATAATCAAAGGACAAAGTACAGCGATGAAGAGTTATTTAATAATTTTAGAAATCATTCACTGACGCTTATCCCCTTAGAAAAATAGTTAACTATAACACTCGTCTGATATAAAAACTTGTTCTATTTTCTCATAAGCAAGTCTCTAAACACTTACAGTAAAGCAATGGTAAGTAGGCTTTACTGGAGTTACAAAGGACTGTTAAACGAAATTCCTCCAACTCCTCTCACTCGCACACAACTTTAACGTACAATATACTATAATTTTTGCACTTAAAACTCTTAAAAGCACAAAAAATAGCAAATCTAAATTTTGAATAAAATACCAACCACGCTTCTTTTGTTCGCGCCAAAAAGTCTAAACTCAAAACTTTCACTTGCCTGATTATCAACTTACCCGACTTTTAAAAATATATCGTTTATGTCATTAAACTTCATGTACCCACATAAATCGAACTGCAAGCAAGGTCATCACAATGTACATGCGGCCCAAGACCATTAGCGCACAGCCGTCAGGCCTCATGTATCGAACAAACAATCATAATATTGTATCGTGGAGCCATTGGGAACACTCCAAATTTCATCCTTCATGTAACAAAATCAATCTACAAAAAGAAGGAATATAATAAAGTAATAATCTCTAATACTAGTATATCTATTAATTTTATCCTTATTTACATTAACAAAAAGTACATACATACATTAATATTTACAAACTTAAAACTACACATTATCTTTATTTTATCCTTATTTTATCAGATGAAAAATATAATTTGGAGTGTCCCAAATAGTCCCGCTCTAAGATAATACACAATATAGATACCCACTCCTTAATGGGGCTCTGAGTTCTGTATGTGTCTGAGTAATATTTGTTAGTGTTAAATTTGCCACGCATTTTGAACCGATAGGTATAGTCTGCTTCCATTTAAAAGTCTGTGGGGTGAAGGGCCATCGGCACTCACTCACTGAACGAAACACAACAGCAATAGATGCTGTTATTTCACGCCGATATTCTGTAAGAGGGTGGTATTTCAGCGGGCGAGCCGGCCCGCTGAAATACCATTCGTGCTGCAATGCAGCAAGAATCTACCACTCAGAATAATGTTGAGGCATTATTATTCTGTTCACTTCGAAATTTCGAAATGGTTTAGATTTATGCATGTCTGTAGGTAATATTTTATTAATAATTGTTAGTTATAGTATAGTACATTTATAATTTAGTTCATTGTGTAATCGTCTTGGTTGTAGTCTATTGTTTTGTCTTTGGTTTTTCTACTCTGTGTAAGATGGCGTCAAATTATGTGTAGTAATTATAATGTGTTCTGAATAAAAGTATATAATGTGGATTAAACAAGTCGTTCACTTATTTTATCAATAATGTGTACCTGAGCGATCGGACTTTGCTCGGTGTCTTTTAGGTTTGATTGTAGATAAAAAAAACAAAAAGTATAACCACAATGCAGGATTCGAACCCGCTTTTCGTGGTAGACTTACGCTTTACGCACTGAACTATTGATACATAAATCGTTTTACGAATTTACCAATCACATATCGTAAGTTATCAAGTATTCAGTATGTTAAAACACCAAGAAAACGAATTTTCCCAGAAGAAACACTTCCGAATACAAGTTATAAAAAAAAAATCTATTTCATGGTATTGTTCCTGTTAATCATAATAATAACTGCAGCATTCAAACCAATTCCAAACAAAGAAAAGACGCATGCAAGTCGGTTCAGCCGCTTAGAAGCTCAAATATCACAGACGGAGAGACAGACGAAGGCTTCAGACTTCAACACCCCTTTTTTTGCGTATTAAAAATTATATAATAATTTGCGTATTAAAAATAGATGCTTTTTGTGAACCAAGCTGAACGTTGAAGAGAAAGTGACAAATAAGTTGCCATAGATGTCGCAGTGTCACAGAATAATGACAAATATAAAAACCGAGCTAAAATAGTAATTAAATGAAACCATTCTATTCCATGAATAATTATTTCGCACAGATTGAGGATTAATTCATAAATCTTTGTCGGTTGTGAGGTACACCAAAAATATGAATAAAAGTAGCTATCACTAAGTTTTTATTTTAAGCCAACTTCTATGTTCGTCATTGCTTTAAAGATTATTATAATATAAATAGATCTAAACCATTGATTTCTAATTGTCGAATAATTTCACGTTCACGCCATAGTTATATTAAATCGTGTCTACAATAATGTAACTCTGCGCACAAAACAATTCGATTCACCTATAAAATCACGGTTTTAATACGTAACACTAAATTGAGTTTAACTGAGATAGTGATGATTTTTTGCAACCATTTCATATGTCGACTGTTTTCTTAAGCTAGCGAGAAACACAATTTGATTAGTTTAAATAGTTTGTTAGAACTTTTTGGCAGGAAGGGCAGAAGATAAGTCGACATTTTTTTAAATTTTCTATTATTTGCACATTAAAACAATAATACCTACATCATGCGCAATTCTTCGCATATGATAAGAATTGGAAGGTCTGATAAATATGCGCCACTGAAGTGTTTCCGTTATTCCAGGAAGTCCTTTTTAACTTCAGTAAAGCCTATTATCACTTTACTGGAGTTTGGAGCTATAGAAAAAAGGAGCGAGTTTTACAAATCAGACATGTACTTCATGAACATAATAACACAGATTAATTAGTTACTAACGTAATATAATAATATGTATTTAGGTTGAATTCACAGATTTATTGAATTACTGAAGGCCTAGTCTGTATGACCATAGATTTCTTCGCTTTACAATAAGAACATTTGACAGTGATGATGACAGCTGTGGAATTTTGACACAAAAATTAGTATTTTAAGATAAAACCACTAGAATAAAACAGGAATAAAACAAATTATTGTTATGTGATAACAACATGAATAAACAGGAAAACAAATACTGCCGTTTTTGCGCTGAGCAGAAGAACTTCGACAAACTCATAAACCTGCGAACAGACACAGAGAAATGTGAGGAAACATTACAAAAACTTGCATTTATGAATGCATTGTTTATCGATGTTACGGAAGAGAATAACTTACCGAAAACAGTTTGCTTAGTTTGCTACGACTCGTTAAACAAAGCCTATGATTTCCTGAACCGAATAAAAAAAGCTCAAGAAGTTTTAACTGATCTATTCAAGGTTAACGACGATGTTAAATTTGTTGTATCAGATGATGATAGGGCGGCGTTGGATGACTTCCTTGACAACGTTGAAGACGTTGAAGCCGAGGTAAAAGAAGAAAAACCTTCGCCGAGTAAACGGAAGCAAATTTCAAATGAGGTTTATAACTCGTTTTCTCACGACGTTGAAATTAAAAGCGAACCTAAAGAAGAATATAATAATTCAGCCAGTTTAAATGCTGTCATAGAAGATATGCGGAATTCTAACGACTATGACGACACACTTAACGTACAGGACATAATAGATGCGGCAATAAACAGTCCTTATACATCAAATGTGACGATTTATGCAAAAGAATTGTCCGATATCAGCAAAAAAGTTGTTACATCATGGAAGGATTATCCATGGGTGTGTGCATACTGCAATATTGAGTTCCTGGATGTTGTTACATTACGATCACATTCTAAAATTGTTCACGGGAAATGCTCTGCATTCCTTTGTATAGATTGTGAAAAGCAAATGAAAGATCATTTTGATACATTTATTAGTCATATTCGGAAACATAGGAAAAGTTTAAGGTATGGATATCGTGATATTTCTTTTCATACTTATTCTACACACATTTAAAAAAAATGACATAAAAGAGTAAAGGGTTATTTTCTTACCTTATTTCTAATAGGAATTTTTTCCAGTAGACCTTTGCGAATGTATGCTATATCCCCGATTTCACCAATGCAATTTAAGTCGTCACATAACTATGTACCACTTAGATAAAAAAGACCCCTAACTCGGTTCTTAGATAGTATTCATTTTCACCAGTTTAGCAGTTCCCTAGTAATGTCAGACAAAGCTATGTGATGTTTTATTGCTTTTATAGTGACTATTCGTTTCCAAAAGTTCATCGATAAAATAGATATTTTTTTACTTCTAAGTTTCTATATAATATAATAAATTAATCTCTATATTGTTAAAACTAACACACAAAACTGTCACATAGTGTTACAAATTCAAAAATCGAGTTTCTAAATTTAGGGGACTTTTAAACTACATAGGATCTACTAACGTATCATGAAATGTGAAATCATCCCTAGCAGCCCGCTATTCTTCTTTAGGGGTTTGCTAAGTATTAGGGGACTTTGGTGAAATCAGGCATCAGTGTGCCAAACTTAAGGCTAGGTTATTAGAAATACTGTATTGTAATATACCACTTGGACGATAGAAGGTCTTCTACTACAGCTATAAACTCTCGAAATAACATGGACAACAGAGATAAAATACTCAATTAAATTCTTTATTGAATAGAATTTACAAAAACAGTATATTTAATTAGACACAAAATATATTAATTTAAGTCTAAAAATTCCAAGTTCTCGTTTATATGAGCGATAATCGTCATCATCACCATCATCATATCATTAAAATCAGGCATTCCTCTCAGTGTGTGCATATACTATGAATGTAGGTACATACATATATCCTATTTTTCCCATTTTTGTCTATAATGTAAATAAATGTGGTGATTTTGACATTAATAACATAACTAGAGATGGTCTAGTTCGAGAATAATTAACTCAGTTATCATACATACTTATAGTTATTAGTAAAACAAACATGTTTAGAATTTTTGCCTGTTTGTCTGTTTGTGCTTCAATAAAACCACCAAGAATTAAAAGAAAAATAAACATTATGATAAGTGTACTTTGTATTTTTGAAAAACACTTAAAAATAAAAATCTTCTTCTGTTATTATTCTGTCTTACATTTCTAATGAATTGTATCACTCACATATTACAGTGAACTGGTTTATGATACTGATTCGATCTAGGAAGAAACATAGGCAACCTTAGGTAACATTACAAATTAAAAACAAAACACTTGACAAATAACCTCAATTTTTTCAATGCTGTACTATATTGGATAATATTAGTGTTATTTGTGCGTATTTCATAGTTTCGTGTATATAACAGAAAATCAGTGTTATTAGAGTGCTACAAGTAATATGCCGGACCAGCGAACGGTGAAAACTTAGCAAAATTTTGGTTATTTTATTGTTTGTTTACATTGTGGACAAAACTGAAATAAATAGGATATATGGTATGTATAATGCATGTGCATGATAAATTGTTCTCAACATTCTTTATATTTAGACATATATTATAAATTAAACTTCTATAAAAAACAATAATACACTACATAATTTTACTGGAAGTATTAAAAATTGATACTTGGCACTTCATCTTGTCTGACTGGCCCATTAGGGATACAGCATGAGGATATACATGTATTTATATTAAAAACTTGCACAATTTTAATAACAAAATTACTTCACTGTGTGGCCAAGATGTCAACACTGAGTATTTTAAGGGCATGTGCAGAAGTTACTTTGCTATTTCAAAAAAGGTTTAATAGGCTTTTAGGTAATACCAGATTAGTCACTATTTTATGAGGAAAGAAACAACTTACATGATATTTAATTTTAAAATAGTAAACTCGAGAATAACTACATTACAACTAAATACTTAACACAATTTTTATGCACATAATGAAGGCAAAAGCGTTAAAAAATGTATATCTCACAAACTATAAACAATCACCAATCATTGAACATAGTATGGCAATTTTTGTAGTATTATGTTTTATCTCCATACTTCCTTTTGATGTCAACTGCCTGACCACATTGTGTTTGAATCAATTATTGACACATTTTTAATTTTAGTTTCTTTACAGTTTTGGGTTATTTAATTTATTTAACAATCCCAATTCACACTACGTCACTTGTGGCCTTTTGCTCCTAATAAATTATTATAACTTTTCAGAAATTACTGCCACTACTGTGATGAATTGTTGGACAAATTCGTAAACATACGTTCACATGTGAAAGAACATATTCAAAAATCTCAAATACCATGCCCTGCTTGTGGAGAAATCCTTAAAAACGAAGACGTGCTACAGAAACACCTCTTAGAATACAACTCGACGAAACCCAAACGAAAACCGAGGAGGAAACGTGGTACGCCGATTACAATAGAAGATCTCACTTGCAAACTGTGTCAGAAGGTCTACAAAAACCCAAACAGCCTCCGTGATCACATGAAACTGCATACAGATGATCGTAAAAGGAACTACACATGCGATAGATGCGGGAAGACCTTCTTCAATAAGGGAACATTGACATCCCACATAATGTCTCATGACAAAGTCCGTCCACATGTTTGCAGAATTTGCAATAAGTCATTCTTATTCCCAAACATGTTACGAAGGCATGTTCAAATGCATTCCGGTATCAAACCATTCTCCTGTGAACAGTGTGGACGTTGTTTCAGGCTCCAATATCAGTTAAATGCACACAAGATAATACATACAGACTCAATGCCACACATTTGTCAATATTGTAATAAAGCCTTCAGGTTCAAACAAATCTTGAAGAACCACGAACGTCAGCATACCGGCGCCAAACCGTATTCCTGTCAGTATTGTGGCATGGAGTTCACTAACTGGTCGAATTATAATAAACATATGAAAAGAAGGCATGGTACGGATACATCTAAAAAGAAGATTACTCCTGAAGGGGTGTTTCCGATTAATCCAGAGACTGGACAAATGATCCAAGTGGACGAATCAGTGGTCACAGAAGAATGGAAGAGCAAGATCATGATTCCAGGGAAAAGGGGTAAGAAAAAGGTCATAAAGAAAGAAAATGTAAATGAGGGTACTTAGTATAAGCAGTTGTTTTGTTATACTGCATAATAGCTGTACAGGTCACTTCTTGAGCATTGGCATTCTTGTCAACAGACTGAAATTGCGTAAAACAAAGGTAAAAATCGATTCTTTAACTCTGAAACCGTGAATATGTCATCTATACGACGAGCTTAGTCACCCCACCGCTTCGCTGTTTTTTCTCCAGATGCATAACGCATATTGCGCTCGGGAACACGTAGCGTGCGCTGTTTACCCACTATCAGAGTTTGGATTGCAGTGCTTGTGTAATTGTTTCCAATGACTTTAAATTCGCCTTGTAAATATGTAAAGTAATGAAATAACTATGTATTGATCGCACTAGATGGTCTGGAGAGGGTCTATTGTTCCACTGTTAAAGACTATTTTGGGAGCATGCCAGTGACTCCACAGAGATGAACAAACACAGGCCTAATACAATATTTAAATGTCCAAAGTCACACATATTTATCACAAAGCTTTAAATGAAAATTCATTGTATACGTTCAAATTGCACGTAGGTAGGTTGCATTCAATATTTATAAAATTGTTTTCTTAACTTTATTTCAGATCTATAATACAGGATTTTTTTTACATTTTTCTTGTGAGTTTTGATAAGGGCTCCATACTCACTGGTTTTTCACACACAGTTCGAACATGCAATATAATTAAATGGCCCGATTTCACCACCGCTAAGTCATCAATCAATCAATCAATCTTTTCAGTGATGGCTTCTAATGTGACGAGCACATTAATTCTGCCAATGTCACGTATTGCAAAAGACACTATACAGGGGTTGGGATACTACGGAAAAAAAAATAAATTTTTGATTTGCTGTTTTTCAGACAAATGTAGGTACCTAAAACAAATAAGATTATGTAAGGACAGATGACACACAAACACAACTGGTTATAATATAATAGTATTACTTATATATAATGTACAGCTAGTAATAATATAGTGGTATATAAATTATAACACAAACAAACTTCACATTATAACTTGATGTCATTATCACATAAAAATTTATCCAACACCTTAACAAAAGGAGTATTTACCAAAGACAAAACAAATTTACAATTTACAGGACGAGGAATAGAGGGGGGAAGAATATCATACAGAGAATATTTTAGTTTCGGGCAGCAAAAAAATAAATGATCCAGGGTACCTTCATCGATACCACACTCACATAAAGAGTTATCTCTAACGTGTATTTTAGCCAAATGTACAGGTGTACACGCATGACCCAGTCTCAAACGACAGAGTATAGAGGTATTTCGTTAACTCGTTTCACCACGTCTCGTCACGTCGTAACACCATAGTCTCGTTACTGAGACTATGGTGGACGAAAAACCAAGGCCTACGAGGGACTTCTGGTTGGATGGAGGCATAGTGTTTACCCTTAATCGATCTAGATATCTGCCAGGCGTCACTCCAAGACTCATGAAGCTTATGTTTAGCCATAGAACATAAATCGTGGGAATGAATGACATAATGTGAAGGAATTCCTGAACTTACAGCTTTTTTAGCCCAACAGTCAACAATTTCATTATCTAAAATCCCACTATGTCCAGGAATCCAAGCTAATACAATATTGAAATTTAATTGATGACACTGATATAACTCCTCTCTAATGGAAAAGATAACAGGAAATTTGTTTTTAGATTTGAAAGGGTTTTCTTTAATGGCGTGTAAGCAACTAAGAGCATCAGTAAAGATTATAGTGCCATTCAAATTGTGAGATTTAACATAACGAATGGCTTCTAACAATGCTATAGCTTCGCCTGTGAATACGGAAGAATAAGATGGACATTTGAAACTAAGGACAATTTTAAATTTAGGGAGCCAAATTGCAGCACCTACATCTTCAGAATATGAAAATTTGGATGCGTCAGTAAAAACGGTGACCCAGTTATTCCAATCTTTATTAAGAATACTACGAAATAATGCATTGGACAATATACAGTTCTTTTTAATGCCGAAATTCAAAAGTATTGAGGGCTCGAAAATTAGAGCATTGTAATTGATAGTGAAAAGAGGATGAGAAGGTAACTGAAAAAAAGGATGAGGGAGTTGGCAGAATTGTATATAACTTCTTAAAAGGCAGGGTAGTTCAAAAACAGAATCATATCCAGAAGAGTTAACTATATCATGAAGTTGGTGAAGCTTATCTAAGAGGGAGTGGGAAGAATTTTGTAATAGTTTATATAGGAATTTATCACAAAGAAACTGGCTGCGCAAACGAAGAGGAGGATCGGCACACTCTACTTGAAGGGCGTTAATGGGGGAAGATTTCATTGCACCAGTGATTACTCGTAAGCATCTTGACTGGATTCTCTTCAATTTATCGAAGACATTTTTATTGCAAGGATCTAAAATGAAACATCCATAATCGAAATGGCTTCGAACGATTGCATTGTAGACTAGTTTTTGTGTGTAGGGGTGAGATCCCCACCAAACTCCTGACAAAGACCTAAGAATGTTAACACCTTTCTCACATTTTTGATGTATATAATTGTAATGAGTGATACCGGACAGTCTAGAGTCTAGATAAATACCCAAAAACTTAACATTACTAACAACAGATATTAATTTATCATCAAAGATTAAATTTAGGTTTGGAATGTTACGTTTTCTGGTAAAAATTACAGATTTACTTTTAGAAATTGAGAGAGTTAAGCCATGGTCTGTAAGCCAATCTCCCAAGTAATAAAGAGCTGAATTAAGTCGGCTGTTAATTTCTGTTATAGACTTAGATGAAACATACAGAGCAATATCATCAGCATATTGTAATATATTGCAAAAACAACTCACAGATCCTTCCAGGTCGTGAGTGTAAATACTGTATAATAAGGGACTGAGCACTGATCCTTGAGGTAGTCCACGCTAGATAGATCTTGGAGAAGTTTGTGAATTAGGGCAGCGAATTATAACAGTTCTTTCCATAAAGAGATTGCATAAGAAGCGTCATCTTGTCTGCCTGAGTAAAGGAAGAAGAACGCTATCATAAGCAGAGGCGATGTCTAAGAAGACACCGGCAAGGAACTCTTTATTTTGGAAAGCTATATGGATGTCCGTAGTTAAAATGGACAAGCTGTCGATCGTGCTCATGCCTTTTCTAAAACCGAATTGAGTTTTGGCTAGTAAATTATTTTTTTCCAAATACCATTCTAATCGATTTTTTACAAGATGTTCCATAGTCTTAGAAAGAGTGGAAGAGAGTGCGATAGGTCTACGTGATTTGGGATCAGAGGGGTCTTTACCAGGTTTTAAAAGAGGAATAATAATTTGTGAGTGCCAAGACTTAGGTGTAACACCATAATCAAAGAAAAAATTTAATAGATTCAAAAAAAATATTTTAGATTTATTATTTGCGTGCACTAGAAAAGAATAAGGGATCCCATCGATTCCTGGAGAAGAGTCCCTTAAGTCTGATAAAACACAATTCAATTCTGACAAAGAGAAAGCAGAATCGAGATCATTTAAAGAGGGAAGAAAGGCGGATGGCGCAGAGAATGAGTCACAATTAGGGGCGGAACTGGGTGCTATTATATTAGCAAATGATTCTATCCATGTGGAAGGGTCGTTAGAATAAAGATTTTCATAATTCAGAGCACAGCGATATCTTTTAATATTTTTCCACATTTCAGAAGGAGGGGTTCTGTGGGAGAGTGCTTCACAAAACCCAATCCAACCTTGTTTTTTCTTTTTGGACAAGGTCCTTCTAGTACGAGCTGCAATTTGTTGGTAAGCCAAATAACTGTCCAATGTCATGGAAGTATTGTAGGTATCTTCTGCTTTTTTCCTCTGCTTGATAAGAGTAGTGCACTCAGAGTCCCACCAAGGAGGGGACTCTTTGCGAATAAAGGGTTGTTTTTTTGGCAAATGACAATCTGCAGAAGAGGTTAGAGCTTCAACAAATGAAGAGTAATTATTGAGAAAGTTGCCAGGAGTTGCCTGTGGGATGGAACCAATTTTCAGATCAAGGGTGGATGAAAAATCAAACCAGTTTACCTTATTTAATTTGTATTTTAAGAGAGGGGTGAGATTATTAGGAGTAGGGGAGTTGTAAGGGAAAGAAAGGATGATAGGAAAGTGATCGCTGCTATAAGAGTGAGGAAGGGTTTTCCAAGAGAGAAGACATGCCAAGGATGGAGAACATAAACTCAAATCAACTGCTGATTTTGGATTTTGATGAGGAAGGACACGCCGCGTTGGGGAACCGTCATTTAGTACACATAAATTTACATCGTCGAATATCTCTATGAGGTTGCAAGCGAAAGAATCATTGTAGTGGCTTCCCCACAATTGATGGTGGGCATTGAAATCCCCCATGATGATGACTGGAGGAGGAAGAGAAGAAATAATGGATTTTATACTAGCAATAATAGAATTGTTAGGATGTGGAATATAAATTGAGAGGATAGAAGTATTAAGAACTCTGACAGCCACTGCATTATAATTATGATGAGACGAAAGAGGTATATGGTGGTATGGAAGGGAGTGTTTAATAAGTATAGCACAACCTGCATAACCGTCATCTCTATCGTCTCGAAGACACGAAAAACCTGCAACCCGAAAATGGGAATTACGGGTCAACCACGTCTCCGAAACGGCAATGACGGCAGGAGAAAATTTATTGATTAAAATAGTAAGTTCGTGTTTTTTCCTGCGGATACTTTTACTGTTCCATTGTAACAGGTGAATCGGGGAGAGATTTGGGGACTGATCCATTATTAGTTAATAAGGATATTTCATTGATAGTTTGGGCAACGTTGGGCGGTATACAATCACTATATTTAGAAATGACATTGAAGAATAAAGAAGTAAGGAGTTCCAGGAAGTTCTCATTAGGAGTAATATCCAAGTCTTTGTTTGAGAGAGCACAACCATTGGAAAGAGAGGATGGGACATTACTAATAATAGATTGGTGAGCCTGTTTATCATATATATATATATAGCCTTTGGCTACAGAGATTCTTGATTGCGGTTTACGTAATACCGACTTTCTATATGAAATAGTTTGTGGGGATAATGAAGGTTGGGAATTGAGATTTTGGTGAGAAGAAGAGGAGGGAAGATTAGTTGTTTCTGCATAGGATCTACGCACATTTGGGAATCTGGTTGAAGCTTCGGCATACGAGACACTCTCTTGAGACATCACTATCTTTATTGATTTTTGCCTAGACTGCTCCGGGCAGACTTTGTCTGAAGCAAAGTGTCTACCGGAACAATAAAGGCAAGTGGCCCTATTCTCAGTCACTTCACAGGAGTTACCTGTGTGCGACTGAGCACACTTATAACAGCGTGGTTGAGAACGACATTGAGCGCTAATATGTCCAAATCTACAACAATTGAGACATTGAATAGTAGGGAATTGGTAGGGTTCTACAGGCAGCGAAGTGTAAAAAGAGTAAACATGTTTAGGTAGGACTTGTCCACGAAACGTCAAGACTACAGTCTGGGTAGGGACCCAAGAGGTTTTCCCTTCAATTATCTTCTTGCGATTAAGCCTCCTGGCTTTTAATACAATGCCACATCCATTAGGAATAATTAGAGAATCAGCTAATTCTTCCATTGACCAATCGACCGGGATGCCCCTAACACACCCCATGCGTGTAATACCATATGTAGGAATGGAGGCTCTGTATTTACATGTTGTCAAAAGATTATTTTTTAAGAAATTGTTAGCTTCTGTAGCACAGCTAAATTCGACAGATATTCTATTCCTACCTACATGTTTGATACCATCTGTGACTATGTTTTTGATATTGTTCTTAAACAAAAATTGACCAAACTTTATAGGCCTAATGGTTAGGCCAGCTGCAAGATCTGGCTCAATTCTGGACACATGTATGATGAATGGACCCGGATCAGAAATAGTGTAGGCGTTCGTTTCTTGTAAGAGACTAGGATGCGTATACAATGATTGTACGGAAGCAGAGGCGAGTGATAAATCAGTGATGGCCTTCTTTGAAGAGTCATCAACAGAGCTAGTTGATAATACGCGTTTCCTATTGTTCAAAGATTGTGAGAACAATGGAGGGGAAGTATCCATATTAATCCCATCGGGAGGGTCTGGATCCGGAGGATCATTCATTGTTACACCGACAAAAAACTAAATAAACTCTATTTTAATGATATAAATATATGCATGCAATGATATAATAAAATATATACCTACTACACTTACCCGGAATAAACCAACAACACAAACATATAATAGTACTTATCTAGAAAACAGAAAAATGGAAAAATAAACCAGAATAAGATTAAATAAAGTTAACAAACAATAATAACCCCACAAGCACGTGTATTAGGCAACAACCGTGAAAGCAGAATCCCGCTAAGTCATCACATAACTATCTACCACCTAGATTAAAATGACCCCTAAACCGGTTCTTAGATGATATTCGTTTTCACCAATCTAACAGTTCCCTAGTAATGTCAGACAGTTATGTGACTTTTATTGTTTTCATAGTAATTATTCATTTCTAAAAGTAATAGACAAAACAGATGTTATTGTTTTCCAAGTTTCTATATAATGTAATAAATTATTCTCCGTATTGTTAAAAACTATCACACAAAATTGTAACTAGTATTATGAATTCGAGAATAGTTTCTAAATTTAGGGGATCTTTTAACTACATGGGGCTCCTAACGTATCGTGAAACGCGAATTATTGTTAGCGGTCCCCTTGGTCCCCTATCCTTTCTAGGGTTCGGTAAGTATTAGGGGACTTTGGTGAAATTAGGCATCAGTGTGCCAAACTTAAGACCAGGTTATAAGAAATACTGTATTGTAATATACCACTTGGACGATAGAAGAACTTCTACTGCAGCTATAAATTCTAGAAATAACATGGACGACAGAGGAAAAATACTCAATTCAATAGTTTATCGAATAGAATTTACAAAAACAGTATATTTAGTTAGACATAAAATATATTATTATTAATTTAACAGCCAAAAATGCCAAGTTCTCGCTTATAGGGGCGATAATCATGTGGTGTTTTTTCAAAATATCAACTGAATACTATTGATTTAAATGACTTATCGATTATTATTATTAAGTTTATCATTTTGTCTAAATTAACAATATTTAAGTCTAAATAAGTCTAAATTAAAACATTTTTCATCGTCCGAATGTTAGTTTCACAGTTCGCTTTACGAATCTCAACCCTATTCTTCCACCTCTGTGTCACCCTCTCAACTCGTTCATTACCTGGGCTGGGAATACCTGGTCTTAACGTTTATATATTGGGTAGTTTCAAAAATAAGCAATTGTAATAAGCGAACAGACAAAAATAATAAGAGATATCAGTGTAACATTTTAGTATTTTTGATGAAATAAAAATATCAATGAACAATGGTTGTTGTCAGTAGACAGATCAAATTCTGCCATTAGAGATTAGAGACGCTAGTGAGTCTGTGTTGCCAGTAGCGAAAATTGCAATTTTCATATCCCATTAATATTTGTACAATTAAATGAGTTTTTCTTACACAGTTTTACAATTTTGTAACTAAATTCTGGTCACCTTATCACAATTATTGTATTTATAGAAAAATAAGAATAGGCTATTTGACTTATGATCTGTGTATTATGTAATATTATACATACATTTAAAATAATAAAAAATGAACACAACTGTGAGAAAATATTTTTAAATTAAATGAAAAATATAGTTATTGGCTTTTAAACACTAGTATTTAGGAATACTACTGGTGTAGAACATAACAAATTAGTAGTTTCATCGCCTAGCGCTCAGAGGCAATAGGAGGCATTTTCAAGTTAATCGGACAGGGAAAAAGAGGTTCAGAGGTCCCAGCACCCTCGCAATGCCACGACAATGCGGCCCACAGACGCTGTCGTCTTCCACGCTTATTACATCTCTTGCAGTCAGCATGCAACAGCCAAATAACGCGCGATATCTGCTGTCAAAATCACAATTTGTATAGTAGCGCTGAATCTACAGCGAAAAGTGCATTTTACGGTCATGGCGCAATGGACACGCAATCGTCATACATGTATCAATTTTTATTACAATTACTCCCCGATTGCGCAATGATCGCGTAGCTGTCGCTGTTTGCAAATTTTTAGATAAAAACACCGCCGAGCTCTCATTCCGATCGGCCGCGACCCAGAAGGTTCCTTTTCTAATGACTACTAACGACAGGCAGAGAACACCGCAGCCTTTCTCAGATTTACGCTACAGGGCTGACAAAAAAAAGAATTAAAAGGAAGTTTGGTCTTAATCGAAACTTATAATTCGTACGCTTATTACGTAACTTGCAGACAGCATGCGACAGCCAATATCGCGCGATATCTGCTGTCAAAACGAGAACTCTTGTAATGTAATTTGTATAGTGGCGCTAAATCAATTGCGAAAAGTGCATTTTATGGTCATAGAATAATAGATACGCAATCGTCATGCATGATACTAATTTTTTTATTACAATTAGTCACCCGTCGCGTAGTGATCGCGTGGCTGTCGCTGTCTGCAAATTTTTAGGGAATAACCCCGTCGATTTCCAGGTTCGGTTGTGTAAAGTTCCGGTCGCACATCACAGATTAATTAGTGACTAGCCTTATAAAAGAAGTTAACACATAAAATGTGAATTGTTCTAAAAATATTTAATTCTAAATAACAATACCAACTATATTTTTAAATAAAGTTGCAGTTAGAAAAAATTACTTTATAATCACATTCTACCGATACCAGTAGCGACATCTTTAGTTCTTTTTAGTGTACTATAAAATCTTAAGTAAGTGTCTGACCCCACATGGCACTATCCCTAACCAGTCCCCTATTTAGGTATGTTTAAAACTGCCAATAGACCATAACTTTAATGAATTTCAATGTATTTGGGATATTTTTTCTATTTTATGTGAAACAATTATCTTTTTGAAGCATAATAAAATTTACTTAGTGTAAATATTGAAATAAATGATGATGAGAAAAATATTGCGCTAAATGTTGCGGGATAAAATCTGCAAACAACCGTTTAAAAAGGATGACGATGAATCTTCATAAAAATAATGTCGACTTCAGGCAGAATGACTGAATGAGGCGAGACAGACAATAACGAGCGGTAATGGTTACATGGCGTTGGCTGCATACATTCAGGCACTCAAAATTGTTTTGTTTGTAATTTAAATATTTATTTACTAATTAAATATTAAAAACACTATTTATGTCTGTCTGTTTGTGCGTTTAGTTCTTTTAAACTACGCAATAAATGCTATTTTCACCTTAATTTAGAGATTTTCTTCCGGAAGGTTTGTGTATGGGCAACATAGCGCTGGTTACGTACATTCATGCCCACAAAATTATTTTATATTGTAACGTTAAATTAACTATTACATAATTAATGTTAATGTTGCTGGTGTCCATAGGCGGCGGTGATCACTGCCCGTTTCCCCCCTCCGCCATAAAAAAAAAATGTCAGTGTTAATCTGTTTATTTCTTTTAAACTACGCAATACATTTTAAACTGACTGAAGTCGACGTTGTTGTAATTTATATTTAAGATTATTATGTCATAATTTGTTTGTGTTTTTTAAATATGTACCATATTAATTGTAATTGTCATAGTATTATTTTATTTTTATTAGAATATGGAATAAAAGAAATTATTGTGAAACACGTTTTGTAAATAAATGTACCTATTATTGAGCATATTTATTTTTTGAGTTTCTAAAAAAACGCATGTTCTTTACTATGGCACTCATGCCCGATTTCACCAACGCTTTCTAAGTCGTCACAAGACTATGTACCCCCTAGAAATCAAACTACTACCTAAACCGGTTCTTAGAAGTGTATAAAGATAAAAAACAAAACTGGCCACATATAAAAAAACGAAACTGGCCGCATATAAAAAAACAAAACTGACTGAAAATGAATGAAATCTAACATGTAAAAAGACTTTTTGGCGGGAACGGGAGAAGCGAGGTTGTCATTTTATTTAGATTTTCCATTTTTTACATTTTTAGTTTTAAAGTACAAAAATGATAGTATATTGTGTTTTAAAGTTCTGTGTAAGTGACAAGAATGGAGGAGATCTAAATAAACATGTGTAGCTGAAGTTTTCGCACTCTTCCAAGAAGTCCTTTATGACTTCAGTAAAGCCTACTATCACTTTACTGGAGGAGTTTGACGATAAGAAAGAACTAATTTACTTGTGATTCTACTTATTCTGTGTCTGTTTATTAGTTTGTGTTAAATGTGTTAATGCGTGACATTGGCAAATGCGTTAATCATCTATTGAATTGTTTTCTCGCTTTGCTTAACGTTGGCAATGTACTCACGTACGGTGCCATTTAAAAATAAAAAAAAACATGTAAAAATCAATGTTTGTTTGTTAGTATTTTATCCGCTGCCATATTGTTCATCCGATTACAAATAAATTTGGTATGGAGATAGATTATTTGAAATAGGCTATTTTGAAAATAAAAAACGCGAATAGTCTCGGGTATTAGCTAGTAAAAAATAATAAATTATGTGTTCCATCGGCGCGCGCAACTTTGTCACACGCTAAAAATACACTCGGATTTGTTTTTTAAACTCGCCAAAAGAAGTATAACTTTAATAATGTCCTCAGTTTTGGATTTCTAAATTGTCGTCATTTTTTTTACAAATATCTACCCCTTATGGGAAGTGCTAAACCGCTGAACTGATTAAGATGAAATTTGGTACAGAGATAGACTTTTTTATTGAAAAACATACATACATACATGCACATCTTCACATCGTATCCCTAACGGGGTAGTCAGAGAGGACAGATCGAGCGTCAAGCGTCGCGCTCCTTGAATACTTCTTTGGTTTCCTCAAATCTCATCATTCTCCTCACACATTTTCGCTTAGGTATGCGAGTGCTTTTGACTTTTCGTCGGCTAACACTCTAGCTATTTGATCTTCATAAGTGAGCCTTGGTCTTTCTTGGCTTTTTTTACCACTCATTTTTGCTCTACAGATTTTCTTCGTCAATTTTTCATCGCTCATTCTTTTCAATTGAATAAAATAATAATTGTTGAAAGTTCCACTCCCTTTTTGTAAAATAAAAAGAGATTAAATTCCGACGTACAGCATTCATTAATCGGAAGATATTGGGGGTGATCTAAGCTAAAGAAACATACAAATTATATTACCTACCCACATTCTTATACAGAGAAAAAAAGTTGCTGAGACACTACTTGGACACTACAAAATTAAGTACTTATTCAGCATTTATAACTGTTGTTCAGAGCAATGAAAAGGAATGATCAAACGCTTTTAAATAAATAAATCGATTATTTTTACGATTAAGATTGATTCGATTGCAAATGCAACCAAGGTGCACCACACAGATTCAACTACTTAGAAGGATGTTAATGTCATTTCAACTGTCAAGTTTGATCAAGTTGTCAACGTCAAACCTAATCAACAAAATCTAATTTGCATTCTAATGTGATTTTAATCTCAATTCCGTCAGGAAAGAAATGAATAACAGTGAAAATTTATACTGTCGACTATGTGCCACACTAAAACCTTGCGACAAACTAACAGACCTGTTAACAAACGACGAGAAGAGGCGAGAAGTCGTCGAGAAACTGTATCGTCTCAATAGTGGTAACATCGATCTTTTTAGCGACGATTCTTTGCCAAAAACCGTGTGTTTTACTTGTATTATTGCTTTAGACAATGCTTTCGAGTTTGTTGTTAGCGTAGAACAAGCACAAATAACGCTTAACGACTTAGTATTAGTGCCTAAAATAAAACAAGAAGAAACTGCTAATGACACGCAAAGCGACAACGAATTTGACAATTTCGAATATGGGCCGTCTGCAGACGTAAACAGTGTTGTTGTTAAACAAGAGGAAAAAGACGTGAAGCCAGATTTATTGAAAATAGCAGTACAAAAGCAGAAAAAAAATCGAAAAAAAATTTTCAAGGACTTAGATACTGTACCATTAGCACAATTGAAACAGACTTGGAAAGAATACAATTGGACATGCTCCTTTTGCGAAACACAGTTCTCCAATGTGGAAGAGTTAAAGTCACATTCTATGCAATATCATGATACATGCAATGCTTTTCGATGTGCCGATTGTAATGTTAGGAAACTGCGGCTTGATAGTTTTTTATTACATGCCATACAGCACAGGAAATACCTGAAACTATCTTGCTATGTGTGTATGGAACGGTTTACAACAGCATATGATTGTAAAAAACACAAATCAGTACACATAAGCTCTGATTATATTTGTCCAGGATGTAATAGCAATTTTCAGAATTCTGATGAATTAAATATACATACTAAAGCACTCTATAAAGAGACAAGGGAACGAAAAATACCAGGGATACCAGAAATAGCTCAACTAACCAACCAATTAACTAACCAATGGACCTGCATACTCTGTCAGAAGTCATTCAAGAACAAAGCCAGTCTGAACACGCATTTACTAACACATACAGAACGATCTCGGGACCACACCTGCGAGAAATGTGGAAAATGCTTCTATAGCAAGCAGAATTTGGTAGGCCACATGATACTGCATGACAACAACAGACCTCACAAATGTCAGATATGTAAATTTGCATTCAAAACCTCTCAGCAACTACGTAATCATGTTGGTGTGCATGATGGGCAGAAACCGTTCGCTTGTGACCAATGTGGTCGCTGTTTCAGACTACAAAAACAACTTAGATCTCACCACATTATACATACAGATGCCTTGCCTTACGTCTGCAGTTACTGCAAGAAACGTTTTAGATTTAAGACCATCTTGAATCAACATATCCGTCAACACACTGGTGTTAAACCATACACTTGTCAATTATGTCAGAGAGACTTCACAAATTGGCCAAATTACAACAAACATATGAAGCGAAGACACTGTATAGATACTGCAAAGAAAAAACATACACCAGCTGGAGTATATCCTATCGATCCATCTACTGGAGAACTCATGGTTTTAGAAGATACTAATGATACTGAGAAGTGGAAACGAGAAATGATGGCACAAAGGAAACCGGGCAGACCAAAACTCAAGCAAGACAGTGCACTCAAGAAAGAATAAAATAATATATACTTGTTATCAATGTAATCTAAGTCTAAATAGCATTGTTATTTTTTAAAGACTGTCGAGACATCACATTTGTTTGTTATTTTTTTTATTTTTTCTGTCCTGAATTTAGAAGGGGAGGGGACAAAATAAAATTAATTTACAATATACCTAATAACTACTAATAATGCAATAGCTGACAGTCAGGAATAGCAAATTATCAAGATATACTGTTAGAAATTATAAGAAATGACACTAACATAGTGTGTACCTCAGGTGTGTACAGTCTGTTTCTAAGGTAGGCGGAAAAATGACCAAGCCTATGCTAGGTCTACACAATGACAAATTATTATATTAGCGTTGAAACTAAATTATCATAATTATATCGCTTATTTAATATGGCCTACACGTCTAGCCACATTCTATAGTATGAAGTGAATGAAACGAGAGACGCTATTATTAATAGACAAACCTGTTTCGAATTAGGACATGTTTTGCGATGAGGCGCAGATTACGAGATTACGATTTCGTAATTTTTATACCTACCCTTTTTATTGTAACAAAATTTTGTCTTTCATTTTTTTTTTAATTGATGAGAGCAGTTATTATAGAAAATTATTATTAATAAACATAATATAAATATTATATTACTTTTATTTCATAAACAGGATCAACAGTTTTCTATTTTTTTATACAGAAAATTATTTGTAGAGATCAATCTAAAATGTAAACATGAAAAAGGTGTTGATTGCTCGTATGGTTCATTCAAAGGTTATAATAAAATAATTTATTTTTAATAAGGAATTTAAATTGCAGTATTCATTTTATTTGCTACTAAAGCTAAGCATCGAGGTGACACCTTGTCATTGAGAATTTTTTTGTATTTACTATTCTCGACACCATTTTCTTTCAAATAAATCAATCTATCGTACAAAATAAAATTTTCTATTACTGGCTGCAAATAATTTTGCAATAAAATAAAAATTGCCGCTTTTTTATACGTCAAATTCTGCGAGATTTGGCGCCAAATTAACTTCAATTCTTCTATATCGAAATCTATGGATTTATCTATTCCATTTTTAAATTCAACTATATTACTTTTCGCATAAGGTTCATTTTTACTAATCATTGTAAACCCATTGGTAGAAGCGTCTTGCACGTAAGCATCGAAGTCTTTATCCATTGCTTTTAATTTAACTGCTTTTCTTTTCTTTCTTTTAATCTTACAATTTCCTGTAACAAAATGATGCCTGTAATAATTTTAGTTTTTCGAGTCGGATGAAATTCAAACAAAAACTTATTATTACATTTTAGTAAGAAAAATATATATTGATAATCCTTTTATATTATGAATCTATATAGCTCTCTTTACTCATGACAACGAAACGAACCTAATCAAAAACATCATTTCATAAAAATCGGTTAAGCTATTTATTTTACCGCCTCCTTGAATTACTCAATCTAGCCAAAACCTTCCTTCGAAAGTAAATTATGTCGGTAACTTACTATTATTTGCATATTGTTGTAACGCAGCTCTGGCTAACAAATTGAAAGTCATACCATCTAAGTCACTGCAGTTGTACTGAGGCTGTGCGGCTAACCTTAGGAACGGCACTTTCATAAACTCAAAACCTTTGTATTTCTCAAAAATGTCTTTCAAACAATCGCTTAAGGGAAAATTCTTGAATGTCTCTTCACATACAGACATT
Source organism: Zeuzera pyrina (assembly GCA_907165235.1). Taxonomy (NCBI): domain Eukaryota; kingdom Metazoa; phylum Arthropoda; class Insecta; order Lepidoptera; family Cossidae; genus Zeuzera; species Zeuzera pyrina. The sequence goes on along the minus strand of OU015645.1, from coordinate 11,263,628 downwards.
TTGTGATAACAACAAGGCATTAAAACAAAAGTCCTTGCATCCTCCATTTTTAAAAATATATTTATCGCGTCTATAGTCAAATCCGCACAAGCGTGAAGGCCGGTTATGCAAAAGGCAGAGTGATTTTTGAACTTTTCTTTTAAATATACTTTAATATTTGTATGAGAATTATCGTTTATCGTATGTTTTATGTATTTCACGTGGTCTGTTGACTCGGCATGGTATTTATTTTGTCTTTTCTTGGCTCCAATGTAATGACTGTCATTGCATTCTAAACCCAATACTTTGTATTTAGTTGTTTTAAAGATAAATTGATCCAAATAGCCCTGAAATTAAGACAAAATATTGTTAGAAAATTCTTTTTTACGATTACCACCTTTTTTTTACTTGTCCTGTGTCTGTGAACCTATTTGGGACCGCCACGTGTTTGATCCGTGTTACGTATTTCATTCCTACGCATTCCATTCCACTCCACGGGAGACGTGTCGATGATATGGGATACGATGTACATTCGAATCCATCCCAATTGTACCCATCAGTACCGTAACCGAAACAGATCCAGAGATATACGATATCCATCCCTATTTGTCTTTAACTGGATAGACAGAGAATTGACCACAGTCAATTCAATAAACGATCTGGGCGGTACTCAATTTTTCTCCATGGTATAAGCGTGATGTGTATTTTGAGGTCATATACCTATACATAACTGATGTAATAATCTAGAGATGACAATGATTAATATAAGGCCACAATATCCACGATTACATAATGGAAAACTAAATAAAATAACGATTGTTCATTCTTACCAATCCTGAACCAAAATCGACGACTATGTCACAATTATTTTCTTCACAAATTATTCCAATTTCTTTACTCAAATATATTATTTCATGCCTCTTTTTGGGGCTTAAAGGTACGTCTTCGACATCTTCTAGACATTCATCGCCTTTAAAATCTTCGTAAACGGTTTTAAGTCTCTCTAATTTTATGAAGAAATTTTTTAGAAACCTGTCTCTCTTTGCTTCAGTCGGTAGATCGAAATTCTTCTCGAAAACGTTAAATTTTTCCAATTCTTCCATCTTTATAACATCTAAAACATCTTCAACAAGTATATCAGTGTTTGCACAGTTGTATAAACGTTGGTATTCTTTGAAAAATAATATGCTTTCTTCAAAATAGTCTTCTGGATTTTTAAATGCAGTTGGTAAGGACATATTATTTGTGCCTGAAACCGTTATAGAAAATAATTAAGTCATCTACATACATAATTATATTAGTGTTATTTTTCAATCTTACGGACATTCGAAGATTTAGTCAATCTCTCGAATTTAGTCAAGTCAGCTTAGTCAATTAGAAACATCACAGAAGATGAATAAAATAATGACTAATTACCATTCTTTTGGCTTCGTTTTTAGTTATGAAGTGATAAAGCTACCTTATATTGCCGTAATCTGAGTGATTCTTTAAATAAATATTACATTATTGCTTATACTCTCGTGTTACCCGTGATGCATGCTGTGTTATGAAATTTTTGTTAGTACAATTTGTGAAACTTGTAGATTCACGATTGCCTAGCAATTTTGATTTGTTTAAAGATTTCGAATTTACCCACATATTTGTCCAGTGGTGGACATCTTTTGCAAATGAGAATAGAGGCAATGGGATCGATGCGGATTGACAGTAAAGCAAAACTTTTCATGGTTATAATAGGTAGGTACATCATTTCACGCCACTCTTTTTACAAAATCAAGAGGCAAGTTGTCACTTCTACGCCACTTCTAACAATGGGTAATCCGATGATTTCCGTTTATAAATAGTGACGAATCGCTAGCCTCTACCAACTCCTTTCAAACAAATGGTATCTTTGACCGTCTTGACTGCGGAAAAGCTAACCTCTATATTTTTATTTTATTCTATATTTTATTGCACTATATTACTTTCTCAGCCCATCAAATTTCTGCTAACACGCACTTCCATTGTCGTACATATACATTACATGGCAGTCCGTAGAGGAAGAGTTCTATTTCTTTCGTAAGTCTGAGTCGAACTATTGAGTGATCCTTTTGTTAAAAACTCTATGTAACTAAAGAGTTTCAAATAAAACAAAATTTAAGAATAAATATATTTATTAATAACAATTTCAGTCTGTTCCGAAATAAATAAGCATAAAATATATATTACATTGCACGCGTTAAATGCTTCGCCATAAGATCATCTAAGAAAAGTTTATAGAGGGAGCATATTCAGTACCTACTTATACTATCTATGTTTAAATTTATCGCACCTAAAAACATCTACTGCTGAGGACCGCTGATTATGTCCCAATCCTCACTTCCTTTAGTTAACTGCTGCGACGCGCCATCTCCAATCACGCATTTCCCCGCAAATTTATCAGGTGTTAAATACTTCAAGCAGACTTCTATCAAATCTGCTGATTTTACTGCTAATACCCGTTCTCTCTGAGTTTTCCATACATCATATGATAGCCCGTACAAGAAAAGATCTATTCCTTTCATGTACTCTGCTATTGGCTGATCCATTTGTTGAAGAATCGACAGTTTTGCTTCGAACAAATTCTGATCGTCAATCAACTTTGTATTATTTGATACCCATTCGGCTGTATCATCGAAGGCATCTAGGGTTACTCTTGAATTCGGATCGCGATATGAGTAATAATTGAAAGTTCCATCCATGGTCATCATCGCTCCTCCACCGTAAGCCCCATTCTGCTCCCTCACTACAGGATGAAGGTATTTCGACGTCAGTAATCGGGATAAGACCCTTAATTTAGGGTAATCTGGATGAGTATACGAAACAGTGGGTATTGCTTTTGCACAGAAATTGACGGGTATATTCATGGAAATGTGTAAGCCGCGATTATGTTTTGGCATATCTTTGAAATCTGACAAGTTTATTCTGTTGATGTCTTTGACGTCGCCTTTACATAATTCAGAACAGAAGTCGTCTATGCATTTGTGTATGTCTTTATTAGTGCTTGAATAATGGAATGCAGCTCTCAAATTAGTTCCTTTAAGGATCTTATGGGCTATACCATCAACTGCAGTCTTTATATGATCAATGTCATACTTCTTAATAATTTTTTGCATGTTTATGACATGATGAATTCCTAACAACTGTTCTTTGCACTCGTCTACAGATGATATTAGCGATCTGGCCGCTTGCATCGCGTATGTATGACCATTGTCTATAACCCCACTAGTTAAGGATGAACAGTAATTATTTAGTAGCATGTTCATTCTTACGGTGTTTTCGAAATTGGGCTTATTAAATATTTCCATCCAAATATCGAGCATTTTCGGCAGATTATCATCTAAACAGTGACTGGTCATTAATGTTCCTTGCTCGTAACCATGCTGGTCGATATGGTCAGTGATGTGAGTGATGAAACTTAGCCCCGAAGTTGATCTGCTTACATATTTATCAAAGTCTCTGTAATTGTAATTGTCTGTGTCGAATTTATCTAGGATGTAGTTGAAGAATGGCAACATTTGTCTCTGCTTTTCATCTAAGCATTCTGTACCAACTACTCCTTTGAAATATGTTACCCCATTTGTATTAGCTTCGCAGAGTTGTAAAGGTATTGTGCCTGATTTAGTGTGTTTTAATGACGGCGCAGTTTTATTTGCAGTAATTTCATCTATTTTCAGACATGGTAACAATTCTAAATCCTGCACCTTCTTTTGGGCTTTGTAAAGTTCTAGCCCTTCTTTATATATTTGGTCTTTTTGTTCATCTGTTAAAGCTTTCACTTTACTTTTGAGCAATTTAGCTTCTGCTTCATTGAAAACATCATCAAATTTTGGATCAGGTTGCATTGTCATTATTAGTTTGTGATTATTAGCAATGAAGTACTTTTGAATAACATTCCTAACATAAGTTGGGTTTTTCAAATTTGTTTTCAATTGTTCTAGTAACTGATTGATTTTAAGTGCATTTAAAATTGGACCATTGTGGTTCCATAGAGGCATTAGATTGAAGAGCAAATTTAATCCGAATTTTGGTGATTGATGCTTGATTGACAGTTCAAATCCATGTAAAACACTTGCAATGTGATCTTTCTCAAATCCTTTTTCATATATCTGTTCTATAGTCTCATTCGCTATTTTTTCTACTGTTTCAAACATAGATTTTTCAACATCTCTCAGTCCGACAACAAAAAGAGTGTCCCTAATTTGATTATCATAACCAGTAAGAGAATTATATCCTCCAGAGATATTTTTCTCAATCAAACTTTTGTAGAAAGCTGAATTTGGTCCAATGATCATCAACTCTGCAAACGCCATTAACGCAAATGTCTCATAAATGTTTGTTATATCAGACATTAGATATCCAATCGCTATTTGATTCTGTTTCTCAACCTGTCCACCATATTGATCAACTCTACATGTAATTTTAGCTCGTTTCGGTTCATTCCATCTATCTTGGCCTTGAACTATACTGTATTCAGGATTCAAAAAAGTGTAATTATTCAGGTATTCCTCGCTGATTATTTTTAAATTAGTCTCCAGTGGAAAATTACCATAAGAATAGATTCTGGCATTGCTAGGATGGTAATATGTTGTGTGAAATTCCTTTAAATGGTTGTGTGTCAGTTCTGGTATGCACAAAGGGTCTCCTCCAGATACATAGCCATAAGTTCCTTGAGGTAGTATTGTGTTGATAAATTTTTGACCAAACAATGAACTCGTTTCAGAGAAAGCACCTTTCATTTCATTGTACACAACGCCTTTAAAGTTCAATTCCGATGTTTTGTCTTCTATATTACTATATTCAAATCTCCAACCTTCTTGCAGAAAATCCAACCGTTTTAGATTAGGTCTGAATACAGCATCTAAATAGACTTTTTGCAAATTACGATAATCTATCTCATTTTGTGTTGAAAATGGATAGAATGTGTAATCTGGGCCTGTTAGAGCATTCATGAATGTAGCAAGAGATCTATTTAACATTTTGAAGAAGGGATCTCTGACTGGATATTTCTCAGATCCACAGAGTACTGTGTGTTCCAGAATGTGTGGTGTACCCATAGAATCTAGCGGTGTAGTTCGAAAACCTACAGAAAAAACATTGTTAGAATCATCTCTCTCTAAATGTAAGTACTCCGTTTTCGTCTTCTCATGTATTAGGAAATATGCTGTCATATTGTACTCTTTTATATGTTCAGTTTCCGAGCATAGGAATCCATGTATTGTTTTTCCGGGTTGAATTTTTTTAGTCAATGACTCTTTCTTTTCTAAAGTGTTTCCATTGCTGTAATTTCTATTAGAGCGTGCCAGTCGATTGTGGAAGCTTTTCCATCCTAAATAGTGGAGTCTTGAATACATTTTTGAACAATTTCTTCGACGCAATTACGGTTTCCTGAAAGTACACAAATCACTCACTTTTTCGACAATTATGAAATGCGACTTATTGTTTATGCACGAACAATAGCAGAACATTTTTTTTTTTCAAAACAAAATGCGGAAGGAAGTAATAATTATAAAAATTTTGTACAAAATACGATGATACAAAACAAATGAAAAATGGTGCAATAATAAAGTAGTACTTACAAAAAGTTAGAAGTATAGAAGATATACGATCAGGATGGAACTCGTATTAATATTTTATGTGCATAATACAAGACCAAATATTTATTAGCATATTTTTAGAAATCTTCACTCCTAACCTCTGACATGAACTTGCCGCTTGAGCTCGTATCACAAACGACGTATCGGACGTATAAGATAAATGTAGCCATTATGTAACATATTTGATGATTATGGTAGAAAAAGTTATGAAATAGTAAATCTAATAACATAGTAACTAAAAGTTTAGCCATAATTTTGTGGCTTATAGAATGTCGGAATAATTAAAAAGAAAACAAGAAGTAGAAACTTAACATATTATAATGAATGTGAGTAACATCTAAAGAGCTTAATCGGTAAAGTTTATTACAAAAGAGCTGTTTTATGAGTGTTGTACAGACCAGCGCGACCGAATTCATCTATTACCCGCGCCCTATGCCATTAACAATAAAGTTGATTTTCGCAGTTGCAGTTTGATCACATTTTAGCGCGGAGAAATCTCAACATTTGTTTTTGCGTATATTTGTAATTTGCAAGAAAACTACATTGCCAATTAAAAAGCTGGTTTCAGAGATTTGAGATATTATAATTATCTTCCCATTTTAGTAAAAATCATTTTAAAATTCTCTAGAATCTCGAAGATGCAACTAAATCATTGTGCAAAACAGGGTGTTTTCTAAATTTCTTTTTATCGAGATTTTTTTATTCAATCATGTTTCTACGTTTAAGGATTTCAAAATAAAAAGTTTAAGTGGTATCTTGTATCCGAACATTCAACTCTCAGTCTTCTTAGACATCGAGATCAGGGTTACCAAACACACCAAAGTCTACATAGGTCACTCTTAGGCAGACTCTTAATGATAATGAATTAATCATTTCTGCTGTTTTCCAGAATTTATACTTATTGCTACATACGAGTATCACGTCAAAGTAGAAGAGTTTTTTAAGCAGTGGCGGACTGAGCTCGTCGGAGATCCGAGGGGACAAAAACAAAGGAGGAAATTTTTTAATGAATAAAAAACCATATAATTAGCTTTATGTGAATAGGTTTATTTGACTTTAAGGTCCCTGCTTGATCAGAAATTTGTACATTTATATTTTATACACTACAAAAGATTAAAAACACGTCTGATAAAAAAAATCAATCACGATCAAGACCTGAAATAGCCATGGCCCAATAATAGATAAATAAGTTCTTACTTACCCTAACCTACCTACGTTTATATTTTCATTTTTACGGGGTCTCCTCTAATTTCATACTATTTCTTACTGATTGAACATATTTCAGCTTTCTTCGCGACTCGATTATAAAAAACTTTTCTCGAGATTCAGGCCAGGATGAGGTGGGTCTTCACCTCATTCCCCTCTATGTCACTTAGTTATAAGTTACGTAGATATTTGATTGAAAAGAGAAAAAATATTCTTTTTTGTGTACAGGTTGTATATGAAAACGGGACAGTTACTTTAATGGATAAAAGAGCAAAATTTTAGTATGTAGTTACAAAAAGAATTATCGAAAAAAACGTATCCGTTTAAGAGTTATGACCGTTTTAATTTTCAAGTGTTATCCCCACCATTTCTCGTAAAATTGGGTTGATCGTGTACAGTTACAGATTTTAAATCTTACGTTTTTTTTTATTTTGTAATAATTTCATCCATTACATAAACATAACATAACTTCACGCTGTATCCCCAACGGGGTAGTCAGAGAGGACGGAGCGCCAGGAGTCGCGGTCCTTACACACCTCTTTCGCTTCCTCAAATCTCATCATTCTCCTCACACATTTTCGCCTAGGTATCCGGGGCTTTTGACATTTCCGTCTGCTAACACTCTGGCTATTTGATCTTCATAAGTCAGCCTTGGTCTTCCTTGGCTTCTTTTACCACTCACTTTCGCTCTGTATATTTTCTTCGTCAGTCTTTCATCACTCATTCTTTCCATGTGCCCGAATTTATTTCATCCGTTACTGAAATACAGCCTGAAAACCATTTTCGAAAATAATGCGTATACCCCAATGGGGGTTTTCAGGCTGTATTCCAGTAACGGATGAAATTATTACAAAATAAAAAAAACGTAAGATTTAAAATCTTTAACTCAATTAATAATCAACCCAATTTTACGAGAAATGATGGGGATAATACTTGATAATTAAAACGGTCATAATTCTTAAACGGATACGTTTTTTTCGATAATTCTTTTTGTAACTACATACTAAAGTTATGCCCTTTCATCCATTAAAGTAACTGTCCCGTTTTCATATACACCCTGTATATTTACAAACTTAAAACTACACATTATCTTAAATAATAAATTTCCTCAAAGTTGCCGCTTAGATAGCTGTCATTGCTCAAGGTACCCAGCAGACTAGCAGCATTGCCTCTTTGAATAGCCAGACTAATTCGTTGGCGGAAGAAGCTTTTTTGTATAATTAGTACATAACATAACATAACATAACATAACTTCACGCTGTATCCCCAACGGGGTAGTCAGAGAGGACGGAGCGCCAGGAGTCGCGGTCCTTACACACCTCTTTCGCTTCCTCAAATCTCATCATTCTCCTCACACATTTTCGCCTAGGTATGCGAGTGCTTTTGACATTTCCGTCTGCTAACACTCTGGCTATTTGATCTTCATAAGTCAGCCTTGGTCTTCCTTGGCTTCTTTTACCACTCACTTTCGCTCTGTATATTTTCTTCGTCAGTCTTTCATCACTCATTCTTTCCATGTGCCCGAACCATCTAAGCATTCCTTTCTTCATTTTTACAATAACACTGTTGTGCAACCCTGTCATACTGCGTATCTCATCATTGCTTATCCTGTCCGCAAGCGTGACACCGCACATATTTCTGAGAGATCGCATCTCCACAGCATTTATCATACTTTCACTCGATTTCGGGCATATCCAGGCCTCACTGCCGTACAACAAAGTTGGCACCAACACCGCATTGTGGATGGCCATTTTAGCAGTGTTAGATATATTCTCACTACCCACTAATGCGGACAGAGCACCGTTCACTTTATTGCCAGCTGCTACCCGTCTCTCCACATCCAACTCACATCTTCCATCCCTCGAAAACGCACTCCCCAGGTACACAATTTCATTCACCTGTTCTAGACATTTTCCATTTACACTAATCACACATTTCGTTTGTTCCGCTTCTCTTTCAAACACCAGAACCTTAGTTTTGTTCACATTCATTTTCAATCCTTTTACTTCACAATCTTCTTTCATGCACGTGACTAGTGTCTGCAACTCTGCTTCTGATGGTGCTATTAGCACAGCATCGTCAGCGTACAGTAGGCAGTTTACCACTGTGTCACCACATCCCATACCACTCATATTACCTTTCAATCTCTGGAGGCAACTGTCCAAATACAGCACGAATAGCCAGGCAGACATCACGCAGCCCTGTCTGACACCAGAACAGACTTCAAACCAGGGCGACATGTCACCGTCTATCCTTACACAGGCTCTGTGGTCTCGATATAATGACCTCACAGCCTGCAGTAAGGAGCCCTCCACGCCATATTCAGGCAGAAGACTCCACAATTTCTTCCGCACTACTCTATCGAATGCTTTCTCTAGATCCACGAAAGCGCAGAAAACTTTCTGACCTAAAGCCAGAAACCTTCCCACGATAACGCGAAGCGAGAAAATCTGATCCATACAACCCCTACCGTTCCTGAATCCACCTTGCGCCTCCCACAAATAACATTCTGAAACACCTTTCATACGTTCAGTCAATACTTTAGTATAGACTTTACTCGCTAAGCTGACCAAGCTGATGGCCCTATAGCACGCACAGTCTAGGTAGGAACCTTTCCCTTTATATAGAGGTACTATGACTGCCGTGCGCCAGTCCTCTGGAACCTCCCCCTTCTGCCAACAAAGGTTGCAGAGTGCACAGAAGGCATCCCAGACCCTAGGACCACCATACTTGATCATCTCAGCAGTCACCTCATCAATTCCCGCAGCCTTTCCACATTTCAAACTTCTTATCACTTTCTCAATCTCTTTCATACTAATGGCATCCTCCAGTCCCTGGCCCGAGTGTGGCAATTCATTAGAATCGCTCTCAGTATCAGAGACGGAGTCGCCACTCTCATACAGTTCTCCATAGTATTCACTCCATCGCTGCAGAACATCCTTTTTATTTGTAAGCAGGTTGTTTTCTTTCGAACGCACTTTATTCATTCTGCAAGGTGCCGGACCACCTCGGATCTTACGTACTTCTTTCCAAAATAATTTGGAATTTTCCCCGAAGTTGTCCGACATCTTGTTTTCATCTAACACCCTACACCTTTCACGCTTCTCTTTCACTAGTGCCTTCGTTTCTGCTTTCTGCAGCTTATACCTGTCTTTCATCAAATTTTTCATACCACAGTCATTAGTAGCAAGGTAGTCTCGCCATGCTTTCTTTTTCTTATACACAGCCACTTTCACCTCATCATCCCACCACACATCACGCTTTTTGCCGTTCCCAATCTTATTCATTCCACACACTTCTTTCGCAGCCTCAACCATACTATCTCTAAGGTTCTGCCAGCATTCTTCAACATCCTCGCTCAACACTTTCAATCTATCATCAAGCTTACTGGATAATACCCTTTCATATTCATTCCTGGTGGTCGCATCCTGCAGTTTCCAGCTTTTAATGCGGCTAACCGCTGCAGGTTTGGACACTACGCGATGTCGCCATGCTGCGAACAGACCCCTTATTCTGGTTATCACCAGAAAGTGGTCCGTCCCGAGATCGGCTCCTCTATACGCTCTTGTGTCCATTACCTGCTTTTTAAGTCTGCTATCCACCAGGAATAAATCAATCATACTTCTCGCACCCTTTCTTTCCCACGTGTACTGATGGATCCTTTTGTGCCCAAACATGGTATTAGCCACAAAAAGATCCTTTTCCATACACAGTCCTAGCACAATCTTACCAGCATCATTTACTCTCTTATCTCCATATTTGCCTAGGACAGACTCAAATCCTGTTCGAGCTGTCCCGACCCATCCATTCATGTCTCCACACACAACAATTCTTTCGTTCTCTTCAACCGTCGCTAGAACTTCTCTAACATTTTCCCAGAACTGCTCTAGTTCAGCCAAACCGACAGAGGACACTGGGGCATATACTGCCAAAACAAAAATTCTTGTCAACCCCATCTTGAGGCGTACCCAGAGCAGTCTGGGATTTATACATTCATACTCAGTCATACAATTAACCATACGAGAGGACAGTAAAACGCCTACCCCTTGGCATCCCCTATCTCCTTGTGGTACCCCTGACCACAAAGCGATGCCTCCTCCGGGCAAGTCGGCAAGTTCACTGCCTCCTCGCTTGGTTTCACTCAAACATAGCACATCCAATCTTTTCTCTTCCATAATATCAATCACTTCATTCATCTTCTCCTCAATCCCACCTCTCACATTCCACGCAGCTACTCTGCACTCCTCCCTCCACTTCCCGCCGCTAGGTGCACAGCGTGTTGGGTGGCGGTCCCCAACGCCGAACTGCACTCTGCACACACCAGCGGGGACAGACCGGTGTACGTCGCTTCCGGGGGACGCCCTAACATTATAATTGCCGTTGTCCCGCATGGTATGCACAGAAGAGGAATTGCAGCCCTGAAAAGGGCTGGCAGGGGTCGCGACGAGCACGCTTCCTCAGTTGACCCCCAAAATAATTAGTATACTTAATTAGTACACATAATATTTAATATGTTAAATAATTATCCAATACCTAAACAAGTACGATAACAAAGTAAAAGTACAGTGAGGCGTTTTTGAGTGGCTCATCGGCTCTGCCGCGCAAAAATGCTAGCTTTTTATATAATTAATGGGCAACATCTTTAGTAATTTTTCGTGACTTTGACGTTTATATTTATAATCTTTCTCTTTTTCCACACGTGTTTACGTGTGAGAATCTATGTCTTTTTTAATTATTATTTATTTAAAACAGCATTAAAAATAAGGCAAAATGAGTTTATATAACTTTAAAAAGATCGCTGTTGTTCCAACAGCAAAGGTAAGTGCACTAAATGCATTTATTTTTAAATTGTGTATGTAACCTCTTAAATTTAATATATATTTATTTTATGCCTTTTCAGGACTTTATTGACATTATATTGTCCAAAACACAAAGGAAAACGCCGACAGTGGTACATAAGCATTACAAAATATCTCGAATTCGCTCGTTTTATATGAGAAAAGTGAAATATACACAACAGAATTTTCACGACCGATTATCACGGATTATACAGGTTTGTATACATTTTCTTATAGAATTTGAGTTTTATTTAGTTGTTTTTTATATTCAGAAACTATTTAATTCTTTTTCTTTACCTTATACTATGTTGACAGTTATAAAAGGGACGATATATTTGTTGTTGCATAATTTTGTACAATAAACTGCATAATGTACAAATTTTTATTTGAATGATGTAATAATCATGAGCATGATCAGTAAAAAATACTGGAAAAGCATTTAAATATATATAAATATGTAGGAGTTATTGTCTTTTAAACATATGGTACTGGGAACATTATAAATTAGTCTTGTGTAGTTTGTGAATGACTATTTGTTAGAGCTCACTCAAGTAAATTGTGTCCTTGGAATTGTGTGATATAGTTATCAGCGAATCCCACTTTTATTTCTTATGTTTTCTTGGGCTGTCATAGCACAAATAGTAATTGCTCAAACCCATTTGATATTTGAAGTTGGGTTCGTTGAAAATCAATGCCTAATGTACTTATTTTGCATAGAGCTGGGGATGCCTCTAGTCCTGTTATTTTGGATTTCCAAAAAACAACATCTTCAAAGACATCAATTTAAATAAACCCAATTATAAGGTTTTTTAATGTTATCTATCAACAGTTTGAAAAAACCTATACTGAGAAGAGCAGTGACTGATAAGAAACACAAATGTTACTTTTTCATCATTGTTTAATACATTAAAATAAAACGTCACAGCCAAACTGTATAATTTATCGTATTAAACAATGGCTAGCCATTTAAAAAACCGAGCCTTCTTGTATTAGTAATCCGTTCAGTAGTTTTTGCATGTAGTAGTAACAAACATCCATACATCCATCCTCACAAACTTTCATATTCATAATATTAGTAGGATTAGTAGGATTTCATCAAAATTTGTTCAGTAGTTTTTGCGTGAAAGAGTAACAGACATGCATACATCCTTACATACATCCTCACAAGTGGGTTGGACACTTACTGGCTCTCTGAATATTGTATTTTAATAAACATTTTGTAAAATGATGTTGAAAAAATGATACCTGGCTGAGTTTCTTGTCGGTTCTTCTCAGTGTCCAGGTTTTCTTCTCTTTGAACTGAACTAAAGTAGATTTGACATTCAAAAATACCTTGTAATTGGTTTTACTTCAATAAATTGATTTGACTTTGACTTTGACAAACTTTCACATTGTTTATAATAGTAGTGGGATTCTTCTTTGATCCTCGCATTTTTTGCATCCATTGTGTAACAGGCCTTGGCTGAAAATCAGCGCCTCAGAGTAAAGACTTTGGCATGTGCTGAGCTTGAGACCCATTTGACATCGCATCGCATCGCACTATAGATCTGGGATATACCTAATAAAAAAACTGTTTTTTTGTTTTTGTTGCCCATTGTCATTGTTCACTGTTTATTGATGTTCTGTGATGTTGAATAAACCATCTATCTATCTATTATGTGGTATCAATGTTTGACTTAATTGTAATTGAGATACTTTTACAAGACAGGTGCATGTTTAGCCGCATTGTAATTAAGTGGTATTGTAGAGAGACCATGGTAAAAAGCAATTGTTATTAAAAGTAATTGAAAAGGGTCTATTAAGTACTAGTTACTAAGTAAGTACTAACAGTAAGCTTGTTAAATGTCGTAAAGAAATGAATGCAAGTAGTAGGTTATCAAATGGGGTAGTTGTTTTTTATCTGTAAAACTGATCAGTTTTCTCTTAAATATAAGATTCATTAATCCAAATACTGTAATTTGATGGTTCCTATGAAAGGTTCTTTGGTAAGAATTGTTCGTTTAACGAATAAAATGTACCCTTCCACTCATTAACACATTGACTGCCAATTTTGAATCATCGCATAAGTTATTTACTTGCCCAGGACATCTACTATGAGTTATCTCCTTCCTCCCTTACTTGCCATATTTGTACAGCTATGAGAAAACTCATAGCACGACAGTGTAAATATGAATAGATAGCCTCAGAAAAGAGAATAAAAAATCAAGTTTTGCTTAAATAACATGTTTTTTTTAAATGTACTTTTATTAAAGTTTTTAATGATATAACATGGTTAAATCAAATTATCTTCGAATCGAGAATCGTGAAAAATTCCGTGGCAACCAAGTTGTTCTCTCTTTGTTTTGGCTTCGCAGATTGCATTTAGCCATTGACCAAGTAATATGAGTCAAAAGTAAGGGAAACGAAGTTTCCCGCCTTTTTTTCAAGAAACAATGCTCTTCTTCCCTCTTTCTTCATAGCATGGCGCGTAGACCAGCGCACTTGCCAATGTCACGTATCAATAAGTAGAATCACAAGTAAATTAGTTTTTTCCTATAGTAAAACCCCTCCAGTAAAGTGATAGCAAGCTTTACTGAAGTTTCAAAGGACTTCTTGGAAGAGCGCGAGAACTTCAGCTACACATGTTCATTTAGATCTACTCCATTCCTTCCACTTACACGGAACTTTAAAACACAATATACTATCACTGTTGTACTTTAAAACTCCTAAAAATATAAAAAATTAAAAATCTAAATAAAATGACAACCTCACCTCTCCCGTTCCCGCCAAAAAGTCAACCAAGTTGTTAAACTGAGCATCTCTTACCATTTAGGACTACTACCCAAAATGTAGGAGAGTATTTTTCTTTAAGATCAGATAGTCTTCACTAACACACAAACAAGTAAAAGTACTGGAAAAGCAAACTTCCCAAATTTCTCGGGCGGTGTACTCAATGTAATAAAGTAATAAACATCTTTGTCGAGTACGAAAAAATGGACTGTATTGGTACTAGTAATTTATCGCGAATGCACTTGCAAGACACTTCCAAAAAGGGATGTGTTTCTATGCAGCCGTAGGAGCTGGAGATAGTTGATAAATACAGCTGACAAAGGGAAGGAAAAAACATGCACACTTACTTGCCTCACTCTGCAGTCCTTTGTTTGCGATTTAGTCCAAGCTTCTAGAAAACGTCACAAACACACGGAATAACACAATCCCTTGGTAAAGCAAGCACACTCGGTTTTTAAATATGCGAAATATAAATATGCGAGATTTATACGATGAAAATAATTAAATTGCGTTTATTATGGCAGGTCACAAGCACACGGCATTTGCATTCGCGAGATGATCGAAGAGTGCATGTGGGAAAGGGATGGTTGCGGTTAGGAAAAAGTACCCACAAGTGCGAAGTTTGTTGTCAATTATTGAAATGACATAACGATACCAAACAAGTACTTTGATTAATAAAAGGTTCAATTACATACGTATATATTTCGCGGACCTTACATACTTCATTCGGCTCCGCAAATATCATCATTCTCTTCACACATTTTCGCTTAAGTATGCATATGCTTTTGACATTTCCGTCAGCTAACACTCTGACTTAAAGTCAGGCTTGGTCATCCTTGGCTTCTGCTACCCCTCACTTTCGCGCCGTAGATTTCCTTCGTCAGTCTTTCATCACTCATTCTTTCTATTCATGTTCTATGTGCCCGAACTATCTAAGCATTTCTTTTCTTTCATTTTTACAATAACACTATCATACGACCCTGTCTTACTGAGTTCATTATAACCTTTAAAATTCGTTCTTTTGTCCATAGCCTTCTTTCTTCCACATTGAAATCCATATACACTTAACTGCACATTAAACTTATCTAAAACATGAAACTTAAAACGATTACGAGTTGTACCGGGCATGGTCTCAAGCAAGAGTTTGTTTGCGACCACAGCCGATGCAACTCGGTCGAAACGTCAAGCCAAAATAAAAGTCCAAAATCGCATTAAATTTCCCATTTGAGATATTTTATAATGCAAAGCGAAAGTTTAAAAGTTTATATGCACATTAACCTTATCCATAAAGTTGTAAATTCTGTGTAAAAATGTTAATACACTTGCTTCCAGGAATTCCCTAAACTCGATGATGTACATCCATTCTATGCAGACCTGATGAATGTGCTATATGATAAAGATCACTACAAACTTGGTTTGGGTCAACTCAATACAGCCAGACATCTGATTGATAAGTGAGTAATTTTCTTCTATGTATCATCTGACCCGTTAGCGTGGTGGGGCATGTATATTCCAAACCAGAGCCCCAAGTTTGGATCTGGTTAGGTCATTTTAGGAAACAAACGTTTGGGATTGGACCACCATTACTATAACTGTTCTAAACAGTCGTTCACGACAAATGGTCACCGAAAAAATCTTTGGACAGACTTGCACTATGTGATTCCATATGTTCCTTTTTTTAATTTTGGAACAGATAAATAAAATACCGTCTTTTTCCCAGTGTTGCGAAAGACTATGTACGCCTTCTTAAATATGGTGATTCCCTATACCGCTGTAAGCAGCTGAAACGGGCCGCACTGGGTCGGATGGCCACCATTATGAAGAGACAGGCAGCCAATCTCAGCTATTTAGAACAGGTATGATATAAAGTATAAATCCAATAATAATAATGCCTTCTACTCCAACTTATATGTAGTTATGTATTTGGTGTTTACTCCCTTGTATGTCTGACAATCCAATCGGCAAAAGCCTTCTCCAACCTTGTCCATGCCAGCCTATCCCTGGCCACTGTACTCCATGTTATTCCCACGACCTGTCTAATGTCATCATCTCACCGTTTTTGGTCTGCCTCTCTGTCTTTTTCTTTCTCTTGGATACCATTTACCGACGAATGGAATAAAATTGTCACTCAATGGTATAAGACAAGAGCATCCAATAACGAAACATTAAAGAAATGAAAGACTTTGAAACATCTCTTTGTACCTTTTTTCCTGTAACATTCTATATATTTGTTATTAACGTATGTAATATTTTTATGTTGAATACCAACTTGTTCAATGTTCGTTTTGTCTGTTTTCACCCTGGAATACTACCCAAGCTAAAATTATTCGGCATTTCTAGCATACTATAGTGTTTTTTCCAAGCAATTCGTTGATAAAAATTATCTATGGGTAGTAGTTGCCATTATATAAAAAAAAAGTTATCCTGTATTAAAAATCTATGTTTTATTGAAAAATGTATAAAATTTTGTTAGAAGTGTGAATAACTCCAAATCTGCCAAAACGGCCATCTGCAATGTGATATTAGTGCTAAAATTGTACAGCAGTGAGGCTTGGATATACCTGAAATCAAGTGAAAGTAAGATAAATGCAGTGGAAATGCTCTCTTAAATATGTGCGTTGTCATCCTCCCTGCTATAATAAGCAGTGACTAGATACTCAGTGTGGCAGGATTGGATGGCAGTGTTATTGTACAAATGAAGAAAGGAATGCTTAGATGGTTTGGGCACAGAAAGATTGACAACGATTGACAAAGAGACAGAGCGAAATAAGTGGTAGTAGAAGCCGTTGTGACGTCACAGCTATGTAACGCTATCTCCCTCTAACTCATCCCTACTCTGTTCCCACAACTCATGTTTGAAACCCATTAACTCAGTTTCTGTCAATGAATGTTGACTAGTTTTTTCTCAATTGTATTCAAAATGTTTAATTATTTGAATACAATGTACAAAATAACATTTAAGTGCAGTCTTCTAGCCTGTTACTCTCTTTGTACTGTTACTGGATCCGGTGCTGGTTAGCTGACCGAATCCTATCTCTGGTATATCCTGAGGATGCTTCGTTGAGTATCGAGACACGTGTCGATTGGTGGTTTTGGAGTTTGAGTGGAAAATAGCAAAAGATTTTAGGAATTTATCAGATAGCCTGTTACTGTTGTTTTGTAATATTTTTAAAAATTATATATTTTTAGGTCAGGCAACATTTGTCTCGTCTTCCATCCATCGACCCCTACACTCGCACCATCATTATATGCGGCTTCCCGAACGTCGGAAAATCAAGCTTTATCAATAAGGTAAGGGTCAATGCTTCAGAAAACCCATAGAACTAGGACTAAACTAATACCATAAAAATATTGATACTTTTACTGATTATTATTATTGATATCGAAAGAAAAAAAGTGAGTCGGTTCAGTAAAAAGCAGCAGCGCCGACTTGGTGGGTGTTCTGGGTCTCCAGCACCGGTCACATCGAGATCAGACACTTAATATTCGAGAGCAGATAGACAGGAAGCTGTAGGCGTAGTCGCTGTATGAGT
Organism: Zeuzera pyrina; assembly: GCA_907165235.1. Lineage (NCBI taxonomy): Eukaryota > Metazoa > Arthropoda > Insecta > Lepidoptera > Cossidae > Zeuzera > Zeuzera pyrina. The sequence continues at coordinate 11,245,691 of OU015645.1, read as the reverse complement.
AATATATTATTTAAATATTGGCAGTCGCAGGTACCCTTGTAAGCATCGTCTAGGGCACTGGTTCCCAAACTTATTTCGTCTACTGAGTCGAGAGCTCATGCAGTCGTTGTCTAAGATGCCTCCTAGCTAAATGAAATTACAAATCACCCCCCAGGCCTCTACACAACGCTCCCATTTTTTTTCTGGGTCTCTTACCGCCCCCCTTTAGGCCTGCAGCGCCCACAAGGGGGCGTTATCACCCACTTTGGGAATGGCTGGTCTAGGGCATTCTAGGGCTTACTGATTTGTACCCTCGATTCAAATAACCACCTATTGGATTTCTTAAAAGTCTGCGGCCCTGGTAAATCCACATCTATTTTTCAGATTACTCGCGCCGATGTGGAAGTACAACCTTACGCATTCACAACGAAGAGTTTGTACGTTGGCCACACTGACTACAAGTATTTGAGATGGCAGGTGAGTTCATATCTGACGACATCCGTGGCGCAACGGCTAAGCGCGTCGGAAAGTAAACGGGGGTTGCGGGTTCGATTCCCGCCCCGAGTCTGGGTGTTTATGTGTAATATGTATTTATTTACAAAAGAAAAAGTATATAAGCAGTATATCAGTTGTCTAGTACCCATAACACAAGCGCTGTGCTGCTTACTTTGGGACTAGATGGCGCTGTGGGAAATGTCTTGAGTATATTATTATTATTATATCTGCGTGTGGCATACGAGTTTATTTGAGCATGCCAGAATGTCAATTTGATACTTGATGACGGGTTTGTTTCCACGAACCGACAACCAAATCACCTATTTTGCGTGCAGTTAGGGCTGACACTACTCATGCCATCACAACTTCTCCAAGAAGCTCAGCATCTTAATCTTGGCGGAGATTTCGGGGAGCGATCTTGGCATGCCAAGATGTTTTGCCCAGTAGACGCCACCCCTTTGTACTCCAAAAAACGGATGTCTCTTCTGCCTTTAAGTACCCCCTGCAGAGAGGAGTTACTACCATCAATTAGTAATACCAACGTTAAATTTGTTGTAAGAACCATGTCCGGTCAGAGCATCCACTATGATTTGAAGCTTCGTCAAATCAAGCAAAAAATAAAAACCTGCATTGAGAAGAACCGCCAGTTCTTTCTCCAATTCTGTATATGTATGTATACAAACTTCGTGTGTCTGTAGGTGATCGACACTCCTGGAATATTAGACCATCCGCTGGAACAACGCAATGTGATTGAGATGCAAGCGGTGACCGCGCTGGCGCACTTACGAGCTGCGGTGCTTTACTTCATCGACCCCTCAGAGCAGTGCGGAAACTCAATCGAGGAACAGGTATGATATTACCCATGGAACAGTTATGATGTTGATGTTATCATGGGAACAAATTATACTAGTTACAGATTTATGATGACGTCACATACAAAAACCTTCCCTGGCACATTCCGTTTTTTGCGTATACCATTTCTTTTCATTTGATACCCATATTGTCATTTTGGAGCATCCACCTTATTGGATTTATGTAACATCACATATACAGAAAGCTGCCTTTGCGTATTCGCTTTCATTTGGTACCCATATTGTCATTTTGGAGCATCCACCTTATTGGATTTATGTAACAGAAAGCGGCCTGAACGTATTCGCTTTCATATGATACCCATATTGTCATTTTGGAGCATCTGCCATATTGGATTCATGTGACATCACATATACAGAAAGCTGCCTTTGCGTATTCTCTTTCATTTGATACCCATATTGATGAGGGTCCTGAACAAATAAGGTACTCCCCATCTTGGTGCATCTACTACATTGATTTATGATCTAATCGTTACATAATAGATAGTTGTATGTCATCTGAAGTTTGATGCTCCGTCCTCTCTGAGCCTCGTTAGAGATACAGCGTGAAGATATGTATGTATATCATCTCTCATTGCAGATATCGTTGTTTGAAAGCATAAAGCCATTATTCAGTAACAAACCCCTGATCGTGGTGCTGAACAAGGTTGACGTGATCCGCCCTGAGGATCTGGCTCCGGCCAAGAGGCAGGTCCTCGAGGAGTTCGAGACAGCCTGCGCTAGTGGGAATCTAGTCGGGTGAGTTCTCTCTTTCTGTTTATAAAAGTTTATCTTTAAATGGTATAGAACAAAATTCCTATCCGTGTCTGTTTGTACACTCTGTTCTTCTAAACCACGCAATGGATTTCGACATAGTTTTAACTATTATATAGAAAATTTCTTCCAGAAAGTTCATAAATGTAATGCATATTTTATTTTTAGAAAGTAAAGAAAACTCGGATGTTTTGTAATCAATTCGTAAAAGAAATATATTCTAGCGCTTACATTACTAATCTTGGCTAAACCTTAAGAGAGATCAAAATGTACCACGGAATTTTTTGATTTATTTATTTTTTCTTTCTTTATGTCATGGCGCACAGTTTAGCGCATTTGCCAATGTCACATATTAATAAGTAGAATCACAAGCAAATTAGTTTTTTCTTATCTTAAAACTCCTCCAATAAAGTGATAGTAGGCTTTTCTGAAGTTATAAAGGACGTCCTGGAAGAGCATGAGAACTTCAGCTACACATGTTTATTTAGACCTACTCCATTCTTTTCACAGATATATAACTTGAAAACACAATATACTATCATTTTTGTACTTTAAAACTCCCAAAAATGTAAAAAATAGAAAATCCAAACAAAATGTCAACCTCACCTTCCCCGTTCCCGCCAAAAAAAGGCTACCACGCAATTGCATAATTTAAAAAGTTTTAAACTTTCGCGCTGCATTATAGAATATCTAAAAACACGGGAAATTAACGCGATTAACGGGAAATGATCGCGTTAATTTCCCGTGTTTTTAGATATTTTTATTTTAAAAAGGCTATGAAGCTTATAGAGTAGAAATGTCATTTACTTTGTTTGAAATCAATTTACGTCTAGTCTAAACACTGCTGCGGTTACTGCGTTCCGATTGGTTAACTACACTCACTATAACGACACCTAAACGTGCATATGAATAGATTGAGATAAAGTAATAGAGGTTGCACTGGTGAAAGCGAGATGCATAGATACACGTCATCGAGCACGTCAATTGAATGTCCAGTTTAAATTGATCCGTGATAAAATGAATGTCAATTGAAATATTGCATATTTACTGTTACATAATGAAATGAGATTGTGTCTGTTTAATAGTTCGATTTTTTCTTCGACCACATACATATAACAAGATTCACAATCTCCTATAAAAATTAAACAAATCATTGTCCGAATTGACGTATATATTTTTAATATCGTAAAGTATTATCGGCAATATTGTGTTAATCTAAAGTAGACCTTACTGTCAAGCCATAAGGTTATAAACGCTCGTAAACGATTCTTGCATGACATTGAAACGAAGTTTGTTAAATAAAATATTTAAAATGCAATCTTACGTCTCGTGCATAAAATATAATTCAAATAATCTATTTGCGTTGCTATGTTGCTACGTTGTTTTGTTACGTGAAAGTGACAAGGATAATACAAATATTGTCAGGCAATATTTCAAAATATGATTACTAATTTAATAAAAAAGAGCTATGTAACGTTATTACATTATAATGAAATAATAAACACGTAAATAATATTATTTATTTATTAACCGAAAATAAGAACTCGCGTCTTTTTTTATCGTTCTAGATGTGTTGTCTTTGCAATTTTTGAAGGAGCACTTTGACATGTTCGCTGTTAGCGTTTTCGAATACCACTAAAATCTAATGTTGATGTAGCTATTGCTGCTATGAACAAGGATTTAAAAAAGTTGACCCAATGGGCTGAATCTTTTGGTCTCCTTTTGAATCCTAGTAAGTCTCAGGCCACGATTATTGGTAGTAAAATTATGCGTAGTTCGTTAGATTTTGCTTCTCTCCCATCTGTGGTTTTAAATGATATTGCGATTCCTTATACTGACACTAAAAAATCTGAGTGTCATATTTGATTCTACGCTTTCATGGAATGTGCATATCAGCGACATCAGTCGTAAAATTTACTTCTCTCTTCATTCGCTGAAATGCCTCCAAAATTTCTTGCCACTAAAAACTAAGATTTCTCTTACCCAATGTCTTATTCTACCTATCTTAGATTATGCTGATGCCTGCTATTTGGATGCCTCAGAGGAGCTCTTAAATAAACTTGAGCGCTTGCAAAATGTATGTATACGGTTTATTTTCGGACTGAAGAAATTTGATCATGTGTCTCATTTTCGCAAGGATCTCAAGTGGCTTCCCATTCGTTTTCGCAGGAATACTCGAGTACTATGTCTCCTCTTCAATATTCTTTATAACCAGTCTTTTCCAACCTACTTACGGGAGCGGTTCTCTTTTGCACGCCCTCTAGATGCTCCCTGCAGAGCACATCTTAGAACTCTTCTAAAGTTTCCGTCCCATAAATCTGTTTTCTTTTCCCATTCCTTCTCTGTACATGCTGTTAGATTGTGGAATTCGCTACCGCCTGATATTCGAGATGTCACTTCTATCTCAATTTTTAAAAAACGATTAAAAAAATATTATTTGTCACTGTCCTGATTTTCCATATTGTATTTATATAGTATATATTTATTCATTTGTATATTTACACGTCTTTGAGTATGTATGTAGATTTGTTTATATGTATATATAATTATGTATTTCTATGTGTGTGTGTGTGTGTATGTGTGTGTATATATATGTTATGGGTATATAAGTATAAATATAAGTTGTACACACTAAATTTGCTTCTAAATATTATGTCTCCCATCGCAGGTCTGCTGGAAGAGATTTCTTTATGAAATAAGCAGTGCCTTTGTACATTATTTTCTTGCCATGCTTTCTTCTTTTATTTGTATTGTATTATGTGTACATAAATTGTTAAATAAAAAAAAAATAAATAAAACAGAAGTGCGCTTAGATACTCATTTAGCGCACATTTAGTTCGGACATTTTTGGAGCGTTGATTGTGTATCTAGTTATATGTGATCGAAGGATTTTTTGCTTTTTTTTTGCTGTTTTTGACACACCACCAAATAGAACAGTAAGTCAATATATAAGTATTTAAATATCTGTTGGAATACGCACAGGTCCACTATTGGTTATTTACTCTTTTAATGCAAGCAAGAATTGATATTTGTTAGTGTCAAAAAATTGAGCAGTGGTGAGTAGGATGGTCTGATATTTTGGGTCTATAGGTTAGGTGTTCTATGTAAAAGGGCTACAGAAAAGTCTGCGATTAGATGGTAGTGTGATGTGATGGTAAAAGTCTCCTAAGGATAACCATTATTGTCTTTTAGATATTATTAAAAAATAATGTGTTATTTGCGAAGTTATTTTGGATATAGTATCTGAGATTAATTAGTTACTAACATAAAACAGTATTAATTTTTAACCATTCAATTAAATATGTTAATTACTTTAATTAATTACACTCTATATTGATCGAAATAGCTCTTGACCGCATTTCGATTAAATAATTATGTAAATAAATTGTAAACGAAACATTCGTTTGTTTGTTCATTTTTTATGAGAAATTAATAAACCAAACAATTTCAATTCTCGAATACAGTGGTTCTACTTTTAGGCAAAACATAGGTCTATTTGACAGCACCATGCGAGCGAAGCCGCAGAAAAAGCTATGATAAACACATGTTGCATTGTCCCCAGTACGGAGACGAACTCTGAACTGAACAAGGTCCCCTTGATGAAGATGTCGACCTTGACGGACGAGGGTGTGCAAGAGGTCAAGATTGAGGCGTGCGAGCGCCTGCTGGGCCATCGCGTTACAGAGAAGATGAGGACCAAGAAGGTCAGTCTTCAGGGGGTAGTTCATACTAGATAACTGATTTTTCAACTACCTAATGACATGTGGATTCCTGTCATAATATATGAGATAAGAACCAAGGTCAGTTCTGGGGGGTCTGTACTCGGTAACTGGTTTTTCAACTATCTTATGTGGGTTTCAAGATGAGACCAAAATGATCTGTTTTCTGGGTGGTTGTCCTATTTAGTAATTGATTTTTTAACTACTCAACTATCTTTTTACTCGATAACGGCGAAGACAAAAGGAGATATCGTTAGATTTATCTCAATTATGCCCGTGACATAGGCTATTGTATTTGAAATATAAAAATGGTGTCTGTAGCACGACGTAAAGGACTAAAAAAAATCAATTATAATGAGTATCAAACTATATTTATGTATTACTATTATCTCTGACTACCCCATTAGGGATACAGCGTGAAGATATGTATGTTTGTATCAAACAATGTAATACTTAATCTAATCAGACCATATTCAACCTATTTTTAATTCTGCCCACATATTTACATATAGGTTGGCCACAAAATTACGATTAAAATAGGTATAATTCAAGGAGTTTTACTAATATTTATTTAACAAGAATGAGATCTTTTTTAACAATTTTTTTAAATTGCATACCCACTTCATTACTGAGTGTGACCATTCACGAAGATATGCTGATGCAAATAATATAAGCTACATTTGTATGCCTATGCCTTCATAAATTGTTTTAACTTATCGGGCCATTCAAGAACGCTCAGCGGGCCACATGCGGGCCGCGGGCCGGGAACATAATATACATACACAATACATGGGTATATGCGGCTATTTTTGTATGTTTATATGCTATAAGTGTTTGTGTGTATTCGAGTCTGGGTGAGTGTGTTGAATTTATGACAGGTGGACGGTATTCTAAATCGTCTTCACGTGGCCGTTCCTACCCCCCGCGACAACAAGATACGCCCCCCTGTCATCCCCCCCTCAGTGGCTCTCAAGAAGCAGCAGCAGGCAGAGAAGGAGTCGAGGAAGAGGAAGCTGGAGAGGGAAATTGAATTGGAACAAGGAGATGATTACGTACTAGGTAACTTTTTATTAATTCTTCTATAAATAAGTCATTGTTAGTCTCCGTGTCACTTGTACTACTCGTGCGCAATAACATGAGACCTGAAGCCGGTGACGTCATTATTTCTTGCTTGTAATTTGCGCAAAAAGTACCGAACTCCTATTCGTGCCCCGCGGTTTTATCCTTGGTACTATTTTTCCTCTATAACAATAGTCCAGATTACTCTCTGAAAATTCCTCTACTTGCCAATGAAAGTCTCATCAAAATTGGTTCAGTCTTTTCGGAAATTATGCAATTCGTAACTTCAAATACCGCAGGTAGTGTTAGTGTCTTAAAAACTGCCAATAAATAGCAAATAACAATTATTTTGCGATTTACCTTCTGGCCACCAACCGTATAACAAGGTCTCTATCCCTTGGCCAACTTGTATGACCTGCATAGAATAATAAGAAAATGCCTTTTGTCGTTGAAAAATCTCCCAAGACGTATATTATCGTCGGTACCCATTTGAACCCTGTGGAGATAGATACCCTCATTTACTCCCCACCCTTAGTACGTCTCTGTGATGGCCCGATCGAAGCTGAACAATGCTTACTCTTGCATCGTATCAGTCAAAACGAGGCCAATATTATACAAGTTTGATGCTAAGGTCGCATGATGACGGCAACCATACGTAGCTGTGCATTACCCGTGTCAAATACATATTTTCTGAAGCAATATTGGCATCCAAGCGGTCACCCATCAGGTATCAGGAATGTTACTTAGCTTTAATTGTATATGTCGTTGTACCCGTGTCAATATATGCTTAATGAAGTGAAGCAAATATCCAAGTGGTCATCCATCCATTGATTTAACGCATACGTCGTTACTCGTCGATCGTTTCTGGAACAATACACATCGAAGCGGTCACCCATCCAAGCAATGGTGCTTAAATTTGATTAACCTTCACCGTTCATGCTTTTCTATTTCGGCCTCAGTGGCATTTCCCCGAATTGGTAACTGACGTCCGTGTTTCAAGTTCAAATCTTGCTTTTAGGTCATAATGTAGTATATGTGACCTGAATAGTCTGATCGTTATAAAAGAGTCGCTCATGCTTTCTGAACTTATACATCCAGGTGGTCACCTATCCAAGTATATACCTTAACTAAAGTTGCTTCACCTTGGTTTATATAAGTTATTACAGCTATGCGGTTACCCATCCATAATTGAGGAAAGTTACTTCATGTGACTATCTATGAAGTTATACATCCAGACGGTTATATCCAGATATAGATTCTAAGTAAATTTGTATCACCTCGGTTTATGTCAGTTATTGCAGCTGTGCGGTTATCCATCCTAAAATCTTAAAGTGAGGAAAGTTACTTCACACGATTATCTGTGAAATAACAAATCCCGGCGCTCACCTATTCAAATACAGACATGAGGAAAGTTGCTTCACCTCAGTTTATGTCAGTTAATGCAGCTGTGCGGTTACCCATCCATAAGTGGGAAAAGTTGCTTCACCGCAATTATTGGTTTATTATATCTGTTTCCAATTTATTTCAGACTTGAAGAAGAACTACTCAGATATCCCAGAGGAAGAACGTTACGACCCAATCCCAGAATTCTGGGAGGGACACAATGTGGCGGACTACATCGATCCGGACATATTCGATGTGAGTAGGAATTCAAATCAGGTGGCTAGAGAAGTGGCGAACGCTTGCTGGCGTTAGCGCTCGTCAGAAGTACCACTTGGGTTCGTTTCATTCAGCGGTTTTCACACGACTAAGTTTTGTTTGATATACAACGTGTTACAAAAGTACCCTACACTACCGGAAGGGGGTTGACGTACCCATAAAACTGAACAACTTTCCCCAAGGAACATGAGTTGATATATGGAAAAAAATTTTGGCCCTCATACTAATTTCATCAGCAGAGCGTTCATTTTGTATGAGAGGACCACCATTTTTTTCCGTATTTCAACCCATGTTACTTAGGGAAAGTTGTTCAGTTTCATGGGTACGTCAACCCCCTTCCGGTAGTGTAGGGTACTTTTGTAACACCTTGTATAAGAAAGTCAATAACGTTGGACTACCAATTTAAAACTCGTTACGCTACATCACGTGGTATTTGTCATTCTTTTCTACTAGCCTGTACGAAATATGCAAGATGACTGCTATTAAATATAATATATTTCACACATCATATTAAAATAATTAAAGGTTTTGATTAGAATTGAGAAAAAAGTAATTGATATATATTCATTAACAGAAACTCAGTTATTGTTTTTTAAACTTCAGTACTGAAAACAGTGTGGGGACCAGCTAGAGGGAGATAGCACTACAAAGCTTTGGTGTCACAACTCACAATGGCATTGTACAGCCGTAGGGGTAACAGAGACAGAACATATCCCCACTCTGTCCCCACTACTAAGTTTGAAAGCGAATAATTGATGTTTTTATTGTATTTCGAATATTTTTCCCCAGTTTTGTCTATGTTTACTGAATCTATCTTTAACTATCGTGCAGAAATAATCATTTAGCCTATTGAGCCCCCATAATATTGAGTCTAGGCCTCCAGTCAATGTTGTCATTTTTTTTTATTTCTGAGAGATGAAAGAAATCCCCAAGAACACTCAGCCAGACTACGCTGAATGAGTAGTGTCGGACTCGAACCGACTAAAAAACCCTCTCTGCTAAAAAAGCCCTAGTGGCTTTTACAGCGTCACTGATCGTTAGGGCGAGGGCTAAAGGCGCCCCGACAGGTCGACCGCCTGAGGGTTCCTCCAGCCGAGGGACACCTCGTATGGAGGGCGACAATGTTGTCGCTATGCACAGATCAAGATATTGCATTGATCTGGCCACTACAGTCTTTCTCGCTTTGGCGACTGTGTTTGTCAAACCGGCCTTTGCAGCCTAGAATACTGTATTTTACCATCACGCAAAAAAGACTCTATTTCACATATATTTACAAAAACAATTATATTAATTTTTCACTTGTAAAGTTCAAATAATTAAAAAACTTAAAGTTACTAACGAACAAATATTCGTTTGGTTATGTCTGTCAAATGCAACAGATTAGTCTTAAAACATTGAACTTACCGATAGAGACGAAATATGTGGCTTTCCATCCCTTTCTATTATAGGCTTATGCCATATACTTCTTTCGGTCTAACAATTCATGACGTATAAAAGATAAATCTGTGATTTATTTATGGTAAATACTATGTTACTATACAACTAGCGTCCCTACTTCGCCTGGGTTGCATATATAATAATAGCTTATCTGGAATAATGTACCTTTCAAATGGGACAGAATTATTCGAATAGGTCCAGCGGTTCCGGAGATTACACTCTACAGATTGTTACGGTTGGACCTTATGCGTAAGGAATAAGGTCGATTTTTAATGGAGCTCGAAACGTAACTTTTAGTGCTTATATCTCGAGACCTAGGCTTTATCGAGTTATGACCTAAAAACGCATTGCTAGGTTTAAAGCCTACTATCGAATGGTATAAGTCAAGTTAAGAAAGAAGAACCAAGTTGCACCTCGAATATTCCCGAGCGATGACGTGTCATGTACCTATGACTCATGCAAACAGGCGGCGTCGAGAACAATGGCGAATTACCGTTAACGAGCGTAATTAGCTAGAAAGTTCCACCCTCGTTTTATCGGACTATAAATAGAGCTCCGTGTCCGCCGCCCAGTCAGTGTTTCTCAACTATCTATCGAAGTGATATATCGAGGCGAATTACGAAGACCACTACGACGACTACTGCGACGACCTTGGATATAAGAACTCTGCGATTCGGGAACGTTGTTATTGAGTGAAGCGTGTACCTTCGGTGACTACTACGCGAGTACCTACTTCGAGGGCGACTACGAAGACTAGGGACCGCCGTAATTAAGTTCGCGTGTTCTTGACATCTGCTCGTACGAAGGAAAATAAAACTCTTTGCACCCTTAACCGGCATCTTATTACCCTCAGCTCGTAACAATATAAATAAACTTACAAAATCCACTCTCTCTATTTATAATATTACTAGCTGAAGCTCTCGACTTTGTCCGCATTTTTATTTTTAAAATAGTCTATGTCCTTCCCCAGGATTTAAGCTATCTCCATACCAAATTTCATCGCAATCATATGGTATGGCAGCCCATAAAATACGAACAAACAAACATTGATTTTTATATATTATATTGTTAAGGATAATACATTAGTATTACTCCTGTAATCAAGGCTGTTGGCTTGTCTTTATTAACTAAACATTCTGAGCTAACACGAGTGACCGTTGTAACAATTTTTGTAGAAATTGGAGGAGTTGGAGAAAGAGGAAGAGCTGAGAGAAGCCGCAGGAATGTACGCAATACCCAAGATAGAGTTGGACCAGACCATGAAGGAGATTAGAGAGCTGGCGCGGCAGATACGGTCAGTAACACTTAGCTTCGCTTTAACCACTATTGATTCCGAAAACGGTTGTGCTCTGATAACGAATGACAAAAATTAAGAACTAAAGTGATTGTTATTGGAATCCGTAATGATTATTAAACTTAAGAACTTGAGAAAGCTGTTTCTAAAATATATAATACATAATCTAGTCCGCTGAGATCGTTTTTAGTTCTTGACTTTGTATCATTATACAGACGCTATATTAAATTTTACTAAAACAGTTATTAAACAAATTGTATCAATTATACGTATGCCAGGCATGCAACGATATCTAATACGGTGAAATTGATTAAGTTATTTCGGCTTTGGGAGTTTTTTTGTCACCTGATGGAAAGTGGTCACCGCCGCCCGTGGACACCTGCAACGTCCGGGGAGTTGCGGGTGCGTTGATGGCCTCTAGGGAAAGAGGGAAAGGTAGGGAGTGATGGGCCACCGGTACTCTCACTCACCGAACGAAACACAACAGCAATAGATGCTGTTATTTCACGCCGATATTCTGTAAGAAGGTGGTATTTCACCGGGCGAGCCGGCTCAATTTGTGCAGCCATGCAGCATGGTTCTCATCGCCTATTATATGTGTAATTAATGTAATTAATTAATACACACAAAGTAAATAATCATTAGGTATTTATTTTATTTGTAAGCGGTATACAATGACAGTATCGTTACCAGTACTTAAATCAGCGGAGGAAGAAACCAGACACAGACATTTAAGCGTTCGGAAACAAATATCTCATAAAATACATTCTCTGCCAAAATTATTATTTCTTTGTTTCACCGTAGTGGAGTACATAAAGTCCGTTTGTATGTATAATGCCATGATGTGATGTACTTGCAGTAACAAGAAGGCGATCCTGAAGGACGAATCTCTGCTTGTGAAGCAGTCCACGAAGCCGGTGATGCCGCGCACGTCCCGCGCTCGCGACCGCGCCCGCTCTACTACCAAGCTGCGCCAGCAGATGGAGGAGCTCGGTACGTACACACGGGGGGACACACACACAGTCACACACACACGCAGGCACGCACGCGTACGCACGGGCACTCGCATACACGCACGCAGTATGCACGGACACACGCATACACATCCATACACATACCCCCACACACGCGTGCATTTGTGCACAGTTGCACCCACAGATAATCCGCCAAGAGCGTAAAGACACAAAATAAAATCTAAAGAAACCATGCATAATTGATGTAGAAAAAATCACAATTAACAATAAAACGACGCAATCATTTTACCAACAATGAAAAAGTGAATTCCAATAAATAATTAAATGTCAAAATATAAAAATAGATGTCAATATGCAATAAATAGATTGAAATAACCTAGACAGACACACTTTAATATTATGTGTATGTATGAATGTTATGTTATCATTCCGCCAGGGGTGGACATGTCGGAGACGAAGGAGGCCCACTTCACTCGCACGCGCTCCCGGTCCCGCTCGCAGTCCGCGCCCTCGGCCAAGCGGGCGCGGACCTCGGCCGCCTCGGCCTCCCGCTCCCGCTCCGTCAGCCGGCCCGCCAGGGACGAGCAGGGCATCAAGGATGTCGCGGTCAGTGATACGCATAACCTTACTGCATACTGGCGTATACAGACCATGGGCCACTCAACCAATTAAGACGAAATACCGAACCATCTTCACCACTGCTCAGTTTATTCATACTAACAAATAATACTCCATAATACTAATACTCCAGACAATTACACAGATTGTGTGACCCCAAACTAAGCAATCAGCTTGTACTATGGGTACCACACAATGAATTCTGGGGAGTTCCCAGTAACAGCCAGACTGCAAGCCAATTGAGAAAAGTTCGTTTCCTACATTGAGCTGACTGAGGATCGAACCCAGGACACTAGCATGGAAAGCAGATGCATATGGTACTGCATCAACGGACCAGTCAAATGTCAACGCTATGCTTGCATTAGGCAGTACATAACCAATACTGGACCTGTGTGTAAATCTGTATATTGCGACAGATGTTTAAATATTTATGTAATGGTTTACTGTTCTATTCGGTGGTGGGGCAAAAACAGCAAATAATCTATATATATATGTAAAAGGCGATGTTTGTATGTATGTATGCTCCTTATGCACTTCGAAACGGCTGGAGCGATTTCGATGAAATTTTCAGGGAATCTTCAGATTGCCCTAGCGGGTGTTCCTGTAAAGTTTGCTAGCAATCGGATCAGAAGAATTTTTTTTTGTTTTTTTTCGCAGTATCAAAATAATTATAAAAACTGTTTAATTTATTGTAACTTCAACTAACGCCCAGTGAAACGGGTCGGGTTTGCTAGTAAAACTATAAAACAGAACGCAGCGATCGCAACAGTTCAGACGTAAATTGTTTTCATACAAAATAATTACCATTACCACTCTATAGGTCGAATACTCCATGAGTGTTCATCTATGGAGCTCATACTGACGTATAGACGAAGATAGAGCTCGTTGACGCACGACCTTTTTAATTTGTCAATGTCACCTATGGAATGAATGATTCATTTGATTATTGCGATATGTAATATCACGATCACATACAGAATACGTAACCATTATTAAAAATGCAGTACTTCTTTCAAATAAAACAGGAATAACACAAAATTATAAAATGTCAACAACGTTCTCCACAGCGTGACGACTTGTGACGACCTGTCATTCAAAACTGCCATGCAATTCTGTAAAAACTCGAATCACCCAAAGCGAGACTCGCTCGACAATTCACCCCACTTCGCATTCGAATTCACTTGACCTTCAAATGGAATTCTCTAAACCATTCTAGGAGCGAAGTGAAGTGATCTTAGATGCGAATTTGTCGGGGATTGCTTTAAGACAGCCATTCCCAAAGTGGGCGATAACGCCCCCTTGTGGGTGCTGCAGGCCTAAAGTGGGGTGGTAAGAGACCCAGAAAAAAATGGGGGCGTTGTGTAGAGGCCTGGGGGTTGATTTGTAATTTCATTTAGCTAGGAGGCATCTTAGACAACGACTGCATGAGCTCTCGACTCAGTAGACAAAATAAGTTTGGGAACCAGTGCTTTAAGAGTAAACATCTCAGTCGATATTTCGTCTTAGAGTATTTTAACTTCTGAGATAATTACGTTAAATAAAAACTCGTTTATTTAGATTTGATTGTTATATTTAGCGAAACTTCATAAAATTAATTTACGATAGTACAACTCGCCGCCGCCACTCATCGAGGCGGCGCTAGTATCTCTGTAGATTTTAAAGAATACCAAATCACAGTTGACAATCTCACCGCGGATTCAGAAGTGAATTTGACTAATTCGCTTTAGAGAATCGCAGTACTGATTACAATAGCATCTCGTTTGCTGTCCCTTTCCTAGTCATGCCACTATGATAAAAAGTGGATTCTCACTCGGACTGTGTACTTCTATACCCCAGTACATATTAAGTTTATGGTGATACTCATTTGTCTCCAACAGGAAACACAAAGGAGTCCAAAACATTACCTTAGCGACTAGACAAGTGGCAAACGCTTGCTGAAGGGATTGAAACGCTTGCTGGCGTTATCGCTTGTCAGAAGTGCTACTTGGCTGTTTCATGCGGCGGTTTTCACACGACTTAACGTTTCGTTTTATTGAATAGAAAGTTAATAACGTTTGACTACCAATTTAAAATTCGTTACGCTACATTACCTGGTATTTGTCATTCTATTCTACTAGCGTTTACGACAATTGAGCCACTTGTCTAGACCCCCTTATAACACATATTTTGTTTATTTATTAACTAGTCGCTGTCCGCGATTTCGTCCGCATAGTATTTTATTTACTAAATTTTATTACTCACCAAAGTTTCTTCACAATTGGATAAATATTTAAGAATGTAGACAAACATACAAAGAAAAGTTGCTTTTTATTTATAAGAGTAGATTAGAACACAGTTGATAATTATTTTGTTTGTTTGTTTTGAATGTTTCGTAGTCTCTCTTTGGGTATTCGCCTGGCATATGGCACCCATAATTTAAAGCCAGTCGAATCTTCTAATCTAGGTACCATTAAAGACCCCAGTTCATTATATGGAACCTATCAATATCATTTACAACCAGTGGGTTGGAGTGGAATGGATTGCCATCTACTGTGGTGATACACAAAGCGTGGAGGGCAAAGGGGCAAAGGGGGCAAAATTAGAACACTTGATAATTGTTTCCTGGTCTGCTTATCATTGGTTACTGCCCTAATTTATTATATGACACCCGTAGTTCTTCCTTTTCTTTTTTTTATTTATATAGCACCGTCTCGATTGCCAAATTTGCCAATGTCACATAACAGTGACAACCATAAAACGATATTGATAGGTTGAATGAAGATTCCAACATTTGAAATAGGAAAATACACGGGGTTACAAAAAGTTATCTCTTTGTTTTTAATTTGAAGAGGAGCAAATATCCACATTATATTTCTCCACCCGTGGGGTTATTACCTAAAAACTTGCAGACAGCGACAGCGACGCGATCACTACGCGACCGGTGACTAATTGTAATAAAAAAATTAGTATCATGCATGACGATTGCGTATCTATTATTCTATGACCATAAAATGCACTTTTCGCAATTGATTTAGCGCCACTATACAAATTACATTACAAGAGTTCTCGTTTTGACAACAGATATCGCGCGATATTGGCTGTCGCATGCTGTCTGCAAGTTACGTAATAAGCGTACGAATTATAAGTTTAAGTATAAGTATCATGTATGACGATTGCGTATCTATTATTATATGATCGTAAAATGCACTTTTCACGGTAGATTTAGCGCCACTATAATTACATTACATAAATTATCATTTTGACAGCAGATATCGCGCGATATTGGCTGTCGCATGCTGACTGCAAGTTACGTAATAACTGCGCTGTAGTTAAAGTCAGTTGATCTTTTAATCTAGGTATTATCAGATACGCCCCCTCCAGTTCATTATATGGCACCTAACAATTACTATCACAGTGGATTGCCATCCACTGTGGGTGTATTACTTAAGCCCTCAGTTTGTTATGTTGCATCCATGTTTTGTAATCAGTCGATTCCCTTCTATTTTGGGTGCCCTTACGTATGCTCCCAGTTCATTGCGTGGCATCCACAGTTCACAACCACAGATTGTTTTCTGATCTAATGCCAATATAACCCCAAAGTCTATATGACATCTATAGTTTACAATTACAGTTCTACCTACTTCAGTTATCACTGGGTATACCCAATGATATCCAAACTAATAAATACCACGCTGTGTTTATTGTATAACACCCGCAGTTGGTTTTTTATCAGTCTGGGTGCCATTAGATACGCCTCCAGTTTATTTGGGGCACCCATAATTTAAAACTACATTTTCCAGTCTGGGTACGCCCTCAGTACATTATATGGTTTTCATGATTTTGGTTGAAATTATGGAATTGTGAATTTAATATTTATTATCGTTATAGATGCAAAGAAAAGCGAAGAACCTGGCCCATGTGGCTATTGCGAAGAAGACCAAGAAGATGGGTCTGAAGGGGGAGGCGGACCGCTTCATCGGCACCAAGAAACCCAAGCATCTGTTCTCAGGCAAAAGAGGCGTCGGCAAGGCTGACCACCGGTAGTACTACCGGCTGTTGCGATACTTATATATCATTTACAGCGTTAATATTATATGTATATCATTATACATTGTTTTTTAATAAATACGATTCAAATTAAAATTGTTTTTCACTTAAGTGTAAGGGTCTGTTTCACAAGTGTTGCATACCCTCAGTTGTCACAAATCACAAGCAAAAGTTTGTCAAATATCCTATTTTTAACCCCCGACGCAAAAGAAGGATGTTATAAGTTTGACGTGTGTTTGTCTGTCTGTGGCATAGTAGCTCCTAAACGATGGACCGATTATGATGCGTTTTTTTTTTGAAAGCAGGTTTTCTAATGATAGTTTATAGACATGTTTTATCAAAATCGGTTCAGTCATTTGAACAATATCTAATCAGTCTAATCGATGCGAAGTTTAGTATACTGTGACTTCAATAATGTCACAATAACATAGTAATCTTAACCAGATGCTGCAGCATCATCTGAAGTCAGCAGGATATCCAACTCTTCGCCACTCAGTAGTAGCGGTATCATGTTTCGGCTCATGGAAATGGTCTCTACGGATAGGTTATAGATAGAGAGATATATGGTGATCAGGGTTGATGATGGATCAGAAAACTATTATCAGAATACTCAGATTTCGGCGAGGCACGATCTAGTGTCGCAATTTCGTGTATCGTCCCGGAAAGTATTTGCGTGAATGTGGGGATAGAGTGTAGATCGTGTTTAAAAAGCATGAAATAAAACTTAAAAATTAAAAAAACCTGCGACTCAAAAAAACCTCCAAAAAATAAAATAATAATATGTACCTCATAGTACTTTTAGCTTGTGATAAGTTTCAATATAAATACTAGTAGTAATACATCCAAGCGTCGCCACGTCGGGGGAACGCTAAGTTTACTTGTATTTAAATTTCATACATACTTTATCATTTTTGGTTGTATTCTCTTTTTATTGCTTTATTTACTTAGCGGTCCCCCGACGTGACGACGCTTGGATATATTACTACTACTAAACTAATTAATCTGTGCGACTACTATTTATATTGAAACTTATCACAAGCTAAAAGGGCTATGAGGTACATATTATTTTTTTACTTTTTGGAGTTTTTTTTTGAGTCGTGGGTTTTTTTAATTTTTAAGTTTTATTTCATGCTTTTTAAACACGATCTACACTCTATCCCCACATTCACGCAAATACTTTCCGGGACGATACATGAAATTGCGACACGAGATCGTGCCTCGCCGAAATCTGAGTATTCTGACAATAGATGTCTGATACATCATTTTTTTAAATTTTTAATTTAATTATAAGCTTTTATTTAACTTGCTGTGTTAGTATGTATGTTTGTGTGGGTCAAATCTTGGAAGCTAAATTAGAACCATTTCCTAACGTTCGATTGGGCTCAAATTTGGTATACTTGCTGGTCTGATGATGGAGTCGGAAGGTGGCCATAGGAACTCCTTAACTAAACAAGATAAACCCATCGAGTTTGGGCTCATTTGTTATGTCTTGGCTAACAGTGGTGCTACATGATATCCGGGGTCTGAAGTTGGACACGGTAGGTGGTCATAGGAACTTCTGAACTAAACAGGGTAGACCCGTCGTGTTTGGGCTCGTTTGATTTGTCTTGGCAAGCACTCTGGTGGTACATGATATCCAGAGTCTGAAGATAGAGCAGGAAGGTGGCCAAAGGAAATTTGTAATAAAACCACGCATCCCTATCGAGTTTGGGGTCATTTGTTTTGTCTTGGCAAACACTCTGGTCCTATTATGATATCTAGGTTCTGAGTGGAGCGCGCCCTCGTGTATTTGGGCCCTAAACATTTCGCCGCTGGGCAAGCTTATGTTGCCCTTAGTCGAATAAAATCTTTAGGAGTCCTCATCGCAGAATTAGATAGTTCGAAATTAACAGAAAAAATACCTTGCAATAATGATGCATTACTAGAAATGCACAGATTAAGACAAAACTAAAAAGTTGAAAATAAAATTATAAATTAAAAAAAAACTTTTTTAAAAACATGCTTTTATTCAAAAATTCAGTTGTACTAAAACGGAAAATATAATTATATGCAAGGGTTGTGCTGATGTATGTTATTTATATAGATTAATATAATAAAATAGATCGATTGAAATCCTGCATACAACTATATACTTATATAGGCACGATGTTAGGATAATAACTGAAAAAATAAATATCCATAATTGTACCTAATATTCTATTACATCAAATAATTTCAAAGGCTTGTATCGCGCAAGAAATTTATTTAGTTTATTTTAAAGAGAAATTTTCCTCTTTCTCTGTTTTCCATTTACACTACAACCTTTTGAAATTATTTGATGTAATAGAATATTAGGTACAATTATGCATATTTATTTTTTCAGTGGTACTATAAGTAGATAGTTGTATGCAGGATTTCGATCGATCTATTTTATTATATTAATCTATATAAATAACATTCATCAGCACAACCCTTGCATATAATTATTATTTTCGTTTTAGTACAACTGAATTTTTGAAGAAAACCTTGCTTTTAAAAATTTTTTTTAATTAATAGTTTTTTTATTTTTGTCTCTAATGTAAACAAAAAACTATCTAAAACGGGAAATTAACGCGATTATACGTTTTAGATATAATGCAACGCGAAAGTTTAAAAGTATATATAGAAAAAAAACTAACCAAAATTTCACTAACTTTTCACCGTTCGCTGGTCATATTACACGTACTTTTCTAATAACTTCTCAGTTAAAACTACACATTATCTTAAATAATAAACATATATACTTCTCAGTTATATATAATTTTCTCTATGCTAATAACACTGCTTTTCTGTTATACACACGCAACTATAAAATAGTGGTGGCCAAGCTCCTTGATAGTCCGAGCCATTTTTTTAAATTTGAAATTTTTTTATTTATTGAAAACATATAAGTACAAAATATGTGTATTAAATTTAACTATTAAAAATTAAACACATTTGTTTTACTTCTCTTGATAATTCTTTATTTGGTGAATAATTGGTGACAGCACTTCTCAGTAATTCTTTGAGATGCTCGTTAGTTAATACTGATCGGTGTTTGATATCACGAATTTTAAAGTGGAATAAAATGATTCACATAAGTACGTTGTTCCGAATATTGAAATACTTCGACATGCAGCCTTTTTTAATTCAGGATACTTCGATTCTATATTTTAAAATAATATGATAATTTTTATATTTTAAATACATTTTGTGCTATTAAATTTTTAATAGCACAAAAATGAAAAGGGAACTCGGGTATCGAGAGCCACAAAAAATTAATCCTTCAAAAAGCCGCTCGCGTGGCTCGCAAACCGCATGTTGGCCACTCCTGCTATAAAATATTCACAAAACTAACATTATCCCAAGTACAGTATTGAAAAAATTGTATGGTTATTTGTCAAGCGTTTTGTTTTTAATTTGTTGTGTTACCTAATGGGCTAGCGACAGATTTTTTTGATCAACGAATCGCGTGTCCTTCAGGATTTTCATCATTCAGTACCTAGCTATTGACACAGTACAAGTAAGCAAGCAGTATTCTATCTCGGCAGTGTCCTTGAGATAATTACCTACGGTCGCTCGGTACGTAAATGCGCTATAGGGCTACCGACTGGGACTGACTGTTTTTCTTGGGTTACTTATTTGATAATAGGTACTATATTAAATTGTCATATTATCTTTTCATTTTATATTATTGCAAATTTAATACGTTTTTATTTATATAATTCTACTAGTATTTTATATCTACTTTCAAAAGTTTGTGAGTTAGTATGGTGGAAATGGACAAAAAAATGCATTTTGTGTGCAGTATAATTAAAAATCAGCAATAAATTAACTAGATCATTATGATAATATATTTCCTACAAATTATCAACAGAGAAATATTTCCGGTTTCTATATAGATGTATTCAAACATCCATACACATATTTAGTCAGTAAATGCGCGGGAGCGTCTCACACCGTACGACGACAACCGCGACGCACTCGCGACTGTCGTATGCCGAGAAATGCAGATTTCGAGCGCGTCGTTTGGGAGCGTTTGTATGATATGAAGATAGAATATACTGTATGTTTACTTGTACTGTGCTATTGATTAGCAATGCGTATATGCGAGATCATGATCGAGACCTCGCGTGCAATCTAATTTGAATCTGCTAAAAACATCAATATTAAATCAATCGAATCACGTATACCATGTATGCCTAGTATGTTTGTAATAAATAACTCCAATGGAAACCCATCGGTATACGTGTAGGAGTCCCGAGAATTATGGTCTACGTTAATATCTAATTTGTGACAAAAAATTGATTTTAATCTATCGAATCACGTATGGCTGCATCATGTGATCATTTCGATACAAAAATTCAGCAAAAAGCCGACGGCATTCGTGTAGGGCGGGTCCCGAGGATTACGGCCTACCTACATTTGTACTTCGAATAGATTTTAAAGTTTAATTGCAATCTTATCACATTTTCTCTTATAAAACCGTAAGATATACGTATAACCACTTCGTTCCAGTGACAATAATCGTAGTGACCCATTTATGTAAATTATAAATTTTATTAGTCAGTTTATTGTACGGTAGTGAGGCCTGGATATGCTCGAAATCGAGTGAAAGATAAATGCAGTAGAAACACGATCTTTTAGAAATATGTGCGGTGTCAGCCTTGCGGACAGGATAAGCAATGAAGAGATACGCAGTATGATAGGGTTGCATGACAGTGTTATTGTAAAAATGAAGAAAGGAATGCTTAGATGGTTCGGGCACACGGAAAAAATGAGCGATGAGACTGAGGAAGAAAATCTACAGAGCGAAAGTGAGAGGTATAAGAAGCCAAGGAAGACCAAAACTGACTTATGAAGATCAAATAGCCAGAGTGTTAGCCGACGGAAATGTCAATAGCACTCGGATACCTAGGCGAAAATGTGTGAGGAGAATGATGAGACTTCAGGAAACTTTCAGGAAAAAAAAAAAAAAAAAAAAAAAAAAAAAAAAAAAAAAACTTAAGAGGTGTGTAAAGACCGCGACGCTTGGCACTCTGTGCTCTCTGACTACCCTGTTGGGAATACAGCGTAAAGGTATGTATGTATGTATTTTAGTTATAGTTTTAACACACCAGAAAATGGCGCCAAATAATGAAGTTTCCCCATGCTTTATCAAAAAGACTTCTTGGAAAAACGCGAAAACTTCAGTTGCACATATTCAAACTTTCCAATTCTTAACACTTGCGTAGAACTTCAATACAGAATATACTATCATTTTTGCACCTTAAGATTTCATTCAGTATTATCCCCGTGGAAGTAACAATTCAAAATGCAAATGCGTTCTAAAAGCAATTCTTACTTCTGCCGTGGACATTTCTCGACGCCCACATCTCGGACCAAGCCTCACAATGGACGGAGTATTTGCTCTTAGAGCGTTTCCTTACGGTGTCCTTTTTGTTGACCGAGTTTCCAAATTTTTACTATTGTACATAACTAGAGACGGTTACAGAACACAGCTGAACATGACGTATTTTTATTCTTGTGAATACCAGTTACCAAAACACTTAAGATTTACGAATTTTTATAGGTGGTAGAGCCATGCTGCATTGGCACGAATAGGGCCGGCTCGCCCGGTGAAATACCACCCTCTCACAGAATATCGGCGTGAAATAACACCATCTATTGCTGTTGTGTTTCGTTCGGTGAGTGAGTGCCGGTGGCCCATCACCCCCTCCCTCCTCCTTTGCCTATTTCTCTAAAGGCCGGCAACGCGCCCGTAATTCTCCGGATGTTGCGGGTGTCCATGGGCGGCGGTTGGTTACTCTCCATTAGGTGACCTGCTCGCTTGTTTGCCCCGTTTATAACAAAAAAAAAAGAGTATTTTGCAAAAAAGAGCGTCACAACAGAGTCGCCGTTCTTACCACTTATTATGACTCCGTCTATTATGGTTTTTGGTCTGAGGCCCACAGCTTATAAGGTAGTAGAGTGAAAATAAAACGCAAGATTAGCAAAATGAATGGCACATTTATATTTAATTAATATTATTCATTTTTATACTTAGACCTTTCCTTGTAGTTACACTTTAAACTATGCATTTGAACAGAAAGGAAAAATATCAAATGCTCTATGATACAAGGCTGTTGGTTTTGCCAACGCGAAAAAAAATAACAAAAAATTGCAAAAAAGCCTCATTTTGTACACGATCTCCAGGAGTTGTCAGCCAGTGCCTGTTAACTATGAGCGTCAAATAAATACAGATACCAATTGTCTTACAAATACGAATACCGTACAGACAACAAATTATAATAATAAAAAAACTTAAATTTAACACTAAATGGAAGAAAATCAACTAAACTAAAAACGAGTGAACGTTAAATGACTTATTACTACTGTAAATTACTTAGAAAAGAATCTTGAACTTTGACATTTACCGTTTTGGGAACATTCAAGTATTATTTAAACAATCAGGGGTGGGGAAGTTATATATTTCATTTTTTCCTGTTTTTACTGACAAAGTGATAAAATATTTTTTTTCTATAAGTACCTAAAATTCACATATTCTTTATAAAAAAACACGTGATTCCAACCTAGCAAACTTCAACTCAGGGAAAATCTCGAAAAAATACGAGTAAAAAATCTTAGATCACTTGGGCAAGGAAAAGTCATTTTCTTATTCCCGGAGGAAATCTAAAAAAATCCTATGACACTGGGAGAAAGAAGTGAATTTTTTTCCCATCTTGTACAGGAGTATAAAATCAATAATGCTTCCGTAATACTTGAACGCTTTTTAAACATGCTGTAGACACTTACGCCCGATGTAAGCATCTGACTGTGCAAATAGCAATTTACCATCACTTTTTATTTACTATCTTTCATATCATGCCAAGCGATAATCAACAATTCAACTGAAAATATCGATCAAAGAGTAGAAGAAAGGCATACCTTACGTCTATATGATACAGTGTCTAATTTAGAAAACTAAAATTAGGTGTGGGTAGTTTATAATTCTCGGCGAAGCAACTAGTAACACTGTATACACATAACCGAATGCTACTGATCCAATACAGATTATAATTGTTTCGCAAACATCGGATAAGCAAACAAAGGTTGCTTTTATTTGCGTGTCCGAATCGAATTTCGAACTACCCTCCAACTTACTTACACTGTCATGTGCTACCAGCAGAAAAAAAATAAAAAATAATTTATTTTATAATACATTAAAAATCCAATCGTCAAACTGATTTTTTATAAAAAAATAACTGATATTGAGCTTGATTTTTTAATATTTTTATTTACAATCGATTATGCAGTTATATTCCTCATCTGAATCCTCACTAAAAAGTCTTTGGTACGATCTTGAGATCGTGTTATAAAGACTTCGTAATAAGGGTGGTCATTCACATACAGATAAGATTAAAAAAATAAAAAAAAACACTTTCTAAGTCTCAATAGCTACCGAGTAAATCTAAAAAAATGTATATAAAAATAATACTAAGTAGATCGCCTGGATCTAAAAATATTTCTAAATTTGTCAAAAAAAAAAAACAAATTTTTAACGAATTTTCCATCACTGGAGTTTTGGTACACAACTTAAGTACTCTCTTTTAAGTTAGCAGCCATTTTGTTTTCAAAAACATTATAAAATGGCGGAAGTAAGTTCACCTGTCAAAGTTTAATTTTGGAACAAATAACAGCCAATAATTATAGAAAATAGTTCCGAAAAAAATAGAAAGCATTAGAAAACTTAATAACATCAGATTTTTTAAATATTCTACATTTCATCTTTATTGACAGATCAAATTATTCCCGCCAAAAATATTTTATCCTGTAAATGTATGAAGTCGTATTATATTAACATAATAGTCAAATATTTTCAACAAAGGCTTCATATTTGCGTTCATTTTATATTTATCGAACAAAAAATAAGTTAAGACTAGGCTGCATAATTTATTACCTATGCTTCTTCAATAAAAAGTCGCAGTATATTTCGCAGAATAGTAAGTCCATACATTCACAAAATAAAGTCATAAGTTTAAAACGCATTCTCGAATTTTACGCACAAAAAAATCACAATAACATTTTATTTGAAGTCCATTTCATTTATTGTCAAGCGTTTAAAAAATGGCGACGAGCTGGTTGTAAAAAAAAAGTGTTGCCAAAATAAAGGACGGTAAGTGGTGGTGTTGCTAACACAAAAAAATACTTTTAAGTAAAAATGGACTTCAAAGAACGCTTAGAACCTACGCTTATGGCAGCGAAAAAAATTTAAAATCGTAATTAAAATATCTCTTTTAGATTATTCTATTACCTATACAATAAGTAATCTTATGCTAATATTTTACAAAAATGTCGATTTCTCATGTCTTTGGGCTAAGACATTGAAAATCTTATTTCTTTATCATGGCGATATAGATGTCAGCGTATTATAGAAAACTATGTCTATATCTAATAATATACACACTTAGCACTATCCAGTCCGGTATATATGTCACTACGCACTGTTTCCATAAACACTCTTTGGATATTAGTCATTTGGCCAATTTTTAAATTAAAAGTATTGTCTATGATCCGCATAATGTCGCACGTAAATTGTTAAAAAAAATACTGTATTTTGAACGTAATATTCGAATTTGAAACGCGTCCATAGTCTACCCGAAGACTACAGACGCGTCAATGAACAGACAAACAGATTGTTACAAAAGACTTGCAACACTATACGGAGCAAGCCAGACACTGGGTTTTGGTGTAAAATTGTCTTTAGCTATCAACAGTCGACCGTGTGTAAACTTTGAAATAAAAAAAAAACTCAAACTTTAAAAACTACCATTTTTACTGCAAGCAACATTTTTAAAGGTTGCCACATAAAAAAATATTTCGATACGATATTATCAATTTTGGTGAGATAACCCAGTCACACGGCCGATGGCCCCCAGGGCTGTGTGTGTCCGTGTGTGTCCGTGTGTGTCCGTGTGCGTGCGTGCGTGTGCGCGTGCACGTGCGCGTGCGCGTGCGTGTCGCTAGGGCAGCGCGTGTGCGCGGACGGTGAGTCGCTATTGCTGCGGCGGCGCGCCCGCCGGCGGCTGCCCGGGCAGCTGGCCCAGGCCCTGTCCGACACAACACCACTGTTACATACCGCTTGAGATACATCATATACATATGTATACTGTATGTGTGTATATGAGACACAGTTGCATTAGTGTCATTATAAAAATGAAAAAAGGTATGCTAAGATGGTTCGGGCACATGAGAAGAATGAGGTATGAAAGACCGACCAAGAAAATATAGAGCGAAAGCGAGTGGTAAAGAAAGCCAAGGAAGACCAAGGCTGACTTATAAGATCAAATAGCTAGAGTATTAGGTGTCATATGGTGTCGCGTGGTATCGTGTGGTATCGTGTGGTGTCGTGTCCGTGTCGTGTCGGCTCCGTACCGGCAGCGGCTGGTGCGCGTAGTGCTGCAGCGGCGCCGGCAGCAGCTTGGGCGCCTCCTCCGCCTTCTCCTCCTCGCGCCGCTTCAAACACGCCGCTTTTGGGTTCAGGTTACGTTCTTAGGGAGAAGCAGTCACGCAACACTTGTAATTACATTTATATAGAGTACAAAGATTTTGACGTAAGGTATTATTACGGAAGGATTTCTTAAATTCGACTTGAAATGGAGGTTGTAAAATTACAAAGGATTTAAACTAGAGACAGCAGTAATCGATATACAGTCGCTGTCGTCCGCCCCTCGAGTTACATTCAAAAAATGCTTGAAAGTTTAATGTAATTATTATTGGTATAGTGCGATCGCAGAGCAGGAAGAATTTCGTACATTGACCTTTGGGCTTACTGTCAGAGCTTAAAAACATTTTTTGATAAATGTAACTATAATTCCATAAAATATGTATCCTGTATTCAAACAAAAAATATGCGTATTGTGTATTGTAGATATGTAAGTATGTCCATTTATGATTTTACAGAGTAACGACTTGAGTTTGGCTTAAATGCGATATGGGTTTAAGCCAATGATTAAAAAACCTACAACTATTAAGAAGTAGGTCCGTTAATCATTGCTTTAAGCCGTAAGTCCGTAAAACCTATTTCATTTAGTAGAAAAGAAACGAAGTACATATTTGTTTTAAAAATTTTTTTGAAGACGGCAAGGCAAACTAATAAATACGTGCACAATAACAAATAATACCAAGAGAAAAGGTTTACAATCTGTGAGACGGCGGTCACCGTAGCAATATATACGTGAGCGACAGAGACAAGTAATGATGGGTCATTGTGCGAAATTCTTCCCGCTCCGCGACCGCACTTTACTAGATATTTTATTTTGTCGTCATAACCAGTGATCGGAATCGTGGGTGTGATTCAATAGCAGGGCTCGGAAACCGGTTAATTTTCCAAACTGGTTTAGATCGTTGACCCCGAACCGGAATCGATTGCGGTTTGAATTATGGTTACCGGTATTTAACCAGTTAATCGAGAAACCGGCACGCTTATTACGTAACTTGCAGACAGCATGCGACAGCCAATATCGCGCGATATCTGTCAGAACGAGAATTTGTGTAATGTAATTTATATAGTGGCGCTAAATCTACCGCGAAAAATGCATTTTATGGTCATAGACTAATAGATAATAATAGATAGATACAATCGTCATGATACCAATTTTTTATTACAATTAGTCACCGGTCGCGTAGTGATCGCGTGGCTGTCGCTGTCTGCAAATTTTTAGGTAATAACTTCGCGGTTTTTTAAATATCCCGGTTCTGTTAAGCGAAATCAACCAGTTTTTTGAGTTGCCTCATGTGCAAGGTGCAACATGTTGTTTTTTGTTTAACATAATTCTCTACATCATACTAACTTATGAGCGCGACTTCCGTCAGCGCGGTGGTGACGTACAACAAATACAAGTAAGCGCGTGAGAATGAGACGAATGAACCATTAGCGAGTACAGAAAAAGCAAAGAACGCGTCACATGACATGACGGTGGCGCGCAGGTACGCAGAGTGCGTTGCGGTCGGCGTTGATCGCTCTAGGCAGGCAACGTGCGGTATAACCGGTTAATTTAAGTTTTAGTATCGGTTTTAGTTTCGTTTTCTTCACTAACCAGTAACAGAAATTATATCGGTTAATTCGAAACCGTTCCCTTCATTAACCGGTTAATCATAGAACGGAATTATAATCGGTTAAAGAACGATATTAACCGCTATTTCGAAACCGGTTCCGAGCCCTGATCAAAAGTATGGATTTAAAGCAAAACTAATGAATCAATTAGTTTATACAGATTTTTTTATTTGTTTAATAAAAACTGTTAAATTTTGTTTATTCCTAAAAAAAATATGGACTACAAGAATCATAATTGTTTTATTTACTTATTTTTGTAATGAGATTGTCGTTAATTTTTATGAGAATAACAGATTTTATACAGCAAAATGTTGCACATAAGCATTAGAATCATCCTCGTTTGGAATGCTAGTAATGTATTTACATGTTATATGTTATTGTAAAAATGAAGAAAGGAATGCTAAAATGATTCAGGCACATAGAAAGAATGAGTGATAAAAGATTTACGAAAAAAATCTACAAAGAGAAAGCGAGTAGTAAAGAAGCCAAAGACCAAGGCTGGCTTATGAAGATCAAACAGCCAGTGTTAGCCGACGGAAATGTCAAAGTACTCGCATACCTAGGCGAAAATGTGTGAGGAGAATGATGAGATTTGAGGAAGCGAAAGAAGTATGTAAGGGCCGCGACGTTTAGCGCTCCATCCTGTCTGACAACCCAGTTAGGAATACAGAGTGAAAATATGTGTTTGTATTTACATCCGTTACTAAGGTACCGGTCCAGGCCATTCCGGGACTTTTGATTCTAATCACACCATGATTCAGATCACTGATCACAAGAAATATTGGGTTTCAATCATGTTACTTTCATCTGGCAACATTAATGTTATGGTCACTCACCTCTGACTTGCTGCTCGAGCGTCATAATAACCTCGACCGCCATGTTCAAGATGCCCAATTTCGTCTGCGGCTTATCGCTCTTCAGGTGTGTCATACACATTCTGCCGAGCTCCTTTAGTGCCTCGTTTATATCTCTTATCCTTATTCTGTAAACACGATTTTAGTTTTTAAGGTTAAGCTTTATGGTAATGTCTGTCTGTTCTTATGCCACAATCTGTTTATTCCGTCATCTTTACACCTAACGAGTTAAAATATTGGACAGACATAATCCGACTTTTAATTCGGTAGCTCGGACCAACAATTATAATGTACGGAGCCATGTTGCCGCTCTTATCACCGTACGTCAACCGAGTTTTCATCACTTTCTATCTCATTGAGCGTGAAATTAGCTATGGTAAGTATGGCAACGTCGCATTGCCATTGTAATTCCTGTCAGCTGAGTCGGCCATGAAATTACAGTGGAATCTCGATAACTCGAATGTCAAGGGAAATGCAAAAAAATTCGAGTTAGTGAGTTTTCGACTTAACAAGAATTTCGAGATACAAAGGATTTAACTGCTAAAATTTCGACTTAGAAAGGGGCGACTTCTAAGTATATTTTTCAACTTGTAGAGTCAAATTTAAATAACAATTCGACTTAAGTTTATATATTTATTTACAGATTAAAACAAATTACATATTAATCGACATCGACAAGGAACAAACACAAAGTACACAGCTGTGTTACTTAGAAAGTTTAATGAATGTAGTCATTCATTGCACGTGTACAAGGTACGAACAATAACATTCCTTTTGGATTTTATTGATATGATTTGGGGAATCCCAAGTAAGACGTCATTGTATGTATTTTACTAACTACGACTTACTGAGTCTCCTTTTTGAAATTCGAGTTATAGAGTATAAATATGCTTATCAATACCTCGCAGGGAAATAACATTATGTTCGAGTTACAAAGTCTAAATAATTCGAGATACCGCGTAGGGGTTCAGCAGAAGGGAATGGCAATTTTTTTCGACTTACTGAGGATTACGACTTAAGGAGGTTCGAGTTATCGAGATTCCACTGTATTTGAAAAATACTCATAAATCTAAGTGTTTTGGCCTACTATGATAGTATCCAAAAATTTAAAAATATTTGTATCGTTGTACTGTGATCTTTCCAAGTCATTAGTAAGTCTAACAATTCGGTCAACAAAAAAGAACACCGTAAGATATGTATTTATTTACAAAAGAAAAATATATAAGTAGTATATCAGTTGTCTAGTACCCATAACACAAGCGCTGCGCTGCTTACTTTGGGACTAGATGGCGCTGTGTGAAATGTCTGAGTATATTATTATTAATTTGATTCTTGGTCCGAGTTTTGTAAAGTGATTTGACGTTTTCAAGGTAACCGGTTTGCAATTTATTAAATAGTGATGTTGACTTCATTGTTATTAGTCTGTAGCGGTTGTCCAACGGCGCTATCTGCTTGAAATTTCCTTTTCGGATGATTCCTTTCACGAGATAGCGGTAGCGTCGAAATCGTATGAATATTCTTAACAATAAAGACTGGACAAAATAGCAAAAAAAAAATTTGAAATTTGTTTATTGGAATAATTTAACAAATTATGAAATAGCGACGCTACAGGGCCATGTTAGCACCAAATTAAATAAATTAAATGTTGAGACTAGTCGATCGATTTAGTTGAATCGATATCGACTCAGTTCCAATACATTATTTAGAACTTTGACATATTTAAACGTCAAATCTCTCTACCGAAATTAACAGTTAGACTCTATAGTCTCCCAGTATACCCATCTATATGGGTAACCCAAAACCAGAAAATAACGATCGAAAAATTTAATAATGGGTATGCTGGAACTATTTTAAGTTTCATGTGATGAATTCCTAAAATGTTTAGCTACTTTCCGCTCAAACTCCAAAAACCACCCATCGACACGTGTTTCGCCTCTCAACGAAGCATCCTCAGGATATATCAGAGATCGGACTCGGCCAGCTAACCAGCACCGATCCGATTCGGTGCTGGTTGGAAGGCGAACACGTGTCGATTGGTGGTTTTTGGAGTTTGAGCGCAAAATAGCTAAAGATTTCAGCAATTTATCACATGAAATGGATTTCCGAAAAGTAATACCTGAGTACATACAATATTTTGAGTTTTTTAAATATACCGTTTCATTAGACTTCTAATTTGTAACCATGTTGTTAACGAGTGCATCTTATTTATATAATGTATTAAAAACAGACAATCGATAAATCAGGTATCATTTTGCGGAATTTCTTTTCACGACAAATTTACCACTAATAGATGTCGCATTGCACACGTCACGAATTTGTTAGACTGAGAGAAATATATGGCGTAAGCTTGTAATAGAAAGGGATGGTAATACACCTAATAGACCAGATGACTGCTATTAAATATGGTACATTTTATACATTGTATCAAAATAATTAAATATTTTGATTACAATTGAGAAAAAGTATTCGACATTCATTGATAGAAACTGAGCTATTGGTGTTTAAACTTCAGTAGTGAGAACAGAGCGGCGATGAGTTAGAGAGAGATAGCGTTACATAGCTGTGACGTCACAAAGTCGCGATGACATTGTACAGCCCTAGGAGTGAAGGCCGGTTTGACAAACATAGGTCGTCAAAGCGAGAAAGACTATATAGTGGCCCCGTCGACGCAATATCTGACGACCTTGATGGCGCAGTGATTTAGACGTTGACGAAGGTTCCGGGTTCGATTGCCGGTTGGGTCAATTTAGGATATCGATTGTCTTTTCTAGATTGTCTTGAGTCTGGGTGTATTGGGAACGCCCCTAGTAGTCGTTGTCTGGTTCTCATAGAACAGGGAATGCCCTAGTTTGAGACCAGATGATTGGTGTGCATTATCTGGCGTATTATTTTTTATTTTATCCATTAGTAGTAAATCTGTACTTTTTACATATTATTTATTTTTGAGTTATATTCCGCCAGTTTCAAACGAGGATGCGACAACGCGACTGTTTAAAGTAAAAATTGTCTAGTGATGCTTCGTTAAAGGCGAAACACGTATCGATTAATTTTCAAACTTTCGCGGAATGTAACCAAAAATAAACAAGTTAATGTTTAGTTTTAAGTTTATAAACATTAACGTTAAGATGTGTATGTACTCGTTTGATGCATTGTAACGAGTTAAATAGCATACTCTTATAATAATGTAAAGATATATTAAAACGGTCACAGAATGTAAAAAAATCTAGTTAATTGCAGTTATTTATTTTACTTATTATTTAAATACAAAATAGGTATTTTCAAAACACTTACAAGAAAACCAAATTCTCATTGTATTAATACGAATAAGGTTTATCCTCAGGATTTCTATCATAAAGACAACTTTAGCGTCCCCATATCTAATATTACACTATATATTAATTTTTCAAAATTTTTTTTTCTTTCTTCGTGGCATGGATTAACGCATTTGCCAATGTCACGTATTGTATTATTAATAAGTAGAATCGTTAATGCAAAACTCCTCCAGTAAAGTGATAGTAGACTTTACTGAAATTATAAAGGACTTCTTAGAAAAGCGCGAGAACTTCAGCTACACATGTTTATTTAGACCTACTCCATTCTTTTCACTTACACAGAACTTTAAAACACAATGTACTATCCACTTTTGTACTTTAAAACTCCCAAAAATTTAATAAATAGAAAATATAAATAAAATGACAACGTCAATTCACCCGTTCCCGCCAAAAATCGTTCAATTTATTTACTAACAGTTGAAGTGAAAACTTATATGATGTTCTAATTTTAAAATATACAATCTAGCCATAAATACTGTCACATTAAAAAAAACAATAATATTACATTTGAATTGGAGGAACCTATCCTTCTATGAATATTCACAATATTTCCTCATGTTCGCGCCAATCTTTGTTAAATATTCTTGTAACATTGAAATGGGGTGTGGTGATAGAGAGTGATAGCATTACACAAAACAGGTAAGGAGCCACAAGCAATTTTTGAAACTTTCCATCCGCTTGGTAATAATCGAATGCTTGTGATAATGTATATGTACCAGGCTTTAGGTATAATGAAACATCCTCTGTTTGTGACAGAAAAAAATCTGGCCGTCCACGTAGCATTCGTACTAAAAAGGCGATCAAAGCAGTGAAGGAAAGAATCCGAAGATATCCTCTCCGAAAGCAAAATATTTTATCTAGGGAAATGAATATAGCACCTAGAACCATGTCGCGTATTTTAAAAGATGACTTAAGACTTGCAGCTTATAAGAGACGCACTGGTCATTACTTAACTGATAATTTAAGGATGAATAGGGTGGTAAAATCGAAACAACTTGTTAGGCGGTATGCAAATGGCGGTCACGGAAAAAATTATTTACTGAGTAGAAAATGTTTACTATCGAGCAACATTTTAATAAGCAGAATGACCGAGCTTATGCTTAAAGCTTTAGAGAAGCTTCCCAATAAGTCGGTAGAGTACAACGTGGGTATTATCCGTCTTCAGTGATGGTTCGGTGGGGTGTTACCTATCAAGGAGTGACTGAGCCATATTTTTGTGAAAAAGGTATCAAAACATCGGGCCAGGTGTATCATGATACGATTCTTGAGAAGGTCATTAAGTTTCTTAACAACACCATGTTCTGTAACCAAGAATGGTCCTTTCAGCAAGACCCAGCACCGGGTCATAAATAAAGTTCAATCACACAAGCGTGGCTGGGAAAGAACATGTCTGACTTCATCAGAGCTGAAGACTGGCCGTCATCTAGTCCCGATTTTAATACACTTGATTATGATTTGTGGTCTCTTCTAATTTGGAGTCCCTAAAACATTCCATAAGATTGGCAGAGGCGAATTTTCCCATGAAGAAAGCGTGTGTTTCAATCGATAACTGACCACAACGTTTAAAGGATTATACCTCATAAAGGCCAATGGAGATCATTTTGTATGAGCTTCACATTTTTAAAATGCTATTATATTAATGTATAAACTAACGCGCACTGTAACAATAAACGTTTTATGTAATATAAAAAAAACTATTTTTTCCTTGTAACAATATTTATGGCAAGACTAGGTATATACGAGAACGCTTGATGTCGACTGGAGCCGAGTAGGTACACAAAATGTAACATAAATCATACGGAATTTGTACATATGTACATGAATACAAAAATATAACTGTAGCAGGTAGGAACGTATAGAAACAGTATGAAATACATGGAACTATCCGCTCAGTAATGATACGAGTAACAATATAGTAATTCGTACGTAGGATAAAAATAAGAAGAAAAACAAAAGAAAAAACGGAGAATTGAAGAATGTCGCCCTATTTAGTTTGTGAGAGAATGTAACGAATATAACGTTCTGTAATATAAAATTACTTTAACATGGAGGAAATCATGAAAAACAGAAAGTTCTATAATTTTACATCATTTTCCGAAAGTTAAAGGTTCTATAACTTTAGAAAAGCATGACAGAAGAGTGTGAAGTGTCTTCAATTATTTATTTATGATGGAGAGGATGTGTTGAAAGAATTATTCCTTTTTTAGTTTCTTTCAGCAACTCTTGTGACGCTATTATTGCCGGGTAAAAGGCGCATAACTCGTCCAAGAGAAGTCTTTTTTTCGACTCCGGCTCGAAGGACCATACTTGTGTTCTCAATTAGAGGCAATAAACGGTAAAAAAAAGAAAATATTGAAAATACAATAAGATTTGACTTTAATTTGATTTGACAAGAATTGTCATATAATTTTGTACGAAGAAAACTAATGGTATATGACGGTTGACATCTGTCAAATAGAAAAAAACGCACAAGATTCGTGAATGCATGTTATTGAACTATACTCGAGCGTATCGATACCTACATATTATTATCGAATCAATATCCTACTAATATTATAAATGTGAAAGTTTATGAGAATGTATGGATGTTTGTTACTCTTTCACGCAAAAACTACTGGACAGATTTTGATGAAACTTTACAATAACATAGCCCATACATCAGAAAAACACAGGTTATAATTTATAAAAATATTATGTGCCTTTGAACTTCACGCAAACGAAGTCACGGGCAAAAGTAATCAATAATTGTAATCAATCTGTAAGACAGGAAAGTAAAAAACTCTGAACAGGCACTTATTCGATATCTTCTACCACAACATGGTCCGATCCTTTAATAAACATTACAGAAATGTGTCTGTGACAGCACTTACAAGCCTCGAGTTTAAGGTATATTGTGTAAACCATGACCAGATATCAAATAAAAACGGACACGTATTTGTTATCCCAGTTTGGATATAATTACGCATATAGATACATGCTGGGGCAGACCATGTTATCGTAGTAGATATGGCAACTAAACATATGGTAACTAAATGGTACATATGGCACCTAAAAATATAGAATTATTGAATCAAAAATACCGAATATGGGGCTGATCAACAATTTTTTGTAAATGGCAACTAAATGGTACACATGGCAACTAAAAATATAGAATTATTGAATCAAAAATACCGAATATGGGGCTGATCAACATTTTTTTGTAAACCGAATATGGCAACTAAATGGTACACATTTTTGTATTGGTTGATTAATTAGGTAAATTTTTACCTATTTATGGTAGTAATAACTGAAAACGATAGATGATTATTATAAAATCGTAAATATATCTCAAAGACCAGTAAAGTTGCACATTGGACAGCTGAAAGTCTTTTGTCTCCTGAATAACCAATGAGTAAGCAATAATAAAACATTGTTAAAAGTTAGTTTAACCTATAGATATATGGCTTTATGATAAATACAGTTTTATGTATGAAATGAATACTTTGGTAATTATATTTTTCGTGAAATTTATTTCAGTAATTCAGGAGCAGTAATGAGACAAAAATCACATACATATAGTATCTGGGCAGCTGAACTTTGCTCAGCGTCTTTTAGGTTAGATTGTATACCAAAAGTCTGATCACATTTCAGGATTTGAACCCACGCCCTTCGGCATGGTAGACCTACGCTCTAGCCACTGTGTTACTGAACTATGATGCGAAATTACCAATAAATACTAATTACCAATTTTAACTGTGTGAAAACAGTGCAGTAGGAGTCAAACGCGGACCTAGTTACAAATAAAAAAAAAAAACAAGAAAACAAATTTTACCAGAATTGAGACCTAGCTAGATTGGTTTTTCGCCCCCCTAAACTCTTATATTGTAAATTTCATCGAAATCGTTAGAGCCGTTTTCAAGAACGCATTACTCGTATAATAATCTTTGTATCAGTTCACCCTAGGCATTAATGGAATATTTTGAACTATGCATACCTCTCTCTCGCGTTGTTGGCTTGCCTCCGTTCCTTTTCTCTTAACGCCTTAGCTTGAGGATCAGCCTCGTCGTCGCCTTCGTCCGCCGACGAACAGCTAACGAAGGAATTACCCCTCATTGACGTGCACCTTGAAGGTGTTCGTCTGTGACGTGGATCATAGACGTAGCTTATATGGATGACGAGCCTTCATTGACTATTAAATAGTAATTTTTGAAATTCTAAACAGGCAACACTAAAGCGGCTTTTATAGCTCCCACTACGGCTTTGATCACACTTGACGGTTAAGTCTGGGCATGTATTTGTATCGATAAAAACAAAAATCAATTTGAAAAATTGATTCGAAATTAGTTTCTATGTTGATATAAATTATAGTCTGGCAAATCAATCGTGTCATTATATACGAATAAGATTGTGTCGGCATAGTTTCAATTTGAAATAATTGAATATTTGTTTGTGACACTTTACAGGGTTAATTTAAAAATACTAATAACCTCTTAGTGCAAAATTTCTGTCGTCATACCTAACAACTTTTGTTCTACGACTTTTTTCAAAACTTAATACGTTCGTCAAAAAATATTTGTTAAGTTTTGTTGTACTGTCTGAAACGTAATTACTCTGTACGTATTTCCAATGGTACTGTACGTAATTCCAGTGCAAGCGCACCGGGCCTCAGCGCCCCGCTGCGCGTGTGTACGTGCGCCGCTTTAGCGACCGGGTAGAGTAGGTGCCATTTTGAGATACATTTAATGTATTTTTATTTTTGTATGAATGAAAAAACTTATGAATTTTTAAGTCATAGAACAAAATTTATTGAGGATAATGTTGTGCAAAATGCTAAGAGGTTATTAGTATTTTTAAATTAACCTTGTATACGAATAATATTCATTGCGTCGCTTCAATCACAAATAATTCAATTCTCGTTTTTGTAAATTATTACAATTATTATTTATTACACAAGTGGGCATTTAACTGCGGTGCTCAAATAAAAAAAATTGTAGCTTAGAATGGACTATTATCGCCAAAACACTTTTTAGACAGTAGTCAAACGAAAATTCGCTTTGGTTTTAAGTTCTGTAATGAGTTTTTTTTTATTCATGGCATGACGAACAGATTAGCGCATTTGACAATGTCACGTATTGTATTTAGTACAATCGTTATCATAAAACTCCTCCAGTAAAGTTATAGTAAACTTTACTCAAGTTTTATAGGACTACTTGGAGCCCGAGAACTTCAGCTACACATGTTTATTTAGACTACACATGTTTATTTAGACCACTGGTTCCCAAACTTATTTTGTCTACTGAGTCGAGAGCTCATGCAGTCGTTGTCTAAGATGCCTCCTAGCTAAATGAAATTACAAATCACCCCCCAGGCCTCTACACAACGCCCCCATTTTTTTTGGTCCCTTTAGGCCTGCAGCGCTCACAAGGGGGCGTTATCGCTCACTTTGGGAATGGCTGATTTAGACCTACTCCATTCTTTTCACTTATACAGAACTTTAAAACACAATTTACTATCACTTTTAAAAAATTCTAAAAAAATTAAAAAAAAATTCTTTCCACGCGAATAAATAGAAGAAAAGCTTTGCAAATACAATAAAAAAGTAAAAGAAAACGGTACGAAAATTTGAATACGATACAAATTCTCCCAAACTTAACTTTAATAGGCGGACGACCCACGCAGAAACCTTGATCAAAAAAGAAAATTACCTCGTTCACGAAGCGAGCGCGCGAGAGAGAGAACTGCCGACCTCCTGTATTAGTCACAAAGAGAAAAAGAGAATACCGTAGAACATATAACACAGCTACC
Source organism: Zeuzera pyrina (assembly GCA_907165235.1). Lineage (NCBI taxonomy): Eukaryota > Metazoa > Arthropoda > Insecta > Lepidoptera > Cossidae > Zeuzera > Zeuzera pyrina. Next base: position 11,207,747 of record OU015645.1, on the reverse strand, counting down.
ACAAAAAATATACCCAACGCCACGGTAGAGTTGTCAGTGTATGACAAGTTAGTACTCACAGCACAAATTGCTAGCGACATTCTATATGTAACAGAATTAACCACAATGCTCGTACACCGTGAGTAAATAATTAATTTATATAAGTAGAGAATTACTAAGTTTTTATTATAAACTAGGATTTAGTTACTTCGTTTATCTATACTAATATTACAAAAAGAGAGCGCCGATTTTATAAGTTTGTTTATATGCGGAGAGTAATCTCTGGAACCTGTTCCAGAACATTATTCCAGATGTACATAAGCTATACATTATGTATGCAACCCGGGCGAAGTCGGGATGGACCGCTAGTTATTAATAAATATAAGACATATTAAAAACAGTTGTTTGGATTTAGTGAAAAATTACAAAAAAAGCAGTTTCTATTTTCTGGTTAATTCTGTCACATGTATACAGGGTGTCCCTAAAAACCCCCATTTATTTCTCTGATTTTTTTAAACTTTTAATGTTGTCGCGGACCGCGCAGAGCGGAGGATTTTCTTATAACAGAAAAATTGGTTCTATTGCCATTCCATAAAGAATATTTGAACATACATTTATGTAATCAAATAGAAATAATATTTAACTTTAAATAATATATGCGCATGATAGATTTTGGTAAGATTGTGGCAATCCTCATTTAATCTTCCGTGATATGGGTTCACCTAGAGCGGCTACTATTGGGACATTGTTTTCGAATTATAATTTTGTTTTCAATGCAACAACAAATATAATATTTACAATAAATACAAGGTCGCAATAGTACGTGCGCACTCGCATAGACTCTGATCTGGTTTGACTTTGGTCTGCGCTGAGTCTTAATGTCAGAAAAGTCTGGGAAGGAGCTGGCTTTCTCTAATCTCCTGTATACATCTGTATACATTTATGAATAGTGATAAAATATTTGGATAGGATCTACCCTCTATTTATGTTTGATGTGATCCATGCTTTTAGGGACAGCCTGTATAATGAGAACCTTCAGATATCTAGGTGTTAAATGACGGCAACGTCTAAAGCTTTCGTATATCTCGACCCATTTGGTTGGCAGATGAGATTATAGCAAAATGAGATAGCTTGTGGTAACCAATTTATAGAATTAGCTAATAAATGTTAAATCTACTATATATCTATTGCTTTCTTACCTTAATCCCGTATTTTACACGAAGAAGAAAAAGAGAGAATTATACACGCCGTAACTTTAGTAAATTTAAAAGTACTAATAATTAATTATACCTAGGTGAAAATGTCTGAGGAGAATGATGAGATTTGATGAAGCAAAAGAAGTATGTAAGGACCGCGAAGCTTGACGCTACGTCCTCTCTGACTACCCCGGTAGAGATACAGCGTGAAGATATGTATGCATTTATATACATACTAATATATAAAAGCGCGCGCATTCGAATGCAACAAGCCAATCAATTGAATTTTTGAATTGGAAATTGAATTTTTGTATATTTGCTGGTACATTTTTAAATGTACTTACTTGTATATAAAACATTATTGCACATTAGGCATTGCTCCAGGAAATGCACTGTGCCGAAATTACCGTGAATTCCCGGTACCGAAATTACCGGGAATTCCCGAGAATTTTTATAATTTTCAGTACTGGGAAATTAAACGTATTTGCCGGGTATTCCGGTACTACGATGGGCGAAACTAAATTCAATGTTTATGTCTTTATTTAGCTGTAACGGTTGCGGGTAATGTCAAAAAGAATAAAGAACGATTTATCTGTTTGATACTATGCGATGTTTAATTCGATACTAAAATGTTTATAACATTTTAGCATCTACTATTTGCTAATTACTTATTACGAGTTAATTAAATACATTGTCTGAAACAAATGTGGGTTATTGTATTTTTTTTTTCTTTCTTCGTAGCATGGCGCACAGATTAGCGCATTTGCCAATGTTGCCAACATTTGAAGTAAATTTGTTCTTTCTTCCTATCGTAAAACTCCTAAGTGATAGTAGGCTTTACTGAAGTTATAAAGGACGTCTTGGAAGAGTGCGAGAATTTCAGATCCGCATGTTTAAGACCTACTCCATTCCTTTCACTTAAACAGAACTTTAAAACGCAATATACTATCACCTATGTACTTTAATATTCCCAAAAATGTAGGAAATAGAAAATCTAAATAAAACAACCTCACTTCTCTCTCGTACCCGCCAAAAAGTCCTATTGCAATATTTTGTGATGAAGAAGAAATCACCTGACGCGTCTAGCTTTAATATTATCATTAGGTGAACGTTTAACGCATTTTTTCTTTAAATTTTTTTCTCTCTTTCCTGTAGTACTAAAAATATTGAATTTTCCGATATACTGATATACTTTTGTACCAGGAATTCCAAATTTCTTTCCAGTACCGGATTTGCAAACCCTTACACACATTATATATTAAGGATAGTGTAACCGAAAATAAAAACTAGTATGGAATGATACGCACTACTATTCTTCACACAATACACATTCTTCATATTATATACATATATTTAAAATTAAATAAATAAGATAATCGTTGTCGCGTCTGTTATAGTGCAATTTCTGAACAACTTGATCGATAGAGGTTATATTCCCTCAATATATCTATTTTGTCAAAACGATGGTTCATAGCTATGCTAGAATCCGATTGTAGAGCGCTGTGTTACAGTTATTAACAAATTCTATATTTAACACGAGTGACATCGCGGAGCACAACTAGTAGATACATGAAACAAGCGCGATAAGTCTATCTCACGCTCACGATCAAAATACAGATTCCAACATAAAGAAGATGGCGCAAAAAACAAAATGGCGCGTAAAACAAAATGGCGTAACGCAATGATTTTTACATACTGTGACCGTTTCTTGTTAGAAATAATGGTGATTCACTGAAACTTACAATGTATGTTAGTACGGAACACGAATAAGAAAAAGCAATTATTTATTAGATAAAGCGATAAAACCCAGAGTGAAAATATCTGCAGATGCATTACATTTAAAAAACGTATCTCGAACGTAGCTCATGTAGACTAAACACAACATTTCATCCACAAAAAAACGTAGTTCCTTATCGATTGATCGCAGGAAGAATCGATAATCGATAAGCAAGTGTCGCGCGAGTAATGCAAGTGCAGAGTCGTCGACAGCCAGTACACCGCACCTCTCCCGCACGTTGTTGGCCTGGCGCCGCTCTCTCTCGCGCGCCGCCTTCGTGTCGGGGTCCACGTCGTCCTCGTCCGCCGACGAACAGCTTTGTAACGGACACGGTCATGGTCACGGTCAAGGTCACGGTCACCCCGCCATACCCCTTTTAGGGTTGAAGGGGTGAAATAAAGCAATCCAATCACTGTTTATAATAATGCGCCAGACGAGCACGCCACTCGTGTGACGTCTCTATTACAACGGGTAATATACAACGAACTGGGAGAGCGTTCAGTGACACTTGGATTACAAAATGATTTACAAGAGTTTGTATTGCCAATTGACCTGATCCGGGACCTAGACGTGAAAGGAATGCCCTGACACTGCGCCTACGGGCCAGTCATCAAAATTCTTTAACCTATTGAATACCTAGGACATGACTCAAATTAACATCGAATATAAGCATTAATGAACATATTGTATAGACTCAGGTGTTACTTTGCGGAAATCCATTTCTTGTGATAAATTCCTAAAATCTTTAGCTATTTTCCGCTCAAACTCCAAAATCACCAATTGACACATGGTTCGCCTCTCAACGCAGCATCCTCAGGATATACCCGAAATAGGATCCAGTCAGCTAACCAGCACCGAATCCATTCGATTCGGTGCAGGTTTTAAAGGTTTTAGGAATTTATCACATTAATGCACATGACAGACGATTTTCAGGGGTTGATATTGCATCCAAATACGACTAAATAAATGAATATGACTAATACCCAGTTACAGGAACTGCCGTTAAAGATAAAGTCTACTGTACTAATAAAGATTCTACTGTCACTTTCCGACAATCTTACAACCAATAAAACCAGTATGATTTTTAATACAGCATTGACTTAAATTAGGGGTGCCTTATGACCGATTTTACCAGCAATATCTAAGTCGTCACATAATATATACCACTCAGATTAAAGGGACCCCTAAACCGGTTCTTAGATAATATTAATATTTATCAATCTAACGGTTCCCTAGTAATATCAGACACAATTATGTGACATATTGTTTCAATAGTGACTATTCGTTTCCAAAAGTTTAGCGATAATTAAGTTCTATATATCATAACATAATACATTATTTTGGATATTGCTAAAAACTAACACTAAAAACTGTCACGTAGTGTAATGGGTACGAAAATCGAGTTTCTAAGTTTAGGGGATCTTTTAACTATATAGGGGCTCCTAGCGTTTCATGAAACGCGAAATCATCGTTAGCGGTACCCTATCCTTTTTTTGGAGTTTGAGAAGTATTAGGGGTTTCTGTTTAAAACGGGAATTAGGCCCCTATACCAGAACGATACACAAGTGTAAATCTCTGATTGAGCACGGTTAGAAAGGGATACTGCTATATACGATGAATAACAGCGTTTCTTTTTAATTATTTACAACCAGAAATTAGCAGACTTAGAAAGAATGAGTGATGAAAGACTGAGGAAGAAAATCTACAGAGCGAAAGTGAGAGGTAAAAAAAGGAAGACCAAGGCTGACTTATGAAGATCAAATAGCCAGAGTGTTAGCCGACGGAAATGTCAAAAGCACTCGCATACCTAGACGAAAATGTGTGAGGAGAATGATGATATTTGAGAGAAGCGAAAGAGGTAAGAACCGCGACGCTTGGCGCTCCGTCCTCTTTGACTACCCCGTTGGGGATACAGCGTGAGGATATGTATGTATGTATTTACAAGCAGAGATTCACACTTGAGTATCGTTCTGGAATACGGGTTTTAGTGCTTTGAGTTGGCAACACACTTGTGACCTGAGGTTCTTTTTTTGATATTGGACACTTCAATTAGCCTCAATCCGCTTATTATAGTGGATTGCTCGCTCGCTTGTCTTCGTTGTGGTATAAAAAAAACTTTAATGTATGTTCTTACAACTGGGCATTACTAATTACATAGAAATGATCTTATTAATGTGATTGGATACCAATAGATACGACTTCTCAAAAAACAATTTAGTTACCAGAAGAACCAAAACTAGAATCCTATCAAAAGATATGGCCAACGTCATCACTGGAACTCAGTCGAGACCATACCTCGAGGAAGAGGGGTAGCGTGTGTTTCCGCTGTTGTAGGGGGCACTTCTGAGCCTGAGATGTGCTTCGACACAGCGCTCGAGGGTCCGATGCGTATCGCAGGAGATCGCGGAGGCCTTAGTCATGCGCCGATGGAGTTATAGTGGGTAAGTCCCATGTGACAGAATCTCACCCCCGGGGCGTTGAGTACCCTTTTAAAGGTCACTCCCACATTAGGTACTTTGAACGGACAATACTTCCGATTTTTACAAATGATATTAGTGATTGGATTGGTTTATTTTTGTTTTACAAACAATAGACAATCACTTTTTGTACAGTCAACGTCGACAAAATGTAAACATTTCACAACAAAATTGAAACTATTTTAACATACCAAAAATATTTTTTATAATGAAGCTGTAGTGATGTGCAAGTCTACGGTAACTGTACATCTATAAAAAGTTATATAAATATTATTGTATTTTGTTTTGTGTTTTGTACAGTGTATTTGAAAGCGAATTTAATTGGAACATAATAATTGTAATACGGACTGATTTTCAAGAAACTTCCAGAATTCCAAATTACCAGTTATTACAACATATTTGAATAAACTCTGTTTAAATACTTATCTTTTCTTCTGTGTATAATTATAAATAAGAAAACTGATTGACATATCAAAACAGAACTCAAACTGCTTAGAAATTTGAAATTTTTCACACAGCCGTGCAATTCTGTAAAAACTCGAATCACCCAAAGCGAGACTCGCTCGACAATTCACCCCACTTCGCATTCGAACTCACTTGACCTTCAAATGGAATTCTCTAAACCAAACATTCTAGGAGCGAAGAGAAGTGATCTTAGATGCGAGTTTGTCGGGGATTGCTTTAAGAGTAAACATCTCAGTTGATATTTCGTCTTAGAGTATTTTAACTTCTTCTGAGATAATTACGATAAATAAAAGTCGTTTATTTAGATTGGATTGTTACATTTAGCGAAACTTCATAAAATTAATTTACGATAGTACAACTCGCCGCCGCCACTCATCGAGGCGGCGCTAGTATCTCTGTCGACTTTAGAGAATACCAAATCACAGTTGACAATCTCACCGCGGATTCAGAAGTGAATTTGACTAATTTGCGTTAGAGAATCGCACTACAGGTCTCTTCTCTTGACTGTGTTATACATAACATAGTTAAGAATTATGAAATGAAATGAATTATGAAAATTTTTGATATTCAACATCCGAAAGGCCGAAATAGGGTATCAAAGATAATATATAAAAAGAAAATGTAACAAATTTATTAAATAAATAAATAATTAAGTAAATATATGACTACTTTTGATAATTCTACCTCTGAGAAGATAAAAAAGGGGTGTCTACGTATAAATGTGTATGTATTCGAGTGCGTGTACATGCGTGGACATTTGCATGTGTGTGTGTATGAAATGTGTATGAATGTGCATATGTGTGAATGTAATTGAATGTGAGTGTGTGTGTATGAATATGAATGTGTGTGTATGCATGTGAATGTGTGGGTATGAATGTGTGTGTATGAATGTGAATGTGTGTGTGTGTGTACGTGTGTGCGTGCACGAGAGCGTGTAGTAACTCACTATCGACGCGACCGTTTGGTGGAGGGTGCTTTGGCCGCCAGCGCGTCCGCACTGCCCGACGATGACGGCTTCGAATCCAGGCCTGAGTCCGGTGGTTCTTTGCGTTTCTCTGGAAGATGATCACAAAAATATTTACCATATCTTAGTATTCTATAGATTCAAAATATTATGTACAAAAATTCACTTCGCTCTTCTTCCCTTTTTTATGTTTTTCATACGGAATAACCAAACGAGCAAACATTCCATTTACATACAATAACAAGGTTAAGAAAGCACTTTAGGTTGTAAATGCATTGTCAACCCTGAGAACTAAGATATTGTGTCTCTCGTGCCGGAAATGTGGTGAACACAACGGTACAAGCACTGCTGTTTGACGACAGGATTAAGCAAGTAAGATGGTGTCTGTTATCAGGATTGACCCCGTACAAGGTCCTACCACCCGCATACTGTAAAATTGACCCTTTTTTAGTTATGTAGGAGATATCTGCACACAGATCCGAGCCTCCTGGAGAAGAGGCTGGGTTATCACTAAACCATCTGCGGCTGTCTCCCTCGGCGCGTTGTCGAAGGGCCCCGAGATTTCCTATGGAAGGCACCGGGCCCCCTCTCGAGCTTTGGGGGGGACAACTACAGTTCCCTCAGACACCGTCGCAATGACACGATAGTGCGGACCACACGCGTTGTCGTTCTCCTCACCACGAAATTTACCCAAGTGTTAGCAGCACTGATGAATAAAATAACACTGACGCCTTCTAACAGAGTACGAAGGTTTTCGCGACGTTATTAAGAAGAACGACTAACAGTTTGCTCCTTGTTATCGCTGTGAGGTTATATAAATCAAAACTCTTTTGGTTTTACGACTGCTGCGCGAAGAGTTTAAACTTTAAATAAATAATTACTAAATTGAAGTCGTTGAGCTGGCAGCTTCTTCCGTCACCGCATCAGTTTGGCTACTCAAAGAGGCAATGCTGCCAGCCTGCTGGGCGCCGTAAGCAATGACGGCTTTCTAAGCGGCAACTTCGAGAAAGTCTACTTAAGATAATATTTAGTTTTAAGTTGACTATTAACGTTAAGATACGAGTATGTATGTACTGATTTATAGCAATATTTTCCTAATTGAAGTAAAGTTTTGGGTGTTCCATTCCATTGTATCAAACGTTAATTCTATCGTATTTATCAGTAGTGTATAATACCGTACAGATACATGAGATAGTACAAATAACTCACTGGTGTTGGGTAAGAGATGCCTCTCCATTTTAACTGGCGGCTCGTGAAGGTGCGGTCCGAGGGCGGGGGGCACTCCCGCAAGTCGCCCCACTGTAAGGGCACACCATACGATCGATATTATATACCATGGAGCAGTATTTAAACTAGAGGCCGCACTCTGAGAAGGTAGATGCTGTCGACTACTCTTGAAACATCTCTACCTATATATAACAATTTTATGCAATATATACTAGTAAAAGTATTTCTGAGTTATTTCCAGGAGTTAGGAGACAGAAATGCAACATTAGTGATCGAAGTTTACTTAAGATCATATAACTTGTCTTCAACTACTTCCTCAGAGTCCGGTATCCATTAAGATTCAAAGATTCTTTACATATATACAAGCCAAATACCACACATTCACTCATTCACTCACTGACCGAATGAGTGAATGATTAACCACGAAATCTCAAAAACTACTACAGCTAGGATTATGAAAGTTTGTTGGTTATTGGTGTAATGTAAAGGTCCACAAAAAAAGGATTATTGGAAATTTTCATTTTGAGGGGGAAAAGAGGGGAAACTTGATTTCTATATGAAACTCATATATGGAATGAAAGACACAGCTGTGAAATTTCACATGTGTTTCGTATTTTTGTAAAATTTGTCTCATAAATTGGGGCGCGGTTTAAACTTTGTATGAAACTGCTACGTTTTCACGGCTATGCCGCTGGATTGATTTTGATGACATTCAGAATGAAAATAGATTAAACTCAGAGGCTACGTTTTTTGTTATTTCAAAAGAAAAAAAGAAGGCCGACTCTCGCCCCGCGATTAATTGTTTACTCTCGGCCGAATACTTCACGTTGTCGTACGTAGGATGAAAAAAAACAATGCACATGGATACGTTTTTCATGTTTATTTGTAACGATTGGCGAATGTCGAGCGGCAAAACGACTACGGTGCAACCCCGACTGAGTCTTAATCATGCTAAATATTGTTGTTGTGTGCGTGGCATGACAAGTGCGTTATTAGCACGCACACCAATATAAACCGTAGTCGCAAGCTTTCTATGAGGTTATCATACTATTACATTTATACTGTGGTCACGCAGCTCTAAATATGAAATAAATTCGCAATCAGCGTTTATTTATGTATTCGTTAATAACTTTTAGGCTAAATTCAATGCGGTTTTCACAATCGTTTAGATAATTAAACGAGAAAACTTTATGTGTATAACACATTCACATTTAATTCATAGAAGTAGATAATTTACGTTTCGTTTTCAAGTTCCTGTGCAAATACTCCAGACGATAGCAGATAGTCGCATTTAAATGATCGAATTAACGAGTTTATTCTATGCGACAGCAACTGTCACATTGTATATTATTTTGCTTTGTCCCTCAGATAAACGTGGATGACGAATTTAATAAAATCTCCAAATGCCTCCTCGGTCATATACCCCTTGATCATATACCCCCTCGATCACATATGTCTGAGATGTAGGTATCTTTGTAAAAATGTTATTATTTTACGTTAGTAACTAATTAATCTGTGTTATTATATTACATTATTAAGGTGAGGGTATATTTATGCATAATGTTCAATACAATACAATAAAAATTGATCGATCGATCTCGAGTAGAGAATCGATTTAGTGAATTGTTTGCGGACACCCAAAAATGCGCACCCTACATATATCGAACACTGCCGTCACCTTAGTGCTCTCGGAGCCAGATTTAGCACTTTTTGGAGTCTTCTTTTATCTATCCCATGCAAAATTTAAAAAACCCGTAGAACGATTTTTGAATGTCTGTCGCCTATTCACTGGATCGATTCACTGCTCGAGATCGAATGATCGATTCTTCCATTAATCGATCTCAGATCGCCATCCCTAGGAAAGTTGTGCCAACAACTTGGAAGGTGTAAATGCGCTTTTATATAAACATGACAGTGGTCTGCATCATACCTGTGTGTGGCTGGTGGGGATGGTGCACGTCCTGTGGGTACAGCTCTGGTGCCTCTGCGTGGTTCCGTAGAACGTTGATCGCGTCGTCCAAACGCTCCTCCATACGAGCACCCTACATATATATAATACATAACTTATACACAAGACATGTCTATAGGCCCTTCTGTAAAACGCCTATGTTTTATATGATTTTAATTCATGAGCTAGATAACAATTACAAAGCAATAAATACCTAAATGATAAAAAGTGGTAAAACTCGTAGTAATCCTTCGAATTTTTAATAGTATATTGTGCAGCAAGTGCGGTAAGTCATTGCCAACTGGAACGAAGGTGAGCGCACGAGCGAAGCGAGTGCGCTCATTCGCTCGAGTGGGCAATCGAGAACACCGCACGAGTTGCAGATACTATTTTTATTACTACTGCGGAGATAATTTCGGTACAAAGAAAAATTATAGAAAGTAATAACTTTGTTATTATTTATTATGATATTAATCTAAAACTTTGAAATAAAGATTTTCTTTATCTTTCACACTGGTGTTCACACATATTCATTTTACATTCTTTTTTTTAAATTTTGAACTTGCGCGCGACAAGCTAAATTGTAAAATGAGAAAATAGCTACTTATCTACCGCAAAAATATGCGTTTACATACTGTTTATCTCGCATGAGTAATAAAAATGAATTTTTTTAAACAAGTGTTAACAATATTAATATTAACAGTATTTTGTTGTGCTAACACTGCCGCTGCCAACTCTCTCTCTCGCTTGGCAGCTCATACAGTAATGTACGCTTGGTTATATTAAATTAATTCAATGATAGGACTTTTTGGGGGGAACGGGTGAAGTGAGGTTGTCATTTTATTTAGATTTTCTATTTTTTACATTTTTAGGAGTTTTAAAGTACAACAGTGATAGTATATTGTGTTTTAAAGTTCTGTGTAAGTGAAAAGAATGGAGGAGATCTAAATAAACATGTGCAGCTGGTCTTGCGCTCTTTCAAGAAGTTCTTTTTAACTTCAGTAAAGCCTACTATCACTTTACTGGAGGAGTGATAGGGAACTTATTTAGTGTTTCTCCAACAGTTACGTCATTAGGCTGATGGTCTTGTTACCAATGCCTTAAGAAATATAAATAAATAAATTAAATAATACAGGGTATTATTTAGTAAATATATGTGACATAGACAATATATGGTGAATACCATATGAGATAATATTAATCGATAATAAGTTTTAAAACTGGTAAATAACACTCGTAAATGCTTGGGGTAATTTCCTACGACAGACGGTGTCCTAGTGTGAGAATCTCGGACCAAGAAACTTATGAACAGTGTCATAAAAAATTGCCGCCCTTACCACCGTGTGTTAAACGAATTTTCTATTTCTTTGCACTGTCAGTGTATTTCGTGTCAGCTTATGACCAGAGGTGTAAAAAATAGTTTATTAAAAGTTACCTTTTGTCATTGTTACTTTTTTGACTACTGTTTCTGTGTACTTTTCTGTGCAAATAAATAAAAAGAAAAAATTAAAAAAAAAAGTATTTAAATACAAAATGCAAATTGCTTAGTTTTTTTTCCAATTACAAATACAAAATGGTTACAAAAGTATTTATATATAAAATAGGTATATTCAAAATACTTTCTTCGAATAAAATATTTATTTTATTTTTATTTAATATAAAATAAATAAATAAAAATATTTTTTTTCGACGACCTTCGTGGCGCTACGGCTAAGCGCGTCGGAAAGTAAACGGTGGTTGCGGGCTCGATTCCCGCCCCGAGTCTGGGTATTTATGTATAATATGTATTTATTTACAAAAAAAATGTATATAAGTAGTATATCAGTTGTCTAGTACCCATAACATAACATAACATATAACAAGAGCTGTGCTGCTTACTTTGGGACTAGATGGCGCTGTGTGAAACGTCTGAGTATATCATTATTATTTCACTGATTTTAACACTAGTTTTGTTCGAAGAGTTCATCTTGCGTGTTTCGTCTATGTGGTCTCATAATCATTCCACCAAACGGAAATAGACCTGGAAGTGTCTCCAGGTCTATTGTAGTATTGGAATTATTGGTATTGGCATTGGCACAGAAACAGTTCGACTTGCAATGTTGGCATTATTGTAGGGAACATTTAGGATCAGTGCGTTCTTAAATAAAGTAATTATGAATTTAAGAATGAAAAATACGAAATATGTAATAAAAAAAATAACAAAACCATTTTGCATTTTACAAAATAAAATACAAAATGCATTTTGAAAAAAAGTATTTCAAATGCAAAATAAAAATAGGTATTTTGCATTTTGTATTTGCATTATAAATAAATATATTTCAAATAAATCATATCTCTGCTTATGAGTAGGTCATGAAATAATTATTTGCATTTCTTGATCCGAGGGTGAGATAAATAATTTAAAAAAAAAGTGTCTCAGGTGTTACTTTGCGGAAATCCATTACATCTGATAAATTCCTAAAATCTTTAGCTATTTTCTGCTCAAACTCCAAAAACCACCAATCGACACGTGTTTCGCCTCTCAACGAAGCATCCTCAGAATATACCAGAGATAGGATTCGGTCAGCTAACCAGCACCGAATCCGTTCGGATTATCGGAATTTTTCACAAATAAAATATGTATTTCAACCCACCGATCACCTATTACTGAGAAGTCTGATATACTGAGAAAGCGATTTCGATTTTGCGATCGAAAATGAGAGTCGTTGAGAAATGAGAATGTCGTTGTGACATGACCGATAAGCACTCCTAATAAGTGTTACTATGACTTTTACCACTTTTTATCAATTAATTACTTATATTTATACTTTTTATATTTCATTTGGTTTGCTGTCTTGAAATATCTTTCTTGCTGTAATAACTAAATATTTTCAAATTTTTAAATACAAAGTTTGGATAAATAAAAGTTATTTAAATAATGTTTCAATCCTTTCACACTGTGTTTAGTATATGTACATTATTTATATAATCCAATTAATATTTTATATATCCTTGAATGAAACTAGAATTTGTACATACATTTAAAACTTAGGCTAAAGTGAATATTACTGATATTTTGGTTTCAAGTGATTGTCCCTAGACTTAAAGTTCTAAAATTATTTTTAGACACAAAATAATTAAATCTGTTATTCCTATTTCCTATACATATTTTGTTACCCTGATGGCTTAAAGACCATGTATACTGGTTGAAAATCTAATTGTCGACGTTAACATAAATAAAAAAAAACGATTAACTACAAGGTCACGTTATCTACTTCATAACATAAAATAAAACACAGGCAACACTGAATTAGTATTACACGCAAAAATAAGACAAAGCATCAAACCATGCTAATTAAAAATAATTCTAACAGTTCTATGATTCTTAGAAGTATCTTCCAAGCAAGAGACATGTAGGACCCTAATTTAGGAGTTTATACCCTAACGTGTTTATAATTGAGTACGACATAATATTAGGTACGGATATAGATTTCTTCCATAATGTTCAGACATCATATCATATCAATTGTATCTGATAAGTACTCAAACTAAGCCCTTAAATAGACTGGGAAGCACAGTATTGAAAGCTGATTGTAAGCTACAATAGGTCAGAAATGGTAAATTACCGGTATATTATGGTCATAAACGGTCAGAAACGTAGCCATCAAATCTAAGTTCAATGCTGCTTTCTAACAGTTTATCAGAGGTATAGTAAACAATATTAGTTTAAAATCTAATAATGAATTTATTGATTCATTGAAGTTTATAATAGGTAAAATATTATCGACGAAGAAAAATTTTAATTGTTTGATTACTTTTTTGTTGTATTGTTCGCAATCACCGACAAATATTTTACGTTGCTGCCGACGTCACGTCAATGTCAGCAATAATTTATGATTTCTAACGGCAACTTATCATTTATAACAGTAAGTTACATAGCAACGTAAAGTTAGAAATCGTATATCAATGGCACTAACGTCACGTTAACCGGTACCAATCATATATGATTTCTGACGGTAACTTATCATGTTTGACCGCAAGTTACAGTAAGGTAAAGTAAGAAATATCTAAGTTACGAAAAGTTCGAGTGCAGCAGAACTGCGCGGTAAAACCGTCAAGTGTGTACCCAGCCTAAGCCTACCCCGACTAAAGAGTAACCATACTCACCACGACATCCGAGTGTTCTCTGAGGAATACCATCGCCTCGTCCAGTTGCCTCTGCTCCGCCGGCGCACCCTAATCACCAGCAACTGAGTTAACCCAGCGACCTTGGGAGCCGGTTGCCATGGTTACGGGGGGCTTGTGTATACCTAATCGACTGTAGCATTATTTATTCGCGACGCTGACAATCACCCAACTAGCAAAATTTAAAAAATATGTTGCCAGTGTTTTTACATTGGAGTCATATAAACGTCTACCTACATGACTCAAAAAAGGTCCCAATAATATACCTAACAAACAGTGGTCTTGTTATGCTCGCAGTTACACATTTCAGTAATTTATTTGGCGTGAAATCGTCGAATATATCATTTGAATTTGTTTTTTTTTATAGTAAACATAGTATTATTTTCAGATCCTGTTCTGAGTCAAATCTGATTACAATGCCGCCGACGCCGAACACGATTCTAAGAGGACCGGACTCAAGTTAACGATCGGAATCCATGACTCCGAGGAGTCAATAACAGTTTGGAAGAATCATAATTATTCTTTTATTTTGGTATAGTATTATTTTATTCATTTATTCATTAAGTCATTTTGTGACTCGCGTATTGACTCCGAGGTGTCACTGATTCTAATCAAGTTCGGCCGGATAGAATCGTGTTCGGCGCGGCGGCATCGTAAGGCCGTTGAAGTGGACTCTGAGTGAGATTTTGAATTATTTAACTGATTAAATCTCGAATTACAAGTGAATTTAACAAATTGACACAATTGGATCCCACGAAAGACACTGTAATGTTAATACTCTATTTTCAAGGAAGAATTTTGAATACGGGGGACGATTGTGTCGTTTTGATTAAGAGAGTAGAACGATCATTACTTCTATAATCTCTAATAATATAAAACAACGTCGCCATCTTCGTTTCTTCGTCTATTCACTTATAATATCTAAACTTCTAAGTGGATATCATTGCGCTTTTCACCATTTTCTAAAGCATCGAACGAGGAAGCTTCGTATGTATTACGCCTTCACATTTAGTCTATGAAATAGAGAAATATTGACGCTTCGGAAACAAACTCCCGGTGTCGAAGCCAGGGACGTGTCACCGGTTACTGTTATAAAAGAGGACTGCAGTCGTATCTGTACAGTGAGATATGTATGAGGAAATTACCGGGATATGCTTTTTAAGATGTTCTGAACCCATAAAAATATTTTTTGAACATTCTCCCATTCATTTGTTCCAGCTTCCCTAATAAACTAATAATGTATTTCAATACAAGTGATACTGTGTGAAAAAGTAAAATCCCAGTTACTTATTACAATATATTATCCTTATGTTGTCCTGATTGAAGTTAGGGTAGGGATACTGAAAATTAAATACGCTCCAAGTCACAAAAACTAGTCTATACACACAAATCATTCATTCATTCGTTCAATGACTCATTCATTCATCAGTCACATATGTTTGTCTGCAATCTCAAAAAAGATGCTTTCGACACGACACGAAGTTCTCAATTTTTAAGTGTTTGACTGTTGGTCTGATTTAACTACAGGAATAAGTTGATTTAAATCTTTCTAGGAAGTAATCTGAGCTACTTTCAATGTAGAAAAATTGTTGTTTAGACGCCTCGCAAACTACACGATTCTGGTAATGGTTGCAGTCGCAAATTGTTCGACCTTGTTACGGCCAACGCGACCAACTATGCAGGCAGTTGCGCTGCGACTACTTGGCCGCCTCGATTAGAGATAACGATTATTTCCGAAAAAAAAATCGTTATCTAGATCGAAGTGAAGGCAAAGAAATAACGAGCGTATAAAGAAAGTTACAGCAATTTTTTTTTAAATTATAATAGGCGTATGTTCGATCTCACTCTCACTATGATAAGTACTGACGATATCGAAAAATTAGTTACGCTTACACAGAACAGGGGGCCTATACAAGACCTCAATTGTCGTAAACGTTAGTAGAATAGAACGATAAATACCACGTAATCTAGCGTAACGAATTATAAATTGTCAAACCTTACTTAATTTCTTATTTGTCAAACGAAAAGAATGTCCTGTGAAAACCGCTGTATAAAACGTACCCAAGTGGCACTTTTGACGAGCGATAACGCCAGAGAGCGTTTCGATTTAGCGAAGGGTTTGCCACTTGTCTAGCCGCTCATATTCATTCACTCTCACTCAAAAATACCCAATTTTGACTTCATCCACTGGTCGTAAGGCTAATTGGTTGTGCATTCTAACGCCCGATCTATCTTGTTTCCATAGTTCGCCTAGCGGCGTGTAACGATTGGCCGTAGATTATGGTCGTAGATAATGGTTGAGGTCGTGTAGTGTGCAATGGACCTTACAAATTCCGCGTCAAATCCCGTCCATATTAAACAATGCGACATGAGATTACCGAAATTGTAGAATGTGAGCCTTCTAATTTTATTCTATTTTCTATTTTATTCTTCTTACATAGGGACAAAGTAATTAAGCCTAATCACACAAGTACTAACAGCCTATTTCATGACATCTAAATAGGTTACATCTAGCTACGGAAATCCACACACTACGACTACAGAACCAAAAAAAAACTATTAAAACGTTTAAAGAACCCTAATTCATGACCACAAGCTCCACACGGGTCGCTGGCATTAAACAAAAACAATATTTACAAGAGAAATGTGGTACGGAACCAAACGAAATTATTATAACCGTAACATTTACTGTATCATTGGCACGGTGACATATTACATCTATTGAGGATGAGGATTAAGTTGCGGCTAGAGGATAGATCAGTCAGGAAACGAAGATTTCTAAATTATTGTGATCTGGGTATCACTGGGAGCTCCCCCACTTCATTGTGTGGTATCCATAGTATAAGCCTAATGTAGTGATGAAACGATTATCAATTAGCGATTACGTTTAATGGATTTAATAATCGACAACTACGATTGCAATTTTTTTTTAATGAAATATACTATTTTAAATGAATAAGCATAATATTTAAATACCGTATACATATTAAATGTTTGCTGAAGAATTAATCCATACATATCTTCACGATGTATCCTCAACGGGGTAATCACAGAGGACGGTGCGCCAAGCGTCGCAGTCCTCACATACTTCTATCGCTTCCTCAAATCTCATTATTCTCGTCACACATTTACGTCACACGCCTAGGTATGCGAGTGCTTTTGACATTTTCGTCGACTAACACTCTGACTATTTGATCTTCATAAGTCAGCTTTGGTCTTCCTTGGCTTCTTATACCTCTCACTTTCGCTCTGTAGATTTTCTTCGTCAGTCTTTCATCGCTCATTTTTTCCGTGTGGCCGAACCATCTAAGCATTCCTTTCTTCATTTTTACAATAACACTGTCGTGCAACAGTGTCATACTGCGTATCTCTTCATTGCCTATCCTGTCCGCAAGGGTGACACCGCACATATTTCTAAGAGATCGCATTTCTACTGCATTTATTTTACTTTCACTCGATTTCGGGCATATTCGCTACCATACAGTAAAGTTGGGACCAACACCGCATTGTGTAGCGACATTTTGGCTGAGTTAGGTATATTCACACTGCCTATTAATGTGGACAGAGCACCGTTCACTTTATTGCCAGCCGCTACGGAGAGACGGAGAGACGGCTCCACATCCAACTCACATCTTCCATTCTTCGAAAACGCTTTCCTCAGATACACAATTTCGTTCACTTGTTCTAGACATTTTCCATGCACCCAAATCTCACATTTCGTTTGTACCGCTACTCTTTTCTGACACCAGAACCTTAGTTTTGTTCACTTTCATAGTCAATTCTTTCACTTCTTTCATGCACGTGACTAGTGTCTGCAACTGCTTGTGATGGTGCTATAAGCACAGCATCGTCAGCGTACAATAGGCAGTTTACCACTCTACCATCACATATCATACCACTCAAACTACCTTTCAATGACTGGAGGTAACTGTCCAAATACTGGACGAACAGCCAGGCAGACATCACGCAGCGCTGTCTTACATCAGAACAGACTTCGAACCAGGGCGACATGTTACCATCTATCCTTACACAGGATCTGTGGCCTAATGACCCCACAGCCTGCAGTAAGGGGCTCTCCACGCCATATTCAGCCAGAAGACTCCACAATTTCTTTCGCACTACTCTATCGATTGCTTTCTCTAGATCCACGAAAGCGCAGAAAACTTTCTGACGTATAGCCAGAAACTTCCCCACGATAACGCGAAGCGAGAAAATCTGATCCATACAATACAACCCCTACCGTTCCTAAAACCACCTTGCGCCTCCCACAAATATCTTTCAGAAACACCTTTGATACGTTCAGTATTTAATGCCTTGGTATAGACTTTACTTGTTAAGTTGACCAAGCTGAGGAGCCTAAAGCACGCAGTCTAAATGAGAACTTTTCCCTTTATAGAAAGGTACTATGACTGCTGTGTGCCATCCCCTGGAACCTCTTCCTTCTGCCAACAAAGGTTGCACAGTACAAAGAAGGTTTCTCAGACCCTAGAACCACCATACTCGCTCATCTCAGCAGTCACCTCATCATTTCCTGCAGCCTTTCCACATTTCAGACTTCTAATCACTTTTTCAATCTCTTTCATACTAATGGCATCCTCCAATCCCTGACCCGAGAATTAATAATAACCAAAATTGAAGAATTTTAAATTTTTGTTCGAAAAACTAGCTTCTAGCTAGCTTAATCGCTAGATAATCGTAATAATAATCGTCGATTACGATTAATCGTCATCGTAATCGTTTCGTCACTAGCCTAGTACTTAGTTTGGGGTCACACACGTAAATTATATGACATGAAGTTGGTTGCTTTACTGCTCTATGAGTGTCACACAAAAGAGTAGGGGGGGGGTCACCCCGTGACATTTGATCTAGACAATTAAGTTATTAGTTATTGATTGCTGAGAATCAACTCTATCTAACAAGTATACATGTAACGTAATTAACCGGAAAGCTAATGAATTTTGATTAGGTAATCAGTATATAATTCATAAAATGCAATGTTATTATGAACTCAGTTCTATTTATTTAGTAAAGAATTAATCCCATTTAATTAACACATTTCTGTACATCCTACACAGCGCGCCAACACAGCGCTGTCACCGTACTACGGTCTATGTACGTTTGCTTGTGTAGTAGTCTTTAAGAACGAAAACGCACCACGTAATGACCACGATTTAATTTTACTTTGATGAAATTATTAAAAAATACAGAACCAATAATCAGTAACTTCTTTGTTCGCAATCTATATCTATTTCAACCATTATGTGTTATATTATATTTTAAAATAATTACAATAAAATAAAATTAAAATGAAGCATAACTTTATACAAAAGAAAACGAAGCTTACGCAATGCGCAATAAAGTGTATTATTATCCAATAGACTACTATACGTATGTAAGTAGTGCGGGCCATATCGTTGTGTTAGTGCGCTACGTCGGCTGTCCATACATTTTATATGTAAACAGGATTTAATTAATACCGAGTTCAAACAAAATTACCTTTCATTAATTCTATACCGACATCTTTAAGTTCCCTCAATTTCACTATAATCTGTAACCGTGTCTAACGAAATTCTAATCGCACCACTCGTACCACATTTCAATAAATTAACAGAAAAAAAAAACAACAAAATGTTAAATGTAAAATAAATTTTATTCGTATAATATTAAATTAATTTGTACATCCATGCATGAGGAACATGCCAAACAGTAAAATTAACAATAAACTGTCAATGATGAATTGTGTCGCTTTGTAATGTGACGCCTTAAAATGTGTTTGAATGTGAAATTCTTTGAAAGGTTAGCGCCCGCTGACACCACGTGAGCTTATCTACCTTTTAACATTATTGATTAAAACATAAATCGTTTAAGGGCTTTTAGGCTGTGTATCAGATACTTTATAAAGATACCTTCAATATATATATATTTAGGTATGTATTCTTGATACCCATTTATACTTCCCAATCAGTAGGATTACCCACCCCTGCTATTTATTTCAACGAACAAGAAATTTGAAACCAATAATGTAAGAAGGTAATAATTTAAAATATTATCAACATTGAATACTATATAGCAATTTAAATCCACAAATTCACTAAAATCATGGTCAACATTGTACGAATGGGTGACAGTGAAGTGCGGGGCGTGGTGGGGAAGGAGACGATATATGAAGCGAGCGCACGATTAATGGGTGACTATGAGTTTAAAAATTAAGGATTTTTGATCGGTTATTAAAATAGGGTTCAAATCTACATCTGCATATTACATATGTCTGTGGTGTTGGTATAAGTGTGTATGTATATATGTGTATCGTGTAAACTCACCATAACTGCTGGCGGGAAAACTGGCACGTGCTGATGGTGTCCATTAGGTAGCACCCCTGCCGCGAGGGGGGCGTGGGGAGTAGACGCGCTAGGAGGTGACGACACACCACTCGACACCCAGTTTGGTTGCTGTGGAAACACATAGTTTTTTGTTTACATTTCATTCTCTATCTCATATGTGTTGGATGTGTGTGAGTGTGTATGAGCGTGTACTCGTGTGGGTTTGTGCGTAGTTACACGCACATATGTGTATATCTTCATACGTGTACCTGTACGTATGTGTATGTATGTACGTGATATATTGTATAGACTTAAATTTTCTTTGGCGGAAATATTCCATTCCATGTGATGAATCCTTATAATTTTTAGACATCTTTCGCCCAAAAATCCCAAAATACAAAGCGACACGTGTGCCGCCTCTTAACGAAGCATCTTTAGGATATTCGGTGCTGGTTAACTCACAGACTCTTGTTTTTGGAATGTTTTGAGGGTGCTTCGTTATGAAGTGAAACACGTGCCCATAACATTAACCGACCTTCGTTCTTTTCGTTTATTAACGAAGCAGTCTTAGGACTTTTGGGCTGGTTAGCTGACAGTCTGATCTCTGGATGTTACCTCTGTTATGAGATGAAACACGTGTTGATTAGTATTTTGGAATTTTGAAACATGCCCTTACATCAATAAGCGGGTTACAAATAGTAATAGCGGGTAGAATTTTGTGTGTACGTGTGTGTGCGAGTGAGTGCGTGTGTGTGTATTTGTGTGCGTATGTGTATGAATACGTGTGCGATAGTACGTCGGTAAGTGGGTCACGAGTAGTAGTTGTAGCGGGCAGTCTTGTGTGTGTATTTGTGCATGTGCGTGTGAGTGCGTGTGTCGTGAGTGCGTGTGTGTGTATTAGTGTGCGTATGCATATATGTGTATGAATATATGTGCGATAGTAGATCGGTAAGCGGGTCACGAGTGGTAGTCGTAGCGGGCAGTCCTGTGCGTGTGTGTGTGTGCGTGTGCGTGTACCTGCGGCGCGTGGTGCTGCACGTGCGCGTGCGCGTGCGCGGGCGAGTGCTGCGCGTGCTTGAGCGGCGGGTACAGGCGGGCGTGCGCGTGCGCGTGCGCGTGTAACGGCGGCGGCGACTGCACCGGCGTGCCCGGCGACGACCCGTACGACGACAGGCTGCCCGCCTCGCCCGCGCCCGCCGCGCCCGTCGCGCCCGCCGCCGCCGTCGCCGCGCCCGCCGCTCCCGCCGCTCCCGCCGCGCCCCCGTACATCTGCCGGGGTGGGCCACTGTTCTCACTAGTTGCACTATTGCATATTCTCTCTCATCTCTCTGTATACATAGTAATAAACATTGAAATACACATGAACTTAGTATATACTAACGTATAGACGTAAAAAGAGAGAATGTAATCATTTATTATGATAGTAGCACGGGTTGGTAAGGGATAGCAAACGACACGCTATTGTAACCTTTTTGAATGACAGGTCGTCACAAGTCGTCACGCTATGGAAGTACTGCATTTTTCAATAATGGTTACGAGTTCTATATGTGTTTGTGACATTACAGATCGCAATTGTGGGGACAGAGCTGAGCTAAACTAAAATGCAACGCGTCGTCCGCTCGCCCCGCAGTCGCCGCCCGGCGGGTTATTACCTAAAAATTTGCAGACAGCGACAACCACGCGATCACTACGCGACCGGTGATTAATTGTAATAAAAAATTGATATCATGGACGATTATTGCGTATCTCATATCTTATGACCGTAAAATGCACTTTTCGCGGTAGATTTTAGCGCCACTATACAAATTACATTACACAAATTCTCGTTTTGACAGCAGATATCGCGCGATATTGGCTGTCGCATGCTGTCTGCAAGTTACGTAATAAGCGTGCGGGTGTGCTATAGAATAGATTGATACTATATTTATATTTATTTCTCGGGATTAATAAATTGTTTAAGTAAAATAATGTTTGGACTCAATTACTCTAACATTGAATGTATCCCAACAAATGGTGACCCCAACGTGATTGTGATGCGGGACAAGTACTAAACTTCCCACCTCTACTTGGGTTCAGTACTTAGTGAATAAATATTTTTGCTTAGCTCAGCTCCAAGGAAATCAGTCATTTCATATGTGACATTGACAAATATTAAAAATCGTCACACGTCAACGAGCTCTATGTTCATCTATACAGTATATACTAAATATGTTGAATTACACGTTACACTAAAATAGTATAATACATCAAAACAATAATCGTGTCCCTACGCGCTGAGTAGAGCGGGGCGGAACTGCCGCTTAGCCGTAAGAGTGAGACAGTGCTATCGTGTCGTCGCTCCGAACGGGCGAGACCTGCTCACGACGTTTTAATATTACGCATAATAAAAAAATTAAACCGCCTTTAAAAAAAACACTGAAAAGTATAAAATAACTATCCTTTACTAATCAAAACTCAAGTACAATTAAAATAACTTACAAATACGATACACATACCTATATAATTAAATTTGAAAGTTACTGAAGTCGGTGCCAAGCCCACCAAACTAATAGACTTTCTGTTGTTGCACATTGATTTGGCACCGACTTCAATAACTGTCAAATTTAATTATATAGGTATGTGTAAATACGATTATTTATAAAGTTATTTTAATTGTACTTGAGTTTTGATTAGTAAAGGATAGTTACTTTATACTTTTCAGTTTTTTTTTGAAGGCGGTTTAATTTTTTTTAATAAAAAATTTTTATTTCTCCCTTATGAGTGATCTTGACCTAAATAAATATCTAGGCAGGTCCGCAATTAACTTCATTCTAATTCCGGAGCGCAACGATATACAAGAGAATCATCAATATAAATGAAGGTTATAACCAGGTCGGTTATCTAGTGTATCTTCGAAGTCCAAGCTCCAATATCGGTGAAATTTAAATGGGACCACCTCTGAAGCACCATACGTAAAAATAATTTTCGAAATCGGTTCATAAATGACGGAGTTATGAAGTAACAAACATACAAAAATAAAAAAAACAAACAAAAAAAAAACAACATACAGACGAATTGAGAACCTCCTCCTTTTTTTGAAGTCGGTGAAAAATAAGTTTAATTCATTAAAAATCCGTTGTAAATGTATATTTTGCAGTCTTATAATAATCTGAGCAACAATTTATTAATTACTTATTGTCAAGGCATTACATAAATAGGTACATTAAATATGAAATGAAGTAAGATACACAACGTTGTTCACTGCACGAGTGTCAATTAAAAGTGAGCTAGGTGTGGTCCCCGGAGCCTCAGTTAGTGGTATATAGCGATTGTTTCGAACGCTCAATCTAGTACTTACATACATACACATCTTCACGCTGTATCCCTAACGGCATAGTCAGAGAGGACAGAGCACCAAGCGTCGAGGTCCTTACATACTTCTTTGGCTTCCTTAAATCTCATCATTCTCCTCACACATTTTCGCCTAGGTATGCGAGTGCTTTTGATATTTCCGTCTGCTTACACTCTGGCTATTTGATCTTCATAAGTCAGCCTTGGTCTTCCTTAGTTTCTTTTATTCCTTTACTTTTTTACTTACATAGATATCGTTGGTAATAAACAAATAATTCAAACCATTACACGAACATTGAAATGAAGAAGAGTGCTTAGATGGTTCGGAAGAATGAGTGATGAAAAGCTGACAACGAAAATCTAGAGTGCAAAAGCAATTGGTAGCAGAAACCAAGGAAGACAGAGGCTGACTTACAAAGATCAAATAGCCAGTGTTAGCCGACGAAAATGTCAAAAGCACTCGCAGCGTTACATACATTAAAGGAATATCGCACATTTTTCTGAGAAATGGCATTGCGAAGGACTATTTTTCATTGTCCCTATTTTCCTGGCTATTATTAGTCAGGCTTCTAGAAAGAACTACTAGACACTATTTATCAAACCCTGGCATACTACATAAACCGTGTAATCGACGCAAACTTTTCCATGACATCGCATTGTCACCGCATTTGGACTATTTTTCCTATGTTGTGTATTGTATACCTAACTGCGTGTTCTATAATCGAATGCGACACCGCAAATTTTGCTGAGAGATCATAATTCCACCGCGTTCACATTCGTTTTAATTTTCAGACAGTTATCTTGATACTTACAGGCTGAAGGGTTGGTTTACCCACGATCATCGGATCTGTGGGCGAATGGTGAGGTGCGGCTGCGCGAAATGATGACATCGGAGGTAAAGGTAACTCTCCACCTGCAGGTTCGCCTATCGCCGCGCCGGCTATGCCTGTGGATGTGTAGGGTGACTTATGCAACTACGTGCAAGAAATCCAGGGTTAATTTCCTTTAGTCAACTATGGCCAAATGTAGTGCAATTTCCTTCGTTTATCGGTTAATGTTTGCGAATGAAAACACTGTAACTACCTCGTGTTCGGTCAACATTTGGGAATGAAAACACTAGTATTAATAAAAACATAAGATAAGATGATCGTTTATTTGGTATCAAAATTTGTAACAAAATCGCCAGGGGTCCCCCCACTAGGCTTCGCCTGTATTGCGATGAACCAGTTAAAAATTACATAGTAGAATTTACAAAGTTACGTAGGTACATTACAACAAAGAGAGTAAGAGACATTTAATAGTACAGAAAACAAAATAGAACAAAAGAAACCTAAACAAAACGTTATACAAATGAAACTCAAAAACATGCAATAGATACATACTATGTGTGTATAGATATGACTATATATACTCTATCTCGATATATATATATATATATATAAGTTAGTCTACTTTAGCTAGGATATTCTCTATCTCAGCGTAGTTTAAAGAGAGAAGAAATTTAAAAATTAGTTTTTTTGCTTCATTTATAGTACAAATCTTAAAGATTACAGTGTTTCAGAATGGCGTTACAAGTTGAATATTTGAAGAGGAAAACACAAGTTAACTCGTAAACGATCAACAACGCTTAGGAATGAAAACACTAGCTGCTTTCTCGTGATCGGTCAATATTTGCAATGCAAACGGGAGTTACCTCGTGACGAGTCATCGACGATTACACTTGAAGCGCTCACCTGGCGACGTGGCGTAAGGGTCGTGCTGGTAGGGCGGCGGCGGCTGGTAGTAGCCGGAGGCCCACTCGCCGCCCGCGTAGTACGGCTCCTGGTACGTGCCCGCGGCGGCGCCTGCGCCCGCGCCTTTCGGCGACGCGTACCGCGACGGCGAGTCCTGCCCGAATTCATCGCTGCCGTACTGTGAACAAGGATAACACTGGAATTATTATACAGAAAATGAAAGAAATCCCTTTTTTATTTTACGATTTCCATAACGCAGTGGTAAGACGTTGTATCCAAGCGCTGAAGGTTTCGATTCCCGGTCACGTCAATTTAGGAAACGAACTTTTCTAGATTATCTCGAGTCTGGTTGTATTGGTAGACCGGCACCAGTAGTCGTCGTCTGGTTCTCATAGCACAGGGAGTACCCTAGTTTGAGATCAGATGATTGGTGTGTATTGTCTGGCGTACTATTATTATTCGTAATCGATAGCAACAGAGAAGACTTGGGTTTGTTTGTTTACTCTCTAGGTTCCCAAACTTATTTTGTCTACTGAGTCGAGAGCTCATGCAGTCGTTGTCTAAGATGCCTCCTAGCTAAATGAAATTACAAATCACCCCCCAGGCCTCTACACAACGCCCCCATTTTTTTTCTGGGTCTCTTACAGCACCCCTTTAGGCCTGCAGCGCCCACAGGGGGGCGTTATCGCCCACATTAGGAATGGGTGAGTTTACTCTAATTCGCTCGTTTTCAGTCACTAAACGTAATGCTAACTCGTGATTAGTCAAAGATATTTGGGAATAAAAATGAGAGTTTAACCAGGTAACAATGCTTGAGAATGAAGCAATTAGTGACCGGTGAACAACATTCGAGAATAAAAACACGAGTTATCTCGTGACCGGTCAACAACACGTACTCTTCAAGCGGTAACTTGCCGACGTGGCGTACGGGTAATATTGGTAGGGTGCGGACGGCGTTCATTCTAACATAATGTAATGAATTAGATCGTTCACTTAGTTCAGTCGTTCAGCAATTAATACTGATTAAAATATCAAATGAACAACATCACTAAATCAGACTGAATTCAAATACTTTTTCGCGGTTGTTACTCATGATTATTAGTTCAAGAATATACGTTATGAAACAGTCAAATAACCTACCGAAGCACCACTACGTATACGATAGATATCAGCGCCTTATTCAGATTACTATGTCAGCGCCAAAAAAACAGCATTTAACATCGCGTTCATAAATAGTGGAATCTATCTCACATCGTATCAGAAGATTAAAATCAAATGAACAAAACAACAAATGTGCTCTGTGATTACTTTAATTCATTTAATTAATACAGTAGCATGAAAAAGAAATATGTATTTCCTGTGTCCAACATAGACTGCAATTTATAAGAGCTAGCGGGACGGCAATTATTTTTAGTGTTCAAATTAAATCATTTAAATAAAACCGTCGTCGTAAATATTACACCTATCATAAACTGATTTGGAAACAACCTGTACTGACAACAACACAATTAAGGATCACTTTTTCAACATTATCAGTTTGGCTATTCAAAGAGGTAATGTTGCCAGTCTGCTGGGCACCTTAAGCAATGACAGCTTTCTAAGCGGTAACCTTGAGGAAGTCTATTATTTAAGATAATGTGTTTAAGTTTGTAAATATTAACGTTAGGATATGTGTACTTAATAAAAAGAAATATATCTATATATAATGAAAGTTTTTTTTCTTTGACCGCGATAAACTTGAAAACTTCTGGACCGATCGGCATGGGATCATGACCATTCGATGCGGAATTAGTTGTAGATGGTAATGGGCTACTTATTTTTTGAACTGCATAGACCCTTCACCATTTTTCAAACAAAAATGTACTATTACGTACAAAATTTTCACTTACGCCCAGCGAAGCGGGCGGGAAACGGTTTCTAACGAATAAGTTAACATAACTAACTAACCTTAACTAACCTTCAATTGTCCCTACAGCAAAAAAACGTTATATTTTAGGTAACTCATTTTTGATTCCTTTTTAATACGAAATTCTTAGTTATAGGCATTTCTCAAACACATCTTTCGCTTAATGCTTTTTTATACCTTAAGCTCTTCTAACCGTTGGCGAAAACAAAACTAGAGTTAAGTATCACATAACTTGTCTTAAGGGTTAACTATTTAGGAATTTATGGCGAAAAAGGGCAGAAACCTAACTTGACCGATTTACCCTCCGTATCAACGGGTTTAAAATATAAAAATCTCTCGTCGAACTTCACTTGGGCCGCATTCCTACCATCTCGATTATGAAGCAGGAAATGAGTGCGATGGCGTCGTGCGATGCGTCAGAGATGACGACACGACGTGGGAATACGCTCCTGCTGGATACGGTTTCTTTTTGTTATCATCATCACCAGTTGGACATCATCTTAAACAAATGTTTCATTCACTGATTCATTCATAATCATAACGTCATTCCCTATTTGGAGCAAATATAAATAACCAAAACTGAAGCGTCTGTGATTACGAAATAAAGGATATTTCTTAAGCTTAGATATGATAGCCATTTACACGTTACCAAAATCCAAACATGTGTATTTTAAGGCGACGCATTGATAAACAATAATTTAATCCAAAATAGACCTTCTGGTCTATGCAAAAGTGCGCGCGCTAGCTCACGAAAAATACGAAAAATTAGTTATTTTCGTTTATTTTAAAAACTACAATTAATTTTAAAAAGTCCAACTGACATTTTGAAGGATATGTTTAGATTAAAATTAAACAGAAAATTTAGAACCATAAATCGGTCCCGTTGCTCGGAAAAATGTAAATCTCTGTTTTAAAAGAGGTTTCTTTGATACTTTTTTTAACCGACTTCAAAAGAAGAAGGAGGTTCTCAATTCGTCTGCATGTTGTTTTTTTTTTTGTATGTTTGTTACCTCATAACTCCATCATTTATGAACCGATTTCAAAAATTCTTTTTTCGTTTGGTAGATAGTACTTCAGAGGTCGTTTCATTTAAATTTCATCGATATTGGAGATTGTACTTCGAAGATACACTAGATAACTCGACTTGGTTACAACTTTTATTTATATTGACGATTCTCTTGTATATCGTTGCGCTCCGGAATTAGAATGAAGTTAATTGCAGACCTGCCTAGATATTTATTTAGGTCAAGATCACTCATAAGGGAGAAATAAAAATTTTTTATTAAAAAAAATTAAACCGCCTTCAAAAAAATACTGAAAAGTATAAAATAACTATCCTTTACTAATCAAAACTAAAGTACAATTAAAATAACTTTATAAATAATCGTATTTACACATACCTATATAATTAAATTTGACAGTTATTGAAGTCGGTGCCAAATCAATGTGCAACAACAGAAAGTCTATTAGTTTGGTGGGCTTGGCACCGACTTCAGTAACTGTCAAATTTAATTATATAGGTATGTGTATCGTATTTGTAAGTTATTTTAATTGTACTTGAGTTTTGATTAGTAAAGGATAGTTATTTTATATTTTACAATGTTTTTTTTTGAAGTCGGTTTAATTTTTGTGTTACAAAAGTTAACCAATCGTGCATCGCATCTGTCAAAATAAAGGCAATGAAATGAAGAATCAGGTTACCAAATATCACGTTCATACGTTTTGCAATCACTTACAAAAATTGAGCTCCCTGCCGTCAAAATTTCTAATGCGTCGCCTTAAATGTTTTGTCTATTTTTGTTCAGGCTAATTTCCGAAATGGCTGTACCGATTTTAACGGGAATCTCATTAGCAGACAGAGGAATTTTAAGAGAATAAACTATGCTACTTATTATCCGGAAAAATACGAAATTATACGTAGATGAAGCCGCTTGGTAACAGCAAGTCATCAATAAAAATAGACCTTTAACCTTGACCCTGTCTCACTGAAGTATTTCGCCTTAGGGATTGTAAAGGTAAACAGTTACTCGTAAATAGCCTATCGCATATACTAGTTCTACCAGTTCCGCATAAGCCCACAGCATTGAATTATACGTTACACTAGAATAGTATATCAAAACAATGATAACGGCCCACGCGCAGAGCGAGGCCCGGGAACAACCGCTTCGCCGCGCCGTAAATAAAAGCGAGACAGTGCTATTGTGCCGTCGCTTCAAATGGACAAGTCCATTTCAATGTGCGTCAATGGACTTGTCCACGACGCACGTTTTAATGTGGTGTGTTTATGTAATCTAATATTAAATTGAGTATTATGCAATCTTATACACAAGGTGAAAGGGGGTATAAATCCGCCGGGGTTCCAACATGTCATTGTTAACTGTTATATTGCAGATGTAATGATTACATAGGCGCTAGTATATCTGTTGACTTTAAAAAATACCAACTCACAGTTGTAGAATAATTCTTAATTTAAATGTTACTTCTTTTTTGTTTTTGTTTTTGTTTTTTTGTATTTGTGTGTTGGCAACGTTAACATGGAGAGAGTGAAATGTAATGTTGAACTAATAGTTCGTTGCTGTCGCCTTCGTTCTATTAAAAATTGTATTTACAATATTATTGTTTTAGTTCTAACCGTTTGTGTTAACATACAATTCCCGTCGCGTGCATATAGAAGTCGAAATTAAAAACAGTCGCGCATCCTTGAGCCCTCGTCCATACTTCGGAACCCTCAGAACCTGGGAGCTCCCAAAGAAGACCAGTCGGACTCAGGACACGATGTGAGTGGCTCAAGGATTTATACAGTCCATTTGCGATCAATCGAAGCAAATAACATACAACAGTTAACAATCTTACCGCAGATTCAGACGTAAAGTGACTTAACATTAGAGAATCACACTGCTAATTGGTCGCCGCGCGCGCATTCGATTCCCTTCTAACCCGCGCTCCAGACACAACGAAGATACTAGCGCATGAAATATGTCATTTAAATAAAAGAGCGTATTTCGTTTTAACAGGGCGTTCTCTAGACACTAGCACGCGATCGTCACGCGACATCCGCTTAGCGACCGCGCGGCAGACGCGTTTTTTCGCCGCAAAAAAATTCGTGTCAAATAAACGCGCCCTAACAGAGCCAAATGGCGAATAAGGTTGTGAATTCTAATCAATAAACAATTGCAATGAAGCCATGATGCATTTGTTATTCTTTTTAAATTACTTTGGATTATTTTTTAAATACAATTTATCCGCAGCATCGCAAAGGTAGCGCGTATCGCGCGGCAGCCGCTTTGTGTCGGCGCAAAGAAATTAGTGTCGAATAAACGTGCTATAAAGGCCAAACGAATTAGCTCTAGGATAACATACAGACAGACAGACATGAAACTATTGATTCCGCTTTTGGCACGTATGACTGCGGAACTCTTAAACTCTCTTGGCATACCATAATAAACATCAAACAACAAATTTGCGACATTCATAGCGCTTTAGACTAAAATTTTAATTGTCTGCCCACCTCTTTAAGGCTATTCTCTTAACGGTCTAGTGTGCTCCAAATGAAGCGAACAATACAGCGGTAACGCTTAATAGATAACCCTTAACAAAACTCCACTTGCGGACAAAATAATTGGGCCGCCTATCTCTCACTTTCCTTATAAATGTATAATGGAGTGTGCCGGGTGCCATATACGGAATATAGACTATAAATTTAATGTCTGTTTAATTTACGCTTTTGTAAAGTGAAAATTATTTCTAAATATGTAGAAATTTCATTGTATTTATCATTGATGGGTATATACACGGACATACACTGATAAACCGAACCAAACAAAGCAAAGCAACGTTCCTTACGGTAATGCGCTACGGGTAAAGGTAATGCGAGTCTGCGACCACAGGTCTACTATTAACTGACATTGCGTTGATGTGGCCACTATACTGTTAGCTTCACTACATTCTAATCACGTCAATTAGTCATCTATGACAATTTTGTGAGATTTTGATAGCAAAAGTGGGGTCAAAATACTTTGCCTACGTATTAATGAGGCTTTATAAAAGAATCTGGCGTTAGTCTTTGTGTAATAGTTATCAACTAGCAACAAGCGATCGTGTACAGTTTATTTGAATGGAGGTAGTCGGAAATAATTTAATTATACCCTCCGTCATGCGCTGTTAAATAGAAGTAGTCTAGTGCAATCGGTGTTAGTATATCTTTAGCTGTATCCGCGAACTGACGTTGTTAAAATATAGCCAAAATTAGTGTTCAGTGAGTTATTCAGTATGCAGTGAATTATTCAGTGAGTTTTATAGGTAGTGTTTTAATGAGTGATTAGTAAGTTTTATAGTGCATTAAATATACGTATTGGTGAGTGAGCTTTTAATAGTCTATCTCGCTTTAACAACCTGTTGTTCAAACCGGCCTTTGTAGCCTAAAATACTGCATTATACTATCACGTTCAAAAGTCTCTATCTCATACATTTACAAAAATGTTTACTTATATTAATCTTTCACTTGTAAAGTTCAATAATAATTAAAAAACTTAAAAGTACTAACGAACAAAGATTTGTTTGGTTCTTGTCTGTCAAATGCAACTGCATAAAATACTGAGTCTTAAAATATTGAGCATACTGATAGAGACGAAATATGTGTATTCCTATCCTTTTCTCATATTTCTTTCAGTCTAACAATTCGTGATGTGTGAAAGGCGACATCTATTAGTGGTAAATCTGTGGTTGCGACGTATGACGTCGTCATGCAAGCTCAGCATTTAAGCTGTACAATACAGACCTCGTTTTGACCGACACAATGCGAGAGTAAGTATTGCTCAGCTCAGCATTGGGGCTGGGGGTGTCTATGTAATTGTAAAAACAATTATAATTAAATTGCATATAGCAATTGCAAAATGTAATTGTAAAAACATTTTATAGGCAAGATTGGGTTGACAAAAATTTTTGTTTTGGCAGTATATGCCCCAGTGTCCTCTGTCGGTTTGGCTGAACTAGGGCAGTTCTGGGAGAATGTTAGAGAAGTTCTAGCGACGGTTGAAGAGAACGAAAGAATTGTTGTGTGTGGAGACATGATTGGAGGGTCGGGACAGCTCGAACAGGATTTCAGTCTGTCCTAGGCAAATATGGAGATAAGAGAGTGAATGATGCTGGTAAGATTGTGTTAGGACTGTGTATGGAAAAGGATCTTTTTGTGGCTAATACCATGTTTGGGCACAAAAGGATCCATCAGTACACGTGGGAAAGAAAGGGTGCGAGAAGTATGATTGATTTATTCCTGGTGGATAGCAGACTTAAGAAGCAGGTAATGGACACAAGAGCGTATAGAGGAGCCGATCTCGGGACGGACCACTTTCTGGTGATAACCAGAATAAGGGGTCTGTTCGCAGCATGGCGACATCGCGTAGTGTCCAAACCTGCAGCGGTTAGCCGCATTAAAAGCTGG
The DNA here is from genome assembly GCA_907165235.1 of Zeuzera pyrina. Classification (NCBI taxonomy): domain Eukaryota; kingdom Metazoa; phylum Arthropoda; class Insecta; order Lepidoptera; family Cossidae; genus Zeuzera; species Zeuzera pyrina. Next base: position 11,174,821 of record OU015645.1, on the reverse strand, counting down.
AGACTGCAGGATGCGGCCACCAGGAATGAATATGAAAGGGTATTATCTAGTAAGCTTGATGATAGATTGAAAGTGATGAGCGAGGATGTTGAAAAATGTTGGCAGAACCTTAGAGATAGTATGATTGAGGCTGCGAAAGAAGTGTGTGGAATGAATAAGATTGGGAACGGCAAAAAGCGTGATGTGTGGTGGGATGATGAGGTGAAAGTGGCTGTGTATAAGAAAAAGAAAGCATGGCGAGTCTACCTTGCTACTAATGACTGTGGTATGAAAAATTTGATGAAAGACAGGTATAAGCTGCAGAAAGCAGAAACGAAGGCACTAGTGAAAGAGAAGCGTGAAAGGTGTAGGGTGTTAGATGAAAACAAGATGTCGGACAACTTCGAGGAAAATTCCAAATTATTTTGGAAAGAAGTACGTAAGTACCGAAGTGGTCCGGCACCTTGCAGAATGAATAAAGTGCGTTCGAAAGAAAACAAACTGCTTACAAATAAAAAGGATGTTTTGCAGCGATGGAGTGAATACTTTGGAGAACTGTATGAGAGTGGCGACTCCGTCTCTGATACTGAGAGCGATTGTAATGAATTGCCACACTCGGGCCAGAGACTGGAGGATGCCATTAGTATGAAAGAGATTGAGAAAGTGATAAGAAGTTTGAAATGTGGAAAGGCTGCGGTAAATGATGAGGTGACTGCTGAGATGATCAAGTATGGTGGTCCTAGGGTCTGGGATGCCTTCTGTGCACTCTGCAACCTTTGTTGGCAGAAGGGGGAGGTTCCAGAGGACTGGCGCACGGCAGTCATAGTACCTCTATATAAAGGGAAAGGTTCCTACCTAGACTGTGCGTGCTATAGGGCCATCAGCTTGGTCAGCTTAGCGAGTAAAGTCTATACTAAAGTATAGACTGAACGTATGAAAGGCGTTTCAGAAAGATATTTGTGGGAGGCGCAAGGTGGATTCAGGAACGGTAGGGGTTGTATGGAACAGATTTTCTCGCTCCGCGTTATCGTGGGAAGGTTTCTGGCTTTAGGTCGGAAAGTTTTCTGCGCTTTCGTGGATCTAGAGAAAGCATTCGATAGAGTAGTGAGGAAGAAATTGTGGAGTCTTCTGCCTGAATATGGCGTGGAGGGCTCCTTACTGCAGGCTGTGAGGTCATTATATAGAGACCACAGAGCCTGTGTAAGGATAGACGGGCACATGTCGCCCTGGTTTGAAGTCTGTTCTGGTGTCAGACAGGGCTGCGTGATGTCTGCCTGGCTATTCGTGCTGTATTTGGACAGTTGCCTCCAGAGATTGAAAGGTAATATGAGTGGTATGGGATGTGGTGACACAGTGGTAAACTGCCTATTGTACGCTGACGATGCTGTGCTAATAGCACCATCAGAAGCAGAGTTGCAGACACTAGTCACGTGCATGAAAGAAGATTGTGAAGTAAAAGGATTGAAAATGAATGTGAACAAAACTAAGGTTCTGGTGTTTGAAAGAGAAGCGGTACAAACGAGATGTGTGACTTGTGTAAATGGAAAATGTCTAGAACAGGTGAATGAAATTGTGTACCTGAGGAGTGCGTTTTCGAGGGATGGAAGATGTGAGTTGGATGTGGAGAGACGGGTAGCAGCTGGCAATAAAGTGAACGGTGCTCTGTCCGCATTAGTGGGTAGTGTGAATATATCTAACACTGCTAAAATGGCCATCCACAATGCGGTGTTGGTGCCAACTTTGTTGTACGGTAGTGAGGCCTGGATATGCCCAAAATCGAGTGAAAGTATGTTAAATGCTGTGGAGATGCGGTCTCTCAGAAATATGTGCGGTGTCACGCTTGCTGACAGGATAAGCAATAATGAGATACGCAGTATGACAGGGTCGCACAACAGTGTTATTGTAAAAATGAAGAAAGGAATGCTTAGATGGTTCGGGCACATGGAAAGAATGACTGATGAAAGACTGACGAAGAAAATATACAGAGCGAAAGTGAGTGGTAAAAGAAGCCAAGGAAGACCAAGGCTGACTTATGAAGATCAAATTGCCAGAGTGTTAGCAGACGGAAATGTTAAAAGCACTCGCATACCTAGGCGAAAATGTGTGAGGAGAATGATGAGATTTGAGGAAGCGAAAGAGGTGTGTAAGGACCGCGACTCCTGGCGCTCCGTCCTCTCTGACTACCCCGTTGGGGATACAGCGTGAAGTTATGTTATGTTATTTTATAGGCAAACAATTACAAATTATTATTGTAATTGTTTTTGCAATTACATTTTGACCTACACTGCCGTAAGGTAGCATACACTGTGTATACCAGGAAGCGCATTATCAACAATATTCCTGGTCGATGAAGAAAATGAATTAAAAGTAAGGTACTGTGTATACCAGGAAGCGCATTATCAACAATATTCCTGGTCGATGAAGAAAATAAATTAAAAGTAAGGTATCGATACCCGACAGAAAGGAAGCTTTTATGCATTGTGGTCGTAAACACGAGAATAACCCCCATTATTTATCAAATAAAAATTTAAAGAGGCAGTGATATTCTCTAACGCAAATAGTCGAATTCAATTCTGAATCCGCGGTGAGATTGTTAACTGTGAATTGGTGTTTTCTAAAGTCGACAGATACCAGCGCCACCTCGATGAGTGCGGCAGCGAGTCGTACTATTGTAAATAAATTTTTGACGTTTCGTTAAATATAACAATCTAATCTAAATAAAACAAGTTTTATTTAACGTAATATGTCAGAACAAGTTAAAATACACTAAGACAAAGTATCGACTGAGATGGTCGACCTATGCAGCACAATGCAACCGAATTTATTCATTACCCCCTCGCCCTATGGTGACAACAACAAAGTTGATTATCGCAGTTGCGGTTTGATCATATTATAGCGCGGAGAAATCTCAACGTTTGCTTTTGCACATTATTGTAATTTACAACAAAACTATATTACTAATCAAAAAATTGGTTTTAGAGATTTCAGATATTGTAATTACCTATCCATTTTAATAAAAATCATTTTAAAATTCTGTAGGATTTCGGAGATGCAACTGAATCTTTGTGCAAAACATGGTTTATTTTTTATTTTTTATTGAGATTTTTTCATTCGATTATATTTCCACGTTTAAGGATTTCAGATAAAGAGTTGAAGTTGTATGTATCCAAATATCTAACTTTCAGTTATTTAAGATTCAAGTTTTTGTAGAATTGCATGGCTGTTCGTTGGTAAACGTTTTACTTGAGATTGTCTGGAAGAATTTTTTAAATGAAATAGAAAGTGCTTTTTTCTGAGATTTTTGTAGCTGGACAGAATGATGTCTGCCCATCAGCTTATTAATAATGAATATAATTTAAATTTCATAGAGGTAGCAGTAAATTATTATTCTGCCATTTTTAGAATATTACGACAGCCCATAAAACCTAGTCTACAAATTAACATTGAAAAGTTCATGGTCATACAGAGGTTTTCAACCCACGACATAGTGACCTCGTCTTTAGACGTTGTGCCACATAGGAATAAACGTCAATTGCAAAAAATTTATACGTCTTCAAACATACGGAAGTACTTACGCATTATATAGGTATTCCGTTGAGTTTCTCCTTTGTTACCCTTTTTATGATTAAGGTTGTCCATATCCTAACCGTGCATTAAAAACCATCACTTCAAAAGGTCGTAAAAGACGACCAAGGATAGACTTTATTATAAGGACCTAGTATAGGCGACAGGCTAGTATCCAAGCACTATCTGCTTTGCGTTATCTTCTTCATGTATTATACATATAATTCTTCTGTATGTGGTTACGTCACTGAAATCTTCCTAAACAACTGGGCCGATTTTGATGAATTTTTGTGTATTTGAGTGGGTACCTAGATGGTTTAGATTTATAATTGGAAAGTGGGTGGCGCCGCAATAGTTCTAGGATTTTTTTAATTTCGGGCAGGAAAACATTTGCTGGATCCGCTAATCTGTTTATATATAAAAATTGATATTTGTATGTACATAATCGCTAAACTCGAACACCATTTGACCAATCACCATGAAAGTTGGCACGTATGTACTTATATGTATGTATTCTTTCATGGAGAAGGTATTTATGCTACCCTTTTCGTTTTAGGTCGCCAACATACGGACGAAGCCATGGGCAAAAACTAGTGTAAGCCTAAATACGTATTGCTAAAAGTGACACTAAGCTGCGATTTCTTATTCCTGGCGCTTTGCTCCGAATTCCAAATGGAAAACGTTTGTTATGTTAAAAATTGACAATACAATTTATTGCGAAAATAAGATGAAAAATAACAGAAATTTCAAAGAAAATGTTGATTTGAATTTCATTAATCACGTTAAAACCTTAAAAATGAGAGTAGTAACAGTGGATCCGAAATGAATAGACTTTTAGACACTGGAAGAAAAATGCGCGTGAGAAGTTATTTTTGGCCTGAAGTGTACTCGCGGTCGCTCCACAATAAACCCAATTACACACGAGCTTTCGCCGTGCGACGCGAGTGTTGCAACTTACGGCTTATATGGAGTCAGTGCGCTTTCAGCGGACGCAACTGACTCACTCATTACGATTTACAAAGTGATAATTGTGAAATGGACCAGCTTTGACGGCTCGAGATATGTGTCAAAGATAAATTCGATCCTTGTCTATTTGGTGTACTAGTGGACTAGCAGGTGATACAACCTCGTGCGGGGTTCGGTCGAAACATTCAAACATCTTACTAGCTAATTCTCCTGCCAAACAGCAGGACTTGTACTGTTGTTCCGCTATGGAGGGTAGGTCGGTGATTGGCACAAGAGGCAAAACATCTTAGCCCTCAGGGTTGTCAACACATTTACTTTATGAATTTCTCATGGCTTTTCCTTATGGTTTTCTCAGCCTTAACATCGTAAATATCTGTAAAAATAGGTGTACCAAGCGGAAGAATTTGAGGGTTCAAGTCTCCCCCCCCAACCCCACCCCGAAATAAAGACACATTACGGTTATTTCGTCTATATGAAAGAAAGAAAGAAAATTAGGTGAAAAAATGGCATTTCGCGATTTTAATTGTTTATTAATTAATCAAATATCTACAACTTCATATAGTAAATGACCTTATATGATGTTTCTAAGTAGAAACAAACAAGTAGAAGTGTATTTTTTTTTAATCAAACTTTAAAAATGCTTTTTCTCAAAACGAGCTTTATTAGAGTTTTGACTTTAAATGTCGGATAAAAAAAATATATGCCAATTTTTGGATTTTTTTTCCTTATTATCAATTGACTATTCTAAATTCCGAATCTAGCCTTAACTCAATACCCAACTACTGGACCCTTGCTTGGACGCCTACATATTATTATTACATCATTAATAAAATATCATTACTAAGTATAATTGTTTTTTCTGTCAAGCGGTTATTTTTATCTGGACTGATCGAAGAAAAACAATCTTGGGTACGTCTGTAAATATTCTGTAGGTATTGGGTATGTCTGTAAATATTCATGGACTTCATTCCACATACCAACAAGGTGGACTGCTATTTCGTCTTCTCTGTATTACATAAAAAAATATTTCGAACTCTATGGTAGACCACAGAGATGTAATATTGTTTTAAAGAATTACAATCCATTTATTCGAATATATTTTATTACAATACATTAATTCGAATTATTGATAATCAGTTATAAATAAAATTATGGTTCATTATTGGAATGAAAAATTTCTCGCTCATTCGAATTTCGAATATTCGAATGTTCAACATTAATCCACTTAGCCAGTGAAAAATTAACTACTTGTTTTTTTTTGTTCTAAATATACTTATACAGTTCACGGCGCCAAAGCAGAAGCAGTGCGAATACTCTTATGAACTACTATTCTACTACCATAAAATAATACATTGTATATTGTGTCCGCGGGCTGTAGTCCGTACTAATAAGTGGGATAACCTCTAGAATAGGTTGAATTTTTTTGTATATTGTTATTGACCTGTTCTAGAATAGGCCAACATCAATATACAAAAAAATATATAATTTTAATTAGTAAAAAACCCTAAAGCTATTTATTTTTATCTGACAAGCCTTGTTTCCAAAGAGCATAATATCATAAATCATTTATTACGCTAATTGAACATCTTCAAAACATCTTCAATAATATCAAATCGCTCAATAAGTAAATTTTCAGAGATTTGCCATTATGTTTTGTATTATTGCTGTGTTACACCTCTAGCAGTGTTGAGCAAAAGTAATTGTGAAAACAATTACAATTATAGTTTGTAATTACAACTTGTAATTGTAATTGTTTGCCTAACACATTATTCAATAGACGAATTTTTCACATAGTTATATTATAAATATTGCAACAGATTATGTACATTGTACATATTCCAATTTATTGACATATTATTTTTACATTTTGACATTTAATTATTGACATTTGCAGTTAAATGACAGTGCTTTTTCATTGTTTGTAAAGGGATGCAATATTAAGTCGTTTTAATTATTACAGCTTTTCTGTATTTGATGGATTGTGTATGATTTTTAATTCTCTATTTTTATTGTAAATATATAATTTTTTTTCTTTACGATTTCGGCAAATTACAGAGAACTGTTTTGTATTGTTTATAATCTATATGTATTTACAACCTGTAATCACAGACGAATAAAGTTGAATTTGAATTTGGACAAAATATTTTTACAATTACATTTTGCCATCACTGACCTCTAGAAACAACATATAATATCATATTTTAGATATATAACATTTACACGTGTATACCTCTATATAAAGTATATACATACATATTCCATGTATATTTATATATGTAAATATAGATATTTAATTTTTCACGAAGTGTAATAACCTAAAGATAGAGCTGATCAAAATAATTTAATCAAGTGTAATATTTAGCTCGTATCCATTTAAGTTTGTTTCAATACTGAATCAGAGAAGGAAAAAAATTGGTAAGCAATCGTAAAAACATTTGAATCTTTATTCGAACGATTATTTTCAATCGGATGATTGTTTTCATTGGAATTATTTGAATAGTTTATTTTTAAAATCGAATAATATAATTCAGAGTTTCTTCTCGGTTCTTCTCAGTGTCCAGGGGCTGCAGTCCCGACATAGCGATTATTTTCGTAAAAAATAACGAAAAAAATCGCTTGCCATAACAATAAGCACGAACACTTTGCGAACTGTCAAATTTCATCGTAAAAACATTATAAGCAATCGTAAAGTTGACAGTTAGATTCGATATGATTCCAATCACAATCGATAGTTTTAATGTAGAGACTTTCAAAAATCGTTAAAAATTAATCGTTATGACTTATCAACCGAAATCGATCATAAAGCGATCGCTATCTATGTCGAGACTGCAGGAGCAGGTTTTCTTTTCGAACCGAACTAAAGTAGATTTGACGTTCAAATATACCTTGCATTTCTTTTCATTTTCATTTGATTCGACTTTGACTTCAGATTTTTCTCATATTCTTGTTTTTAAATAAATATTAAAATAACTATAACGGGAAATTTAACACGAGTACCTTTTATTTTGGCTTGACGTTTGCTCGAGACCACGGCCTTTGCAACTCGATCGAAACGTCAAGCCAAAATAAAAGGTAATCGCGTTAAATTTCCCGTTATAGATATTTTATAATGCAACACGAAAGTTTAAAAAGTATAAATAGTAAAATTAGTCCTTTTTCAATAAATTTCGCAACCGTCCCGCTCTGACAAAAAAAATAAATGATCACGTTATGTACGACGAATTGCGTGTCTATTGCGCCATGACCGTTACATGCACTGTCACAGTAGATATAGCGCCACTATAGAAATTACAGCAGATACCACTATACAGCAGATATCGCGCGATGTTTGGCTGTCGCATGCTGACTGCAAGTTAGGTGATAATCGTGCCAGTCAGACTAATTTAGGAAACGAACTTTTCAAAATTGTCTTCTAGTCTGGATGTTACTGAACAACTCCCCCAGTTCGTTGTTCAAGCCTACTGCTCAGTTTGGGGTCACACAATTGTGTAATGTCTGGAATATCATTATTATTACAATACTAACGACGCGCCCCGGCTTCGCACGGGTAGAAACTTCTTTGAAAATAAAACACGGCCAATGTTACTCGCTGATAAAATGTAGCTTTCTATAGGTGAAAGAACTTTTGAAATCAGTTAAGTAGTTTTTGAATTTATCCAGTACATAGAAACAAACGAACTTTACTTCTTTATAATATAAGTATAAATAAGTATAGATAGATAAATAAAATAAAACATGAAATAAGACAATAAGACCGCCGGGCTGGCAGCTTCTTCCGCCTACGAATCAGTTTGGCTATTCAAAGAGGCAATGCCAGTCTGCTGAGTACCTTAAGCAATGACAGCTTTCTAAGCGGCAACTTTGAGGAAGTCTATTATTTAAGATAATGCGTAGTTTTAAGTTTGTAAATATTAACGTATGTATGTGCTTTTTTGTTATTAGTAAATTTAATAAATAAGACATAAAATGAATGTCTATTTAAACGACTGATACGAAAAGTAAGAAATCCGAACAAAATCATTCCTCGCCTCTCATACTCTCAAAAGTCCCAATGCATCTTTATAAGAAAATGATTTTAACATGGCTTCCGCCTGCAGATATCGAATTACAACAATCCATTAAGACGCGTCAGATATTCGCTTGGGGGCGTGCGTATCCATTTACAAGGGACTGGGAGACACACGCACACACATACAACAGAATACGACAATATAGAGGTACATACATACAAAATTATTAAAAGTAAACAATATTAAGTATACGGAAGCCATCATCCGGAGGCAAATAAAACTATATATTCAGAAGAAATTATGTCTCTGCTTATATAAGCAGAATAAGAATAAGAATTAATAGATGTCATATGACATACTATATTTTTACTCTACAAACTCTACAAAACATCTCCTATTGTACCTCTTTAGGGGTTGGATTTCCAAAAATTCCTTCTTAGTCAGGGGCCTACGCCAAATAAAGAAGCTGTATCTTTAGTCTGTCGATTCAGCGATTTGGACTGCGTGTTGATTTGATCAGACAGTTTCTATTATGGAAGCTGTGTTCCATGACTTCTTTCTTAGTAAATACTTGTTTTCATGCGAACCTGGGAGGCAGCGTAAAATATATAATATGCCAGCAGATTATTATTCTACGCGGTTTGTAAAAACCAACCGAGGGAGAAGGCACAGTGCTCGTTACATTAAATTTCTTCGAAAGATAAGTAATTATAGGACGGTAGATTAGTGAGTCCTAATAGCTAGAACTGACGTCGATGATTTTATTTCTCTTTGTACTCTGTCCACTGCCAATATGTGTACATACATTAATTAATCATTATTTAATAATTTCATTACAAAAATTAAATTCAAATCGTTAAACTATTTTAATGGTTCCAATCTAATATTTTCTTGGCCTGACAAACTCTTTCAAAATTTTTTCGAATCTCTGGTGGAGCAGCTGCTCACACCTGCTCCCTCTTTCGTGACCCTTACGGGTAGACTTGATATTTTTCGTCTTGCTAATAGAAAACGAACGAGAACTATGAACAAAAACATGGAAACATGAAATAAACACAGTGAGAGCTTTAACTACCCTAGAATTGATACGGGAAAACTTTAATTATGTTTAAGAACCTTACCCCACTCTCTTGACTGGTTGCTGCAGGTGGCTGAAGTCCATGCTCCTCATTGTATCTTCTCCGGGCTCGATGTCTCAATAAAGCCGAGGCATCCGGCTGTCCAAACTGGAATATCTGCTCGTCCTTAGGACCCAAGAACTTGTCGCCAAAATCTGTATTCACGTACTCCGACTGAGCTTCGTCTTTAGCATGCGCGAATTCCACATACTCTGAACGCACACCGTCCAAAATCTCCGAAGACAGCCGAAGCGTATCCGATGTCTGCCGAACAACATCCGACTCTGGTCGGTAATTCTCGCATATTTGATTGAATGTATTGAAATATTCTGAAGCCAGATCCGTCTTCGGCTGATAGTCGATCTCGGACACCGGCGGGGGGTCTGCGGGCAGGAAATTCGGTTCCATTTCCGTGACGTCATACCGCAGCGCCATACTCAACGCATTCTTACTTGAATTTAAACTTTTTGCACTTCTCTGTACGACGCATCACTGAATAATGTTTTCACTTTTTTAAAGATTGCACTTTTATAACTACGGTGAAATATGTAATACGTCATATGCAATTAAATAGTTGTTACATAAATATAAATAAAATTCACGTCTTTTTATCACATTAGCACTTCTTTCTACCTCGTAATACAATAACTAAAACAAACAATGATTTTAAAATTGTTATCTCTGTGTTCATGTATTCAAAGAGATTTTAGGAACATATCGTTCGAGATAAAGTATAACGTTAACATATTATAAGCGGCGTGAAGGCGCTGGCGTTGAAGAAGGTGCCTCTTGATTTTTAGGGTTCCAATGACAAAAAGTAGCCCTAATATTTTCGCTATGTCTGTTTGTTGGTCTGTTCGCGGTTTATAAGAGACTCTTGGTACTAAAAAGCTGAAATTTGGCATAGCTATACATGTGATAAATTCCCAAAATCTTTAGCTATAATATTTCCACTCAAACTCCAAAAACCACCAATCGACACGTGATATACCAGAGATAAGATTCGGTCCGCTAATCGGTGCTGCTTAGCTGACCGAATCCTATCTCAGGATAATACCCTGAGAATGCTTCGTTGAGAGGCGAAACACGTGTCGATTAGTGGTTTTTGGAGTTTGAGCGGATATTAGCTAAATATTTTGGCAATTTATCACATGAAATGGATTTCCGCAAAGTAACACCTGAGTCTATACAATATACATAATAATCATGCCGATAGTTTTGTAAAGAATCTTTATTTCGTGTACCTCTGAGAGATGTACGTAAAGCGGAGATGACCTTTTTTTACTCGTCTTATGGGGTGGACAGGTTTTTCAAAAATATTGGTGAATCTATTCAAACTCTAACCAAGAAGCTTAATGTACGAAGCCATAATAATTGCTGCTCTTATCGCCGTGTCAAACGAAATTTCGTCTCTTTCTATCTCATTGAGCGTAACCACGAGTAAAACAGTTAGCTATAGTAAGATGGCAACCTCGCACTGTCAGTGTAATTCGTGTCAACTTATGAGTCCGTCGTGAAATAATTATTTGCGAAATACTCGTAAATCTTAAGTGTTTTGCCTAGTATTCACAAAAATAAAAATATGTCATGTTCAGGTGTGTATCGTTGTACTGCGACCTTCCTCAGTCACGCACATTAGTAAAAGTCTAGAAACTCGGTCAACAAAAAAGGACACCGTAAAGACATGCTCTTAGAGCAAATGCTCCGTACATTTTTTTGGTCCGAGGACTCAGGGATCCGTTTGCGAAATATTAGTCGTTTTTATTAGAGTCAAGTATTGTTGTTTTTTTAATTCACAGTAGTAGTATACATAATGAAGTTTAAATAAAAACTATCGCAACTAAGTGGGCTTTACAAGTTAACGAGTAATAGTTGACCAACTTATAAAATGTACTTGAATAAGTAATATACTCGACCCTACAACCCGACATGCACTTCGCTGGTTTTTTTTAATAAATCAGATATACAGTATTTCTATACAATCTATCCAAAAAATCAACAATCTTGAGTCTTTTTAAGGTCTTTTTAGATAAAAAGTGTGTTATAACTTCTTAATAATAATAATATCTTAATAATATCTTTATTGCATTCCATAATTATATTACAATAATTGAATGGACCTTGAAATAGGTATTGCAATTCAAGAGAGAGGAAGCCTTATTTATTTTTATTTTTTTTATTTTTTTTTTTTTACCCGACTGCCAATATATTCTCTATAACTTCATTAAACGTCAATAACTGTCAACAAATGCGATCATCGTGTTCTCGCATAACCGCCATTTTTCCAATCATTATAAAGCAAGCAAGCATTCAAGAATTTTTTTATTTTATTAACACATTTCTATCCAGACTGAGTTGTTCACAGCGGATCAAATCTCATCAAGTGTTATAATTTTTTCAATGAATTGTATTGCATCCTAGCGATCTGCCTCTGCGTCGCCCCGCACGCTTATTACGTAATTTGCAGACAGCATGCGACAGCCAATATCGCGCGATATCTGCTGTCAAAACGAGAATTTGTGTAATGTAATTTGTATAGTGGTGCTAAATCTACCGCGAAAAGTGCATTCTGCGGTCATACAATAATAGACACGTAATCGTCATACATGATACTAATTTTTTATTACAATTAATCACCGGTCGCGCAGTGATCGCGTGGCTGTCGCTGTCTGCAAATTTTTAGGTAATAACCCCGCCGGTGGGATGTTGAATGTTTACAACGCCAAAAATTTTTTATTGGTATTTTCTTACAAAAATACCTTCGAAAGGGCAACGGGCATTTTTATATGAGCACCGTCTCTCTGACCAACAGACTTGAAATGTGTTTCATTCGATACATCGTAGCGAGGTGATAATTTTTTACTATGACGACATCCTTGAAATGTATTGGGTATTCCAGGATTTTTTTTTACCTAACCATCCCTCTTACCAAGAGATTCGGAATGTATCTCATTGGAAATATCGTAGGAAGTTAATAATATTTTTTAACTAAGACGACAATTAACATTTACGACATATAACAGACTGATGGTTTAATGATGTTGATTCATTGATTGTTGTTTGAATGATCTGATGTTTCGAATGGGATACATTTAAAGTCTGTTGGTCAGGGGGAGAGTGTGCCAAAAAAATATCAAAAAGTAAAACATGATTTTGTAGAAAATTCCATGCATTTCAAGGATGTCACCAGAGTAAAAAATTATCAACTTGCTACGACGTTTTGAATGAGATAATTATAAGACTTGGTCAGAGAGCATAGGTAAAAAAAAAAAATTTGAAACACGATTTTCCTGGAATACCCAATATATTTCAAGGATGTCGTCATAGTAAAAAATTATCAACTTGCTACGATGTATCGAATGAGATACATTTAAAGTCTGTTACAGGTCAGGGGGACGGTGTACCCATTGTGTTGATTCATATTTTCCGACGTTCCCGTGGATTATCCAAAAAATTTCTTTCATATAAAGCTTGTCCTGGAATCGGTCCAGCCCTTGTCAAGTGACGCACCAATCAAACACGTGGCGATTGATGTCTATTTAAATAGGAGATAAATAATGTACTACACTACGTACTATTTTTTTTTTATTTCTTCATGTCATGGCGCACAGATTAGCGCACTTGCCAATGTCACGTATTGTAATAGCATATGTAGAATCGTTATATAAAACGTTAAAACTTCTCCAGTAACGTGATAGTTGACTTTATTGAAGTTTTACAGGACTTGCGAAGAGCGCGAGAACTTCAGCTATACATGTTTATTTAGACCTACTCCATTCTTTTCACTTACACAGAACTTTAAAACACAATATACTACCACTTTTGTACTTTAAAACTCCCAAAAACGCAAAATATAGAAAATCTAAATAAAATGACAACCTTACTTCTCCCGTTCCCGCCAAAAAGTGTCTACGTACCATTTACTACTACTTACTGGTCATCAGGGTTGCCAAAGTATTTGCAATCTGAAGTGCTTTCTTAGCATTAACATTATAAATGTCCATGGGCCTCAGTAACTCGGTATACTCAACATTAGGTGGACTGTTCACTAGTCAGTAGCGACGGGCAATTCCCGAGAATATTCTCGCCACCGGAAACTTTACGCTTAAGTTCTCGCAAACATTCTCTGGACCGAGAATTTATGAGAATTTGGAAGGAAACTTATGATAAATTGAGAGAATATTTCAGAACATTCTCGATCCGAGAATATTCTCACTCGGAGAACATTCTCTTCACCCATCTATCTATACTCGTGAGTCTTCCACGTACAAAAACAAAGATTTTTAACGGCAGATGGTTCAACATACGAAGACCACCCGAAAGAGAGCCGCAAAAGTGCATAAACTATACCTCTTAGCAAAAAACCGCGTCCATAATCCACTTTCACACACCGATTGATTCCATACAATTTCAAACACCTTGCGTCCTATGAGAAAGGGCGGTAACCCTTTTATTAAGTTTAGCATTACCAGGCACAAAGAGAAAGCAGGTAACATCCAGAGCTTACACCTTGTGTCGAAATTATGACGAATTGGAGCGCACTGACATTACCGTTTCCTTTAAAGATGTCACGGAATCAAACATTGACATGAATGTATAAAAAGAAAATTGATATTACAGTTGAAAAGAATTGTATGTAACTTAAAACTTGCATTCAGTTTTTAGAAAGAAAGAAATATTATGTACTGACTATTGCCCGCGACTTCATTCGCATGATCTTCAATTTTATAAATTGAATAATTCAGGGGGTCTAGACAAGCGGCTCAATTGTCGTAAACGCTAATAGAATAGAATGACGAATACCACGTGATCTAGCGTAACGAATTTTAAATTGGTAGTAGAACGTTATTAACTTTGTTATATATCAAAAGAAAGGAAAGTATGAAAACCACCGTATAAAAATGTAACCAAGTAGCACTTTTGGCGAGCAATGACGACAACAAGTGTTTCCATTGTTTAAAACGTTTGTTCTAGTCTAGACGCTCAGGAATCATGAACCACTCACCGTGAATGATATAGGAACGCATAGAGGACAAACATACAGAGACAACTTCATTTTTAAATACATAATAAGAAATATAACATTCCCATGGTAATCAAAAAATAGAACTTGTTACTAGGGATGTTACGGAAGTCGCTCTGTCGGAACCGAAGTCGGAGTCGCAGTTTTTAAATTTGGTTTGTCGGAACCGTAACCGGAATCGGAGTCAGAAGCGGAAGCAGAGAGAGATGTGTTAAGGGCAAGTCTAATAAAATAAAATAATACAAATATTCTGTTTCTTTAATTTCAGTTCGAAATATAATACACCTACTTACCTAGGCGTTAAAAATAAAAATAATCGAATTTTCTTAAATCTTAAACAGTACTAGTAGTAAATTAAATCAAATGCTCCAAAAGACTTCAAAAGAAGTATATGTATTTAATGAACAAAGTAGTTATCACAATCCCATCTATTTTTCAATAAGTCATACATTAGGCAAGCACGACTAAAAAGGTGTTTGCTTAGTGCCTGCTAGAGCCTGGTGGAACAAATGCAAGAGTAATCTATAGAAAGCACATAGGGAGGGTGGTTCTCCGCGCAACAAGCATAAACTTGTTCATACGCCCTCACCGCGGCCGCCGCCACTGCTGTGCTTCGACCTCCGATTATAACTTCCGATTTAAAAGTGTCGGAGCTGAAGTCGAAATAAGAAGTGTAATTTCAATCGGAAGTTCCGACTTTTCGGAATCGGGAGTCGAACCTCCGTAACATCCCTACTTGTTACATAATATATATTAACGCTGTATTTCCAATGGGGTAGTCAGAGAGACCAGAGCGCCAAGCGTCGCGGTCCTTACATACTCTTCGCTACCTCAAATGTACATAATAAATCTAAATATTTGAATATGTAAACCGACCAAGTGCGTGCCAGACTACAGTGAAGGGTTCCGTAGACGTGACGCAATACTCAATTAGTCAGCAGCAAAAATAAATTTGTATTTCATAAAGTTATTTCTGCGGTTGCGGAGCGTGTAGCCGAAAATACATCCATACTTCAAAAACTACACAAACATATACTATTGTAAACAATTTTCGTTGAAAGTGGTTTGTATATTCCACTATCACAATTTTCTTCAGAGTTTTCCACTCTATATTTGAAAAATTTGAGCAGGAGGGGCACACTTGTTACCACTTTAGAAGTGCATATCGTCTACTGAATACAACAACAACATAACATGAAATGAGATGATTCAGAGAAAACTTAATGTAACGGTCTGGCGCACCGGAAAACGCATAATGACAAATCATAATGTCATTTCCACCAAAAAGGGAGGAATTTTAATGTAGGTAGTACTTTATATACATTAAATAATATATTATATTTTTATATATATCACGATCTGTGCGGGCACCGCTGAAAATGTGCTGAAGCGCTTGCGTCAGCTTATGCTGAGTAGGTGTCCCATTTCAGCAGCACATCACTCATGGGCTAAGTAAATTGTATGTAGTGCATAAGTCATGTTATTCTGTGTCAATGTTTTTTTTGTTTTTGTATAAATTGTTATAATGAGTGAGTGATGCCAAATAAATATCTATGTCTTTATGTTAATTGTTACGGGTTGACACCTTGCAATGTCTGCATCACAAGCATATTAGATATATTTATTGAATACAACCCTGCATTCTTGAATTATTTTTATCTGTAAGAACACGTACATACTGTATGAATAGCGCAGGTGAGTGTGTGAATGCAGAGGAGGTAGCTGTGTTGCCACAACGGAATATCTGTTAGTGTTGCTAACATTAATAAAGTTCGAAACTGGCTAAAATTTGTAGGTAAAAAATTTGAATTTCGAGCTATGCCTTTGTTGAATTCAGTAGGCGATTATCTCAGCAACTACTTCTAAATAGAGAACTTCGAATTCTTTGACACTTTCCGGAATTATTATTTTTTCATCTTTCAGTTAAGTACATGTATGAAGGCCACGCCTATTTATATTGTTCAAAATTTCACGACAGATATAGCGGTTCATAGAATATCTATCTTTCAAATTTCATCTAAACAGTGATAAATTTCCGAGTAATATATCGGTGACATACGAACATGTACGGGACGGGTTTTTATACATATATTTATACTAATATTGGCTATTAAATTAGTCAAATGATTATTCCAAAATTTAAATTACATAAGTAAAATGTTTCATTCTTGGGTAACTGCATTCATTTTTATAATAAAGTTCCTCAGGAAGTTACTCAATTAACAAAGAATAAATTTAGATTGGTTATAAAACGTACATTGATTAGACAATCATACTATAAAATAAACGATTTCATTGAAGATAAAACAATGGTCTGGAAATGATCTTCTCTGCACATGTATTTACGGGCTTAATGAAAATATTGTATTTCAATAAACCTTTTGTAAAATGAAGTTGAATAAATTATACCTGACTTTCTTGTCGGTTCGTCTCAGTGTCCAGGTTTTCTATTTGAACCGAACTAAAGTAGATTTGACGTTCAAAAATACCTTGTAATTGAGTTTACTTGAATATATTGAGACATTGACTTTGACCCAGTATTGGGAAAAATGTAATTGTAGAAACAAAACTTAACAAAATGTTGTTACAATTACATTTGGCCAACACTGCAGAGTTTACTCCCGACTGAATAATCCTGCCCAGCATTCGGTATTGGGTAGCAGACTATGGTCTCCGGAATTTCTTGAGGATGATGCCTCGTTGAGAGGCGGAATACGTATCGACTAAATTTGAAACTTTGAGTATAAAATAAAATATAACAAATTATTTACTGAGATTCAAATATATAAATATAGCGTCAAAACATGATTTTCTTTCGTTTTGTAGCTCTATCTATTGTGATTGTTATACATAAGTTATTACTCAATATGTCTTGTATGTACCCGTATTTCTTATTAATCTGAGGTCTTGCGTGATCGAGAGTCTCACAACGTGGTGGGTCGACCACCATGGCGGTAAAATAACACCACCTATCAGCTGATTCACACGGCATCATATTCGCCTTTAATGTCGAATCAGCGCTACAGGGGACGTACTCAAGGGGAGGAGGAGTAAGAGGTTCGAGAAACTCAATTCATTTTCGAGGGAAGGAGGAACTCTTAAATTCTAGTCAAGAGTGTGTCGTACAAAAATTAATTTAGAGTTCCCTAAGAATTTCGGACATAAGAAAGGTTATAAAAAAATTCGAAATTCATAAATATTCATCTTTTTTTTTTCTTGTTATACAGATTTACAAAAGTGACAAACAAGCATACAGCCCGGTTGATGGTAAAGCGGTTACCGTAGCCTATGGGCGTATACAACACCAGAGGCATCACTCGCGCGTTGCCAAAGCTATAAGAACCTCTGCACGCCCTATTTAAAGAACTCCAGGCATTTGCGTTGGGATATTTAAAATAACTAATATTACAAAGAGGTAAGCTTTGTTTGTTTGTATGTAACAGATAAACTCAAAACCTATTCAACCGATTTCAAAAATTCTTTCTATAAAGTGCTTATCTGCGAGTAGCAGGGGCTCTATTTTATTTTCGAAAAATGTTGTTCCCGTGCGAAGGCGAGGCGGATCGCTTTTAAAACAATTTAATTAATTTTGCATATTTAATTTTTATGTCTCTCATTTCGGATTTACATACGTACATATCTTCACGCTGACCTGACCAGGTGGTCAGAGAGGACGGAGTGCTAAGCTTCGCGGTCCTTAAATACTTCCTTTGCCTCCTCAAATCTCATCATTCTCCTCCACATTTTCTTAAGAATGCCAATGCTTTCAACATTTCCGTCAGCCTTGGTCTTTCTTGGTTTCTGCTACCACTACTTTCGATATAAGATTTTCTTCGTCAGTCTTTCATGACTCATTCTTTCTATGTACCCGAACAATCTTAGCATTCCTTTCTTCATTTTTACAATAACACTGTCGTGCAACCCTGTCATACCGCGTATCTCTTCATTGCTTATTTTGTCCGCAAGGATGACACCGCACATATTTCTAAGAGATCGCATTTCTACTGCATTTATCTTACTTTCAGTCGATTCGGATTTAGTATTACCAATTTACTTCTCAACATCAAATTTTAGTTAATTAGCCGTAAAAGGTGACAGAGTATATGAGCTGTGATATAAGTACAAAATGATGAAATTGAAAGAGTTAAAAAAATAACGAATAAAATGATTATTCATTTTAGTCATGCAAATCTAAAAATCACATCCATGGTTATATGACGGCACAGTCGCAATCAGAACGAGTCATACTGCCACATACCAGCAGTTGTGTTAACACATTTGTTTGTCGCACGTGTTGGTGACCATCTGACAGGTGGTGTGCGGGGGTTGGCAGATGTGCGCGGCTGGGGTCAAGGTCGTTATAGCTCATACAAACGGATGTATAGCATTTCCTGTTTTTGAACCGCCTATGGTGAAAAAGGGAGTGTTAGGATTTGAGCAGTAATATGTTTGGATGTATGTATGGATCGCGATGCTTGGCGTTCCCTCGACTCTCGTATGAATATATCTCAAATCTGTGTTGTTTTCAATATGTTAACCGATTTCTGTGTATCGAGGTATTATTGCATTCGTCTCAAATATATATGACGTTCGTAATACGATGTAAGTTCATCGAACTAAATAAAAAATGAATCGAACCCCAAGATGGAAACGAATTTAGAAAAACTTGCATTTGAATTTGTCTGTGTATTCATTTCTAACTTCTATACATCTAATTGGATATTCTATTGGATTGATATATACATTTTATCAGAGGGGGCAGACGAGGAAAGATGGAAAGTGATCACTGCCACCCATGGACATCCGCAACGTCCAGGGAATCACGGGTGCGTTGCCGGCCTTTAAGGAAAGAGTAGGGTCGTTTCTTGAAGGTCCCTAAGTCGTAACGGTCCGGGAATACCGCCGCTGTAAGTAAATTTGATTCTAATTGGATGCGGTTTTCACTATCTTCTGTAACATTTATCGAGGAATGTTAAAATGTATAATTCACTAGCGGTCCGTACCGGCTTCGCTCGGGTTGAATACATAATATACAGCCTATGTCCTTCTGGGATAATATATACCTTTCAACTGGTAAAAAATTTATTTAAATAGATGCAGTGGTTCCAAAGTTTGTGTAATCTTGCGTAGGGCCCATCTCTAATCTTGGGCTATAAATCTAAATATAAATAATACACTTTTTTAGACTCGCACGGTTTGTATCCAATGTAAAAATATAATAAATTTAATATCGCGGTCTTAACGCGATATTAAATATTTCATATTTCATTCATCAATATTGGGAAACTCCAAAATATTTAAAATCACGGTAAGAACCCGTTTATTTTATTGTTACAAGACATATAAAGAAATTAAAAAAATTCGTTCTTTCTCTTCACGCTGTATCCCTAACGGGGTAGTTAGAGAGGACGGAGCGCCAAGCGTCGTGGTCTTTACATACTTCTTTCGCTTCCTCGAATCTCATCATTCTCCTTACACACTTTCGCCAAGGTATGCGAGTACTTTTGACATTTCCGTCGGCTAACACTCTGGCTATTTGATCTTCATAAGCAGGCTTGGTCTTCATGGCTTCTTTTACCACCCGCTTTCTCTGTAGATTTTCTTCGTCAGTCTTTCATCAATCATTCTTTCTAAGTGCCTGAACCATCTAAGCATTCATTTTTTCATCTATATAATAACGTTGTCGTGCAACCCTGTCATACTGCGTATCTCTTCATTGCGAAAATGATATTCATTTTCAAATCCAAGATGGCGAATATTACTTTTTTTGGATAAATCGATATGGGTATCAAATTCTAGGTTTTTCGGGGTGCTGGTTACGAAAATGACTTTCATTTTCAAATCCAAGATGGCGAATATTATTTTTTTGGATAAATCGATATGGGTGTCAAATTCTAAGTACCTCGGGGAGCTGATTACGAAAATGACGTTCATTTTGTAATCCAAGATGGCGAATATTATTTTTTTTGATAGATCTACATGGGTGTCATGTTCCAGGTTTCTGGGGGTATTGATCAATACCAATAATATGGGTATCAAATGAAGTGGAATACGCAGACGAAGGTTTATGTGACGTTATCATAAATCCAATATGGCGGATGTTCCATAATAGGAAATAACTTTTTCGTTCAACACCAACAATATGGGTATCAAATGAAATGGAATACACAGGGGAAGGTTCTGGGACATGTGACGTCATCATAAGTCCAATATGGCGGATTTTCCATAATAGGAAATAAGTTTTTCGTTCGACACCAACAATATGGGTATCAAATGAAATGAAATACACAGGGGATCGTTTCTGGACATGTGACGTCATCATAAATCCAATATGGCGGATGTTCCATATCCTGTTCGCAAGGGTGACACCGCACATATTTCTTTATCTTTATAATATTAGGATAGATTTACTTTTAGTCTATAGAGGTAGAATCAAAGTCAAATCAATTTATTTAAGTAAACCCAAATAAATGCATGGTATTTTTGAACGTCAAATCTACTTTAGTTCGGTTCGAAAACAAAACCTGGACACTGAGAAGAACCGACAAGAAACTCAGTAGAGAAATAGTAATGTGTTGTAATCAAGACCTCGTGCGAAGCCTGAGGATACTATTTATAAATAAGAATAGTATATCGCGAACAAAAACAGCAAAAAATGCATCCTCGTCCGTTCTTAGAGTACCGTATATTAAAAAGAAAAAATGAAGTATTAGAGGTTAATGACCTAACAAAGCTGCCGTCATTTTAGAAATCCAAAAATGCAGGTCACAATGCCTATAAAACGGGTGCCCGCGGCGCGTTGCCCCAGCCGGGATCGAACCGGTCACACAGCTGGTCGGCAGGTGAACGAGAATGTACAGGCAGCAATTACATACAAATAACTACCGATCGCCCCGGGTTCGCACATTAAAGTTCGTGATAAAAATTGCGTTTTTATTCTCAAACATTGTAAACTTTTATTTAACGAGTACACTTAAAGAATATACATACATACAAACACATCTCCACGCTGTATCCCGAACGAGGTAGTCAGAGAGGACGGAGCGCCAAGCGTCGTGGTCTTTACATACTTCTTTCGCTTCCTCGAATCTCATCATTCTCCTCACATATTTTCGCCTAGGTATGCGAGAGCTTTTGACATTTCCATCCGCTAACACTCTAGCTATTTGATCTTCATAAGTCAGGCTTGGTCTTCCTTGGCTTCTTTTACCACACACTTTCGCTCTGTATATTTTCTTCGTCAGTCTTTCATCACTCGTTCTTTCTATGTGCCCGAACCATCTAAACATTCCTTTCTTCATTTTTACAATAACACTGTCGTGCGAGTGTTTTTGACATCTCCGTCTGCTAACACTGGCTATTTGATCTTCATAAGTGAGCCTTGGTCTTCCTTGACTTTTTTTACCACTCGCTTTCGTTGTGTAGATTTTATTCGTCGGTCTTTCATCACTCATTCTTTCTATGTGCCCGAAACATTATACATACAGTTACAAGAATGCCCGAACCATACACTACATATACAGTGTTTTTTTAACTGAGACAGTATGGGGGAATCCGAATCTATAAGAGATACAGGGGAACTATCTTAGGAACCATTTGGTCTTTTTTTGTGATAACAATTTTGG
The DNA here is from genome assembly GCA_907165235.1 of Zeuzera pyrina. Classification (NCBI taxonomy): domain Eukaryota; kingdom Metazoa; phylum Arthropoda; class Insecta; order Lepidoptera; family Cossidae; genus Zeuzera; species Zeuzera pyrina. The sequence goes on along the minus strand of OU015645.1, from coordinate 11,152,536 downwards.
CATAATTGATTTTTTGGTCAAGCGTAAGATGTCCACAAGAATTTGTAAAATTGGCAAAATTGTTTTTTTATTGCAGATCGACTCAATTTCATGAAGTATTATTTCATTACGGGAGGAAAAAACTCTATATGGTTACATCATATATATATGAACTTAAAGAATATATATATAACTACTAATATTAAAGGGAGAGAGAGACGACTTTGTAAGTTCGTTTATATGTGGAGGGTAGGAACCGCTGTATCTATTTGAATAATTGTTTCACCATTTGAAAGGTATATTATCCCAGGTGGACATAGGTTATATATTATGTACCTATTCAACCCGGGCGAAGTCGGGACGGGCCGTTACATCCCACACACACACACACACAGATACACATGTTAAGCTTATAACACCCCTCATTTTGCGTCGGGGGTTAAAAATCAATTGCCGCATGAATGAAAGATCATCATTTGAGAACAGCTCGACCGAAATGGCTGATCTCTTTTTTGGTGTGTCTGTTAATGCCAGGACAAGGTTTGCATGAAAGAAAATTGTGGGAAAATCCACCGACAAACTCGGAAATTTGGATGGTATTGTTGTACGAAACTGTCAATAAACAAAATTTGGTATGTTGCAAACATTCAACATCCCAGCAGGCAAAGCCGGGCGGGTCGCTGGTTTCATTACATTTCCTCAGACTGTGCTTAATCTGAATATTAGTTTAAGGCGACGCATTGGAAACTTTGACGCCAGAGATCTTAATGTTCTTAAGTAACTACAAAACGTATGACAGTGACATTTAGTATCCTGATTCTTCATTTTGCCAGTTGCGATACACGGTTGGTTAACTTTTATAACACAAAAAAAAAATCAGTTATTTTCCTTTATTTTAAAAACTATAATTAATCAAAAACATCCAACTGGCATCTTTGAAGAGTGCGTTATTAATCTATGCAGAAAATTTAGAAGCATAAGTCGGTCTCGTTAGTCCGAAAAATGGAAATCTCTGTTTTATAAGGCGTTTCAATCATAACTCTTATTGTATCGCCGTAGTGGTGAAAATTTAAATGTCTTCTGTAACTATTCTGGGACACCCTAAAATAAAATTTTAAACCCTGTTATCAACATTATAGGAGAAAGTCACCAAACGATACAAATTACATATTTTAACACAACGGGGTAGCTTAGATTAGTGATGTGGGAATATCTGAACAGTCGAAATCGATTAGTCAAAATTAATGTTATACAAAATTATACAAAAGGAACACTTGCAATTAACTTGATGTCCGTCTGTCTGTCTCCTCAGCCGTTTGCCTCAGAGATTAGTTGACGTAAACAGTTGCAATTTTTGACAGACTATAGCTTTAAAACTTGAGTTTTTACTTAGGGTTTAGATTTGAGAGCATAAATAGAATGCAAATAAACAAATATTCTTTACGTCGCAAATAAAAAAACAACATGTTAGAGTTAACTTATTTAGTCTTTTTGGGAAATACGCCTAAAAATGGCTTATCATTATTTCTAAAAGTAATTCGTGTAATATCTGAAAAAATTGTAGCAACTGTAGCAATTTAAGGCAAGCATTGATAGGTATTTTGGCAGTTTCATCTATGTGTAATCTTACGGCAGTTCTTTGAAACATCCTTTCTTAACTCGACTGGAGTTTTGGAATCGATTAAGGGATACTTCATTGTTTCTCTCGATTAGATATAAAGAAACAATCTAAAATAATCAGGATATTTTAACAATCGATAAAATCAACTATAACCAATATTTCGTCATCGCACATCACTAGCTTACACAGTGAACAGTCATCTCATAATTCAACTCCCTATCTAATAACAGGTTTTAATTTTTATATTTACAAAATCAAAGTATTTTTACGAATAAAAAACAATAATATACACACATATGAATTAAAATAACAACGTATTGTTTTGAGGGAAGTCCACGTACATCGACAGAGGCGGTTATTACTGGGAATCATACGACATGAATGTAACTTAGGGTTCGTACACAATGACAAGATTATTAAGCGATACGCCGATACATTATGTCCGGGGTTCTCAAAATTCAAATCTGCATAAGGGCGCGTTGATGTGACACGAACTTCTTCGCGCCGACACAACGCGGTCGGCGCGCGATCACCGCGCGAACGTCGCAAAATAGAGCAAAATACACTAACTATATATATTTACATATCTAAGCTCATGTCAAGCGCAAGTAGTTTCACTTGGTCTGGAGTGGCCAAAGAGGAATAGAATGCGAGAGTGGGATAGTTTTCGAACGCGCGGTGACCGCGAATAACCGCGCGGTTGGGTAGTTTCCCAGAAATATGAATGAATGAATGAATGAGAATAGTTTACATTCACTATTAATAAATACACGAGAGCGTCAACCGCGCGGATGTGAGAAAATTTTCGCGTCGTCTAACTGCGCTGTAACGAGCAATGGTATGTAGTATTACAAGTCACTAGTGCTGCCTCTGTCGAGCGATCACTGAACTAAAACTATTGCCGGTGGGCGTTACTTCTGCGATAGTCATTTTATCATCATGACACCACAATCGCACAATGCCTTACATGTAACCAGTTTAAGACACCTGTCGCGCGTCGGCGGTGCAACTATAAACAGCTACGAGTATATGCGAATTTTTAAATGATAACTGATAACCGCTCTCGCTTCCGCTACCCACACTATGTCCACAGTCTTACTTATTTACAAATGTAAATTATTAAATAAGTCAATTCTGTAGGCGTATCGGAATTTTCTGAGGGTGTCATTATACACGATTTCAGAAGCAAGTAATTTAAAAAAAATATATTCTTTGTAAAGAATAAAAATAAAACAATCATTTATTGATCCTCAACTTCTGTTCACGGCTGCATATGGAAAAAATCGGTTAAGAACTCGTCGGGTACTAGTACAGATTTCAATTGCAATTTCAGACAGTTAAAGTTGAGTGGTAGGAGAAGCCAAGGAATACAAAGGCTGTCTTATGAACCCAGAGTAATAGCTGACGGAATTGTCAAAGGCACTCGCATACTTAAATGAAAGTGTGAAGAGAACGATGAGATTTGAGGATACGAAAGATCCTCCTCCGTTCTCTCTGTCTACCCCATTAGAGATACAGCGTGAGGATATTTATGTATATAAAGTTGAATTTAATAAAACAATGTTTAAGGAGCTTATAAAAAATGTTACAGTATATAATTAAAAAAATAATATGAACAATCCATGAAAGTACTTAACTAGTGATGAAAAGAAACATTTTATTCTACATAACGGCGTTGTCTTTAGATAGGTCTTCAAATATGATATAGAGCATAGATTCCCAACCTTTTCTGGACCATCGCCTCCTTTAGAAGATAGACAAGAAATCTCAACACCCCCTAGTCTATAATATTTAGTTAATTTTATATGAAATATTAGAATATTGTTGCATATTGTCTGTACCTAAATTATCTGTTTATTAACTATTAAAAATAAAAAAGCAGAAATTAACAAAACGGTAGCTAAATATACTATAAAATCGTATTTTATTATTTTTTAAATAAACACAAGCAATAAGACAAAATGTGTGAGGAGAATGATGAGATTTGAGGAAGCGAAAGAGGTGTGTAAGGACCGCGACTCCTGGCGCTCCGTCCTCTCTGACTACCCCGTTGGGGATACAGCGTGAAGTTATGTTATGTTATGTTTAATAAGACAAAAAATATGCATACATAATATTTGTTACATTAATTTATTCGACCACCCCTCGTGCCTCTGGATCTGCTACCGTCCCCATGAAAGGCTCCAGTGCCCACTGCGGGGCGATATAGCCCCGCATAGAGATATAGTTTGAAAATGACTATTTTTTAACCAGTAGTTGGTGAGATATACGCTTCTAGAGACGTAAAAAGTATCCCTTTCCTCTAACTTTTCAATTTGAAAAAAAAATTGTAGAGTAACAAGGAAATTAGCATCTATTTTTAAAAATAACTTATGCTGGCCATCATCAGACATTTCGGTACCAACAGATTAATCTCGACATTTTTACAGCAATTTTTCCACGATATTAGATCTTAAGATAACATACACAACAACTTACATAATATAAGAATCAGTGCTGAATGTCCTGAGAATGGCTGGACCGATTTCCATCAAACATGGACAAAAACAGTCAAGAAAATTATTCATCAAACGAAAAAAACACATTGAGACAGATAACGGCATACATACATATCTTCACGCTGTATCCCTAAGCGTGTAGGCAGAGGGGACGGAGCACCAAGCGTCGCGGTCCTTACATACTTCTTTCGCTTCCTCAAATCTCATCATTCTCCTCACACATTTCGCCTAGGTATGCGAATGTTTTTTCTGCATTTCCGTGGGCTAACATTGGCTATTTGATCTGCATAAGTGAGCCTTGGTCTTCCTTGGCTTCTTTTACCACTCGCTTCTGCTTTGTAGATTTTTTTCGTTAGTCTTTCATCACTCATTCTTTCTATGTGGCCGAATTATCTAAGCATTCTTCTTCATTTTTACAATAAAACTGTCGTGATAACGGCATCAATCGTATAATACCCATCTTTTCCATCGCGGTTTAAAACCACAAAGACGTTCTGTCGAGAAGGCGAGACAGCGTGACGCCTGCCGACGTGAACCTTACATACATCTACATACATAATATACATGTATACATTATGCATGTATATACAGACGACATTCTTCTTTGTATATGCATAGATGCAAGTTGATATTAGATTCCTTTTATACAAAGCTTGTTTATACACATAAGACACACCGTATCATCTATTATATTAATGATACTTCTTATTGCTATTCAGACACAAATCACATTCCAACGACTCAGAATGAGAGAAAAATATACAATCAGCTACTTATATCACCGTGCAGGCCGTCAAAGTCGGCCACGGGGTAGGAACTTAGGCGACGATGCGAGTAACCCGTCATATATAGTTCCGCTCTGGCATATGCATATAATAGTGATGTAACGATGATTTCCCACATTCACAAATGCGAATACAAAGCGATTATTTGCACACGAGAATGTGAATACGAATATAGGCTTTTTAAATATGGTGCCTGTTCGCGTCAATTTAGCGAATGCACAAGAGTATGCCCGACCGTCGTAGTACTCGCAATATTATATTAGAATTAATAGCACTGTTAAAAAAAGACTTATATTATAATTATCAAACCTTTCGCACGTATTTATCATTTATTCATAATTTGACTTCTATACCTACTACTAAAATTACTCAATACAATTACGTACAAATTAGTATTTTGTGCAAACAAAATAGAAGTACAAGTAACTTCCATTCATGTCCGTTTGAGACAGCGCCATAAATCCTTTAATTCAAATATAAACAAATATTATAAATAGCAATTGCATCGCAATTTAATACTCTACACTCTTTTATTTTCAAAATATGTGAGGAGAATGATGAGATTTGAGGAAGTGAAAGAAGTATGTAAGGATCGCTACGCTTGGCACTCCGTCCTCTCTGACTACCCCGTTGGGGATACGGCGTGCACATATTTATGTATGTATGTTCACTCTTTTCACTGTGAAATCTTTTTTTCTCTCTCTTTATGTTGCAATCTATCTTGTAGACATTTAGCAATGGGTGTGATAGTAATCAATCGACTTGCATGGTGCATGCACATTGGCACAACCATATAAATTCGTATTATAACGTCCTGTGAGGCTCTCTTTTTGAGTCTTGGAGATTATTTAATCGTCCACAAGATTGAAAGCAAGTACGCTGGGATGTTTTACAAGTCATATATTTTTTATGTTTAATGTAAACTTTAGTATAAATTTATTAAACTAAAATTAATAATTAAAATTTAATAAGCCGTGAAATATATGTTCGAATTATTCTTATTGTTTCTGCGAATGAGAATATCATAAACATGCGAATATTTGCGAACGCGAACGCGGATATTGTCACATTCCAATACTTAAACTTAAGCATGTAAGTGGCGTAGGATACGATTTTGTTGTGGTTTGATGCTCTGTCCGTTCTTAATAAAGAAATGGTGTGAACTTATTATGACATGTATGCATTAGCGATAAACTACATATAAACCTTTACTTATATGAAATAGTTATTGTTGTCTATAAAATGAGAGCTGGTTTCGTATACTTCGAATTGAAACTGAAAGTGTTTTCTTTTATTTTTGTATGAACTCAAGACCATAACCCAGGAATAAGAATGTAATACCTAATGAGGCACAGCAAAGCGAAGCTGGAGACAGCCAGTGTTATGGTGAAAACAAATGTCGAAAGACTAGCGGGCACGAGACTGTGATTTGATTGGTCACATTGAGACTACACTTGAATACTCGAGAGCGGATAGGCGGAGAGTTGTGGGCGTGGCCGACGTTTTAGTACTACTGCACTTGATCTTGGATAGTCACAATTGCCCCTTATGCATCGTCTATTGTCATCGGTTCAGTAGTCTGTACATTCATAAATATCCTCACATTGTACCCCTAAAGGGTAAACAGCGAGCATCATAGAATACTTAGGATTGCGATCATTTTACACATTTATTTCGACCTGAAATCTCATCAATTTCTTTACACACTTTCGCTGAGGTATGCGAGGTATGTATGCATGTTTGCATGTGGATATAACAATTGTTATATCCCATTATTATGCACACACTGAGGTATAAACACTGAGGTACCATTACCATGCTACCTCAGATAAGAAAGAAACAAGTAATGTTCCACAGGGTTGCCTATGGTATGATGATCTAAGATCTAGCGACATACATACAATTCGAAAAACGATATTCATAATGCATCCACACACACCCACATACAACGTATATGTATGTATTGGTGTGCATATGTATACGGTTCGGATTATGTAGACGGAACGTCGTCGACACAAACGCGTATTGAATATTTATAAGACATTTAATGTGTTGATTTATTTATAAGTCGTGCTATATCGACGCATAAAAGTCAGTAAGGGCCATCGCAAACACACGATTAGTCGCGTGACAATGAAACATAGATCACTGAGTCCTTTATTGGCATTTAAGTAATTCTAAATAGTTTGTTGTCATTTCTCCTCAGCGAATGTTAAATTAAATAAAAATGACTTTACATGGTATCTCAATTAGGTGCAGGGAATTTTCCAGTCTTGTTCCATTCTCCACTCCTCTCCATTCTTATGCTGTCGACATCTCTCACATTAGTTCAAAGCGATTTGCTTTATTTTTCGTGTGTATTGTCAGTGATTGGAATATCTTTGTGACATCGAATTCATTTCAAATAAGTTTTATGCAAATGGACCACATTACGACGCATTGTTAAAAGTGGGATCAATCACTGGCAAAACATTCCGGCATTTTTAACTACTTGTAATTATTGTTTCAACATTACATTATTTCACTATAAAATTATACTCGTATATTGTTTTCATTTAACAGTATATTGTACACACATCACTCATAAAATACACAACTACAAAGGGAAAAGAGAATGGATATCGCTTATATCTAGATCATTAATGAGATATATTTATAATTTGGACGATTGAAATCCATTTCATAAAATTGTGATGCAAAAGTGATATAGACGCCTGTGTGCGGCAAGCCTAAGCGAATCGGAGTCTGAGGCTCTATGTGGGCAATGACACGGAATCACAAAACTTCAAAATAGTTACAAGAACACGACATAAAATCATGTTAAATACTATTTAAATACAATATCAAATTAATATCACCTAGCGGACCAAGACTTGCTTATACTGTGGCAAGCCGCGATGAGAAAATCCGCACTAAAGAGAATCGGCAAGAAATTCAGTTGAAAATACTTCATAAAAATATATAATATTTATAAAAAAAAAACTCATACACATGTGCACTGTACACCAACATAAATCCTGAGGGGTAGACAACGAAAACCAAGCGCGTTTTTTCGATGAGAAATGCGAATACTTTTGACATTTTCGCCCGGTAACATACTCTGGTTTTTTGACCCTAGTCACGCACGTTAGTAAAAATCTAGAAACTCGGGCAACGCAATAAGGACACCGCTCTTAGAGCAAATGCTCCGTCTTTTGTGATATTTGGTTCGAGGTCGTGACACTGCGACAGTGCAAGGAGGCCTCGGGCACTGCCCGAGGCCTCTTCGGCACTTCGCACTTCGGTGCGTTCTATGGGAGATTTTCCAGCCCTTCGACAACGTGTCGAAGATAGGTTTGAAGGTAGGATTTGGTGGGTACAAACCCCACATAACCGAGTCTCTCCCCCAGGGGGCAGGGTATCTGTGCGTAGATTTCTTATGCATAACCAAAAAAAAAAAAAAAATAGATGCTAGTAACAACTCCGTGGCTGACTTTTACGACTTAAGCGGGAAGACAAGCAGGTTCCTTCTAAACTTTTCATTTTTTGCTTGACTAGTGTGGAATATCTTTACTGGAACATGGGCAGATTACTCACAAACGTATTTAATCGATGGTTTAACTGAACTCGAAGACTGCATACCGATGGTCGCGATTATGGATCGATTTAATGCACCGTATCATTACTTAGCGAACTCTAATTATATGATAAACAAGCATTATCGTGCAGTTCCTCTTGTGTGAGATTTTCTATACACTGGTCCTTCGTTCTTCATTTCAACTTAAGAATTTTTTGTGTCAATGCTTTCGTTATAGCTGTTCTTAATCTTAAAAGGAAAGACTGTAACTACAGATCAGTTCCGTAAGTTCTTTTTTTTTTATGAAAGGGGGAGGAAGCGGTTCACCTGATGGAGAGTGACCACCACCGCCCATGGACACCCGCGACGTCCGGGGAATCACGGGTGCGTTATCAGCAATTAGGGAAATAAGGAAAAAACAAAAGGGGGTGATGGGCCACCGGAACTCTCACTCACCGAACGAAACACAACAGCAATAGTAGTTATTTTACGCCGATATTCTGTAAGAGGGTGATATTTCACCCCGCCGCCCCAATTCGTGCTGTAATGCAGCATGGCTCTACCACGTCCAGTTTTCAGAAATTAACGTAATACACAGATGATCAGGATTGCTAATGCATTTGTTATCTAAAGTGTTTTCTTAGTTTTGATATTCAGTGTCCATTAGCCTTAGTTCATTTACCATTACGTGGACATTTGACCGTTTGCTTGTTCTATACTTTAAAAAAAATGCTGTAGTTCCGAACACTGTCAAGTCCGTAAAAAGGCTTGGAGGACTCAACCTATATAGACGAAATACCGGACCATATTGTTCACGACTGCTCAGTTTATTTACAATAACAAATATCAACTCTCGCTCGCATTAAGCAGTACATAACCAATACTGGACCTCTGTATATTCCGACAGATATTTAAATATCTATGTAATGGTTTATTGCTCTATTCGGTGGTGTGGCAAAAACAGCAAAAAATCAAACTATAAAACAGAACGCAGTAACCGCAACAGTGTTTAGACATAAATTGTTTTCATACAAAATAAATGACATTGCCACTCTATATGTTGAGTGCTCCATGTAAAAAGGAGACGCATCACGAACCTTTCGGAGATACTTTCGACTCGCCAGAATTCGAAATCCACTGGACCTACATAAATATCCTCAATGGACATCCACGATTACCCATCATTTCCATATGGTACTAGTATCAACTACTAACCTAGTATAATAACAGGACTAGAATAATCAACGATGTTCCATTCCTAAGTTCACTAAGTATTAATTACGTTCCGCTATACATTACTGGTTCATTTATTCATATCCATAACGTGGCTTTTAGACTAACAATATTCTACAAATGATCTACAAAATTAATAATTCAAGAAAAACAAAAGAAATTATGCATTAACTTTTTTTTTGTATATCATTGCATTAATTTAAATTTATAAGTACAATTGAACAAGGAATATTATCACATGTAGAATTAAAGATCGTTAAGGATCACTATATACATACATATCCTCACGCTGTACCCCTAACGAGGTAGTCAGAGAGGACGGAGCGCCAAGCGTCGCGGTCCTTACATACTTTTTTCGCTTCCTCAAATCTCATCATTCTCCTCGCACATTTTCGACTAGGTATGCGAGAGCTTTTGACATTTGCATCCGCTAACACTGGCTATTTGATTTTCATAAGTCAGCCTTGGTCTTCCTTAGTTTCTTTTAACTCAATAAAATAAATACATACATACATATCTTCATGCTGTATCCCTAACGAGGTACTCAGAAAGGACGAAGCGCCAATCGTAGCGGTTTGATTGCTAAAGGTTTAAATTAAAGTTAAATAAAGACGGATAGATGACAGATTTACAGAATGAATTATAAGGGTTTCGTTTCTTGCCATTTCGCCACGGAGCCCTAAAAACTAGTTATTTGCCGCAACTTCGTCCATACAGAATTAAAACTTTTACCACTCTAACTTTGATGCACCCTTGGGAATGAATTCCAAAATCCTTTCTTAACACTTGCTTACATTATACATAAAGAACACCTGTACAAAATGTTTCTAAGCAATAAATCGGTCAACCAATCAATTTTTGCACTAATCGAAGAAGTATATCAGGACCGCGACGCTTGGCACTCCTACCTCTGGCATGTTAGGTATATATAGATAGATAAAAGATATGTATGTATGAACTAATCAGATTTAGTAACGTATACGGATTCCCACGACACAGGCTGAGTCTAGTAAGGGGGTAGCTGTAATATAATTTATATAAATAATATGGTTTGGTAAATAAAATACATTATTATTATTATGCAAATGTGTGAATGATGAGATCTGAAGAAGCGAAAGAAGTATGCAAGGACCGCGACGCTTGGCGTTTCGTCCTCTCTGGACTACCCCGTTGGGGATACAGCGTGAAGATATGTATGTATGTATTATTATTATTTCTTCTTTTATTATAATAGTAGCGACCCGCCCGGCTTCTCACAGGTTTATTATTACGGGTTTATTATACGTAAACTCAATAAATCTCTACGTCTATAGACTAAATGTGAATGTGTTATACATACATACATACATATCTTCACGCTGTATCCCTAACGGAGTAGGCAGTGCTGTAAGTGTAAATATTATTTAACAAATTTTCTATATGATGCTGGAAATCGCATTGAAGTCCTCTTAGAAGTTGATTAGATATCTATACATCTGCACACATACATAAAATCGAATTGTCTACTTGGGAATTTAAAATAAAGGCTCTTTCATTAGGCGACGCAGTGATAAACAATAAAATAATCTAAAATAGACCTTCTGCGCCATACATACCTGCGCGCGCTAGCTTACGAGAAATACGAAATAACAGTTATTTTCATTTATATTAAAAACTGTAATTAATATTAAAAAATACGACTGGAATTTTGAAGAGTGTGTTCAGATTAATCTATAGAGAACATTTTGAGAGATAAATAGGTTCTGTTAGTTCGAAAAATGTGAATCTCTCAAAAGAGGTTTCTTATATATTTTTGTGTTAAAAATGTTAACCAATCGTGTATCGCGACTGACAAAATGAAGTCAATGAAATGAAGAATCAGGTCACCAAATATCACTTTGATATGTTTTGCAATCACTTAGAAAAATTTATATCACTGCCATCAAAATTTCCAATTCGTCGCCTCAAGTTTATATGGTTTTTTGCACGTAACCAAAACCTGAATTTTAAACTTGTGCCTGTCTGTTTGTTCGGATTAATCTCCGAAACGGCTGAACCGATTTTGACAGGACTTTCATTGGTAGATAGAAGACTTTGTAGAGAGTAATCTAGGCTTTTTTATACCAGTAAAACACAAAATTTAACACAGGTGATACCGCAAGGCACAGCTCGTAAGCTAATAAAATAAACGCGAACATCGATTTTCTTTTTTAAGAAAAATGAGACGACAATACTAATGAGACGATTACTCGAAGTTTTAAACGCACCTAGCAGTATTTAAACTAAATCATCTTTGTATAATAATAAACTTAGTTAATAGCTGTGTTTAATAGTCTGTTAACAGCAGGATGACTTGCAACTTTAAAATTTAAAACTATTAAAAAGCATGGAATATCAAACTCATATCATTGATGATTCAGTGATTGGTATATAATTGATACGTAGGCGTTTATCATTAACGATTAATCGGTATTGTACAATAGGAAACAAAATCGATAACAGAATATTACACATTCCGATTTTCATTAGTCAATACTGTTATAAAACAACGCTATCTGTACATTTAAGGTGACGCAGTGATAAACAATAATTTAACCTGAAATAGAATAGACCTTCTGCACCATACACACGTGCGGGCGCTAGCTTACGAAAGATACAAAGAAACAGTTATTTTCGTTTATATTAAATATTATAATTAATTTTAAAAAATCCAACTGACATTATGAAGAGTGTGTTTAGGTTAATATACACAGAAAATTCAGAAGAATAAATCGGTTCCGTTAAACTGAAAAATGTAAACCTCTGTTTTAAAAGAAGTTTTTTTGACACTTTTTTCACTTACGAAAGTTAACCAATCGTGTAACGCAATGGGCAAAATGAAGTCAAGTAAATGAAGAACCAAGTTTCCAAATATGATATTCATACATTTAATTACTTAGAAATATTGAGACCTGCCGTCAAAATTCCCAATTTGTCGCCTTAATGAAGAAAATGTAAATGAACCGAATGAGTAATACAAATTATAACCTACTAGCTGGCTGGGTTGAATACATAAGCCTATGTTCATCTGAAATAATGTACCTTTCGAATAGTGAAGTAATTATTCAAATAGGCGAAGCAGTTCCAGATATGACCCTTCACATATAAATAAAGAACTCCGCTCTCTCTTTTTATAATATTAGTATGGACTACATTTAAAATTAATAGCTAATACATACATATCTTCACGCTGTATTCCTAACGTGGTAGTCAGAGAGGACGGAGCGCCAAGCGTCGCGGTCCTTACATACTTCTTTCGTTTCCCCAAACTCATAATTCTTCTCACACATTTTCGCCTAACTATGCGAGTGCCCTTGCCATTTTCGTTAACTAACACTTCATAATTCAGCCTTGGTCTTCATTCATTACATATATAAAAAGGAAAACCAAGACTGACTTATTATATGGTAACTTTTGAAGAGGCGAAAGAAGTACGAGTATGTAAAGAACGCGACGCTTGATGCTCCGTCCTCGCGGACTGCCCCGTTAGAGATACAGCGTGAAGATATGTATGTATATTACATGCTTTTTTTATTTAAAGCTTTTGACATTCTCGCCAAATAACTGGCTATTTGATTTGAGTACTACTTTTATTGTTGGGTAGATTTTAACTACCTGCGCGGGATGATCAATAGATGGCAGTTGATTTATGTACGTCTCTCTCTCGCAGATCAGCATGAAAGAAAGATTTTTTTTGTGCTTATTTTTGATTTACATCCGAGACTTCTACTCTATCATAATTTTTGATATTTTTGCAAAATTATCGACACTAGCTTTACTGGATCATATCATCTAATATTATTTATTTAAATATTTATTGTAAAAACTGTAAGTTACATGTAAGTAGAGACGATAATTAAAGGGTACAGTTTATTACTAATAAGAGTCGAAAAAAACCGAGAAATCCACGCAAAGGCGAGACGAGAACAATCACAGTGAAAACTCGAGGTCGAGAAATTTTTAAAATTAAAAAAAATCTGCTATATTTAATCAGATGCACACTTTTTTTTACTTAGATAGATATGTATGTATTAGAATTATTCGAATAGGTATATAGGAATTATTCAAGATAGTAGGTTCTCTGGCTTGCTGTGAAACAGTCAAGATGTTCACAACCTCAAATTTCCGAACTAAATAAAATGCCGAGAAAAAAAATCCCTATATTTAAACATTCCAAATGTTGATTATTCAGAATTTGAAAATCTCGAATAATAAAATTAAGAAAAATTTCAATATCACGTAATGATCAGTGTATTTTTTTAGTTTATTATTGGAAATTTTGCGTCATTCAAAATATTAACTGATAGATTTTGAGAAGGGTGAATTTATTTTTCGACATTTCATTTGGTTTATTTGATTCGTTTTTTTTGGTATTTAATACATTTTTTTTAATTTCTCGAACAACTCGAGATACTCGAGAAATGATTGTCGAGAATTCTCGAAACTCGAAAAATAAAATGTATCGAGAAATCGGAAACCCTATTACTAATATAAATATCTTCCGACAGATTCAAGAGAGTGAGATCGTCCATGGAAGACATAGATAAACCGTCTAATATCTTATCAATATCTGTTATGCTACTCATACAAATTCATAAAAATCATTGACTCATTTTTCATTTACTCCGGAAAAGTGAATGTCTGATATCACGTGTCTGTCCGTCTACGTCTGTCTAAAACGTCTGTAACTACGTCTACTCTAAAAAAACTATGCGTAAAACAGTCTTGAAAAGCAGTGATAGATACATCTTTTAACCGATATTCATTTTACAGTTCAAAACATACATATACGAATAGCAAAAGAGACAAATTGCGTACTAGAACGCGACTCTATCACACTTATTTCTTACACTATTGGATCTAGATTTTTAAGAATTAGAGAATATAAAAATTTACTTACTACATACATATCTTCGCGCTATAACCCTAACGGATATGAAGATCAAATAGCCAATTTTAGCAGATGGAAATGTCAAAAGCTCTCGCATATCTAGGCGAAATTGTGTAAGGAGAATGATGAGATTTGAGGAAGCGAAAGAAGGACCGTGACGTTTGGCGCTCCGTCCTCTCTGACTACCCCGTCAGGATACAGCGTGAGAATATGTATCAATGTGTAATTTTAAATATATTCGTCAAGTTTGGTTCGCGCAGATGGTTCCATACCATATTTATGAAATATGTAGTTTTATGAAATTAATTTCACGAGACTATCGCTATAATTTCCTAGAAAACTAAATAAATTAGTAAGTAATCTACAGAACGAAAGTGAAGGAAGGAAGAAGTGAAGGAAGACCAAGGCTGACTTACGAAGATTACGAAGCCAGTGTTAGCTGACGGAAACCTCAAAAGCACTTGCATACCTAGGCGAAAATGTGTAAGGAGAATGATAAGATCAGAGGAGGTGAAAGAAGAGTATGTATATATGTATGTAAAATCTCAAAAAAATTTTGGTGTTGCAAACTTTCAACATCCCACCGGGGCGAAGCCGGGACGGATGGGTAGTTATATATATAAATTTTATTTCAACTGGTTGTTTCTACATATTTTATTGCACAATTTTCTTTGTTTTATAGATAACTTTCGCACTTACTAAATATTATCTCCTTCACTGTTGAATTTTTCTATATCTTTACTTCTACACTTAATATAATAAAGAGGTCAACTTTGTTTGTTTGTATGTAACGGATTCAAAAACTAATCAACCAATTTCAAAAATTCTTTCATCTATAGAAAGCTACATTATCAGCTAATAACATGGGTTGTATTTTATTTTCAAAAAAAAATTCTTCACGTGCGAAGCCGGGGGAGGGTCGCTAGTCATCTATATAAAAAAAACGAAATGTACGTATTTTTTTCACATATTCGTAGAAGTTTGCATAAGGTTTTATCAAAAGAAAAATTGGACAAACTGCCCAGAAAATTAGAAAATTCTAGAAAAACTTGAAAGTAGTAGGTAGTATTCCACTGATCCAATTTGACCTAATTTCTTTGTCTTTTTAATCTTGGATAAAGAAATTTTATAAAACCATGGACCAGTAGAACACCACCTTAAGTTTTGTAATTATAAATAATAAACGAGCACAGGCCGAGATAAAAATTGTGTAGAATTTTTTGTTCAAACTTTTTTCCGAACAGAATATTTTAGTTCAATTAGGTACTTTTATGAATACAACACAGAAATATCAATTATTTTTACAACACAGTAAGTCTGATAATAATGATTAGAGCAAGTAGGTAGAGTTAGCTTCTAATTTACTTACATAAATTCTTATTGCAATATAAACAAACTCGTTTAAAAACTGAGATACATAAACATGTCGGAACGCACTTTATTTAGATATGTTCACTGAAAAAAAACACAGTTTTTAAAGAGCAAAGGGATCACTTCAAACAGCCTAAAACGAATACACGTATTCGAACACACTTAGCGTCAAATTTCAAATCCCATATTTCGTAGCTTCACCGACGCAATTTTATCGAGATTTCTTACTGAACACGAAACAATACATAAGTAAACAGACTCGAGACAATGCTCGCGGTAGCGTCAACACAGCACCCCGCAGATAACACAGGAGTACATATACTTTGTTATGTTACATCACAAAAAGTTCACACGTTGTAGTTGGAACGCAACGGTGTCGTACGCGACGACGCGCGATAACTCGCACTGAGCCACCATGGCCGACTGCCGTTCACTCGCCGGTGTGGGTTGCTAATCTCCTTACAAAATTAACCACCGAATGCTCTCATACATAATTTTGTAGTTTAATATTATTACGTGGTATATTACTATTTAATGAATAAGCTTAAATTAGTTAGTCGACGCTTTGAAACTGACGTTTTATATGTTAAATTGAAATAGAAATACTGAACATTGTACATCTATTGAAAAATACGAATCATGGGCTTAAAAAGTCTACAAAAAAGTAGGAGTAAGAGAGAGGAAGAGGATATTTACCGAATCATGACGTCGCAGAGTAATAAAATTGATTTTACTCTACCTTACCCCCACTACTTGAACTTAAAGGCCAATAACTTTCATAATTTTAATGAATTTCAATTGTTTTTTCACAAAAGTATCCATGATTTTAAAACCAAGCTTTTTATGAAACGGTCAAATAGCCTCTAAGTACAAATTATTCGATATTTTTATCGATTGAATGTAACTTGACACAATAATTAATACTCATCGCATTAAAGATACATGTATCAAATACTGATAGAATAAGATTATGGATACGACTTATTAATTTTTACAAATAAATAAATACCTATATCATTTTCAAAGCATGTTTCATTTGAGAAGATAGAAGATATTATCTCCTTCACTGTCACTTCACAAATACATAAAAACACGAAGGTTTTAAGCAACCCTTTTCTGATACAATTTATGCTAAAATTTACTCCCACATAATGTATTAAATCAAAGATAACGAATTTTTTTAAGTTTGTAACAAAAATACAATTTTGCAGCAAATTTATTAAATATAATGAATTAATATTGAAACGAAAAATATTAGTTATGAAGAGGACCTTCTATTCCTTAAAATAATCAAATATACTGCAATATACCTAACTGACATTGATTTTTAATTATATTCTTTACAATAAATTCACTACACTAACGAAAAAAAAATAGAATAAAAATGTCGAATAAAAAAGTACATAAAATTTTAATACATACATAAGTTCACGCTGTATCCCTAACGGGGTAGTCAGAAAGGACGAAACGCTAAGCTTCGCAGTCTTTACTTCTTTCGCTTCCTCGAATAACATTATTTAAATTTATATAGGTTTAAAATTTTTTTTTTATTTATCATTGAGTTTTACCCTGAAACGGGGTAATGGAAGCTCTTAAGCGCATAGCAACCCCATCAATTACGTTGCGACGTTGCCACTCCGGCGGCTCGCGGGCTGCGTAACAAATAATGAGGTTAAAGTTTCTGAACACAACTTTGATGTTTTTTTAATTTTCAGAAGGCGGAGACCGTTAACTAATCCTTAATGGTAATTAGTTATTAAAATAGAAAACTTTTTTAATTAATATCCATAAAGACAATGGAAAGATAAATAAATAATGTTTTTATAGACTTGTTATTACAGTATGAAGTATCTAAGGCGAAATATCCAGTTTATAAAGTTGCGATGTTCAGAAAACATTATCATGATTGATATGTGATAATCTGCCCCGGCTTAGAGGTCTAACCTAGTTCGAAAACTCGAAGTTAGACACGATAATCGGGTCGGAGGGAAAGAAACATTTCAATATTGATCTAGGACTTCTAGGACATGGTTTCCTAGCCTGGGACTTAACTTTAGAGTCCGCGGCGAATCAAAATAAATGTAAATATACGATGACATAGAGACATCGCTGAGCGTTGGACAGGAACGCGCAACAAAGACAATTCGAACATGTAGTTGCTTAAAAGCAACACGAACTTTTACATTGAAAGAAAACTAATGAAATAGGTACGTACAATAACAAAAAAAAAATTATTTACTATTAGCGACCTGCCCCGGCTTCGCACGGGTTGAAATTTTTAGCAATGAAATACAGCCTATGTTACTCGCTGATAATGTAGCTTTCTATAGGTGAAAGAATTTTTGAAATCGGTTGCATTGTTTTTGAGTTTAAGCGTTACATACAAACACAATTGACCTCATTATAATATTGGTATGGATATAGGTAAGTAATAAGTATAGATTATGGGATTTGTGCGATCATAGTATGTCTCAGAAGTACGACGTTGAAAAACAATGAAAGAAAATGGTCAGGAGCAAGGAAAATATAGAATATCCCAATTGATTCTTTCCATGTAGATCCTGTAGTAGTCGGAAGAGGCTTTCAGGGTCGCGAGGGCCATCCGCGCGGTATTACCTAAAAATTTGCAGTCAGCAACAGCCACGCGATCATTGCGCGACCGGTGACTAACTGTAATAAAAAATTGATATCACGTATGACGAATGCTTGTCTATTGCGCCATGACCGTAACATGTACTTTTCGCGGTAGATAGAGCGCCAGTATACAAATTACGTTATACAAATTCTCGTTTTGACAGCAGATATCGCGCGATATTTGGCTGTCGCATGCTGACTGCAAGTTAGGTAATAAGCTTGCCGGTCTCTCTTCCAATGAGGTGGGTATCTGTGCATAAATTTCTCTTAAGCAACTAAAAATAGGTCGTGAAAGTCGGCTAAGGAATAGAAGGCTTGGAAGATAGTTGGAACTGATATATATGCGATTGCAGATTGATGGTGGTTAAAATTTACAGCCTGCGAAGTAAAGCAAGCAGCTGGAATTTTGAAAAGAATTACACAGGGTGTCTCTAAATAGGTCTTCAAACATGATATACGAGGTTTAAAAGTATTTTAAGTAAACAGTCGCTGAGATATTCACTTCTAAAATCGCAGTGTACCTCTGACTTTTCAACTACGGGGCTGAAAGTTCCGAAAAAAATTAGGATAGTAGAACTTTGAACGCAAATTGGTTCTAATGCAATGTGGTGTATTTTCGAGTTACAGGGTGTTTTCGGTTACACTCAGCGACCGCAGAAACAACTTTGTTTTACATAGTGTTGTTGAGTTTGAGAGAGAAACGTTATGAAATACAAATTTATTTTTGCTGCCGACAAAATGAATGTTTCCCGACTACAGAACTCTTTATTACTGTGTCCGGTCCGACACGCACTTAGCCGGATTTAAGGTTTTGTATCATAACAGTTATTTATGTTACTGTAGTATAAACACGAGTGTGGTTTTGTGGGACGAGTCGAGCGAAGCGAAGGTGAGATGCATAATTAACATGACCATACGTTCCGCTTTGAGCGGGGTAGTCCCGCTTTCAGTTGTCTGTCTGTGCCGTTGTCCCTAGCCAGAGCAAAAATAGCCCGCTTTTGCAAACAGATCAAACGACAATTAATGCGTACCGTACGGGTACCCCTTCCTACCTATATAGATATTTCGAATGCAATGAATATTCATTGCATTCGAAATGCGCACCGGAAGTAACGCACCTGTCAAAAGAGTTTTTTCTCTAAACTGTAATGAATAAGATATGGACAAGTGACAAAACACAACTAAGTGTAGCAGTTCTGAAAATTCTGAAAAAATTACCAAAACTAACATCAACAAATCATATGATAAGCTCTATTCCCGCTTGAAAACTAGACCCGACATTTTGAAACTGATCTGCTCCGCCGACAAATATAAAACAAATACGTCTGCAACTGAATCTAATGTTGATTAATTCAAATTATATATTATTAATACATTATTCTCATGTTCTTACATACATACATATTTTCACGCCGTATCCCCAAATTTAGGGGTAGTCAGAGAGGACGGAGCGCCAAGCGTCGCGGTCCTTACATATTTCTTACGCTTCCTCAGATCATGTTCTTGTTTTTGAATAAATAGTATAGTACTATAGTATAGTACTTCACACTGTATCCCTAACGAATTAGTCGGAAAGCACTGAACGTTTAGCGTTCCATAATACATACATATCTTCACGCCGTATCAGAGAGGTAGTCAGAGAGGACGGAGGACCAAGAGTGGCGGTTCTTACTTCTTTCGCTTCCTCAAATCTCATCACCCTGTTTTCGCCTGGGTATGCGTATGCTTTTCACAGTTCCGTCAGCTAACACTCCGCTATTTGATCGTCGGTAAGTAAGCCTTGGTTCCTTGGCTTCTTTTACCACTCGCTTTCATTCTTCGATTTTCTTCTTCGATAATAGTATCACATAAGTATTTCAATACCTAATTATGTACAATTGTATACACAATTTTGACATAAAGTATTTAGTATAGAAACGAATTTATTTATTTATTGTAATAGATAATTATTTACTTTTTGAATAGTACTATTATTGAAACTGCGTGTGCGCGTTTTTTTTTAATAATGTACTTTTTTAAATTTAATTATACTTAATATGTTGTAAATATGTGATGTTGGTAGCGAATTGGCGGTATACAAAAAAAAGTTACTTTTATGTATGTCTATGTTATAGATGTGTCTATGAGTCTATGTTATATCGTTACAACGGAACAAATCTTATAAACATTTCCTTGTGTGCAGAGTAATAAAAAAAATAGATACACAAATTGCAGCGCTAAGTGAGACAAAATAAAGATATTCATTAAGAAATTGTTTTGAGTTGTATAATGAAATTTAATGTAAAATTATACCATTCATACAAATAAGATAATAGTATGATACTGGTTGATATAATGCAGGTTATAAGCTACGATTTCTGAACCCATAATAGAGAATTTGTGATTTCGAGTTTTTAAATAATAAATTTAAATTAAATAATAATATAATAATTTTAAATAACATAATTTGTTAAAATATCGACTATAACGCGAATGAACACGTAAGAAATCTTAGTTTCCGTAGTAACTTTTGACAACCCTACAGAAAGCATTTGCAAACCGCTGGTTACCTTCACACACTAACATCTCCATTGAACTATTTGGGAACTATAAATCATTAAAAATAAACAGTCGATCCTATGATAGTTAATTCCACGAAAGTTAGCTTCGCGAAACTCGTAAATTACACATCAGGATTATCAAACAGTTGAAACTTTAAAAAAATACTTTACGTAATCAAGATGTGTTAATTAACATCTTCCTTTTTGCTCTCGCTTTCTGATAATCGCAAACAGCGAAAATTAAAACCAGGAAAGGAAAACACTCGCCTGATCTAAGAAATAGAAATTAGTATACAGTGTGGTGTGGTGGTGTAGTGGTGGTGGGATGTGGTTCGCGATTATTTTATTAAAAAAAATTGTGTTTAAGACACTGATTTATTTTAGTAAAATAAGAATTATACAATTATCGAGGATTTGACTGGATTGACTTGGACGAAAGACGGATGCGGATTGACTGGGTTATAGGAGAGAGTGCAGGCTAAAGGAAATGCTGACGGGACGAAAACATGAAGCGTGGTGATGCCATCAGCAATTACCCTTACATGTGCGGGGTATAACAGTACGCTCTCGGCACCTGTAAGCGCTAGGGTTGTTACTTGTAAGTATAGTATTTGATAGGTCTTTTTTTTGGTTACGCTGCAAAAATCTGCACACAAATACCCAGCCCTCTGGAGGAGATATGGATTATGTGGGGCTTTCACCCATCCATACTCTGCGGTGGTTGTCTACGGCGAGTTGTCGAGGGGCTCCGGGATCTACGGAACGCACCGGAGCCCGTCTCGCTCTGTGCCGAAGAAAGAAGTGATCTGAACGTCTATTTAATCGCCACTTACAGACAGTCGAGAACACCCTAACCTTATTCTTGGGCCCGGGCTACAGGGCTGTCTGTTTGATAGGTATACACTATGTAGTCATATTTAGCGCCATCTTTGACGAAGTTGGTGATTTATTTGTTTCGAATTTATTAGGAAGAAACACGTTGTAATATCGCGATTATGTGATTAATAGGTTATCATTATGCATACATATCATGGTGACTCGACAAATATCATTAATTTAACAAATTAACCGGTTATTATACACAATCAATAGTTTCTGTTGGTCGGATGCACTACTTGTAACTCTGCAGCTGGAACGCCATGGCCGCTAAACGTCATGTTAATAAGCCAGCGGCTACATGCGGTTGTCTTTTATCGACAAGTACTAAGTTTCCCATCTCTACTTATTTTCTGTCGCAACTGCTATTGATTTTTCAATTAAAAATTCAGTTACAACGTATCACTATAAGTATAAACTGATACCAGTAAATACAAGTAAGTACATACTCGATACCGAATACTTTTATATACTCGATATACTGTACCGTTTCTGGCGATACATACTCTATATCGAAATACAATGGTTGTCGTAAAAGATCTAGAAAGAAAGAAGTCCGACTCGACTGGGTTATGTGGAATAAAACCAAACTATTTGAGACACTCAGTACCTACATACAAATGTATAAACGACGCCTTACCCTCGTTATATATCTTTGAAAACATAATGTAATACACTAAAAAAATTTAGATCTATTTCAAAAGAAAGGCGTTATTAATGGTGTGGAAACTCGTGGTAGCTAGTTATTCCTAAATTTAAATTACAAAAGTCAAGTGGTTCATTTTTGGGTAACTATGTTCGTTTTTATAATAAAATTCCTCAATTAACGGAAAAGAGATTTAAACTTGTTATTATACGCACACTGATTGGAAAAGCATACTATAAAATTAAAGATTTCATTGAAGACACAATAGTCCGGAAATAATTTTCTCTGCACATGTATTTACTGGCTTTATGAATATTGTATTTTAAATAATTAATGTAGCATGATGTTTAAAAAATGATACCTGACTGAGACTGAGTTTCTTGTCGGTTCTTCTCAGTGTCCAGGTTTTCTTTTCGAACCGAGCTAAAGTAGACTTGACGTTCAAAAATACCTTGCATTTGGGTTTACTTGAATAAATTGATTTCACTTTGACTTTGAAGTATTTTACGGAAATCCATTTCGTGTGATAAATTCTTATAATTTTAAACCATTTTCCGATCGAAACAACAAAACCATTAACCCACTCACGCCTCTCAACGAATCATTCTCAGGACATTCCAGAGAAGACTCGGTCAGTTAACCAGTACCGAATTATTTATTACTTGTTAAGGGACACTAGCATATTTTTGTAGAGGGATTAAAATTTTAATTTAATCATATGGAGACGCTGCCTCTGACACACGTAGGTTGACCATTTCTCGTATAGATGTTTCTAGAATAGACAAAAGCGATATTCACGCTATTCCAAGACGTCTCTGTTTGAGACAGCAAGGACTATTACGTGTTTCTTATACAACACATTCATACCCACGCTACATGATCGAAACTATCGATATCAAAACTAGCTCTTTCCCTAGCTTCCCTTGCTGGGTTGTGAGATTTACTCCATACTATATTTAAAAACGTCCATTGGTAAACCAAAAACTAGTAGTTTGAGTTTAATTTGTGTATACTTCGGCACGTTCCGAACGGAACGTCCTAAGTTATTAGATATCTTGTTGCTATACGCTTGATCAGACAGCTGTTCATATTAAGATAATAAAATTCATATACCTAATGAATTAACTATAGCGATAAAATAATTATCGTGATACTTGATAATAAGCAGTGACGCAGTCCATTCCATCGACAATTTTTTCAATTTATTTACTTAGTAAAACAATGGCGAATTACAAACTGTAAAATAATAGTTATATACATATCCCTAAAGGTGAAACCAGAGGATTTAGTGCCAAGAGTAGCGGTCTTAACATACTTCTTTCGCCCCTCAAATGTCATAAATCTCCTCAAGACACTGTGCCTAGGTATAGGCGAGTACTTTTGACATGTCCGTCAGCTAACACTCTGGCTACTTGATCTTCGTAAGTCAGTCTTGGTCTTCCTTGGCTTCTGCTACCACTCACTTTTGCTCTGTAGATTTTCTTCTTTAGTCTTTCATCACTCATTCTTTCCATGTGCCCAAACCATCTAAGCATTCCTCTTCATTTTAGCAATAACACTGTCGTCATTGCTAGGCGAAATTGTGTAAGAAGAATGATGAGATTTGAGGAAGCGATAAAAGTAGGTATGTAAGGACCGCGACGCTTGGCGCTACCATTCTCTCTGACTACACCGTTAGGGATACGGCGTGAAGAAATGTATGTATATAAATAGGTAAAGACACAACAGTTCAGTGCCTTTTTTCAACCGATTTTCTTTTTTGTTTCGTATCTATTGACGAGCTTCAGTGTTTTTAATAAGGAAATTTTTGAAACAGTTCTATTATTACGTGAAGCGAAAACTTTGGATCCCTCTTTAAGAATATTGCGCGCACGGAGGGGTATGAGATTTGGCATAGTTTTACGTTCATACTGTCAATGTCAAAAAAATTGTCAATGTCAAACACATAACAGCTTGTGATCACAAATGTAAACTCTTTGGAGCAAACAGTCGCACATAGTAGCCAACAGTTCATAAGTTTATACTTATATTTATGGCCGACTATAGACCACCGGGCGCACTCATGAGATGGCGAGTATTGTCTGATGCGCACTGCACCAGATATACTCACCATCATCTGGCTTCAAACTAGGGTATTCCCTGTGCTATGAGAACCAGACGACGACCACTAAAACGCATCTCCCAGTACACACAGAATAGATATAATCTAGAAAAGTTCATTTCCTAATTTGAACCGACCGGAATCGAACCCGGAACCTTCCGCACTTAGATACCAGATTTAAACCACTGCGTCTTCGAGGTCGCCAAAAGCTGAAAGATATTTAAAATTAAACAGTAATTTCAATTATACTTGGATTGAATATATTCTGTAGCTTTCGAGCTATGCTGTATTTTCCATTACACATTCAGCAACCGTATAATTAACTTTGATTTCCAGTGTCTTTAAGAAGCTCTATGAAATACAAACTTATTTTTGATGCCAATTAAATTAATATTGTTCCCAACTACGGGACCCTTCATTGTGCGTGGTCCGACACACACTTGGCCGCTAAGTGTAAAAATATCTGCGATATCCTACCACGACCACCGACATCTCTGTTTATTGTAATAACGCATTAACCAATTCAACTAAAACCCAAAATTAAAATATGACGACAAATTGAACGAAAAAAAACTGACCAATTCTCGTAATTCTAAAGTTTATTTTATTAAACTATAACAACTCCAATACGTGCAGTGTCTTAATTATAACTCTGCTAAACAAATTACTACTACGCTTATAACGAATTACACGTTGAGACGTGACTTTACAACTTATCAGGGCAATGTTATTGTGGAACGGTCGACGCGACGTTGTCACTCTTCTCCCCCCTGTATAGCGAAAGAGACGGAGATATAAATAGAATGAGACATTATTCGTAGGGTAGAAGCTTCACTTTCCAACTGGGATACACAGAGTAATTCTTAAGAGGTTTATTTGTATTGAATTAGTCTCCGCAAATTAAATAATACTGTTTTAGATAACGGAAATGACAAAGCACTCGCATATTTCGGGGAAAGCTTGTGAGTAGAATGATGAGATTTCAGTAGATGACACACTTATTACCTAACTTGCAGTCAACATGCGACAGCCAAATATCGCGCGATACCTGCTGTCAAAACGAGAATTTGTATAATGTAATTTGTAAAGTGGCGCTCTATCTACCGCGAAAAGTGCATTATAAAAGGTCATGGCGCAATAGACACGTCATATATTATACCAATTTTTTATTATAATTAGTCACCGGTTGCGCAGTGATCGCGTGGCTGTCACTGTCTGCAAATTTTTAGGTATTAACCCCGCCATGATCCTTGGTGCTCAACCCAATTGGTTTACCCCATTAGGGGCACAGCGTGAAGGTTATATGGATGTATGTAAATAAATAAAAGTTTTCCAAGACAAATGACAAACCCATTGCCGCGATGGCTAGTCAATATACCTTCCAAGTCCGGGTTCGAAGTTAACATTTCAAAATTGTCATGCTTAATCTGTGTGTCACCTCCCGACAGACTTAGATTTCGACGGTCTGTGGTACTCCTCAGTTCATCATGCTAATGAAACTGATATTTACTTTGTCTCATTTAATTTTTTGGGGTATTTATTAGAAAAAAAGCTCGAGTGTTAGCACATGAAAATGTCAAAAACAATGGCATATACTTATAATAATGTAATGTACTCTAGTCCCAAAGTAAGCAGCACAACGCTTGTGTTATGGGTACTAGACAACTGATATACTACTTCTATACTTTTCTTTTGTAAATAAATACATATTTTACATAAACACCCAGACTCGGGGCGGGAATCGAACCCTCAACCCCCGTTTACTTGCGACGCGCTTAGCCGTTAGGTCACGGAGGTCATCTACTTATGTACATAAATATATGCCTTAGACTTTTCATTAGCGAAAACGTGTAAAGAGAATGGATGACATTAGAGGTAGCGAGAGAAGTATGCAAGGACCATCCTCTGTCTGCTCCGTTATGGACATAGTGTTATATAAAAATATAAAATTGTTCTATTAACAGACTTCGTTTGTGTACTAGAACCTTCTCATAGATGTGTATAAAGTAACCTAAAAATCAGTCGTGTTGTTTCTGAAAAAATGCGCACATGCAACAAATAAATAATAATCCTACTAATATTATAGATGTGAAAGTTTATGAGGATGTTAGTTACTCTTTCACGCAAAAACTACTGAACGGATTTTGATGAAACTTTACAGCAATATAACTTATACATCAGAATAGCACATAAGTTATAATTTATACGCGAACGAAGTCGCAAAAGCTAGTATTACAGAGTTCTATTTATGGCAAGGTTGCAAGACAGTGTTATTGTAAAAATGAAGAAAGGAATGCTTAGATGGTTCGGGCACATAGAAAGAACGAGTGATGAAAGATTGACTAAAAAAATCTACAGAGTGAAAGTGAGTACTAGCAGAAGCCAAGGAAGACCAAGGGTGACGTATGAAGATCAAATAGCCAAAGCGTTAACTGACGGAAATGTTGCAAGCACTAGCATACCTAGGCGAAAATGTGTGAGGAGAATGATGACATTTGAGGAGGCCAAAGAAGTATGTAAGGACCGCGACGCTTGGCGCTCCGTCCTCTGACTACCCCGTTAGAGATACAGCGTTAAGACAAACATATCTAACGTACCTACCTTTGAAAAAGCGACAAATAACAATTTATAGCTATTTTAAAGGTAGGTAATTTTTTGTGGTGGGGTTTCTTAAAATTTTTAATTTATCTTTTATTTTCATAACTAAACAACGGCAAGCCACTTGAAATTACAGACATATATTTACATACATACATATCTTCATGCTGTATACGGGGTGAACAGGTAGGTATGCCTAGGTATGTCTATGTTAAACAGTATATTTCTTACAAAAATAACACTGTCATAAAAGAAATTTTAAATACATCTCATAACACAATGTTAATCCAAACAACAGAAGGAAAACACAACTCTGCAAGCAACTTCCCTAAAGTTTCATAACGTTTATATATCTCCCTTTACTAATGAAACAAGTTAGTCTCGCGTCCTTGTCTCTCGTATGGTATAAGAACAAGACTACTTTTCTGAATGGGTAAAGGAAACTTCCGAAGGGATGAGGAAATCGACTTTTAAATAAAATACATTTTGAAATTAATGTGAAAAGTTTTTCAAATTATTATTGTAAGGAAAGTAATACCAATTTTACATACATACATATTTATATACGTTATACATATATGGACATAGGTATAAGTAAAGTCGCTTTCTATACAATTTGCCAAAAAGATGAATAATATTTAATATTCCACTTACTACTGACACAAATCATATTGAAAAAAAACTTCAAAAAATATTAAACCGTTGAAAAAATTTAAATTTCAAAATAATTGACGACCTAGATGGTGCAGTGGTTTAGACGTTAACCCAAGCGGGGAAGGTTCCAGGATCGATTCCCGGTCGGGTCAAATTAGAAAATGAAGTTTTCTAGATTGTCTCGGGTCTGGGTGTACTGGAAGACGTCCCCAGTAGTCGTCGTCTGGTTCTCATAGCACAGGGAATAAATAAATACGCTAGTTTGAGATCAGATGATTGATGTGTATTGTCTGGCGCATTATTATAATTACGTATCCTTTACTAACCAAAATTATATTCAAGTAGGTATAAAAAGAAATCCATAAATACGATGCAATTACCTATATAATGAAATTTGACAGTTACTGAAGTCGATGCCAAACCAATAAGTCTACTACTTTGGTAGGTCTGACACCGACTTCAGTAAGTGTAACTGTCGACCAATTTATTTTTAATTTTTTAAAATTGGAACGCTAATGTGTGATCGGCACGTTCCTGACTGATTTTTATTTTTCCTATTTATAAAAAAAGTTTTGTCCAGTTCCATCCATAACTAATCCACCTTTGGTATCCATAACTTAGTGCAAGGAATTTTTGGCGGGAACGGGAGAAGTGAGGTTGTCATTTTATTTAAATTGTCTATTTTTTACATTTTTGGGACTTTTAAAGTACGAAAGTGATAGTATCTGTGTTTTAAAGTTCTGTTTAAGTGAAAAGAATGGAGTAGGTCTAAATAAACATGTGTAGCTGAAGTTCTCGCGCTGTTCCAAGAAGTCCTTTATAACTTCAGTAAAGACTACTATCACTTTACTGGAGGAGTTTTACGATAAGACAAAACTAATTTACTTATGATTCTACTTATTAATACGTGACATTGGCAAATGCGCGAAACTGTGCGCCATGACATAAAAAGAAAAAAAAACTTAGTGCAAAGATTTGATTATGTTTTTGTTATTGGAATACCTAATCTGTCGTTTTTTTTCGTAGCCTACTTGCAGCCTGTCCTATCGCAAGCATTCCATGATATTACCACAAATTAATTAGTTACCAAATTAATACTTTACGTTTCCTGTTTTTGGCTGTTGGTCTTCTTTAAATAATGTAAATAAATATGTAACTGAAATGAAATACACATAAATAAATAAAATGAACAACCGCTTATTTTTAAAAAGACGGACCAAGAACAGACTGAAACTATCAGAGTTCTTATTTCATTACAGAACTATGTCAAAAAATTGGTCAAATCAAGTGAGAGTTGTATTCGCTTACAGATGTTTCCGTATAATATTTACATATGTGAGTGGTTAAGTTCCAAACTAATAAAACATGTCTAAGAACCACCGCTAGAAAACCTGCTTTCAAACAAAAAAAACCGCATCATAATCAGTCCATTCGTTTAGGAGCTACGATACCACAGACGGACACACAGACACGTCAAACTTATAACACCCCTTCTTTTGCGTCGGGGGTTAAAAATAGGAAAAAACGGTTATTTTCGATTATTTTAAAAACTGTCATTGACTTTTAAAAATCGAACTGACATTTTGAAGAATATGTTTAGATTAAGATTTAGACACAGACACGTCAAACTTATAACACCACTTCTTTTGCGTCGGGGGTTAAAAAAACTTCAATAGCTAAAATATGCTTTGCCTCTTTTATGTCTACACAAAACACAATATGAAAATGAGGAGAAAACATAGTTTAGCCTAAAAAACCTTTATGAATAAGGACTACTGTCTCTGAAATGAAGTAGTTTGGGGGGAGGGGGGAGGTTTGGCCAAGCGTCCGATTTGCCTCATCTTTAATGAATATTTACCCGACTGCTTCGCGGGTTGTTTTTTGAGTGTATGTGAGTATGTATGTCCATTTATTTGGCACGCTCTATATCCTAAACGGGGTGACGGATTTTCATGAGGAGTCATTAGATTCAATTGTGGGAGTGATATAGGGTGCAAAATTTCAATACGGCACCCGAAATAAAGAAAGTAGAGGGGAAAAGTATAACAATATGGGTATAAAATGAAAGGTAATAGATTCCAAATACATATGGTAACAAGTAATAAAAATTGTAAAATGCAGTCGGGTTTTTTGTTTATTTTTTAAATAATTTAGTTTCGTTTCCCATATTACCTAGTGCAGCATATATCATTTTACGTATAACGAAAGTTATCGCTTTGCCGCAGGTATGCACATCACGTAGTTTGTGAGAATGTGACAGACGGACGTATGTCTGTTTCCTAATATACAGGTAATCCTAGATCAAAAGACAGAACTCATTAAACTATTTTTGCAGTGTTCAATAAAGATTATTATTTTTAAGTAGGAATATAAATAAAACCTCTTCATTACGAATAGAACTTACGTTGATGTAGATTCATGAGACCTTATGCGGATCCCATTACTTCTTTTAAAATACGTAAAAGTTGATAACTTGTATTAAAACTTACTGAAAAGTCCCGACGGAGCAATTATATGTCTCGATAGACAATAGACGATATCGCTATCAAGAAATCAAAGGACCTGGAATTAGGTAAACTCCACGATACGAATGCAGATTTTTCCAAATCGGTTGTAAATTTGATCAAAACTACATAAAAATAACTAAGATTTTACCTAGGTCAAATTTTTGCTTCATTTTTATAATTTTTTTAATATCTTTATGTATGACATTACACATTTGTATAAATGTCACAAAAATATTTTTTTCTTATTACCACACAATTTTTTTCGCAGATAAATTTTTAAAAAATTTATCATTATTCTTGGCTTGGTAGAATTAACATATTATAAGAACTTCAAGTTTTCGGTGTTGGTTTGCTGCCGACGTTTACATATATCCGAAGTTTTTGTATGCTCTATAATTACTTTGCGTAATGCGTAAAGGAAAATTATCTTTGAGTGTATCTACTGTTACTATACAGTTACCAAATACCTAAATGAAATATTAGATACAAAAGACTATTTTTGTTTAATACACTTCTTTTAATTACGTAAGAGATATATACATATATTGGGAGAAAGAACAGTCAAGCGCGAGCCAAGCTCTAGGCACCGTCGGCAACGCCTAAATAGTTGATTTGTTGTGTGTAATTAGGGTTTTTAAATTAATGCCCAGATACTACAACGATATTAAGATTTAAGTAAAAAAAATTATAGTTATTATCCGGTGGCTATCAATGTTTCTCATGTAGTGTCCATCGACAGAATTTCTGCATGTCATAGAATATGTCACCGCAAAACTAAAAAGCGATTTCATTTTATATGTACTACTTTAGACATAAATATTGTTCAACATTCCATGAACTTCTTCATACCGTTTGATACAGACGTAGTGTTTCGATATCTATTTATTATGAATACCTGTAAACGTTTCAGCAAGGCCACTGTTAGTTCGAAATTAAAAGTTTTTAAAATAACTACCGTAAATTAAAAAAAAGTTACAATACAATAACTGCTATAATATGACCAATAATTTTTT
Organism: Zeuzera pyrina; assembly: GCA_907165235.1. NCBI lineage: Eukaryota > Metazoa > Arthropoda > Insecta > Lepidoptera > Cossidae > Zeuzera > Zeuzera pyrina. Next base: position 11,121,015 of record OU015645.1, on the reverse strand, counting down.
TTAAATATTATACTTCGTAAAACGCCCACAGAATTGATTTCTAAGTAATATATATAGAAAGACTAGTTATAGTTTCTCTCTTTGTCTGTTTAGACATTAATTTTTTTTCAACAAATTTCCATGATTACCTTATAACTATATCTACAGTGGAGTCCGTTTAATATGACTCCGCCAATTTGACCAACCGCTTAATAAGAAATAATTGCAGCGCAAAGTTTGGTTTTCATATAAAATTCTTTATAATAAAGTTCAGATATAATGACTTCGCTTCTTCGCTTATGTCTCTCATTATGACCTATTTTTAAAAAATATGTCCGGTCACAGTAACCGACATGATTCCTAACACCTCCGCTCGTTTACGTGACCCTCCGCGCCCCTTTCCCTACTACGACGTTTGGGTTAGATATACATACAACTTGTAGTTTTTCTCTCTGTTAAACTTAATACCTAACAAAAATAGGCGGGGTTATTACCTAAAGCAGACAGCGACAGCCACGCTGTCACTGCGCGATTTATTACAATTAATCACCGGTTGTGCAGTGATCCGCGTGGCTGTTGCAGTCTACAAATTTTTAGGTAATAACCCCTCCGGTCACATCTTTCGCAGAACAGGCAATCGTTGGGGAAAATGAGTGGGGGACCACGTTTGGGCAAAACATAGTGTGGGACTACACTAGATGGCGCTACGTTTTGGTTAAGGTGATTAGTAGGTAACTAGATGCGTCAAGGGTGTCGCCGAGGGGGGGCAGGGGGGGGGGGAGTTGCCCCCCCCCCCCCCCCCCCTAGAGATCAAATGTAACTAGCCGCAAAGCGACCAAAGTGCGAGCAATTGACTTCCTTACCTATTAATAAATTCCGCATCGCATGACAAAACGTAAATAAATTCACAAGGTTTCATGTGTATTGTAGAAAGTGTTGAAATATTCAGGATAACATTAAGATTTTGACATCCGTTTTTAAAATCGCCGCCATTTTCATCACGACTATATCAGATTTGCCAAAACTCAAAACAGTGTAAAAATCATTTCGAAGATTCGATTTTGAATCATCAATCACTCATTAAACAGTGTAAAAATATGTAGGTAGGTATGGTGTGTGTGTGCATTGCATTTCTTTCTACGACAGCCGTTCACCAGCATTCACGTTAGTTTTGTGTAATTTGTATGCGGCATACCTAAATACAGTAGAAGTTATTGTTACGAACATACAATTTTAATTGGTTTTGTGGACAATGCCATCTGTAAGTGTTCCTAAGAAACACCTACAGTTGAATAAATCGACTACAATTCTTGTAAAACCTAGTATTGCTACTCGACGCTAGATGGCGCTTGTTCAACGAACTCTCTAGAATTTGGTAGCAGTTACTAGACCAGGTAGAATGTTACCGTACATTCTAGTCTGATGTTCGTTTGGGTATATAAAGACGTGAGCCGCTGCGAGCGAGTCACTTTTTAATTGGAAGCGATCAACGAAACAAGCTAAACAAGCGAATTGGAAAGCGAATATAAGACTACCGGCTTGCCTGTGTTAGTCAATATTGATTTATATTTATTAAATAATAAGATCTCAGTGTTGAGTTGTGAAGTTTCTGAGTGTGTCTCCATTCATCATCTTATCAAAATGGACATCAGAAAGTTTTTTGGTAAGTTATGTACTGCTTTAATCTTGGACTTGGAGCTAGTATTTTTATTTTATTTCTCTTAGCTAATAGCTTTGGTAACGGATATACTAGCTAGAGACGTATAATAATCGTTAAGAATATCATTTTTAATTTTATCTGGCATATTTTTGATGTGGAAAGAAAGGATCGATTATGTGGAAGGAAAATGTTAAGAAAAACTATTATTTTATTAAAAACGAGTTGATTGATTCAATCTCTATGAATTTAAAGTTAACTAAACAGTGGTTTCGTTTTCAGTAATTAATTATGAAAACAAAACATAAATTATATACGTGGTTTAATTAAATACAAATTAAAACAGATCCTTGATATAAATGAAGCTAAAAAATACAACTGAGTATTTATTTTAATATTTATAAGTAATTGAACAAAACTGCTCTCCCGTAAAAATTTAATTAATTAGATAAAGTTTTATCAAAGCGTTTTGTTTTGCAGGAAGTTTGAAACGAAAAAAAACTGATGGATCAAGTAGCGACAGCGATGAACAGGACAAAGTAACGACAATATCGCATGTGTCTTCATCGGTCACCACAACCACAACAGGTTATATTCAGCCGCAGGAACTACCTAGACCAAGTTCCTCTAGATATCTGGCGCCGAATCCTGATTCATTGGTGGATGACTGCAATGAAAATAATATCGGGCGATATGTTGGACGGGCATACATGTTATCAACCGAAAAGAAGAAGGAATTCATTGAAAACTGTTGGTCCCCTTCCGCGACCTATAACTTTGCGGAAGATGCAAAACATTTAAAGAGAAAATTTAATTATTCTTGGTTGGAAACATACTCTCCATGGTTGCTATATTCCAGGCGCCAAAAAGGAGCATTTTGTAAATATTGTACCTTGTTCCCACCAAATCCAAATTCATTTAGAGGCATATTGAGATCATTTACTATAAGGCCCTTTTGTAAGTTCAAAGATATTTACGAGCAGTGCAAAAAGCACATTGAAACCCACTTCCATAAGGAGGCATTGAAAGCTGCTAAATCTTTTCTCGAAGGTGTGCCTGTCGATTTGCAACTGAACAAATATTCCCAGGGAATTATTGAAGAAAATCGCAAAATTATAAAATCTATTATTTCCTGCATTACGTTTTGCAGGTCACACGACTTAGCACTGAGAGGTAAACATTATGGTGAAGGTATTCTCGAGGATTTATACAGGCTGCGAATTGACGCGGGAGATTTGATTTTAAAGAAACACATTGAGCAAGGGAAAAAGAATGCAACCTACCGTTCAGTGGATATTCAAAATGAAATTATTGGTATTTGTGGAAGCGTTATTAAGGCTGATATTATGAAAAAAGTGAAAGAAGCAGCAGCATATAGTGTGCTACTAGAAGAAACAGCTGATATTTCTGGCACTGAACAACTATCGATTGGGATGCGATATTTTGATGAAGAAACACAGGAAGTGCAAGAAATGTTTGTCGGATTCATTGAGCTAAAAGATTTGGATGCGAAATCGATTGCACATAGCATAGATGAGTTTTTGACAAAAGAAGATCTGAATATAAATAAATGCGTTGGTTTTGGTTTTGATGGTTGTTCAACGATGTCAGGAAAAGACGGAGGGGTACAAGCGATCTTACGCAAAAAGTACACCAAAGCCCTCTACTTTCATTGCTCGTCCCACAAACTGAATCTAATTATCAATGATCTAAATTCACTTCCTGAAATTAGAAATGCCATGGGAACCACCAAAGATACTATAAACTTTTTTCGGGAATCAGTTTTGAGGAGGAAGTTGAAGATACCTAATATTTCCAGACTTTGCGAGACAAGATGGAGTGAGAAACGCAAAACCATCAGAGTTTTTAAAGAAAATTTTCCAGTAATTCTGGAAGCCTTACAAACATTATCTCAGGAAGGAAATAGTGCAACTCGGAAAAGTGCCTTCCAATTGCATGCGGCTACTTCCAGAATTTCTTTTATTCTCGGGATTATGTTGGTAGCCAAATACTCGGCTTTGATGGAACCCGTTGTCAACGTACTCCAATCTGTAGCTTTGGACGTGGTCAAAGCCTCGGAACACATTAAAAGGATTTTACTTTTAATTAAAAACCACCGTGAAAATCCGGAAAAAGTGACAGACGAAATTATAAAGGAAGCTACTGCTGTTGCGGAGAAAGTCGGACTGGAGGAGGACATTACATCAATGCCGCGTATTACGGGGAAACAACGTCATAGAAGCAATCATCCAGCAGAAAGCCCTTCAGAATACTGGAAGAAGTCTTTAGTAATACCATACTTGGATTCAATTATCACCTCCCTTGAAGTACGTTTTGCTGAAGAAAACACGCCATCATTCGCATTATCTAAGTTACACCCGGCGCAGATGCAAAAGATGACAACTGAAAATCTGAAACAAACTTGTGAATCTATTGCCCAGTTGTATGATTTACCGAACATAAAGAATGAAATCGAACTTTGGCAGCAATTGTGGCACGATAGGCTTAATCTAACAAATCTAACAGTTGTTGACGTCCTAAAAGAAACAAATTCCTTCTTTCCCGAAACGGAAAAAGCATTGAAAATTTTGATCGCTTTACCATGCACGACCTGTACAGTAGAGCGATCCTTTAGCAGCCTCAGAAGACTAAAAACATGGCTAAGAAGCACCATGGCAGAAGATCGCCTTAATGGTCTGGCCATGATAAGTGTACTCAGAGCTATAATAAATAAAAACCTAAATAATTTTAATGATAAAGTGGTTGAAAGTTTTGCAAAAAAAATCCTTATTACTGTGTTTAAAAGTTTGATGTAGTTATTGTGCTGTCGAGGGCTTGTGAAGTTTAATACATTGATATTAAAACCGTTCTTATTACAATCGTCATCGAGGCAAAGACTTTCAAAGTGTAACGCTTCATGCTCTCGGCGTTCATATTTTTTATCCTCCATAATATTGCCCCATTGACCCCCCCTTAGTCATAAGCTGGCGACGCCCTTGACTGATGCGTGAAGCTCAAGATAGGCCTCGGCAGCATGCATTGGGAAAGGCCTATGTTCACTAATAGGTGAATATTGGCTAATGATCATGACGATTTTTCAAAATGTTTGACCTATCCTTCGCTAATGGCGAATGAGCAAGCAGCTACGCGTTCTATATTTTTTTTTCAGGCTAGTATGGTAGCAATCTACATATCATGCGACTTGATGTGACATAAAGAAGTCATATGTTGGACAGCTTAATAAGCACTCGCAGCGAATTCAGTATTCCTCAGTGCCCTGTAATCAGGGCCACTTAGCAGAAAAGCGTATGAGAATATTTCTACAACAAATGTATTTCAATCATGTCTTCTATTGCACTATAATTTCACTTCAGCTTATTAATAATTGAGAATTGCAAATATGATACATACGTAAGAGATACAGACATATACACATATTGGGAGAAAGAACAGTCAAGCGCGAACCAAGCTCTTGGCGCCAACGGTAACTCCTAAATAGTTGATTTATTGTTCACTTCATACTGTATTACAAGCCGAGTGGACAGAACTGGGTACTAATCATGGCGCATCTTTCATATCTCTCGCTTCTCTTCCTCATTTTCCTCCCACTTTTTGATCGACTTACATACATCATTGCATCCTCAATACAAAACTGCTCTAATCCAAAATTCTGAGATTTCGTTTTGCATATGCAATATAATATGCAACTTTTATATGAAGATAAAATTTTCAGTCAAACGGGTTTTGTGAAACAAATTCCGTTCAGAAATATTGTCTGGTTTGATGCATATAACAAAGAGAAAAACTATTTTTAATCGACTTCAAAAAAGGAGGAGGTTCTCAATTCGTCTGTTGTTTTTTTTTTTGTATGTTGGTTACCTCATATCTCCGTCATTTATGAAACGATTTCAAAAATTCTTTTTTCGTTTGGTAGGTAATACTTTGGAGGTGGTCCCATTTAAATTTCACCGATATTGGAGCTTGGACTTCGAAGATACACTAGATAACGAGACCTGGTTATAACCTTTATTTATATTGATGATTCTCTTGTATATCGTTGCGCTCCGGAATTAGAATGATGTTAATTGCAGACCGGGCCGAAGATATTTATTTAGATTAAGATCACTCAAAAGGGAGAAATAAAAAATTTTAATTAAAAAAAAATTAAACCGCCTTCAAAAAAAACACTGAAAAGTATAAAATAACTATCCTTTACCAATCAAAACTCAAAAGTGCCAAATCAATGTGCAACAACAGAAAGTCTATTAGTTTGGTGGGCTTGGCACCGACTTCAGTAACTGTCAAATTTAATTATATAGGTATGTGTATCGTATTTATAAAGTTATTTTAATTGTACTTGAGTTTTGATTTGTAAAGGATAGTTATTTTATACTTTTCAGGGGTTTTTTTGTAGGCGGTTTAATTTTTTTACAAATAAGAAAATATTGAATTAATGTAGTTACTAATTTTTTCTTATAACATTTAAGAATTATAGTACTTTTATATATTGAATGTAAAATATTTCCATGTCTTTTTTCGTTGGATTCAGTAAATATTGAGAAATAGCTAATATACTCGTACCTAGGCGAAAATGTGTGAAGAGAATGATGAGATTTGAGGAAGCGAAAAAAGTATGTAAGGACCGCGACTAACCCGTCGGGGATACAGCGTGAAGACATGTATGTATGTAGCTAATTTGATCTTTCAGTTAAACAATAAAGTAGCTGTTATATAACTTTTGCGTTTCAAAATATGTAACGATGTCGTAACTGGGCTAGTGGAATACGCACTTGAACCGTTCTTTAGGGTTACTTCGACATCTTCATATGTACCTATTAACTACATAGCTGGAATTTGGTTTAGAGTTAAATTACGAGTAGGAAACCCAAACCCGGAGGGGAAAAGAAAGTAATTTGGACTCTATATTATTTAATTTAACTACTATTTCGTCCAAAATGGCTATGAAACAATAAGTTAATACGTGTTCAATACGTTCCTAGCCTTTTTAGGGTTCCGTACAACAAAAGAAAAAAAAACAGAACCCTTATGGGATCATATCGTTACTCGCGTTTTCGTCTGTCAGACCAGCCAACACCTTTTATTTCAAAAACACGTAGAGGTATCAAGTTGACGTTGATATCAAACACAGAAGTCTATAGCCCCTTACGAGGTGTAAAAAATTCAACCTTTTAAGTCTACGTAATCAAAAGATACAGCCATGTACGTATTCAAACAATAACCTATAGGGTTCTTTCCGTTGACCTAATATCATGAAATTTGGCGTGAACAAGATCTCGCAGCGCAAGAAAAGGGAAAATCCAAAAATTGTGAAATTGTAATATCACGCTTTGTTGTCATTACAAACCTACGTTATCAGATGGACAGTTGAGAGAATATATCTTTCAACTGCGAAGTTAAAGCGACGAATTGGAAATTTTGACGGTAGGCATCTCCATTTTTCTAAGTGATTACAAAACATATGAGTGATATTCGGTAAGCTGATTGCTCATTTTATTGACTTCATTTTGTTAGTTGCGATACACGATTGGTTAATTTTTTTAACCAGAAAAGAAATATCAAAGAAACCTCTTAAAACAGAGATTTACCTTTTTCTGACTATCTGAACCGATTTGTCTCTCAATTTTCTGTGTAGATTAATCTAAACACAATCATCAAAATGCCAGTTGAATTTTTTTTTAATTAATTATTATAATTTACTTTCATTTAGGTACCTATATTAAAAGTTTGTAATATAAATGAAAATAACCGTTTTTCATAAGCTAGCTCGCGCAAGTTCGTATGGGGTATGTATGGGTGCAGAAGCTCTATTTTAGGTCAATTATTGTTTATCACTGCGTCACCTTGAGTTTATATTCGAATCCTACGTTAGTTCTTTTGGTCAATACATTGTACACGAATGCATTGTATGGCGGTATATGGAACCGTTGGTGCGCGAATAAGCCTAGCGCTTGGCCGGTCTGTCATACAGTTTTCGTGTCGTCATACAACGACGAACGGTAGAAGTCCACGTCAGCCTACCACGTCACGTTTCTGAACCATCGCCGCCCCAACAACATAAATAATTCAATTACCAATTACCCATATGTTTATTTATGGATGCCATCGTGTGAGGCGGATGGTTACCGTTCGACTGATCAATCTTGCAATGGGTTATTCAGCGCTCTTGATAGCTTCCTCGATTTTGAAACGAAATCATGTTCTTGGCCGATCAAATCGTAAAAGGTTCAAACGCGAATTTTACAGAATTCCGTACGATTTGTACAAACCGTACTTAAATTCTGGACATTAAAACCAATGACTTTCGTCATAATTCTCTTGTAAACTTGAGGTAAAACTATACATACATATCCTCACGATGTACTCCTAGCGGGGTAGTCAAAGAGGACGGAGTACCAAGCATCGCAGTCCTTACACACTTCTTTCGCCTCCTCAAATCTCAAATCTCATTAAGAGGTATGTAAGGACCGCGACTCCTGGCACTTCGTCCTCTCTGACTACCCCGTTAGGGATACAGCGTGAAGATATGTATGTATGTATGTAAATCTCATCAAACTCCTCACAATCTTTTGTGCATGTTTTTATTGAATAAGTATCGAGTTTCAGTTTTAAAAGTCTTATTTGCATTTCTTCATATCCTTGTCAATTCTAGAAATTCTCCACGATAACATGGCCCGCCCCTCAAAAAAATATGTTTCTATAAAAGAGGTGCAACTGAGCAAGCGAGTCTTCTGATGGAAAGTGATCAACGCCGCCCATGGACACCCGTAACGTCAGGGGAACCACGACTGCGTCGCCGGCCTTTAAGGAAAGGAGGGGGAGGAGGAGATGGGCCACCGGCACTCTCTCACCGAACGAAACAACAGCAATAGACGATGTTATTTCCTACCAATATTCTGTGAGAGGGTGGTATTTCTCCGGGCGAGCCGGCCCAATTCGTGCTGCAATGCAGCATGGCTCTATCACACACCACACACACACATACCATACAAACAGTTTAATGTGTTTGAGAAAATATTTATAAGCTTCAAATGTATGTGTGTACACCAAGACCGGATATTACCATAAATATCTTCACGCTGTATCCCTAACGGAGTAATCAGTGAGGACGGAGCGCCAAGCGTCCCTGTCCTTACATACTTCTTTCGCTTCCTCAAATCTCATCATTCGCCTCACACATTTTCGTCTAGGTATGTGAGTGCTTTTGACATTTCCGTCGGCTAACACAGGCTATTCGATCTTCATAAGTCAGCCTTGGTCTTCCTTGGCTACTTTTACCACTTGCTTTCCCTCTGTAGATTTTCTTCGTCAATCCTTCATCACTCATTCTTACTATGTGCCCGAACCATATAAGCATTCCTTTCTTCATTTTTAAAATAACATTGTCGTGCAACCCTGTCATACTGCGTATCTCTTCATGATTACCCGTCCGCAAGGATGAAGCCGTACATATTTCTAAGAGGTCGCATTTCTACTGCATTTATCATACTTTCACTCGATTTCGGGCATCTCCAGGCAGACCCGCAATTTATATAAGAAACATAGAAAAGGATTTGTTGCTCGACTAATCCGATATAATTACGCACACAAATTACACACACAATACATAATAGGTGGGGCGAGCGAGCCATGTTACCGAAGATCTTTACCATACTATATGTATATACATTTTTACATAAGATACGTGTAGTTTTTTTTTTCTTTCTTTATGACGTGGCGCACAGTTTAGCGCATTTGCCAATGTCACGTATCAAGAAATAGAATTACAAGTATATTCCTTTATTCTTATCGTAAAACTCCTCCAGTAAAGTGATAGTAGGCTTTACTGAAGTTATAAAGGACTTTTTGGAAGAGCGTGAGAACTTCAGCTACACATGTTTATTTAGACCTACTTCATTTTTTTGACTTATACAGAACTTTAAAACACAATATACTATCACTTTTGTACTTCAAAACTCCCAAAAATGTAAAAAATAGAAAATCTAAACAAAATGTCAACCCCACTTCTCCCGTTCCCGCCAAAAAGTCCGATATGTGTAGTTATGTTCAGTAATTTTATTCGGAATTTAAAAATACATGGGTCGTTGACATGAGCGTGGACAACCATCGTTTATTTGTTATCTACCCTCTTTCACCCTATCGAACACCTGCACAGTCTTATAGGCACCGATAACTTATAAGACATAATTCAAGACCACGTCACTCTACCACATGAGTCCAAATTCAAATCTTTTTAACCGACTTCAAAAACGGAGGAGGTTCTAATACGTCTGTATATATTTTTAAGTGTTCCGTTTAGGTTTGACTGAAATAATTCATTGACTTTATCGAAATATCGATGTTCAGCGTGAAAACATCGATGTTAGGTCCCGTAAAACATCGATCCAAAGATGTTTTGAACACAAAAATCGAAAATCAACGCAGGTATGCGAGTGCTTTTCGAATTTCCGTCAGCTAACTCAGGTCTTATTTGCCGTTTTATAAATATTATATCGTATTATTTAAATTTTACTGAGATTAAAACCCGGGACTCGGAATTGATTTATCATTATCAGTCAAGATATATGGTCAGGATTTTAAGGATAAATGAAGATTATTTGTTCAGTCGGCAGTTCTATCCACATTCGTCGGCGAGTAAACAAGATACAGGTAGGCACTGTTGTGTCGACGCACGCGCCGATGCGACAGATGTTACCGTTCGGGCGCACTCGGCGCGCGTCGGTAATCTTCGGTTATAAAATCTTATTTTTTTTTTTTAGAATCTTCATCTAGTCGTGCGAGGGTTGGATTGTTGTTGCTTGGTCAAACTGGGTATATTGTGTATGAGATTGTGCATTATTTTCAGCGTACCGTTTCAGAATTAAAAATCAGAGAAATTTTGGAATCACCTCAATGTATAGTCTGTCTGCGTGTCATAAATATTTCTCTCAGAGACATAAAATATAATAGTTGGACTTTGAAACAATTGTTGTAAGTAGTCGAAATACAGGCGTGATCATAAAAAATCGAATTCTTAATTCAGGGGATAGTTTAAAAACTTAAAACGTTATTTTAAGACTCCGCCTGTGCAGATTTTGGTGTTTTGTGATCTGGATCTCATATCTAAGCAGACTGAGAGTTAGATATTTGAATACATGCAATTTCAACTATTTATTTTGAAATAATTAAACGTGGAAGTACGATTGGAAAAAAAAATCATTAAGAATATAACAAAATATAAGATAACAAAATAAGAAAATTCCAGAAAAAAACCTGTTTTGCACAGATTTAATTGCATCTCCGAAATTCTAGAGAATTTTAAAAAGATTATTACTAAAATGGATAGGTAATTAATAATTATACATACATATCTTCACGCTGTATCCCTACAGGGTAGTCAGGTAATTATAATATCTCAAATCTCTAAAACCAGTTTCTTTAACAGATAATATAGTTTTCTTGAAAATTACAATATAATTTTATGTGCAAAAGCAAATGTTGAGATATCTCCGCGCTAAAATATGATCAAACCTCAACTGCGAATATCAACTTTATTGTTATCGCCATAGGTCGCGGGGGTAATGAACAAATTCGATTGCACTGGGCTGCATAGGTGAACTCCTAAGGGCAACATGTAAATTACGAATTCAAAAAAATATAACAAGTAGGTGTGTAAAAACTCCACATAATCCAGTCTCTCCCCCAGAGATCTGGGTATTTGTGTGTAGATTTCTTATGCATAATCAAAAAAAAAATGGTCAGTAAAACCGGCATTACACATTTTTGGTGTAATCCATGCAAACGTAGTCGTGCGAAACATCGAGTATTTAACGTAAATTACAATTTAATATCACACAACTTGTCTATGATATTGCCTCTTAAAAATCATAAATTAAATATAACACGGAATTGCTAATTTTATTGATGGGCAACCCTAATGTCTCGTGCGCTGGCGCACCGCTTATTAATTTTATGAGATTACATTGTAGGTATGTTCGGAAATTTATGCGTATGTTACATGAATAAAATATGTGTATAACGTCATTATTACATTTGCAGAAGTACTTTTTGATCAGATCTTCCACCACGCCTTTCCTCTTGTACGGCAGGCAGCATCACATATTTCTGTGAACGATCTATTGTTTCTATTGAGATCCATATATTAGCTAATATTTGAGATCGATTGATAAATTATTATCTGGGTTCCTATTTTTGTAAATATGACAACGGTGAAATAAACAAATTAAAGTAAGTTCGATGCAGAGAAGTGTAATAAATTGAATTCTATGATTCTTACCATACAAAATATTATAAAAAATAAACTGTATCCGTATTTGTTTTTCTTATGAATAAATATTACTGAACAGATAAAATTAACATTTTACATACAATGTCTACACTTGTCGCCAAAACATAGCTACCATTAGCACCACGTGAGTGTAATCTCGAAACAAGTTAGTTTGAAATAATTCGGATTAAAAAATTACTATTATTAAAAAAATAACTCAATTACTTGAAAGAAACAAATCTAATAAATTTCATTAATTTCGTAGCAAAATAGTTTCTGAACGATACCCCAGTCCCTTTTGTAGATACCCAACGGTTCAGTGAAAAGGACGTCGTGTCAGTATTTGCTATTCAATCCCGACCCCATTTTGGTCTTTTCGTTTTTTTGACTACGGTCGTTCAACCTTTCTTTGGCTTTATTAAAACGGGTATTGAATATATTTAATATATGTTTGAGATGCGTCGTTTAAGTGCAGTTCGTTAATGCAAGGGGAGAATTATTACTTATATACGACGGGTCCTGTGGCGTAATCGTAGGGTACATATATCCTTCCAAGCTAGAACCTAAGTTCGATTCCCGGTAAGGTCAAATTACAAATGAAGTGTTCTAAACCAACGTGGAGGTAACTTCCAGTAACACTGGGTGTTACTGGAAGTTACCCTGTTTTGGTTGTGGACTGTGTGTGGTTTCGTTGTCGTTCAACCCATACAACCAAGTGGTTAGTTTGCTTTATTCAATTTGTATAATTGTCTGTAGTTTGTAATTATTTATTACCATTTTCAACCCACTTCAAAATAAAAAGCAAGAGGTTCTCGATTCAGTCGCATTTTTTCTCTGATACCTCAGAACTCCGTCATTAATAAATCGATTTGGAAAATTCTTTTTTTTTGTTTGAAAGGGTATATTTCCGAGGTGGTCTCATTTACATTTGACTGGTATAGGATCTTGGACTTCGAAGACATACGTAGAATTATCAAAGTCAAAGTCAAATCAATTTATTAAAGTTAATCCTAACGTTAATATTTACAAACTTAAAAGGAGACCGCCGGGCTGGCAGCTTCTTCCGCCAAAGAATCAGTTTGGCTATTCAAAGAGGTGATGCTGCTAGTCTGCTGGGCACCTTGATCAGTGACAGCTTTCCAAGCGGCAACTTAGAGAAAGTCTATTATTTAAGATAATGTGTAGTTTTCAATTTGTAAATATTAACGTTAGGATATGTATGTGCTTTTTTCTTATTATTAATGAATCACGATTAAAAATGTAAATCCAATCACAAGGTATTTTTGAATGTCAAATCAACTTTAGTCAACAACAATACTTTAGGTATCAAACAATACCATAATTTCAACCGGGAAGATGGGTACCGCTTATCAAAATCATGGAATCCTGTTATCATAAGTGTGTCTGGAGCCAGAAAAACAAGTGTCACCAGTGTATAGACGTCGTTAGTGTAGTGTGTCGAAGTACCGACAGTGAGGATAATTAAAATAAAAAAATGTGATGAATGAGTGTGGGTATTTGCAAGGAACCGCACGATACGAAGACGACGCTCATCCTCATCAGTCTGCCCGTGAACATAATCGGTGCAATCCGGTCGAAACGTCGGGATAAAAAGAATAGCCTTAAAAATATGAACACGATATAGACCTGGTTTTATTTAGAATTGTAAGATCTCGAAATCAAATTTTTCAAGTTTCAATCGAGTCTCATGGAAGCAATTAAAATACGTCATTGTTTTTATCATGTCGACGGCAATATTGGTCGTTTTAGACGATTGTCACCCAAACCCATGGTATACGACCCGTTGCTAATTAAGACTGGTCTGGGGCCTCGCTCGGGGTCAATCAAAAGTCAATAATCCGACAGCACACCTGGTCAGGGGATTTGCATATATTGCTGTGCTACTAGTTATACTACAGAGCGTTTGTGAGTTCGATCTGTGGACGCGTCTAGTTCTTACTCGACTACGGTAAAAAAAAGTGGCATATGATTTTAGCAGGGCATCTACGTTTTTTTATAAGACATCCGAGCAAACAGACCCCCTGATGATAAGTATACTGAAGGCCTACAATATTTACGATGTCACGGTTAAGAAAACACTTCAGATTGCAAGTGTGTTTTGCAAATTGCAAATGTCAACGTCTGTCTCACCCTCGACACTATAGACCACACCAGTACAAGCACTGCGGTTTGGCTGCAGAATTAGCGATTAAAATGGTGCTAATAATATGAAGAGACCACGTCCTAATACATCTTAACCGATTCTAGATTTATAACCTTTAATCGAGAACCAACGTAAGAAGTATTATTGGTTTTGTCCACAGACCATTAAACCTTAGACGGCGCTTATGAGCTTACTGTTCTATTTCGTTTAGTTTTTGGTTTTTACTCAGCTCCGTGGGGATGGGACTAGGTAACTTACCCAATAAACTTCTGCGGCGGTCATCCTCAGCGCGTTGTCTAGGATTTAAGGAATTTACCCTTGCAGTGCCACGACAGAGCGTATCGCATGGGCTATCGTTCTCCTGTGTCGCATAGATGGACAACCAGCACGCTTGTTATCTAACTTCCAGACAGCATGCGACAGCTAAATATCGCGCGTTATCTGCTGTCAAAACGAGAATTTGCATAATATAATTTGTATAGTGGTGCTATATCTACCGCGAAAAGTGCATTTCACAGCGCAGTTAGACGACGCGAAAATTTTCTTGCACGCGGGCGCGCGGTTGATATTCACGTGTGTTTATTATAAGCGAATGTGAACACTATTCATTAGGCAACAGCGTTTGAATTTCTGAGAACAACCACGGTGTCGCGCATTCGCCGCGCGGTCTCCGCGGGGTCGTTCGCAGTCACCGCGCGTTCTAAAACTATCCCACCCTCGTATTCCATTTTGCTGTGAGCCGTGCGGTGCCCACGCGGCTACCGCGCGACGCGTTGTGTCAACGCGAAGAAATTCGTGTCGAATAAACACGCCCTTACGGTAAAGGTGCAATAGACTAGAATCTAATATGGTCGCACAATGATCGCGTGATTATCGCTATCTGCGCATTTTTAGGTAATAACTCCGCGGATCCCTACTTCGATCGGCCGCGATCCCGAAGGCCTTTTTAACCGCTTAGTACGACCACAGTACAAGTAAGCATACAGTATTCTACCTCGGCAGTGTCCTAGAGATAATTACCTACGGTCGCTTGGTACGTAAACACGCAATAGGGCTACCGACTTGGACTGAATGTTTTTCTTGGGTTACGTATTTGATAATAGGTACTATATTAAATTGTCATATTATCTTTTCATTTTACATTATTGCAAATTTAATACGTTTTTATTTATATAATTTTACTAGTATTTTATATCTAGTTTCAAAAGTTTGTGTTAGTATGGTGGAAATGGACAAAAAATATGCATTCTGTGTGCAGTACAATTAAAAATCAGCAATAAATTAACAAGATCATTATGATAATATATTTCCTACAAATTAGCAACAGAGAAATATTTGTCGATATAGATGTATTGAAACATACACTGAACATTATGCTCGTAAACTTGATTGACATAATATTTAGTCAGTAAATGCGCGGGAGCGTCTCATACCGTCCAACGACAACCGCGGCGCACTCGCGACTGTCGTATGCCGAGAAATGCCGAGATTTCGAGCGCGTCGTTTGGGAGCGTTTGTATGAACATAGAATTCTGTATGTACGTATGTATGAGTACGGATCCTCTCGTATATATATAAAACAAGATGCTATTTCTGTCTGTTTGTGTGTTTAGTTCTTTTAAACTATGCAATAGATTTTAAGGCGACGCATTGGAAATCTTAACGGTTGGGACCTTAATTTTACTAAGTGACTACAAAACGTATGAAAGTGATATTTGGAGACCTGATTCTTCATTTCATTTACTTCATTTTGCTAGTTGCGATACACGATTGGATAATTTTTATAACAGGAAAAAAATAAAGAAACTAAAGATTTACATTTTTCGAAGTAACAGGACTTTCTTATGATTATAAATTTCCTGTATAGTTTAATCTAAACACACACTTCAAAACGTCAGTTGGAATTTTTAAAATTAATTATAGTTTTTAAAATAAAAAAAATTAACTGGTTTTTTGTATTATCCGTAAACTAGCGCGCGCACGTGTGTATGGCGCAGAAGGTCTATTTTAGATTAAATTATTGTTTATCACTGCGTCGCCTAATGCTGTTTTATCATCATAAAGAGAATTTTTTACAGGTTTTTGTATAGGTATATTAACATATCCCACGAGGGCGAAGCCGGGGCAAGTCACTAATTTATAATATTTTTATTCGAGATTTTTTTGTTTGATACGACTTTTATTCAACATTAGCGCTAAAGTATCGAACACCAGCGACCCGTCCCCGCTTCGTGCGGGTAGAAAGCTTTTTAAAAACAAAGTACAGCCCATGTTACTCGCTGATAATGTAGCTTTTCATAGGTGCAAGAATTTTTGAAATCTGCTGAGCAGTTTTTGAGTTTGTCCATTACATACAAACAAAGCTTACCTCTTTGGCTCTTTATAATGTAAGCATAGACAAAACGTTCGACGAATCAAAAGTATCGATAGAGTAGGTAACGTGTTATCATAATTAGTATGGGTTTATCTCTACTGTCGAGAACTCATAGTATCGTCACCAGCACATAACCATTAATAACTTATGCGAATGTCAATTTAATGCGAACATTTGTATTCCACTCAATGTACGGAGACGCTATGAGAATCACTATATCGGGTTACCTACAGACACCGACTGAGTTATGTGTTTTGGGTTAAAAATCGATAACGAGAAAAATTGATACACTAATATATCGAATTTGCTCCACGAAATGAATTTAATTAGTCTATCTGGTGTTAGGCTGAGCGTCCACTAACGCAATATACATACACACATATCTTCATGCAGTATCCCTAACGGGGTGGTTAGAGAAGACGGAGCGCCAAACGTCGCGGTCCTTACATACTTCTTTCGCTTCCTCAAATCTCATCATTCTCCTCACACATTTCGCCTAGGTATGCGAGTGCTTTTGACACTTCCGTTTGCTAATACTCTGGCTATTTGATCTTATATTTATACTTTATAAAAATCTCGTAATCAAATATACTATAGTTTGTGATGTATGTACGTGCTAGTACCGGTCCCTATTTACCAAATCAATATTTTCGAGTAGCAAATACCGTGATATCAAATAAACATAGAAGACACGTGCTCTCTAAGAGTGAGTCAGCGACTCAGTGATAAGCTATCGAAGTTAAAATACTGTAGTATCAGAGAAAATAAGAAGCAAAAGGAAACGCACGTCCGATTGCCTGAAAGTTATACAGCATAATAAGCTCTCATCACCTTCTCGGCACATATGAGTACTAATTTTGCTATAGTGTTTTATCTGAAAGGTGCCTAATGATTTGGAAAAGTCTAAGAAATATTCTATAGTTTAACTTTTAATTCAATAGTGTTTGACGTTTCCAGGATAAGTAGTTTTTTAAATATTTTAAATGGTGATCGTACGTTCTCACTGCCCTTGACCATGAGGGTATTGTGAACGTGAAGTTACTGAACTATTTTGTCTTCACCTATTTATATTTAGATAATTACATAACATAACATAACTTCACGCTGTATCCCCAACGGGGTAGTCAGAGAGGACGGAGCGCCAGGAGTCGCGGTCCTTACCTCTTTCGCTTCCTCAAATCTCATCATTCTCCTCACACATTTTCGCCTATTTAGATAATTAAAAGTCTATTTCAACATTTCCACAAAACTGCGAAGGAGGGTTATGTTTTTAGAGTGTATGTATGTTCATTTCTTTGGCACGCTCTGTACCCTGGCTTGACGAATTGTAACATATGAGGTATCATTAGATTCGTCTTAAGGCGACGCATAGGAAATTTTGACGCCAGGGATGTCAATTTTTCTAAGTGACTACGAAACGTATAACAGTGATATTTGGTAACCTGATTCTTCATTTCATTGACTTCATTTTGACAGTTGCGATACACGATTGGTTAACCTTTGTAACACAAAAAAAAATATCAAAGAGATCTCTTTTAAAACAGAGATTTACATTTTTCGGAGCAACGGGACCAATTTATAAATCTAAATGTTCTGTATAGTTGTTTACTTTAAACATATTCCTCAAAATAACAGTTGGATTTTTTAAAATTAATTATAGTTTTTAAAATAAAGAAAAATAACTATTTTTTCGTCATATCATCCAAGTTTTTATTTGAATTTTGATTCTGGTTTTTTATTTTGAATCTTTAAGAGTTACTTTATCGATTAAGTTAACACATGTAATCACTAAGGGTCTGCATTGAAAAATAATTCCAAAATTACGTAAATTTTTTGGATAAATAAATTGATTATTTTTTTTAAAACGTGTATTTCAATAAAATATCCTATTAACATGTTTTTTTTTTATTCATCTTTATCAATCTACTACATAACCACTACAAATTCACAAACCATTGTTTATTACTTAACTCATAAAATTTCGAGCAATCCCTTTACAAGAAAAACACCAAAAATTATTCAAAACGTCTTTTGTACAGGAAGTCTAAAAAGAGTGAAATTTTATAATGAAATTAACGATGAAATTAAATCTAATGTAACACCCGTTATCTTTCTTTATTTCGTGCGACGCAACTCTCCAGGATTATACATTCGATAAAATGAAAACCATACAAGATAGACCCTACTTTTTGGTTTTTTTCTCAATCAATTTTCGTAAATAGTCTAAAAATCTCGGGCAGTCACTTGGCGATGGGCAACATTGCATATAGCGAATAGCGAACCCGATAGACATTGTTGTTAAAAAAAACTAACCCAATTTTCGTATAAAACAAAAGACAGTAAAATTAGGGGAAAAGATACAGCAAATTCATTCAAACGGCCCTCTTCGAAGTGCAAGTTTCGGTATAAGCGATACGTGCACATAAATTTTTCGCACAGGTTCTTTGACCGGGCTATTTCCGATGCTGGAATCGAACCGGCGTTTTATCGCCCGAGGGAGCGATATCGGGCGAACCCATGCCACAAGCAGAAGCGGGCCACATTGATCAGACGCAGTTATGAAACCCTTATGAAATTATGTTTCAGTTAAATTCAATTTATACATTGTAATATAAAATTAAATTTGATAAATTAAGTACAAATATCATATTACATTGAAAGAGTACTACTAATAAGGCCCAATTTCAGTCCAAAATTAAATAAAAATTATACTCAAAAATATGATAATTGATAAATATGACAGACAACAAAAAAGCTTTTAATGAAAAAATATGTTGTACTAATTATTTTGATAAAACGCTTTTGGTTGTTAAAGTTATCTATCTGCCTATGAGTAACAAAGAAGAAGCAAATTAATTTTTAAGGAAATATATTTAATGGCACTTAAAAATTGGTGAAAATCAATTCATCAAGAAAATCAAACACACGGAAAGAGTGAGTGATGAAAGACTGACGAGGAAAATCTATAAAGCGAAACTGAGTGGTAAAAGAAGCCAAGGAAGACCAAGGCTGACTTATGAAGATCAAATAGCTAGTGTTAGCCGACGAAAATGTCAAAAGCACTCACATACCTAGGCGAAAATGTGTGAGGAGAATGATAACATTTGAGGAAGCGAAAGAAGTATGTAAGGACCGCGACGCCTGGCGCTCCGTCCTCTCAAGTCAGAGAGGACGGAGCGGCATGCGACTACCCCGTTAGGGATACGAGGGGAAGATATGTATGTATGTAACACTTGACTCTATCCAATATCACTACAATTACGTTCGGGTTCTCTACGCGGTGCGCTCAATTATCATCTGATTTATGAAAAAGAAATAAAAATAATGAAAATAGCTGATAAATGAGTTGTTAGTGTTAGGTTAAGGCGACACTGACAGGCATTTACCCAGAATTATCGAATATTACCAGCGACTTAAATCGTGCTCCTCTAGATTTGAAGCGAAGAGTGGTGTATACACATTTCACTACAAGTTCTCTTAAGTTCCATACTAAGTTTCGGTAGTAGGTCCATGCAGCAGACGCTCATGCTATTCCTTTTTGTAAATATTAATACTACAAATAAAATCACAAAATACACCCGCTCCGCTCTCATGGCTCGCACTACGCTGGCGGATGTGTTAACGGTGCCCTTTGGCGAGCTCTTTTCGTACGTTATTGTTATAACTTCATGATTGAATTACCTTCATCCTGCGAAGGTAAGAGCATCTGAGAAGCAGATCACTTACAGTATTTTAAGATATAAGACAACATATTCACGCTATATCCTCACAGCAGACCGAGCGATAAACGTCCAAAAATCCTTACCTTTTCAGCTCTTCAAGTATATTGAAAAATGTTTGAATAAAATACATGTTCATTTTAAAGTCTGAAAATTTAAATATTTGAGCCACATAATTAGTGAGTCAAAATAGATAAATTTACAGTATTCAAGAGTAATAGTTTGCGCTATATATTTATTATTTCCGATTTAAATCACAATTTAATATTAATATCTAATTTACGCAATTTTCCAAATTTCGACTATTATCTATTCTAAAAGTGAGAGGTAAAAGAAGCCAAGGAAGACCAAGGCTGACTTATGAAGATCAAATAGCCAGAGTGTTAGCCGACGGAAATGTCAAAAGCACTCGCATACCTAGGCGAAAATGTGTGAGGAGAATGATGAGATGAGAAGAAGCGAAAAAAGTATGTAGGGATCGCGACGCTTCGCGCTTCATCCTCTCTGACTACCCCGTTAGGGATACGGCGTGAAGATATGTATGTACAAAGTATGATTATAACTGTTTCAACTTTTTAGTAACGTCTATTTTCATGTGGAATTTCATCTGACACACTTTTCAAGTTAGTATTATCTTTAGCTAACATACTAGTGTAAGACATCTTTTAAACTGATAAATAGCATCATTATCTACGCATAGATTTTGACTTCGACGTTTTTAACGGTTAAAGTCATTTTTATAGTCATTTTAAATGCATGTCTAAGCATTTTAGGAAAATTGCCAAAAAATCACCTTTCACTTATGAACAGAAAATCTATCAATACGTATACATAAATTATTCCGTAATCACAAATTATATGTGCAAAGAAAATGTGTAATAAATAGAAATATGTTTAAAACGAAATATCCACTATTATCTACGAAATTAATCTGAGGATGACAAGTTAGCATCACGAAAGTGGACATATGTGACACTGAGTTAGAAAGTACTACGCTTGGCCGTCGGGGCTATATGCGGGTATCGCACCGTTTCCTATGAGGCGGCGTGCGTGTTGCCCAGATCACCTCCCTGAGATCTCGAGGTGGAAATGGAAGCCACAGTGTATGAGTAGCATGCGGGTCTTCGCCTTCAACGCGAAGACCGTACACTCAGGGTGGTGGAAGCGTGGAGGCTCCGAGCGCGGTGGTTCATGTTGGCAAAATTGAAGGAGCGGTCTGGCAAGTCCGAGTGCCGGCCGGCGGATAGTCGAGGCGATCCGCCCAGTTTTGGAAGGCTGGACAGACAGAACGTCGGGGTCGTTGACCTTCCGGCTGGTACAGGTGCTGTCGGGGCACGGATGCTTCGGCAAGTACCTGTGCCAAATAGCCGGGAGAGAGTCGAAGACCGAGTGTTACCACTGCAGTAGTGACGTGGACACGGTGCAGAGTACGCTCGAGGAGTGCTCTGCATGAGCTGAGTAGCGTCATGCGTTCGTCGCGGCAGTGGGGGGAAAAGACCTCTTGTTGCCGGCCGTCGTAAAATCTATGGTCGGCAGCGAGGAGGCATGGCTGGCGGCTTTCACCTTCTGCGAGGACGTGATGTCGCGGAAGGAGGCGTCGGAGAGAGCGGGAGGCGAATCCGCTCTCGCAATACATTTGACACCGGAAAGTTGGGGCCCGCAGGAGGAACTTCCACGCCCTCCTCCTCACCCACCTAGACGCCTGGAATGACGTCAGGGGACTGTCACTCCTCAAATGAGCCACGAGATGGCGCGCGTGGTGTTCACGCGCGCATCCCACGTAGAACAGCCAGGGGCATCTCCCACCCTCCTATCCCAATACGGGATGCGCCTGGCGCATTAAAAGCGCCGCCAAAAAGCCGCCAGATACGCGGTAGAGCGCTATGCCCGTGGCCCCGGCAATAGGCGTCCCGGAGGGACACCGTCAGGTTTTAGTGGGTAGCCTCGGCCTTGCACTCTTTAGTCGAGGAGTCCCTTACCGGTCCCCAGGCGGGACCGGGATGCATAAAGCATTTCCTGACGCAAAAAATTGTACTACCCTGGATATTTTTATGCATATTTGAAAGTATAGTACAACAATTAATGAAAACGTATAGCTTACGTTCAAACGAATTAAAAGATGCTTAGATGGTTCGGGCGCATAAAAAGAATGAGTGCTAAAACAGTCAGTGTTACCTGATGAAAATGTCAAAAACACTCACATGCTAAGGCGATAATGTGTGACGAGAACATGGAGCATTCAACCTATAGAGCAGCAATGTCATTTATTTTGTATAAAAACAAATTACGTCTATGGTAAACAATGTTGCAGTTACTGGCGTTCTGTTTTATAGTTTTGCTGTTTTTGCCATAACACCGAATAGAGCAATAAGTCATTACATAAATATTTATGTAAATATATGTCCAGTTTTGGTTATGCACTGCTTAATGCGAGCGAGAGTTGATACTTGTTAGTGTAAAAAACTGAGCAGTGATGAATAAAATGGTCCGATATTTCATCTCTATAAAGGTTGAGTGCTCTATGGAGGAGAATGATGAGATTTGAGGAGCCGAAGGAAGTATGCAAGGACCGCGAAGCTTGGCGATCCGTTTTCTCTAACCACCCCGTTAGGGTTACATCGTGAAAATCTGTATGTATGTATATAGTTTATGTACCATTGCAGCATAATGTAGTGTACATTATAGTTCAATAGTACGTAAGTTATATGCATTCACATACTGTTATGCAGTCACAAATATGCATAAAAATACCCAGTTTAAACTCACGGCACATATTTTTAAAATACCGATTATGAATAAATATAAAGTACTTATTAAAACAAGGCTGGTCACTGAACAACCTAATTCAAAGATAACTTTACTAATAATTATGAACAAAACCGTTAAAAAATATTAGAAATTAAGATATATGAGTTATCCGCCTTTAACCTCACGTAGTGGGAATGGAATGGAGATAAGTTCCGTCTCTAGAACTCCTAGAGCAGGGCAATATCACTTCGAGTTTGTGCAACGATTGTGACGTCACAGGCCAGTCTTGTAACGCTATCTTCCTCTAACCTATTTCTACTCTGTCTCTACTATTAAAGTTTAAACCATAATAACACATTTCTGAATGAAATTCAAGCCATGTTTTCGCAACGGAATTAAAAGAAAATTTACCATTATTTTTTTGACAACCACTGTTACACAAGTCTAATGCTACAAAGATTCCTCATCACACACTACAAATAAATAACAGCAAATATATATATTTCGTCCGTTTTACCTTATTCTTCAAAACGGAGTCGACCGAAGCACTTACCTGAAATAAAATACAAATCTGCATTAAAATATACAATGTGTGTAAAGGTGTAATTTTAATTAGTTTTGTCGTATGGTTTTTGAGAATAAAAATGAATTGAACTCTATGTAAGTTGATACTCTATGAAGGTTATAAACTAAAAATGTTTTAAATGTTTTTTTTAATTTGACTTAATTCTAATAATTCTAAGTTCCTTGTAAATTGTTTTTGTGGCAGCGTTTTACTGTCATGATGTATAGTTTTTTTTTATTATATTTGTCCACACATGGCATAACAGTTTCTTTGATACAGGCTTCTTTTAGGTACCTTTGGCAAAACTATTATATCTAGATGTACAGATCTAGATGTAAAGACCTTACTTACCCTGGTTATACATTTATGAAAACATAATGTACACTAGAAAAAATATAGATCTATTTCAAAATAAAGGTGTTATTAATGGTATGGAAACTCGTGGTCGTGATCAGCTAGTTACTGATAAATTTAAATTGCAAAAGTCAAGTGAGTCGTTTTTGGGCAACTGTGTTCGTTTTTATAATAAAATTCCTCAAGAAATTATTCAATTAACGGAAAAGCAATTTAAACTTGTTATTAAACGCGCACTGATTGGAAAACCATACTACAAAGTTAGCGATTTCATGAAAAAACAATAGTCTGAAAATAATCTTCTCTGCACATGCATTTACTGGCTTTATGAATAATATGAATATTAAATAATTATTGTAGAACGATGTTGCAAAATGATACCTAACTGAGTTTCTTGTCGGTTCTTCTCAGTGTTCAGATTTTATTTTCTAACCGAACTAAAGTAAATTTGATGTTCAAAGATACCTTGCAATTGGGTTTACTTGAAAAAATTGATTTGACTTTGAGATTTTTAGAATCTCTGGGAAATATGTCAGTAGCTTTCGTAAATAGAACGGTAATCAGTTTAACCATCTTTGCGTATTCGAATACATACATACAAGTATAAGCAATCTTAATGTGATGAATAAAGGCTTACATGGTTCCCATGGAGCAAGGCCACCGATAGCTCTAACATATATCTTCTGTGCAATAAAAGTTCTTTGTGCATCTGTGAAATTTCCCCACAATATAAGACCGTATCTGAGAAATGAAGCTACGTGCTACGTAGCCATGATAAGATGTAAGAACTGTTTCTTTCTTAGACGCTTTCCTTAATCTGAACAGTACATAGATACATTTATTTATTTTTCCACATAACATATCAATATGTGCTTTCCGGTTACAGTTTTTATTCAAAATAACACCTAACGATTTTGTCTAAACAACCGCTTGTCATTGGGAAACACTTTGAAATACAAACCTATTTTTACTGCCGATAAATTCAATGTTGTTCATTCCGAACGGAACCCTCCCTAAGCGTGGCCCGACTCACGCTTGGCCGGTTTTGTAATTTTTGTAAGTTAGCTCGGTGTCTTAGTATCATTGGGTTTCCTAAAATTTCGCTGACAAATCGTATTGTTTAGTTTGAAGTCTATATTTATCTGGAAATGTAAAAAGCAGCTAAGAGAGACACGCACCAAGTTAGGTTTCACACAACGCATATCAATCTCAGTGGTTCCACAGCAATTTAGGACACTAGGGTTTCATAATATCTTTACCTCGCGGTTTCGTCCGTGTTAAATAA
This sequence comes from Zeuzera pyrina, assembly GCA_907165235.1. NCBI lineage: Eukaryota > Metazoa > Arthropoda > Insecta > Lepidoptera > Cossidae > Zeuzera > Zeuzera pyrina. Next base: position 11,095,885 of record OU015645.1, on the reverse strand, counting down.
ATTTCGTATTTTTTTTCCGGTATAAAAGTAGCCTAGATTACTCTCTGACCAGTCCTCTACTTGACAATGAAAGTTCTATCAAAATAGGTTTAGCCGTTTCGGAGATTAACCCGAACAAACAAACAGACAGACGGTGTTACAAAAATGTTTAAAGTAATAACCATATGTGCCTTTATATCGAAATCACAGACAGACACTTCAATTCTATTTATATGTAGATATTGATAATAAATCTACACTAATATTATAAAAAGAGAAGGGTCATATTTGGAACTATTGCACACATTAGAATAATTATTTCACTATTTGAAAGGTACATTATTTCAGATGGACTTAGGCTATATGTCACGTATTCAAGTCGGGTGTAGCCGGAACAGATTCCTAAATCAATAATTTAAAAATACCTTACAAAGTGTTACATCAACGAAATATAATTCATCTACATAAATAAAAATCAATTCCCACATGTATGACACAGATTACTTGAGTACGGCTCGGTCGATTTGGCTTTCTTTTTTGTATTCGTAATTGTTAGGGCAAAGTTTGTATGAAAGAGCATTTATGGAAAATCTACGTAAAAAGTCGAGACATTTGGATTGTATTTTTGCAAAACTCAATACGGTACGTAATTTTTGGTACGTTACAAACAGTAAACATCTCATCGGGGCGAAGCCTGACCGGCGGGTTTATTACCTAAAAATTTGCAGACAGCGACAGCCACACGATCCTTGTGCGACCGGTGACTAATTCTAATAAAAAATTAGTCTCATGTATAACGATTGCGTATCTATTATTGTATGACCGTAAAATCCACTTTTCGCGGTAGATTTGGCGCCACTATAAAAATTACATTACACAAATTCTCGTTCTGACAATAGATATCGCGCGATATTGGCAGTCGCATGCAGTCTGCAAGTTACGTAATAAGCGTAGGTCGCTAGTTAATCCATAAAATAATATACATCTTACTGAAGCAAGAACTTTGTTTTATTCCCATAATCAAAATCCACATACAAAAATTCAAAGTTAATAAAAGAATCACCATTTTACTCAATCATGGGGCTCATATCACGATACCATATGTCGGGGAACAAGAAATCCTAAAGATCGAACCCATTGTTCGTGAGCGGATCGAATCCAAAAAGAACGACTTCACGAAACATCTGGCGTTTACACCCCCATCCCACCACCCCCGACGAGAGGGACGGCTATATAACACTAATTAGTACGAGAGAGATGGCTAGACTATAAAATATTCAAGGGTGTAGGCAAAAAATCAAAATTGGAAGCGCGCACGCAGGCAGGTTCCGTTTCCGAGTTTAAATCTTGGATTTAAATGAACGTTCGATAAATGTTTTGTTATTTAAATTAGGTTGTGTACCCATAATCAGTTTAAAATACCCACAAACGTCTTTAAAGCTGGCTCGTTTAAATTGGGCAAACAATCTAACAAAGACTATAAGCCAAATGCCATTAAATAATACTGCAAAAAGGCTCTTTCGTACCTAAACATGTACAATAGCGCGCTATCACTAATTTTACAATCCCAAACATCTGTGGACCATTGTCCAAAGTGCGAAAACCAAACAGCCTATAGACAATACCGGTATTTTAAAAGCATAGATAAATTCCCACGGACGCAGGAAGCCGGCAGAATAGTCGCCCTAACCCACGTTCGTAAATAAAAAAAAAAACGCCCGCATATAAAGCGCCACATACTTTCGTATTTCGAACATCTGTCCCGCCAACACAAACGAAGCGTACCTCTCTTTCGCACATACAGTATAACTGTATTTCTGTCCCTTTCTCGTGTACGTAAAGTTGACAGGTAGAACTTGACTCGTATGAATGCAAGTGTAATGAATTTGCAAGTGTGTAAGTTAAAATTATCATTACGTTATTATAGCAAATGAAAAGCAATAATTTACAAAAACAAAAAACGAACAGTTACATTTGAAGTTAAACAACAGATTAGTTACTAACGTAAAGTTAAACTTCAAACACTATCTCTAAATGGTATAAAGCAAAGTCAAAATCGGCGTGTTCGCTGAACTCCTGTGTGGATATCGATAACGGTTTTCGTCACCATCTAGAGTTCTATAGCATTCAATGAGGAAGGTTCATATTATGATACATTCACGTCATAAGTCAAAGTCAAATCAATTTATTCAAGTAAACCCAAATGCAAGGTATTTTTGAACGTCAAATCTACTTTACTTCTGTTCGAAAAGAAAAGAAGAAGTTCTGAGAAGAACTGACAAGAAACTCAGTCAGGTATCATTTTTTCAACATCATTCTACAATAATTATTTAAAATACAATATTCATAAAGCCAGTAAATGCGTGTGCAGAAGATTATTTCCAGACTATTGTTTTTTCTTCAATGAAATCGCTAACTTTGTAGTATGCTTTTCCAATCAGTGCGCGTTTAATAACAAGTTTAAATTGCTTTTCCGTTAATTGAATAATTTCTTGAGGAATTCTATTATAAAAACGAACACAGTTGCCCAAAAATGACCCACTTGACCTTTCTAATTTAAATTTAGCAGTAACCATATTTCTATAATTCACATATAAGTCAATAGAAGTATAGAAATATTGATGCTTGGTAGTCAAGTCCCAGTGCAAAGCCGGGATTCGGCGGTGGTAGTATTTTTAAATAGATAGTATATGTTTTTGAATATTCTATCTCAATCATTTGAAGCCCATATCGAAAGGGTTGAAACAAATAGCGATTCTTGAGGCATGGGGTTCATTAAATTTTGGACGACGCCACATATCCCATTATACACGTATTAATAATGTCACGTATTAATAATGTCACGTATTAATAATGTCACGTATTAATAAGTAGAATCACATGAAAATTTGTTTTTTCATATCGTAAAACTCCTCCAGTAAAGTGATAGTAGAGGCTTTACTGAAGTTTTATAGGACTTCTTGGAAAAGCGCGAGAACTTCAGCTCTACATGTTTATTTAGACCTACTCCATTCTTTTCACTTACACAGAACTTTAAAACACAATATACTATCACTTTTGTACTTTAAAACTCCCAAAAATGTAAAAAATAGAAAATCTAAATAAAATGACAACCTCGCTTCTCCCGTTCCCGCCAAAAAGTCATAGATAGCCTTATATATACATACAGGTAGTTGAAATCCATTCTTTTTAGTTTCCGCGAAGAAAACAACGAAAGATCGCATTTCTACAGCACATTTTTTCGAGAGATCGTTTTACCACTATAATATTACTTTTTAAAATGTGTGAGGAGAATGATGAGATTTGAGGAAGTGAAAGAAGTATGTAAGGACCGCGACGCTTGGCGCTCCGTCCTCTCTGACTACCCCGTTAGGGATACGGCGTGAAGATATGTATGTAATTATACGTTTTCATGAGAAATTTCATTTCCACCGCATTAATTTTACTAACACATTTTGGGCATATTCATGCCTCACTAATGTTTAAAATTACAAAAAAATTATTTTCCATGAACTAACGACTTAAGTTACTTACTAAGACTTAAAGACTTAACGACGTAATAATACTAAGTAATTACTTATGAAAACCAAATAAATAGCTCCAGTGTTAGAATACGAAAATGTCAAAAGCACTCTCATGCCTTGGCGAAAGAATGTGAGGTGGATTATAAGGTTTGAGAGGTTGAAAGCGGTATATAAGTATCATGGTGCTTAACGCTCCGTCCTGTCTACATTATTAGTAAATCAGGTAACGACAAAAAAACGTTCCCTCAATGAAAAGGAATCAAAAGTCTTATACTACTTTAATAACTTTTTACAATAAATTCTGTGTTACCAGAGTTGCTTTATATGACGACACAAATAATAAATACTAGTAATTTTTCAGATCAGCTAGAAAAAAATTTCTTAAAGAAACATGTTTCGAGTCTTTAAAAACAAAATTATGTTTGGAGTACTATGCCAGCGAAGACGAAAGTGATGACTACTACATCCATAAAACACCTGCTCCAAAATTGACAGTTAGGAGAAAATGTTACAACAATAATAGCCGTGGGAACCTTCACCTTGAAAAAAAAAAAGATTTTACAGCGTACCATAAAGTAATTAAAAAAATACAGCTTACGATGTCGGTTTACTGCCTTATAGGCTTCTATTGTTCAATGTTTGACGAAATGTCGCTTGGTTACTGAAAAAAAGTTGAATAACTTTGTACAAAAAAATTTCTAATATCGAAGATGAATATTACTTTTAACGAACAATTACATGAACTCTTAAAATTAAAATGTAAGGATATACACTTCAGTTGAGAGATCTAATTTATGAGTCAGTGAAATAATTCCAAAATGAATAATGTGGAAATACGATCTCTCGGGTAGATATGTAATTTTATTCTAGTCGACAAAATACGCAATCAAAAGATGTGGTCGAAAAGCGGTCTCTCAATAAAAATTGCGATGTCATGTTAAGCACTGGTTCCCAAACTTATTTTGTCTACTGAGTCGAGAGCTCATTCAGTCGTTGTCTAAGATGCCTCCAAGCTAAATGAAATTACAAATCACCCCCCAGGCCTCTACACAACGCCCCCATTTTTTTTCTGGGTCTCTTACCGCCCCCCTTTAGGCCTGCTGCGCCCACAAGGGGGCGTTATCGCCCACTTTGGGAATGGCTGTGTTAAGGCGACCCATTGGAAATTTTGACAGCACGGATCTCAATTTTTCTTATCAACTTACAAAACGTATAAAAGTGATATTTAGTAACTTAATTCTTCATTTCATTGACTTTATTTTGTCAGTTGCAATACACAATTGGTTAACTTTTGTAACACAAAAAGAAATATCAATGAAAACCTCTTTTAAAACAGAGATTTACATTTTTCGGAGGAAGAGATCGATTTATGTTTCTAAATTTTCTGCATAGTTTAATCTAAACATCTACGCTATAACAGTTGGATTTTTTTAATTAATTATAGTTTTTAAAATAAACGAAAATAACTGTTTATTTTGGTTCATTTTGTTTTTTTTTTGTTTTGTTTATTTTTGTTTCGTATTTTTCGTAAGCATTCATTTTGTTTTTTTTTTGTTTTGTTTATTTTTGTTTCGTATTTTTCGTAAGCTAGTGCGCACGTTTGCGTACACCACAAGGTCTATTTTAGATTAAATTATTGTTTATCAATGCGTCGCCCTAAGGGACAGAATAAGAAATAGAGATAAGTATTGGATATGAAATGTTTTAGTAAAGATGAAGAAAAGTGTGCTTAGATGGTTCGCGAGTGGAAAAGGAATGAGTGAGGAACGACTGACAAAGAATATTACATATAAAAAAAGTAAATGAGTATAAGCCGAGAAAAACCAGTGGTGTATGAGCGTTGAACTTCATTTACTAGGTATAGTACTACAGATACTAATAACTGACAAAGAAAATCTACAGAGCGAAAGTGAGTCGTAGCAGAAGCCAAGGAAGATCAAGGCTGACTTACGAATACAAATACAGAGTGTTAGCTGACGGAAATGTGAAAAGCATTCGTATACCTAGCGAAAATGTGTGTGAAGAATGATGATGAAAATGTGTGTGAAGAATGATGATATTTGAGCAAGCGAAAGAAATATGTCAAAATCGCGACGCTTGGCGCTCCGTCCTCTCTGACTACCTCGTTAGGGATACAGCGTGAAGATATGTATGTACTATAGACTATGACGAGAAAGTGTCTTTATCACTATACCATTAGACTCAGAATTTAATATTTACAATTTTTTATACAATTCATGTTAATGTTTACATTTGAATTTATTAAATCGTAGAACACACTAACACATATGACAAATGGCATTAGACGAATAGTTGGTTTTGCTTTTAACGCGACAATAAAGCAATTATTTTCATGAAATTCGAAAATTTAATAAAAATAAAACTTATGAATCCTACGAATATCATAAACGCGAAAGTTCGTGAGGATGGATGTATGTTAGTCTTTCATGCAGAAACTACTCAATGCATTTGAATGAAACTTTACAATAATATAGCTCATACATCAGAATAACACATACGCTATAAATTATAAAGATATTATGTGTCTTTGAACTTCACGCGAACGTAGTCGCGGGCAAAAGCTAGTCTTAAATATGTATTGAAACTGGCCCTTAGTCGCTGTTCCCAGCCAGTGCCGCGACTCGTGCGCACGTTTTCATTTTATTTTGTAAACTTGTAACTGTTCGCAACAGCTGGCCCGAAGCCTTTGACCAAGCTCGGCTACTGACCTGGTTTGATTCATATACAATACATTCAAAGGCTTAAATAACTTTGAACATTCGTAATAAAGTGTTTAACCAATTTAAAACAGTTTTAACGTTCATACTGATGCAGTTCAAATAATTTTAAACATGTACTGTTTCAAATTATTTGAAAATGTGTGAGGAAAATGATGAGATTTGAGGAAGCAAAACAGGAATGTAAGGACCGCGACTCCTGGCGCTCCGCCCTCTGACTATCCCGTTACGGACACGGCGTGAAGATATGTATGTGCGTACGGTTTTAATGTAGAAACTGCTTACATACATACATATCTTCACGCTGTATCCCTAACGGGATAGTTACAAAGGAGGAATCGCCAACCGTCGCAGTACTTACATACATACGAATAGCCAAAGTGTTAGCTGACGGAAACGGCAAAAACACTTGCATGCCTAGGCGAAAATAGGTGAGGAGAACTATGAGATTTGAAGAGGCGAAAGGAGTACCTATGTGAGATAACTACATACTTTACTTCTAGAAAACTGTTTTTAGGATCTCGTGGCCGAAATTTGGCACAAAAACGTGGATTGGTAATCGAAATCAAACATGTGGGAAAAATTACCTAGTTGTGCCGCATGGGTTTAACTGCAGTCGGCATTTTGCCGAGATAAAAAGTAGGATATACAGGATATACTCTGAAAAGTCCTCTGTCTGCACATGAAAGTCACGTCGAAATCAAATCGGCCGTTTCGGATATTAGCCCGGACAAACAAACAAGACAAACAACGATTTTAAAAACGCGCGTTTGGGTTTTGGACACGTGCAATTAACTGTAGGATTTTAAGAAAAGGCCTTTACTTCGAAATTATACAGGCGGACACTACAATTTTATTTGTTATATATGTGTATAGATAGATAAAAGTAGATTATTTCATTATATTATAGCGAAAATGTGTGAGGAGAATGATGAAATTTGAGGAAGCGAAAGATGTAAGGGCCACGACGCTTGGACGCTCCGTCCCTTCTGACTACTCCGTTAGGGATACAGCGTGAAGATTTGTATATATGAAGATTAAATCGAAAGCGAATGGCAGCCGACGGAAATGACGTTTTTAAACTTAACGTTTTCTTTGTGTGACGTTATTACGGAACCCACAATTAATGCATGCCGGACACACTCTTACCCGTATGTCTTTGTCCTTCCGTCGTCGGGTAATTGAAAATTTGATGTTAACCGAACCATAAATGATACGCAACACCTCACATAGTAAAAAAAATAGTAATATTAGTGGTCTACGGTTAGAGCGAGAGGGAAACAATGCGACAAGTTGAGTGCGCGGGCGCCCCTCGCTATGCTACCACGACCCCAGGGTAACGCACTCAAGGGTTGGGGTGAATTACCGCGTTAGGTTTTATTTGAATTTGGGGAGAATACTGTCTGTGAAGTAATCTAAATTCTAAACTCGATTTTCAATGTTTCGTTTTCAAAATTGGAAATGAAAACACTTTTATAATAAAATTCCTCAAGAAATTGCTCAATTAATGGAAAAGAGATTTAAACTTGTCATTAAGCGCACACTGATTGGAAAAGCGTACTACAAAATTAGCGATTTCATTGAAGACACAGCAATAGACTGGAAATGATCCTCTCTGCACATGCATTTACTGGCTTTATGGATATTGTATTTTTAAATAACTATTGTAGAATGATGTTAAAAAAATGATACCTGATTGAGTTTCTTGTCGGTTCTACTCAGTACCCAGGTTTTCTTTTCGAACCAAACTAAAGGAAATTTGACGTGCAAAAATACCTTGCATTTGGGTTTACTTGAATAAATTGATTTGACTTTGACTTACATGAAACCAGCTCTTGCCTGCGATTAGGTCCCTGTGGAATTTTAAAAAGTAGCATATGTCCTCTCCCTGGGTTTATTCTATCTCCATTCTACATTTCATCAAATTTGGTCCACTGGCTTAGGCGTAAAAGCCGACCAGACAGACAGACTTTCGCATAGTATGAAGTATGAATGACTGCTGTCTTATATAACGGTCTCTTTCAGAAATTATGTGATAAACGAACTTGGAATTGAGCATAGTGAAAATGTAATGTAAATAACGTTTCTAGCCACTTTGACGTTCTAAAGAAGTGCAAAAATTTATTAAGACCAGAGGACCTTCAAAGCCGAGGGTACAAAGTTCGGATCCTGTCTAGGTCAATTGACGGAACGAACTTTATAAATTAAGTTGTAAGTGATCAATTCCTATTAGCAAGCTTTTTCGTTATCTTCCGGTCAAAACTTATAACTTGCCGATCGACACTTGTTTCGTTTCACAACGAAACATCCTCAGGAAATTAAAGAGATCAGACTCTGTTATCTACCCAGCACCTGTAACTGTCTTCGGTGCTGTTTAATTGAGCCTAATCACTGGAACTCTCATGCTTTAACTTTTGGGTAGATGATAGCTAAAAACGATATGCAAATTGACCACTTGAAATAGGTAACTTCTGAATCTACACAATAAATTGTCCTATAGACTGCATGAGCGCTCCCCAATTCTTGGCATCAATGCAACGAGATTAGTTTGATTAAGGTAATACAGTTAGTTCAAAAAAATTTTCTGTTTACCAAAATGAACTGACCGGGAATAAACCTAGGATACCTACTTGGAAAGCAGATGCACTATCAACGGGCCAGTCATAAATGATTCAACGTTTCCAAATACTCAGTTATGGAGTCGTTATAAAACGTAACATTACGAGTACATAGTAAGACGTCGCTTCCCGAGTGGGTGCGCGGGCGCCGACTCTGTTGGCACGCGATTGGCGCAGGGCGCCAGGTGCTATGGGTTACCCCCTGCGCTCACACCGCGGCGAAATGGGATTTTGAAAGCTTTACGGACGTTTAGGGGCGAGTCGATAGCAAGGAAATCGATATCGATATACCGGAAGCAAATGCCAACGGTAAAAAAAACAAAAATTTTAAAAACATAAAAGTTTTTAACTGGGCAGTTAAAATCGCTTGGAAATTACGATTCAGAGCTATAGTTGCCGATGGCTTGACTAATTTACAAGAAATAGTTAAGAACACTGAAAGCTTTAAAGGCTGTCGCCTGTTGTTCTTCGAGATTAACAATGTAACGGACAAACACACAGGCAGACATACAACGACTGCAAAGTTCTAACACCCCTTTTTTTTATCGGCGGTTAATGAATCTTAAATGAGTACAATCTAATAAGTTATTAATAATATTATATTATATTAACAAATACAAACAGAATAAATATATTTTTATGCATATAATGTCCTTTTATACAACTTTACTATGAAGTAATATAAACGAGCAATGTTGCCATAGATATTCGAAGTCTTTGGTAGAAAATTATAAAGTGTAGTTTAAATTTCAAATATGTATTTTTCTAAAGTAACATCATGAGTCACTAATACAATTGAAAGATTATTTGTAAATTCAATGACTAATCCATTGAACTGAGAAATTTATTACACATCTTTTACATGTTATCGATTTAATATGTTAGAGAAACCGTAATTACATAAATGACGGGGTAACCTAACGGGGTGGACAAAGGGACATAACGCCAGGCTCTTGCGCTACATATCTCTTTCAAACCACAAATCTTATCGTTCTTCAGACAAATAAATATACGTTTATATATTCTACATAGAATACATACATACATGTCTTTACGGTGTATCCCTAACGGGGTAGTCAGAGAGGACGGAGCGCCAAGCGTCGCGGTCCTTACATACCTCTTTCGCTTTCTCAAATCTCATCATTCTCCTTACACATTTTCGCCTAGGTATGCGAGCGCTTTTAGAATTTCCGTCTGTTAACACTCTGGCTATTTGATCTTCATAAGTAAGTCTTGGTCAACACAGAATACTTACTGTTAATCTCGTTAGAAGCGCGAAAATAAATAAGTTATTTAGAATTACAATTAAAATCCGAAGTCATATATTTAAAGAAACCATAAATAATTACATTTGTGTAATGGTTTAAGATTTATTTATTGAAGTCACGGAATATCGACAATAGAGTATCGAGCATTCGGACAGCACTATTTGAACTGTACAAAAAATATGGTACGTGCCTGTCTCACAGGTACAAATGTCTATAGTAGCAACATGCCGATAACGCGTTAAGTTTGGAGTGCCATTATTATTACTATTACTAACAATTGATAATATTCATGCTAGTATTTAATGCGCAGTACTCATATAAACTAATAAAGAGGTAAAGTTTGAGAGCTTGTATGTAGGAGGCAGTCTTCGAAATTACTCATTTGATGTCAAAAATTCTTTCATAAATATTTAGAATGAACCTTCAGGGTGGACATAGGCTGTATATTGTACATCCACGCAGACCAAGTTGCTGGCAACATTTAGTACTTTATACATATAAAGTTTATTCATATCCGTTATAAATCAGTACATGCATATCTTAACGTTAATATTTACAAACTTAAAACTAAACATTATCTTATATAATAGACTTCCTCAAAGTTGCCGCTTAGAAAGCTGTCATTGCTTAGGGTGCCCAGCACACTGGCAGCATTACCTCTTTGAATAGCAAAACTGATTTGTTGGCGGAAAACCAGTCTCTTACAAATATCAGAAACCAGTCGAAGGGCTTCAAGGCCCCCGGGTCCCAAGTTTCGACTGCAAAGGGCGTAAACATGAAATTCCAAAGAGTTGCGTACTTACGCCGCTTCAAGTTCGCGGCAGTGCTGGCCGCGACACCTGCTGACTTGTCTGTTATTTTTTCATGGCTAAATTGCTAATGAAATTTGATTGAATTTTGGACAGGAGCTTGACATAACCGAGAATAAACTATTTAAAAAAAAAAGATTTATAAATAAACTAGGTGGCTGTCACCGACGCTCGCGTGGAGCGATTTCAGAGTAATCATTCCCCATGGTTCACGTTAACTTCGACGCCAATGAAAAAGATGTATAAGATACCGTTGTCTGCCCATCTTTTGCCCGTTTTTTTTTACCAGCCTTGCCTGATGGAAAGCAATTATGAGGTCCAAAAATTAATCACGCTTGCACAGAAGGTACCCATTTACTTTTGCCTTGAAAATGCCCAGAGTTTACGACTAAGGAATCACTACCGCCGGAAAGGTCTTTTAGATCTTAGCAGTACACACTACACTATAAAAGAAGAAACAAATCACTTCGTGAAAACACGTGTCGATTGGTGGTTTTTGAAGTTGGAGCGGAAAATAGCTAAAAATTTGGGAATTTATCACAAAAAAGTATATCCTATAAGACAACCGATAAACAGCAGGCATGGGTAATCAGCAAAATTGCTTGCGTCAACTGGATAACTCAGGCGCAACTCACTGCGCTGGCGTTTTAAATTAACTCAAAATTGCGCCATTGTGCAGCAAAATGTTACGCGTTGAGTGAGTCACTAAGCGCGCGCCACACGTATCCATCCCGCAATCGCTGAAGTGTGTTATGCGCCAATATATTTGAACGAGTGAGTCGACACATCCGGCATACCGAACGAAGTTGGCGCGATTGCGCAGTGTAGGGCAGTGTTATCAACGTCTACGAGTAATAAACAGGCGACGATACCGAGGTGTTCTAGAGTTTGAAGCTTATTTTTGAATATTTTTCGCCTCTTGAGACTTCTGGTCTTATGGTCTATGGACTCCACTGAATCGAACTAGCACTCAGCAGAGCCGTCCCAAAGATAGCAGCAGTATTCCATGGATGATCAGACTTGTGCTTTGTACAAAGTTAAGATCTGCCCGAGTGAGACATACCGATTGTCTTTAACCCATGTGTTTGTAGTATGTAGCATTGAAACTCTTGAAACAATTTCAGTTGCATATACAAATACATAGTCAAGACACAGTCAAGACAAACATCTGTCACAGTTTTGCATTAAGTTTATTGTTTCAAAGTTGAATTTTTATATATGTTCAGGTACATTTGGTCGAAACCGGTCTTATTTATTGTGGAGATTTTTAAATTATATATTTTCAGAATTCAATGGATCTACCTATCATTATTATAAAGATATCGTAATGAAACGATATACAGCCTAGTCAGTAACTGGTAAATAACTAACTCTGAGTAGAAGAGCCATGCTGCATTGCAGCATGAATTGGGCCGCATCGCCCGGTGTAATACCACCCTCTCATAGAATATCGGCGTGAAATAACAGCATCTATTGCTGTTGTGTTTCGTTCGATGAGGGAGAGTACCGGTGGCCCATCACCCCCTCCCCTCCTTTCCCTATTTCCTTAAAGACCGGCAACGCACCCCTGACTCTTCGGTCACTGCGGGTGTCCATAGGCGGCGCTGATCACACTCCATCAAGTGACCCGTTTGCTGGTTTGCCTCTTTTATAAAAAAAACTAGGATCCCGTTAATCGTTTGTGTAAATGCCATGTTTTTTAAAATTATTCAATTGATTTCAGTATTTTTAGGGCCCCTATTAGGACCAAAGCCCTAGGCTCGTGCCATACATGCCCCTAAGGTAGGGTTGCCATTCGTCTCGATATGACGGGATATGTTATCGTTGTTAATAATGGTGTACCGACGAGATTAAAAATATTCCGACAAATATAAATTTGCAACTCGAGTAACGCTAATAGCGTACGCTAGGATTTGGGAGAACGTGACGCATGTATCGGTCGGGATCAAAACTTGAGGTAAGAATGGATTATCCAAAGTTAAATTAATCTAAACGAGAGTTGTGTAGAATGTCATAGATTCGTAAAAGAGAATCGCCAATTATTGTGTCAGGTGAAATCGTCTGATAAATATATGTACAAAAAACACCGACGTATAAAATAACTATCCTTTACTAATCAAAACTCAAGTACAATAAAAATAATTTTGTAAATGAGATACACATACCTATAAAATTAAATTTGACAGTAACTGAAGTCGGTGCCAAGCCTACCAAACTAATAAACTTTCCGTTGTTACACCTACAATCTTGTCTTTGGAACCGAAATATGTTGCAGGTCAACATCTTCCACAAACCAGTGTGTGATAGTTTAATAAATTAGATACACAAGATTAATGTGAAAGGGGGTATAAATTCGCCAGGGTTTCAACGTGTATAATGTTGGCTGTTATATTGACGATATAATAATTACGGGATATGTTTATTTTGTTGTCCACACAAAAAAACATAATAGAAAAAATGTACAACCCTATCGTTATGCCCTATATTCCAAGTGTTTGCTAGCGACGTAAAACACTGATATTAGGGTTGCCTCACCTTTATTTTTTTTAAACTTTGAGGTGTTCTACTAGAACTATTGACTTTTGGCGAAGTTGTAGAATGCAAATTTTCCGTTGTCATGGGTACTTTAACACCCTTTCGCATTTACACATCCTTTCGAAATAACCTTGTATATAAATTAGACAATACTTCCCAATACATCTATTACTTTTTGCTTTATTTTGTCTACAAAAATTCCCCTTTACCAAAGTGTCCCGCGGGCCTCAGAATATATGGTAACACTACCTTACAGAACAGTACCTATGTGTGTATTTATTTGTAATCGGATGCATTATCACTGCCTCTTCAGTTAAACCACTTAACACGTGCACGTTTTCGTCATACCGGTTATATCTAACACGTGGATAGTGTTACGTGTTCGGAGACGCATTACCATTCTTTACAATCCTCGTAATCGGTTAGCGAGAAAATTCAAATATTAAATTACGTACATAGACACACGCTGTATCCCTAACGGGGTAGTCAGAGAGGACGGAGATCTAAGCATCACGGTCCTCACATACTTCGTTCGTTTCCTCAAATCTCATCATTCTCCTCGCACATTTTCATTTAGGTACGCCCTGCTTTTGACAGTTTAGTCAGTTAGCACTGGCTATTTGATCTTCATAAGTCTTGGTCTTCCTTGGCTTCTGCTATCACTCAATTTCTCAGAGTTTCTTCATCGTCATGATCGCTTTGTATGTGGGCGAACTATCTAAGCGATATCCATACTAATGCATAGCAATATTATAAATATGTATGTCTCTGTTTGTCAGTTACGTTATCACGATTAAACCTCTTAACCGTATAAACCGCTGGGTAGTCTAGGGGAAGAACATAATATGATAGGTAATTTTTTTAATTTCACCTCGCGTCATCCAAGTCGCGGACAAGGGGCAACGGATAGTTTCTCGGACTACCTCCATTCGACTACACAGTACACGACCACTTGATAGCTATTTGACAACTACTTTACTAGAACTTTTAAACTTTCGCATTGCATTATAGAATATATCTAAAACGGGAAATTTAACGCGATTACCTTTTTATTCTGGCTTGACGTTTCGACCGAATTGCATCGGCCGTGGTCTCAAGCAAACAGTTTGCTTAAGACCAAGGCCGATGCAACTCGGTTTGCTTGAGGCCACGGCCGATGCAACTCGGTCGAAACGTCAACCCAGAATAAAAAGGAAAATCGCGTTAAATTTCCGTTTTAGATATATTCTATTTTACTAGAATTTCATATTATACAATTTCATAATACGTAAGTAACCTATTTTATGCCAGCTCAATCATTGAACAGTTACAAAACTATCACAGATGGATAACTGATGAAACCAGAATGGTTGTGTAGTTAAAATTGGTAACCCACATAAACATTGACTAGACAATGTTTTAAAACACTCTTAGGACAATGAAGGAGCCATCCACAAATTACGTTACATGTTAAGGGGTGGGAGGGGGTCAACGAAGTGTGACATTGTGTGACAAGGGGGTAGGACCAAAAGCGTCGTGACGTCACATGTCAAAATCTAAAGTATTGAAACAACAAACTTAATAGTATTAAAATAGTAATTAGTTTTTGTTTTGTTAATTTTCTATATTTAATTTGATGTTGATTTTATTAAAAAAAAAACTTTGGAACTGCTGTTTTCTTTGTTCAGTTTTGGGTGTAATATTGTACAAAAAAAAAAGATAAATATGTGACGTCACACCAGGGGGGGGTCCCCACAAATGTGACAGTCTGTGACAAGGACGGGGGGAGGGTCAAAATATCATGAAATTCATGTGACGTAATGTATGGATGGCCCCCTAAAGAAGTGGACAACTAGGGTATTCCGACTAGACGTGACCATTACGCCGCTCGCTTCATCTCTGAAAATACTAGACCTACAATTGTGAATATTTCTATTTTCTAGTAATATAAACCTTTGCCTAAAGGTTATATAAAATATATTACGAAAGTTACGGTGCCTAAGTAGGTTACATTAAGTGCATATAGTAAGGTTATATATAAGGGTTCTAGTGAGCCTTAGAGTGTTTATACGTAGTGTTTAGTATGCTTCTATACCAAGACATATCATTATTCAAGTTTTTCAATCAGGCCAAATTTCAAGTTTGTAGAATATATAGTTTATGAGAAAATCGACTTTTATAGACAGACTGACGCATCAGTACGTAGGGAATGCTAGAAACGATGAAAGGTTTGTAGAGTGACGAATGAGTGACGGAGACAATCTAATCTAATCTCATCTATCTGTTTCAAACCAAGTCATTTAAACAGTGAGTCATAGTGCGCGCGATTGAGCGGGTGCCCCATGTACAAAACTTCACGAATATCTTCTAGAACATTACAACCTTAAATCCAGGAAAGTTATATCGCAGGGACTGAAAGTAACCATAGTGCACCATTAAATCTCGCAGGAAGTTCCCTAACGGCCCTAACACTCGAGACTCGACCCACCAGTATGGCAGCCCACAGATACATGTCAGCCACTTTTCAAACAGACAGACCGGCGTAAATGCGGCGCTATAGGCCTCCACGTCCATCGGACCGAAACCCCATCAATTGTTTCCTGTGGGGATACTCAATGAAACTATGTATGAAAAAGAAAACAAAAGATAAATCGCTGTAGCAGATTTAGTAAAAAATAGCGATAGAGCCATAGACTTCATAACTACAGACATCCTGTCCCGTACTAGAAAGTGAGGCAATAAAAATTAAACCGACTTCAAAAAAAGAACACTGAAAAGTATGAAATAACTATCCTTTACTAATCAAAACTTAAGTACAAAAATAACTTTATAAATACGATACAAATACCCATATAATTAATTATGACAGTTACTGAAGTCGTGACGTTCGTCGGTCGCGACCCCCAAAAAGCTATTGACCACTCCTATCATCAGTATTCGTGTAATCCACTAATTACTAGACGCCGTGCATACCAGTAAGTGAAGAGAACAAACCGCAAACAGTGGTTCTACTAAATGCAAGACTATTGAGAAAACTTTCATTTTCAAATAAGTATCTATATAAAATATTTCTAGTGAGAACTATTAATTTCAAGTTACAATACAATAACATTAAAATTTTATATAGTACTAGAGGTCTCTCTGTGGTCGAAATTCGACCGTAAATATAAACTTATACTATAAACTCTTTGGCGACTATTTCTACTCTGTGCGACTGTTTGATCCAAGGAAACTTACTGTTAGCAATCGCCAACTGGCAACTCTAAAAAGAAAGTAGGCGGGGAGAAAGACAGCGACATGCGGGTCGAGCATTCATTGTTCGTTCGGCAAGTCTCGGAGACGGTACGGTGAAATTAAAAGTGATTTCTTTAATAGAGTATTTGAATTAATCAAGGAAGAGCCTTCGCGTTAATAGGTTAATCTTCGTCTTGGAAAATCACTAATATTACGTACTTGTGATTACAAACTATTATGAATTTGTCCTGCCAAATCTCACACTCCTCCGAGCGAGCAATATTTTTAAAAAGGGAGCCGAAGTTTTCGCTTCATGTATTAATACAATAATACTTTTACTATGAAAACTAATGACAACTTTTCTTTGCACGTTTCCATAGAAAAACTAAAGCAAATTAATGTTTTCGTGTAACGAGACAGAGGTAGTAATTACATGAATAATGTATTTAATAAGTAGGTGAGAATTTTGTTGTTTTTTTTAGTGGGGCGTGGGCATACACATAACGCCCTTGGGATGTCATTAATATTATTATTCGAGTTATTAGAACAACGTTTGTTACCTGATGGCTAAGAAACACAGTTCTATAACGACTTAGGGACCTTCAAGAAACGAGCCTACTCTTTCCTTAAGGCGACGCATTGATAAACAATAATTTAATCTAAAATAGACCTTCTGTTCTATGCAAACGTGCGCGTGCTAGCTTACGAAAAATACGAAAAAACAGTTATCTTCGTTTATTTTTAAAACTATAATTAATTTTAAAAAATCAAGCTGTCATTTTGAGGAATATGTTTAAAGTAAACTATAAAAAAAATTTAGAGATATAAATCGGTCCCATTGCTCCGAAAAATGCAAATCTCTGTTTTAAAAGAAGTTTCTTTGATATTTTTTTTATGTTACAAAAGTTAAGGAACCGTGTATCGCATCGCAACTGTCAAAATGAATTCAATGAAATGAAGAATCAGGTTACCAAATATCATTCTCATTCGTTTTGTAGTCACTTAGAAAAATTGAGATCCCTGGCGTCAAAATCTGCAATGCTTCGCCTTAAAGGCCGGCAACGCACTCTGGACGTTGCCCATGGAGACACGCTTGCTTGATAGCCCCCTCTGACATAAAAAAATGTACTAGTAACAGATATTACGTTGTTGTGGACACTATAGTTTTTATCGCTTTTACGATTCATGTTTATCAAATCGGCCTCTGCAGCCCGAAATACTGCATTCTACCATCACGCAAAAAAGAGTCTATCTCACATATATTTCCAAAAATTTTGATATTAATTTTTCATTTGTAAAGTTCAAAAATAATTAAAAACTTAAAAGTATTAGTAGTAGTAGTAGTAACTGCGCTGTAAGTCTTAAAACATTGAGCACGCCGATAGAGGCGAAATATGTGTATCCCCATCTCTTTCTGTTAGAGGCCTTCGCCATATATTTCTTTCAGCCTAGCAATTCGTGACACGTGAAATGCGATATCTAGTACTGGTAAATCTGTGCTAAGAAAGTAATCGTTTAAAAAGTAACAAAGTAGCTTTTCTTCTAAATGTAGAAACTTGTAATTTGGCAGAGCAATACGTTTATCGACCTAACATATATTATAAACGCGAAAGTCTGTCTGTTTGGACGGTTTTCACGGCTAAACCGCTGGACAGATTTGATGAAATTTAGAATGAAGATAGATTAAACTTAGTAGAAGGACATAGGCTACTTTTTTTCTAAATCCTCGCGGACGAAGTCCCGAGCAAAAGCTCTATAATGGTGTTTTCAAATATTCTCAGACAGCTGATTACGACAAAAACGTTCATTTTCTAATCTAACATGGCGGAAGACTATAATTTTAAAAATAAGGGAATATAGTCTTATGTTTACAAGTAAACTATAAGGAAAAACCTAACCTGTTACAGAAATAATTAATATTTCTTTACGGAACTACGTACGCGAACTAAATTCTCACTTGACTTGATATTTTGTTCAAATTGTGTATCACGTTGCATTGTTTTTTTCATAAAATTAATTCTTATTACAATATTTGTTAATTACTATTGTTGCAATATCAATTTACGTGGTCTATCATTCATTCGCTCGAATGTATTTCGTCATTATAATTTCTGGGTAGTGACAATAATTAGACAAAGACATCGAGCTATATCTAACTCAGTCAAATGGCCATCCGCAATGCTGTGTTGGTGCAAAATTTATTACACCGTATCACTACCGAGTGAGGCCAGGATATGCCCGAAATCGAGTGAAAGTAAATAAACGCAGTAGAAATCCGATATCTTAGAAATATGTGCGGTGTCACCCTTGCGGACAAAATAAGCAATGTAGAGATAACGCAGTATGACAGGGTTGCACGTCAAATGTTATTGTAAAAATGAAGAAAGGAATACTTAGACAGTCCGGGCACATGGAAAGAATGAGTGACTGCTAATTTACCATTACACAATTGGTATGAATGTCTTAACCGTTATTAATAAACCCTTAAATATTATGTATCTAGACGTTAATGTCTAAATATAAAACCAATATGGAACATACATATGTACATTTACTAGTGTTATAACATTACAATGATCATACAATAAAAAAAAAACAAAACCATCAACAATACAATGCAAAAAAAACCTATTTAATACATAAATTCAACAGAGAATATTCACATTCAAATATATATGTATCATATGATGTGGTAAAACAAACGGTGGTGATACAAATCTTATTCTATCTACAGTTAATGTAAAGTAACTAGTAATAACTGAAACACATTAACAAAAAGCAACAAACATAAAATAAAACATTTTATTATAATTAGTAAAAAAAAAACAACAATAGTGCAAAACAGCGACAAAACAAAACAACACATGACAAAGACATAACGTCGTCGATAAAAATGAATAAACAAAACCAACAAAAATAGTGACAAAAACACTACAACAGTAACAAAACACAACAACAGTGACAAAAACATAACAACAATGACAAAACACAACAGTGACAAATCAGCGTTAGCCGCTCACCCATTGCGGCGGTACGTCCGCATGTTGATGGTGCTGGTGGTGATGGTGGTGATGGTGCCGACGGTCAGGCTGATGGTGTCCGTTTGACGCGGCGCACGACGTCGCCGCTACGCCATACTAGCGTACAAACAGTGATTTTTTGATTTCGTGCTATACACGGGACGGTAAGGTGATTGAATTATCACATAAGGCAACATTTAAACAAGAATAAAAAGCCGATAGGTGAGCTCACACAATATGTTCACATTTCGGTGTAAATATATGAATACTATACATACATATACGTGCATACAAATTTCTACATCTAGTGTTCCAACTTTTGCTTTAGATTTTGACAAGGTTCGGTGCAAAATTAACATATCTCCTTAGCTTAAGCTATAAATGTCAGAATGTTAAGCAGTTGACAAGATTCGTGAGGTTTCGAAGCCATCTCACCCTGTACCATGTACACATGTACAGTACAAAGAATGTTTTAAATAAACAAAAGTATTAAATTATCAAATAATGACCTATAGAAAATTTTTTTTGACGGAGTGGGGCAAACTCGCAAGCGAGTTAGTGAACACCACCGCCCATGGACACTCGCAACGTCCAGAGAATCACGGGTGCACTGCCGGCCTTTAAGGAAAGAAGGGGGTGGAGGGGAGGGGGGGGGGGTGAGGAGGGGAGGGGGAGATATACCACCAGCACTCTCACTCGCCAAACGAAACACAACAGCAATAGAAGATGTTATTTCACGCTGATATTCTGTGAGAGGGTGGTATTTGACCGGGCGAGTCGGCCCAATTCGTGCTGCAATGCAGCATGGCTCTACCACACACATTTTTGTGCATTTATAAACATATATTTGTAATTAGCTAAAACAAACAGAAAGTTAAAAAACATGTATCCAGTATGACGGGGTTGCAGACTTAACAATAACAATAACACTTTATTGTAAAAATAAAGAAAGGAATGCTTAGATGGTTCGGGAACATAGAAAGAATGAGTGATGAAAGACTAACGAGAAAATCTACAGAGTGAAAGTGAGTGGTAAAAGAAGCCAAGGAAGACCAAGGCTGCTCAAATAGCCAGAGTGTTAGCGGACGGAAATCTCAAAAGCACTCGCATACCTAGACGAAAATGTGTCAGGAGAGTGATGAAACTTGAGGAAGCGAAAGAGGTATGCAAGGACCGCGACGCTTGGGGCTCCGTCCTGTTTAACTACCCCGTTAGGGATACAGCGGGAAGAGAAAGAACGAATTTTGTAAATTTCTTTAAACTTTAAATATGTATTGTAACAATAAAATAAACGGGTTCTTACCGTAATTTTAAATATTTTTGAGTTTCACAATATTTCTATTAGCTGAAATATTTAATATCGCGGTAAGAAAGATTTGAGGAAGCGATAACGTAAGGACCGCGACGCATGGCGCTCCGTCTTCTCTGACTATCCCGTTAGGGATACAACGTGAAGATATGTTATTTAAAAAACATAAAAAACGGGCCAAGTGCGAGTCGTACTCGCGCATCGAGGTTTTCGTACCACTATACAATGTATGTTTTATGTATTTATCGATAAAATAAGTCGGATTAAAAAACAAACTTAACTTTGTAGTTGAAATGCATGTTCTCCCAAACTCTCCAACTGCAAATGTAACATTGTAATGTCAAAACTACAAATTAACGGTTTTAGGATTTCATTCCTTGTGCTGTGATAACTTGCTTCTTGCCAAACATGATTCTAGGTCAATGGGAAGTATAATAGGTTTTGATTTACTTGCGACTGTCGAAACATGACGCATAAATAGCTGTATTTTTTGATCGCATTGACATACAAGCTTGATTTTCATACAGCTCCAAGGGACTGCAGAGGCAGACAAAAATATTGTTATTAATTTCAACTTGATACTTCTCACGTTCCTGAGGTCCTGTCTTGACAGACAGACGGACAACGAGGTGATCCTATAAGGGTTCCTTTTTTCCTATTGACTTACGGAACCCTAAAAACGGCCAAGTGCGAGTCGGACACGCGCACCGAATGTTCCGTGCGTAAGGTTTGTGTGCGTTATATTTTTACCAAAAAATGTAGGTCGGAATCAAAAACAGTTTGCAGTTGAAAAACACGTTCTCACTACTTTCCAACTGTATATGTAAGTTTGTAATGGTGTGATATTATTACAATAGCGAGACCTATATACCATTATTTATAGATTTCGATATCAGACGCGCGAAATTATTGCACACACTACATAATAGGCACTTGTTATCCATAGATGCCTCGTGAAACGTCGTAAACGGTCGTTGACCCGTCCGTCTTTTTATTCTCTGGTTCATTTAAGTGCTCGTTCAGGAGGGACACTTCGTTTTACTTCTGTTTCAGAGGGCCCCACTGTTAGTTTGATGACTGACAGATACGTACTCGGGAATCATGTTGAAGGGGACGGGTTAATTTTTTAAGATTTTGTAAAGAGATGACATTTACATATGTTCACGGTGTATCCCCAACAGGGTAGTCAGAGAATGAAACGCCAATTTGCGCGGTCCTTAATACGTACGTATATCTTTCGCCCCTCATATGTATTTCTAAATAAATGACGTTTACGGGAAAATTCCCAAAAACGAAATAACAGTAAATTCCCAGAAATATTCCTAAATTATAGAATATATTTTCATTTCTTTTGTTAAAAGTTATTAGAAATTTCCCAATTAACGCATTAGCGTATCTCATACCACATAGAAACTTAATGTTTTCAAAAAAAGGGGGAGGTTCTATGTTCCTCTGTATATATATTTTTTTTATGTATATGTATGCTCACCGATAACTTTGTCAACTGTGGACTGATTTCGAAATTTTTGTTTGTTTGTTTGAAAGAGTATACTTCCAAGGTGATCCCATTTCAATTTCATCGGTACTGGAGCTTAGACTCCGAAGATACACCAAATAACACCTTATTTCGTGTTATTTGTTGTATCTTCGAAGTTCGACCTGGTTATAACCTTTATTTATATTGATGACTCTCTTGTATATCGTTGCGCTCCCGATTTAGAAAGAAGTTAATTGTAGACCTGCCCTAGATATTGATTTGACTCTAGGTCACTCAAAAGAAGAAATAAACAAATTTTAGAAAAAAACAATTAAATCGTCTTCAAAAAAAAAACAATGAAAATTAAATTAATAATCAAAACTCAAGTACAATTAAAATAACTTTATATATACGATACACATACCTATATAATTACCTATATAATTAAATATGACGGTTATTGAAGTCGGTGCCATATCAATGTGCAACAACAGAAACTTTATTAGTTTGGTAGGCTTGGCACCGGCTTCAGTAACTGACAAATACTACTAATATTATAAATGTGAAAGTTCAGAGGATGGATGCATGGATGTATAAATGAATGGATGTATGTGTTATTCTGATGTATGAGCTATATCGTTGTAAAGTTTCATTAAAATCCATTCAGTAGTTTTTGCGTGAAAGAGTAACAAACATCCATACATCCATTCTCACGAACTTTCGCGTTTATAATATCTAACCAATTTTAATAAAATGTAGACTAGAGATGGATTAACCAGGGGAAGGTCATAGGTTACTTTTTTACGTGGACAGGGTTACGGGCAACTGCTAGTATACTAATATTTACATCTCATTATTCTACATATTTAGCACTACACCAGTTAAAACTTTGGAGACAAATTGGGCTCAACCATTCTCTACAATCTCCGAAATTATACTGGATCAAAAATTTTAAATATAAAGGAATTTAACGACCACTTGAAGTTTACAATACATACATACATATCTTCACCCCGTATTCCCAACGAGGTAGTCAGAGAGGACGGAGCGCCAAGCGTCGCGTTTACAATACAATTGTAGAAAATCCTTGGTTTAATTGATCTCCAAAAATTATATTTAGAAAAATGATAATAATATTCTGAAATTTAGGAATTTTTTTGAGAATTTACTATTTTTCCGTTTTTGGGAATTTTCCCATAAACGTCATTAAATTTGAGAACCTCAATTCATTTGAGGAACGTTTTTTATATAGGTCGGAAGTCGGAACCCTCTGCGCGCGAGTCAAATGGCGATAGACCTTTTTCAACACGATTAGTAATGTTGATAAACCAAAATCATTAATTTTCTTACAAACAGAACGTGTTACTGTTTTTCCATAAACGAACAATGAGCGCGTTATCAGGTTCCAATACGAAATACTATAACATGAATGCTTTAGTAATTAAAACTGCGTTACGTTAGACTTTTATTCATTGACATTTCCGACTGGTAATCCTCGACACGTAAGGGATTCAGACCTCTGATTTATACTACACCTATTAACCTATAGTCTAGGTTCCCAAACTTATTTTGTCTACTGAGTCGAGAGCTCATGCAGTCGTTGTCTAAGATGCCTCCTAGCTAAATGAAAATACAAATCACCCCCCAGGCCTCTACACAACGCCCCCATTTTTTTTCTGGGTCTCTTACCGCACCCCTTTAGGCCTGCAGCGCCCACAGGGGGGCGTTATCGCCCACTTTGGGAATGGGTGACCTATAGTATTCCGTGTTCACGTATGATGTTCCATCATAAATCCAATAAAACGTACGGCGAACATATCTAGATAGTATTTTCTTGTATAAAATAATTAATAATCATATAGATTCTGATTTTCTTCTGGAAAAAGTCGATTTTCATATTCCTCGCCTCTCTTCACGTTCAAAGTTTACTTTTTATATTTCTCTTTCTCATACCAATTACGCAAGGAATACCTTTCTCAGACGCTCGTGCCAACTTTACAATAAGAATTTGCATGAAGTGGATATTTTTTGTAAATCATTAAATATATACAAAAAAGAAGTGGGTAAAATTTTATTCAAATGATATGTGTAAGTATTAATTTATTTAAAAGTTTTATTTATAAATTATGTATTTGTTATATAAATATATGTAAAAATATATATTATATTATATTTAATTATAGTTTAATTATGTCTAATTAAGTTTAATTATATTTATTAAAAATATGTATTTGTTAATGTATACATTCTGTAGATATTTTTCGGCATCTGTGTTTTTCTTGAAACCATTTAATGTATGTTAGTTTATGGTACTTTAGGTCTGTTTGTATTCTGTTAAACTTTTAAGTACGAAATTTTATATTGACTGTTTGTTACCTAAATGAATAAAAAAAAAAATAAAAAAAAAAGAATTGAAAGTTGAGACCAAACTATTCGTTCTAGACAATTATAAAATTAGTTCTCCGTGGCATGACAGAGTGATGGTATGTAAACGTCTGGCGAACCGCGCATTCTAATTGCGCCAGATCGTTATAAGCCTTTTTTTGATACAAAAGAAACCTGCAATAAATGAAAACCCTAGGGTAGACTGAGTTCCTTGGGTTTTTTAACACAAAAGCTGCAGCGTGGTCGTCATCGGTGTATGTCGAACCTTCATGGTTCTACTTCATTAGGATTACATTCAGTCAAGAAAGTATCGGGAATGGATGATTTGTTTATGGTTCCAAATTCAATTTTTTGTTTTTTTTTTTTGTTGTTGTTAGATTGGCACAACTGTTTTCCATTTTGGCGCGGAGTTTGAGTTGCATCTGTTATTTAGATTAAACATAGTGCTGTTTTTAGTTATATCATTCTAGTGTATATTGCGAATTTCATAATAGACAAAAACATCGAACAAAGAGTTTGTCTTAAATTTTGCATCGCCAATGGAATTTCGTGTTCGGAGTCACTGAAAATGTTACAGAAGGCTTACGGTAAATTGACTTTATCAAAAACACGTGCTTATGAGTGGTACAAAGCGTTGAAAAGCGGTCGAGATGTGATGGAAGATTTGCCTCATTCTGGTAGGCCATCAACGTCTGGAACTGAGGTTAACATCGCAAAAGTGAAGGAAATAGTGACTGAAAATCTTCATTCAAGTTTGAGAGAGATAGCCGCCGAACTTTCTGTGTCTCACGAGTTGATCCGTACCATTTTAAATAATCACTTGGGTATGAAACACGTTGCCGCTCGGCTAATCCCAAAAGACCTAAATTTTCTTCAAAAACTCAATCGCATAAGAGTCGCTGCGGACATGCTAGAACGAGTCAATTCCGATTAAACATTAATGAAACGCATTGTTACTGGTGACGAGACGTGAGTTTACGAGTTTGACATGCAAACTAGTCAACAAGCTTCGGAGTGGCGCCTTCCAACTAAACCGAAACCGAAAAACCACGCCAAAGTCGAACAAAAGTCAAAGTCATGTTGACTGTTTTCTTTAACTATCGCGGTGTTGTGCACTCGGAATTCTTGCCGGAAGGTCAAACGGTAAATAAAGAATATTATTTGGGCGTTATGCGGCGTTTAAGAGAGCAAATTCGACGAAAAAGGCCAGATTTGTGGAAAGAAAATTCTTGGATTTTGCACCACGATAATGCGCCTTCGCACAAGGCCATCATTGTGAACGAATTTTTGACCAAAAACTCAACAAATACCATCGAGCAACCACCTTATTTACCAGATATGGCTCCAGCTGACTTCTTTCTTTTTCCTAAACTCAAATTACCACTTCGTGACACCCGTTTTCATTCGGTAGAAGACATAAAGGAGAGAATTCGCGGAGAGCACTGAACTCAATTCCGGAAAAAGCGTTTAAAAGATGTTTTGATGATTGCATTATTCGTTGGCGTAAGTGTATCGTTTCTGAAGGAGCATACTTTGAAGGTGATAAAATCAATTTGGATGAATAACTAACATTTCGTGTATTATTGATCTTTTCCCGATACTTTCTTAACAGAGTAGTACATTACTAGTGTTCTTATATAGCAATGTATGAACGTCTGTATGAGTCGAAAAAGGCTCAAATAACCTAAAATTTCAGTTGTATAATGGTCGCGTTACTAGTGATGTAGCCGCGGTTACAAAAATACTCTTATTTGACAATTAAAAGACTTACAAAAAGATTAAAAGATTTTAAGATATATAACTTTGTTGTTACTTGAGCGGTATACACGAAGGCCCCTTTGAGATATACCTAAGTCCTCTCTTACCCTTGCTGTGCTACAGCACCGCAGCACCACACGCGTTTACCTCTTTATTTCTTTTATAATTTAATCTTATTGCAACTAGAAAATAAGTAGTATAACAAACTGCTTACACATTTCAAATAGCGTCGAAGCTATCTGCTTTAGACAAAGTTATTAACAAATTCAGTCATTGGACATAGAATAAGAAGGAAACATCCACTTCGGGCTTTCCTGAAGTGCATGGGCGATCGAAACCCTAACTTCAAACCACCAGTGACCCCGAAGGTCATTCTTCAATCGCCTTTTACGAGATGAACATGTAAGGCCTTTTACAGTATTGGATGTAGAAGGAGCATCTTTCTCAGTATCTAAGTACATCCACGCATGGGTGTCTAATATGTACTTCACTTCGGCCTAACAGTGGAAAAATTAAATTGTAAGAAGTAAACGTTTCAGTTAGTAATAGGATATAGGTCAACGTATAGGCCAGCCATATTCGACCTACGGCCTGCGGACCACATGTGTCCCGCCGAGTTTATTTAGTGGTCCGGTAACCTATAAAAAGTATCAAGTCAACCAAATTGAATGCCTATATATTCAATTTTATTTGATAAATTCTTGACAATTTGTTGAAACGTGGCGTCCACTTATTAACCACGAGGCGTCAACCCACCGTCACTTAGTGTTAGTGTCGATAATGAGCGGACGAGCGTCGAGATCTTACTGTACAGTGCCGAGGTGGTAATTGAGCGATAATCTTTGCACTTGTCTAGCTCGCGCCGCCTGCCAGTGGTTTACATGAAATTTGATAAATTATCGACAGTTTGTTGACAATGCATCGTCCACTCTTTAATTGCGAGGCGTTAACCCACCGGCACTTAGTGTCGAGTGTCGATAATGAGTGGACGTCGAGCGGCGAGATATTACTGTACAGTGCCGAGGTGGTAATTGAGCGATAATCTTTGCACTTGTCTAGCTCGCGCCGCCTGCCAGTGGTTTACATGAAATTTGATAAATTATCGACAGTTTGTTGACAATGCATCGTCCACTCTTTAATTGCGAGGCGTTAACCCACCGTCACTTAGTGTCGAGTGTCGATAATGAGTGGACGTCGAGCGGCGAGATATTACTGTACAGTGCCGAGGTGGTAATTGAGCGATAATCTTTGCACTTGTCTAGCTCGCGCCGCCTGCCAGTGGTTTACATGAAATTTGATAAATTATCGACAGTTTGTTGACAATGCATCGTCCACTCTTTAATTGCGAGGCGTTAACCCACCGTCACTTAGTGTCGAGTGTCGATAATGAGTGGACGTCGAACGGCGAGATATTACTGTACAGTGCCGAGATGGTAATTGAGTGATAACCCTTGTAATTGTCTAGCTCACGCCGCCTGCCAATCGTTTACGTGAAATTTGATAAATTGTCGACAGTTTGTTGACAATGCGCCGTCCACTCTTTAACCATGAGACGTCGACCCATTGTCACTTAGTATTGATGTCGATAATGAGTGGACCTCGAGCGGTGAAGAGGTACCGTACAATGTCGAAGTGGTAAATGAGCAATGACCTTTTTACTTGTCTAGCCCGTTGATGAGCACTGTTAGTGCATCAGCACTACAAACAGCATACAAACCAAGGGCGAGTTCAAATAAAGAAATAGTCATGTTACGTTAAAGTCCACGCCGAAGCTGGGGCGGTTCGCTACTTATATATAATCATAACTTTCATTCAGTTTCATCGAACAAAGACGTTATAACATGGTATTATCATAACGTGAGGATATGTATGTATGTATTTATTACCATAACTCGTTAAGGCCATATCTCATGCAACGCATGCATTGACGATAACACGTGACTTGTTTGAAAACTACTAAACTTTTAACAACGGTTATTTTTGGGGTCCAAGGAACTGATGTTTGAGGAGTGAAAGTTTGTAAAAATATGCGTAAGTGACTTCTCTTGCGTATTATGAGACTTTAACGTAATTTTAACATCGACGTAACGCAACGTACGATGGTATCTTATCGATACTATTGATAGACTATCGATGTTTGACATACATTGCTATGGACTTACTATTGTGTGCGTTAATAATGCCTTGATTACACGTAACAAGTGCAATAGCGAGACAGCAAAATGTCACTAGACTACAGTGATTTGGACGAGTGAGTATTTTTTAACTTTGAAGTCAGTCAGTCAGTAAAGAACTCAAAGAAAATGCAATAGTATTAAAAAAACACAAGAAACAGCGTACGACAAGACAAGTGCTGAGTGCCGAATACACTTCGCGAGTGAGTGTTTATACGTCCCGAGTGCGCTAACGAGTCAATGCGGGGAAGCGCGAGGGTGGGCACTCGGTTTAGTAAATAGAATAAGATCCGATGACTCTCGCTCATTTACTCGGTCGGGAGATAGGCCGAGCACACGGTCATGTGTTTATACCGGACACTCGACCGAGTACTCTTGTCCCCATACTTGTTACGTGTAACCAAGCCATTAGTCTCCGAGAAAAATATCTTTGACAGACAGACCAAGATTAGCATAAGTGTTCCATTTCCCAAACGCTACTGAACCAAATATCTTTGAACCTAACTCGATACCACTCTCTGTGGAGGTAGTTGAAGACAAATTATATGACCTTGAGTAACCTTTCACGATCTACGTTTCATTTCTGTCTCTTTCTAACATACATATTATATACATACATATCTTCACGCTGTATCCCTGTCGCGATAGTCAGAGAAGACGGAGCGCTAAGTATCACGGTCCTTACATATGATCTTTCGCTTCCTCAAATTCCTCATCATCCTCCTTGCACATTTTCGCCTACGTATGCGAGTGCTTTTGACATTTCCGTCAGTTAACGCTTTGACTATTTGATCTTCATAAGTCAACCTTGGTCTTCTTGGCTTCTGATACCACTCATTTTCGCTCTATAGATTTTCTTTGTCAATATTTCATCACTCATTCTTTCCATGTGCCCGAACCTTCTAAGCATTCCCATCTTCGTTTTTTACGATAACACTGTCGTCCAACCATGGCATACTGCGCATCTCTTCATTGCTTATTTTGTCCACAAAGGTGACACGGCACATATTTTTAAGACTGCATTTCTACTACATTTATCTTACTTTCACTCGATTTCGGACATATTCAGGCCTCACTATCGTACAATAAAATTGGCATTGGCACCAATACCGCATTGGGATTACCATTTTGGTGGATTTAGACATAATAATGATAATAATGCGCCAGACAATACACACCAATCATCTGATCTCAAACTAGGGTATTCCCTGTGCTATGAGAACCAGATGACGACTACTGGGGGCGTCTCCCAGTACACCCAGACCCGAGACAATCTAGAAAAGTTCGTTTCCTAAATTGACCTGACCGGGAATCGAACTTGGAACCTTCCGCGCTTGGGTGCAACATCTATACCACTGCGCCATCGAGGTCGTCATATTTAAATATACTTATGTATGTATCTTCGTAACTCCTGGAAATACACCTATTAACATACATAAGTTTACTATATATACATGTAGACATACCAAAAACAAAAGATAAAAAAAGATGGCAGGGTGAAAGAGTTGATTCGAGGTTAAACTTCTTGATTTCGGCTAATATGTACAGAGTGCGGTCTCCTGTAAGGAACAGTATAAATGAAGCTTCTGTTTTATGTTTTATCTGTTACATGTGTCAGGATTTTCTGAATTGAAGATACAAGATGCTGATAGTACTCAGCGGGGGATTAAGGGGTGTGGAATTAGGGGTGGGGCGTGCAGGGAGAAGTAACTTGCTTTTAATTCGCGGCCTTGCCATTGTTGCCTTTTAGCCCTGGGTACAGATGGGTACAAAAGTTATAACAGAATTCTGACTGATTCATTGATGCTAATGTTCATCTCCTGAAGTTACATATGTGATGGTTTTTTTGTAGGAATTATTAAAATCGATGCACATCACCAGATATTAAAAATATGTCAAGAGTGAATTCAACTAGCAATAGGGAGGATTTCATACGATTATTATAAAATCGATTTGACTTTATTTCTGAATATCTACAAGACCTAATAAGACTGGTTATATTAGATCCTCTCAAGTAACCTTCCACAAACTTTTAATAGAGGGCGCTACTTAATCCTCGACATGTTATTTATTATTGCGTTAACACTTTTATACTCGACAGTACTGGCATAGAGACACGCGAAAGGCTATAAAACTGAAGATGTAGGGAGTTCAGCGGAGTGGCTAACGCGGAACGGATACCGTTTATACACACATACCTACATAACGTTACATTATGTACAGCCCTTATTTATGTATTTCAGTAAGGTGTGTGCTGAGAAGGGAGACAAGATTGACTTACAATCATAATTAACATAGGTATATCTTCACGTCAGTTCCCATTCGGGGTGGATAGAGTTACAACGCAATAAAATCACACTTTCAGCCATTATTAGAAGTAAATATTTAGACTTTTCAAAGTTTACAGTTTAGACCCAGACAACTATGTACGTCTATACTAATGTGTAAGTGGGTAGATATTTGGAAATATTTACGGAATGACACATCTCTAGCTAATCCACAGCGAATGAAAAAATGAATTAAGTGCAATCATTTCAATTCTAATTAGGAAAAAATTGAAAGTGGAAATTTATGGGTAATTTTCCCAATATTTGGGAATATGTCCAGAATGTAAAAATGAAGAAAGGAATGCTTAAATGGTTCGGACACAAGGAAAGAATGAGTGATGAAAAACTGACAAAGAAAGTCTACAGAACAAAAATGAGTGGTAGCCGAAGACAAGGAAGACTATGCTAATTAGGAAAAAAAAATTATTGGGAAAAATATTATTTTCCCAATATTTGGGAATATTTCCTTAATTTCTAATTTTGGTAATTTTGCCCGAAATGTCACATCTCTAGCTAACCTACACCGAGTGATAGAATGAATCAGCTGCAATCATTTCCATTCCAATTAGGAAAAAATTGAAAGTAGGAATTTATGGGTTTTTCTAATGATTGGGAATATTTCCAGAATTACTAATGTTAGTAATTTTGCCCGAAATGTCACATCTCTAGCTAACCTATACCGAGTGGAAAAATGAACCAACTGCAATAATTTCTGTTCTAATTAGGAAAAAATTGAAAGTGGGAATTTATGGGTTTTCCCAATATTAGGGAATATTTTCAGAATTTCTAATGTTGGTAATTTTGCCCGAAATGTCACATCTCTAGCCAACCTATACCGAGTGAAAGAATGAACCAACTGCAATCGTTTAAATTCTGTGATAATTAGGAAAACATTGAAAATAGGAATTTATGGGTTTTTCTAATATTTGGAAGTATTTCCAGAATTACTAATGTTGGTAATTTTGCCCGAAATGTCACATCTCTAGCCAACCTATACCGAGTGAAAGAATGAACCAACTGCAATCGTTTAAATTCTATGATAATTAGGAAAACATTGAAAATAGGAATTTATGGGTTTTTCTAATATTTGGAAATATTTCCAGAATTACTAATGTTGGTAATTTTGCCCGAAATGTCACATCTCTAGCCAACCTATACCGAGTGAAAGAATGAACCAACTGCAATCGTTTAAATTCTATGATAATTAGGAAAACATTGAAAATAGGAATTTATGGGTTTTTCTAATATTTGGAAATAATGCTAGAATTTCTAATTTTGGTAATTCTGACCGAAATGCCACATCCCTAGCTAACCAACACCGACTTAAAGAATGAATCAACTTTCATCATTTTTATTGTCTGAACGAATTTCCAGTTTTGATTTCAGCAAGTTTTAGAGGAAAATTGGAATGTCGACTTAGTTTTCACTTTGGCAGCAACCTTTTAAAACTACGGCCAAAACAGAAACTACGTTTGGGAGTTTCTCTTCGACGACAATCGATATAATGAGAAGTGACGTCACTATACTACGTAGAGTAGAAAATATTTTGTAGCGCAATTAAACTATTAATTTTCTTGTATATTTGTTACTAGTGACCCGCCCCGGTTTCACATGGATTGAAATTTTTCGAAAATAAAATACAGCCCATGTTACTTGCTGATAATGTAGCTTTCAATAGGTGAAAGAATTTTTGAAATCGGTTAAATAATTTTTGAGATTATCCATTACAAAAAAAACAATCAAATTTTTTCTCTTTATAATATATTAATACGTGAGGCGTAAAATTTGGTTCCTTTTTAAGAAAATTGCGAGGACAGATGAGTGTGAAATTTGGTACATTTGGTGGTGTGCACCAACTATTAAATAGTTGGTAAAGCCAGATGTCAAATTCTTAAATTAAGTTTAAATAGTTGGTACAACCCACCCTTAAAGTTTCTATGGAGAAAGACAGGAGAAAGCTGAAAGCTAATATTTTTATATAATATGCATTAGAAATACATTAAATGAAATAAATCACTCATTGTTTACGTTCATACTGCCAATGTCAAAAAGACTGTCAATTTCAAACTCATAATACTTTGTGATCACATATACGTAACCTCTTTGGATCAAACATTCGCACAGAGTAGAGATTGTCGCCAAAGAGTTTATATTATAAGTTTACATTTACGGTTGAATTTCGACCACGGAGCCACCTCTAGTGATATTAGTTATATGTTATGAACCCATTTGCGCACGAGTTAAACCACACTTAGCCAAATATTTAAGCTTAGTTTATACGCACCCTAACAGTGTTTACGGGAGAATGAAACGCCACAGGTAGCAAAACAAACCTGTTTGTCTGTCCGTGCATGGAATGTCACTGGTTGAGCAGATGTTTTGGACGTGTTATTTTTTAAACCTACATATGTATTTATTCAACGTAATTATTATCTATGCAATTGTAATTGCCGCGAGTGGAATGCGCTTTGGGGATGAATTCTTTTATGTAACTTCTACATATCCTCACGTATCTCACAGTTCTTAGAAGATACCTAAGAGACGCGATTCAAATCTCATCTATACTAATATAATAGAGAATTTTTCTTATTGTTTGTTTGAAATGGATAAACTCTAAAAGTACTTAACCGATTTCAAAAATTCTTTCACCTATAGAAAGCTACATTATCAGCAAGTACCATGGGCTGTATTTCGTTTTCAAAAAAATATCTACCCGTGTGTAGTTGAGGCAGATTGTTAGTCAAAAATATGGGTCAAAAAGTATATAGCCACCTCCTATCTTCTCGCCCAGTTCATAAAAGACGTTCAAGGGATAGGGTATACTAAAAAAAAAATACAGGTTGATTAGATTATCTTTAAATATTATATCGTGAGTGAATATTTATATTCGTGACTGATGCGGTCGTTTGATTGCAATCATTAGAAATTATTGATGATTGCTTTCACAATTATACGAATATCACATCGTTCATCGATTGAATAACTCGACAGGCTCGCGACACTCTCGGTTCTAAGCGATATCTATTGTTTCTACTTAGAAACGTCATATAAAGTCATTTACTGTATGAACTTGTAGATAATTGAGCATTAATTAATAACTAACTAAGCTACTATCACGAAAATCGTGAAATGCAATTTTTTTACTCAACTTTACAAAACTGCGTATATCTCGGAAACTAAATGCTGACCACTGGACCCTTTTTGCTTGAACGCCCACATATGTAAATTAGGCAAAGACAAAACAGTAGTACCTTTTGCTCCTCTGTTCGTCAACCGATTTTCTTTTCTTTTATTCAGCAGCTATTTACGTGCTTACGTGCAAAAAAATTTGGAAACCGTTATATTAATATACGTGTAACGAAAACTTCGGATTGCTTGTACTGTGCTTCGGACCCCTTTTTAAAAAATATCGCATGTACAGAGAGTATGCGATTTGACATTGTTTTACGGTTATACTGCCAATTGCAAAAAGACTCAATGTCAAACTCATAATAGTGTATGTAACCTCCTTGGATGTCACATTAGAAGCCATCACTGGAAAAATTGGATTGAATTGAACCTCCTTGGATCAAACAGGCGCACAGAGTATATTTATGGTCGAATTTCGACCACCTGGCGACCTCTAGGCCACTGGTTCCCAAACTTATTTTGTCTACTGAGTCGAGAGCTCATGCAGTCGTTGTATAAGATGCCTCCTAGCTAAATAAAATTACAAATCACCCCCCAGGCCTCTACACAACGCCCCCATTTTTTTTCTGGGTCTCTTACCGTCCCCCTTTAGGCCTGCAGCGCCCACAAGGGGGCGTTATCGCCCACTTTGGGAATGGCTGCTCTAGGCTCTAGTTTAATTAATTGTGTATGAATATTACTAAATAGAGGTTTAATTCTGAAAGGTTACGATCATTCATCTACCATAATATATATTATATTTAAAAAATTATACAACAAAATTATACATCTAGCAAAAGTATAATAAAAATTAACAGTTTAAGTAGTCAGATCAAAAGTGAGGATGATTATACGCAATTGTTCGATATTGTCAATACGTGAACTATATCAGTAAAATGAATGAATGATTGGATCATTTGACCGAATCTTTTTTTTATTTATTTAAGTTCACCAACAATTGTTACAAGTCAAACACAGATTTAACATTAATTGTATTCTAAGTGCACAATCACTTACAGGTAAACATAGTATGCATTTTTCATTTTAATGAAACAAGTCTTACTCGTGACACATATTTAGTTAAGATAATAATTGAATAAAAACTCAAAAAATAAAAACTTAATAGATCTTAACTTACATGAACTTACATGAGATAGAGTGTCAGGTACTTTACGTCATGTGCTTTTTACAATAATTCGCTATGGCATATTTAAATGTCACGTCAGAGTCAAAAAATATGTCAACTTGTGACTTACTTTGTTGAATAGGTCACATAGTCTAGATATTGCTGATTTGGAGAAAAATACTATTTTACGAAAAGGTTTTATATCGATATAACGCGAACTATGTCTGTACAATGAATGAATGATTGGATCATTTGAACGAATCTTTTTTCACATCAATACTTGAACGATATAATCTTCGAAAATGAACGATAAACACAGGCATACAACATTCGATTCGATTCGACGACCTCGTTGGCGCAATGGTTTTGGTGTTGCAGCCAAGCGCCGAAGGTTCCGGGTTCGATTCCCGGTCAAGTCAATTTAGGAAACGAACTTTTCTAGATTGTCTCTGGTCTGAGTGTACTGGGAACGCCTTTGTAGTCATCAGCTGGTTCTCATAGCACAGGGAATGGCCTAGTTTGAGACCAGATGATTGATGTGTACTGTCTGGCGTATTTATTATTATATTATATTATTATTTATTCGCCGGTGTGTTCAGTTCAAAAAGATTATTAAACAATTTCAGACTAACACCATCTAAACAGGTGATTGTCAATATACATCGGCTAATCTTAACATTTGCTAATATCGGACATTCACAGTAACATATCTGAACACAATCTGTTTAACACAAAATAAAGTAATATCGTACAAACATTGCTACCAAAAAATGAGGTTGTCTATGATTTATAGGATCCACGTATGTTTTTTGGATATAATTCTGAATAATGGCTGAGGAAGCAAAATCCTTTCCCGGTTCTTGTATCAGCATTCCTCGTATTTCGTTTTTAGATCGACTTGGACGGTTCGCTAAAAAGATCCGCTGTTTCTGATTTAGACGTACACCAAACCAGCAAAAAGACATATAAAATCGTTTACATATGTAGGACTATTTCTACAACCTTCAGTTTTTTAAGTGTTATTGTAAAAATGGAGAAAGGAATGCTTAGATGATTCGGGCACATAGAAAGGAAAAAATTGAATCAACGAAAAAAATCTATAGAGCGAAAGTGAGTGGATGAGTGGTGGAAAGAAGAAGGAAGACCGAGGCTGACTTACGAAAGAAGAGCCAGAGTGTTAGCTGACGGAAATGTCAAAAGCACTCGCATACCTAGGCGAAAATTCGTGAGGAGAATGTTAAGATTCGAAGAAGTGAAAGAAGTATGTAAGGACAACGACGCTTGGGGCTCCATCCTCTCTGACTGCCACGTTAGAGATACAGCGTGAGGATATGTATGTATGTACGTACGAATATATGTATGTACAGAAATCTTTCCGTAAACGCGACTATAAATAGGGCATTATGTGACTACAATTTGTAACCGCGACTATACCATAACATTATCCATATGAGACAGAATTGTTACATGATTCATTTTTTCTGTTGTCGCTTGACAGTGTTGTTATATTCAGAGATTTATTAATTTTTCCAGTATAAAAAGTAGCTTATAAAAGTCTCTGAAAAGTTCTCTACTGCCAGTGAAAGTCCCGTCAAAATCGGTTCATTATCCCGGACAAAAAGGCAGACAGACAAAAATTTCAAAAAATCGTGTTTGTGTTTTGGCTACGTGCAAATCAGCAGATAAGCTTAAGAATCCTTTATTTTTAAATCACAGACAAACACTTCAACATTATTTAAATGTATAGATTTTCCTAGTTGGGCAGTCAGCATCAATCGTGTATGACCAAAGTAAATTAAAAAAGAAAAATTAATAAAAGATGGATACCACTTATCAACATCATGGAATCCTGTCATCAGTGAGTGTGTCCGGAGCCGGAAAACCGGACGTCGCCAGTGTGTAGATGTCGTTAGTGTAGTATGTCGAAGTATCGACAGTGACAATAACAAAAATTAAAAAATGCATTGAATGATTGTGGGTAGTTGCAAGACACGCTCAATGAGATACAACCAGAGACAAAAATTTGTTTGACACACGGTGGTTACGGCGGCAACTTATTATGAGTCCATTCATTATGGTCTTGGTCCGAGGTAAAACCAATTATCGGTTTTCGAATAGATGGAATGAAAGAGACATTTTAAACACAAGTCCAGTCAGTTAAAACACAGATTAGAAAAAAAGCGTTAGTGCAGGTAATAAAAAAGCACTTACCATTCCATTGTCCATGCCCCCATATGGTGATTGGTATCCCGCCTTTTCTGTGACTGCAAGAAAAATCGAGAAACGTTGAAATATTTGCACTGGAGTTCATAAGAGAAGTCATGTCGCTGCGTTCCTCCAAAAAAAAAATATATATAAATTGTGTGGTGTTATGCCATATTAAAATTATTTTATTGTCAGCTCATAGTTGTGATGCATTGATAACGATACATACGCTTTATCATGAGCACAATTGCGAAAAAAATCTCTCAAGTATGTGATCAAATCACAGAGGGATTTTGTATGAGATCTGTAAAATCTATACCAATATCATAAAGGGAGAGAGTGGACTTTTTAAGTTTGTTTATATGTGGAGAGTAATCTTCGGAAACGTTGCAGCTATTCAAAAAATTCTTTCGTCATTTGAAAGGTACATTATTCCAGTGTTAGGTGACGGAAACGTCAAAAGCACTTGTATAGCTAGGCAATAGTGTGTAAGTAGAATGATAAGATTAGAGGCGGCGAAAGAAGTATGTAAAGACAGCAATACTTGGCGCTCCGTCCTCTCTGATTAGAGATGAATAGCTTCGGATAGATATCGTGACCGAATACCCGTATCCCTGGTGGTGGTGGTCCCTGTTGGACGTAGATCCCAACGAAAATCGGACACGCATCCTTTAGAATAGAAATATTTTCCAGCGGAGTGGAATGGAACGCGTCAAGGACGGATCGCGCACACAAGGAGTTGGTAAATGGTAACGGATAAGGAACTTAAGGGAGCTGGAATGATACTTTTTTGTACTATATCAGTCATTAGATCCAGCTCCGCATACTCCGTAACTCCGGTTCGGGAGTTGGTACAAAATTTCCAAATTGCCGATACAGGTACAGGACACGAAACCTGGACTCGTATCCGCAGAGTTGGATTCAAATCCGGACCCGTATCTCAAAAAAAAAACACTGAAAAGTACGAAATAACAGAACTATCGTTTACTAATCGAAACTGAAGTACAATTAAAATAACTTTATAAATACGATACACATACCTATATAATTAAATTTGACAGTTACTGAAGTCAGTGCCAAGCCTGCCAAACTAAGACCTTGTTATTGCACATTGATTTGAAACCGACTTCAATAACTGTCAAATTTAATTACATAATAATAAGTAATTTTAATTGTACTTGAGTTTCGTTTAGTAAAGGATAGTCATTTTGTACTTCTCAGTGTTTTTTTAAGGTGTTTTTTTTTCATAAAATTTATTTATTTCTATCTTTTGAGTGATTTTGATCTAAATAAATATCTTAGGGCAGGTCTACAATTAACTTCTTTCTAATTCCGGAGCGCAACGATATACAAGAGAATCATCAATAAAGGTTTTAACAAGGTCGCATGATTAAATGTATCTTCGTTGTCCAAGCTCCAATACCAGTGAAATTTCAATGGGTTCACCTCTGAAATATTATCTACCAAACAAAAAAATAATTTTCAAAATCGGTTCATAGATGACGGAGTTATGAGGTAACAAACATATTAAAAAAAAACAACAGTAGAATTGAGAACCTCCTCCTTTTTTTTGAAGTCTATTTAAAAGCCGTACATATCCATCTCTATCTCTGACTACTCACTACCCGTACCCCGTCTTATACCACACGTACTGTAGGTGACTATTTGTAACATAAAGCTGTTTCTTTAATGATTTATCCACTGAAGCAAAACTACGCACTAAATACTTCAATGCCAATAGTTTATTATAAAATACAAAACAAACACCAACAACAATGCTAAAAATGCCGTCCATCAAGAAGATTAATTTACGCAACGAAGCTTAATCTGATCGATTGACCGAAGCGCCTCTAGATCGCTGACGCCTCAACCTCTCCTGTAAGTGTTTGTTTCTGTAATATCCGTTCGAGTTCATTTGACTCCATTAAAAGGGGGTTGTTGGGGGGACTTAAACGGCTCAGGATTATTATGTAAATGGATTTTATAATTGTATGCGGTTAATTGTGCCATTGTTCCACTGAAAACTCAGAATTTATTAAACAAAAAGCATTAAGTTAACTAATGGTGCGTTTCGCTAAGAAGTAGCCCCCATTGTCTTTCTTTATGAGAATTAGTCGTGGCACTTAAGTATTTGAGCTGTTTATTGAACTATACGTAAGTAAAAAGGAAGCATTTGAATTTTCCATTTTTAGGGCTATATACATATACTTACGCTGTATGCCTAACGGGGTAGAGACAGATACGACAAAGTGTCAAATATTGCGGTTTTTACATACTTCTTTCGCATCTTGTAATCTCGCCATTCTCCTCAAACACTTTGGCCTAGATATACGAGTGTTTTTGACGTTTACGTCAGCTACACTAATTTAAAGGAAAAGCTTTGTTATACTCTTATAATAATATCACTAATAAATCTGTATGTTACAATTAAATTCGTCTTTAAATTATGTGACGTATAAACTTGAAATTTGCATAGTTATACATCTTTATAACCTACATAATACGCATAGACTTTATAAATAGCTCCAGACGCCATGCTTCCATACGATACCGGTGAGATAATCTGACTCATAAAGGTCGGCAACGCACCCGAGATTCCCCGTCTATGGGCGGTGGTGATCACTTTCCATCGGGCGGCTCACTTGCTGGTTTGCTCCTCAGCAATAAAAAAAAACATACGACACACATACATACATACATATCGTCACGCTCTATCGCAAACGGGGTAGTCAGAGAGGTCGGAGCCAAGCGTCGCGGTTCTTACATACTTCATTCGCTTCCTCAAATCTATACGACACACATACGTAGTCAGATAAGCAGTTCGGGCGCCATTTCGACAGAAAACAGCACCAAAACATCTACATTTTATTTGCCTCACTTCGTAGTACAGGCTGTCTGTAGTTATTAAAGTTTATGATAATATTATGTTGCACTAGATATTATTTCAAAACATTCCTAATGGGGTAGCCAGAGAGCGCGAAGCACCAAGTTCGCGGTTCTTACATATTTCTTTCGCTTCCTCGAATCTCATCATTCTCCTCACACATTTTCGCCTAGGTATGCGAGTGCTTTTGACAATTCCGTCAGATAAAACTCTGGCTATTCGATCTTTGTAAGTCATCCTTGGTCTTCCATGGCTTCTGGTTACCACTCACTTTCGCTCTGTATATTTTCTTCGTCAGTCTTTCATCACTCATTCTTTCCATGTGTCCGAACCATTTAAGCATCCTTTCCTCATTTTTACAATGACACTGTCGCGCAATCCTCTCATACTGCATATCTCTTCATTACTTATTTTGTCCGCAAAGGTGATACCGCATATATTTCTAAGAGATCCAGAACTACTGGACCTAAAAGTCTAAAGAATTAAAAGATTTTAGAGAATTGTCTATAGTTTGCAAGAAAAATGTGTAGTCTTAATAACGGTTCTATAGGTCTCCCAGAAATTAAACGGGATATATATGAGGGAGCTCCAGAATTAGTAATTCTATCATCATTTGTTTACATATTATGGTTGATAGTTTCGAACGGCTTAGATTTGACGGTTTTTTGATTTGATTGTCACATTTCTTTATGTTAACACTATTGAGACTTGAAACATTCTTGCGGGAAAGTTTATTGCATTTTTTGTGTACATTTTGATTTTAATTTCATCACATGGAAATGAAAACAATTCCCACACAATATTATTATTATTATGAAAAAGTATTCGTGCGTCTGTCATCGAGATTTACAAAAGTCATAGAGAGTCAAAATAAGGTTCGTGCTCGTGATTTTACTCTATTTCAATACAAATGGCTTACGTTACCTTTACGTTACGTTACGAAGGCGATACGAAATAGTTCTTTTTACGTCCCATAGGGGCGCTGCACTAAAAGTCATACAATTTGCTTACGCTTACGATACGAATACTTTGTCGATAGGATTCGTGCTCGCGTTACTGTTCATATTAATGACATGTACTTTA
The DNA here is from genome assembly GCA_907165235.1 of Zeuzera pyrina. NCBI lineage: Eukaryota > Metazoa > Arthropoda > Insecta > Lepidoptera > Cossidae > Zeuzera > Zeuzera pyrina. The sequence goes on along the minus strand of OU015645.1, from coordinate 11,054,285 downwards.
AAATTAATTATCTCCGCAATAAAATTACTATTTTTATCTAAAATTAACAGTTTCGCTATAAAATTTTGTTTACAACTTTAATCACCGAAATTCTAATGTAGTGTAATGGTTAATAAAAAATGCTTGGGAGGCATTTGTAAAACGAATACAGGCTAAAGTTTATTTTGCTTCACCTTGGGCAAAATTTTACAAAATTCTTTTGTAAACTATTTAAAACATTCGATACAAGTTTTCAAGATTTAAAGTGTAATTTCTGTATGAAACCTCTTTTAGGTTAGTTCATGTTAAGTATTTTTACCACTACTCACGAGCCGGCAAACGATGCGAGAATACCGCGGCAGCGGCAGACGAAGCGCCAGATCAGAATCCGGTTCACACATAGAGCGTAGTCTTTAAATAGGAGGCAGCACTCTGTGGAGGTAGTTGAAGTTGCGAAATTTAATCTCGAAACATCTCTATTCCCCTCCCATCTCTTTTTATTTTTTGCCGTTGGTTTATCTATGTATAGCAATCTTAAATTACTAGTAAGGTATATTTCCGAGTTATTTCCAAGAGTTAGAAAGAGACAAAAATGAAACGTTAGTGATCAAAGGTTACTCGATAAGCCTTCAAGTACCTCTTCGGAGTACAGTATCCAGATAGATTCAAAAATTGAATACGATCCATTTCTATTACTTAGTTTTTTACTTTTTCTTTTTTAATTTATTTGTTCTTAATTCTGATACGCTGTTGGACCAATAAAAAGGAATAAGTGAAAAGTTTTTCTCTAATTTTAAATAGATTTTATCAGTTTTAATAATACAAGCTATTAAGTTAAATAATTTCAATTTTTTTATAGGCTATAAATATTTTATAGAATCACTTTTTTTTAAGCTACTCGTAATATCTTTTTAATGAAGGAGGAACATTTTATTGTATGACATTAATTTTTTAATAGCAATTCATAGCAATTTTGTCTATATTTTCACTAATTTTCAAGTATCATTAAATGCATCCCAAATTAAATTTAGAAAACCATATGATAAATGTGGTCTGAACTCTCTGTATACGAAGGCGAACCCAACTAGTACAATGTTTTCAGATATTGGAACGACACGCTGTATAGTTAGACAAGTATGTTACAGCGATATTCAATTCGTCGGGTACGCCATTCATTTGCATTAATAATACGGCCACTTGGGTATACTGCAGTAAATCAAATCGTCAAATACTGACAGACGCAGTTCTGGGTCTGAGGGGTCCGTCCTGGTATAATAGTACCTATAACGTGTAATGCGGATTAGCCGCTCCGTAGCGCACTTTGTGATGTGTGCAGTGAATAAAATAACTAGTTTTACGAGGGATAATTTCAATATGTATTAGAGGGCCGCTAATGTTTTAGCGGCAACAAAACGCAATCATTCATCTGTATCCCTAACGGGGTAGCCAGTTAGGGCGGTGCACCAAGTATCGTGATCATATATACTTCTTTCACCTCTTCGAATTTCATCATTCTCCTCACATTGGAAAATCGTGGCATGCTACGACTTTTGACGTTTCCGCCAGCTAACAACACTAGGTATTCAATCTTCTTAAGGCATCCTTGATCTTTGTCTTCTATTACCAAAGAAGTAGTAAAATTGTAGTGAAAACTATTAATTGTTAATGTAAGAAGTCGCAGTTTGTGTTAAATATTAAGATATATGCGATACGATTTGCAGTTACGATCAGACTGATAGAAACAGTTCGATAGTATAAGTTAATACCCGGTATTTCCAGGTATGAACAAGTTGAGAGGGTGGACAGAGGTGAGGAAATAGGGTTGAATATTCATAAAGCAAATTTTGACGAAGAAAAATGTATTTTTAAAACGATTTTATTAATTTAGTAAAAGTAATAAAGTTAATAAAAAAATGTTATTGATGAATGGTTTATTCAATAGTATTCATTCATATTTCCAAAAAAGACGTGTTGTTATCTTCTATTTTGAATGTTTTTTCCGTTGTTAGATTATTCATTTTATTGCTAATTAAATATAGTATCTTTGTAAATTATATTCATTACAGTGTATAATTGAAAATTATTGCTATGTGCTTGTATTTTTTTGAATTTATAGCTGCAGTAGAAGCGTCAACTTTTTATCGTTGTATTTCGGATACCTCGAATATCGTTAACGATATATTCAACAATATACTATGGACTCATCGTAACGACAAATCGTACCGTATATAGGGTCCATAATAATTATGTTATTGTAGTTTGAATTATTAATAATTCTGCTATTAAAATATAATATACATTTGTTAAATATAAATAATCAACAATGTTGTAGCGTAAGTGTGGTCACCCTACTCAGCCCCCTCTCAAAAGCTCGTAATGCTCTTCTCGCAGCTCCAGCGAGTACATTATGTATTTTTATGGGACAACTCCGAAACTAATGCCTTGGCTTATACAAGCTAAACTTTATTTTGAGATTAACTGTTCTTTGTGCCTTTTTCTTGCTATTTTGCGTTTTATGTTGTTTCTTGTTTTACTAGACAATTATAATACATTTTGTTCATTGAATTATATATGTATATTTAGGCTTCCGTATATCTGAAGGAAAAACGGACATTTAAAAAAATAAGTAACTTATGTGTTCGTCCTTCTGCCACTATTGGTTTTCTCAGAAACTATGAGAAAAGAAAAATTAAAAGAGATAAATAAAGACTTGAAATCAACGTGAAAAATTTACTTCGAAACTCATTTAAACATTATAGAGAAATCGAAGCCTTACCTAAAATTTATAGAGAAATTATTACAAAAGTCCTAGGTCTCGTAATTATAACAAAAAGTCTAGGTTCCATCATAATAAAAGTTCTTGGTCTTATAATTATAACAAAATTCCTAGATCTCGTTATAACAAAAACCCTTGGTCTTATAGTTATAACAAAAGTCCTTGGTCTTCTAATTCTAGCAAAAATCTCAGATCCCATTATAAAAAAAGCCCTAGATCTTATAATTACAACAAATGTTCTAGGTATTATAATCATAACTGAAGCCCTAGGTTTCATAACTGTAACAAAAGTACTAGGTCTAATAAATCTAGACAAATTACGTATCAATATAGACAATTTTAAGACTTGTACAATGTACATATCTAAGAAGTCCTCTGCAGACGAGTCAACCATGGACTTGACTGGTGTTTTTTTAATATCGGTAGATAGAAAGCATATTAGATAATTTTCTTTCGATTTGGCACCCCTATGTTAAACATTCAGCAACCCTGACGTAGAGGGTAGAACATGAAACGGTAGTTGCCCAATGTTGAATGGTAGCGTATAATTTAGATTATTCCCGTCAACGAAGAGGGGACGGCTTATTGCAAGGGGCTGTCGCAAAATTGATATCAACGCGATAGTCGTGGTGCTCAAAATCTACCTCCATTCATTAACCATCGATGGAAAAGAGTAGTTTACTTTTGACGTTATATGCGTATTTGTCTGCATCATAGTTCTCGAAAGGATAAATTGATTTTCATGGGTTTTATTTTAAAGAAACTGTTTTCATGACTATTCTTAGCTGTTTGGTAGAAATCGTTCTAGCCATTCTCCAGATAAAGCTCTGAATCTTACATGTAACGGGATCTTGGGACTCTTGGCATTAATAACGCTTAAATCTTGAACTTTGGTCCAAACCAAAGGTCTCACGACCAGCTCAAGATACTATTAAAAATAAGTATTTTCTTTTAATACATTTTAAAGGTTAATTTAGGAAACGAACTTTTCTAAATTGACTTAAAAGTTCGTTGTGTGGTACCCATAGTACAAGCTTACTGCTTAGTTTGGGGCCACACAATTTGTGTAATTGTATGGAGTATTTTATTTTATTTTTTAAAGTATCAAATAAGGGCACAATTAAAAATTGAAAGAACCTTCCATATAAAAATAATAAGCTGATGTTAGATTCAATAGATCAGTCCACTATATTTCTCAGCCCTATGTGTGCGAGTTGAACGTATAATATACCCGTTATAAGAAAAGTCAATTAAACTATTAAGTTTCAAATAGCATACATGTTATATTCCTTTGACATCACTATCGGTGACAAGTAAAATGCTTATATTTTGTTATCGATTGAACGATGATTACAATTCAAGGCACTAGAATTAGGGTCAACCCACACCGAGACGCGAAGCGACGAAGCGTGCACTTTTTAATCTATTTAAGAAAGCAATAGAAGAATATGGTACTTAATTATAGGTAAAATTTGACACAAAAAGCACAACGTTTAAGTTCTCAGGATTTCCAAATCATTTGCAATCTAAAATGCTCTTTTTAACCTTCATTTTGTACCTCGATCCACTTGTCCATTAGATGGAATGTTTGGAACTCCCCGTGATATGAAAAAAGGTAATTAAAAAAAAACGTGTGCGGTCGGGGGACCCCCGTCAGAAACGAAATTCCTTAGCTGCAGTTTCAATTTCTCAAAACTTAATTGCAATAATGAAAAAATAAAACTCACGTATAATTTAAAATAAAAACAAAAACCTAACGCCGCGCGACGCGTGAGTCCGCCACCCGTAACGCTTTTTTCTTACGTGACGACATTTTCTTCTCTACCAATTCAAACCTCCCGCAAGCCGCGTCAAAGAACTTCGTTGTAAAAAAAATAAAAAAATCCGACTGTAAAAGGAACTAAAAAGATCTTAAAAATGATGTTTAAAAACTGATTTATAATATTTTTTTTAAATTCATACCTACTACCTATTTCTATACAGGTCAAGGAGTGCCTAGGAGAAAAAGCTACGTATAGGCTTTCAAAAATTGATACTATTAATCTCCACATGCAGTCGGAGGCTACACCAGGTATTTAGACATTTAACCCAATTCATTAAGCGACTAAAAATATTATCTTTTCAATAGTATTAGTCAAAAAAAGCTCGCATTGCCACACGCTCCTTTTACTTCCACTCAATATCGATGCAGAATTTATATCGTAAATCGCTTTCGCTTATGAATTGTACCCGTGAACCAAATTACCCTGTTAGTTTGACAATCTGTAATTTACCCATAAAATAGAAGACTTTAAATAACAAGCCACCTCGTTTATTGGAAAATGGACGCTTGGTAGGTATTCACTATACAGAGTTGTTTGCCCTTGACATCGTTGATAACAGAATGATTACGAACAAAATATAACTGTCCGGATTTATTTTACGTTTGTGTATTCTATATTAATAAACAAAGCTATCGGTCGTGGGTGTATGTCGAAAATATTTTTAGAATTCTTCTGTAAAACGAAAACCGGTTAGAAGCGTGTTGGGCCACGCACTGTGAAGGGTGTAATCTGGAGTTAAGATGTGCAATATTTTGAATGGTTTGTTGAGGCCGTGAACATCTACCTTCCAAGGTGTGGTTCTGGGTCCGGTCACCAGTCAGGTCAATTTAGGAAAAAAGCTTTTCCAAATTGTTTTGTAATCAGGGTGAAATTCTGTTTTCTTTCTTAATGGCATGGGGCACAGTTTAGTGCATTTGCCAATGTCACGTATAAATAAGTAGAATCACACGTAAATTTGTTTATTCTTATCGTAAAACTTCTCCAATAAAGTGATAGTAGGCTTTACTGAAGTTATAAAGGCCTTCTTGGAAGAGCGCGAGAACTTCAGCTACACATGTTTATTTAGACCTATTCCATTCTTTTCACTTATACAGAACTTTAAAACACAATATACTATCACTTTTTGTACTTTAAAAGTCCCAAAAATGTAAAAAATCTAAAATCTAAACAAAATGGCAACCTCACTTTTCCCGTTCCCGCCAAAAAGTCCCGGGTGTCATTAGGAGCTCTCCCAGTTCTTTGTGTGATATCTATAGTACTGGCCTAGTGGTTAGAGTTCAGGTCACACAATTTGTCTGGAATATTATTGATATTCATTTAATCGGCAGCAAATTTGTTTTTGCTATTTGTTATTTTGAATGAATGAATGATGTTTTTTATTTATCGCTACAGAGACAATATCAACGTTAAAACAGACAAAAAGTGAACAAAATAATAATAAAAAGTAAATAGAAAATTTACAGAAAAAATATTCTCTAATTATCACCGCAGCGACAAACCAGGGACTGACTCAGCATACGCTGTGGGTTCCACCCACAACACTGGTTTTCAGTCAGGCCCTAAGGAACAACGACGTCACCAACGTCAACTGCAGTTGCCCATACTAATACACTGTAGTTTATAATAACTTATTGATGAATATCATACAATATAAACATATAAATAAATGATAGATAATTGCACACATAATTATACCTTTAATAAATAAAAATTTTAAACATAGATGTAATATCTAAGTAATATATTAAATGTCATATTTAAGAAAGAGTGTGAAGTTAAATATGCACAAGTTATAAAATAAAATTATTAAATACTTAGTATACATATTATTAATACATATTATTATACATCTATTTATTTCATATACATATTATTTATTTCGTAGCACTTCTTAAAGACAGTGAAATAAAACTTACTTCTGCGATCGCTGAGCGTGTAACCGAAAATATCTCACACTAGCGACCCGCCCCGGCTTCGCACGAGTAGAATGTTTTTTGAAAATAAAATACCGCCCATGTTACTCGCTGATAACGTAGCTTTCCATGGGCGAAACAATTTTTGAAATCGGTTGAGTAGTTTCTGAGTTTATCCATTACATACAAACAAGCAAAGTTTTCCTCTTTATAATATCAGTATAGATATGGTATAGATCTATAAAACTACACAACTATCTTATTCAAAACAATTTTTGTTGAGTATTTTAAAATTCTACTACTTTAATTTTTTACAAAATTTTCCACTTCATTATTGAAAAGCTAGAGATAGGGGACAAATTTTTACTTTAGAAGCGCATATTTAAACAACTTTTTATTTAAATAAAAAATCACTGAAACCTCTACCATATATCATTTTTGACAACCTCGTACCTAAAGATATCCCACACGTTTACGCATAAGCAATGAAAAAAAAAACGATATGAAATACATACATATTTTCACGCTGTATCCCTAACGGGGTAGTCAGAGAGGACGGAGCGCCAAGCGACGCGGTCCTTACATATTTCTTTCGCTTCCTCAAATCTCATCATTCTCCTCGCACATTTTCGCCTAGGTATGCGAGTGTTTCTGCGGTTTCCGTCGGCTAACACTCTGGCTATTTGATCTTCATAAGTTAGTCTCCCTTGGCTTCTTACTTTTTATAATACTATAATATTTTTTTTATATAATGGAGCTAATGGGATATATATATAATGGAGCTATAGAATTAGTAATTCTATCTACAACTCACAATCTTTAAAATTAATGGTTTTCTCTATAAATTTGCTACTGTTTATATTAATGACATGTACTTTAAAATTAATGGTCTCCGCAATAAATTTACTATTTTTATCGGCGATACTCTAAAACGTATTTGATCCCTAGACACTTTTGTTATGTGTAATTTGTCTTCAACTACCTCTTCAGAGTACGGTATCCAGCAACATTCGAAGACAGAGGCACCCAAGTTCGAACTGTCGCGAGTCGTTCGTAACTTCATGGCAGACGTCATTGTCAGGATGACAGCATGTCAAGTTTGTTCATTTATTTTATAGAGAATTTTATTCTTCGTAGCAAAATATAATATTTTAAATTATTCGTTATATATTTTTATAGATGCTAAGATTATTTTATAACGTCAAAAATTTTTTTAAAGTTAATATATTTTTAATAAAGGAGTAACATTTAATTGAATGACGTTATATTTTTATATAGCGAATAATAGCAATTTAGTTTACATTTTCACCAATTTTAAAGACAGTGTAAATGTATCCCCTATAATAATATAGCTTCATATTTATTTTTTTCCAATTTAATTGAAACTACTGTCGTCATAACAATGACGTGATCGTTAAGTATAATATAAGTCAAAAAATTATTTCTAAAAGTATTAATTTTAAAGTTTGCAATATTGATTGAAAATACTTAATATAATTATTGTGGAATCATTAATTTTAAAATACATATTAAATCCATAAATAGTAAATTTATAGTAGAAACAATTATTACTAATTTTGTTGTTTTTCTATATATTCCTTAGATATAAAATTAGAAAACAATAATGAAAACATAATAACTACAATCCAAATTGAATTCATTACTTAATTAATACAAATCTCTATTAATATCAACGGGTCATATCTACATCTACCCCTGTTTAAATTTCAAAAAGGCCGATTCATCCCCCAAAAATATACCGGACAAATCCACCCTCAATGGCAACTATCGACAATATATTATAACAATCTATAAATCAACGCATTTCACGGTGAATTAGCAAAGTGAAAGAAAAACAACTATAGACTAGTGCCATACTGGCTTCGTGGCCGACGGATTTAAAAAAAAAAAACAAATTTGGCGCGAAAACACGTGCCGGTCGCGCGCCATTTTGAGTGTAGTCAACGTTTGTTTGCTGATGGTTAAATAAAGTGGTTTTCTGAGTTAATGTCCACAGTCCACACCAATTGAGTTAGAAATACATATTATTTTTAGCTCGAAAATATTAATGGAAGCTTCGTAAAAATCACACGTCGATCGATCTGTCACAGCTGACTTTTTTTTAAATTACGTGAAGTAATAATCCATAACGCATATACATAAATTATGCACTATTTAGAAAATTCATAACAAAAATGAAAGAGGTAATATGAATACTCTAAGTCCGTTTCTACATAGGCCGAGAAACAGAATACGACTACAGTGTAATTAAAGCAATTAAAGAGGGAGCTTTCGTCCCGAGAAGCTTTGCGAGAGGTGGTAGATTACTGTTGCCCTCTAAGACGTAGATAGATCCACAACACTGGAAGGTTCCGGTGCGTTCTGGAGTAGATCTCGTAAACCACCGACATATCCCACAGTGATCGTCACGGGAGTTCTTGTTGGTAAAAGAAGCTCTACATAACCCAATCCAACCTGCTGGAAGCTGAATACCATCTTAAGGTTTCTTGTACGTTACTAAAATGTACTTCTTTCCAATTATAAGTAGGTACTCACTATTTTTTAATGTTAAAATAAAGAATTTTAAAAAAGCAGGGATTGTGACGATCAGTTGAAGTTTAATGAAAAATTATATCTAGTATAAAGAGTTCACGTTAATAATTGAGAGTCCTCAGCAATATGGCATTTAATTTGACCCCAAAATACAAACAGACGCATACGCTCTTAACAATTTTTGAACCATTAAGTCTAAACGATACCGACACGTGTCTATTACAAGTGACTAGTATTGAACAAAAAAAACAAACTAACTATTCAGCTGCGCGGTCGTTCTGCTGATCAGTTCCCAATGATTTTTTTTAAATTATCTAGCAAACTGCACAGCTTTGCGAAAGTCTCCTATGCTTCTGCGTCAGAGCAGCCGAGTCTCATAATCACGTTTTTTAACACGAGAACTGTACGAAGAGGAGCGTTCACAATTGCTCAACAACATGTATGAAGAAAGTCGGGACGATTTTACATTGCTATCTTGTCTCGTCTGACGCAACAAGAGAAAGATGATGGAATAACGGTAGTTGGTCAGGATCAGTATTTTAACGTCTGCTGCCGACGCCGAATATCGTTATCGTAGTATCTCATCTAACTAGGTGAGAGCTGGATATTAGGGTAAGAAATAAACATATTATGTAGAGAGTCAAAACTATGATCAGAGGAAAGAGCTACTCGATTATTCGCTCCACCTCTTGTGACTCACTCCTTACACTACAAATCTTTTTAGAGTTTGGATGTTACTAAGCTGACTTAGATCGGTCGCATGTGTTAGCTATTATCAATATTCTCGATTAATCGTTCTAATCATAATCGTTAACAAATGGCAACACTATTTTTTTGAAAGTGTTGCTACGAACCCACTTGTGGGCGTGGTCTTTTAATTATATCTCCTCATCCTACGTTTCCATCCAAGTCAACATCCTAGAAGAACGAATACTTTTTCATGCGTGGGTTCGTATCCCACTTCTGAGATGAAAAACTATTCGTTCTTCTAGGATGTTGACTTGGATGGAAACGTAGGATGAGGATATATAATTAAAAGACGTGCTTTAGCTAACTCGTGAATTTCTCAACTGACTTATTTTCTGACATTCAAAAATACCATGTTATTATGAAAGTAGCAACACTTTCAAAAAACAGTGTTGCCATTTGTTAACGATTATGATTAGAACGATTAATCGAGAATATTGATAATAGCTAACACATGATATCAGTAAATGGTCAATGTTTTGATCAAAGTTCCATACAGACTCTGTCGTTCGCTTGTTCTTAAAAGAGTACCTAAAACAGTCAACGATCAAACGTTCGAACGGACAAAGGGACCACCGAACGAACGACATTTTTACGTTAGTTTCACATGTTTTATAGTGCTATTTATACGATTATATGTTTCCCAATAAGTTGTAACCTATAAATGTTATACCTAATATTACATAATATTTTCGTATTAATACGCCTTGTTTAATAATGTACCAAAGACTAATGAAAAATAATAAATACAATTCTAGAAATATCCAATAATATTGCAACTTCACGCTAATTTCAATAATTATACGCTCCCATGAGTGCCTAAATCTGCTCTGATATCTCGCTCTGAAACATAAAAACATTGATAGGATTGAAAGAGAGGAAAAATATGGAGTGAAACGGGGATGTGTGTAAGAGACTCGGAACGGATTTGCCCTTAATGTAACAAATATTGTCGACCGTGAACTGAAGTGATTATTGGGGTTCTGACTGCGCTATTCATAGTCTGAACCAAAAATTAAAACTAAAAATTTCCGATCAAAAAATAATATGAGTCAATTTCCACCAAATGGTTTAACATTCTTGATAACACCACCTAAAAACACGAAATCTGTTCATTTTCAAAAGCTACGATATCACAGACAGCGATATTACAGTCGTAAAACCCCTCTTTTCCGTCGCGATTTAAAAAATCGGAGCACTTCAATTTTCGTTATTGACAATACGGTGTTTCGGTATTTTCGGTATGATGGCTTTATTTCAGAAACACTATGTCACGACCACGAAGTCTCTAAAGTACCTATTAAATATTAGTGTTGCAACAACTCCTGAATCCAATAAATAATTCTGGTCAAGTCGACTACTCGAAATTCGATTATTTCATTTACTGCAAAACTCACTTTGACACAAAATTGTAATGGATATAGTTTGTGAGAAAATCTACGGCAACAAACGTACAGACAAACGAATAACGTGTGTGATAAGGAGTCTTTTATTTTTTAAGATACAACATAAAAGTAGTAATAATTATAGTATCTAACCTAGTATTAAAATCTCTACTAATATCATCAAGAGGTAAATTTTGTTTGTATGTAATGGATAAACTCGAACTACTCAACCGATGTAAAAATTCTTTCGGATTTCACCTACAGAATGCTACTATCAGCGAGTAACATGGGCTGTATTTATTTTTAAAAAAAATTCTACCCGTGCGAATCGGGGCGGATTGCTAACAAACAATAATTTTAATATTTACCACGTATTAAAAATTGCTTATTCCATTTTTAAAAACATAACAGTACTAACTATATTATTATGCAATCGATATAATCGTCCACAAATAACTACCTACATTCATACGCACGTGTATTAAACGTTACCCATACATTATTCATAAACTTTTATTTATTATAGCAAATGGTGAATTACGAATATTTAAAGCTGCATTTAAAAGAGCTTTAAAATAGATAAAGATTACGCTAACAATGCTATTTACCACAATAAAAAAAAACAATGCTCTACAATAGTGTTATAATTTCTTATAGAACATTCTAGTTTGTAAAAATAACTATTGTGACGTCATAAAATAATTATTAGGCTTCCCTCACGAGACAGGCTGTGCCTAGTGTGGGGGTCTGTAAAAACTGTATCTGTTAAATTTATGGCAATAAAGATTTTTGTATTTTGTATTTGTATTATAAGCTAACAAAAAATTTTAAACAGTATGAAATAAAAATGAGTCCATACAACTACGGTAGTAACTAATTAATATGAGATACAACTAAAATACAATTCTCAACTTATCCTCCTGAGGTCCGAAGTACTAATACGAGAACAAAATACACTTACATATAATTTTTTTTAATAATTTCTACTGTCTTCCTGACAAAGATATCGTCCCGTGGAATAGGTATTAGTTATATGATGTAAATGTAAATTAAAAAAAATTTGTTTGAAACTATTAATTTTAAGGCTTATATTATATAAACCTTAAAATTAATAGTTATAATATGTGCGGGTCACCCTTGCAGACAAAATAAGCAATAAAGAGATATGCAGTATGACAGGCTTGCACGACAGTGTTATTGAAAAAATGAAGAAAGGAATGCTAAGATGTTTCGGGCACATGGAAAGAATGAGTGATGAGACTGACGAAGAAAATCTATAGAGTGAAAGTGACTGGTAAAAGAAGCCAAGGAAGACCAAGGCTGACTTATGAAGATCAAATAGCTAGAGCGTTAGCCGACGGAAATGTCAAAAGCACTCGCATACCTAGGCGAAAATGTGTGAGAAGAATGATGAGATTTGAGGAAGCGAAAGAAGTATGTAAGGATCGCGACGCTTGGCGCTCCGTCCTCTCTGACTACCTCGTTGGGGATACGGCGTGAAGATATGTTATTATAACCATACAATAGTATTTAAGATTGAAAGCAATAAACTTGTTGCGGTGACTATTATCTTCAAATTGTATATGATTTAAATCAGACATAGTAAATTTATAGTGGACACTATTAACTTTCAATATAATTACCTAAAAATTCTATTGCTTATTTACATGGTTTCCATTATTGAATCAATTTTGAGGCAGTAATAATCCTTAGCGAGAAAATAATTATCTTCGTAGTTTTTTAACAAGTGGATTATGCAAATGGCGCCCGACTTGGGACTAGCAATACTAAGAACATAACTATACCGCAAACATCTAAAAGACGGAAAATTATTGCGATAACCTTTTAATTATTACTAATTAAAAAACGTCAAGCCAAAATAAAAGTTAATCGCGTTTATTTCTCGTGTTTTAGATGTTTTATAAAGCAACGCGGGAGTTTAAATGTTATTATATACTTTCAAAATCTTTATTACTCAATTAGTAGCAAATGAGTAAAAATCTCACATAACATTAGTATATCTGCCTTTAAAGTAGAATCTAAGAGTTCAATTCCCTGTGAGATTACTGGGAGTTTCTTCAGATCGTAGTGTGGCACCCATACGAGCCTAGTGCTCAGTTTGGGATCACAATATTGGCGCATTATCTGAAGCATTTATTTATAGAATGTGCCAATATGCTTCTCTGACGCAGGTTCGTTAAAGACGACGACGGTAAAAGTAGGGGTATTTAAAAGGAAGTCCTGTAGGCGAAGGGTTAACATACTGTAATTAGAAGTAGCATTTATATGTAATTTTGTTGGATAATGTCGCTCTGTCCATCCGAAAGGAAAATAGATTTTATTTTCATTCTCATTTGTGCATACTATACCTTCGGCACTCACATAGAACCCTATACCACTAGTATGATTAATCGCAGCAAATTTCACGCCGCGGTGCGTGCGTTCGCCCTTTGCGCACACAAATAATAATAATAGTAAGCTCGTGTACACTTCGTGCTTGACACAAAGTACCTACTGACTCGTCGGGTCCACTCAGGTGATATAATAGGGTACTCAAAACTTTACGTTATCCCGTACAAAAATTAGAACCAGATGGGTGTCTGTCTTTCTTCGGAAAGGTTTTGTATACAGGTATATTATAATAGACCCCAACCGGGCAAAGCAGAAGCGGTTCGCTAGTATGTATTAAAAAAACGGTTATATAAGTCTATCTGACATGGGAATTATAGGTTCCATAACAATTTTGAAAAAAAAAATTAAATTGATTAATTTTAAATTGACGATTATTAGATTTTAAATTTAGCAAAAAAAAATTGCGTTCAAAATACCCATTCATTAATTTTTTGTTTCTGATTTCACGTTTTAGGTAACGAATTTACATTCAAGTTTTAAAAAAAAACAGATATTTAAATAAACAGACACGACGACGTTTCTCTAAACGGTCTAAAGGTTTCATTTTCGTAATTTTCGCGACGGAACCCTTAAAACCATAAATCCTAGCAATGGGATCAGCCAACTAAACCCACGAAGTACAACATATTCCCCAATCCCATCAAACAATTAAATAAAATCCGAAGTAAACGATTTAACCCTAAAAAAAAGCACCACGCGTTTTGTTTGTCCCGTGTAAACATAGAGTAGTGGTCACCCTAGCCGTCTCGGTTGACTCGGGACTATTTACCTCCGTCTGCAAATAAAGGGTTCGGTGGAGACAACAGAAATAGTCCAAGTATATTTTCTGACTATACATAAACATCTATACGTTACGCCCTAATGGAAAAGTAAGACATTTTAGTGTAAAATCTACAAAATAATAAGACTAACTGAGATGTGAAAAACAAATAATTGAATGAACTCAGTTTATATCTATATATTAATACGTGAAGCGAAAACTTTGGTTCCTTTCTTAAGAAAATTGCACGGACGAAGGAGTGTGAAATTAGGTACATTTAAAGTTAGTTACATTTAAATTAGTTTTTCATTTAAAGTTAGGTACATTTAAATTAGTTTTTCATTTAAAGTTAGGTACATTTAAAGTAAAGTATAAAGTATAACATGGAGAAAGACTGGAGAACGCTAATATTTTTATATAATATGCATTAGAAATACATTAAATTAAATAAATCATTCATCGTGATTTCTCATTTATACTGCCAATGTTAAAAGACTGTCAATTTCAAACTCATAATACTTTGTGATCACATATACGTAACCTCCTTGAATCAAACAGTCGCACAGAGTAGAGATTGTCGTCAAAGAGTTTATAGTATAAGTTTATTATTTTATTTTTTTTATTATTATTTATTTATTTATTGGGATAACAAAGATCCATGGTGTTAGTAACAAATGAGTTTAAAAGTTTAGTGTTAGTATTAACTTATCTAATTAAGAATTTGATAAAATGGTAAAATATAGGAGAGTCGTACATATCCGTTATGGTACGCAGGATACTGTTGGGGGACGATCGCACTCGATATATTTTTATGGTCGAATTTCGACCACAGGGCGACCTCTATTAAACTATTATTATATCTAAAATATGTATATTATTGTTGTAATAAACTCAGTCGGTCTTTGGTACTTTTTATTATTTTTATTTGTATTCACCCATGTTATCATTTACTTTTTTTTTATTATAGAAATCTTTAATTGGCCTTGTACTTTTATGCTATACAATATTGCAAAATGTTTTTTATGGCTGTTGATTTCTATAAGTAAATAAAAAATAAAAATAAAAAATAAATATAAGATAGATTTAATAAATACTCGACTACGACACTGCAAAAAGGAGTTATGATTTTAGCAGAGTATATATACTATATATATATGTTTGTAGGAAAGTCCATTCATTTGTCCCTTCACAAAATTAAAACTTAAAAAAAAAACTAATAATCCGAATAGAATTTTTTTATTTGTAAAGGGGTCGCTTATTCAAGAAGGTTGAAAAACACTTTATAGTGAAATTATGCATGCACAAATTACAGACAAAAAGAAACAAAAGTCTATAAATCGTACTAATGCAACAATAAATCTAAGCGACACCGGTGGCGTCGAAAAATCCTTAAAAGAATGCAATCCATATAGGGTTACCACATGATTGATTATTACGATAAATTAAACGTGCAATTAAAGAGGTGCAGTGTGTTTCACATCTAAAATATGGCAAGGTATTCGAGATGCGCAGGAGTGCATTATGTTGCACGTTCACGTAATAGGCACCCCACCGTCTTACAATGCAATATTCAAGCCGTAATGGTGGATAATAAAGAGAATAATGTTCCATAGTGTTCCGTTCGTTAGATGATGAGAAATTGTTAGCTCATCGCTTATATCACCTAATTTACAATATATTGAATTATGTAAATATAATGAAATTTACAATATAGGGGTTTATGGGAGCGAAAAATCGATATAACGAGGTCTCAATTCTGGGAAAATTCGTTTCCTCCGTGTTTCCACATATTAAATTGGTGATTGGTATTCATTGATAATTTAGACCAAGGCTGACTTATGAAGATCAAATAGCCAGTGTGTTAGCCGACGGAAATGTCAAAAGCACTCGCATACCTAGGCTAAAATGTGTGAGGAGAATGATGAGATTTGAGGAAGCGAAAGAGGTATGTCAGGACCGCGACGCTTGGCGCTCCATTCTCTCTGACTACCCCGTTGGGGATACAGCATGGAAATATGTACGTATTGATAATTTAGCAACAGAGTTTATCTTCTCAATAGCACAGTGGCTAGAGCATGGTCAGACTTTGTTTTTTTCTTTCTTTTGATGTACAATGTTCGCTTCTAGATATAAGGGTTAATGCCAAACATAAATATCTTCAGGTTATGTCCTTAATGAGACAGTCTGAGATGACGAAGCGCCAAGCATCGCGGTCCTTACATACTCCTATCACGGCTCCTCAAATCTCATCATTCTCCTCACACCCTTTCGGCTAAGTATTTTATTTTTATTTTATTTTATTTGGGAAGCTTACAGCAACGTTTACAATGTAAATCTATAAACAAAAACATTCACAATTTTGCCAATTACAAGTAATGCGAGTGCTTTTGAAATTTCGTCCGCTAACACCAGGGGGTGTCAACTTTCTATGGAGCTATTGCAGACTTTATATGGAAACAAAATGAAAGTGACAAGAGATGTAGAAAGAAAGAAGATAGAAAATACCAGGGATGTCATTACAAAATATAATTTATTGATATTATTCATCAATGTACTGATATCGATTATTGATACTGAAATTTCATTTATTTCGTTAATTTATTATAATTATTTGAGTACTACATATAAAAATGACAATAATAAAATATTTTACTTCATTGAACAAAGACGTTTATAAATAATTTCAACAAAAATAACACATTTTGTTATCGATATTAATAATCGAATAAACTACTAATTGAATTCAATAATATAGCAACCCTGTTTGATGAAATGTCAAAAACTTTACAAATCGAAAAATTTTCTTTATAACCGTCGATTATTTTTTCTATTTGTTTTTAGCTTTTCTGTGTTTCGCACGAGCTATTCTCCCCCTAATCGCTTGAGGAAACTCGAATCGGTGTGGTTGAGACTTGTGGATCAAGACAGTGACTTTTGAAAGGACAGAAAAAGTAGACATTTGTTCATAATAAATTATTACAAATTGTTGTTATTATCCACCTTTAATTGTAATCAGAACTCGTGATTTAAAATATAAAAAAATATCACTAATTCTTTTTGTTTTATTAACTTTCCAAATTCCATTACCTAGTTATCCACTGAACATATTAGTTTAGTCATCTAAGAAAATACGCTCAGAGTACTATTTAAATACCCGTAATTTTAGTTTAGGGAAGCATTACCAGATGGCGCATAGTCTACACTTTTTTTGCATGGAGTTGTAGTTCTTCTCCTTTTCATAAGTCAGCCTTGGTCTTCCTTAGCTCTGCTACCACTCACTTTTACTCTGGATATTTTCTTCGTCAGTCTTTCATCACTTATTCTTTCTATGTGCCCGAACCATTTAAGCGTGCCTTTCTTCGTTTTTACAATATAACACGGTAGTGCATACAAGGTTTCCTTAATTCAAAATTGCAAATGGCGACCCTTGTTTATTAATCATGTGCGAGAATGAAAAAATTAAATAACAGGTATTTTTCCAATTTTTTTTTAATTAGCGTTACTTAATTTATTAAACTTTGCTCTTAACTACTTTTCTTAAAACTACCTTCGCTTTTTGTCGTCGTTAATGGTATTTAGATTACCAATCAAGAATATGGCTTACATCAACAGTAATATTCTACATTCAAATCGATACCAAACAAACAGTTTTATCAAAAAGGGGACGCACAATCACCGGATAATTGAATGAACGTATCGGATTTCAATATTTGTCACTAAATGATTACATCCAAATATACCTACCGATAAGTTGTATTATAACTACAATACTAAAATTAATAAGTTACATCACTATCCTGATCGTAAAAATAGACACACACATTTTCGCCTAGGTATGCGGGTGCTTTTGACATTTCCGTCGGATAACACTGGCTATTCGATCTTCATAAGTCAGCATTGGTCTTCCTTGGCTACCACCCACTTTCGTCTGTAGATTCTCTTCGTCAGTCTTTCATAACATCTATGTGCTCGAACTCGAACCTTCTAAGTATACCTTTCTTCATTTTTACAATAATGCTCTCGTGCAACCCTGTCATACTGCGTAACTCTTTATTGTGTTGTCCACAAGGGTGACGCCGCATATATTTCTAAGAGATCGCATTTCTACTGCATTTTCCTACTTTAATGCAATTTCTGACATATCCAGGCTTCACTACCGTATTGTACAATTTTGAATAAAATAGTAGTTCAAATGTTAGGACAAAAAACATTAAAATAGGTCCGAAAGAGTATTTCTTGTTTATCATTTCTAGATTTTGCCAATTTACGTATCTGTACTTAATTCCAGTTCAGTATGTGAGCAGATGACGGAATACGTGGTCTGTGACATACGAACTGACAGCCTCATTCTATTCCCGATTGTCGTTGGATCAACCCATTGTTTAGTTCGATCAAATAATAACGGCTGAAACCTAAATTTCAGTAATGAGGCCGAATTTTTGTTTATCCATAAATATGTTTCAAACATATAAAAAAAAAGTTAATGCTCTAACCTCACGGGTTCGCTTGAAAAAATAGAAGTAAAAAAAAACATTGTTTTGTCACTGGAATGGTAAATCACATTATGACAAAAAAAGTCGCAGGAATTAAATAAAAAACAAATTAATTTACAATGGGCATTTCGTACCCAATTTTTTCTAAGTAACTTCTTACTGTCCGAAATTGTAACGGCACTCAAATTAATGTTTCTTTAACACGCTCTTGGCCGTTTTTTTTTTTATATTTCAGAAGAAACAATTTAAAATCTTCTTGATTTTAAAACGCAAGTGACGTTGGTGTAATAATACTTAGACGTCAATTTACATTATATTTGATCAGCTGCGTACGAGCATAGAATACGATGTGATTGGCTCCCAAGGTGCCCAATCGTGACGTAGAATTTGAATTTCGAATACAAATGATTAAATAAATAAATGAAATATTTCAAGCGGTGTAGAAATGGGGGCGGTGAGAATTACCAGTTTTCACTAACAATTTAGCTATTTTAGGTAACTCTTAATATAATAAGTGATTCATTAGTATTGTTTTCACCGATGTTGAAGGAAAGCCAATGGTATCATTAATCAAGTAGGAGTTCGATACGAACGTACAGAATTCCGTATGAAATTTATAAAATGATAACATTCTAAGAAGCTTAATTTACTACTAGGTGGGATTCTCCCTTCGCGTTTTGTCTCTTATTTTTTCAAAGTCAAAGCAGTTCATTCAAGTAAATCCAAGTTTCAAGGTATTTTTTAACCTCAAATCTACTTTAGTTCGGTTCGAAAAGAAAACCTGAATACTGAGAAGAACCGACAAGAAACTCAGTCAGATATCATTTTTTCGACATCATTCTACAATAGTTATTTCAAATACAATATTCATAAAGCCAGTAAATTTTAATAAAAGCCAATAAATCGAATTAATAACAAATTTTAATTTGATTTCATTTGGTTTATTGATTTAACTTGATTTAATTTAATTTATGTAATTATTACAAAAAATGGAAGTGATTATAATTACCTACTAACGATGTTCGCGACTAATTCTTGTAAGGCGTCATAAAAATAATGAACAATATATTAATTTATATTAGTCTGTCCACTTCGCTAAGGACACTGCGTGATGTATCATTAAATTTATGTTTTATTTTTATTTTAGTTGTATTATTACGTACAAAATAGTTTAATATTATATAGAGATAGTTTATAGTGAAAGAAATAGATAGGAGAAAGAGCGATAGATATAATCGCTATAAATATTATCACTTTGGTCGTCGCTAGTTGTGTACAAACGGGCGACCAATCAGAGAGCTCGATTTAATACAGAGGATCTTGCAAAGGCGTTGTTGATCAAGAGTTGGAATGATCCTCAGACATAAATATAGCCGCTTAACGGCCAGGAAGGCATCATACAACAAGTGCACCGCCTCACGGAACACATCCTGGAGGGCCTTAACCGCCCGAGTCGCACTATAGGCACGGGGGCCCTCTTCTTCGATGTAGCGAAGGCGTTCGACAAAGTCTGGCACGCCGGGCTGGTGTACAAGCTGCGCCGGCTCGGCGTGCCCGACGATCTCGTACGCATAGTACGGGACTTTTTGTCAGACCGCTCCTTCCGCTATAGAGTCGAAGGGGTGCTCTCCTCTCCCCGCCCCATCAGGGCAGGCGTCCCACAGGGCTCCGTTTTATCGCCCACGCTCTACTCGCTCTACACAAACGACGTCCCCAAAACCCCCGGTGTAGAGCTCGCCCTATTCGCGGACGATACCGCTCTGTTCACATCAGACCGGAGTCGCCTCAGAGTCTCCCAACTCCTCCAAGTCGCGGTCACGAGCCTAGGCGAGTGGTTCCGTCTTTGGAGAATCGAAGTCAACTCCGAGAAAAGCGCCGCAGTGTATTTCTCGAGGGGAACGACGACCAGCCGCGCCCGCCGCGCTAACACTCTCAGAACAATCACACTTTTCGGCCAGGATATCCCTTGGACTAGGAAAGTCAAATACTTAGGAGTCACCCTTGACAGTGCCATGACCTTCGGCCAACACATCAAAACGGTCCGCGACCGCGCCGCGTTCGTCCTCGGTCGTCTCAACATGCTCATTTGCGCTAAAAGCAAAATGTCCCTCAGACATAAAGTTACCTTATATAAGACGTGCGTCAGGCCTATCATGACGTACGCCAGTGTAGCATTCGCTCACGCTGCGCGCTCTCACATCAACTCCCTCCAAGTTATTCAGAATAGGTTCATGCGCAGGGCTACCGGTGCCCCTCCTTACGTGCGCAACGTAGATCTGCACTACGACCTAGAATTACCCTCTATAACTCAATATCTAAAAGAGGCGTCCCAACGCTTCTTTCACCGTTCCTCCTTACACCCGAATCCCTTAGTGGTCAGGGCGTCATCGTACACCCCCGAACGCCGCGTCCGCAAACGCTATCGTAGACCTAGACATGTGTTAGGCGACAGCGACGACGACATTACACGTTCGAACTCGAACATGCCAACCTACACACTACGAC
The DNA here is from genome assembly GCA_907165235.1 of Zeuzera pyrina. NCBI lineage: Eukaryota > Metazoa > Arthropoda > Insecta > Lepidoptera > Cossidae > Zeuzera > Zeuzera pyrina. The sequence goes on along the minus strand of OU015645.1, from coordinate 11,032,939 downwards.
CGCACCGCCCCCACCGGCGGAGGCGAGGACGACCCCCGCGACACCCGTAGGGTCTCACGTTTAGAAGCTCGATCACTTAGCTCTACACGCACACACGCGGGCCTTAAGCCACATTGTAAACTGCCACGCGGAACACTAGGCACACTAACCGGCCCTCAGCCGTCTCGCCGGCCGGGTCCGCTAGAGGCCCGGCCCTCACCCGAATAGGAAGCCCGTTAAGATGCACGCAGGTGCGGAAAGCTCCCCTGGTGACGCCTTGAGCCCGAGGTCCGCCCTCCATACGAGGCATCCCTCGGCTGGAGGAACCCTCAGGCGGTCGACCATCTGGCAGGGCGCCTTCAGCGCTCGCCCCAACGCGACCTGTGACGCTGTAAAAGCCACTAGGGCTAACAGCAAAGAGGGGTTTTGTTTAGTCGGTTCGAGTCCGACACTCCCCAGTCGGCGTAGAGTCCGGCTGGGTAGCCCGCGGGGGTTTCATTTCGCCTCTCAGAAACCAAAAAAAAAAAAAAAAAAAGGAAGGCATTCCGCTTTCGCTTACGGATCGAGCAACAACACCTGGAGAGGAAGAAAAACAGAAGGCTCGCCTTTTCATTCCGGCTTGAACACCTACCTACAACTTTTGAGGGTATGCGGTGGGTTTTTGAAGGGACCCATGCATAAACGATTTATGGCCATATGGCCATTAAATAAAAAAATATTATTATTATAATTTTCTGGAGATGTATTAGATTCGAAGTTTTGTTAATATTTTTCCTATAAACTTTAACTTTTAAAATATTATTTCCTGAAATTTTTTGAATTCTAGCTTATTAGGTGATCACCGAATTCTAGGACCAGTAATTTCAGACAAGAAAAGCAGGAATATTTAAGTCGACTTTAATTTGTGTTAGCCTGTTTCTTTGGGTTGTGTTAATTCATTTATCACTCTTTCAAAACTCTGAAAAGAAACACCTTGAACACTGATTATTATCTGGCACGTTTTTTAAATAATCGGAATTCATAGATTATTTTAATAAATAACAATTAGTATCGTTATCGTAATGGCCGAGTCATTACATCTCTCGTCAACATTAATCATATCTTTTCCCTATCGAGATGGATAGGACATGAAGGTGCAATATAAGCCACTTTTAGCCATAAGTATTTGAGGTAGAAGTAAAAGTGAAACGTGATCTTAAAGGAGTTAAGATTATAAGCAGCCTGGCACCTTATATTGAAAGCACGGACCAGTAAGTTATCAGGAGACCACACTCTGAGGTAGTTGACGTCGAAAAGCTTTGTGACATCTCTTTACCCTTTGTGACACCTCTTTATCTTTCCTCTTTTGCTGTTAGTATATCTATAAACTATCGGCAGGTCGCGTCTTCGACCGGGTTAAATACATAGTATATAGCCTATAATGTGTCTTTCAAATAGTGAAATATTTTTTCTAATAGGCGCAGTGGTTCCGGACATTGCCCTCTACATATAAACAAACCTACGAAATCCGCTCTCTCTCTTTATAATACTAGTATAGATAAAGATAGCAATCTTATGTATACACTAGTGGTAGTAGTAGGTGTGTTTTCAAGTTATTTTCAGGAGTTAGAATGAAACAGAAATGATACGTTATGGATCAAAAGCTACTCAAGGTCACATAATTTTTCTTCAACTACTTTCTCAGTGAACGGTATCCAGCTAGGTTCCAAGATTCTTGATTGAAAAGTTTCCTCATCGGGACTTTTTGGCGGGAACGGGAGAAGTGAGGTTATCATTTTATTTAAATTTTCATTTTTCTACATTTTTGACAGTTTTAAAGTACAAAAGTGATAGTATATTGTGTTTTAAAGTTCTGTATAAGTGAAAAGAATGGATTAGGTCTAAATAAACATGTGTAGCTGAAGATTTCGCGCTCTTCCAAGAAGTCCTATTAAACTTCAGTAAAGCCTACTATCACTTTACTGGAGAAGTTACATGATAAGAAAAAATTAATTTACTTGTGTTTGTCATGAATTATAACAATACTGTGACGTGTGCATTTCATTGCCTAACTGTTTAACTCATTAAACGATTCTACTTATTATTACGTGACATTGGCAAATGCGCTAATCTGTGCCATGAAGAAAGGAGAAGTTTCCTCGTGCAACATAGGTTACTAGGGACACGATTTTCATTTTTGGGTAACTGCATTCGTTTTTATAATAAAGTTCCTAAGAAAGTCACTCAATTAACAGAAAATGTATTTAGATTAGTTATAAAACCTACATTGATTAGACAATAACATAACATATCTTCACGCCGTATCCCCAACGAGGTAGTCAGAGAGGACGGAGCGCCAAGCGTCGCGATCCTTACATACTTCTTTCGCTTCCTCAAAACTCATCATTCTTCTCACACATTTTCGCCTAGGTATGCGAGTGCTTTTGACATTTTCGTCGGCTAACACTAGCTATTTGATCTTCATAAGCCAGCCTTGGTCTTCCTTGGCTTCTTTTACCACTCACTTTCACTCTATAGATTTTCTTCGTCAGTCTTTCATCACTCATTCTTTCCATGTGCCCGAACGATCTTAGCATTCCTTTCCTCATTTTTTCAATAACACTGTCGTGCAACCCTGTCACACTGCGTATCTCTTTATTGCTTATTTTGTCTGCAAGGGTGACACCGCACATATTTCTAAGAGATCGCATTTCTACTGCATTTATCTTACTTTCACTCGATTTCGGGCATATCCAGAACTCACTACCATACAATAAAGTTGGCACCAACACCGCATTATGTATGGCCATTTTGGCTGAGTTAGATATATTCATACTGCTTACTAATGCGGACATAGCACCGTTCACTTTATTGCCGGCTGCTACCCGTCTCTCCACATCCAACTCACATCTTCCAACCCTCGAAAACGCACTCCCCAGATCTTCTCTGCACATGCATTTACTGGCTCTCTGAATATCGTATTTTAATAAACCTTTTGTAAAATGATGTTGAAAATATTTTCCCTGGCCGAGTTTCTTGTCGGTTCTTCTCAGTGTCCAGGTTTTTTTTTCTCTTCTCTCTTTGAACCGATGTAAAGTAGATTTGACGTTCAAAAATACCTTGTAATTGGGTTTACTTAAACAAATTGATTTGACTTTGACGATTATTGTTTTGATGTGCTAGTCCAGTTTAACGTATAACTCGATGAGTTGTTCAAATATTTTTACATACCTACATACATATACTGACGTTGTACCCCTAACGGGGTAGTCAGAGTGGACGGAGCGCCAAGCGTTGTGGTACTTACATACTTCTTCCGTTCAGGCGTAAGTTTGAGATTGGGCGCTTTCATAATTTATCGTAGGACGTTTTTATCGTCACGTTTTTACTGTTCATGATACAATAGGTAAGCAAAATGCTTCCCTATTGTGTCGTAGAAAGATGCTTGTTCAACGTCCACGGCATGACGTCATCGTGGACAGAAATTTAAAAGCGTCTTCATACAAATGCAACCCTATTGCATCGTGCACGATAAAATCATGGCGATAAAAAGGTTCAACGGTACATTAGAAAAGCGGTACATGGAGCACTCAACCTATAGAGCGGCAATGTCATATATTTTGTATGAAAACAATTTACCTCTCAACACAGTTACGGTTACTGTATTCTGTTTTATAGTTCGATTATTTGCTGTTTTTGCCACACCACCGAATAGAACAATAAGCCTTTACATATTTAAATATTTGGAATATACAGAGATGTACCTCGTGTGTTCATAAGTCTTGAGACAAAGTAAAAATAAAATATTTTTAGAGCAATGTTAAATATTCATTAATTGTGTACATAAATTATAACTACTGACATCTAGATTTAAATATAAAAATAAGTCATTCAAAATGGCCGCCTTTGTTTTTAATGCAGGCCTTCAAACTCGTGGACCATTCATCTATAGCGGCACGAATCTTTTCAATTGGAATCCGTTTTGATTCCTTGATAAGGGCTCGCTTGAAAGAATCCAGGTTTGGGTGAGACTTTCTGCAAGCCCTTAGCTCCAATTCAATCCATAAAGATGATCCAAAGGATTCAAGTAAGAGCTCGACGACAGCCTATCTTCGCTCCGAATGAAGCCTGACAAATTGGTCTCCAGCCAACGTTGGGTAGACTTATCTTTATGGGAGCGTGCAGAGTCTTGTTGGAAAAGCCAGTATTTTCCGGCGAATAGCGTATCACTAATGTGCTGTAGTGATACGTAATGATTTAACCACCGCTTCCAATATGTCAGTTTGGTAATTATGTGCCTTCTTCACCTTGACGCCTTGCAAAAATGAAGCTAAGCGACCCCTTGGTAGGAAACCCCTACCAAACCATCACACTTGCCAGATGATTAATGCGCTTCAAATTAATATTTTCTGATATACATTTGAATGAGTAACATTCGAAATTTAAAATTTAAAAATCACTTTATTTTTAAATTGTTTATAGAAATTCGTCTCAAAAACTTATGAACACACGAGGTACACACAGGTCCAGTATTGGTTATGTACTGCTTAATGCGAGCAGAGAGTAGATATTCGTTAGTGTAAATAAAGTGAGCAGTGGTGGACAAGATGGTTCGATATTTCGTCTCTATAGGTTGAGTGCTCCATGAAGAGGCAATTGTATAGCGGCTAGGTCTCTACACGTTCGCCTAGTGAGGGGATCAATGGTGATATTGTGTTCATAAGCTGTAATAAATATTTATAAATGGTATAAAATGAAGCTGCAATCCGTGCATTTGCTTAAAGCTTTTTAACCTTCCGAGTGTATTCACCATCATATAGAACATTTATCGAGGAATGTATATACATATATATACATACATACATACATACAACACATCACTTTTTTTTACAAAAGTCGAGATATGTTAATGGTTTGTAATCAAGACCCTGTGCGAAGCCGCGGCAGGTCACCAGTAAAACAAATATCTGCTTCGAAGTTGAATGACCTTTTTGTTAAAAAAATCAATTACGTAGTAATGTACAACTTCGTTATCTCCGCTGATAACCCTCGAGGTTACTACGCGTATCACTACAGCACATTAGTACAGTTCAGAGTTTGAGATAGCTTGATATCTGCGCACGCGCAGTGTTACTTGTTTGTTCTTACATGTTTGACAAGATGATTTGGGGATGTTGAATTTATGATATGACGTTGTAATCGAAAATCATTTTTATTCAGTTAAACTAAATTATTACGCAATTTTACGTCAATTCTGTCTATAGTACATTTTGTTTGACATTTATTCTATGGTAAGTTTTGCTTGATATTTGTACACGCGCAGGGTTGCTTGTTTCCTTACATGTTTAAAAAATTATTAAGCGATGTTCAGCTTGACTTGGGGGTCATTTGGGGAAGCACACTCGTCATGCCCCCTGCCACCCCTTTTCAGGACTGCTATTCCTATTCTGTGGCGCACCTTGCGGGACGAAACTAACACAGAAGTCGTGCTCCGAAAGCGATAAGCACCAGTTTCATTTCCGCTAGTGTAAACAGCGATTCGGTGTTGGGGACCGCGACCCAACACGCTGTGTACTTCGAAGCGGGAGGTGGAGGGAGGAGTGAAGAGTAGCTGCGTGGAGGATGTTCAACTTTTAACATGATGTTGTAACAAATTCAAATAATCTTTATTCATTTAAAACACACTATGGTCTGTTCAAAAATTTATGTTATATAAACTTTTGAAATGATAGGTGGATGGAAATTTTATATTTGACTTTACGTCATACCACAGACATTACATTTATACAAGGTTATTTGAAAAATACAACCTCTTAGTACAAAATACCTGTCATTTTATCTAACAACTTTTGTTCTGCGAGTTTTTTCAAAACTTAATACGTTCGTCAGAAAATTTTTGTTAAGTTTTGTTGTACTGTCTGAAACGTAATTATTCTGTGTACGTATTTCCAATGGTACAGTGCAAGCGCACCAGCCTCAGCGCCGCGCCGCCCCCCGCGCCCTCCACGCTTCAGCAACCGGGTAGAGTAGGTGCCGTTTTCAGAAACATTTAAGTAGTGTATGTATTTTTATTTTTGTATGAAAGAAAAACTTATGAATTTTTGAAAAGTTGTAGAACAAAAGTTATTGGGCTATAATGTTAAATACAAAATACTTAGAGGTAATTAGTATTTTTAAATTAACCCTACATTGAATTTAAAAGAAAATTTAAAAGAAACATAACATGTGCTAATTGAGACGAATCCAATAATTAAACATTAAAATCAATTATTAAGTGATTTTGGTTCTGCGAGCTGGTGAACATAGGTAAATACCCTGCTTAAATTGTAACTCTCTCCTTTTTACTTTGTCGTAGTTGGGTAAAAACTAAACATTTGTTCTTGTATGTTTCTTATTATACTAATTGTGACGTGCCAGTGATAGCAAGTTCGGAGACCGAGCGATAAACTTTGCAATAATTGCCATTAAAATTAATAATAGAATTCAACAAATCGTGTTATCACACAGATAGGAAAGTTCATATGTAAAAGTATTGGTATAATTAACATAATAAATTGACCCAGATGATGATAAAGACAAATGCAGAAAACCGGCCAAGCATAAGTCGTCCGTGGGTAGGACTGCGCAAGTACGTTCTGCGCAATTAATGTTCCCAAAAATGACAACAGTCAAATGAAACATTTTTGGGTAACTGTGTTCGTTTTTATAACAAAATTCAGCAAAAAATTACACAAGTCACGGAAATGAGATCTACAAGTCAGGTCAAAGTCAAAGTCAAATCAATTTATTCCAGTAAACCCAATTAGGTATATAGTTTTTTGAACGTCAAATCTACTTTAGTTCGGTTCGAAAAGAAAACCTGGACACTGAGAAGAACCAACAAGAAAAACAGTCAGCTATCATTTTTTCAACATCATTTAACAATAGGTTTATTAAAATACTAAGCGACCTCGTTCGCGCGAAGTTCAAAGACACATAATATCTTTAAAAATTATAGCCTATGTTCTGATGTATGAGCTATATTATTGCAAAGTTTCATTAAAATTCATTAAGCAGTTCTTGCGTGAAAGAGAAGAAACAAACATCCATACATCCATCTTCACAAACTATCGCGCTTATAATATTAGTAGGAAATAGGATGTACAATGTTCAGAAAGCCAGTAAATTCATGTGCAGAGAAGATCGTTTCCAGACTATTGTTTTGTCTTCAACGAAATCGTTTATTTTATAGTATTATTTTCTAATCAATGTACGTTTTATAACAAATCTAAGGGCGAATTGCACCAACTATTTAAACACGATTTAAAAAACTTGCTTCTCGCTTGCACTAACTATTAAATTGTTGGTGCAAGCGAGTTGCCAAATCCTTAAATTGAGTTTAAATAGTTGGTGCAAGTCACCCTAAATCTATTTTCTGCTAATTTAGGAAACGAATTTTTCTAAATAGGCTCATAGTTTGGGTATTATTGGGACTTTCCAAGTCTGTTGTGTACTATTAGTACGAGCCTAGTGATTAGTTTGGGATCACACAATTTGTGTAATGTTTGGAGTATTATTAATATAAATCAGAAATCCGAGTATGGCAGTGTCAGACGACAGTGTCATTGTGAAAATGAAGAAAGGAATGCTAAGATGGTTCGGGCACATGGAAAGAATGAGTGATGAAAGACTGACGAAGAAAATCTACAGCGCGAAAGCGAGTGGTAAAAGAAGCCAAGGAAGACCAAGGCTGACTTATGAAGATCAAATAGCGAGAATGTTAGCCGACGGAAATATCAAAAGCACTCGCATATCTAGACGAAAATGTATGAAGAGAATGATGAGATTTGAGGAAGCGAAAGAAGTATGTAAGGACCGCGAAGCTTGGCGCTCTGTCCTCTCTGACTACCCCGTAAAGGATACAACGTGAAGTATGTATGTATGTGTAAATCAGAAATATATTGAAATATTTATGAACATTGCGGTTAAGGTGTGAATTAAAAAAAATTAGAATTGCTTTATATTTGACATTTTTTTATCTATATATAGGTAGAGACGAAGAAGTTAAATACATTTTTCTCCTCTGTCAACCAATTTTTTTTTGTTTAGTTGCTTTATTGATATCAATAAAAAAAAATTTGGAAACAGTTATATTCACTAACAGTTCCGTCCATGAAGCGAAAGCTTCGAATCCCTTTTTAAGAACATTGCGCGTACGGAAGAGTGTGAGATTTAGCATGGTTTTACGTTCATACTGCCAATGTCAAAAAGACTGTCAATATCAAACTCATAATAGTTTGTGATCACATACATGTAACCTCCTTGGATCAAACAATAGCACAGAGTAGAGATTGTCGTCGAAGAATTTATATAATAAGTTCAGTTTATATTTACGGCCGAATTTGGACCATCGGGCGACCTCTAACATGAATAAAAGCTACACAATAAACTTTGTTCAGCAGTTCGTAATACAACACAACGCGCATTATAAGAAAATCACTCGGTTGTTTCTTTTATTTCTTTAAGATTCTTCTAAGTGATTCTTAAATAAAAATCACAGTATAGTCAGGGTTAGAAGCACTAGGCATTGTCTATAGAATGTCTAGGTAGAGGCCCGTTGTGTTAGAAATCTCGTTGCTGCAGAAAACTCGGACGAGGCCAATCGCCTATTCGATGATAATGTGAAACTAGTATAACGTGCAATGGTTTACTTAATATTTTATATTGGACGCAAAATACAATATTCGGTCAAGTGCGAAGTCGCCTCTCACAGAAAGGACTTTGTACTACATGGACAAGATAATACAATAATAATATTTCACACAATCACACTAAATCGTATGACATCATTGAGAATGAGTTTTACTATGTATGTAAGGTTGCCAATCATACTTTATAATAACGTATCCGACTTCAGCTTTGATAAATATACTTTATAACTAATTGACTAATTATTGTACTGTACTATTTATCGACACTTAATAAAGTAAAAACATAACGTACACACGATTAAACTGATTATTTATTAATTACTGAACGCAACCTTAGATGTCAGATGTGACAGATGACATCTGATCTTTCGCAGATGTCACTGTCGACGAAATTACGTGTAATAAGTTCGTTGTTTGTTTTTGAAGAAATCTTGAACAAACCCCAGTAAACATCTCATAATCGTTTTAAATTGCATAAAATAAGTAATTCTGATAGTGACACATCAGTCGCTCCTAAAAATTCAAAAATAATTAAATTAAGTGTCATGAAACTTTCAAAGAACACAAAAAATTGTTAAGATGTGCGAAAATTATCCAAAAATATGTATTCAAGAGAATAAAAACATAAATTTGAAAAATACTTTTTTTGTCTTTTATGTACTTTAAAAAACATATCTTCACGCCGTATGTCCAACGAGGTAGTCAGAGAGGACGGAGTGCCAAGCGTCGCAATCCTTACATACTTCTTTCGCTTCCTCAAATCTCATCATATGTACTTTATTTTCTCCTATTTTAAAAATTCGATATGTTATTTTTCTCAAAAACCGGACCGGTGATTAATTGTAATAAAAAATTAGTATCACGTGTGAAGATTGCGTATCTATTATTTTATGACCGTAAAATGCACATTTCGTGGTAGATTTACCGCCACTATACAAATTACATTACACAAATTCTCGTTTTGACAGCAGATATCGCGCGATATTGGCTGTCGCATGCTGTCTGCAAGTTACGTAATAACTGTGCCGGATGGACGCCGCAATAGACGCTACGACCCTTGATATAGACCTTACGACCTAATTGGTGTTTTTAATAACAGGTTTCCATTTCTAGCACTGCATTCAAACGAATGCAGTTTAGGGTAGTCAGAGGACGGAGCGCCAAGCTTCGCTGTCCATACATCCTTCGCCTCGTCAAATCTCATAATTCTTCTCAGACATTTTCGCCTAGATATACAGTGACATTTTCGTCACACTCTGCTATTTGATTTTCATGTCTTCCTTGGCTTCGACTACCACTCACTTTCGCTCTGTAGACTTTCTTCGTCAGTCTTTCATCACTCATTCTTTCCATGTGGCCGAAGCATCTAAGTATTCCTTTCTTCATTTTTACTATAACACTGTTGTGCAACCTTCTCATACTATGTCTCCTCATTGCTTATTTAGTCGACAAGGGTGACAGGGCATGAATTTCTATTAATATATGCATACTTTCTAAAAACAATCGATTTGATTAATTTTGGGAATATCTGTCATAACGTCATGACCAAGTCTATAAAGACTTCGGGTCTCCAAACCACAAATGCCACCTTTCTTTTGCGCTGTCAGTCAGCTTCAACGTCAGCTAATCTTAGTCCTCGGCTCGCATGAATCGCATATGATTAATATTGATGTAAGCAACGGCTTAAATACGTGACTGACCAAATTTGGAGGGTTCATAGTAACACGGATTGAAGGCAGCGCTGGATTGATTCACAGTTCAAAATCGTATTTGACTTGTGGCGCAAATGATGGCGTGGAAGCGATTAAGAATTATTCGACATTGTTAATTTGCTTTCTCATTCAACACCTTCCCGTTATCCTCACTAAGACATCTGTTTTAGTCACCTGCCTGCCCACGCTTCTGCGACCCGTTCTCTAAATCAGTACCTATACTCGTTTCGTAAATAATGTGCAGTACAACACAACTTAGATCGGCAAAATTCGTAAAAACCAATCACTTTCGATTTACACATTCCATAGAACTCGCAACTGCGTCTACGTAAACATCATTTTCGCCTAAAAGAGTAATAAACATTGGTGTTTTGAAGTCGCACTCAATTAGGTAGTGATAGGTGTTTTACCGATGCTACATCCAAATTGTGTCGTACTGCACATTATTTACGAAAAGAGTATAGGTACTGATTTGGAGAACGGGATACAGAAGCGTAGACAGGCAGGTGACTAAAACCGATGTCTTAGTGGTAAGGTATTGAATGAGAAAGGTCTAGAACAATGGCGTGTATGGCAAAAGGCCTACACGGAATATATTTACATTGTCGGAAATATTTAAAATTTTCTAAGTCCAGGTTAAAGGAGGGGGTAGGAAGAATGAGAAAGAGTGATCTCATGTGGGAGCCGTTTGCCCGTTTTCTTTTCAACCAAATTTAAATTAAATTTAACCTGAATCGCTTCCTCTCATGACTTGTTGGCTTTGTAAGGGACACAAATCGTTACAAATATGGAAGGATAGCTGAATAACGATTGCACGCGAAGCGCACTCATGATTGGCTGTGTAAATAAATTTAACAAAAATGAATCTAACAGTGTCGATGAAAATGAGTTACATTACCCTCATTTTCAAGGCCCCAAAATCAACTAAGAACGCCTATACGGTGTTGCTAACGTCGAAGTTTTTCGCTCCTATAGTGGTCTAAAAATGCCCTAAAATCAAAGTACTAAGCTAATATTAGCTAATGCCCGCGCCGTCGCCGTGGAATTAAAAAAAAGGAGCCTACGTCCTTCCCCAGGGCTTAATCTATGTCCGTTCTAAACATCCAAATCGGTCAGACAGTTTAGGAGGAGAATTACAATAAACAAGGTGTTACAAAAATACCCTATACTACCGAAAGGTTGAGGTACCCATGAAACTGAACAACTTTCGCCAAGGAACATAAGTCGAAACATGAAAACAAATTTTGGACCTCTCATACTAATTTCATCAGCTGAGCGTACATTTTGTATGAGAGGACAAAAATTTATTTTCATATTTCGATTCATGTTACTTAGGGAAAGTTGTTCAGTTTCATGGGTAGGTACGTCAACCCCCTTTCGGTAGTATAGGGTATTTTTGTAACATCTTGTATATAAATAATTGAAGGTCATTTCAAACATTAAATATTTCATTACTTACTTATTTTTTATAGGAAGGGTGTTGTCGCACGGACGATTTAATTTTTACTGACCACGTAGAAGAAGCTTCAAACATGGGTACTAATACCAGTTACTACATTCTACGTGAGTGTATAACATGCTCTACGATAGTATATTACATGTTCACATAAAAACGAAAAAGAGAAATAAAATGTTATTAGAAAATAACTTGATTTGTTTGCATATGACGCCTGTAATCACGTTTCGAAAAATTAATGACATTTTGTATGTAAAGCTATAAAAAAATATGGGGTATTTAATTTCTTAAGCGTAAAATTGTACAGTTTCATGAATGAAATAGCCATCTTTCGGCTCGGAAATCATGAAAAGTTCACGGGGTACTTATTAATAACTAGTTTGGAAATATAAAATTTATTTTATCATCTAACTCTTTAATTTATAATATAACAAAAATGTTTGCGGTGCCTAATACCCAAGAGCTCGCCTCCATGAAACATGGCCGTAACACCCCAGGGGGTAGCGACACACGCTTTAAAAACACTGGTTTATTCCATCCGACCCTGAGTTTGATTGCGCGTGCGATCAGCGCTGCCAAAGCACTGTGAAGGCGCTGGCTTTGCTTCTCTAAGACGAGTTTCGATACAACGATGCTTCCAACGCATTCTGCAGCAGATTTCGAGGGCCTCGAGATGCACCGAAGAAGACCACCGCCAAAAATTTAATGAGGTAAAAAATCCTTATAACCTGGGGTATATTTTTAGGAATGTATCTCCCGCGTTATAAAAAACTATAGTTATCAACGATAATTTATTTGGATAATTTAAACGCTGATATTAAGCGTATTATAATAGAACAATTGCCAACAAAACCTGAATAGATGTTGGTTCCGCAGTCGGCGACCAATAAATCAGGTTTACGCAACCGTCGACGTGAAATATTGACGTTGTTAAAAAACTATATTGATGATACTGAAACCTACTTCGGTAGGTAAACGGGCGTTTTGCTGTTAGCGATAATCGCAGCGAAATCATTCGCTGGCGAACAACTGTATAACTAATTTAATTTTTTTTATTCATTCCTTAATTTTTTTCTATACAATGAGAAAAACAAAGAACAGCAAAATTGGGCATTGCACAACTGACTGCTTTTTTCTCTTGGACAACCACTGAAGTAGGGAAACGAATCAACATATTAAAAAGAAAATTTAAGGAAGTTAAACTTTTACAACTGTTAACGTTACATGATTATATTCATTATGAATTTTTTAAATAACCAAGAAAATGTGTCAGTATTATAATGTTTGTGTAAAGAAGTATAGAAAAAAAAACAAACATATTTTTATTGCATTACCTAAACACGTTGTTCTGCGGGAATTTGCCACTGTTTGCTGTATTACAGACTACGAACAGCTGTGTACAACTGTACTATAAGTTAGTAAGTAATTAAGATTATTATAATAAAAAGTAATCATCGATCTTAAAATCGAGATTGATTTTTCTTTTTTGTATTTTTTTAATATGTGACAATATTACTGAACAAATCCAAAAGGCGGATAAGATATTAGTGTTTGAAAGCAAACAAAACGAAAACCGTTAGGAGACTTACGAGAAAAATATATGATCCGTCTCTTTGTAAAGAAGATATCGTCACTTCGTCTTACGCTTCAAAATTGAAAATATTAAAACTTATACAAATAGGAAATGTCTAGTGTAATGGCTAGTGGTTGATATACTACTACTCCATAAAACGAACTCACATTCACATATTATATGTATATTTTATTTTCGTGTCTTAACGCTTTAGAACCTATTTTACAAATCTGTTTAGATTTTGTGGACAATTACAATATGTTCCTTACTGCCAAGAATAGCCTAGAAATAATTAAATCTAACATTTAATTCAATTTTACTGTCTATCTACGGCTTTTTATTTATTTTTATTTTGTTTCTATCATTATCTCTTTATTTTATTTTATTAAAAGCACGCGGATACCTAGGCGAAAATGTGTGAGGAGAATGATGAGATTTCAGAAGGCGAAAGAAGTATGCAAGGACCGCGACGCTTGGCGCTCCGTCCTCTGTGACTACCCCGTAGGGATACAGCATGAAGATATGTTTATGTTTTGTATTTTATTTGTATAGAAATGGAATCTGTATTAGGTATAAACAATCATTATCTTGTAAATCGTTTGTAGTTAGTTGAAATTAAAATAATAAACAAAAAGCAACCAAAATATAAATGTCTCGATTTAGTGTGCGGCCGACACAAGTGAATATTTTCGAAGTAATAATTATATCAGACAAAATTTTAAAACTAAAACGTTTTACAGAATCAAACTATTAAAAGCGAAGTCAACTTCAAAAACAAAACAATAATACATAAAAAAAATTAAATTACTACATAATTAATTAAAAAATAAAGTATGTAAAGACCGCGATGCTTAGCGCTTCCTTTCTGATTACCCCATAATGAGGACATGTACTGTACATGTATGTATGTAATAAGAAATTTATTTATTATTTACATATATAAAGTATTGAATGGGGACGACATGAAACATATTAACGTAGACCTATAGTTTCCTATGTTCAACATTTTTGTATGTAATAGACCAAAATGTTCAGTGAAATCAAATCATTAATTGTTAATGAATTTTAATTTGACTTTGAAGTTAAATAGTGAGTTACCAAGTAAGTCTACATCAAAGAACTCCTCATTGTATGCTCTGCAGGAACGTCTGATAAAACTATTTTTTACATAACATTTTTTGGATCACTATAAAAAATAGTGAGTTTTCGATGCAATTTCTTTCATGTCTACGGGGCGCCTTTAACATAATCTGCTCGAGTAATCAGGTGCAGTCAACTAAATTGTTAAGGCGACACATTGGAAATTTTGACGCCAGGGATCTTAATTTTTCCAAGTGATTACAAAACGTATGACAGTGATATTTGGTAACCTGATTCTTCATTTCATTGACTTCATTTTGACAGTTGCGATACACGGCTGGTTAACTTTTGTAATACAAAAAAAAATATAAAAGAAACCTCTTTTAAAACAGAGATTTACAATTTTCGGAGCAACGGGACGGATTTATATTTCTAAATTTTCTTTATAGTTTACTTTAAACATATTCCTCAAAATGACAGCTTGATTTTTTTAAATTAATTATAGTTTTAAAAATAAACGAAAATAACTGTTTTTTCGTATTTTTCGTAAGCGAGCGCGCACGTTTGCATAGAACAGGTCTATTTTGGATTAAATTATTGTTTATCAATGCGTCGCCTTAAATAAAATATTTAAAATGACCAGTGTTTCTAAGCCAGTGTGCAAAACTATTGAAAAATTAATTTATCCAACTTCGCGAAATGTATCGAGTTCAAACTATCGACGATATCGAACGTCGAACGAACTCCACCAGCCCCCACGCACACAAGACACTGAATTTTTACAACCCGCCGGCCGTCGTGAGAAAACTCTCCAAACTATTAATTGATAGACTAATGAATCACGCGATTAATCGACTCACTATAAATATGGCGGTTACGAGGTCAAGCATCGAATGGGATCTCAGTATACTGAGTACAGATATTTATATAAACTGTTGGGGTCTAAAACTACTAGATCTAGGCAGCGCATTTATACTTAACGGGTCCTTGGGCACGAAGGCTGTGGGGGGTGGGGGCCCCCTTGTAAGGAAATCAAAAGCGAATTGATGAATATATTCTATATATTCCACTATGTAGTGGAAAACTCTACTGTTTTAATTTTTTATTATCTAATAATATATATAAAATAATACATATTAAAAAATTATCGGTAATTAAACATTATATTTTCTCAAAGAAGTTTTATTATTTGAATGATCAATGTGTTCCACGTTCTTTGATTTTTCGAAAATGTAGGAGACAAAAAAATGGGTTATTCACTTTGTGGGGGTCCCTGGCTTGTGGGGGCCCCCGGGCAGGTCCCCAAAGTGCCCTTATGTAAATCCGCCACTGAATCTAGAATGTACTGAGAGACACCTAGTAGTAGTCGTCTGGTTCTCATAGCACAGGGAGTACCCTAGTTTGTGACCAGTTATTTGGTATGATGTATTGTTTAGGGCAATATTATTATTGTAATACACCTTAAAATAGACTTATCATGGAAATAATTAAGTATTTAGTGCTATTTGACACAGAAAAGTTAAATAATGTTGAGTGAAGTTATTCATTGAATCGGTGAATTAAATGGTATGAAATTCAAGAATAGTAAACCTTATTACATACAATTTCTAAGATAAATAAGTATTTAAGATTATGGATGGCAAATTGTAGACAGCAAAATTTTTAAGAAAAAAAATTTAAACTGACTTCGGAATAAAAACACTGAATACTACGAAATAATTTTCGTTTACTAATCCATAGTCCCCGGCGAGGTGCCTAGACAAGTCGTAAAATTGTCATAAACGCTAGTAGAATAGAATGACAAATACCACGTTATCTAGCGTAACGAATATTAAATTGGTAGTCAAACGTTATTAACTTTCTATTCAATCAAACGAAATGTCAAGTCGTGTGAAAACCGCCATATAAAACGTAGCTAAGTGGCGCTTTTGACAAGCAATGACGCCAGCAAGAGTTTCGACTGTGCCCCTCAGAGCGGCTAGCCAAATGTCGAACGAAAGGTACAATTGAAACGCTTGCTGGCGTTATTGCCTGTCAAAAGTGTAACTTATCTACGTTCTATACGGTGTCACACGCACGACTTTACGTTTCGTTAATTGTAAAAACATTTTGTTAGGCAAACAATTACAATTGTAATTGTTTTTACAATTACTTTGGCCAACACTGCTGGGAGTCCCCCCGTCCATTTTGTGAGACGTGACACCCATAGCACAAGTCCAGTGCTTAATTTGGGGGCATACGTATGTATGTAATTGTCTAAGCATTATTGTTATTTCTTTACATCAATTCATAAACTACAATACGATAACGATAAATTAAGTAGCCAGTGTTAATTGACGGAAACGTCAAAAGTTGTTAGACACTACTTTTTACATAAAAAAAAAAATCCACGGTCTTCCGTCTGTGCTCAAAGGACCAACCCAGCCCAGGGTCCCCGAGCTAATAGGGCCCCAAAATACCTAATTCCATATATGGATAACGAATAAATGACGGTAACATGTCGCAGCGAGCGACGAATAAGCCACAATGGCCGCTTTTTGTAAAAGCTTTCTGTTGAACGATGTTATCGCCACGGTTTTACCATTCGCGATACAATATGGATGCAAAATGTATGCAGTTATATGAAGAGACTTTTATATTTCCGTCGACGATAACGTCCACGACATGATATTATCGTCGGCGAAAAAGCGTCTCATTCCGGGACATAATAGGTAAGCATTTTCTTTACCTATTGCATAGACTCAGGTGACATTCCGGAAATTCATTTCATGTGATGAATTCCTGAAATCTTTAGTTATTTGCCGCTCCAAAAACTACCAATCGACACGTGTTTTGCCTCTCAACGAAGCAACCTCAAGATATTGCGGAGATCAAACTCGGTCAGCTAACCAGTACCGAATTAACTAATGAGTCAGCTGCACGACTATTTATACCAATTACCATACCCACGACCAGAGAGAGTCCACCAATCAGAGCTCAACACTAATAGACCCACCCACCTAATTTGGTTGAATCAGTAATTTATTTAATTTAAACTCAATTGTCAAATGTAAAATATGTTTTAAAAACAGTTTCAAAAAAATTTAAACTCAATTGTCAAATGTAAATAGTACAAATAGCCGTGCAGCTGACTCATTTATTGATTCAGTGCTGGTTACCTGGCCGAGTCTGATCACTGGAATATCCTGAGGATTCAGTGCTGGTTAGCTGGCCGAGTCTGATCACTGGAATATCCTGAGGATTCAGTGCTGGTTAGCTGGCCGAGTCTGATCACTGGAATATCCTGAGGATTCAGTGCTGGTTAGCTGGCCGAGTCTGATCACTGGAATATCCTGAGGATTCAGTGCTGGTTAGGTGGCCGAGTCTGATCACTGGAATATCCTGAGGATGCTTCGTTAAGAGGCGACACACGTGTCAATTGATGGTTTATGGAGTTTGAGCGGAAAATAGCTGCTGAATATTTAGGAATTCATCGCATGATATCGTATCGTTGGCGGTAAAATTGTGGCGATAAAATCGTTCAACGGTACATTATAAAAGCGGCCAATTAATACCGAAATTGAATTTATAATACTATTTATTTATTTATTTAGAGAAATCAACAGCTATATATACTAAAACATTTTCCAATATTGTGTAACATAAATGTACAGGCCAATTAAAGATTTCTACAATAAAAATAAAAAAGGAACAAACGATAAGTAGTCTATGCATGAAAAAATTAAAACTAATAATAAATACAGACATCATTAATATACATATAGTCATAAAAAGTACAAAAGATACAAATTGATTCATAAACACAAGGCATTTTGGATAAGAAAATCTATCGATCACGTGCGAGCGCATCCACGAGCGAAAGAAAAAAAAAAAAAACAAAAAAAAAAAAAAAGTGCATGCGATGTACCGCTTAAATGTGCATATATATAACGTATATACTATAATAACGTATGTACTAATGTCAAAAGTATTCGCATACCTAGGCGAAAGTGTGTAAGGAGTGATGAGATTTGAGGAGGCGAACGAAGTATGTAAAGTCAAATCAATTTATTCAAGTAAACCCAAATGGAAGGTATTTTGGAACGTCAAATCTACTTTAGTTCGGTTCAAAAAGAAAACCTGGGCACAGAAGAACCAACAAGAAACTCAGTCAGGTATTATTTTATCAGTATTGTGTATTTCATATCGCATGTAAGGACCGCGATACGTTGCGTTCCGTCCTCTCTGACTACTCCGTTAAGGATACAGGGTGAGAATATTTACAAACAGTTCACAAACTATGCTACTGGGTCTACAGCCAATCCACGCTCCAAAGTTTATGGGGGGAATAATAACCGCCTTGTTTGATGCTAAGTTCTGACTGTCGTGATATATTATGAATGTTCATGTGAATGTTCTGAAGAAATGCAGAATACGTAACGCGTTTTTGGGCCCCGTCGTTGGGTAAGTAGGTGCTCCCTAACAATATCGAGCATGAGTAAATACTGTGGATTTTGTATCGACTATTAACTATAGCGAGACACTTGTATAAACAATATAAAATAAACTGCTTCATTTTTAGATGGGATACTAGACTGCTAAGTTCACTTTTTACAGTTAACAAATATTATGCCACTGGCTTTACACTGCTACTTCGTGTACTTATTTAAACATACTAGAGGTCCTCCGGTGGTCGAAATTCGAGCGTAAACATAAATATAAACTTATTAAATTTTTTTTCTTTCTTTATGTCATGGCGCACAGATTAGCGCATTTTCCAATGTCACGTATTAATAAGTAGAATCACAAATTATTATTTTTTATCGTAAAACTCCTCCAGTAAAGTGATAGTAGGCTTTACTGAAGTTTTAAAGGACTTCTTGGAAGAGCGCGAGAACTTCAGCTACACATGTTTATTTAGACTTACTCCATTCTTTTCACCTATACAGAAGTTTAAAACACAATATACTATCACTTTTGTAATTTAAAACTCCCAAAAATGTAAAAAATAGAAAATCTAAGTAAAATGACAACCTCACTTCTCCCATTCCCGCTAAAAAGTCCTTATTAAATATTGTATATTAAAGACGTAAAGAAAAATCCCGAAAATTACGGGACTGGAAAACCGTCGAGATCCCGGGATCGAATTCTCTATATGTAACCCTCGAACCACACTTGATTCAGAGTTCGACTCGCGCTTGGCTGTTTTTTTTTTTATTATTTGTGAATATAGACCTTCAAGAAACAAGCCTACTTTTTCCTTAAAGGCCGGCAACGCACTTATCCGCGGACGTTGCGGGTGTCCATTGGCGGAGGTGATCACTTTCCATCAGGTGACTCGCTCTGACTACCCCGTTAGGGATACAGCATTAAGATATGTATATATGTAATCATAATCGTCGATTATTAAGCACAATAATCGTAATCATAATCGTTTTAAGTGATAATTGTTCCATCACTAGTATTAATTACACTTCTTTGAAAATAAAATTCTGTGTTAAGCGAATATTTGAAATATTTAAGTACTTTAACTCGTACCCCTTGCATTATATTATACTGTTATTTATTAGAGCTATTTAATATTAATATATGATGGACCAGCCCTATATTAGATAATTGATGTGGCCTCGTTCTAAATAAACTGTTTCATATGATTATCATTTAATAGACATGCATTATAATATACCTTTATACTATATCCCAATTGCAACTAGTCATAGAATTACTCATATTACCTATTGGTTTCGTTCAAATATCAAATGCATTATACTTTGACTTAATATGGAAAACCGTTAGTTTACAGACATAATACAACGCCTTGTTCTATCCGGATAGACAGAGAATCATGACTCAATAAAACCATATGTTGAGGATAATTCTTTACGTATTAGAGTTTACCATGATGCAGAATTTTTGATACCCATGGAAGAGATAATTTTAAGTGCTCACATCTGCAGATGCTGATGATGCCGAGTTTTTTAAGAGATATTCAATTTAGGTATTATATTATATATTATACAGAAATAAATAAAAAGGGGGAATTTTTTAATATCTTTTGTGGCAAAATTAAAAATTGGTGCATAGATCTATAAGGGGCTTCGATCATATATAAAAACAAGATACACAATCAACGCTCCAAAAATGTGCACTCAAACGAGTATTTGAGTGCACTTTCGTTTTAGTAGTATTCGAAATCTCTAACAGCAAACATGACAAAGTGTAAAAACGAGACGTTCTAGACGTGTTGTTTTTACAGTTTTTAATCATTTAAATTCTTATTTTTGATAAATAAATTAAATAATTTTATTTACGTGTTAATTATTTCATTATAATAATGTTGTTACATAGCTCTTTTTTATTAAATTCGTAATCGTATTTTTCAAAAACGGCCTGACAATATATATATGTCTTAGTCTTGTCACCTTCACGTAACAAATCAAAATAACTTAAATAGAGATGAAAATGTATTACGGGAATTATACTTTAAGCAGGAAACGTAAGATTGCATTTTAATTATTTTTTTTAACAAACTTCGTTTCAATGTCATGCAAGAATCTTTTACCAGCTTTTACAACCTTATGCTTTGACGGTAAGGTCTACTTTAAATTAGCACAATATCACGGATAATACTATACGATATTAGAAACGTATATATTAATTCGGACAATAATTTGTTTAGATTTTACAGAAGATTGTGCATCCAGTTTTTTATTTGTTGATTGAAGATTTGGGGCCATTCAAGTATTATGTAAGTAGAATTTTTGTAATGATTAAATTATTTACCCCCTCTCCCTCGTCAGCAAAAGTAAGCAAAGCTCTTACCCCCCTCCTCCTCATATGCTTACGTAAACATTGGTACATGTATTTTTTAATCTGTTCTAGTTTCTTTATTGATTCATGAGCAGCAGTTATCAAGTCTAGAAATAATGAATTTATAGGCTATAGAGCAATTTAATGCACATTTAATATTTATTGTAGCAAATTATGGAGATGGTATTTAATTATTACAATCTTGATATATTAACGATTAACACGTTAATTTATTTTGTTCTATTAAAGTAGGGTTGTCATATTATGTGTTCACATCAAAATCTACAAAATTTTGCAGAAAGTGCGAAAAAATAAATAAATATTATTAACGTAATCACCATCCAGACCTTCCATCCCCATGTCATCAAAAATAAGAAAAGCAAAGACCACCCCGCCCCCTTTAGTGGTTACGTAATACTATTTCAATGGCCCCTTTTTTTTTCATGTAAGTGGGTATGCAGGTCCTACCAGACCTGTATCACTGCGACCAAAATTGATCTATTGTGATCGAATGAATGGCCCCTTATTATTATTTTTTATATCAGAGGGGGCAAACGAGTAAGCGAGTCACCTGATGGAAAGTGATCACCGCCGCCCAATGACAGCCGCAACATTCCGCGCATCACGGATGCATTGCCGGCCTTTAACGAAAGAGTAGGCTCGTTTCTCGAAGGTCCCTAAGTCGTAACGGTCCGGGAATACTGCCGCTATAAGTTGGTTCCACAAAATTGCCTTACGTGGTAGAAAATGTCATCCATCCGTCCATCCAACCGTCATCCATCAAGGTGGTGGGGATAGAAGGACAGTCGATTGCCTTATACAAATAAATATAATTGAAACTGAAAAATTGTCTGTCTGATTTCGAAATAAAAGTTTTCTCATAAGCTCATATTATGTACATAGATATTTTCACATTGCCAAAACCTGAACATGTATTCTTCACATTTTCGTTTGTTTGTCTGGGCAATCTCCGAAACGAAGACTTTTCAGGGAGTAATTACTACTAATAGTACTTTTATCTCGGAAAATTACCAAAAACGCATTTGTAACAGTGAGGCACAGCTCAATATTTAATATACAGGCGATGTCTCTGCCTTTTCAAGTTCGAGCCGATGAATCCCGAATAAATTCAAATTACGAAAAAATAACTCCAGATTACATTAATACATTTAATAATTTATCTCCAGATTACACTTTGCATTGGTGGTGCAATTGTAGATTCACTTATACATACATCTCTTCACGCTGTATCCACAACGGGGTAGTCAGAGAGGACGGAACGCCAAGCGTCGCGGTCCTTACATACTTCTTTTGCTTCCTCAAACCACATCATTCTTTTCACACATTTTCGCCTAGGTATGCGAGTGTTTTTAACATTTCCGTCGGCTAACCTCTGGCTATTTGATCTTCATAAGTCAGCCTTGGTCTTCCTTGGCTTCTTTTACCATTCACTTTCGCTCTGTAGATTTTCTTCGTCGGTCTTTCATTACTCATTCTTTCTATGTGCCCGAACCATCTAAGCATTCCTTACTTCATTTTTACAATAACAGTGTCGTGCAACCCTGTCATACTACATATCTCTTCATCGATATCCTGTCTGCAAAAGTGACACTGTACATATTTCTAAGACATCGCATTTCTACTGCATTTATCATACTTTCACTCATTTTCGGGCATATCCAGGCCTCACTACCGTACAATAAAGTTGGAACCAACACCGCATTGTGGCTAGATTCACTTATATCCTATTTATTCACTTTTGTCTATAATATAAACAAATGTGGCGACTATGACATTTATAACATAACTAGAGATAGCCCAGTTCGCAAATGATTGACTCAGTTGTCATACTTATTAGTTATTAGTAAAACAAATATGTTTTATTTGTACTAACTTCAATAAAGACCACCAAAAAAGAAAAGAATAATTGACCTCTTAAGTGTATAAATTTGTATTTTTAAAAAACAATTAAAAATTAAAGAATGGAGATTATTATTGTTTGGACATCAAAACAATAATATTCTTGAGTTATTACTCTGTTTTACGTTTCGAAGCAAATGATTGACTCAATTGTCATACTTATTAGTTATTAGTAAAACAAATATGATGTTTTATTTGTAGTAGCTTCAATAAAACCGCCAAAAATGAAAAGAATAATAGACCTCTTAAGTGTATAACAGTTTTTTTTAAAAACACTTAAAAATTAAAGAAAGGAGATTATTATTGTTTGCACATCATAAACAATAATATTCTTCAGTTATTACTCTGTTTTACATTTCGAAGGCATATTAGAGTGAACTGATTTATTATACACAGTGAAGCACTAAACAATAATATAAAACCTGAAATAAATGAAAAAGAAAATCCACATGAAAGTGCTCCTAAACACATTCTGGTTTACTGACAATCAAAAATACTAACGTAATACTCATGTAAGCTGCTATCCTCACCAGCGAGTGTGTCGAGTAACTGAAAGTAACTGAAATTAGGTTTCCTATCTGTCTATCAGCGTACTATCTCTGATTGACTGACAGGAAACTAAATGTGAACTTGTATTACACACTAGATGACATCGATAGCACAGTGGTCTAGGTATTGCATCTAAGCACGGAAGGTTCCGGGTTCGATTCCTGGTTGGGTTAATTTAAGAAACTAACTTTTCTATAGCGTCTCGGGTCTGGGGGTACTGGGAGACGCTCCCAGTAGTCATCATCTGGGTCTTGTAGTATACGAAATGCCCTAGTTTGAGGCAAGATGATTGGGGCATATTGTCTGGCGCATTATTATAAAAAAAAACTTGCACTACAGCACCGGTAGAAGCACCACATTTGATTATTGCAGATATGGATGCTAAAACTAATGCAGAAATTCTGAGATTGTAGATGCAGTTGGAAATATCTGCAACAACCTTATTACATAGATTTGTGTTATCTCCCAATTCATAGTTCGATTTCTACAATCTGAGTAACGAGACAACAATAAATATTCAGAGACAATATATCAATTGTGTGACAACAAACTAAATATTAGAATTCTTTTACGTGTATCACACTATAGAAGGTAACCTCGTAAAATTCAGACTCGGAAAGTTTATTTCCTAAATTGAACCTAAGTACATCGGTACATGAGGCTTTTAAAACATTGTAATTATAAAAATGAAGAAAGGAATGCTTAGATGGGTCCCTCAAGGTTAACTAAGAATGAGTGATGAAAGACTGACGAAGAAAATTTACAGAGTGAAATTGAATGGTACCAGAACCCGAGGAAGACCAAGGCTGACTCATGAAGATCAAATAGCCAGTGTTAGGTAACGGAAATATAAAAAACACTCGCATATTTAAGTGAAAATGTGAAAGGATAATGAAGATATTTGAGGAGGTGAAAGAAGTATGTAAGGATTGTGTAGCTTGGCATCTCATCCTCTTTGTCTACCACATTAGCGATATAGCTTGAAGATATACTATGTATGAACCTGGGTACCTCAACCAGAAATTCCTTTGACAAAAACAAATGATTCACAATTACAATTGGGTATTTAACAACATTCAAAATTAATTACAAAATGCTTAGCAGAAATAGAGACATAAAAGTTTTGAATGAAAAGGAATAAGAAAAAAACTGTCTCTTTGTTAAATTTTATTAATTTCGTGACTACCCATTAGAGAAACTGGCTGTTTTTGTGATAAAAAGTAAAGTTAACCCTCATCACCAACAGAGAAAAACTATAACATAACAAATCATAATCTCAAACTCTATAACACTGTAAACACTACTCATAGAAAATTGCGTTTTTGAGTAATTTTAATAATTGGATTTGAGTGAAAAGTTCCATTTTATACTCGAAATTAGTTTCGAAAATCGAGCTTTCCCAGACCCCGTGCGAAATGACTCGCAGGTCAGTAAAGAAATTTCATTTCTATTACATTAGGTTTTCTTATTTTAAGCTTCTCCAGACACCCAAATTTATCTCGCGACCTCATAGTTGTCAGAATTATACTGGCCACTTCGCGCCACACCACGGGGCAAGGTACCTAATTATAAAAGACTTACATTTTGGTGGGAACACATAGAAAGCATGACAAATTTTTCTGATAGTGAATCCGATGATGAATTAATGTATCGGACTTTCAGGTAGTAAATGAAAATATCATTCGTACAGAGTACAATATGTTTTGCTTGCCTTTGGAATGAAAGCTTCTTCTTCAGGTAAGAAAAAGTCTAATCAGATGATAAAAAGTAACTGATTAGATTAATTGTCCATAACACAATTGCATAGATCTATTACAGCTTTCATAATTTTCAGCCAGTAATAAAAATACCACAGTGAAACTGTCTGTAAATTGAAAATATACTTACAAAAATTTTTAGGTTTATTAGACATTATACCTTTCTATGATGCTAAAGCAGACTTTTTGGTATTATTTCTGATTGTACAAGTTTCACCCAAAAATCACTGAATTTTAATACAGGCAATAAAATTACACAATTATGGCAACTAGGGTCTTAGTTACTGAGAGGGTACTGAAAAAACTGGGGTCCTTATCATTACACTATCTTTACTACAAAGGAGAGCAGTCATTCATATTATTAAACTGATTTTTATATTATTTTTACATTTTTATCCATTAATTCTATAGATGGTGTTGCAAGAAGAATTTAATTTAAAATAAATAAATAATATATTCTAAGGTGAAATAATATATACATAATCATTTTGATAAAATTCCATGGCATTATTTGCATTGTACTTTCCTATCCAATTAGATATTATTTTTACTTTATCTAATAGAAGATAATGATTATATTATACAAGGACGACAGATATAGAACAAGCTTAAGATTCTGAAAAATCACCCCCTATACTGTTGTAATCTATAGATAAATGTATTTAGAGAAGAGTGGTTTTAGAATAGAAATTAATAAACCCTCATCAAGTCCTTCCATCAAAATACTGACACTATTATAAAAAAAGTATATGAGTTTTTTTTGTATTTCTTTGCATTTCCTTACATAAACAAGAAATGTTTAAAAGGAAAACAAATACAGATAAATGAGCATGTAATTTGAAAATAAAATTACAGCAGTTGTAACAAATTTTTTGTATTTTGATGTTACTCTTGGCCACACTGAAAATTGATATAACAATAAATATTATCATTTCTGGTCTAAATCATATCCGCAATACAAAAAATAATATGTTGTAGTTCGTGACAAGCAATTTTAATAACTGGTACATAGGTAGTAAAAAAAATATTTTCAAATAAGAATAAAAAAAAAAACCACAGATAAATTAGAAAAAAGGTCTAGGCAATTATATTAAAAATTGTGTAAACTTCACAGTGTAAGATTGAAGTCGTAATTTCGGTTTAAAATTAATGGAAATTAAAAATAGGTATAGTTCAGTCAGTAGTTACGCGTGACGCGTCTTAGAAGCGTAAATAAACAAATTTAAATTGTAAACATAGGCATAAAGAGAACATAAAAACGGCGATTCGCAATGAAATAGCTACGACTTACAATACTTCCCATTGGAAAAATATCACTGCTAGAAAATATGTATCTTTCCGTGAATATAACTCAGTGCTACACGCACAAATGAGAACGGTTTTAGCCGCTCATGTGTTAGTTATACCTGTGCTACTTTCAAAACCATCTTCAATGCAAATTCAACTCAAAATAATTCAGCTTTGCTCTGAACAATAACAGTCACAATGGACAAACCAAAATGACAATATGCATTGCGATCAAAACATACCATTTTTCACGCGTTTAACATCGTCGTAACATATTGTAAATATATAAAAAACCTGTGGTTGACATCGTAGAATGATGTAAAAACGATTTAAAGCGCGTAGGTTGATTCTCTTGGACGTATTTTGAAAAAATGCTGCTTGGTTTGTGAAGAGCTAATGGCATAACACGCACACACTTTGGTCGTTTTTCACAATGAAACACTTCACTGCACCACGATAGTTCGTTGGAGGAACGCGAGACGGGCCACGACATGCATTTTTTCACTCACCTTGTTGTTTATTTGCTATTTTATTGAAACAGTTTTGAAAAACTTCATATAAATGCATAGGCTCGTCATCGCTCGTCGCCATTTTGGATTTGACTGTCCAAAAAAATCATAGACTATATAGAGTTGAAGACAAAAAATGAATATATTTTTGTAAAATTCGTCATTAAATAACAAAATTGTACAGAAAATACAAATGTAATTACAAAAAATAACAAAGAGACACAATTGAAACATTCCTATAGAAATAAGTTATTGAAAATATTTTATTAAGTATTTTTCTCGCAGTAATAAGCAATAATAAAACGTTGTGCATGCTGTTTGGGTGGTCCAAGGCTGGTCCAAAATAATTCTAACCAGAAAAGATTTTGGTTCACTATTCTCGCAACAATTATTAAAGATTTATTAAAATCAGACAATTATGTCGTAATTAAAAGAATTGTAACAAGAGTACCAAATACGTGTTACTACTTTAATTATTTAGAACTTGGCTGTATAGTATAATTCATCCCATCGTCACCCGCAGAGGTCATAAAAAACAAAAACAATCAGCCATATTTTTTGCTATGAAAAATAAGTTTGACGTAAGAGCCTACAAAATTTTCGAGTGCACTTGAAGGGAAAACTAATTTATCTACATGTAACATGTTCTCACTGAACTCCATAAATACCCAAAATCAGGTAAGTTTTTGTACATATATCGTATAACCGCTGACACATGTAAAAGCAACACGTATTTGTAAAAACTGTTTGTCATCTATAACCTTTCCCTGAATTTCAGATTTTAGTTAGTTTTAGTCAGTTATCATCTCGCTACTCGAGTGTATTCAAACAAAGGAAGCAGAGTGATTTGAAGAGCAAGAATGTGAGAGGGAAGGAAGAAACAACGTCGGCGGTTGACGCAACAATATGCAAAGACAGCTTAGAGGAGGCGCTAACAAACTTCGATAAGAATGCGCTAACTGAAATGCGTAGTGTGGACGTCCGCTCGCTGGTGACCATCGCCACCCGCGGGTCACTGCGCAATATCCCAGCCTTGGCATCAACAAGAAAAATATCACATATCTCAGCCGACTCTTTCGAGAAAAACAAAAATGGTTGGACCCATATACCCATACCAACAATCACTATCGATTTTCGTAGAAAAAACACTAGGTTCAGCTTCACAAATAATTTTGTTGGTCTCCTAGCTAGAAGTATTCATGATAACACATTTAAATATAATGTACAAGTGCGCGGCTTTAAGACGGAGAGGTCTATCCACGCTGATCTCAAAAGGAATCCCAACCTCATAAATAGACTGCGTAAGTTTTTGGGTCAGTATGTGTTAGTTGGTATAATGTTAAATATTTACATAAAAGTTGTTAAAGCATGATTGCATGGACATTAATATTGATAATCTCTAAACAAACAGTTCATTGATAACATATTACAACCAAATTAAGCAAGTACTCAGTGACACCACCACTAGGGAAGTGATAGGTATCTGTTATTGTCACTGCACTGCTAAATTAAGAAATAAAACAATCAAATACCTGTTATAAAATAACAGGCTGTTATTTTTATGTACCACAGAGTGACAGTCTTTTAAACTACTTACTATTTGTTTTATGCCCGATTAAATCAATGTTATCAAGTCGTCACATAATTATATACCACCTAGATTAAAAGGACTCCTGAAGCGGTTCTTAGATAATATTCATTTTCACCAATCTAACGTTTCCCCAGTAATGTCAAACTTAGTTATGTGACATTTTATTGTTTCTATAGTGACTATTCATTTCCAAAAGGTTGTCAATGAAACAGATATTGTTTTACTTCTAGGTTTCTATATAATAAATTATTCTCCATATTGTTAAAAATTAACACATAAAACTGTCACATAGTGTTATGGGTTTGATAATCGAGCTTCTAAATTTGGGGTATCTTTTAAATACATAGGGGCTCTTGACATTTCATGAAATGCAAAATTATTGTTAGCAGTCCCCTATCCTTTTTAGGGGTTCACTAAGTATTAGTGGACTTTGGTGAAAACTGGCACTAGAACACCAATTATATTATAAAACATAATAATTACTAGGTGTCTCTTTTCAATAAGGCTCAATCCTCTAATTAAGAACGAAATAAATGAAACAGATTATGAGACTAATCAAAATAAAATTCACATTCAGCTTTTTGATTTGTATAAATTTCAGTTCTATTTATTAGAGTAACAAATACTAGGTGCTTCTCTTTTTAATCAGGTTCATTCTATGACAGACCCCTTAGTAAGAGTTAGGAACAAAATAAAATAACATTTGTTATTTGTTAACAGGTTAACAGGTTATAATCTATACTATTATATATTCTTCATTCATGTTGTGAATTATATGGCTATTGTGTTCATTATCTTTGTTATTTGTAGTAACAGGTATTTAATATTAGATGGAACAGGTGTTATCTATTAAAATTAAATATGTGTATGTTTTGTGTTACAATAAATATGTCTCACCACTATTTCCAAAGTCGAAATTTAGAAAAGACAAATTGGAATGTATCATATTTATTACATTTTCAAACCCCTCATGCTCAACATACTGCCACCAATTAAGATGAAACTTAGCTTGATTATGGCATTTTAAGGATTTGCATTAGCACCCAACTCCATGGAAGTTATACTACAAGACTGCTACTATGAACTGGTATTGCCCATGGTTGTGCAGTTATATGTTTGTTAATTATCATTCTAAACATACTTTTTCACTTGCATGCCACACTATATTCCTAAATTTAATACATAATTGTAAAAAACACCAAGCATTGTGATATCTACCTATTAGTCTATTTTTCATCTTCAAATCCTATAATTCTCTAAAAATACTAAATTATTCAACATATTTACTTTGATAATATATATAATATGCTTTTGATGTTACATCTACTAATGCTCTGAACTATCTGATCTTCATAAGCCATCCTTGGTGTTTATTCATTTTCACTCAGTATATTATCTTAACAGTCGTTCCATAATTCTCTTTACATTACAAAATTTTAATTATCTTTACAGTAACATTTATTCACTTTGCTGTACTAATTGTACATTCTCTCAAGTAGGTTAGGATTGTGTATTTTCAACCGACTTCCAAAAAAGGAGGAGGTTCTCAATTCAGTTGTGTTTTTTTTTATGTTTGTTACCTCATAACTCCGTCATTTATGAACCGATTTGGAAAATTCTTTTTTTGTTTGAAAGGATATACTTCCAGATTGGTCCCATTGAATTTTCATTCACATTGAAGCTTTCGAAGATACACCAAATAACGCAATTTGGTTAAAACCTTAGTCATTTATGTTGATGATTCTCTTGTGTGACATTTGTTAACTATCGTTGTCCCCACATGGTATAATGGTACTAGGGAGAAGATATAAATTGCCTGTGATATAATAAATTCAGTCAGTAGAGTCAGTCTTGTGGCGGACAAAGAATATGACTGGTAGCTGTCGTCTTCGGATTGTAAGAATACTGCTAAGGTGTCATTATGATGCAACCTTTACACTGTTCTTTTATAACTGATTGATATTGATATGATATTGATGATATTGATGATATTGATAATGGCCACAATGGGCAATAATATCCCATGTTCGATCTGTTCGTATCTTTATTGTGAAATCCCATGGTTTATGCTCTTCAATAGAATGGAAGTTAACACATTGCACTCCAAAATTAGAAAATAAACAAATTGTAGATCTGCCCTATATATTTTTTAGGCCTAGGTCACTCAAAAGGGCAAAATAAAATTTTTTTATAAAGAAACTAAACCGACTTCAAAAAAGAACCCTGAAAAGTATGAAATAACTATAATTTACTAATCAAAACTTAAGTACAAAAATAACTTTATAAATACGATACAAATACTCATATAGACAGTTATTGAAGTCCAAATTAATGTTCGACAACAGAAAGTATATTAGTTTGGTAGGCTTGGCACTGACTTCAGTGACTGTCAAATTTAATTATATGGGTATTTGTATCGTATTTATAAAGCTATTTTTGTACTTAAGTTTTGATTAGTAAAGGATAGTTATTTCATACTTTTCAGTGTTCTTTTTTGAAGTCGGTTTAATTTTTTTAAGAAAAAGTCTACATTTTTCGTTTGGAACCTGAAAGTACTTGTTACTTTTGCAGCGAGCAATTTTGTTATTGCATTGACACTGCATTGAATTTTTGTGACGTATATTTTATGCAGTGTCAAAATCTCGCCTTTTTAAGACTATCAATGTTGTATCACGTTTTGCTGATTCTCTGTGCTGACAATCGCAATTTTGAACTTCGGAATCACCAATCACCGAAGCTATAACTAGCAATGTCCTTAATACTTGAGTAGCTACTTTACCTAACATCATTGCCTATGCCAAAATTGGCGAGCATGCTCATGCCCTTCAATAACTCCTACGAAAATAGAACAGTTTAAATTAAGTCATAATAGATTCAATGTTAATTAAAAGTAAAAACAATCGAATTTATTTTTCCTTGTAAAAGGGTGAATTCATTGTATATACTATGTAATGGTTCCTTCATAACAAATTGGAAAAATAACTTATGAGTTATAACACCATTTAAAAAGAAATTGAAATATTTTTTTTTTATTTATGTTTTCTTACAACTTTTATATTATAGTATATACAATATACTATGTAATGGTTCCTTCATAACAAATTGGAAAAATAACTTATGAGTTATAACACCATTTAAAAAGAAATTGAATTTTTTTTTTTTTATTTATGTTTTCTTACAACTTTTATATTATCCTTTAATATTGTTATTATTTTATTATAGTTTATCAGGCTGGCAGATCTCACTGCTTACCATACAATTATTTATGTGTTTGTGTCGATGCCTATCTGGTTTATTTTTCAATTAATTTTTACTTTTAGCCAAAACAACATCCTTTGCTTAGTATATTCCATGCTTTTACAATTCTGTTGCAATGTTTAATAATCCCAAAAAATTCTAGATAAATGTAGGTTCATACATGAATAATTATAATAACATGTAGTCTATTCCCATTTAAGGTTTAAATGCAAATGAGAAACATACGGAAAAACAGGCTATTGGCCCAGAAGCAGCCCCTCGGCTTGAGAAACTGCTTAATGAAGACACAGTGCTAACAAATCAGCAGAAAGACAAGATAAAAATTGCTTTTGCTGAAGGTTATCTTGCTGGTAAGTGTGGTATTTGCCCATGTGTATGTGTCTTTATACAACAACCTAAACAGATTTCAACAATAAAATAATTTACAGTGAAAAGTATACATTATTTGCAATTTATTTACATTAGTACGAAGCCAGGAGTCTAACATAAGTTTAGTATAGGTGCATACATATCATCATGCTAAATTCCCGATGGGACAGAGGACATAACTCAGTCCCAAATACTTTGGGCGTTTTCATATTAGCTGACACGATTGTATATATTGTGTAAAACGCGTATCTTGACATAGCGGACATAGTGAAAGAAGAAAAGTATTTTTCAGTAAAATTAATCACAGATTGTTTGTATGCTACAAACATTATCGTACTGAGTACATTATTGTACTGAGCTATCCCAATAGATATTTGTGTGACACCTCTAATATAAGCTTATTTTGATTTAATACAATCATATATTTGACTACAGTTACAAAATAAAAGATGAATGTAAATTGATAGTTCTCTTATGGAATTGAGAATTAAAAAATATTTTAAAATTGTAATTTTTAATTTGCATATGATATTAGAATAATTATAACATTATTTTTAAAATATCACACATATCTTTTTAAAATATAATGCATACATACATACTCATACGGTAACCCTAACGGAGTAGCCAGAGGACAGAGGGCCAAAATATTGTGGCCTTTATATACTTTCGCCTTTCCTTTCTTTTATGTAAACAACATATCTTCACGCTGTATCCCTAACGGGGTAGTTAGAGAGTGCGGAACGCCAAGCTTCGCGGTTCTTGCTTCTTTTGCTTTGTATAATTAATAATGAATAAATAATTTTGCTTCCTCAAATCTGTATTAATCAATGTAGGTTAATTACACTTTAATTAACGAAATGAAAGTAAAAAATGAAATACGTAGTAGTTAGGCGGTAATTTAAATTACTTACTGCTCTTCTTATACTATGCCTTCGCTTGACATATTCATGTCGATGTCGGCGTCGATTGTCGACTAATTTGAAAGCGTTAAGGCGACGCATTAGAAATTTTGACGGCAAGGATCTCAATTTTTCTGAGTGACTACAAAACGTATGAAAGTGATATTTGGTAAACTTATTCTTCATTTCATTGACTTTATTTTGGCAGTTGGGATACACGATTGATTTACTTTTGTAGCACAAAAAAAAATATCAAAGAAATCTCTTTTTAAACAGAGATTTACATTTCTCAGAGTAATGTGACCGATTTATGTTTCTAAATTTTCTATATAGTTTAATCTAAACATATTCTTCAAAATGACAGTCGGATTTTTATAATGAATTATAGTTTTTAAAATTAACGAAAATAACTGCGTTTTTGTATTTTTCTTAAGTTAACGCGCGCACGTTTGCATACAGCAGAAGGTCTATTTTAGATTAAATTATTGTTTATCATAGCGTCGCCTTAACATACATGTAGGTGTATCGTGTCGGCTAATATGTACACGCCCTTAGGATCGACGGCGGCTTCGGCATATATGAGACATGGCGACTCGAAAATTGTTTTGGATGACAAGCTGAAGATCGCATATGCCGAAGGGTACTCTATCGGTAAACAAGAATTTCAGCATTTACCGTATTTTCATGATTAGATGTCTCCATTATTATTTAGAACCCATTAAGAACCCATTCTTTTTTCTAATAACACTGTAGACATTTCCAAAAGATACCCAGTCTTCCTAAGAATAAATCTATTAAACCTAATTAAAATGAAATCTGTTAATCTATCTAAACTAAAAATCTAAATAAAATTAAATCTGTTAATCTGTCGGTAAACAACAATTTCAGCATTTACCATATTTTCATGATTAGATGTCTCCATTATTATTTAGAACTCATTAAGAACCCATTCTTTTTTCTAATAACACTGTAGACATTTCCAAAAGCTACCCAGTCTTCATAAGACATTGGATTATGCGAGAGGTGAGACCACTGTGAGACTACTGCAACTTCTGCGGTGGTCCTAGGAGCATTGTGAGCACCCCTGAGTTTAAGTTGGAAAAAGTCCAAGATAAGCCGGTGTCGCCTCAGAGGGGTGTCCGTGTTCAGCTTACTTCTGCGATTAAAAAAAACAGTTTTTTTACTGCGATAAAACTGCAATTTTGGAGTCTGCCTTGTACCACATGTAACCCACATATTTATCGCTATGCTTCTATTTAATCTTCATAGGTCAGATAGATCTTATGTATATATACATAAATATCTTCACATTGTATCTCTATCAGGGTAGTCATCATAATAAAAATAAAAAATAATATAGATCTTATACATTCATACGTATCTTCATGCTGTCAAGATACACATATGAGATTTGAGAAGCGAAAAAAGACCGTGACGCTTGTCTGTTAGTCCTCTCTGACTACCCCGTTAGGGATACAGCGGTCAAGATATGTATGTAGAATGTATATAGATCTTATAGATTTTCAAAAATCAAATTTCGATACCGTGCCGAACACTGGGAGTTGAAAACGTACTCGACCAATTTATATTACTGTGCCTCCATTCAAAGAATGATTGAATGAGTACAGAGCATTCATCCAAACCTGGTCCCCCTTGACTGACACCACTCTAATACGCGAGGTGTTGCAGGCTCTCAGCCTGAGAATGTACGCGGGACGCGCGCCTCCAAATACCTGAAGCTGGTGCAGCAGCTCCTCACCATCGTGCTGTTCCTCGCCATCTTCGTGAGCCTCATGGCTTCCGTCAGCGGGACGGTCTTCCGGTAACTATTTATTTATTATACGTGTTTTATCTTCACAAAAATTCTAATCACATCCGAGCAATTATATACAATCGAAAAGCTTACTGTCGTTATTGCTTCTCAAAAGAGTCATTTGGCTGTGTTTTATACGGCGTTTTTCACACGACTTTACTTTTCGTTTGATTTAATAGAAAGTTAATAACGTTTGCCTACAAATTTGTGATTCTACTCTACTAGCGTTTACGATAATTGAGCTACTTGTCTGGCCTGTTGTGTATTGTAGCTGCGTAGCGTAATGGAGCACTTCATGAAAACTATAGGTAGTTTATTAAACCCATAAATATAATGTGATTTTTATACTAAACGTCAAAGATTACATCTTGATAATTTTGTAACATTTTAATAGCAAGAAAGACTGCAAATTGTAAAATCTATACCTACTCAACATTGGCAATGTAATCCACAATGGATAGGAGCCACAAAAAAAAAGTAATGACTAGAGGACTAGAGAGAAAATAAAATAGATTGCTTACATTCTATTGAGTTCGTTTTATATTATGTTATATCTTAATTTATTATGAGTTTTCGCTATTTTTTGTTAATTTATGGGGCGGCAAGCCCAATAGGGTCAGGGTGTTATATCTTGAAATATGCCACTGATCTCAAACTAAGCACTAGCCTTATTAATTGTGGGAGCTCCCAGAATCTCAGTAACACCCAGACTACTAGTGAATTTAATAAAGTTTCCTAAATTGGTTTGGAAGATGATCTACCGCACCAAGGAGCCAGTCAAATTATTTATGAATGCAGTAATAACCAGCCTCCAATTTATCACCCGAGCAGGATCCAGCTTGGGAACCAAGTGGAGGTGGACCCTGAGGACATCTCGGTCACCTTCGATGATGTTAAAGGTGCTGATGAGGCCAAACAGGAGCTTAAGGATGTGGTGAGTGATGCTATTGTTTCGCTAGCGGTCCCAGGTTTTGCTAAATGTTATTTAAAGGTAGTATAGTATTGCTTTGGTGTATTATATCGTTTAAGATGCAATACATATTCAATCAATAATTTAAGAAACTGATTTCGTTTACCAGTTATTTAAGGTTTTTCCGCCATTTACCATTTAATAAAATTTCAAGACACAGCTAACCTGTTTTGAGATTCTATATGTTACAAGGAAAAGAGGGTCCCTTGTAAAATCATTCGCGTGTTTGTCCATCCGTCACTGATCACAGTTGGCTTTCTCAGGAACCACTTAATGCCCGCCACAGACAATCAAGTATGCATGTTCAAGCCCGTCCAATTTTAGTTAGATCATGTGGGGCAATGTGGGGCGTCATGCCAAACAACGCTTCGTGCCAATTGGATGGGCTTGATCAAGCTAACTTGATCGTATGTGACGGGCATAACATACATTCTTGAATTGAAATTAGCCATAGCGATACATTTCGATAACCTGTATCAACAGGTCAACATGTATGTAACTAATTGTTGTATCATCATGAAAATTGGCAGTTCTGTAGTTCCTATGACAATACAATAATATGATACCATCATTCTGTTCTGATGATTGACCTGGAGAGTTAGGACAGGAACTCCTTAACAACATATCCTAGCCATGTTCCGTGTTGTAGGAATTGTCTTAAGATACACTTTATCTAAGATTGGTTTCTAAGATTTGATGATGGAGCTGGAAGATAGGAATTAGGACTCCATAGTGGAACATATTGCAGTCATGTTTGGGCTTGTTGGAATTGTTTGAAGATTCTCTTATTATTTGAAGATTGTTTGAAGGTTTTGAAAAGGTATATCTTAAACTTAAATATTACATGCATATAATATCTACTTTAATGAAGGCCAACTTTGCAAAATCCTGTTTACGATTAAAATTACATAAATCACATTAATGTCAAAATTATATCCTTAGCTATTTCGAGGATCAAAAATAAATTCATAGTTTATGAAAAAGCTAAAAAAGAACACGATTTTATTAGCATTGCTTTAAAAAGATAAAAAATATCGATCTTATTCGCTTTGTAAGGGCTTATGTATAAGCCATAAATTTAATATAAACTGGCGTATAGACGTACAAAGGCTGCGAGTGAGAATGTAATCTTTTACAATAGTGGCACGAGTAGGAAAGGGACAGCAAACGAAACGCTATTGTAACCCTTTTCGAATGACAGGTCATCACAAGTCGTCACGCTATAGAGAACACTGTTAACTTCTTTTATCATTTTGTGTTATTCCTCTTTTATTAAGAAGTACTGTAATTCAATAATGGTTACGTGTTCTATATATGATTGTGATATTACATATCGCAATAATCAAGGGAATCATTCATTCCATAGGTGACATTGACAGATTAAAAACCGTCACGCGTCAACGAGCTCTATATTTTTGACGAACATAGAGTTCGTTGACGTGTGACGGTTTATGTTTATGGTATAAGCTATGGTATGTTGTTGCGGGGGGTGTCAGGTGGAGTTCCTGAAGTCGCCCGAGAAGTTCTCGTCGTTGGGCGGGAAGCTGCCCAAGGGCGTGTTGCTGGTGGGCCCACCGGGCACGGGCAAGACGCTGCTGGCGCGCGCCGTAGCCGGCGAAGCGCGCGTTCCCTTCTTCCACGCCGCCGGCCCTGAGTTCGACGAGATCCTCGTGGGCCAGGGTGCGCGCCGCGTGCGCGACCTGTTCAGTGAGTGCACCGCGCGTCCCACGCGTGCCACACGTCCCACGCGTCACACGTCCCACGCGTCACACACGTCCCACGCTTCAAACACGTCACACGACCATGCGTACGACCGTCGTTCCGTACCGGCTCTACAGGAGTAACAACTGTTTGACGTATTCAATACATCTTACAATATTTACTCACGGGTCTTTTTGTGACTTTAAGGCTAATTACCTATTTTATCCCAACGTTTCGACCGGATTTCACCGATCGTGGTCACGGGCAGACTGGTGAGGATGAATGTCGTCTTCGTAGTGTGCGGTTTCTTGCAACTACCCACACTCATTCACGCATTTTTTAATTTTTATTATTGTCACTGTCGGTACTTCGACACTACACTAACGACAATCTACACACTGGCGACGGTCCGGTTTTCCGACTACGGACACACTCACTGATCAACATCATGGAATTCTGTCATCATCTGTAAATAAATATTGTAAGATGTAATCATTACAGTTATATACAGTTATACATGTATAAATATCAAAATTTATGTCAAGTAACATAACTAAAATTGATTTTTTTCTTCGATAACTGTAATAAATGTATATAGTTCTTTATTTCTCCTGCAAAATTGCTAAAATGTACGTACGCCCTAACGAATAATACCCTCCAAACGCGCATCTACACGCACATACACTTATACACATCACATACACATTTACCTACAATGTTACACATATGTACACATTCCCAGTGTCATACTCATTACATACTCGTACATTCACACATACACAAATACACGCACACACTTATAAATTAACGAATAAATACCCCATACAATTATAACATCTAACCTATGCAGTAGGGACACCACGTAACGAACTGGGGCAGTACCGAATTTGTTTTT
Organism: Zeuzera pyrina; assembly: GCA_907165235.1. Lineage (NCBI taxonomy): Eukaryota > Metazoa > Arthropoda > Insecta > Lepidoptera > Cossidae > Zeuzera > Zeuzera pyrina. The sequence continues at coordinate 10,994,160 of OU015645.1, read as the reverse complement.
CTATTTTTTTATTATATATTCCAAAAATTTGCGAATAGAACGTGAGGATATGTAATATGTATATATATATTTAATATAAAGAAACAACTGCTTATACATTTGCATATACAAATATACATATGGTTATAGATATCTATATCCACATGAAGTCGCATGCCGAAGTTTTATCCTAATTTGTCTAGAATCTTTAAATATCAAAGCTCGTTCTTTTGTTGATTTAATAAATAATGTAATGTTTTCTTTCTATTTAAATTCCAGAGGCTGCGAAAGACCGAGCACCGTGCGTCATATTCATAGATGAGATCGACTCTGTGGGAGCAAAGAGGACCAACAGTGTTCTGCATCCTTATGCCAATCAGGTAAATATTTGATTCACTCGACCTTCTAGGACTAGGGTCTCAGATGTTGTACACTGCATTGCGCAAAATATAATATGCAGCATCGTAAACATTAAAAAAATATTTCAATAGCTACAGTTGAACTGAGAAACTTGAACTCGGTTACCCAACAGCAGCTCCTTGCTACATTTCAAAAGGTCACTTACAGACACTTCTATTTAATGTCTATCTCTTTATGATTAAAGTTTTGTAAATTAAATGTAATTATTATAACATTATAATTACATGCTTACGGTAGACATATTCTATCGTAATATACTGAAATATTATCTGTATATATACCATGTTCTTATATATCTGTTATATGTTTATATATTGTTGTATCTGGATTCCTAGTGTTTGTATTAAAGAAATAAGTTAGCTATGTATAATAAATTATAATGAGTGTTGTACACACCTGTAATTGATAACTTCACGGGACTGTTAACTCCATAAATCGAAAACTGATACTATGTATTGTGAATCATTCGTTGGTGTGTCTAAATAAATAAATAATGACTATAGAAATAACATCATTTGAAGCTATTTTTTAGATTCTACCACAAGATTGAAGGTTTGCCATATATTTTTGTATAAAAAAACCTCTTTATTCCATTCAATCCTTTGATATCACATATTCAAAAAATAATCGAAGTCTATGTTGCTGTGTAACTGTGTCTTGATATTCCTTCCCGTGCTTCGAAGTTTTTTCTGATTCCCAAAAGCTGTTCCTTTATAGAATGCCTTCTGCGCCAGATATTACTCTGACACAGCAAAATGTGACCTTGTGCGCGATCTGCAAATTAAATATTCGCATCGCTGCAAGGGAATTTGTCACGTACATCTCCAATGTAAATAATTGTAAGAATTAGTATGAGACATGAGATGTAAACAACAGTTCTATGGCGTTAACACTCCGCACAGTACCAATATACCATCTACCACAAAGTTCGCAGTATTATTTACCATCATGAAGCCCGAGAAGAAATACCTTACTACCTTCCCTTTGATGATAAGAAGTTTTAATACAATTTGGCAACGTAAACATCAACTCATGTATTGAATGTATTTGTCTCCAGACGATCAATCAGCTCCTGTCCGAGATGGATGGTTTCCACCAGAACGAGGGAGTCATAGTCCTGGGCGCCACCAACCGGCGAGACGACCTTGATCAGGCGCTACTGCGGCCGGGCCGATTCGACGTTGAGGTACTGTGCAGAGGAATACGAACAGACGCTCTCACACACCCATACATTCTTACATATACACATTTATACATGTACGCTAGCGGTTTGTGAGGTTTACAATTAAGTAATTATAGCTACATTTTTTACTGAAGTTCTACTTTATCCGAAATTTTTATCGAACTCTTATGTTAATGTGTCTCTAACATGCTTATAAATTATAAAAATTTCAGTCTAAAATGTCGATAATTTTTTGGTTTCTCATTACCAGTTTATATCTGTGTCTATTAGTTTTGTAGATGCAACAATGATGAAGAGCACAAAGCAGACGGACATAACGAAACTAACTTCGAATAGCTCTGTAAAATATTGTGTAAAGTATCGTATAATCTTCTGCGTATATTTCGTTTGTGCAAAATCTTCACGGCTTTATTGCACTCTTTCCCCACTACCACAGGACTAGTAGGAAGATGGCATATTATAAACTGTTCCTTGTGGCAATTCCAAAAATAGTACATATCGCTTTGGTTCCACATTTATAATATGTACTGCCCAAGAATGGAACTCCCTACTGACTTCTATATTTCGTGAGAACTATAATTTGGGCATCTTAAGGATTAAAGTGAATAGATTTTTCGAGATGTTCTATCTTCGGCTACACCGTTGCTTACCAACAAGCTAATTAGTGGTCGGATGTGGATCTATTTCTGGTAAAATAAACTAGGGTTCCGTTTGAGTCAGTGTGTCTCCCTCCGACATGGTAACCGTCGGTGATGGTGTAATGTGTGGGTCAGGTGAACGTGCCGACACCCGACTACGGCGGGCGGCGCGAGATCCTGCAGCTGTACCTGGCGCGAGTGGCCGCGCACCCCGAGGTGGACAGCGACTCGCTGGCGCGGGCCACCACCGGCTTCACCGGCGCCGACCTCGAGAGCATGGTCAACCAGGCCGCGCTCAAGTATACTACCGCCGCTCCACTCGCACGCGCGCGTACATACATACACACGCACGCACGCGTACATACATACACACGCACACACGCGTACATACATACATACATACATACATACACACGCACACACACACAAATGCAGGCACACAGACTCGGGGACGTATACACGCAACGATATATACATTCAAAGCCATACGAAGCCATATGCAGTGTCCTTGACACGCAATTTTTATATGAAAATAGTGCTTTTCTTTATATTAATTATAAACATGATGTACGTTACAATTAAATCTACTCATATACATAAACACGCGGCTACATGCCATGTACATTGGACGTGCATGTGCATATTCACGCATAGATGTACATGCACAAAGGCTTTATACATACACATTAAACACGCAGACGCAAGTTCATGCACACACACGCAGATACAAACACACACAGCACATACATACGCACACAGGAGCATATATATGCACATAGGTACTTAGACACGCCAGCACATTCATGCACACGAAAGAACAACTGTACACAAAGACACTTGGACACACGGACACATGCATACATATGGACTGACATATTGTGTATGTACATACATAAAAACAAAACTAATGTCCTATTACAATGAGGTATGGTGATGATTAAACCGTGTTATATGTTATCTAGGGCAGCGATAGATGGCGCTAAGACGGTAACAATGAAATACTTAGAGGACGCACGCGATAAAGTGCTAATGGGTCCCGAAAGGCGATCCAGACTACCGGATGAGGAGGCTAATACCATCACGGCATACCACGAGGGAGGACATGCAGTCGTTGCGTATTACACTAAGGTAAGGGAGCTATGTATTTTATTATGTAAATTCTGATGGACTTGTAGCATTGTGATGCATTTTTTTAACCAAATTTAAAAAATGGAGGATATTTTCTATTCGTCCGTATGTGTTTTTTTTAATGTTAACGCATAACTTCATTGTTTATTTTTTCATTTTTTATATTTAACTTAACCATTAACTTGTTTGTTTTTTTTGATGCAGTATAGCTCCCAAGATAGTCCATTTAAATTTCACCGATATTGGAGCTTGTACTTTAAAGATACACCAAATAATCCTAACGGCTCATAAGAATTTATGTTGATGATTCTTTTGTATAATATCATACCATTGTAGAAAATTAGAAAAGAAGTTAGTTGTACAACTACCCTCGATTTTTGTGTAAGCCAAGGTCACTAGAAAAGGAGAAATTTTATATTATATTCGTGTTTTTATTTATTTGGGAAATACAACAGGTTACAATCAAAATTAGTACAGTAATTGACAAATCACAGTCATGAATGAGATCGAAATCTAACAAGATTGAATAAAAATAGCTGACATTAATGAATGATTACCTAAAAGAGAAAATAATTCGGTAATTCGGCAGAAATACGTACAAAGACATGTTCTAAATATGAAACTATTATATTAAATACACCTTCTCGAGGACCTCTATAACCTTTTTCTTATGTAAAGTAAAAAAAAATTAGAACGAAATAAATCAAATCGGGGGTCTTTTACTGAGATCTTCATAATATTCTTCCCATTCTAGATAAGGGTTGATGGAAAGAAATGTTGTAATAGAAGGGAACTGCAATGTTTTGATCGATGACAATTGTAGTAGATATTAATATTGATCGCTTAAAGAAATTTCAAGTTATTGTTTTATATAGCTAAACAAGGTACAGAAATTAACGACGAAGATGCAGTGGCATTGTATGACATTATTTTAAACTGAGCCAGCCTTTCTTCATACGATTTCATGTCCATTCATATGAAGCAGAGTAACTGGCCACTGCATCTGTATATACAGGTTATTTTAAAATTACTAATAACCTCTTAGTATTTTGTACTAAACATTATCCCCAATAACTAATTCAAAAAATTCAAAAGCTTTCTCTTTCATACAAAAATAAAAATACATTAAATGTTTCTGAAAATGGCACCTACTCTACTCGGTCGCTAAAGCGGCGCACGCGCAGCGCGGCGCTGAGGCCCGGTGCGCCTGCTCTGTACCATTGGAAATACGTACAGAGTAATTACGTTTCAGACAGTACAACAAAACAAATATTTTTTGAGGAATGTATTGAGTTTTGAAAAAAGTCGTAGAACAAACGTTGTTAGGTATGATGACAGGAATTTCGTACTAAAAGGTTATTAGTATTTTTAAATTAACCCCGTCTAGAAATGCATGTCTTTATATATGTAATAGTTAAACTCCAACACCGTTTGTCCGATCACCATGAAAGTTTGCATGTATATGTATTGTTTCATGGAGGTTATTATGCTGTCCCTTTTGTTGTAAGTCTCCACCACGCGGACGAATTCGCGGGCAGAAGCTGGTACAATAAAAAAAATCTATATGCATTACAATCATTTGTGTGCGCCTGTTATCGTGTAACTTCTGAACAACTTGCCTCATTGAAGTCATATTTCCGCAATAAAATATATTTATTTTGTTAAGACGGTGGTTCATAACTGTGAGGTTCCAATAGAGGGCGCTGTAATTAACTTATAACGAAATCAAACTAATCGCAGTACATACTGGAAAGTCAGGACGTCTGCAGGCCAGCTAGTAGTATAGCACAACATTTTTGTTTTGTCAAGATAATGGTTCATGTTGCTATGTTGGAATCCAATAGATGGCTCTGTAATCAATTTATTGTAACCAAATCAAACTGATCGCGCCACCCATCCGACAGGACAATATCTGCGAGTCATTTAATATGAACATAAAACTGTTAATTGGTATGCTATATTTCAGGACTCTCATCCTCTTCACAAGGTAACAATTATGCCCCGAGGACCATCTCTAGGACACACAGCGTACATACCAGCCAAAGAGAGGTAACGTATCGACATATCTAACTTAGCTTTATATTGTCGGTTAAACTAGATTCAAAAACTTCCGACGTATTATAATAAATATTAAGCTTAGGGGCAATAAAAGTTACAAATATAGTGGCAACAGTACAATAGTGACAAATTAAGTTAATAGGTTTCCACCAAACAGCTGAATTTTCTCGGAAGCAGCTTTCAAATAGGTTACGTGTACGGTGTTGGTGGTTCCTTACAGATATATTTAAAATATAGTTCTTAAATAATAATAGATCAAGATAAGAATAATAATGTGGTTTATTGATTCATTCAACTTTTAGGGATATCTTCGTGTTCATTTTTGTCTTCTTTTATTGTAAATCCAAATAAATAAGTTACATGTCGGTGTCAAAGTTTATATTTCCTTTTACACAATTTAACAAGTACAGAGTGGCATGGCAGGGCGATGGTATGTAAGCGACTGGCGAGCCGCGCGTTCAAATTGCTTTATATTCTACTAAAACGCAATTCAACATTTTTAGCATCGCCAGGTCGCTACAAACAATCTAATATGGTACGGTTCAAAATGGTTATGAAATGACTAAATGACTAGCTTATCTCGACCACACGTTACTGTGCGCGCGTTGAACAAACCAACATTTACATCTTTATTTATATAGATATCTTTTTTCTCTTATAATATACTAGCGACTCTCCCTGGCTTCTAACGGGTGCAATGTAGATACTAATTCCTCGTATCCGTCTAAATAGCTTTCCAAACTCCACATAATTTGTCAATTTTTTTAAACATTAAAATGGTTATAGAAGGCTATCCGTATAATATAGACATATGCCATCTGAATTTCTTGTAGTCCTAATAAAGAGGAACAATTCCATCATACATTGTTTTGTAATAAGACAGCATTTTCGATGAAAGCTCTCAGTCGGCTTGATTATTTCCGACATCTTGAACTATTATCGTCATATTTCAACAAATTACCACAAAACGTTATTAAACTATACGTATAAACCTTCCTCTTGAATCGCTCTATCTATTGGTGAAAACCGCATTAAAATGCGTTGCATAGTTTAAAAGATCTAAGCGTACAGAGGGATGGATAGATAAATACGATAGTTTCTTTGTATGTTTGTCCTATATGCGTTTCTAAACCATTCATCCGATTGCTATTAAACTTTGGTGAGTTGTTCTGTGTACACTCTCGAAGATATTTGAATTATTTAATTTTGTAAATAAAAGACTACGCGAACGAAGTCGTGGGAAACAGGTAGTTAGTATATAAAAACACCCGCGTATTTGATTGCAACGTTGTGACAAAACTTGTAATCAATCAATCGACTACCTTTGGAGTTTTGCGTTGAATTTTATGTACAAGGTTACATGGAAAAAATGGGTAAATGCGAAATGGTATTAAAGTACCCGTGACAACGAAAAGCTTGCGATCTACAACTTCGCCCAAAGTCTATAGTATAGTTCTAGAGTAACACCTCCAAGTTTAAAAAAAAATAAAGGTGAGGCAACCCTAATATCAGTGTTTTTACGTCACTAGCAAACCTTTGGAATGTAGGTCATAATGATAGGGTTGTACATTTTTTTTCTAGTGTTTTTTTTTGTATGGCTAACGAAATAAACGTATTCCGTAATTATTACATCTGCAATATAACAGTGAACAGTGATACGTTGGAACCCCGGCGGATTTATACCCCCTTTGACTATAACCTTGTATATAGAAAAATTAATATATAGATAAGTTTTACATCCTCTAAAATTGTGGTAATTTTAGATTCAATGTATATTTTAAAGTTTTTTTTTTCTTTATGTCATGGCGCACAGTTTGGTGCATTTGCCAATGTCACGTATTAATAAGTAGAATCACAAGTATATTAGTTTTTTCTTATCGTAAAACTCCTCCACTAAAGTGATAGTAGACTTTACTGAAATTATAAAGGACTTCTTGGAAGAGCGCGAGAACTTCAGCTACACATGTTTATTTAGGCCTACTTCATTCTTTTCACTTATACAAAACTTTAAAACACAATATACTGTCACTTTTGTACTTTAAAACTCCCAAAAATGTAAAAATAGAAAATCTAAACAAAATGTCAACCTCACTTCTCCCTTTCCCGCCAAAAAGTTCATTTTAAAGTTTTACTCATTACAAAACATGTGGGTAACGGACAACAAGAAAAAAAAAAAAATGATTGAGATAACAGTCTAAATCAAATTAATCAAACCAAATATAAATCAATCAAATCAAATAATCAAATTAAATTTCTCTGCATCTAAAGAAACCATATTGAAAACAAGCCTAGAATGTCTCTGTTCACTCCTCGCGAATCTCGTTACAAAAGACGTAAAGATTTGCTCGCTTTTTATATTAAATAAATATTACATTTATGCAATAATAATTTATTGTATGTTTTCAGATACCACGTGACAAAGCAGCAACTCCTGGCGATGATGGACACGATGATGGGTGGCCGCGCGGCCGAGGAACTCGTCTTCGGACCTGACAAAATCACCTCAGGTCATTTATATTTGAATATTACCAACATTACTATAAGCAACATAAGCTTGAATGGGCTAGTCGACTATTTTTAAACCGATTACAAAAAAGGAGGAAGATCTATGTCAAATCAATGCCCAATCAATGTGTAACAGAAGGCAGTGCAAAAGGTGTTTTAGTTTGGTGAACTTGGCACCGACTTCAGTAACTAAAATTTAATTATATAGGTATGTGTTAGTGATGTGCCGGATATCCGTATCCGTGGATATCCAAGGGAAAAGAAAGATCCGTATCCGTTACTTTTTTGGCGGATCTTTTACTTTATTAATTTTCAATACATAGATTAAATTCTATATAAGTCAAATCATGTCCTATCACGCAAAGTGTCAAGTGCCGTCAACTACCGTTTCAAGGTCACGCGCACCGACACCGATCGAGTAAGAAAGTTAAGATCCGTATCCGTGGATCTGGTCACCAGGTTTAAGAAACTTTATTCTCATTAAGAATTACATTCACTTACATGAGAACATTATAATACATAAAAAAGAAATACAACATTGGGTGAACGTATAAAATAAACGCAGTTTGATTCTTCTTTATTTTTTTTTTAAAGTAGAAATAGTGGGTAGATTTAAAAATTGTTGGCTTATGTCACCAAATATCCGTATTCGGATCCGTATCCGCGGATATACATTTTTAACGATCCAGCACATCACTAGTATGTGTATTGTATTTATATTTTATGTTTGGACTTGAGTTCTGATTAGTAAAGGATTTTTTAGGTTATTTTGTACTTTTTAATATTTCTTTTTGAAGTCTGTTTAATTTTTATGTTTAGTGAGTTAGTGGCCATACATAGATAGATCTATGTCCGATAAAAAAAATATTCATGAACGAAACGATGGAAAAATATTCAAAATACAATGGAAAATATAAGTTATTCGCTTCCAAACTTAAGTAGTGGTAACAAAGACATTGTATATATTTGTTTTTAATATAATTTCTGCTGTCGTCCTAAAAATGAATTTTTCCCATACGTTATTTATACAGTTCAAGTAAAAAAAAAAATTAAAACTTAATTTTAAAGGATTAGTTATAAATAAGAAATTTAAATGTGGCAACTATTAATTTTATATGGCATATGATTAGAGTCAGAAGTAGTAAATTTATAGGGGAAACTATAAACTTTTAATATCATAAGTTTTGCGAATTAATAATTCTGTCGATATTGTATATATTTCCCAAAATTAATTGTAAGCCATGACCGCAACTGTAAAGAAATATTAAAAATTCATTGAAAAATGTATAAAATATTTACTAACAAATGCTATTAATCACGAGTAGTGGGAATGGAGTGGCGATAAGCTAGAAGATGATAATGTATTGACTTTAGTATTTGATATTACTTTCGACTCAATACCCGTACCCATTCTTGAGAAAAATTGTCTTGATAGACAGACAGACCGACAACAAAGAGATCCTATAAGGGTTTTATTTTTCCTTTTGAGGTTCAAAACCCTAAAAGCACCTTAATTGACTTCGATTAACGAAAGAGACAAACATACTCATCGAAATACAACTGCGCAAATCTTGCTTAACCATACGTATAGTGATGTGCCGGATATCCGTATCCGCGGATATCCGAGCAAGAAGTAAAATCCGGATCGTATCCGTATACTTTTTTGGTGGATCTTTTACGGAACTTTTACCTTATCAATTTTCAATACTTAGATTAAATTCTATATAAGTCGAAACGTCCTGTCACGCAAAGCGTCAAGTGGCGTCAACTATCGTTTCAAGATACGCGCACCGATACCCATCGAGTAAAAAAGTTAAGATCTGTGTCCGTATCCGCGGATCTTGACACCAAATATCCGTATTCGGATCTGTATCCGCGGATATACATTTTTAACGATCCGGCACATCACTAATAGACATTGGCGACATCAGTGCTAATATAAATGTATTTTCAGGTGCCTCATCCGATTTGAAGCAAGCTACGTCGATAGCTTGCCACATGGTCAAAGAGTGGGGAATGAGTGAAAAGGTGCGTAAAAAGTTGAATGTGTCTAGGAATTGCTAGTTAAATATAATATAATGCGCAAAAACATATAATGAGTAATATTTTCATGGTTATTGAAGTTTTCGCAGATCGATTTTTACTTGTTAATAACTCTGTAAAGCAGCCATTCCCAAAGTGGGCGATAACGCCCCCTTGTGGGCGCTGCAGGCCTAAATGGGGTCGGTAAGAGACCCAGAAAAAAAATGGGGGCGTTGTGTAGAGGCCTGGGGGGGGGTGATTTGTAATTTCATTTAGCTGGGAGGCATCATAGACAACGACTGCATGAGCTCTCGACTCAGTAGACAAAATAAGTTTGGGAACCAGTGCTGTAAAGGGACACTTAGGGCCGTAAGATCAAGAGCAGTTAAAGCTATGGATTTCGTAATCTACGATAATATTTGATCTACCGTTTAATTCACTGCCCTGATATGAAATGGAAATAGTAAACGGATTAGTAAAACCATCAATTAATGTCTTGCACATGCTAATATTATTGGTTTCATTCACAGTTCATTCGTTCACTTTAAGATTCTTTGTCAATATTCGATAATTTAATCTGCTCGTAATCGATTAACTGTCATTGATCTTAGGAAATAATCGAAGACAAGATTGAACTCTCTTCCGTAGTAGTACGATTTCTCCTTAGGAGGGAAGGTAAAGGGATCTTAGTCCATACAACCGATGTCTTCGGTAATAAATAATTTCTTCATATTATTTCATCAAAATGTTGACGTAACACATTTTAGATGTTTCTTGTAGTTTCTGGCAGTTTCTGGCGGAAAATATATTGAGATAGTCTTTATAATAGGATCCACTGAGGTAGACTAAGCCAATAAAAAAATCTCAATATCACTACTAAATAAGCACTTATTTCAAGAATTTCACATAACATTGCAACAACGTAGATGCGTAGATACTTTGAACACAAATCTGCGCCAATTTTACATCACAATATCCACTAGTAATCATTTGCAAATAATTAAAAGAAATGCCCAACTGCTCCCCATAAAATCCGGCGAAAAACTCCCGTAGGGACTTTTTGGCGGAATCGGGAGAAGTGAAGTTATGTTATTTAGATTTCCTATTTTTTACATTTTCGGGTGTTCTAAAGTACAAAAGTGATAATATATTGTGTTTTAAAGTTCTGTGTAAGTGAAAAGAATGGAGTAGGTCTAAATGAACATGTGCAGCTGAAGTTCTCGCGCTCTTCCAAGAAGTCCTATAAAACTTCAGTAAAGTCTACTATCACTTTACTGGAGGAGTTCTATGATAACGATTCTACTTTTGTTAAATATAATTATGCATTAATATGTGACATTGGCAAATGCGCTAATTTGTGCGCCATGCCATGAAGAAACAGAAACTCACATAGCGAGTAGTAACGTATGGTGTGTAGTGTAGTGTAGTGTACAGTAAGTCCCTCTCGGAACGCAGGTAGGGCTCCGCACCATGGAGCCCCCGCGCGGCGCGCTGGCCGGCCAGGAGCAGCTGGGGCCCTACACCAACGAACTGGTGAGTGCACACGCACACGCACGCACACACGCGCACACGCATATACACGTATATGTATATATACACACTTACGACCATGAGGACCTCCGTGGCGCTTTGGAAAGTAAACGGGGGTTGCGGGTTCGATTCCCGCCCCTAGTCTGGGTGTTTATGTATAATAAGTATTTATTTACAAAAGAAAAGTATATAAGTAGTATATCAGTTGTCTAGTACCCATAACACAAGCGCTGTGCTGCTTACTTTGGGACTAGATGGCGCTGTGTGAAATGTCCGAGTTTATTATTATTACATACACACACTATAACAATAAATTAACGGATTCTTACCACGATATTAAATATTTCTGAGTTTCCCGATATTTCGATGCTATTCCAAGCACCATGTTCACGAGTTAACTGGCGAGACTGCGGGTGGATATTCGAGAGCACATATTTCAGTCTACCCTCTTTCTGGCTCATAGTTGTGACCGGATATAGTGAGTGTGTACTGTCGAGGAGACTATCGAGTGAGTTCCGGTAGTGATGAAGAAATATAACAACTACGAGCCAGAACGAGGGTAGACTGAAATATGTGCTCTCGAATATCCAGCCGTAATATATGTAGCATGGTCTGTAAGCACCGTTACATTCTGCTCTCTACTACACGTCCGTTCCCTGCAGCGGTCTGCAACCAAATAGAACACTTGTAGGTAATTATTTCTCTTCTCTAGAAAGCGACCGCTGTGGCGCTGTCACATGTGCATGGGAAAGAACAACATACTTCTTTCCCTTTCACGCCTGTACACTACAAGAATAATACAGCTTTGTATTCTTCAAACCCTAATGTAACTTGTATATTGTGCAGGTGGATGGCGAAATAAAGAAGATATTGTCGGAAAGCTACGAGCGAGCTAAAACAATACTGCGGGCACATGCAAAGGAACATAAGGCACTCGCTGAAGCTCTGCTCAAGTAAGCCCTTCGTATTATGTCTTTATGTATCTCTATTTTTAAAACTGAGTTGTAATTTCAAATCACTGCTGATGTATAGTTGTAAGAGAGACTGACAGATAGCCAAGGGGCCTTTTTTTTTTTGCGTCAGGAAATGCTTTATGTATCCCGTCCTGCCGTAGAGGGGTGGCAGGGGGGTATGTGGGACTCCTCGACATTAGGGTGCTAGGCCGAGTCTACCCACTAAAACCTGACGGTGTTCCTCGAGAGCCTTGATGCCGTGGCAACGGGAGCGCGTTGGCATTCTGCCGCGACCCCGGCGGCTATGCCCAGCGTGAGCCGAGCCCTCCTCCGTTTGCGGGCAGTTTGACCTGCCCGCTCTCCTGGGAGGCGCACCTTCCCGTGGCCATTGGTGAAGCGCCTTCCCCCGAAGGACACCCCAGGCCTCCGAAGTGGCGGCTTCCACACCCCGCCTACACCGAGGCGCAGGGGCGTCAGCACGCCCACCTGATTTTTACGTGTTTACTCACGGGTTTTTACAAGTTTTCCTTCTTCCCACCTCTTGATCCGCGTCCTCCGCGAAGGACGCCGGAACCAACACTTAACCAACAATACCCCTCTCAAAGGAGAGGGGCAAGTGGAAAGACGACCCACACGACAGACCCCCGCCCTCACGCAGAGGACGGGGAACACAAACTTATCCCCCCTCCGGGTCCAGACCGGGTCCTTTCGGCTCCACCTCTTACTCGGTCCCAACCCGGTCCCACCTCTGATTTTAACGTGTTTACTCACGGGTTTTAATAAGTTTTCCATCTTACCACCTCGGGGCCGAAGGCCCCACACGCCAGACCCCCACCCTCATTATGAGGACGAGGAACACGACCCCCTCCCCCCCGGTCCGGGCCGGGTCCTTTCGGCTCCACTACCTACTCGGTCCCAACCCGGTACTGAGGGCATCGCCGAAGCGACACCCTCAGGAGTGTATCGACTCTCCAGTCTAGATCCGCAGTGTTCAGTGAAAACAGGGTCACCTCGAGAAGGATGTAGACTTGAAGTCTACGCAATGCGGTCTTGGGATGGCAGGCTAAGGCTCCACTTAATGGGAGGATAGCCAAGGGGCCTGTCTTATTCAATCGGAACAGAATTAACCATTCACCAGAAACTTATTGACTTCAATTCTAAATTTTTTTTAATGTGGGATTAATAATATGTAATTTGTATTAATTCTGTTTTAGTTATTGCATAAATTATTAGTTTATTGCTATATGTAGATATACCTAGGCGAAAATGTGTGAGGAGAATGATGAGATTTGAGAAAGCGAAAGAAGTGTGAGGACCGCGACGCTTGGCGCTCCGTCCTCTCTGACTACCGCGTTGAGGATACAGCCTCCTATGGAGGCGTGCGCTGCAATTAACCTGGTTCTTAGTGGTAGTCTTCTATTCTTTTTCATTAAGAGTTTCTGTTTTTTTTTTCTGGAGTTAATGTAAGTAATTGATAAATATTTGTACATATCACTGCTATCTTAATTAAGTACATTTAGATTAACAAAATCTGAATCTTTGTATACACCTGTAAAGACATGTCACCTGAATATGGAATTATTATTATTATATTGTTAATAATGCAAAACAAATAGCAATTCCAGTCGGCAAACACAACATAACATGTAAATACGACACGGCAGAATTTCTTTTAGCTTCAAAACAAAAAAAGATAATTGAGATTTACAACCAATATTCGCACACTAAATTACCCACATACCAAAAAAGAATAAACTAAACCGGCGCTGACGGGCCAACTAGCGCCATCTCTTATCGAGAGATTAGGAACAATAATATGTTTTATTCCTAACAGAACGTAGTCAAGTTTGGGCGGCACGAAACGAGCTTTTTAAAAAAATAATAAGTTTTTATTTTTAAGACTACTTCTTATTCTAATACTAAGAGGTAACTTAAACTAACTCCCCATGTCGTTTAGCAGGGCCCATCGTGCTGACTCTATTTCTTATAGAGCTTATTTAAGGGTTCAGTCACATCATACGGGATGGTGCCACAAGGCCGCACTTAACTACGTTACATTAATCAATAATAAACATCACTTATCTCTTCATTATTAAATACATCCATATCTTCATTTTGTATCCCTAACGGACGATCGGACGGTCGGACAGAGAGGTTGGAGCGCCAAGCGTCGCGGTCCTTACATACTTCTTTCGTTTTTTCAAATCTCATTATTCTCATACGTTTTCGCCTAGGTATGCGAGTGCTTTTGACATTTCTGTCAGCTAACACTTGCTATTTGCTCTTCGTAAGTCAGCCTTGGTCTTTCATGATTTTCTTTTACCACTTGCTTTCGCTCTGTAGATTTTGTTCGTCAGTGTTTCATCACTCGTTCTTTCCATGTGCCCGAACCATTTAAGCATTCCTTTGTTCATTTTTACAATAACGTCGTGCAACCCTGTCGTACTGCGTATCTCTTCATTGTTTATTTTGTCCGCAAGGATGAGACTGCACATATTTTTAAGAGGTCGCATTTCTACTGCATTTATCTTTCTTTCATATTCTATTTTCATTTTGGGCATATCCAGGCTTCACTACCGTACAATAAAGTTGGCAATCATACTATAATTTAGAATAGTAAGCTTTTTTTATCTATCACAAAATGTATTCTAATAATAATAATCACTCGTCAGTTCATCGCACTAAATAGAAAGTGCTAAAGTAATTTCTGTTATTTTATCAATGACGTGACAGGTACGAGACGTTGGACGCGGACGATATCAAGGCGATTATGAGCGGGGACAAGGTTAAAGTGGAGCGCGGCCGTCCGGTCAAGGACTCGGGCGGAGCCGCCGCCGCTCCCGCCGCGCCCTCCGCGCCGCGCCTAGGGGGAGCGCAGCCGCAGCCCGCGTAGGCCCGCGCGCGGACAGGTGAGCGGGCAGGGAACACATGAACTCAGATGGGACACGGGCACGGCCCGGCCCAGAAACA
The DNA here is from genome assembly GCA_907165235.1 of Zeuzera pyrina. Taxonomy (NCBI): domain Eukaryota; kingdom Metazoa; phylum Arthropoda; class Insecta; order Lepidoptera; family Cossidae; genus Zeuzera; species Zeuzera pyrina. The sequence continues at coordinate 10,978,774 of OU015645.1, read as the reverse complement.
TATGGAATGACACAGGACACAAGCACGGGCCGAGCTGGGGACACAGGGGATGAGTCGGGACACAAACACGGGCTGGGCAGGGGACACAGGCACGGATCAGGCCGGAGACACACGACGTGAGACAAGACACAGGCATAGGCCGGGCAGGGGTCACATGGGGTGAGACGGGGCACAGGCATGGGCCGGGCAGAGGACACATGGGGTGAGACGAGACATGGGCATGGGCGGGGCAGGGGACACATGGGGTGAGACGGGGCACAGGCATGGGCAGGGCAGGGGACACACGGGGTGACACGGGACATAGGCATGGGCGGGGCAGGGGACACATGGGGTGAGACGGGGCATGGGCAGGGCAGGGGACACACGGGGTGACACGTGACATAGGCATGGGCGGGGCAGGGGACACATGGGGTGAGACGGGGCACAGGCATGGGCAGGGCAGGGGACACACGGGGTGACACGGGACATAGGCATGGGCGGGGCAGGGGACACATGGGGTGAGACGGGGCACAGGCATGGGCCGGGCAGGGGACACACGGGGTGACACGGGACATAGGCATGGGCCGGACAGGGTACACACGGGGTGACACGGGAAATGGGCACGGCACGGGCCGGGCCGGGAGGACATGGGTTCGACCGGGGACACGCATTACACAAGGAACACAGACATGGACCGGGCAGGGAACACATGAAGTCGTATGGGACATGGGCTCAGGTCGGGCCGCAGGGACACGGGATAAGCCAGGACACTAGCACGGGCCCTGCAGGGGACACATGGGGTGAGACGGGACACAGGCACGGGCCGGGCCGGAGACACACGTGACGAAATAGGACACGGCACCAACCGAGATAAACACATGGATAAGACTGACGGATACAAACCGATACAGGTGTGGGCTGCTAAAGACAAAAGCCTTATAGGCACAGACAGACGGAAACAAGTACACAGGTCAAAAATAACTGGCTGCTCCAGTCTTGATCGATGTCTACATCGATTTCCTTCCCCAGGGCTTAATCTGTCACCTTTCTAAATTTCATCAAAATCGGTAACTGTGAAATTTAATTATATAGTTATGTGTATCGTATTTATAAAGTAATTTTAATAGTACTAGAGTTTTGATGCGCTTGCTTGAAATGCGCTTAAACGTCGCGATGATTTTGAGAAAATTTATGATTTTATAACTTATGATTTTAGTACAAAGCGACTCTAAAAAAAATACGTATATATCTATTTTCATCACAGATCTTAATATTTAGTTTCCGTAGTGCTTAAAATTCACCCGGTATAAAGATTAGCTAAAAGCCAAAATTCGGTTGCCTGTAAGAGAGAACGATAGAGGCCTAAAATGAAACAGATGCCAACTGATTAATATCTCACCGAATTTTTGCTTTCAACAAGTTTCAGCATATAAGTGGAAATTTAGTTATTATCTCTACTAATCAAAATTTAAATACAAAAATTTGCTTGTATGCTATACAAATGCCTATATAATTAAATTTAACAATTATTGAAGCTGGTCCAGGCCTACCACTAGTTATGTGTCGTTGTTTATTGACATGGCTTCTTTTTGTTTGATCTTAACTAAATTTCAATAAGGCCGCGTTGGAGACCGTTTCAAATAAAAAAATAATCGAAATCGGTGCACACACAAAAAAGAATTTAAAAAATCAAACGAATTAAAATTTTTGAATTCTGTCAAAAACATACATATGTCAGATATTAGACAACATAGCTTATATACCGAACGCAAGAGGCGCCTAGCGTCGTCTTGGATTGAGGCTGCCGCGGAAGGGTGAGGTCAAAGGGGAGCGGTGACGAGTACTCACAAATGGGACTCGCCGCGCGCAGACGCATATGTTCCTTGATTGTTTTATTCGCCGTGTAATAATTGTTATTTAATCGGACTTTTGTAAAGTTAGTTTATACTTTTGTTATCAAATGAGTATCTATCCATTATCTCGAGGTACCCACACGATGATAGAGCAAGTCGTAGACACGCCCACTGATGCCATTCGGAGCCTTCCTGCGACACATATATGTGTGTTATACAAAAACAAATCTAATTATCAATATTTTTTTCAGATATAACGAAAAATTGGACTTCCCTGTCGGCGCTAGATATCGGGTAGTGTAGGCGGCAAGAGCATAGCGTATCGTGTACAAAAAATAGAAAGTGTCTTTGAAAATTTTGCAGGCCACCCTTAGTATATAATGCCTATAAATAAATAAAAAAATAAGTAAAAACCCACGCCTTCTCTTCATTATTTTGACGATACACTGACGTGCAATGAAACTGACTCACGCGTGATAAAAATTAAAAACCCATAAATTATATTTTATAGCGTATTTATATTCTGCATATCTCAATTTATTGTTCTAGTCGAAGTACATTAAAATTTAAAGGCGAGTACATTTTTTGCTTGTTAGTGTATGTTAGTAGTGTAATCAGAATGACTTGTTTTTATACTACATGCATCATAATATTTTGTAATTAATTAAAAAATCTGAAATTCATCTAAAAATGTAATTAAAATGTGATAACATTTTGTAATTAAATATTGCCACTACATTTCGCATTGTTTAAAAAAAAATTTTTTTATAGTAATCTTTAAGAGAAACCGTTTTTTGTTTTAATTAAATAGTAATTTTTGCCAGTAATCCGCATTACTGTTTAACTCTTATACTTAAATTTTCGTGTAGACTCTTTTATAAATGAAAAGTGCTTTCCAATTCATAAATAATATATTTTTATTAATTATTGCGGTAGGAGTTATAAGTAGAAAAAGCGATATAGAAAATAATAGTCAAGTAACTGTGAATTTTATACATAAAGGTCAAATATTCTTTAAAATATTTCTTAGTTAATGTTAGAAAATAATAGAGAAAATGTAATACAATGGTTCCATAAACGAATTTAAAAAAATATTGAATGAAGAATGTGCAAATATTAAAAATATGTAACATTATTTTTCTACTGGATTTCATTTGAATGAGCGTATACAGACCTTGGCTAAGAGGGCCAGAACAGAGAACGCTTAATTAATAGCGAGTTACATAATATAAATTACATACAAACAATTTTTTTTATGTAAACAAAAAATTATTTTTCGAGGTTTCCAGTAAATCTATAAATTATAGGCAACAGGAGAATATCTCGGAAAAACACTGCTAAATACGCCCGAGTAAAAAATGGCCAAATCTATGAATTGTACATTTATTCAGGGGGATTTAAATTCAGCTACACTGAATATACCGATGCATGTTTGTAATATTTTGTCCCTTATTTATATATGCATATCGCAATTTAGCAACATCAATTTACATATTGTTCCGAATTTACTACCTAAAGTAATAATTAACTGCCATTATGCATTAGTTTTTTCATATTACTCTATGAAATATGTAAATTAATTCGTTATAAACAATATTGTGTTTTATTTCTACAATAAGTCATTTTTGTTGTTAAGATACACAAAATAAAAATATGTTACTGTATTCAATATGGGCAGGAGAATAAAAAAAATCGCAAAAAATGAGGTTTTGCAGAAACAAGTGACATTTTAGTGAAACTTTTTAATACTGTGAAATGTAGTATAATTTTTCACTGAACCTTCTGGCGTACGAGTGAATGAGTTTCATTACGAAAAAATTTAGTGCCAGCTTTTTATACATCTGAAAATGTGTTCTGTTTTTGCATTGACTATGTTCTTACAATTTACTTATTAAAATTAGTTATTTTTTGACTCTAAAATAGTGTTTGTAGTTTCACAGTTGATGCAAAAATATTAAATTTATATACTGGTAACTTTTTCTTTTACCGGCAACATTACTTTGCTATTTTAAAAATGGAATAATATTGTGAATTGTTTTTATTGTACGCTAGTGTATAGAAAACATTTATTCATATTAGTTCATGAATATGTAGTAATTGTTTTCACAAACTGTTTTAATTCTGGGTCGAAATAAAAATGTTGACTGATCCTATTCGTTTTATTTGATCATACAGAAATCCAATGTAGATTCACATCCCATTTTGACGACCTCCGTGGCGCAATGGCTAAGCGCTTCGAAAAGTAAACGCGGTTTGCGAGTTCGATTCCCGCCCCGAGTCTGGGTGTTTATGTATAATATGTATTTATTTAACACAAGCGCTGTACTGCTTACTTTGGTACTAGATGGCGCTGTGTGAAATGTATGAGTATATTATATAATACATATAAATTAAATTGAAGTGTCTGATTGTGATTTTAGTGTTAATGTCTGATTAAATTATATTATTATATTACATCCATACATTTAAATTGAAGTCTGTCTGTGATTTCAAAATAAAGGCCTTTCCTTAAGCTTATGTCACAGATTAATTAGTTTACTCTTATGTTATTTACACGTAACCAAAACCCAAAAATGCTTTTTAAAATTTTTGTACGTCTGTCTGTTTTTTCGGGCTAATATCCGAAACGTTCGAGCGGACGTTGACGGCTTTCATTTGCACTTGGAGGATGTTTCAGAGAGTAATTTATACTAGGTATACCAGAAAAGTACTAAATTTAACGAGGGTAAAACCGCGAGGAACATCTCGTTTTAAATGTAGTTAAAAATCCAGTTTATTCAAGTAAACAATATTACATTATGGAATGATATCTTATAATAGGTTCTTTATATTACCTAATATAGTGTTAGCGGATGCGGATGGAAATGTCAAAAGCTCTCACATACCTAGTCGAAAATGTGTGAGCAGAATGATGAGATTTGAGGAAGCGAAAGAAGTATGTAAGGACCGCGACGCTCTCTGACTACCCCGTTAGGGATACAGCATGAGGATATTTATGTATGTATATGCTACTTGTAGCTAGTATTACCATCAGAACAATGCCGTCAGTACTGGATAGCGACTACGTCCAATAAACCGACGTACCTATGAAAATTCTTAAATTGTGGGCGTCTAAGCAAAAAGAGTCCAGTGGTCTGCATTTAGTTTCCGAGATATAAGCAGTTTTGTAAAGTTGGGTGAAAAAATGGCATTTCGCGATTTTAATTGATTATTAATTAATGCTCAATTATCTACAAGTTCATAGAGTAAACGACTTTATATGATGTTTCTAAGTAGAAACAAACAAAGAGAAGTGTGTTTTTTTTCAATCAAACTGAAAATGCTTTTTTTCAATACAAGCTTTTTCAGAATTTCAACTTTAAATGACTAATAAAAAAGATATAGGTATGTCAGTTTTTGAATATTTTTTAAATCCTTATTATTGATTGACTATTCTAAATTCCCAATCTAGGCAACTCAATACTCCACTACTGGACCCTTGTTGCTTGGACGCCCACAATTTACTGAACTTACTGTAGCCCGCTAAGGATTTATAATTTTCTGTGGTTAGGGTCGCCGCCAAGAATCTTTGAATCCAGATGGATACCATACTCTGAAGAGGTAGTTGAAGACAAATTATGTGACCTTGAGTAACCTTTGTACACTAACGTTTCCTATCTGTCTCTAACTCCTGGAAATAACTCGGAAATTCACTAACTAAATCGTCAAAGTGTGGCCTCCAGTTTAAATACTGCTCCATGGTCGCCGCACAATTCTTCCTATATTTTTTACGCTATTGATAGCATCGTCACCGTTAACTCGTGGTACAGGCACAGTATTACAATCCTATACAGTAGTGCAACTTACGCGGCATTGCAGGGTTGGAATTTGACAGTCAGAAAAGAGTAGTATTTAGAATTTAAAAAGGTAGTATTTCACGAAAATAATAGTACAGTTTATTACTTTAATATTGAGCTTTGTTTAAATGCCAAAAACTATTGAATTATGAACACAAAAATATTTTATTCGAAATGTATAATCTTAATCTATCGTATATTACGTTTAATGCGAACGGGTGTTCCTCTCCACTGTTACCCAAGATGCCCCACAAAAAGCAAACAGCGGAAATCCCTTACGTTGAGATCACGGCGTTCATCCGTCTTGTTCACACATACCTACTCTAAAATACCTACTTTTATCTGTCTGTGGTGAAATTCGTCCTTATTCAGGTTGAGTAAAGTACGCTATACACGCGCTGACATAATTGCTTTCAAATTGTGTGAGAAATTGGGGTGTTAGTAAAATATTAGTATTTTAGCGTTCTATCTACAACTGATGGGGAGCGTTTTCTAGGCCATCAGTAAACTAGACGTGGGTCGTTACGTCATTTTCAAGAAACGTAACGAAACCAGTGACTTGGTCGGCGTCACCTGTTTTAAAACTAGTGATTTTTGTAACTAGCTATTTTCATTCAGCTACTGTGATTGTTTGCATAAATACGTCCACCAACTATACAGTTACACACGAAACGAAAATAAATTAAATCACTGTTTTGTGTTTGTAGCTATACAATTAAATCAATAAATTAACTTCTCTTCATACTTTATTCAGGCTTAGATTGATTAAACTATGATTTTAATAAAATTATTATAGCAGGCGTACTTAAAAGTTAATTTGATTGTATATACAATGATGATTAATATTTGCGAGCCACAGTCACATATCGCGTCACAGGTTATTGTATCTAGTGACGTGAAATAACGCTCACGTCTACAGTAAACCATACGTAAGGGAAATGGGTGAAATGGTCCAAAAGAGGACTGATCACCCGTCTGGGCCTGGCAGACGTCCCTCATCAACAATAATAATAATAATAATCTGCAGAACTGGGTAGTACGTAGTATAATGCATGTAGTATATGCTCCCGTGGAGTGGGTTTTAATTTGGCATCTGGTGGTCTAGAGTGCAGCGGAACAATGCCTCGGAAATGAGTATGGGGACCATAGTCGGCGCGATCAAACATCCGTCGCGCCAGTTCCACGACAAATTCTGTCACCTGAGACATGCCTGTGTCCTGGGCTATTAAATCGTTCCAAACGAACCACATAGCTCCCACTATTTGCCAGAGAGTGACGTTTTGAACGACTGCAATCTGTGCTGTTGTCGTGGGGAACACAGCATATACCAAGCAGGGGCCGCGTAAGTCAATCTGGGTCTTGGTCTTTATTGATAATCTGGAGCCGAGTACGCATGGCTCGCACCATTTTGGGCTGAATTTACCACATTATTCACTTGGGGTATCATATTCAGAGCCCGGTCAATGTGCCACCCCAAGTAGCAAACTACGGGGTTCCAGGCGATAGTCTCCCCTGATGTTCAGTCCGAGCGAAGGTGTCCGCTTCGGACCAATTAGTAGCGCGACCGTATTTCCCACATTGACGGACATCGCCACTTATCAAGCCATTCAGTGAGGAGCTCCATCATCATCTGCATCCTCCCTATAGCGAGCTTTGGTGATCGCGATGATGCGAAATAAACGCTGTCATCTGCAAACAGCGCTAGGTTCAGGTCATCTTCCCACTCCTCGAGATGGTCAGAGAGTGGGGACGTCGTTTGTATAAGCCGCGTAGAGGCAGGGTGAAAGGTGGGGGGACACCCGCTTGGATGGGGCTCGACACAGAAGCAGAGATCGTCGATCGTCGTCGTCTATAGATCTTGATGATACTGGGGTGAACCGCAGTCTTCATCTACTTGTACAGGAGTCCCGGGTGCCAGACCCTGTCGAAGGCCTTCTTTATATCTAAGAAGACCCCGACTCTGTCGTGTAACGTTATAACGTTCATCTTATTTAACAATTTAATTTTGGTGATATATCTTGGATTTTAAAATAAAAAAAGGTTAACAAAGATTATTTTAATAAGCAAATATAATAAACAAATATAAAATTTGTTATTATAGAATGCATAAATTTGTCTCAACTAAAATACGAGTAATCTGTGCGACAGTACGTCTTCTCGCTCGCTATGCGCCTAGGCACTTAGTCGTTCTACCGCCATTGTTTTTGCAATTCCGCGCGACAAACTAAATGATCGACGGCGCTCATAAATTGTTATTGTCGCTTTGCTGTTCTAAAAATATTTATAACTAATAATCAATACGTAATATATTGATATGGTTATTATCTTCGTTCTCCAGCGTACGTAATTACGTGGAAACATATTATTTATTATAATTATCACCTCACTTTATTGGGTAAGTGAAGAACGAATTTATTTATTTTATCAAGCTAAATATAACAGCCATTTTTGATTAATATTAATTTCCATGCTTATATCAATTTGTATTGTTTTTTTCTTTATATATATTTTAAATTGTAAACTCCGGTCTAGTTGTTGAACACCGCCACCTTACCTACTTTATTAGCCACACTGGCGCCCAACGTGGGGCTTTTTTTATTTTAAAATCCAAGATATATCACCAACATTAAATTGTTAAATAAGATGAACGTTATAACGTTACAGTCGTCCCCTGTTCTTCTCTGTTGTTCAGTGATGGAGGACCCTTGTAAGTTGTAAGGTGGTGGAGTGTCCACTAAATCCGTATTGTTCTTCTCGTAGTCTCTGTATATGCTTAGTTATGTGTAGTCTCTGTATATGCTTAGTTATGTGTAGTCTCTGTATATGCTTAGTTCTGTGTAGTCTCTGTATGTGCTTACTTCTGTGTAGTCTCTGCATATGCTTAGTTCTGTGTAGTCTCTGTATATGCTTAGTTCTGTGTAGTTTCTGTATATGCTTAGTTCTGTGTAGTCTGTATATGTTTAGTTCTGTGCAGTCTCTTATATATGCTTAGTTCTGTGTAGTCTCTGTATATGCTGTTCTGTGTAGTCTCTGTATGTGCTTAATATAGCTCACGGAAACAACAGTAGCACACCAATTGTAAGTAGTAATATGACTATACGTATACTAACTAGTAGTACTATCAGTAGTATTACATACTAGAAGTCTATCACCGTTTATTAAAGAATTACCACAAAATAAAAACGCCATTCAGATATATATGTATAACTTTAATATAAAAGAAATTACAATGGAATACATTTGGTTTTAAATTACAATTTCAATAAAGTACAAATGTTAACTAATTATTAGATAAATACAGCTCAAAAGTCTTAAGACCTGCACCATTATAGTTTAATTCACGTCACAGGGTTTCCCAAACAGTTCCGACCTGATACCGGGCCTTCGATAAAATTTCGGATCGCAGACCATCTAGGAGTTATTCCTACACGTGATCTAACATTTTTCTAATGAACATTGCATAGTGCTTCCGCGGCCATTTTGTTTATTTTCAAAGATGGCGGCCATTTTGATTATTTTCGAAGATGGCGGCCTAAAATTAATCGATAGGAAACGCGTCCATAAAAACAACCCAACTTGCAATATTCTAAATTGTCAGGTTTATGACATAATTGAGATTAACAATTTGATTTGCGTTGATACTAAAAAGTAGTGGGCTCCAATTTGGAGGCTCCAAATGGCATTCTTACCATAAATATCTCGTAAACCTGCCACTTTATTATTATTCTTTTGTGGCCATCCTGCTTTTTCCATCAATGATGCGGATGTAAGATAAGTTCGCGAAGTTTAATTGATATTAAAATCCATAGATTCTGTGGTAAAACTGGTCTAATGAAAGTTCATACAAGAGATTTGATCGATAGTTTTTGACACTACAAAGATGGGTCTACTGAAATAAATTTCAGTTAGAAATAAGTTGTAGCTTTTACTAATTCTTTCTGTACGTATCATTCTATTATGTTTGTGTGCAATAAATATCAACAAATAAAAAGACTCAATTGTTGAAAGAATATTGTTACTTTATGATTATTTGTATATGTGACCTCTATTGGACTTATTGCGGACTACTGCTTTACAAAATGGTCGTGGGAGCACTAGTCAAAAAATTCGAACGCCTTTTTTTTGTCAACACAAAATAATTTGAATTTTTCGGGGGAACTGAAAAACATTTGACTCAAATCCATATTTTTGAAAACTAGAACCTTCATTCAAATAATTTGAAAACAGTTTAATATGAGAAACGATTGGAGGGCGAATAGTGTGACACTGTAACAATGGCAGAGGAAAAAATTGCCTTATGAAGATCGTTATAAGAATAGCTTTAGTATTAGATGAAAAAAATGAAGGTTGATGAAGTAAAAACTATGCTTTGCACTCCGAACCCTGTCCACCACGTTAAAAACCCTTAGGAGACTAGCTTAAATCTTTTTTTTTGGATTATGCTACCCCCCTGATATAAAAGCAAATCTAATCAGCTTTAATCAAAGATCACATGCTGTACCAACAAAATATCGCCATAAGGAGCCTGGCCACCGCTCTCGAAGAGCGGAGTCTTAATCACTGGGCCTCCTCCTCTGGCTGGCCCTCCGGAGGAACATCCGGAACCTCCTCGACTTCTCTCGTCCTGTTGGGCTCCAGTTCTATCGCCGGGTCAGCGGTGGCTTCGGCCAGATTGGTGACAGATTTCGACTTGAAGCACTGGAAGTCCACGTGTCTGCTCTTAGCCTCTTCCTTCTCCCAGGACATGTGGATGAATGGTCTCTGGACGTAATTATAGATGACCTCTGCGCGACCCCCGGGTCGTTTGCGAACCTTCTCCTTGTATGTTGGATATCCTTCAACCCCCAAACGGATCTTTTTGAGGCCACGTTCTTTCATCACCTGTTTCGCCACATCTCTGCAAACCAAACATTGCTGTAATGAGTATTATACAAAAATAATAGCGACCCGCCCCGACTTCACATGGGAAGAAATAAAAAAAAAAAAATACAGCTCTTGTTACTCGCTGATAATATAGCTTTCTGTAGGTGAAAGAATTTTTAAAATCGATTCAGTAGTTTTGGAGTTTATTCATTACATACAAACAAAGTTCACCCCTTTATTATATTGGTATAGATACATGCATACATATCTTCAGACTGTATCCCAAATGGGGTCAGAAAGGACAAAGCGCTAAGTATTGCGGTTCTTACGTACTTAAGTTCTCAAATCTCATCATTCTCCTTACACACTTTCACCGAGGTATGAGAGTGCTTTTAACATTTCCGTCAGCTCTATTTGACCTTCATAAGTCAGCCTTGGTCTTCCTTTTCTTCTGCTACCACTCGCTTTCTATCTGTAGATATTTTTCGTGAATCTTTCATCACACATTCTGTGCCTGAACTAGCTCAGATACAAATAATAATAAGTTAAGGTTCGTACAAAGAGGCCATGGAAAGGAAGAATGCAATTAAATGGAGTGAGGCCATAAATAGAGAATTACAGAACTTAAAAGACAATAATACTTGGGATATTTGTGCTGTACCAGTAAATACAAAAGTAGTTAGTGGCAAGTGGGTCTTTGAATTGATAGGAAGTGGTAATGTTAAGCAGTACAAAGCCAGGTTAGTTGCTAGGGGGTTCGAGCAGGGTAAATAATTTGATTTAAGCGATATTTATGCTCTAGTAGCGAAGTTACCTACTTTTAGAGTTTTTATAGCAATGGCAACTAGACTGAATGTTCCAATATATCAGATAGATGCAACAGGGGCATTTTTGTATGGAGAATTAAATGAAAATATTTTTATTAGTTTGGCAGAAGGGGCGTATACTGGTGCCAATAATATTGTAAAACTGAACAAATATACGGATTGAAAAATTCACCAAAATGTTGGAACATTAAGTTTAATTCTGACATAACTAAAGAAAGTTTTGTGAGATCAAATTGCGATTCATGTTTATATAAAAAGTACTATGACAAAGATATTTCACAGCTTAAAAACATGTTAAATACACTTACTCGCCATTCTATTCCACACTTTTGCTCGCGTAAGCCCCTGGGGTATAGCAGAATATCAGAGTTTTGCTCCATACTTGGAGTAATGCTATACTCTGAGCTATGGCCCATTTGCAACGCTGCAGCGCCCTTAGGTACATGTTGCATAGTTTTGTCTTTACACCTAATCTATGTCTGTATCATTGTCTTCTGTATTTTGTTCAACTGTTATGTTCCCTTAATCACGCACGTTATGTGTGTGATAGTAATTATGTACATATGTGCTTTGTCTGTAAAATGTACCTCTTTTCTGTTGTAGTGTTGCAAATAAAAATTTTATCTATCTATCTATCTATCTTAAATAAAGAATTTAAAAATGAAAGATTTAGGGCTGATTTCAAATTTTTAGGTATAAATGTAAAACAAGATTTGGAAACCGGTATTACTAAATTAGATCAACGTATTTATCTGGAAAATATCCTCAAAAAATTCAATATGAAAAACTGTAAGGTTATGTCAACCCCTATGGACCCTAATTTGAATACTAAAATTTTCGTGAATGATAATATTACTGTAGATAAAAATATTGAGAACTTATGTAGGAAAATTATAGGGTGTCTGATGTATGCTGAATCTGGCACGAGACCTGATCTGTGTTTTGCAGTTTCATTGTTAAGTAGATATCAAAATTGTGCTAATAATCAGTTTCTAAGTGCATTGAAAAAACTACTACGTTATATAAAATACAGTTTAACTAATAAGTTAATTTACAAATGTGAAGATATAGGTTTGGAAGTTTATTGTGATGCTGATTGGGGGGTGATTTTATGGACAGAAAGTCCACTTTAGGCTATATGTTTACATTTTTAAATTGTCTAGTTTTGTGGTGCTCTAAGAAACAAGCTTCTGTGAGTTTGTCTTCTACAGAATCAGAATATGTATCTATAAGTATGGCTGCTAGTGAAGCTTGTTGGCTTGTAAATTTGTTAGCTGATTTTGATATTAAAAATGTTTGCCCTTTTAATATATTTTGTGATAATCTATAATCAGATAATCAGAAGCTATAGAGCGATTAAAACATGTAGACATCCGGTACCATTTTGTTAAGGAATTAGTCAAAAACAATAAGATTTGTATTAAGTATATTAACACTAATGAACAGCCAGCGGATATATTCACAAAGGCTTGAGTAGAGATTTGATTTTGAGACATTTAAACAAATGTGGTATCAGAAACTTATGAATTGGTGTTATTAAGTAATTTTACCTTTGATTCGTTTAAAATGTATTTACATTGAGAAGGGGTGCTGAGTTATGGCAATGTAATTACATTTATTAGATTGGTAGCGGTTGTCTCTAATATTTGTAACAATGTAGGTGGTAGTAAAAATCTGTCAGTGAGTATGTAAGAGTTTCGAAGGAATAAATATACATCTTGTTTACAACATCTGCATATTTTACTTAAATCACAACAGAGAACATTATCGTTACTTTAAATTTTCGTAAACAGCTGATGCATTTTACATTATAATATCGTTGATATATTTGTAGGACACAAATTTAAATTTTCGAGTAGTAGTAGTTCGTTTCTCCCTTAGGAGGGAAGATAAAGGGATCTTAGCCCATACAACCAATGTCTTCAGTGACAAGTAGACAAATTCCTCATATTATATTTTTAAAATGTCGGCGTAATACTTTATTACATGGAGTTTCTGGCGACGAATATATTAAGGCACACTTCCTAGTAGGATCCGCACGCTTATTACGTAACTTGCAGACAGCATGCGACAGCCAATATCGCGCGATATCTGCTGTCAAAACGGGAATTTGTGTAATGTAATTTGTATTGTGGCGCTAAATCTACCGCGAAAAGTGCAATTTACGGTCATACAATATTAGATACGCAATCGTCGTATATGATACCAATTTTGTATTACAATTAGTCACCGGTAGCGTAGTGTTTGCGTTGCTGACTGTCTGCAAATTTTTGGGTAATAACCCCGCCGCTGAGGCGGACTAAGCCACTGTAAGGGTTTATGCAGCAAAAATTACTGTTTGCTGTCGAGCGCTGGGTTGCTTAAGTAATTTGTTGCCCGGCACCCATTAGAGTAAGATATCTATAATTGTAATAATATAATTGTACTCTGAAAAATATACGTATACATATTACTAACTGACCTTTCCTTTGAACACCACCTTGGGGGGCCAGGGACTACTGACAATGGTGACCCCGACGTGATACAAATCAAGGCCACGGAGTACTCACACCACTAAAAAAACTCAACACCATACTACTAAATAAGCACTTATTTCAACAATACCATACAGTACAACAGCGTAGATATTTGGGGCCAAACTACGCCAATTTTACATCGCGAAATCCAGTAGAAACAATTTGCGAATGATTAAAATAAACGCAGTATGACAAGGTTACGCGACAGTGTTACTGTAAAAATGGAGAAATTAATGCTTAGATGGTTCGGGCACATGGAAAGAATGAGTGATGAAAGACTGACGGAGAAAATCTACAGAACGAAAGTGAGTGGTAAAAGAAGCTAAGGAAGACCAAGGCTGACTTATGAAGATCAAACAGCCAGTGTTAGCAGATGGAAATGTCAAAAGCACTCGCATGCGTAGGCGAAAATGTGTAAGGAAAATGATGAGATTTGAGGAAGCGAAAGAAGTATGTAAGAACTGCGACGCTTGGCGTTGCGTCCTCTCTGACTACCTCGTTAGGGATACAGCGTGAGGATATGTATGTATGTATTAAAATAAACACCCACCCGCTCCTCATAATTTACAATGTCGCGAGATAGATTATAAAGTAAAGGTGATAATAATAATAATAATAGATTTATTGACAAAAAAACTTGATACATTTAGATTAAGCCCTGTCTCCTAAACTAGGAAAACCTGTATTATAGGAGACAGTCTTCCCCAGATCAACACATAGAAGTTTTTCAATTTACCATAAATATAAAAAAAAACAAAGCCAAGAAACATTCAAAATAAATAAAAAACATAAGATAAAAAGAAAAGCTATTTAAATAGTAATAAATGAAAAGTAGGTTTCTAAAATGAAAATGATGGAAAAAAGACTATAATAATTTATTATTACTAGGGACATACGTGAATGTATCTGGTATGTGTGGGTGTGTGTCTGTGTGTATGTGTGTGTGTATGTGTGTGATTGTGTCGCGTATGTTTAAAGGTTCATCACCTTTAAACATACGCGCACAATCACACACAATGATAAGGTGACAGATATATTCAAGGCAGCAGACCTGTTCTCGATGTACTTGAAGAACCTGTAGAGCGGCGTGGAGAGCACGGTCTGGCTGTACTCGTCGCCCATCTGCGGGGGGTACTCCTCGTCCCACTCCACAGAGTCCTCGTCCAGCAGCACCACCTGCCCACCCACGTATCACACTACTTACACTTACAGACCTCTGGTGCACATTATGGTAACTAATCACTTATTTTTAGGATATTGTATAGACTCAGGTGTTACTTTGGGGAAATCCATTTCATGTGATAAATTCCTAAAATCTTTAGCTATTTTGCGCTCAAACTCCAAAAACCACCATTCGTCACGTGTTTCGCCGCACCAACACCGAAGTTTCGGTGCTGGTTAGCTGACCGAATCCTATCTCTGGTATATCCTGAGGATGCTTTGTTGAGAAGCGAAACACGTGTCGATTTATGGTTTTTGGAGTTTGAGCGGAAAATAGCTGAAGATTTTGGGAGTTTATCACAATTATTTTTAGACTATGGCGAGAACAGAAGTGAATTCACAGTATAAATATAACAGTAGGATGTCTTCATAGAAAGCTAGCGTACACGGTTTGTATGTGTGCAGAACACGTAACCATTATTGAAAAATTATGTACTTCTTTGAAATAAAACTGGAATAACACAAAATAACAAAATCAATCAAACTTTTTGACGGGAACAAGAGACGTGAGATTGTCATTTAGATGGTCATTTTTTTACATTTTTGTGAGTTTTAAAGTACAAAAGTGATAGTATATTGTGTTTTAGTTCTGTATAAGTCAAAAGAATGGAGGAGATCTAAATAAACATGTGTGGCTGAAGTTTTCGCGTTCTTCCTAAAAATCCTTTTCAACTTCAGTAAAACCTACTATCACTTTACTGAAGGAGTGTTAGGGACTTAGTTGTAAGAAGAGAAAACAATTTTATATTAAATATGTGCTCCATGTGTTCATCATGAATTTTTCTCCAGAAGTTACGTGATTAGGCTGATGGCCTTGTTGCCAATGCCTTAAGAAATATTAAAAAAAAAAACAAAATAAATCAACAGCGTTCTCAACACCGTGACGACTTGTGACGATTTGTCATTCAAAAAGGGTTACAATAGCGTCTCGTTTGCTGTCCCTTTCTTACTCGTGCCACTATCATAAAAGATTATATTTTTACTCGCACTATTTGTACAACTATGACTTTATATGTTCCTAAGTAGAAAGAAACAAGTAGAAGTGTGTTTTTTCAATCGAACTTTAAAATTGCTTTTTTCAAAAGAAGCTTATTTGGTTTCAACTTTGAAATGTCTGAAAAAAATAATATATGTCAGTTTTTGAATAATTTTTTAATCCTTATTATAGATTGACTATTCTAAATTCCGTATCTAGTCTTAACTTAATACCCCACTACTGGACCCTTTTTGCTTCGACAGCCACATATTCTTACTAGCGACTGTTGAAAATGAACTTCTATGACGAATCATACAACTTTATTTTTCAACAATTCATTCAGTGACCACAACTTTTGTATGCTAAAAAAAGTGATCCTATCTATCAGAATTCCGTGTAGGATGTATCTACATGAAATTCAGTTACTTTGAGTTATTCCAACTATAATTTAGTAGGTACGTGGATTCTTCTATTGTTTATTTGAATGAAAAAATATTTCATTAAATTTGACTAAGTTCCGCTGTCCAGATTTTTTTCTTCCAATACAATGAAATGATGCTTACGTGAAACTGAGTCGATCCGCATTAAACAAAAAGAAATTGCCAATTTTACTAATATTTATGAACAACTCACGCTTGACCAAAAAATTTATAAACCCAAAATTGTTTTCAAAAAAAAGAACGAATGGTTCCTGTATCTACTAAGGATTCAGATTTCCCCATACTGTATTGTATAAAAGCTTATTTTATTCAATTTGACCAACTTCTGTTGTCCAGATTTATTTCTTCCAGTACAATTAAATGACGCCTACATGAAACTGAATCATTAAAAAAATTTGCCAATTTCACTAACTTTTGTGGACATCACACGCTTGACCAAAAATTTTATAAAATCAAAATTGTTTTCACAAAGAAGACCGACTGATTCCTGAGACGATTCCCCTGTATCCTCCCCTGTTAGGGATTCGGATGTTACTATACTGTCCCGGTTAAAAAAGACACTGTAGAAACACATTAAAGTTAGAGTAAGGCTAAACCACTTTGTGCTTTGTTCTACTGCCAGTATGGCATTTCATTTAGTATCCAAGGGTAATTTAACATTCGTAAATTACCATTAGTATCGAGGGTAATTCATTTTTTCTATTGAGTTTTATGCAAATAAATAGATTACAGCTTCTTATCATTAGTAAATACAATTACTGAGGCTAGTTATAAGTTACCGACCACATGGCACTCCCTGTCGCCTCTCTGGGCGGAAGCCACCATCAGCGGCAGGATCAGTCGCTCCAGGAATGACTCGAACTGTCTCCGAGCGCCTTCGTTAGACAGCTCATGTAAAAGACCGCGCAAATTCTGTAAGAAATATTAACACTACATTGATTGATAATCCAGATCACTTATCACTCTTGGATACCTTTGCGTTAATGGCTCAAACAGCGACTAAGAGAGTTCCAAGCCTCAATATGCATCATAAATGAAGAATATTCCGACGTGCATAATCCAAAGTGTATCCTATACCGATTAATTCTACCCGTGGACTGCTATCCAATTTCTAATTATGGATTAAATGCATACGCGACAAGTTATGCGTCAACCTATCTGGACCATACATTTGATGAGAACACACAATTAAATATATAATAGGGTAGATGACTATTTTTTAATAACCTAATTAAAAGATGGGTTTAGTTATCATTAACAAAACTGTGAATAATTTTCGAAATACAATGAAAAATATTAGCGATCCGCTTTTAAACTTTTGTAGTGGGAACATGGGGATAAGTTCCGTCTCTGCCACTCCTAGCGCTGTGCAATGTCTCCGCGTTGTTTTCGTCACAGCTATGTAACGCTATCTTCCTCTAGCTTATCCCCACTCTAAAATAACTAAAACGATATTTAACGTGATTACTTTTTTATTTTGGCTTCGACCGAGTTCCATCGGCCGTGGTCTCAAGCAAAACTGTTTTAACTGTGAAAAACTTTATATTATCCCCATTGTGTTCTGTACTGAAATTCAAAACCCAATAACTCAATTTCTGTCTTTCAAGTAGTTTTTTCGCAATTGTATTCAAAATGTTTAATTATATTAATACAATGTATAGAATATATTAGTTTCAAGAGCATCTAGCCTATTACAATTTAATAATTACACATATACATATATATCCTTATGCTGTATCCCTAACAGGTTAATTACAGAGGACGGCCGCCAAGTATCGTTGTCTTTACATATTTCTTTCGCTTCCTCAAATCTCATTACATCTCATCATTCTCCTTACACGCTTTCGCGTAAGTTTGCGAGTGGTTTTCATTATTCCGTCAGCTAAAATGTTGACTATTTGATTTTCATAAGTCAAACTTGATTTTCCTAGGGCTCTGCTAGCACTCACTTTTGCTCTGTAGATTTTCTTCATCAATCTTTCATCGCTCATTCTTTCCATGTGCCCGAACTATGTAAGCATTCCTTTCTTCATTTTTACAATAACACTCATGCAATCCTGTTACACTGTGTATCACTTCATTGTTTATTTTATCCGCAAGGGTGACACCTCACATATTTGTAAGAGATCGCATTTTCACTGTATTCATAATCGTAATCTATCTTATATGTTTGTCATCTATGCGTTTCTAAATCATTCATCCGATTCAGATGAAACTTTGGTGAGTTGGTCTGTGTACACCCGCGTAGATATCTGAATATTTAATTTAGTAATTGAAAGACTAACGAACGAAGTCGCAAGCAATGTCAGTGTCTAATAATAACCAATATAAGGCCTCACCTGACATCTCACGGTGTTAGCATCAAATGGCACGAGGAGATAGTCGCACGCCTCCCTCAACTCCTGCACAGACACGGTGGGAGGACAGCGGATTGTTCCGCCGCGGTAGAACTCCAGTACGGCACGGAATACTGTAGCCGATATGCCTTCGGCCACTTCGTACTCGCCGCGTTCGTTTGGGTGGGTAAAGTCTAAACCTATTCAATACCTATTTTTTAATATCCAAACTCACTAATAGATTTTTTTTATTCTTAAAGTAACTGAAGGATAAGTTTATTAATCACTAGCGACCCGCTCCGGCTTCGCACGGGTACATTAAAAAAAAAAATACAGCCCCTGTTACTCGCTGATAATGTAGCTTTCTATAAGTGAAAGAATTTTTGAAATCAGTTGAATCGTTTTTGAGTTTATCCATTACATACAAAGTTTACCTCTTTATAATATTAATATAGATAGTATAGATGAACATAACTAGGGTTGCCACCCATACTTTACAATAAAGTATTGTACATTTTTTTCAGGCAAATGTACTCTATGGGCATGGTTTATGAGAGCATTAAAGATGCGAAAGTACTTTATTTTGATTATTTTATAGGATTAAATAAACTATGTATATCATAATTTACATGGAAGAAAATAAAAACATTATTTCTAATTTTACTTGGTAATTACAATGGATATAAGCACTAATTGGTGAAACACATTATTTATTTTAACAATAACAACAGAGCACAAAGAAGCAGTCAAGATTTCTAGTAGTGGCTATTTGTTACATACCTATTACTTATAAAGCTAAAAGTAATAAATAAATAATCTCTATTGAACACTCCACAAAAAAATAAAAAAGATAAGTATTGTATTTGAAAAAAGAAAAAACAAGCAATATAAGAATTAATGCAGGTATGCTATTTACTCAAATAAAAAGTGGCAATCCTACACACAACTGTGAAAATATGTGAATTTCGATAAAAAATATAGAAGTTATAATATCTTTGAAACTCGAGTAGTACTGTCTCTGTCGCTCTTAGAGCAATGACACTATGAGATTGTGAAGTCACAGTAGGATAGCGCCAAATTCCTCTAGTTTACAAGAGTTTAGAAAGTAAAACCTCAAATATTTCTTAATGAAATTCAAACAAGACTAACCTATTGGTTGGTTGAAGTGGACCTGCCTTTCAAGCAAAAAGACATTCTATTCTTAGGTAGGTTAAATTAGTAAATGAAATATTCTAAATCATCTTGTAATCTGAGTAGCTGAATCATACTCCACTTTCTTCTGTAGAATACCCATAGTAAAAGCCTAGTGTTTAGTATAGGGTTACACAATTGGCGTTAACTGTCAGAGAGTAATTATATTTAATAGCTGTGCCTGCACAGTTCTGCACCCATGAACTGCATGGTCATTCCAAATTTTTAATACATTAGGCTCTTAGCCTGTTATCGTTCCATCTATTAATTCATAGAGCACTCAACCTATAGTTTATTTACACTAACAAGTATCCACTCTCGCTCGCATTCAGCAGTACATAACCAAAACTGGACATATATTTAAATATTTATGTAATGGCTTATTGCTCTATTCGGTGTTATGGCAAAAACAGCAAAAATCAAACTATGAAACAGAATGCCAGTAACTGCAACAGTGTTTACCATAGACGGAATTTGTTTTCATACCAAATATATGACATTGTTGCTTTATAGGTTGAGTGTTCATTGCATGCATTAATCCAACAACCCACTCAAATTCGAGAACCAAATACACATATTAAACCCAAATCTGGCCAGAAAGCATATTTGCATACTAAAAAAAGAATAATGTAAATGAGACCCATGGCTCTTCGAGTTATAAGCGAGTTACAAATAGAGAAACAGACAAAATTGATAATCTGGCTGTCCATTTAATTATGTGCTTATAATTCGATAACCAAATGTATACTAAAACCTTGCCAGATAACATACTTCCATACTAAACAAAGAATCACATAAATCATACCAGTTGTTCTCGAATTATAAGTGTACAAATGGACAGAGCTCTGTCAGTCAAACATCTCTCTAGGTATGTTTTATAATATGTAGCAATATTTTTAAAATTGTGTTTAGGCTAAGCTTTAGATTAACTACTGATATTTTTAACTAATTCTTGGGCGCCAAAACTATGCCCTCATGGCTGATGTTTTTAGTATTAGGTTAGCTTGCATCAACTATTTAAACTCAATTTAAGGATTGGACATCTCGCTTGCACTATTTAATAGTTAATTTAAAATTAAATTTAAAAATCAGTGAATTAAGAATCCCTTTTACCAAAGAATGATTTCAGGTTGGGTTACACAAGTTTTGGTGGGTCACAAACATAATCCAGTCTCTCCTCTAGAGAGGTAGATACAGTAAGACCTTAAGAAGACCAGTAAGACCAAAAGGTATGGCATGTTGTTAATCTTCGTTCACGCAGACACAAAAACATGATCAACAAATAAAGAGGTAAAGTATGCTTTACCTCGGATCATAGACTAGTAAGAGCATGAATAAACTTAGAGAAACTTAAACTAAACAGATCATCTTTTACAGCAACACCAAGACCAGACAAGAAAACAGAAAACGAAATAAGAAATTACAAAGAAAATCTAGAAGAAAATATGAAAAACCAAGTAGAAATTTTTCAAAATACACAAGATGTACAAAAATACTATGACCAACTCGAAAACACAATTATCACAAGCCTAAAAGCAAAATCATATAATAAAACCTATAAAAAAAAGAACATAAAATATTCAAGAAGAGCACTTTAGACATGATAAAAAGACGCACTGAATTAATAATTTGCAAAAATAAAACAAAAGAAATAAAAAACGAAATAAAAAACCTTTACAAAATAACAAGCAAAGCAATCAAGGAAGACTACAATCAACATAGAAAAGGTATTATAACATGGAATCTAAGGAAATATAGAAGCTTGAAAAAAAGTTAACAAACAAATACACACAAAAACTGGATACAAACATTGAAGAAAGGAAACGACGATACGAAAACCAGACAAGAAGTATTAAAATGTGCTACTACATTCTACAAGGAGTTATATGCAAGATTGCCCGAAGACACTCATGATGAAAAAATTATAGACACAGACAGACAAAACTTCGGTGAAATTAGTGCAATAACAGAAATAGAAGTGCATGATACATGAAGAAACTAAAATCGGAAAAAAGCCCTGGCCCAGACTGCATCACTAATGAAGCCATAAAGATAGGAACCTCTATTATACTTACATTTTTAACAACACTCTTCAATAGGATACTTGAAACAAGTACAGTACCCCACCAATGGTGTAAGTCGGACATAATACTCCATTACAAAAAGGAAGTCCATTAGATATTGGAAACTACAGGCCGATAAGTCTACTTCCCAGTATATATAAACTATTCTCATCTCATCATCTCATTATACTGTCACGAATAACAGAGAAGATAGATAACAAACAGCCAGTTGAACAAGCAGGTTTCCGTTCAGGATATTCTACACTTGATCATATGCAATACCTTAAGAGCAAGTTATCGAAAAATTTAAAGAAAACAACCAACACCTATATATTGGCTTCATAGACTACTCAAAAGCGTTCGACAGTATCTCCCATGTCTCAATATGGAAAGCACTAGAATCTTGCAACATAGAGGAAAACTACATATCTATTCTGAAAAACATCTACAAAAAAAACTCGAGCAAAATAAGACTAGAGACTAAAGGAGAAGAAATTGCAATAAAAAGAGGAGTTCGGCAAGGCGACCCCCTTTCTCCTAAACATTTCATAGCTGTACTGGATGATATATTTCAAAATATCAATTGGAACAAAAAAGGTATTTGGATAATAGATAAACATTTAAGTCACTTAAGGTTTGCAGATGACATTGTTATCTTTGCTAAGTTAGCCTCAGAACTGCAACAAATGATACAGACTCAACAAAGAGAGCAAAAAGGTAGGACTGCATATGAATGCAAGTAAAACGAAAGTGATGACAAATGGCCAACAGAAACCAATCCAAGTAGACAACAATAACCAATTTTATTATGTCGACAAGTATATATACCTTAGTAAACAAGTATCCCTTAGTCCAGAAAGCAATGAAAGAGAGGTTGAGAGAAGTCAACTGCTCGTGGAAAAGTTATAGAAACTTGCATCTTTCCTAGTTTAACATATGCATGTCAAACGGGTATTTACAGATAAAATAAAAAATAAAATAATTACAACTCAACGTGCGATGGAAAGTATACTGAAACTAAGGAAAATAGATGAAGTAAGAAGCGAAAAAATAAGAAAGAAGATAAATCTGACAGACACTCTCAAACATGCCATGAGGCCGAAATGGCAATGGGCAGGACACATCACCAGGTACAATGACAAAAGAGGGACTTCGCAGTCAACGAAATGGTCTGGACCATTGGGAAAAAGAAAAGTAGGCAGATCAAAGAAACGATGGGCAGATATCATAAAAGAAGTTGCAGGCAAGAACTGGTGGAGTCTCGGCGCAGAGAGAAAAATGGAAAAGGATGGTGGAGGCTTTTACCCAAAAGGGATCCATTTCTAGTATTTAAGTATTTAATTAAGTTTTACCTACTAACATTAGAATATAATATTAGTAACTTACTAACAACACATGTAAATAATAGATTAAGAAATGGAATAATAAAGCTTTATTATTATTATTATAAATCCATTTTATAAATAATCAATCTTATACAACAATCATAAGATGGAAAAACTATTGCAGTACACTCACTTTCTATTACTCATGCGATATTATACTCTATGTGACATTAAAATGGGTCACTTTTAATAAGTTTACTTTATTCATTAAAAATTTGAATTTATAATTTTTATAGCAAAAGATCCACTGTTCTTGAATCGAAATAATGACTTGAAGTTATAGCTATCTATAACTATACAACGGACTGTATGAAATCAAAAGTTCAAATTAGAACAAATATTTATTTTAATATAGACATTTACGTGAAGACAAAAACAAGAAATTGTTTAAATGTAAATTATTCGACTTCCCTCAATTGTCTTTTTAAAGGATGTTCTCTTTTTAATGAGGACATAATTATTGTTATGAGTTAGTATGCTTAATTTGCAACTAAGTTTAACCTCAAAAAAACATGTATAATATGTACAATAATGTCTGATGACCAACTAAAAGACGCATCATCAGAAGTCATTGTGACTGTACAAGGCGCCAAATCGATCAACCAGCAGTCTCTATTGTGCAGGTACATCAGTAAGCCATATAAGATGTGTTATGGCTTACCAATGTACCTGCACAGTAGACACAATTTTTAAGAGGCGGAGATGGATGGTTCAAACAGTTAGCTACATCCTGATGCGACATCAATGTGTGTTAATATAAATGTCATGTTTGTGTAGATTTCTGAATAGCGAAAAAAAATGAGCTCATTCGATTGTTGGTGATGATTGGTTAGGTTTTTTCTAGATTTTAAAGTATTTCTTATATTAAAAAACAAAATATTTCACTGACACCTCAATAACACACTTCATAAAAACATGATTCACAGTTAATCTGAAGCACAGCCTTGTGTTTAAATTTTATATGTAAAACATACCCACTTATAATGATTCTTGTACACTCATTCATCAAATAAATAACTTTCATTCGATACCAGTATCAAGAATGATCACTAAGCTATTGTTAGTTATAAAAAATGCTTTCAGTGATCCTAAATTCAGTTGGTTTAGATACTTACAATATCAATTAATACTCGTTATATAAATATAGCCTCTTACCTGAACTAAACATTCTTCCAAGCATGGTGTTAGGGTGTGCTGTGAACTGAGCCGGGTCCACCACAAACCTGGTGTTGTCCACCACCAGCGTAATCCTGTCCTCGCACGGCTGATTGTTCTTCGCGCCGTTCCTTGGAGGCTCTTGAGCCGAAGATGTAGAAGGCGTAGCAGAATTGGGGCTCTGGTTTTTCGGGGGCATGCTTGAAGACGATAATCTGGTGCGGATATTAGGTCCGTTTCTTTTCGACAGGCGCTTCCGACGCTCCTCGTTGTCTCTCCTGTACTCTTCCGTATCGCTGCTGCTATCGGGATAGAAGAAAGGTCTACGACTTTCGGTCATGGCCCCCTGGCCCTTCACTTGGGAGTCGGACATAGGCGATCGGTAGTCCCCGCAGGCCTTTACATCACGGTCAATACCGCCTAATCGCAGCAAAGCCTTTGCTTTAAATTGTAGACGCTTTGTTGATTTCGTTATGTTCACATAAATTATTACATATAATTATAATACAAAGGAAATTTTAATAACTATTTATAAACTATGTTTTTTTTTCTTTAATAATGAAATCAAAGAGAATGTAAAATTACTACGTAATATAAATAGGGACTCCCATGGAGCTAAATAGACTTCCAAATGTCAAAAAAAGGTACCCAAAATAGCCAATCTGACGACTTAAAAACAAACACCTTTACCAACATACAGCAATAAATGGAGACGTGCCGCCTTATATTTAAATTTATTGATATCGTTTATAATTAGTGCGACGTGCAGTACTATAAATTAAGAAAAAACATTTAAACACTGGTTTTGTTTAAGCGCCACTTATACAAAGCCAGTGACACCTGTTTCTAATGTCTATTCAATAAAAATATTAATAAAATGAAATATTTATCGTAGTTTCGTGGCGGCGTCTATTGCGCCGTATATTACATAAACGTCCTGAGTTTTACATCGCACTGGCAAACAAAAACTAATCCATACAAGTATATGATTGTAACGCTACGCTTGATATTTAGATGCTCCTTTGCTTTAGAAACCTTTCTTGTTCTTTCTGCTACTTTGATAGGTTCCTAATCAGTTTCTTCTTTCTAGGACTAAACAGTAAACTTTTAGTTTTGTGTTTTTTTGCTATATGTTTTTTCTTCGAAACTGTAAACAAAGAAATATTATTAAATATGTTTTCAATAAGTTTTAAAATTCTTTAAAGACAAAGTCAAAACAATTTATTAAAGTAAACACAACTGCAAGGTGATTTTAACGTCAAGTATAACTAAAAGTCGAAAAGAAAACCTGAACCTGAAAATAACTGTTGAAAGATCTAGTCAGATCATGTTTCAAACATTTTACAATAGGCAATATTAAATACTTGATCCGACAAAATACACAAAAAAATAGCTCTGTTCCGTACATCGTGTTTTTTTTTGTGTGAAGTTGCGTCAGCTGCATGGCAGGGCGCACAGTCATGCAGTCAGTTATAATAAAAGTTCTCTGTGGCGCATAGATTAGCCCATTTGGCAATATCACGTATTAACATACTTTCCTTAGTCATTGATTAACATGAAGCACGTTCAAAGTTTTCGTTTTTTCTTCTTATCGTAAAATTCCTCCCGTAAAGTGATAATAGGCTTTACTGAAGTTATAAAAGACTTCTTGGAAGCTACACATGTTTATTTAGACCTTCTTCATTCTTTTCAATTATAGAGAACTTTAGAACACAATATACTATCACTTTTGATCCTAATAGACTTAATAATAATACGTCTGTGACTTTTCCATAA
The DNA here is from genome assembly GCA_907165235.1 of Zeuzera pyrina. Classification (NCBI taxonomy): domain Eukaryota; kingdom Metazoa; phylum Arthropoda; class Insecta; order Lepidoptera; family Cossidae; genus Zeuzera; species Zeuzera pyrina. Next base: position 10,952,357 of record OU015645.1, on the reverse strand, counting down.
ATATTCGATTAATTTATATATTTTGCAATTGCACTCGTTAGCTAACGTATTTTCAATACCTTACCGTTTCTATTTTAACATTTTATTATTATTTTACCATACATATACCAATAATAAATATTATTTTCGGTATAATAAAACTAAAATTTAAATATCTTTCCGTTTCGGCAACCTCCGTACCATCGGATAATGCTTTCTTTGGCAAAATATGTAGCAAAATGTTAGGAGCTAATAAGAATGATTTGTTTTTATAAATAAAATTTGCAACCGTTTGTAATTGTTTGCCGTTTACTATTTCTGGTGTTGTTAGATTTATATGTCGCGTCGCGAAATTTGTATTATATGCTACATGCACATTAGCACATAGCCATTATGCTCCTTGATAGCTACACAAAAATATCCATAGATTGCATATGGACTATGCAAGTAATTTAAGCAAAAGATGGTATTTATAGATTTAGAGGATATAACCAATTCGTATAGACTTCATCAGAGAAAAAACCGGTTTTTTGTAAGGAAACACCATTATTATTCTTCTTTTCGGGTGATCCTGCTGTTTCCGCCAATGATACAGTAAAGGGTGTAAAATACATTTAAAAAGCTTAGTTGCTATTCCAGTACTTAAAATAGACTGCAATGAATGTACAATAGAGGATTTGCAAGGAAACATCTAAAAATCTAAGAAAGTCAGAAACACAGAGCAGGATTTTCAAGTACATCACTAATTACCGTAAGATTAAGGAAGACAACGTCAGACGATTGATCAGACGTCACAAATTATTGACATCATTTCATTTGACATTAATAAATGTTTCTATACTTTAAAAAAGTTTCTATTACCATTTTTCGTTCTAATCAACAACAATAATTTTACGATTATCGTCTTTTTCGGTTACTAAAAAATGCAAATTACCGTTTATAAAAATAAAGTAAGTTTAGTGCTAACTCACTAATTTGCGATATTACAATATGAGTCATCAGATCAATAAAGGAACGCAGTAGACGTTTAGAATGCGTGATATGTGCAAAATAAAAAAAACAACCGGAAGAGAGAAAATTATTCTACTTCTCTTTTACTCTTATTACATTTTGAGCGACACTAGCGCTATAAATTACTGCGAATGACATTCGAAATATGTTTTTCTTCGAACATGTGTTCTATCGCGTGCGCATTCATGTGTGAGTCGAAAAAAAATGAATGAAATCGGTTGCTGACCTTTTAGCTGTCAAGTGGGAAATTTTTTAATTCCTTAATTATTGTTTTATTGTAAATAAATCGCAAAATTTATCCACCACACCTGTTTAGTGTAAATAAAAGTGATTAAACAACTTTTACGACGGTACCGTTACGTAAAAATAAATGATATTGGAGTCGTCCGCTACAGAACAAGTTTAACGCAACGCTGTTTAGGGCGTTGAATACTATTTTTTTACTTTGAAAGTAGCTATAAATGGATCACAAAGAGGAGTATCATGACCCCGACTACCCTGAGGTCTCTGTCCTCGTCAAGGAAGAGAAGCCAAGCGAGTCAGAAGAGGAGAAGATAGAAAAAGTGAGACATATAATTCGCCGGGAATTCTCTAATGAATTGGATATTAGGGAAAACGAGGTTTTGCTCATAGATCAACGGTGAGTATTGTTTTAGTTGTGAAAGGACTAAAATTGGAAGGTGGAACTATAAATGCAGCTGAATATTTAAAAAACATGTTTTGTAAACACCATGTGGTCTGTTTTGTTTATCATGTTTTTGTTGTTAAAAAGGTGTTCACTTAAATATATAATTTTCGGCTTTATTCTATTATATTAGAATTTTTAGCTGTGTCATATTCCAATGATACTAATTTATTTACCCAGTGAATATTAAAATGACTCATAATTAGCTGTGCATTTTATTGAATAGGAGTTTTTTAAACCACTACCAACTGAAAACTTTACAAGATATATATGGTGAAGTATTTGTTTTGTTACTTTTAAAATACAATAGTGATAACATTATCAATAGTTCCTTGCAGCCACACAAATAAAAATAAACAACATACTTTGTGACTGTTGTGATGACATATGAAAATATTTCTTTCTCTAAAGAGTAGTAATGTGCTATCCGAGGGGAGAAAAGATTTGTTATAACAGATATATCTGTAAAAAATAACAGATATATCCATATCTGTTATTTTTTACAGATCTTTTGTATTCATGAATTTCATTATATGGAATGTTAAAAATAGGTAGCAATGAAATCTAAGAACTTTTTATTGCTAAAATCAAACAAATAATTATGATAAATATTATAGTATGTTACCTCACTATGTTTAAATAAATAAGAATTAATCTTATGAAGAACGTCTGAAAACACTGAACTTGCCTACATTCAAGGAACATAGAGCAAGAGGTGATCTTATTGAATGCTACAAAATATTGACATATAAATACAATTTACCGAATATTAAAGATATATTTCTAATGCAGAAAAAAGCATACTCATCCCGGGGACATAGCCTCACACTCAACCACTCAACTACACAAGGGATATTCTATCAAGGGTATCAACGGTAGTCTATCACCTGTTGAACAATCGCGTAGTGGATATTTGATACAAGCTCCCAGAAAGTGTGGTCGTCTTGACCATTGGCTCAAGACAAATAAAACCCAGCACTGAGATGTGAACACATGGGCCAATGGCTGCTCATCCATAATAATAATAATTATTTAATTGTATTATGAACAAAGAAATGAAGTATGGTTAGTTGAGATCGTATTCACATTGTGGATCTACTCATAATCCATATTCCTGTTCATATCTGTGGATATACATTTTTAACAATCCGCACATGTCTAATGAAGATATTTCTGAACACAACTCACCAAGTGTATTGTGTCAATGCGTACTATACATGCACAATAACATGAGACCTGTAAGAAATGTGATCTGTTTTGTACTGCTAGTACCATCATTTTATTTGACGACCTAGATGGCGCTGAGATTTAGATGTTAAGCCAAGCGCGGAAGGTTCCGGGTTCAATTCCCAGTTGGGTCAAATTAGAAAATGAACTTTTCTAGATTGTCTCGGGTCTGGGTGTACTGGGTGACGCCCCCAGTAGTGTCGTCTGGTTCTCATAGAACAAGGAATACCCTAGTTTGAGATCAGATGATTGGTGTGTATTGTCTGGCGCATTATCATTATTATTATTATTTGTCCCTTATTTTTTATTTTGTTCTATTACGATATTATGATATGTAAAAGAAAATGTACAGAGGGAAAGTGAGTGGTAAAAGAAGACAAGGAAGACCAAGGCTGACTTATGAAGATCAAATAGCAGAGTGTTAGCAGACAAAAATGTCAAAAGCACTCGCATACTTAGTCGAAAATGTGTGAGGAGAATGATGAGATTTGAGGAAGCGAAAGAGGTATGTAAGGATCGCGACACTTGTCGCTCCGTCCTCTTTGACTACCCCGTTAGGGATATAGTGTGAATATAGGTATGTATGTATTATGATATATAAGACTGTTTCCATATTTTGCAGTTAGACCAGGACATGCAAGGTTACACAAGTTTTCATAACCAACTTTATGATATAACAATTTTTAAGTCATAGATTTTTTTTAAATTACAAAATTTTGTTTTGTTTAACTATAGACTATAACTAACTCTAGATGCCGTACCCCTACAGTAATGGCGAGACAAATTAGATAAGCTAACTCACTTGTACATATGACACCATCAACCTACAAGACTGGCAATGAACTAAAAATTTGTCACCTAAAGAGTAGTTAATTGGTTACAACTAATTTAGTCGATCACATGCAACTATGAGAACAGGTTGATTTGGGAGCTAAATATTTGAATTCCTTAAAAACGTTTGTTATTAAATTGCTTATTGAAGTTATATCATGCAATATTTATGTGCTTTATTTCAAGTATGATAATTAACTGGTGACTTAACTGGTCTGATGTGTGACACAGTTTTCGTTTACAATTGCTTGAAAATGAAAAAGGCACTCACATCTACATTTTATTGCCTCCATACTAGGCTGCCTCAATACCACTTAGATACTGATTTGATATCCCATACAGTGACCTCAAAAAAAATGCTTTTAGTTTAATATTAGGTCCTTTCTAAGTTCCCAAAATGAATACCCAATGTTTTTTTTTCATACCTGTATTTGGACAATAACCTTCTAAGGTATAATAATCATGAGAATGTTGGGAAACCAACATCTGTTTAATTTTTCACATAATCTCTGAGAAACTCTGAAGCAGACAAACATGAAGATCATACCATTAATGAGCCTTTTTGGGATTCCCTTAGAGTTCTGTAAACAAATGTCTAAAAGCTGAATCTCTATAATTTCATCCTGCTCTTGTCTCCATCTGTATGTTTCTATGTAACAATCATTTTACTCTGAAGCTATCAGCACTGTACAAGTTTTAACAAGGATGAAATATGATACTCCAGTGCACATAAGCATGCGGTGTATTAGATATGTCTAAGAATGTCATACAAATGCCTATTCATGCTGTATTTGGACAGTTGCCTTCATACATTGAAAGGTTATATGAAACTGTCTTATATATGCTGATGATATTTTCATTTCATTGCACCATCATAAACATAATTACAGACTCTAATCTTGTGTATGAAATAAGAATGTGAAGTGATAGGGTTTAATATGAATGAGAACAAAACTAAGGTTTTGGTGTTCAAAAGAGAAGATGTACATTACAAATGTCAAATATACATAAATGGAAAATGTCTAGAACAATGAATGAAATGGTATTATCTGGCAGTGTTGGTCAATATGTAATTGTAAAAACAATTACAATTAAAAATTGTAATCGTAAAATGTAATTGTGAACACATTTTGCCTGACACTCTTATCCGGGGGTGCCTTTTCGAAAGATTGATGATGTGAGTTGAAGTGGAGGGATGAGTAGTAGCAGCTGGGATTAAAGTTAACGGTGCTCTATCTACATTAGTAGACAGCATGATTATATCTAACTCAGCCAAAACGGCCATCCACAATGTGGTGTTAGTGCCACTTTATTGTACGGTAGTGAGGCCTGGACATGGCCGAAATCGATTGAAAGTAAACACAGTACACAGAACAACTCACCAAATCGTCGCAATCGGCTGAATGGTTTAGAAACACATAGAATACAAACATACAAAGAAACATTCATTTTTATTTATATAGATAGATTAGATTATAAATACAGTAGAATTGCCATCTCTTAGAAATATGTTCGGTGTCACTTGCGGAACAAAATAATCAATCAAGAGATACGCAATATGACAGGATTGCACGACAGTGTTATTGTAAAAATAAAGAAAGGAATGCAGGCCACATGGAAAGAATGAGTGATGAAAGACTGATAAAGAAAATCTTCAAAGCGAAAGCGTCTGGCAACAGAATTCTAAGGAAGACCAAGGCTGACCTATGAAGATCATATAGCAAGTGTTACCTGACAGAAATGTCAAAAACATTTGCATACCTAAGCTAAAGTGTGTGAGGAGAATGATGAGATTTGAGGAGGTGAAAGACGTATGTAAGGACCGCGCTGCTTGCCGCTTCATTCTCTCCGAATACCCTATTAGGGATACAGCGTAGGGATATAATATTATCTATGTATGTATCAATAAATTACAACAAAGATAATAATAATATAAAAATAATAAAAGTTAATTAACTTTATCACACTGCAGTTTATAAATATTACTTCGTTTTTGTTTATTCTGTTATAATTTATGAGTACTATTGCTTTTGTTTCTAGTATGACTACCGCCCGTCGTCTTCTCCACCATCTTCGGTACTCATTAGTCAGTAGCTACTACAAAGATCAGAGGCTGGAACTCAGCAACAGCCAAATTCAGGATGAAATCGCAGTGCAAACTGAGCCAAGGGCGAGAAATGAGGTAATTCACTTAACTGGTGGCTTTCTTTCTGCCAAATGACATACAATATTCCTTTTGGGGTGGGTTAAGTTTAGTGGCGTAACAATAAGGTAACATAGCAGGCGAAATGCCACAGGCCCCCGGTCAGAGGCGGCCCCCGACCAGAGGGGGCCTCTGATCGGAGAGGGCTGCGAACGCATTTGCAAGAAAACGAAATCGCCCAGTTTTAAAACGCGTCCGAACTTAGTCAAATCAATACCTCTACGCCAGCCTTCTTTAAATTAGAAGTTACTAGAAAATTATCGAAAAATGCACATAATATTGTAAAAGCATTTTATGCATACTTTATGTAATGATTTATCAAAAAGAAACTAAAACTTTCGATGAGCTTCTTTACATTAAAAGAGGGTCCCATCTTATGAATTGGCCACGGGCTTCAGCGGTATAGTTACGCCACTGGTAGAGTTACACCTTCATGCCACATATTAGACATTAGTAATTAATTAATCTGTGATATTAGTATTTGGACTTATAGATGATAAGTGAATCTGTTATGGTAATAGTTTGATATTCCATCGCCTATACAAGTTATTTATATAGTTATTTATTTCTATAGCCCTCGGCGGCTGTAATAACTATATGGGCGGGAAGAAAATAAATGATCCGTTTTTATAATAGGCTATCTGATGCCTACTTCGCTCTGGTGGAATTAAAAAAATAACCTTTGTCCTTGCCCAAATTTCAAGTTATCTTTATACCAAAATTTCATCAAAATAGGTTCAGTAGTTTATCTGTGAAAACGTAACAGACAGACATAAACGCTTTCGCATTTGTAATATTAAGTATGGATTTAGGGTAATTCGCAGAAAACTGTGGAAAACGACATCTAAATGGAAGCAATGGCCAATACCTTAGTGATCGAACCTCTTCATTTCGTAGGACTATCACAGCTACAGATATATTTCTAGATATTTTTTGTTTTATTTATTTCATTTTTCAATTGTTGTGTGAATTCAGAAGTATATATACCCACATACAGTTTGGGACTGAGCTAAATGAACACGGTAAGAATGTAATAGTCACATCTATTATGTCTAGTAAGGTGAAGCGTCAGACAATGAGTTGATAAGTATCATTTTCAAGTGATCAATTTGTTTCATCTTCTAGCTATTTTTCACTTAAAGTTTCAAATGTAATGATTAACATGTCTTTCTCTATTCATTGAAGTATCCGCAAGAAAACAGACTGTGAAATTTCTGGTCAAAGAGATGAACATCTTACTCCTCAGAGTGGCCAATACAATTGTAATCGGAAGTACTTTCTTATGTCCTTGGTTCGCTCGCATTTTCTCCATTGTAAAAAACATTTTCTTTTATTATATATTTTAATTGGTTCACCAACAGGCCCACATCTAGAAAAAAATGTAACAAACTTTTTACATAGGATACCAGGATGTAGATCCAATTATAGGCGAACACAACTTGCGAATATGGATAACTGTAATAATATCAACAGTTCATTTTGCAATGTTTGCTATCTATAAAATTTTTTTTTTCTTAAGGAGTTTTTGCGTCAATAAGCAACTTTTTGTATCTTCCAAGTGTGCAATGGAAAATGTCTGTTTTCGTTTGTTGTAAAAAAACATTGTTGAATGTTTAACCGTAAAGAATGATTTTATGTATAAGTATGTACATGCGTACGCGCACGTGACAAGACATTACATATATAAAGTTATGTGTGTAATGTCTTGTATGATTTCTTTGAATAAATATTGTTTTGATGGACAGGTTTCAGCGCTGCTACGTGATGGTCAGCGCCGATTACACCCGTCTGTGCGCAAGCTCCTGGGCAAAAAGACCGCGAACTTGGACGAGATATTCAAGACAAGGCCGCCCAGGAACAAAACTAGGAGGGATTATTCGGTCAGTGATCAGTGTTTAAATAATTCTATTAGGTCAGGATCTGTCTCAAAATTACTCGCTCAAGCTTAAAATTTTTCTGCTGTTATGAACTAATAATAGAGTCGTAGGTGTACATATGACAGATAAAGATATGTACAGATAAAGAAATGCTTAACATAATGCGACTCTGTCAATTTTATTAGAGAATATGTATGTTTAAACGAGCGATAGAATGAGTAATTAAAACTACAACTTGAAAATGTATAGTTTTCATTATATATTTACTATTTCTGACTTCAACCATGTGCAATTTAAAATTAATAGTATCAGCAATAATTTTTTTAATTTAAATCATGTAATCCACTGGGAAAAGATATTGAGAGGAGAAATAATATTGAAAAAATTATCCATGTGTGTACAGTTGTATATTTATACATATATACATACATATCCTCACGCCGTATCTCCAACGAGGTAATCAGAGAGGACGGATGTATATTTATAGTACACAATATTATTTTATACTAGCTCATGCCCGCGACTTCGTCCGCTTATTTTATTTTTAAAATAGCCTATGTCCTTCTTCAAGATTTAAGCTTTCTCCATACCAAGTTTCATCGCAACCGTATGAATGGTATGGCAACGCGTAAAATACGAACAAATGAACATTGGATTTTTATATATGAGATAAATTTTTATACCTTACAATTGTTTTATAGCGTCCTTACATTTTATCAAGTCAGTGTATTTTTATTGAAGTGGTAACATTTTATTGTAGAAGATTATATTTTTTACAGCGACTAATATAATTTTAATTGTTATTATTACCAATTATGAAGTGTTTTAAATGCGTCCATTTTAATTCAATTTACATTTTGTTCTGTACATTCGCGATTTTGAAGATGAGGTAAAATTTACAATAAAATGTACAAAACCATTTTCTATAGAGAAAAGATTGATTGCTTTTGAATAGTATATTTAAATATATTGTATAGTAAAATTACCTTATAATTGGATATATCTGAATAAATTGATTTGATTTTGATCTAGGTATTTGTGCGAAAAGAGAAATGAACAACACGTTTGGTTTTCATAGTGATTTAAAGGTTCGTAACCTAACTTGATGTGAAACATGTTGTTACGAGCTGAGGGTAATAAGATGCTGGTTAAGGGTGCAGAGTTTATTTTCCTTCGTATAAGCAGATGTCAAGAACAAGCGAACTTAACTCCTAAGAAGAAGGTTCCTAGTCTTCGTAGTCGCCCTCGAAGTAGGTATTCGCGTAGTAGTCACCGAAGGTACACGCTTCACTCAATAACAACGTTCCCGAATCGCAGAGTTCTTCTATCCAAGGTCGTCGCAGTAGTCGTCGTAGTGGTCTTCGTAATTCGCCTCGATATATCACTTCGATAGATAGTTGAGAAACACTGACTGGGCGGCGGACACGGAGCTCTATTTATAGTCCGATAAAAATGAGGGTGGAAACTTCTAAAATAAACTCCAATGGTAGTAATATTAACGCATATAAATAAAGAGGATGGAACTTTCTGGTTAATTACGCTCGCTAACAATAATTCGACATTGTTCTCGACGCCGCCTGTTTGGATGAGTCATAGGTATATGACACGTCATCGCTCGGGAATATTCGAGGTGCAACTTGTTATTCTTTCTTAATTTGACTTATACCATTCGATAGTAGACCTTAAACCTAGCAATGCGTTTTTAGATCATAACTCTGCAAAGCATAGGTCTCGAGATATAAGCACAAAAGTTACGTTTCTAGTTCCATTAAAAATCGACCTTATTCTTTAAGCATAAGGTCCAACCGTAACAATATTATGCGGCGGGTCAGACCGCCTGTTGGCGTGGCGACTTGGCGACGCGTCGCCACGCGCTCGTACTGAGCTAGTATACCTATAGCGTATACAGTGTTATTATTCACTTAGGAACACGTTGCTTGTGTTTTTTAAATAAAGAATAATTTTTTTCTTAAAAAAAATCTTAATATTTTGTTTTTGATTGTACCATATTTGTTGATTATGTCATATTTATTTCCTTTAATAAACCATCTTTTCATACATGTTTTCTATAAAAAATAGTTTCGATGTTTCTCTGTCAGGCGTCCCGCAACGGCTCATTTTTTTTTGCTCCTCCAGGCAATGCTACAGACCCGTAATTACACAATCCCCGCGGACACAACGAAATCTCTCCGTCCGGATACGATGCCTGAGGCCGAGTCCTTACTGGAGCCGACCTATAGCCGCCCGAAGAAGGTGCCGCGACATATAGAACCTAAGGTGGAGAAGGTATTGACTCTCGATGAGGTCACGAGGAACAAGACGAAACATAGATACAGGATAATCATTGGTAAGTGCTTAGTTTTGCATGTTTTGTTATTATTATTATATATCAACATCTTATTTGAGAACAAGGCGTAGTTTTGACGAATATTATTTGAGTAGCCTAAGGATACTTTTGTTGTAAGTTGTACAAATCAATGGTGTGCATTCTATAGACAGAGACTGTCTACCCTCACAATATGGTAATTAAATAAAATAAAGAATTAAATCAAAATTAGAAATATAATTTTAGACTCCAACATTATGTCTCTATTTATAAATTGTTTGATTAATTTTCTATTTAATTTAATTAGTGTATTGTTGGGGAGTACAGTGCCTATTTGTCTCTACTGAATAGGTACATAGATGTTATCTATGCGGGCATATAATCGGGCATTAGTTACATCCTTCGTCTAAAGAGGGTTCTATTAAGAGATCTGCAAATGTATGATAAATTATTAGATACTATTGTTGAGTATATACCCGACAATGGTGACACCAAAAAAAGAATGAAAATATTATACGTACGAATGAGGACTGAGCTTATTGAATCCGGGATCTAGGAAGGAAACGTATTGTCTCTTGACTTGCGTTAGTAACGCACGTGAAAATCGAATGACATAACTCGACATTGTGTTATTGTGAGTTAGCGATAGATGGCAATCCTGACAATTTTCCTTCTATTATACCTTATTCATTATTATGGGTGATAACATTTTTTTAACTTTACGAAGTGTTAAAAAAGCGTTTCGTTTTTGTCAAAGCATGTCTGGGAAAAATTTATGCGACAGATGAACTCCGACGTGATTCCATCAGCGTTTAGTTTATCCAATTTTAATACAGGACACTGAAAAGAGCCATTATACATAACCAAGCTAGAAACAAGGCTTGAAATGTTTTACAATTATTATGTTATAAAGAAACAGTTCGCTATTTCTTTCTGTAAAAGTATCGATAGGTCAATAGTTCTCGACATGTTGCTTAACACTTGACCTCACGGCAGATAAGAGACATGTGATGATTGCATTTCTATCACGTTCATTTAGCTTGGTCCCCATCAGTGTGTAGGTATATACATAATATAATAAAATTAACCAGAAATGTCATGTACCCTAACTAAATAATCAATGTTTAATACATGTAAATATAAAATTAATAATAAGTATTTTTTTTTTAATTGATTGATTGATAGTCTTTTATTAATATTATTTACATATTTATGGACAATATTTGAAACAAAAATATTTGTGGACATCTGCACGCTTAATGTGTAACTTATATCGCGCGATATCTGCTGCCAAATAGGTAATAACTCCGCCGGTCATAGTGCGCTAACGCATGACAATAATTATGTCATGCACATACGTGGTCGCTGGTCGTGTATCGGAATAGAAATACACTTTGTCGCGTACTGAATAAGGTTTATTTTTATTTGTGTAATAAAATATTTAACAAGGGTGACTTCCACCAACTATTCAAATCTTAATTTAAGGAACTGACATATCAATTTTACGTCTAAAATAATAAAATAAACCCTAAATTTATGGAAAAAGCATTAGCACATATTAGACACATCTAATATTAATAATTGTATTCTTATTGCGTTCATTTAGCCTGGTCTCTGGCTGAAGCGAGTATACCTGTGGGTATATACATAATATTCATTGATCTCGTTAATGAGAAGATTCTTGTGTCTGTTAGTGGTACTTGTTTGTATAGACTGTTGCTACCACTTGTGTGTGCGATTGATGACATAGCGGTGTGTAATGTATCCATGCTTCTATGGCACGTGTACAGGCAATATTTCAAGTTGCATATTTTATCTTATTATGAGAAGAGGCTTGTGTCTATCGGTGGTGATTGCAGTCTTAACGCGTTTATTTAGTTCGGTCTCCTGTTTTATGTGGGTATGCATAATAGATTTAGGGGGGCTTGCAGCAAATATTTAACCTTGATTTATGGACCTGACATCATTTGACACAACTTAAATCGAGCTTAAATATTTGGTGTAAGTCACCCTTATCTCGTTTATGAGAAGAGGCTTGTGCCTACCAGCGACGATTGTATTCCTATCGCGTTCGCTTACCTCGGTCCCCAGCGTGATGCGGGTATACATTTATTTCCTTGGCCGCACCCGCAGGGAACACGTCGGTGTACGCGCCGGCCGCGTCCCGCGCCGACCGCTCCACGCACAAGTGGCTCCTGTACGTGCACGGGCCGCGGGCGGCGCCCGAGCTGGCGCCGCTGCTGACCGCCGTCACGGTGCGCCTGCACCACTCGTACGCGCCGCACCACACCGTCACACTACGGTACTGACACACACACACACACACACACTACACACGGCACACGCCCGAGCTGGCGCCGCTGCTGACCGCCGTCACGGTGCGCCTGCACCACTCGTACGCGCCGCACCACACCGTCACACTACGGTACTGACACACACACACACACACACACGACACACGGCACACGCCCGAGCTGGCGCCGCTGCTGACCGCCGTCACGGTGCGCCTGCACCACTCGTACGCGCCGCACCACACCGTCACACTACGGTACTGACACACACACACACACACACACTACACACGGCACACGCCCGAGCTGGCGCCGCTGCTGACCGCCGTCACGGTGCGCCTGCACCACTCGTACGCGCCGCACCACACCGTCACACTACGGTACTGACACACACACACACACACACTACACACGGCACACGCCCGAGCTGGCGCCGCTGCTGACCGCCGTCACGGTGCGCCTGCACCACTCGTACGCGCCGCACCACACCGTCACACTACGGTACTGACACACACACACACACACACACTACACACGGCACACGCCCGAGCTGGCGCCGCTGCTGACCGCCGTCACGGTGCGCCTGCACCACTCGTACGCGCCGCACCACACCGTCACACTACGGTACTGACACACACACACACACACACACTACACACGGCACACGCCCGAGCTGGCGCCGCTGCTGACCGCCGTCACGGTGCGCCTGCACCACTCGTACGCGCCGCACCACACCGTCACACTACGGTACTGACACACACACACACACACACTACACACGGCACACGCCCGAGCTGGCGCCGCTGCTGACCGCCGTCACGGTGCGCCTGCACCACTCGTACGCGCCGCACCACACCGTCACACTACGGTACTGACACACACACACACACACACACTACACACGGCACACGCCCGAGCTGGCGCCGCTGCTGACCGCCGTCACGGTGCGCCTGCACCACTCGTACGCGCCGCACCACACCGTCACACTACGGTACTGACACACACACACACACACACACTACACACGGCACACGCCCGAGCTGGCGCCGCTGCTGACCGCCGTCACGGTGCGCCTGCACCACTCGTACGCGCCGCACCACACCGTCACACTACGGTACTGACACACACACACACACACACACTACACACGGCACACGCCCGAGCTGGCGCCGCTGCTGACCGCCGTCACGGTGCGCCTGCACCACTCGTACGCGCCGCACCACACCGTCACACTACGGTACTGACACACACACACACACACACACTACACACGGCACACGCCCGAGCTGGCGCCGCTGCTGACCGCCGTCACGGTGCGCCTGCACCACTCGTACGCGCCGCACCACACCGTCACACTACGGTACTGACACACACACACACACACACACTACACACGGCACACGCCCGAGCTGGCGCCGCTGCTGACCGCCGTCACGGTGCGCCTGCACCACTCGTACGCGCCGCACCACACCGTCACACTACGGTACTGACACACACACACACACACACACTACACACGGCACACGCCCGAGCTGGCGCCGCTGCTGACCGCCGTCACGGTGCGCCTGCACCACTCGTACGCGCCGCACCACACCGTCACACTACGGTACTGACACACACACACACACACACACTACACACGGCACACGCCCGAGCTGGCGCCGCTGCTGACCGCCGTCACGGTGCGCCTGCACCACTCGTACGCGCCGCACCACACCGTCACACTACGGTACTGACACACACACACACACACACACTACACACGGCACACGCCCGAGCTGGCGCCGCTGCTGACCGCCGTCACGGTGCGCCTGCACCACTCGTACGCGCCGCACCACACCGTCACACTACGGTACTGACACACACACACACACACACACTACACACGGCACACGCCCGAGCTGGCGCCGCTGCTGACCGCCGTCACGGTGCGCCTGCACCACTCGTACGCGCCGCACCACACCGTCACACTACGGTACTGACACACACACACACACACACACTACACACGGCACACGCCCGAGCTGGCGCCGCTGCTGACCGCCGTCACGGTGCGCCTGCACCACTCGTACGCGCCGCACCACACCGTCACACTACGGTACTGACACACACACACACACACACACTACACACGGCACACGCCCGAGCTGGCGCCGCTGCTGACCGCCGTCACGGTGCGCCTGCACCACTCGTACGCGCCGCACCACACCGTCACACTACGGTACTGACACACACACACACACACACACTACACACGGCACACGCCCGAGCTGGCGCCGCTGCTGACCGCCGTCACGGTGCGCCTGCACCACTCGTACGCGCCGCACCACACCGTCACACTACGGTACTGACACACACACACACACACACACTACACACGGCACACGCCCGAGCTGGCGCCGCTGCTGACCGCCGTCACGGTGCGCCTGCACCACTCGTACGCGCCGCACCACACCGTCACACTACGGTACTGACACACACACACACACACACACTACACACGGCACACGCCCGAGCTGGCGCCGCTGCTGACCGCCGTCACGGTGCGCCTGCACCACTCGTACGCGCCGCACCACACCGTCACACTACGGTACTGACACACACACACACACACACACACACACTACACACGGCACACGCCCGAGCTGGCGCCGCTGCTGACCGCCGTCACGGTGCGCCTGCACCACTCGTACGCGCCGCACCACACCGTCACACTACGGTACTGACACACACACACACACACACACACACACTACACACGGCACACGCCCGAGCTGGCGCCGCTGCTGACCGCCGTCACGGTGCGCCTGCACCACTCGTACGCGCCGCACCACACCGTCACACTACGGTACTGACACACACACACACACACACACACACTACACACGGCACACGCCCGAGCTGGCGCCGCTGCTGACCGCCGTCACGGTGCGCCTGCACCACTCGTACGCGCCGCACCACACCGTCACACTACGGTACTGACACACACACACACACACACACTACACACGGCACACACACACACACACACACACTACACACGGCACACACACACACACTACACACGGCACACACACACACACACACACACACTCGACACTAATAGCATCTTAATTCCTAGAATGTGTCGGGAACATAATGACTGGTTCCAGTTCTTAAACATAGATATTTTTGACGTTTCCATGCATAAATTCAAACACTCTATTTTCTTTTAAGTCCGTGTCCCAACGATAATTAATTAATAGTCAGAACTCAAACACCTTTCACATTTAAAATAACTTTCATTGATTTAAATCAAACATTCTAGCAAGCTGTGTTGGCCTGTAATTGGGTCTACATCCGAGTCCGAATTGTATTACTTAATCAACCTTTTGTAAGATGTAAACCTGTTGGCAAACCAAATAAATAAAATAAAATAATACACAGGGGTACACAATCCTGTCATTTTTCAATTCACTATTAAAATATTTAAGTTTTCAAAAAAAATCTAATTTTATGAAAATTTCGTTAGTTTTTAAATGACGTACTCATGTTTACTCATGTCTTTACCATTTGTTTGATAATCGAATTGCTGGATGGTGAAGGACTAGTTGAAATTTGTGAAACTGAATGTTTAGTTTAAAACTAGTTTCTATTAAAAGTACACACACTGCGTTCACTAAACTTATTACTGAATAAACAATTAATTTTAACTGTATTTAAACGATGACCACTGTTGATGACGGTCGCTACTTGGAGTTCGTCGAGATCTTCGCTTCTCGCCGTGGGAGGTGCTGATTTTCTTGTGTGTTTCTTCTTCCCGTCGTGGTTTCGGAATGAAAGATCGTTAATGCTGCGAACCGTGTTTATTTTTCCAACTTAGCTCTATATGTACAATTTTGAGTGAGCGCAACTAGCGCTATTCCTAGCGATAACAATTGCTTACATCTATTTCTTTCGCACAATAGAGGTGTAAACAACTAGCGACTATACTAACTATAAATATAAATATTTGCGTCTCTTTCACACATTGAGTCCGTCTCGCTCAGTATATCACTTCTCCGCAACTAGCGGTGTCTTTAGTCACTATTCACTAGGCACTTTAAACTTTATAACCTTCATTGCTGCGGCCGTCCGTAACAACCACAATACAGCTCAAGATATACTTTTTATCCACAATGACATTTATTTGCATCGTCAGTTTATCACTTACGCATCATAATAATTTACACAAAATAAACTGCACTGGACTACTTCTATCAGACAGCACATGGGGGCGAATAGCTATCTCTGACTACCTCCATTCGACTACTGTACATTTAGTATTTGACAATTAATTCACAAAGACTAAAGTCCGACTCATATACAGCGTCATTTAGGCAACTTATTCCATCGCCATACTTTTAATTGAAATGTTACAAAATTTGAGGACCTCGAACACCTAAACCACCGTGTTTAAGTGTTGCACCCAAGCACGGTGGGTTCCGGGTTCGATACCCGGTCGGGCCAAATTAGAAAACGCACTTTTCCAGATCGCTTCGGGTCTGGGTGTACTGAGAGAAGTCCCCTAGAAGGCGTCGTCTAGTTCTTATAGCACAGGGAGTGCCCTAGTTTGAGCTCAAATGATTGGTTTGTGTCATCTGGTACATTTATTATTATTGACTAGTAGACCCGACAGACGTCGTACCCGATAGTTGTTAATAATGAAATAAAAATTCCTAGAACTCGATTGCAGCGTTACCTACCGGGTCCAATTGTGAATCTAAACCATCCAGGACCCACCTAATCACATGAAAAGTTTCATCAAAATCGGTCCAGCCGATTAGAAGTTCCCGAAATAAGAAAAAGTCCTGGAACCCGATTGCAGCGTCACGTACCGAGTCCAATTGCGAATCTAAATCATTAAGGGACCCACTCAAACTCATGGAAAGTTTCATCAAAATCGGTCCAGCCGTTTAGGAGTTCCCGAAATAAAAAAAAGTCCTAGAACCCGATTGCAGCGACACCTACCGGGTCCAATTGAGAATCTAAATCATCCAGGGACCCACTCAAACAAAAAATTTCATCAAAATGCATCCAGTGGTTTAAATGATTTTTTAATCGACTACCTAGCTTAAAAATTAAGGAAGAAAAACAAATTAACTTTTTTTTAAAATTTCGGAGTGTGTATACATCATATACACTGTCAAGAAGTACCGGGAAAAGACCAATAATACACGCAATGTTAGTTATTCATTCAAATTTATTTTATCACCTTCAAAGTATGCTCCTTCAGAAACGATACACTTACGCCAACGAATAATCCAATCATCAAAAGATTTTTTAAACGCTTTCCGGAATTGAGTTCAGTGCTCGCCGCGAATTCTCCTTTATGTCTTCTACCGAATGAAAACGGGTACCACTAAGTGGTAATTTGAGTTTAGGAAAAGAAAGAAGTCGGCTGGAGCCATATCTGGTGAGTAAGGTGGTTGCTCGATGGTATCTGTTGAGTTTTTGGTCAAAAATTCGTTCACAATGATGGCCTTGTGTCAAGGCGCATTATCGTGGTGCAAAATCCAAGAATTTTCTTTCCACAAATCTGGCCTTTTTCTCGAATTTGCTCTCTTAAACGCAGCATAACGCCCAAATAATATTCTTTATTTACCGTTTGACCTTCCGGCAAGAATTCCGGGTGCACAACACCGCGATAATTAAAGAAAACAGTCAACATGACTTTGACTTTTGATCGACTTTGGCGTGGTTTTTTCGGTTTCGGTTCAGTTGGAAGGCGCCACTCCGAAGCTTGTTGACTAGTTTGCATGTCAAACTCGTAAACCCATATCTCGTCACCAGTAACAATGCGTTTCATGAATGTTGGATCGGAATTGACTCGTTCTAGCATGTCCTCAGCGACTCTTATGAGATTGTTTTTGAAGAAAATTCAGGTCTTTTGGGACTAGCCGAGCGGCAACATGTTTCATACCCAAGTGATTATTTAAAATGGTACGGATAGACTCGTGAGACACAGAAAGTTCGGCGGCTATCTCTCTCAAATTTGAATGAGGATTTTCAGTCACTATTTCCTTCACTTTTGCGATGTGAACTTCAGTTGCAGACGTTGATGGCCTACCAGAGCGAGGCAAATCTTCCATCACATCTCGACCGCTTTTGAACGCTTTGTACCACTCATAAGCACGTGTTTTTGATAAAGTCGATTCACCGTAAGCCTTCTGTAACATTTTCAGTGACTCCGAACACGAAATTCCATTGGCGATGCAAAATTTAAGACAAACTCTTTGTTCGATGTTTTTGTCCATTACGAAATTCGCAATATACACTAGAATGATATAACTAAAAATAGCACTGTATTTAATCTAAATAACAGATGCAAATTGATTTAATTGTAATTTCTTTAGCGATTAACAGTTATGCATGACGCAGCTGTCAAACGATAGGTCCGCCACGAACGCTATCTATTGAAAATAATACGGACTACGAAGTCGCAAAGTATGTAAACCAAAGTTATAATTCCCATACAAAATTGTTAATTTGAGATTTTGTCGATATTTCTGTGGTTCCTTTGGGTTTTACCTAATTTTATTTTTTCGTAAACCACCCCAGTATTGAGGAGAACCAAACAAAAAAAAAAACAATACTCAAATCGGTTGAGCCATTCTTGAGGTTTTGCGAGACTAACGCACGGCAATTGAAAGTTATATATAGATTATCACAGATGGCTAATTGATCAGACTAAAATTGTTGTGAAGCTAACACCATGCATCGCTACAATAACATAATATCTGTCTCCAGTACGCCTCCGTTCCACCTGTCGCGGCGCGGCTGGGGCGAGTTTCCGGCGAAGATAGAACTTCACTTCGCGCTGCCCGAGAGGAATCGGCCAGCCACGGTCGAACACACCATCAAATTAGACAGGAATTATACGGGGCTGCAGACATTAGGTGAGATTGTCTATGCCATACCTTTTAATCCATAACGAGCTTTTTGTAATCAAACAACGAGATTAATGCTCGATTTCATCAATGCTATCTAAGTCGTCACATAACTTTGTACCCCCTAGATTAAAAGGACCCCTGAACCGGTTCTTAGAAAATATTTGTTTTCGCCAATCTAACGGTTCCCTAGTAATGTCATAATTATTTTTATGAAATAGTACGTCTAATTTGCAACTAAGTGTAACTTCAAAAAAACCACGTGCAGTCTGACAAGGCGCCAAATCAATCAACCAATGACGGCACAGATTTGAACGCCCACTGATATCGCCTCAGGATGTAGCTAACTGATTGGTCCATGCATTTCTCGCGCCTTTAAAATTGTGTCTACCGCGCAGGTATATCGGTAAGCCATATAATATGTGCACTACTGTACTTGAAACAATAACTTTGACTGGCTCATTAGTGCAGAGCATCGGTCCTCTAAACCGATTCTTCCCGAGTTATTTAAAATATATTTCCTAAACTAACTAGTTTAGGAAATATATCTTTCTAAATCGTCTTGGTAGCCTGCGCGAGCTCATTCATATAATTGTATGGTATCATCATACAAGTCTAATGCATAGCGTTATGAAAATGATGGAATTGTTTGGAGGTTATTTATTAAATTGGATCTAAAGTAATACATATCTTCACGCTGTATCACCAAGCGAGCGCCAAGCGTCGCGGCCCTTGCATACTTCTTTCATTTCCTCAAATCTCAAATTTCGCCTCACACATTTTCGCCTAGGTATGCGAGTGCTTTTGACGTTTCGGTCGGCTAACACTCTGGCTATTAGATCTTCATAAGTCAGCCTTGGTCTTCTTTGGCTTCTTTTACCACACAGTTGCGCTGTAGATTTTCTTCATCAGTCTTTCATCACTCATCCTCTCTATGTGCCCGAACCATCTAAGCATTCCTTTCTTTATTTTTACAATAACACGTCGTCGTGTTGTGTCGTGCAACTCTGTCATAGTGCGTATTTCTTCATTAACTAACGTAATAGTTACCGTTAAATTAATATCTTTTCTAGGAGCGGAAACTGTAGTAGACGTATGGTTATACAGCACAGAGGAAATGCTACAGTATGAATATAAAGAAGACACAGAGACAAATATACAAAACACACAAGCAAACATATACACAAACATAGAAACTAAACAGGAACCCGCCGAGCCAGAATCTCTAGAGACTGATCTTAATAGAAATGAATCTGTAATGAATGAAGTCATTAATGATAATCCTTCTCACGTTTGTGATACCAACGATAGTTCTCAAACTGCTGACGACAATTGGCTGAATTTCTTCACGACAGACACAACAGAACTAGATGTAGACGAAATGATAATAAAACCCATTAAAAAAGAGAATCAAGATATAGAAACTCAAATAGAAAGTAGTGTTATATCAAAATTAGAAAATTCGCCAAATAAAGATGAAATAAATGCGGTTAAAAGTGAACCGGAAAGCTATGAATCAAATTATGAAACAATGAACCAAGAATGTTGGCCAATGGACACAAATTACAAGAGCAAAGAAGACACCGTAGACAATTTGCCAAACGAGTTATTGAAACAAACGTCCTCGCCGAAGAAGAGGATAATGAAATACATGGATCCGACCACAGGGAAAATATATTATTTGGAAATGGATAGAAATTTGGATTTAAGCAAAGTTCAGGAGATCATAATAAACTCAAAGGGTCAAGTCAAAACAGCGAAGATAAGTCCGATTAAGCCGGTTGTTAACGGGTTGAAGAACATCAAAAAGATCCCTAAGAAGGGCGGGGTCTCCTTATTGAAACCCGAAGTGAAAAGTTTGCTGAAAAACGAGAACAATACTCCTAAAACAGACAAACATAAAACCAGTTTTAGAACTAAAAGCTTCAGTCATATAGAAAACGATCATTGTTATTTAGGCAGTGGTTTCAATACAGTTTTTTTCCCGCCAAAATCTGACTGTTCGCCAGCAAACCTAACCATAGACACGCAACATAGACAAACTGAGACTATAGTCGTAAAGAAAGAGAAGACGCTATATAGTCGTTTGTGTGAAACCGTTAAATGTTTTTCTTGTGTGCGGGTAGCAGTAAATTACATGTTGAGAAAGATCCCTTTGATTAGTGAACAAGCAAGAGATCCAGACTTCGTTCGTCACTTTCCATTTGTGGTCGAGAGTGAGGAAAAATATTGGAAGTTGGATTTTGCTAAGCGAAGAAATATTGAGGTAAGACATGTTTTGGTATAAGTATTTGTAGCATCCGACCGAAACTAGTTGTACAACCGAAGCCACAATTTGGTTATACTCAGAATAATATTCTCAAAATTATACTAACTTATTATAATAAGTCTCTCGGAGATGGACTGACTGATTGACTCGGGCGTATACGCTCTGAGATGGACTGACTCGGGCGTATACTCTCGGAGACGGACTGACTCGGTCGTATACTCACGGAGACAGAGTCAGGCGTATACTCTCGGAGACAAACTGATTCTGTCGTATACTCTATCCGTCTATATGATATGAATGTAAATGGCGGGAGGGAGGCGGGCGGGAGACAGTTTGGCGTATAAGACTTTAAATGTAAAAACTAATCGTTATTATATCTATAAGAATTATATTTTTATAAGATTCGTACTTAGATTTCAATACTATCGTACTCCACTCTGCGAGTCAATCTATGCGAACAGAACTCTACGGTTCTGCTTTTCTAACTATAAATCTAAATACATCTTGTTACGTCTGGATATGATTTTAGACATTGTTAGATATTGATTTCTATCCCGTATGATAAATGGTCTAAATATTTATTTAGTGATTTATTGATACTGAATTATTGTCTATTTACAGTGGTCCAGAGCGAAAACTATAAACAAAATTTTATCAGAACACTTAAAGCACGACGAACCCATATGGCGGACGAAGCAAATATTAATATTTTCACGTTTACATGGGTACTATCTGGTCCGGCAAGAAATTCAGAAACAGCCAGAAATAGAGATGGAATGGTCCTCGTGGAACAATATGGACTCTTCAAGAGAAATGAGTTCGAATATCAAAGAAATATATCCCGACGCGTGCGATATCAGCAGTTTGTCCATATTTAATAGTGAAATATTTGGTCGGTCTGTATCAGAGTCTACAGATTTGACTGAATCGGACGAAGAAATCGATATAGTGAGTTGTGATTTCCCCGTTAAAGTTAAAAAGGAAATGTTGCCAGGTCCAAGTGAATCGTTAACAGTGTTGCCAGTTATAGATAATGATGACAGACAGAGCTTTTTGTTTATAGAGAAAAAATGTGCAGATATTGGTGTTGAGTTAAGGAATGAAGATGTCGGCAATGGATATTCATATAGGTAAGTATTATTTGTATGAAAATCAGTTTCTTTTACAATTCCTAAAGAATAATGGCAGGATTTAACCTGAATATTTTAGTGACCGTCTTAGAACATGACATATTATACAAAATGCATGGAGCACTCAACATACATAGAGTGGCGTTGTCATTTATTTTGTATGAATACAATTTACTTCTAAACACTGTTGCAGTTACTGAATTCTGTTTTATAATTTGATTTTTTGCTGTTTTTGAAACACTACCGAATAGAACAATAAGCCATTATATAAATATTTAACTACCCCGTTGGGGATACAGCTTAAAGATATGTATGTATGTATGAATAAATATTTTAATGTGAAAATGTGTAAGGAGAATGATAAGATTTGAGGAAGCGAAAGAAGTATGTAAGGACCGCGATGCTTGGCGCTCCGTCCTCTCTGACTACCCCGTTAGGGATACGGCGTGAAGATATGTATATATATATATAAATAATATTTAAATATCTGTTGGAATATACAGCGATGTACACACGGGTCCAGTATTGGTTATGTACTGCTTAATGCGAGCCAGAGTTGATATTTTGTTAGTGTCAATAAACTGAGGAGTGGCGAATAAGATGGTCCGATATTTCGCCTCTATAGGTTGAATGCTCCATGACAAAATGTAATCATTTGTTTTACTTATATTTTTCTACTTATTTGTAAAAGCGAGAAGGAATAGTGGCCACATCAAAGCAATGTCTATTAGTATACCCTATCTTTGTCTTTTTTGTCTTTAATGTAAACAATTGTGGCGGCGATATGACATTTATAATATAACTAGAGATAGGCTAGTTTACAAATGATTGATTCCATTGTCATACTTATTAGTTATTAGTAAACAAATATTTTTAGAATTTTTGTGCTCGTGCTTCATTAAAAATCCTAATGAATTTAAAGCGCATTTACACCTTCCATCTTGTTGGAACAACTTTCCTAGGAATGGCGATCTGAGATTGATTAATGGAAGTATCGATCATTCGATCTCGAGCAGTGAATCGATATAATGAATAGACGTCAGACACTCAAAAATCGTTTTAAGTGTTTTTTTTTAATTTTGCATGGGATAGATAAAAGTTAGACGACTAAAAAAAGAGCTAAATCTTACTCCGAGAGCGCTAAGGTGACGGCAATGTTCGATATATGTATGTATAATTTATTAAAAAATTCCGCGCTAGCTCATTATTTTATAGTTGCGTTCTTACCAATACATATAATGGGAACTCCATTTTTGGGTGTCCGCAATCAATTCACTAAATCGATTCTCTACTCAAGATCGATTGATCAATTTTTCCATTAATTAATCTCAGATCGCCATCCCTAGGAAAGTTGTTCCAACAAATTGGAAAGTATAAATGCGCTTTAAACATTAATAAACGTAGGAGTAAAAATTTGTATTTCTAAAAAACACTTAAAAATAAATAATAGGAGATTATTATTATTACTTACTTACATTTGGAATGAATCGTGTCACTCACACAGAGTGCACAGATTTATGATACTATTGATTTAGGAGCATAAGCAACCTTTAGGTAACACAAATTAAAAACAAAACGCTTGAGAAATAACCTCAATTTTTTTGATGCACTATATTAGATAATATTAGTGTTATACGTGCATATTTCATAGTTTCATGTATATAACGCAGTGTTATTAGAGTGCTACGTCTAATACGTCGGACCAGCAAACTGTGAAAATTTAGCGAAATTTTGGTTATTTTCTTGTTTGTTTATTCGATAATATTAGTGTTATATGTGCATATTTCATAGTTTCATGTATATAACACAAAAGCAGTGTTATTAGAGTGCTACGTGTAATACGTCGGACCAGCGAACTGTGAAAATTTATCGAAATTTTGGTTATTTTCTTGTTTGTTTACATTAAAGTTAAAAATGAAAAAAATGGGGTATAGTAGATCTGTGGCTTGTATTTTTTTTAAATTGTGTCTTGATGGGTACTAAGACCCTGTATGGAGTTCGTCCCAGAGTCCAATTCGTTACCATAACTTGTTAACACTACATTCATGTGTTCCAGTGCGGAGGGTAAAACAGCCAGTGATATTTCTAGCACAAGAGACAAAGTATTGTACTCCTCAGGGTTGCCAAAGCATTTGCAATCTCAAGTGGTTTCTTAGTCTTCATATTGTAAATGTTAATGGACCTCAATCCGCTTACAATCAGGTCGACTGTTTGCTTGTTTGTCTCTTAACTATATAAAAAAAACTTACAGCGCAGTACACGCGGTCATATTGTCCGCCGTGAAAAGCTTCGCCGAAGAACTAATGAGGGGGTCCCTAGCGGTGCAGTTGTTAGAAGAACGGAATCAAACACAACCGCCATCCGTTTGGGTCGGGTAAGTTTAATCTTCACTTCTGTTATCACTAGTTGTTCTCCGCGACGTCATTTGTGTGGAATTGAATTTCCAAACTATTCCATAGTAAAAAACGGAATCTTTATAGTATAGTCTTATCTATCCAAATTTCATATAAGTATACGAATGCAGCCGTCCAAGCAAAAAGGGTCCAGTAGTGGGGTATTGAGTTGACTAGATTAGGAATTTTGAATTGTCAATTGTAATAAGGATTAAAAAAATATTCAAATACTGTCATTTATATTTTTTTATCAGACATTTAAAGTTGAAACTTATGTATATTGTTACGAGCTGAGAGTAATAAGATACCGGTTAAGGGTACAAAGAGTTTATTTTCCTTCGTACAAGCAGATGTCAAGAACACGCGAACTTAATTACGGCGGTTCCTAATCTTCGTAGTCGCCTTCGAAGTAGGTACTCGCGTAGTAGTCACCGAAGGTACACGCTTCACTCAATAACAACGTTCCCGAATCGCAGAGTTCTTCTATCCAAGGTCGTCGCAGTAGTCGTCGTAGTGGTCTATGTAATTCACCTTGATGTCGCCTCGATATATCGCTTCGATCGATAGTTGAGGAACACTGACTCGGCGGCGGACACGGAGCTCTATTTATAGTCGGATAAAACGAGGGTGGAACTTTCTAGTTAATTACGCTCGTTAACGGTAATTCGACATTGTTCTCGACGCCGCCTGTTTGCATGAGTCATAGGTACATGACACGTCATCGCTCGGGAATATTCGAGGTGCAACTTGGTTCTTCTTTCTTAACTTGACTTATACCATTCGATAGTAGGCCTTAAACCTAGCAATGCGTTTTTAGGTCATAACTGCAAAGCCTAAGTCTCGAGATATAAGCACTAAAAGTTACGTTTTTAGTCCCATTTAAAATCGACCTTATTCCTTACGCATAAGGTCCAACTGTAACAATATATATTTGATAGCACTTTCTCGAAAACGGTTCGAGCGATTTCGATGAAATTTACAATGTAGGGGTCTCAATTCTGGGAAAATCGTTTTCTCCGTCTTTCACACATTTAAAACCTCTGAATTCTAAACTTCTAAACTTTTTTAATTTCGCAGCAGAGCTTACCTTCTCAACAGCATAGTGGCTGTGTAGGTCTACCACGCCCAAGTGCGCGGGTTCGAATCCTGCAATGTGGTCAGATGTTTTTTGTTTTTTTCTTATTATTTTGAATTAATATGTCAAGTTTAGTTTACAACAAATACCTATTAAAACACACGTATCACTAATAATGTACTTACAATAAGGAAATAAAATTAAAAATAATGATAAAAGTATTGACTTCATAACTTTAGACAGCGTGTCCCGTACTACGAAGTGAGGCAAATAATATCAGATTAAATATAGACGTGTGGGTGCTGTTTTCTAACAAAATGGCGACCGATCTCAGCTTATCTGATAATAAATATGTGTCGTATGTACAGGTGAGTCAGGTTATAGCTCACTGGCGGGTTCGAAACCTGCAATGTGGTCAGACTTTTTTGTTATTTTTTTTGTAAGATACCGAGTAAAGCTTGGTCGCCCAGGTACTTTTCTTAAAATAACGAATGGAAAGTCAATAGAAATGGTTTCGAGGGCACTAATAAAAAAAGAGATCGTTTGCTCATGTTATTCATTCAAAGAAGTTACAATATTTTTTAATGCAGTTACATCTTATTTTTTTTTAATGTGTTAAATTAATCGTATAATATTTTAATCATCGCAACTAACAGTATATATAACCAATAAGATAACTGTTGACAATTTCTTTTTCTGGCGTTTGTTATTGGCTAGACAGTTTTTTTTTTAAGTTTGTGTGCGCGTTTTGAGCTAAGGCAGCATTCACCGCCACTACAGATGTGCACGCGCGTAATAAGCTAGATAACTGCCCTTAAATGTGGTATATTTTATATATTGCATTAAAATAATTAAACATTTTAAATACGATTGAATAAAAAACTAATTTCAATTTATTGACAGAAACTAAGTTATTGGGTTTTAAGCTTGAGTAGTCGGAACAGTGGGGATGAGTTAGAGGGAGATAGCGTTACATAGCTGTGACGTCACAAGGTCGCGATGACATTGCACAGCGCTAGGAGTGGCAGAGACGGCACTTATCCCCACTGTTCCCACTGTTAAAGTTTAAAAGCGAATATTTCCTATGTTTTTCATTGTATTTCAAATATTTTTTTCAGTTTCGTTTATGACACTAAAACTATTATAGTAGTGTTAGAAAAGCTTTGAATGTGTGTAAATCGAGCCATGAGTCATTATTCGAATTCGACCGGTCACGTGACACTTGTCGCGTTTTGCTAACGAGAAGGCGAGACGGAACTTTTGAAAATGATTGCGATTTCTTTACTTTATTTAATTAGTAAATTATCAAGGTAGACACAGTGTCTACTTGTCTCTATGGAATGCACGCCACTCGACAGTGGCGTGCATTCCATAGGATGCCTCTACATTCCATGCATTCCATACGGAGACCTCTGCGCCCGACTTAAAATCGCACATAACCCTTTTTCGCGCCCAACTTAAAATTGCACATAACCCTTTTTCGCGCGTCTCAAAATTGCACAAACTTTTTCTGCGCCTGACTTAAAATCGCACAAAACCCTTTTTTGCGTTCGATTTAAAGTCGCACAAAACTTTCGCCCGACTTAAAATCGCACAAAACTTGCTCCCGACTTTAAATCGCACAATACTTTTTTGCGCCCGACTTAAAATCGCACATAACCCTTTTTTGCGCCCGTCTTAAAATCACACAACCCTTTTTTGCGCCCGATTTAAAATCGCACATAACTGCGCCCAACTTAAAATCGCTCGTAACCCTTTTTTTATTTTCAGCTCGTCGTCATCTCGTCGTGCGATAGGCCTGGAGCACGTGTACGCGGCCGCCGCCAGCCCGCGGCTGCACGCGCTCTCGGCGCGGTGCGTCGGCGTCGAGAAGAAACACACTTATACTATATAATAAACCATAAAATTAAATACATCTTTCAATATTCCGTATCTGTATATACTTAGCATCTAAATCGGTGCCAATCCTACCTAATTAATACACTTTCTGTTGTTGCACATAAATTTGGCACCGACTTCAATAACTGCCAAATTTAATTATACAGATATGTGTATCATCATACAATTGTGTAGCCTGGATATGTCCGAAATCGAGTGAAAGTATGATAAATGCAGTAGAAATGCGATCTCTTAGAAAGATGTGCGATGTCAGCCTTGCGGACAGGATAGGCAATAAAGAGATACGCAGTATGACAGGGTTGCACGTAGTGTTATTGTAAAAATGAAGAAAGGAATGCTAAGATGGTTCGGGCACTTGGAAAGAATGAGTGATGAAAGACTGACAAAGTCTTTAGAGCAAAAAGTGAGTGGTAAAAGAAGCCAAGGAAGATTGACTGACATAAAAATCAAATTGCTTGTGTTAGCTGACGGAAATGTTAAAAGCACTCTCATACCTAGGCGAAAATGTGTGAGGAGATTGATGAGATTAGAGGAAGCGAAAGCAATATGTAAGGACCGCGATGCTTGGCGCTCCGTCCTCTCTTACTAACCCCTTAGGTATACGGCGTGAAGTTATGTATGTATGTGTATATACCTAGTCTTGCCATAAATATCGTTACGAGGAAAACGTCGTTTTTTTCTGTTACATAAAATATTTATACATTATAACAGCATTTTAAAAATATGAAAAATTCAAAATCTCCATTGGCCTTCATACAATCATTTAACGTTGTGGCCATTTATCGATGTACCTAACCACTCACTTTCTTCATCACAATTCGTCACTTACAATCTTATGGAATGTTTTAGGGACTGGAAATTATCATGGCGTTTAGAGCATACCTTCTATCAAAAGAGACCATAAATCATAATCAAATGGATTCAGATAGGGACTAGATGACGACCAGTCTTCTTACAATAAAGTTCTTCTGTGACCTCCGTTTGCGTACCACATAGAAGCTGTTTTAATTTCACTATCCTATTCGTTTTTAAATTATCGATTAAGTATAAACTGCAAGTTCTAATTATCTTTTAAAATACGCAATATGGTTCTGGATGCTCTATATTCATTTTAAAATTAAAATATTTAGCTTTCGATTAGGATTTCTTCCAATTCGTTTCTCTTTATTACCCCACCATTTTAATATCACACGAATATTTAACAAAGATAGGCGCGAAAATTAAAAACATTATTCATATCGCTTGCTTGTATGAACAGGGTATTAATAAATTCATTCGAAAGATCTTAAATTTTTAAATAAAGGTGTAGTAGTATCTCAAAATCACATTTTTTTTAGTTACTGCCCTGTTCATCCAAGCAAGCGGATATTAGAATGACAGGTTCCAAATTTAAATGTAATAATTTTATTTATTGAAACAGTGTTTATGGCCAGTGTATATAAATAGATGTTTTTATATATGTAAATCATCAAACTCCAATACAGTATTTGTATTTTCTTATGGAGAAGATTTTTATGCTAGCCCTTTTGTTGTAAGTCGCCACCAGATGGCACTGCGCTATATCAACTTTCACCGTTTAATCGTGGAAATCCAGTGACAATCGGTTGACCAATTTGAATGTAATGAAAAAGAAATGAAAAATGACAACATTAATGACTATATCCACATATTATTTAAAAATAATATAAAATAATGGTTAAGATTTTTACACTTTATTGAACGTCAAAGAAGTTTGCAGAGAACATCCGGCGACAGTTGAAATAAAACAATAACACGAACATCACTGAACTTTATTCCAACTTAATTAAAAGTATCAGTGTTCTAAATACATGTAAATAATTCTTAAAGTAACATCTAAGCCAGTGCTTCTTATAACTCGCTATATCTAAAAATATTGAAACATATACACTTATAAAACATAAAAATAACCTAAAAAACCGCCATATTTTAGGCAAAGGAATTCCACAAAGCCAAGTCTTGTAGGCCTAAAAAAATTTATGGCGAAATTTTTAATTATCGAGTAAGGATTTGCTTCAAAGAAATTTGGTAAACCTGTAGAAGCAATTAGCCATTTGCACAACAATGTCGATCATACTTTAATTCAGCTATTGTAAGCTTAACAAAGATCTCGTATGTAGGCTTGCCAGATGGCCTTCTTTAGCCAAACATATTCGTACTGTCAACGACTTTCGGTCTACCAAAATCTATATTTCCGACTTTTGTTAGATTATTTGCGCATGTACCCAGTAACCGAAAGCTCGTAGAGTAAGAAAGTGAGTCAAGTGTGACCGTATGAAAACTGATATGGAGAGTTCATATTGAACCGATCACAGGTACCTAACGTTGTGTTAAACTGGTATAGTCAGGCTTTTGACAAAAAATCTTTTGTTTAAATTACGAAATCAATCTTTTCAATTTTCTGACAACCCTAGTAGTATGTCAAAGTTATTAAAAATATTCACTTTCCGATGAGTGAAAATCTATTGGCGGTAGTGGCGGAGGCATATTCCTTTCTTTCCACAGTCCAAATTTCATTTCTTGCGAGTCTGTAAACAAAATTTAATCCATATTAGAAAGATATTTTGTTGTAAATATAAAAGCTAGCCAAAACACACAAACTTATGATCAAAGTTTAAAATTAATTAAAAAAAAGTAGAAATAACGTTCAAAAATGCATTAATTATGTAGTTCATAAATGAATATAAATGAAATGAAGACAAGGCTTTCATCTTTTGTCAATTTGGATAACAGGGAAGTTAATTTTTTACTCACCAGTAGCTCTAGTTGAAGAACGAGATCCTCTGAAGAATTTGGCCAGGATCACGCGAGATGGAGACAGCGGTTTGGTTCGAGTCGGAGGTGATGCACACGTGATCGTTTTAAGCCTATGCGCTGTTGCTGGAGGAATTTTTAGTGTTGTTAACATACGAATTTATTTCCCTCTGAAGAGTGCTGCTACATGTCTCTGTGTACTATCTACTACTCCCTATACAAAAGTGCTACTATAATACACTTGTCCATATTGTACTCAAATATACCCTCCCTCAAAAATACCCCCTCTAAAGAGTGCTATGTACTCTACTCACATCTTCCGTCTCTCAAAAACACTCCCATCTCTTATTCAATAACTGGCAAAACTTTGCTTATGTAACATAACAGTTATGTTAACGTCTATAGAAATATGAATAAATAGTTGGATGGCGGTAGTGTTATAGTCGCTGTTACATCCCAGACAGCAATTTAATCTTGAACCAGGCACGAGATAAATTTGCCATGCAACCAATGATATTATAATACATATGAGGTAGATAGGTTACCTTAGTACTAATCCAAATAAAATATTGTCCCAGTTATAACGTTACAAAGTGAGACAAATATACATTGCACTGTCGCTATGCAATGTAAAACATAATTGTATTTCAAACTAACAAATCACATAGCTCTCTAAATCTTTGTGATTGGTCAATTTCAATTTCTTTCTACATTTTAAGCGAATCCGTGACTAATTCATAGAATATTAGTAATTAATGCCACAGAACAGACATTAAAAAAAAAAATATGATTCATACCAATGGGAGTAGACAGTAAAAAATGATGTTTGCTTTTTTTCCAATTTCGTTTTTCTTGAATCATGTACATGAGAATATATTTATTTAAAAAGATCGCCAACATTTTTTTAATTATAAATTTGAAAATGATGAATTATATATTATTGCTTTTAATAAATGTAAACGATGATTAAAATTGGGTGGCTGCGTCATCACATGATCGTGTATATTATAAAAAACGTTTGGATTATTAAAATATTTTAGAATTTTGAATGCGCAATAGGCATTGCATGACATTGTTGGTTCTGTAACATTACTTTTCACATTCTTTGACCAAGTCCGGTTTGGCTAATTAGCAAAGTTTTGGGGTGCCACTTTGCGAGTGCATGTAACCTGTCTACCTCTTTTGTATTATAACATCATTGCATGCAACTGCATACAGGGTTCATTTAAAAATACTAATAACCTCTTAGCATTTTGTACTAAACATTATCCCCAATAAATATTGTTTTATGACGTTTAAAATATCATACATTTTTTCTTTCATACAAAAATAAAAGTATGTACATTTTTAGTTTCTGAAAATGTCACCTACTCTACCCAGTCGTTAAAGCGGCACACGCACAGCGCGGCGCTGAGGCCGGCAGGGCTATTACCTGAAGATTTGTAGACAGTGACAGCCACGCGATCACTGCGCAACCGGTGACTAATTGTAATAAAAAATTGGTATCATGTATGACGATTGCGTATCTATTATTCTATGATCGTAAAATGCACTTTTTGTTGTAGATTCAGCGCCACAATACAAATTACGTTAGACAAATTCTTGTTTTGACAGCAGATATCGCGCGATATTGGCTGTTACATGCTGACTGCGAGTTACGTAATAAGCGTGCCGGTGCGCTTGCACTGCACCATTGGAAATACGTACAGAGTAATTACGTTTTAGACAGTACAACAAAACTTAACAAATATTTTTTGAGGAACGTATTGAGTTTTTAAAAAGAACAAAATTTGTTAGGTATGTTGACAGGAATTTTGGACTAAGTGGTTATTAGTATTTTTAAATTAACTCTATATACTTGAGATCTTGAGGCAATTTTTTAAACTAGACTTCCTAGTTACTAGGAGATTAAGAGCTGTAAGATAAATGGTAGTTTAAACGACTGAAGAGAGTTTAATCTTCTGTCTTCGATTATTTCGTAAGATTAGGAGCAGATTTTTTTTTATAAAAGGGGACAAAGAAGCTAGCGAGTCACCTGGTGGAAAGTGATCACTGCCGCCCATAGACACTCGCAACATCCGGGGAATCACGGGTGCGTAGCCGGCCTTAAGGGAAAGAGGGAAAGGAGGGGAGGGGGGAGGGGACGATGGGCTAACGGTACTCTCACTCACTGAACGAAACAACGCAATTGATGCTGTTATTTCACGCCAATATTCTGTGAGAGGGGAGAGGGTGGTATTTCACCGGGCGAGCCGGCGCAATTCGTGCTGCAATACAGCATGGCTCTACTACATATATAACATAGATTAAATTATCGAATATTGACAAATAATCTTAAAAAGAACGAACTGGGCACGAAACGAGTAATATTATCATGTGTAAGACGTTAATCTAGGTTTTACTAATCCGTTCACTATTTCCATTTGATATTAGGACAGTGGATTAAACTGTCGATCAAATTTTATCGTAAATTACGAAATCATATTTTACTGCTCTTGATCTTACGGCCCTAAGATACAATATTGATATAACAATGAGAGTGTTTTGTTTGTTGGAGCCATTCAGGTACGACACTCCGTCGTTTTACCAGAAGGCAATTGCGTGCACGGTTTGGTACACAGAAGTAGGTATCAAAGTATTAGCAAACTTGATACCTACTAAAAATTATAAAGACTGCAACAACATTGTCAAAAACTATCATATTTATCAAAGCAGTTTTTAATCATTAAATATCAAAAACTTTCCTCAAAACATTTGACTTGGCAATTTGCAATCAAGAGAAATCAAATAACGATGACCATTTATTTTTTATCAGCGCGGGGTGCTCGCTAAATGTAGTAAATAAGGGCTTATTTTACTATTTATTCAAAAACAAAAACATCAAAACGAACTATGTTTTAATAATATGTAATTTGAATTTGTCAACATTAGATGCAGTTGCAGACGCATTTATTTTATATCTGTTGGCGGAGCAAATCAATTTCAAAATGTCTGATCTAGTTTTCAAGTAGAAATAGAGCTTATCATATGATTTGTTGATGTTATAGTTTTGGTAATTAAATTGGTTTTCAGAACTGCGACACTTGTTTTGTCGCTTGTCTATATTTTATTAATTAGAGAAAAAATCGACAGGTGTTACTTTCAGGCAGACATAAAACATATTCAATAATTATACGAAAATTGGTACAGTTGAGATTGTTATTACGGAAACAACATGAAAGCGGGGCATTATTGCTCTGGCTAGAGACAATGAGACAGCCTGAAAACAGGACTGTCCCCCCCAAAGCGGGCGTATGGTCACTAAGTATACAGCAATCTTATATGCTATCTGGGATATATTTTTTGTTATATAGTGGTTGTGAGATAGTCACGTTTACAGAGAAATCCTTCTGTATATATTCTGACATTTAGCAGTTTTGTTAGTTGGGAGTTTCCCTTCCTATTGAAGAAAGTTGCTATATTGTACCTACTTATTCTTACCATCTACCATTAGTCAGAAACACTCTCCCTCCTTTTAAAGTTGCTTGCAGCAACACTTGTGTAGCCTTTTGTCACTTCGCTCACAACACGCATCTTTAGAAATCCTTTCTCCTATTGAAATGTGTCTGTGCGAGCAGACATTTTTACTTGGACCTACCAATATAATTATACATAAATATCCGTTTAGATGCTGCATTTCCCATCAAAAAGTGCTGGTATATGTCCCTCCACAAATCTACTTACCCGGCGGGGCGACACCTGCGGTGTCGGCGGTACACAATCGCGGCGCCGTTTGAGCGAGCAGGGCGCACGCGGCGCAAGCGGCGCACGCGCACGCTAACCCGCCGGCCGCTGCGCAGTATCCGCACGGGGGGTACCACCACCACTGAGTGTTAGGGATGATCAATGTTCATCGACAATAGCAATAGCGATAGTAATTTAAACTACAGGGTTAATTTAAAAATATTAATAACCTCTGAGTATTTTGTGCTAAACATTATCCCCAATAACTTTTGTTCTACGACTTTTAAATATTTATAAATTTTTTGTTTCATACAAAAATAAAAATACATTGAGTTTCTGAAAATGGCACCTACTCTACCCAGTCGCTAAAACGGCACACACGCAGCGCGGCGCCGAGGCCCGCACGCTTATGACGTAACTTACAGACAGCATGCGACAGCTAATATCGCGCGATATCTGCTGTCAAAGCGAGAATTTGTGTAATGTAATTTGTGTAATGTAATTTGTATAGTGGCGCTAAATCTACCGCGAAAAGTGCATTTTATGGTCATAGAATAATAGATATGCAATCGTCATACATGATACTAATTTTTATTACAATTAATCACCGGTAGGCAGTGATCGCGTGGCTGTCCTGTCTGCATATTTTTAGGTAATAACTCCGCCGGTGCGCTTGCACTATACCATTGGAATACGTACACAGAGTAATTACGTTTCAGACAGTACAACAAAACGTAACAAATATTTTTTGACGAACGCTTTAAGTTTTGAAAAAAGTAGAACAAAAGTTGTTAGGTACGATGACAGGAATGTTGCACTAAGAGGTTATTAGTATTTTTCAATTAACCCTGTATAATCAGGCGTGCACAAAGTTGCCGTGGAACTGTTTACACTCGAGGCATTAGACTTCCTAATTACCACATGACACAGATACTATGTTTGGAAACATTTTGAAAACAGTGTTTAGTGCTGGGGTTATTAGGTCCATCGTCGTCCTTGAAGGCAATTGTGTGGTAGTACATTAAAGTAGTTACCAAAATGTAATCATAAACTTGATAACTAC
Organism: Zeuzera pyrina; assembly: GCA_907165235.1. Taxonomy (NCBI): domain Eukaryota; kingdom Metazoa; phylum Arthropoda; class Insecta; order Lepidoptera; family Cossidae; genus Zeuzera; species Zeuzera pyrina. Next base: position 10,916,695 of record OU015645.1, on the reverse strand, counting down.
TAAAAATAAAGTCACTGCAGCATTTGTCAAAACTTCGTTGTCATATTTGACTTGGCAATTTACAATCAAAGAAAGATCAAGGAGGCAGCAAACTTATATGTTATATGGGAGATGCTAATCGCGAAAATATTGATGGGAACTGACCTAACAGAGTAGGAAATAACAAGAGATAACTGTTATTGAATTCTGTGCATAGATATACTACACACATATATCCGGCTGCAATCAATACAACCAGATAATCAGAAAACATTGAGAGAAACAAAGATTGAGAGGGTAAATTCATTCTGTTACTCGCTCTTCAAACGGAACTCCAATAGGTCCGAAACTAGTCGGTACCTATACCGATTATACGTGAGTAAAGCCGTATTTAATAATTAGTGCGTTAATAATGTCTCACGAAAGTTTTAATAATTTAATATCCACTCGCGTTTTAAGCTCTGACACGGCTACTCTGTTATTAATATTTCTATGAACAACACACTTCAATTTCTATCGTCGACTGGTTGAAACACAGATTTTTCAACTATTTTGTCAACGTCATCAAATCAACTAGTTAACGAATAAAACGATAAACGGTATATGTTCGTTTCGTCTGTTTAAGGAATAGAATACGTTTTCTTGACATATCGGTTCGTGAAGTAAATGCTCGGTCTGTCAGTAGAGTCGGGTTTAATGCCTCACTCGAACTTGTATCGATAAACAACCCAAATTTAAAAAAGCTTTGGGCAGCAAACCCGCCGAAACTGTTTGTTTTCGCACTACCTTCGGTAGCTATGTAGTAGGAAGTAACGTACAAAATTTTTTTAGAGCATTAACATTTAATTTATCCTAACTTACTTCTATAAATACAAACATATTTGTAAACAGCTAAAATAAAACAAATATAAAAAAGTATGTACTCATGTGCACACGTAAGAAGTTATACTTTAAGTTTTTAAGCAAACCTGGCCACATATAAAAAATAAAACTGACCGCTTGAAATGAGATGATTGAAATAAAAGGGTCTTTTTAGCGGGAACGGGAGAAGCGAAGTAGGGACTTTTTGGCGGGAACGGGAGAAGTGAGGTTGTCATTTTATTTAGATTTTCTATTTTTTACATTTTTAGGAGTTTTAAAGTACAACAGTGATAGTATATTGTGTTTTAAAGTTCTGTGTAAGTGACAAGAATGGAGCAGATCTAAATAAACATGTTTAGCTGAAGTATTCGCGCTCTTCCAAGAGGTCCCTTGTAATTTCAGTAAAGCGTACTATCACTTTACTGGAGGAGTTTTATGATAAGAGAAAACTAATTTACTTGTCATTCTACACTATGGATTACTTATTAATACGTGAAATTGGCAGATGCGCTAAACTGTGCGCCATGCCTTAGAGGAAGAAGGAAAAGAAAAAGAGCGGGAAACTTCGTTTCCCTAACTTTCGACTCATATTTACTTGGTCAATGGCTAAATGCAATCTGCGAAGCCAAAACAAAGAGAAAAAAAAAAGCGAAGTAGTTATTCTATTTAGATTTTCTATTTTTTACATTTTTAGAAATTTTAAAGTACAACAGTGATAGTATATTGTGTTTTAAAGTTCTGTGTAAGTGACAAGAATGGAGGAGATCTAAATAAACATGTGTAGCTGAAGTTTTCGCGCTCTTCCAAGAAGTCCTTTTTAACTTTAGTAAAGCCTACTATCACTTTACTGGAGGAGTGTTAGGGACTTAATTGTAAGAAGAAAAAACGAATTTACTTTAAACATGTGCTCCATGCATTAGTCATGAATTTTGTGCAAACAATATTGTGACGTGGTTATAATTATTTCATAACGTGTTTCTCCTGAAGTTACGTGTTCAGGCTGATGACCTTGTTGTCAATGCCTTAATATTTAAAAAACATGAAACAAAAAAGATTAAATTGTGTGTTAAATCGGCGCGCGCAATTTCGTCGGAGTTTTTGGCAGGATTTTATGGCGGGCGCTTGGGGGGCGTTGATTTTAATTATTTGCAAATTGTTACTAGCGGATATTGTGATATAAAATTGGCGTAGTTTTGCGTCCCAGTGTCTACACTAGTGCGCATTATTGCGGAATTATTGAAATAAATGCTAATTTAGTAGCGTGATGTTGAGACTTTTATAGTGGCCTAGTCCACCTAAGTGGAACCTACTAGAAAGACAGCTTTAATATATTTGTTCCCAGAAACTCTAAGAGACATTAAAATGAACTACATCGACGTTTTAATGAAATAATACGAAGATTTTATCTATTTATTACTGAAGACGTGGTTATATGGACTAAGATACTCTTTACCTTCACTCTAAGGGAGAATCGTACTCACACACACACACGCAACTTCGTCACACGCTAAAAAATACACTGATCTGTTTTCCCAAACGCGCCAATAGAAATATACCTTCTTAAATAAAAACATCTTCGAATCACAAAGTACTATATTGTTTCAATTGTAATGTAACGTAAATACGTACATCATACCTGCGTTGTCTTCTCTTCGTAACGCGACATGCGCTGGAAGCTGGTGGAGCGTGCATTCCTGCCGGACACGTTGTGCACTTGTTTTCGCCTTCTACGCTACTAGTGTCCGCTGGACACGACACTGAACATAAAAAGGAGGGTACTGCAGAGAGAACAATATGGGAATTAAATGGGAAGGCAATGTTTGGCATGCCATAAAACCAGCACTGTGTAGATAAGCTGCGGTGCTGCAAAGCTGGCTACTCACGGCATTACTGAGCTCGCTCCTTTTGCCACACAGATGAGAATTTTCAATTTTGAAATTGTTATTATGTATATTTAAAGCGTTACTTATTTTCCTTTTTTAAAAATAATTATGTAATGTATATTTTATGTAACCTTGTGTATGTTATTGTGGCAATAAACCTGTTTCTTTCTTTCTTTCTTTCTTTACTTCATAAGATGTTTCCTACACACATAGCGTACTACGTGCATTTTACAATCCTTGATCTTATATCGTATATATCTCGGACCATGTATTATGATGGACGGAGGGTTTGCTCTAAGAGCGTATCCTTACAGTGTCCAGTGTTGACCGAATTTCTAAATTTTACTAATATGCGTGACTCGGGAAGGTCGCCGTACAACTATGCACAGCGTACATGATATATTTTAATTTTTGTAAACACTAGTAAGCAAAACAGTTAAGATTTACGAGTATTTTGCAAATAATTATTTCGTGACTGACCCATAAGCTGACACGAATACACTAACAGCGCGAGTTTGTTATACTTAGTACAGCAGTTTTACTCGTGGTTACCTATAGAGATAGAAAGAGAGACGGAAATTCGTTTGACACCACGGTGGCAACGAGGTATATACATATACAGACGCCATATTAAATTTTTTTAAAATAACCAGGCCTACCTATATCACGAACATAATTGAGGCGAATTCAATTTTACGTCATACGTACAAATGAACATACATTCACTAATATACATAAAATACGTAGATAAAATTATAACTCTCCTATTGGCCACCTCTCTCTCATTAATGGCCATCATAAGGATGTGTATATGTACGTATATAAATTGTTCTCACCACAAATCTTCTGATCCTGGACCAAAGAGTACCCAGCAGGGCAAGAGATCGTTAACTCCGAATCTGACATCCTTTGTGTTGGCCTCTTATAGTTGTGCTTCGATTCTGTGGAGATATTAAAAATGACTATATTCCACTAAATTGAAGGATATAATTGCGAAAACAACGAAAAACAATATACCTACATATCTACGCGGTAGGTATCTTCACACAATTTTGTTTTCAGAATTGACGAAAAATTAAGGCGCAACAAAAACACACCATGATAGTATTTCATTATAACAAATAGACGGACACCGAGTTGATTCCATAAGTGTCACATTTTTTCAATTTTAGAACAAAACACTTTTATTATCAGAATTCCACATTAATTATAGGCCGACTAAAAAAATCGGGCTGGATAGATGTCAGGCTATTACCGATAGATTTTCTCGTGAATGTAATCAACTATATAGGTTTCACTATGGACCTGACCTTTGCCGGGCACCTCGACTCTACCAGAGAAAGTAGAAAAGAAGGCCGACTCCGTCTCATGCGTAACGGATTTGCAAACTATCAGCCAGATACATAGGATTGTTTCGTTGGATGTGAGATGCGGAGAGCACCTCGTTCAGTTATACATTTAGTATATTAATAATAAGAAAACAATGCATATATGTATAGGATTTTCATGTTCGTTAAATTTAATTTCTTGTAGTTATGTTGAAGAATGATAACTCTGGATTCGAAGAAGTATAGTTATTTGGGCATCTAAGGAGATTATATTACGTGCGTATAAGCGAATTAGACATTTTGGTATTTGTGACGATGTAAAGAACGAATTAAAGACAAGTGGAAGCGGTCGCATGTTTGAATCGCGTGCGAACCTGTTGGCGCTACAAACACGCTATAATAAGTACCCATTTTCACCCAAAATATTGCTGTTGTGTGCATGCCATGGCGTGTGAATATTAGCGCGCATATATACTAACTGCGTACTGGCTTCCAGTGAAGACGTTCTACTGTTATATTTATATTGTGACTACAGTGCGAAACATACTATCTTCATTTCATAAAAAAAATTAAAACCTATCTAGTTTCTACGAAAAAAATAATACATTTTTTTTAATCCAATCTAGATTCGGCGTTTTCAATTAACGTGTAATGTAGTGACATGGTTAAGTCACTTGAGTAATGTAGGTACATTTATTTAGAGAATGCAATTCTTGATAATATACGATGCTTGTATGAAGGTATGACGCCCTCATAACAACCCTCAAATATTTCTGGTCAGTTACCTTTAGTCTTAAGCGTGCGCACGACGATAATTCTTCTATTACGTTTTAAATATGGAGTAAAAGTCTTGTTCCACCTCTTCTTTTGTATAATTACTGCAATGTAATTAAATTAGTGAATTTTTTGAAGTTTCTAAGTTGGTAGGTCATAACCAGCCCCATGTTAATCAAGAGGGAACCCATATATATATAGATTCGACCGAGGTCCTCCGTGATAAAAACAATGATAAAAAACCTGTCGGGTATGCATTAATAGTTTCGTAGCAATTTTAGACAGCAGATGTAGAATAATGAGTTTTTTAAGCTTTCAGGTGTAAAGCGAATAAATCAACGGACATACGAGTAGACAGACAGATGGATGGACACTCTGATTCTTGGTCTGAGATATACATGACGAAACTATCGTCTGTTTGTCTGTCTGTATGTCAAATGTTACATACCATATTTTTATTCTGTCATCTTTACACCTACAGATTTTTTTAAAAATTTAGATTGCGTATCCAATTTTTCCTTAAGTTACATAATTCTAAATTGCTATCTTATGTCGTCCGTTGTTTTTTACTGGTTTTTATCATATTAATCATACTACCAGCTTACCAATTATAAGCCTAGACGTAGCTAGGGGTTTTTCTTAGGGACCAACAGGCCACCTCAGTCACTGGAAGCTTACGATTTTAGTAATTCTGATAATCAATTGTTTACAATAAGTCTTATGTCGCTATGTGACTATTTTTTATGTGACGTTTAAGAGGATTTTTCTGACGGGCAATGAGTTATCTAGGGTCACGGCAGGCAGTAGGCAGTGCCCGCAGGTCTACGCGTGTTAAAAGAATAGCCGACTAGCCTTTGTTATTATTCCTTTCTTAAATCCAAAATAACTAACCAGGTACAGAAGCTAAGATTGGAGCATTATGAGACATCAATACAGCAAGGGAGCATCGTAAGTCTCTGCGGCATCGAGCACTGCAAATAATCTTTGGGAGGCTGGAGTACATCGACGCTCTCATCTGCACTAGCGAGCAGTCGTCCTGTGCAACATCGAATTGGAAAATATGCTTCACCACATCATTAAACTAGTAAAACTCTCGTGAGACATCATTAACTAAGTAATTATAGCGGGTAAACTCCGTTCTGGAGGGTTATTCTCAAACGTCGGAAACTCCATGGCGGAAAGGCCGATCGTCGGAAAGTATAAATTCAATTCGACGGCTTGGATTTGTGAATGCGATTATGTATAATATGATATAAGCAGGCCTTTTTTTGTCCCTTCTTTTTTGGGGGCACGCTAATTCTCGAAAGTTGTAAGTCCATAATTTTTTGTACCCCCTCCCCTCCCCTTGCCACTGTGTTTTGAGGAAAAAATCGAAGTAAATTATTTTTTATTGTTTAAAAACATAATATCTTTGGAAATAAAACGTGATTATTAAAAAAATCCAAAAATTTTTGTAGTTTACCAAAATTGTTTTTTTTTTCATTTTTTTTCAAATTCTTTCATTTTTTCAGTTTTTATGGCAATTCTTCGACATTTTCGAAATTTCCTTTGGGGGCACTGCGTGCCCCCACGTGCCCCCACAACAACAGCCCTGGATATAAGTATATATAATATAAATATAATACGATTTCGGATTTGTGAATCGTTTATAGACAAAATCATTGAAAAGTTTCCTGTCGGATACGGAAAGTTCGTTTCCGACGTTTGTGAATAACCCCGCTGATCTCACATCATGCTTTGGTGGCTCTGTCTCAACGCTCTCTAATTAGTTTATGTGCGCATAAAGCTCTGGTTTCGTGGTCGGAACGCACACAACGCTGCGGTAAGCGTTGCGCGTTGTTTGTATGAAAAATCGCGGAATGGTCTTTTGTTCCGTCGCAGTATGCGTCTGCGGTGAGGGGGCAAGCGCGGGGAGCGGGTATTCCGCACAACGCGGCGTCGTGCTCGTTCATTCTCTGCGGTGTGCGTCACGGGTCGCGATGGATTTAATAGAAGATAATTTAATAGAATTGTAACTGTGGCAAAATCAACTGACCGCTTCTAGCAACGCAGTGTCATGACGCTGAGTTTGAACCGCTTACCGTAGCGTTGTGCGCTCTGATCACGAGACCAGAGCTTAAGATTGCTGCGTCAAAAGCAAGGAATATACTACTATCTACCGAGTGCCAAAAGGGTCAAAACAAATTGAATATTGTACCTACCAGCCAAAAAGATTTTTAATACTTTTGTATTTCTACTAATTTATCTATTCTTTTGAATTAAATAAAATAAAACTAAGTTAATACTTTATACCGTTAATTAATTTTGTAATTAAATATTAATTATTCACTTCATATTTTTCGTCTCAAGTTTACGTGTTCGTTTGCTAGTGCAATAATTTAAATATCACGACGCGACAACTAGAGGCAGTCAAAGAAACGACTGTAAATTGGGCCATGAGTCATGCTCATTTACTTAAAAGATTTGCCGAGTCAACAAAATGTGTCGCTATAATACTGACATACATGAAGTACGTGAGCATTACAGAGATTGCTGCAACAGATTGCTGGCCCACCGTTTATGCAAGTTCTTTTTGAACCTACCTAAGTAAAGTACCTACATTTTTCTTTCTTTCGTAGACCAGCATGTACCGTAAAGTAGTTAGGTATCGGAGGTGCACGGTTCGAAGTTACATATTTTGAATTTGAAGAGTAATGAAATCCTCACCTGATCTCTTGCACACACAGGATCATCTATTTTCATGTGACAATGTTGCCGACACGAGCACAGCTCCGCAGACATCACATCGCCGAGACTGTTCATGGCTTTCAGGTCCTGGCAGAAAAATTAAATTTCGAGATGTTATGCGAGCATGGGATATTAGAATACGCAAGTCTCTCTGTTCGTCTGTTGTTATCACGGCTTAACCGTTGAATCGATTTTAATGAAATAATGTATTGAGATAACTTTAATTCTGAGGAAAAACATAGGCTATTCTATTTAACTATAATAATCTATATATTAATACGTGAAGCGAAAACTTCAGTTCCCTTTTTAAGAAAATTGCGCAGACGGAGGAGTGTGACATTTGGTACACTTAAAGCTTGTTTTCTACAACGTGCAAACCTGCGAGCCAAAACATTATTACATCGTACAGGCAGCGACCTACGCTTCCTCGCTGTGTCTATGTCGTCTTTTAAATTCTCAGAGACCCAGTGGCCCAAGTATTTAAAATGCGATACTCCTGCTAGCGTCACACCGTACAGTGAGACATCTGGTATGTTTTTATAGGTCTTTGCGCCTGATTTCAAGATCATTATTTCGCTTTTTGGCATTATACTTGAGCCCGTGGGTCTTTGCATAAGACTCACAAACTGAAATTCAACGAGTTCGACCACCAATCGACGGGCTCAGCAGCACCATGTCATCGGTATAGCTAATATTATTCACACTGTCCGCTCACTCACCTCACCTCGACCATTAGCTGGTTCATATACAAATTTAATAAATAAGGTGAAGTTAACCCCCTTGCCTCACTCCACATTCCAGTCTGTATTCGTTTAAAAAATAACCAGGCCATCTAATCCGATTTTTTTGATGACTATAGCAGTATTTCAACAGTAATGTTATCTTATCAGGCAAACTGGTCTCATTTTGCAGTTTTTTCCATAATACATTGTATGAAACAAGATCGAAGGCCAAGAAACAAGCCAACACTGGCATATTGCTGGACGTATAGTACTGAGCAGTCCGTTTAAGGTTGCACAAAGGATTGCACTTTCATTGGAAAATCCAGGCCTACAACCGAACTGTGCATCATGTCGTGAAACTTACTCCACAGATTAATTAGTTTACTACCGTAAACAGATGGTCAGTGGCATAGAGACAAACTGTCCCACATTAAAACTGGCTACGCAACTGGCTAGAAAGTTTACATTTAAATTGAACTAGATGGCGGCATACTCTGAATACATTTGATACTGGTCACAGCTATGACTTTTTTCTGTCCTCTTCACAATAGATGTCTTTAGTCATTACATATTTCTATTACACGAAAGATGGCGATAATAATGAGGCGGTCAAGTAGATTAGTCGCAAACAATAATTCAAAGTGACAAAAACTTTTGTGTGCTACGTAAGTGTTCCATGTTTGAATTTCGAGTATGACGCATCGACACGAATTCTACTATGGAACACTTTAAATTAATTCTTCTCAAGTGTTCCACATTTGAATTTCATGTAGGACGTATCGACATGAAATTCAGTTATGGAACACTTTAAATGAATTCTTCCCGAGTAAGTCGATTATGATTTAGTACATTAGCTTCTTCTATTGCATGAAAAAATTATTTATTCAATTTGACTAACTTCTGTTATCCACATTTTTTCTTCCCATGCAACGAAATGATGCTTAAATAAAACTGAGGCGATGTGCATTAAAAGAAAAATTGCCAATTGTACTCCAATTTTAATGGACATCTCGCACTTGACTAAAAAGTTGCATAATGTCAATCGAGTGAGAAATCGAGTGAAAGTAAGATAAATGCAGTAGAAATGCGATCTCTTAGAAATATGTGCAGTGTCACTCTTGCGGACAAAATAAGCAATGAAGAGATACGCAGTATGACAGGGTTGCACGACAATATTATTGTAAAAATATAAAAGAAAGGAATGCTAAGATGGTTCGGGCACATGGAAAGAATGAGTGATGAGACTGACGAAGAAAATCTATAGAGCAAAAGTGAGTGGTAAAAGAAGCCAAGGAAGACCAAGGCTGACTTATGAAGATCAAATAGCTAGAGTGTTAGCCGATGGAAGTGTCAAAAGCACTCGCATACCTAGCGAAAATGTGTGAGGAGAATGATGAGATTCGAGGAAGCGAATGAATTATGTAAGGACCGCGACGCTTGGCGCTCTGTCCTCTCTGACTACCCCGTTAGGGATGCAGCGCGAAGATATGTATATGTCGGTGGAAATAATAAAAGGCACTCATTTGACTATACTATGGCAAAGCGCGTCTTCCGATGACGCGCTAACGGAACGTCGGGGCCCGCGCTGAGAGTCTGTTAGACTACGGCGGCCGGTGCGATAGCATTTCTCCGACGGATCGTTTGCCATTATTAAATTTCCAATTACCTACGTAATAATTGTTACAAAGAGTTTTCTGTCGTTAGCACATTCACTTTGTCTTAAGTGTTGTATTTTATGGAGTAGTACGCCTCTTGTAAGATTAGGTACCTATTTCTCATGGCTGAGTTGCAAAAGCGCGAGTTGCCTCGTGTCTTTTCCGACATCAGAAGTGGGATTACGGGACCAGTGAGTCTGATTGAGGTGTAATCGCGAGTGAACAAAATGTTAAAGCCTATCCACATTATTAACGCCCTTACTCGCCCTTAACGCCCTTACGGGATGCAAGGATTACGTTAACTACTGAAACTACAGCCCGGTGAGTCGTAGCCATTTTATTCTGATTCTAGCGCCCAATGTTCTGTGTTTTGATTCTTGTTTTAGTATTACTGGCATTGCTGATTCAGGAGTGTATAGTACCGAGCAAATATCGTGGGAGGTTATAATTAAAGTTAGTGGTGTGAAAATTTTATTTCATGTGGAACCCGACGATTGTGAAGGTGTGATCTAATTAATAACCGTGAAACTCTAAAACCTTATTGTCGCTATGACCAAACTAAGTTTAAGCATTGCTAGCGCTTTTGAATTCTTCTTAAAGTAGGGTAACTAACTGTTTGAAACTGAATACGGATAGTGAATGAACCCGATGTTGCGAATGCGACGGAACACGTGGTAACGAATGTTGAAGAGAACGCTGAAACGGTTACATTAGATTTGATAATAATGAATTAAAATTGATTAAATTTAACGTAGGTGGTTTTGTGTTGAAAAATAACGACGAGAGTAATCGAATCTAACACAATATTCAATTCGGGAGTCCATTTAAAGTTAGTTGCTTAAAGGTTACCGTTAAGTTTTGAAATCTTTGATTAGTAGTCAGATCTACAAGTACCTATGCTCATGAACGTTTTAATAAAATGTCACGAGGTAAAATTCTCAGTTAGATTCGTGCGATGTTAATGAGAGTAGAGGAGGTTATGTTATACCATGACTACTTTGGCCGCGATACACACACTAAGCGTAGTCGTAACCGCGCTCTGAATTATTGTCCAGAGCGCGTTGGGCGGCTGGTGATGTGACGATGACCTGGGTGACATGTGTCACTACGTTTCAGGTAGCAACTGGGCCATAATTGTTGGTGTGTGTGTTCATGACTGATGGTTGATAAGTCTGTGTAAATAGTTGTTAAAGATTACCAAAACCTTACTGCGCTTTCTTTTTTTTTCTCTCCTCATTCCGATTAATTATTGCAACGTGCGTCAGGTAGGCCAAACCTGTAATAACCTCAAACTGCAGTTGAATTTTGTTGTGTTCACGGGAACACATGAAGTCCTGTGATATGTCTGTATGGCTATGTAGTAACGAGCGATAATTAAGCGAGAATTTATAATCGAATTGATTTTTTCATGTTACCGTCATTGTTAAAATCTGCTGCTTAATCTAGTAGTTTGTGAAAATGAGTCAATTAATATGGCGGCCGCGTGGAAAGAGTTGTTGTGGCAGCGATCATTCGTTTTCGGTTGTCTGACATCCTTGGCAAAGGTGTCCTTGCGTGACATCACTGTCTGTTCACTCCTTTTTCACGAAGAAGCGTGTAGATAGGTAGGTTAGGTACCCCGTGAACAGATAGATAGGTAAAGTATAGACTAGGGGAGTAGGTCAAATAAACTAGTTAAATTAGGTATTTTTATTTAAATTAGGTTAAATTAGGTTTTTTTATTTAGGTGCTTTCAGCACACCCTGATGTATTTCTTATTTCGTTTGTAATTTTACTGAATTAAAATATTTTGATTAAGTTATTTACTCTATAGTGCGCTACTCTATAGTGTGCTTCCTCTGTATCTTTGCGGCAGGAATAAATATTAATTGGTTTTTAAGTTTAAAGGCTATTATTTCAATAAACAAAAGAACGAAATATTTTATGTAAAGAAGAATTATTATTAAATAACGTTATTATTTTTTAAAATCGATTTGATACCCCTTTTCACCCCTTTAGGGGTTGATATCTTACAATCTGCTAAATACATGTTTCATTGTTTACTCGAATGAATATGCATTTTTTTTTGTTTCAATATTCTTTGACACTCCTTTTCACCCCGTTATGAGTTGATTTATCAAAATTTGCTAAATCCGTGTTTCGTAATTTTTTTAATGGATTTTAACTTGATTTTATACAGAAAGTGTGTTTTTTATTTTTATAGTACTTAGTTTGACACCCCTTATCATCCCTTCGGAGGTTGATTTTTAAAAATCGACCAAATGCATATTCAATTATTTATTTATAGTTTCTGCATACTTTCAAAGTTTTACCACAGATTAATTAGTTTACTAGCGTAAAGTTTTACTTTGTTACACGTTTTTAACTTTTTTCATAAAAATGAAACCTGTTCAGAGGTTAATTTTTCTAAATTGAAAAAATACACGTCCAAGTAATTATTGAATATTATAATATGGGTACACAAAGTTTTGGGTTCAGAATTTGGATTTAAATTATTTTATATACATACTGTGTAAATAAAATATTTAAAATCCATTTTACATCCTTTTAACCTTTTTAGGGATTGAACTTGTAATAACCCTTTCTACATCGTATAAGAATCTCATGTGTAATTTGTCTGTCAGCCATCTTTTCCTTTTATATATATAAGAAAATTAGATACATTTCACTATGGCGTTGTTTTGTTGACGAAAAAAAATTTTTTTTTTTCACAAGCTAGGTATTTCTTCTACAATGTTTGCAGTAATTCTTGATTAAAAGTACTAAAGGGCTAACAAAAAAAACAAAGGAAGGTCTGACCGCATTGCAGGATCCGAACCCGCGATTTCGGCGTGGTAGACCTACGTTCTAGCCATTGTGCTATAGAGAAGGTAAACTGCTACAAAAACAAAAAAGTTTTGAAGTTTTAGCTAGGTCGATTTTTTACCCTCCTCAAACTATATATTGTAAATTTCATCGAAATCGCTAGAGCCGTTTTCAAGAAAGCGATATCAAATATATATAATATACAAGGTATTACAAAAGTCCCCCTAATCCGTGAAAGGTATTTATTATAAGCATGTCAAGTAGAGAGTCCACCTCTCAGATTACAAGTCCTGTGATATTTTAATTTTGATAAAACTTAAATAATTTTAACGATAAATGAAAATATCGACTAAACTGACGGCATCACTATTTTGAGTTCATGACCCATATACAATCCCACGGAGTAGTAAATTACCTGCTAACTACCTCATTCGCTAGGCTACTAGGAGACTACGCCCACAGCTGTTAGATAGTTGTGTAGATAAGTATCTATTGTTAAATGCTATGTGCCGTTGGCACGCGCCTCTCACCCGCAACATAGTACACGTATACCTATCTTTAGCAATTAAATCGCGCGTTACTTAGTAGATAATAAAAAATAAAAGCTACTTCGTCTAGGTATGCACATACCTAAGCAAAAATGTGTGAGGCGAATGATGAGATTAGAAGAAGCGAAAGAAGTATGTAAGAACCGCAAAGCCTGGCGCTCCGTCCTCTCTGACTACCTCGTTAGGGATACAGCGTGAAGAAATGTATGTGCAAAAGCTACTTAATAAATAATAGGTGCTGAAATACTGTACAGATATGCGTGACCGTTAACTCTCGCAAGCTGTGCTACGTCCCGAAGGCACGTGGCTCGCGCCTGCTACATAGTACATAAACATACCTACTGTTAACAATTATTTCGCGCGTTACTCGATAAATAAAATAAATAAAGATTACTTGATATTATAATAGGTGGTGAAATACTGTACAGATATGCGTGTATGCGTAAGAAAAGTAGGTACGTTCACTGCGGCGCGAGCGTTGTTTTGTTGACGAAACAAATTATTTCTTTTCACAAGCTAGGTATTTCTTCCACAATGTTCGCTATAATTTTTAATTGAAGGTACTTAAAGAGCTAACAAAAATATTTCAGATATTCTTTGCAGTTTAAAATTTTGCGGGGGACATGCTTTGCTGAATTTTATATTTCCAAGTATTTCATTGAAATTTTTGAATACGATCTTCACGGTACTTATATAATTTTATAACTGGCATGTTGAAATTGCAAAAAAAGAAATGTAATCTTTATAAAATAATGCCTGTGTCAAAAGTATGCGTTCGCACGAGAGCTAAAAAAAGCCTTGTGTAAAAAGTAAAAAGCGTCGGTGGCATATTTTGTTTAACCGCTTCGATCCTCAATGTTCATATGAGCCTTGTTAAAAAAATCACTTGTCTTAATATTTTACTAGAGGCGGATGCACGATTTATATGGCTGAAATTCCCGCATTAGCTATTTATATATCCATCCATGTTTTTTAACTTTTATTATAAGTCCATGATAAGTGCGAAGTGATTTTATGACTTCCATGATAAGTGCGATCGCGCACGGAAAGTCAGAAAGTCTATCTAAATCGTTAAAAACAGCTCACGCTAAAGAGTTGAAAAGGATCCTGTGCGAACTACATTAAAACCTAACATTGATATTATTATTGATAACGATTATTTTCAAACTGTCAAAAAGTCATGAATGAATCAATAAAGTAGTACATACATGCATATCTTCACGCCGTATCCCTAACGGGGTAATCAGAGACGACGGATCAATAAAGTAGTAATTTCTATAATTATGTAGGCAGGTAGGTAATAAAAAAATCGGCCAAGTGCGTGTCGGACTACGCAGTGAAGGATTGCGTAGTTGGAATGCACAATATTCACTTAATTGCCAGCAAATTTAAGTTTGTATTTCATAGCATTTCTCAATAATACTGTAAGAAACAAAATATTTTTGCGGTCGTTGAACGTGTAATCGAAAATTGTATTGAAACTAATTTTCGTAGAAAGTGCTTTTTAAGATCTACTCTCTCAAATTTTTTTCAGAATTTTCCACTCCATCCATAATTGAAGTTTGAGAGAAAGGGCACACCTTTAGGGTTCCGTAGCTAAATGGTAAAAAACGGAACCGTTATAATTTCATTTGGAAAATTGATTTGAATAAGGATATACATACATACATATCTTCACACCGTATCCCTAACGGGGTAGTCAGAGAGGGCGGAGCGCCAAGCGTCCCATTCCTTACATACTTCTTTCGCTTCCTCGAATCTCATCATTCTCCTTGAATTGAATTGAATAAGAATGTATCGTGCAGTTTTTGAGATATGGGAATTAATATTGCGCATCCCGTCTGGAACCCTTCCCTGCGCGTGGTCCGACACGCACTTAGCCGGTCTTACTATTTTAGAAGTGCGAATATCAGGAACTATTGACTTAGATAAGTCACTTCGAAACCACTATGTCATTGAACACCTATCTTTTTCATACTTCAGTTACATTTTCAAGATTTCGCTACAGCATTGTATAGCGGTTTGTGAAATATACCTATCTTCCAAATTCTATCTATGTAGTGCCAATTATAGTCTCCGAGTAAAATGACTGACATACGGACAGAATGAAATTATAAGGGTTTCGTTTTTTGCCATTTGGCTATGGAACCCTAAAAAAAGGAATCTGACCAACTATCGAAAATCAAAACTACCGAGGTGTTAATGTTTAATGTAGATTACAAACAAATAGGAGAAGTGTTGCGCAGGAACTAAATTCAAAAACCCCGAAAGCATCGTTGGATAAAGTCCAAGTTTTTAGGCTTTGATTATATGATGTCGTTTGTTTTGTTTGCGAACCTATTGTTTAGATCTGTTAATTTAGATCATAAAAAAATAATTTCCGAAAATAGCGTTATCGCATATTTTTTTACGAAAATATTTCTCAAAAGATTTGAATTGTCTTCCAAAATAATTGCAAAAAACCCCAATCTAGCAACGCTGTTTGAAATGTAAAAAGGATGACAGGTATAACCTACCAAATAAAGAAGTTAGTGGTTTGATTTAATCCTTGATATTGAAGAACATCATCTTTTTTTGTAATGTAATGGCCCTCTGTCGCGAAATAGAATTGTTTTGACATATCTATTTTTTAGTTTTTTTTTAGTTTTTAACTTTACCGAATTGAAAAGTCAGTGCGCTTTAGGTATCATCATGTAATTAGAGCATTATCCTAATTTTGTTGTATTATGAGGCCATCTGTCGTTGAGTAGAATAAAACACTTGCGTTGATACTCTCTAAACATTTTAACATAAATATAAAAGGTATTACTAGATGCCACTGACATTAAAATTTAATAAAAGGTTTTTCATTTTTATAATTGAAATTAACACATAAAATGTGCGTAAATCTGAAAGTATTCAGTTGTAAATACCAATACAAACTACATTTTTGGATACATTTGCAATTACAAAAAAATTACTTTATGTTCACATTCTACCAATACTGGTAGTGACATCTTTCATTGTTCTTAGTGTACCGTGAAATCTAATGTATGTCGCTGATACCACATGCTTACTCGAAGCTTTAGGTGTTTACTTAATTGATCATCTAACAGACTGTCCAGTACCTTCGCGATAATCATAGGCAAGGCGGTCTATAGTTATTTATGTCCGAGGAATCGCCAGTTTTATTCTTTATAACCGGAACTACCAATGTTGACATATACCTACCATAACGAAACACGAACACATGTTCATTAATAACAGTTTATTGTGGGTGGCAAGACCTTGTAGATGATCTCTATCACTACCATCGCACCTCACTCGCTAATCGTGCCTCAAATTAGCAGTGCTTGAACCGTTGTGTTCCGTGTGGACGGTGAGACAGTTGGTGAAGTCACTGGCACCCAGAGGCATAATATCTTAGTATTGAAAGCTGCTAACGCATTTGTAATGTGGAGCGTTTTCTTATTTACACACGACATAAATACTAGACATTGTAAATTGAAATTGAGTCTCAATCGATCATTATTCAATTTATTTTCATAAAAATATCCCCCTTTTCGGTGATAAGTACATCAAAACGAAACTGTGAAGCCATTTTCTGTATGTCCCTCCGTTTGTCTGCTATGGGTACCACATAACGAACTAACTATAATGTGTAATAACTATCGTACCAACGGATCAGTTGAATAGTCAGATAACAGATTAGTAGATATATTGACAATATCTGAACAGAAGTGTATTATATTTTCAGAAATATCCCTGTGGTCACATGCTCACGTTTTGAGTGTTGCAGTGATAGAAAAATTTCTATTATGGAAATTCACTATCGTGGTAATTATATTTCAGAGTTATTCTCAAATAATATAACTTACTTCATAACTGCACTTGGATACCGAGTACGTTGGTAGAAACACCACGCTGAACTTAGGTACAGTAATGAGAGATAATTTGACTCTTTTCTGCTCGACATTGTTCTGTAAAATAATTAAAATAGTAGTTCCTGATTTTGCGTTTTGTTTCGTCACTTTGCGACTTCTGTAGGTACTTTTGTCCATAAAATTTAACATGTTGATTGTTGGTATTATCTATATCTATACTAATATTATAAAAAGGAAAACGTTGTTTGTATGTAATGGATAAACTCACGAACTACTCAACTGATTAAAGAAAATCTCTCACCTATGGAAAGCTACATTATCAGCGAGAAATATAGGCTGTATTTTAAAAAAAAATTTACCCTTGCGAACCCGGGGAGGGTCCTTTGTAAGTAATAAATACGTATATTGTACTCGTAAGCCGGATTCACTGCGATATATTTTTTTTTTCGAACATTAAACGTTTTACTAACAAAAAGGGGCGCGGCCAAACCGTTCTGTTATAAATACATCCATACATACATATCCTCAAGCTGTATCTGTTATAAATAATTATAATTAAATACATTAGGCATACATTACGTACTTTATGGCAAATGTAAGTTCCCAGATTGGTTTTTCTAATATTTTTTATAGTCAACATGGATCCATTTACAGCTAAGTTGTGTTCTTGCATCATACTATCTCTGTCGCTCTTCCATAAGTACGACGGAGACGGATTATGATTATTATGGCCAGCACACTGCTTTTTATAATCTTGGGAGCTTACGCTACAGTTTATAGTTACATTATCTCCGGAAAAAGCGTAAACTTCGTTCTAAAATGAAAAGTTTATTAAATTTCAACATGTGTGTGTCTTCAGTTCTAAAGTAATGATAATAAAACATATTAAGGACTATTTAATCTCAAAATAAAAGAATTCTGAATACAACTATTATTTTACAAGTAGAGGGGTCGAAAAAAAATTTTTTTCCATTGATTTCTATCGTCTCATTATCCTTCGTTTTGATGACTTTTCAAAAAATCGTTTATTATTTTTTTTTTTCTGATCGATACCTTTGTTGACGACATTACATTGAGTTCTGTTCGCTCTATGACTTGGGCGCGATAATATGTGCTAACTGGTCGAGCGAATGAATTTTTAAAGGATTTGTTTTACTTCAAAAAAATCATCTAGATCTAGAAGTTTTTAATTACCTTTGGCGCTAAAACATTTGGCAAATTTGTCAATCCAGCAACAAGTTTTGTAACACCGATTGCATCGATCCCTCTCTTCTTTCTGACAGCTTTCTTATAAACACCGCGTTCATCAACAACGAATTTCTCGAAATAATCAATACCGGGAACCGAACTAATATAATCATCATCTAGCCTATCCAAATCATCATCACCAGCGCTATATTGCTCGTTATCATCATAACTGAGCAGAGATCTCTTGCCACGAATCCAATCCCATTTTATCACTTTCTTAGTTGTAGAAAATTTATGACTTTGCAAATAGAATAATTTTGGAAGCTTCTTGTATTTGTAGCAAGTGATATTACTGACGAAATTTTCAAAGGCTTCAGGTGGCACATTCCGTTTCATGTCTAGAATGTGCGTGATGGTGGCGTGAAGGTCGCAGATTCGATGGTCACGAAGATTTCTTTCGACAGTCTCTTGAAGCAAAGGATAAGTGTTAGTTAAACTCTGACGAAAAAGAAGAATGTTGCAAACTTTATAGCTGTCTGTTTGTCTATTTATCAATTTGTCGGTATATTGACTGTTTGTCTATTTATATATCTATATTTTTGAATAATGGTCTATCCGTCTGTTTGTTTATTTATCTGTATGTCTGTTTGTACGTCAGTCTGTCTGTCGTTATCTGTGACATCGTAGCTATTAAACGGAATACCCATTTGCCTGTTTTCGAAGTTATACTTCTTTTTGTGCGTTAGGTTGTAAAGATCAGAGTGAAACTTCAGCAGCAACGGAAGTTACGTTATCGATGTAACACACCACGAAATTAGCAACAAAAGTTGCGCGCGTTGATCTAACACAATGCGAAGTTAGCAAAGAAGAGAGTTATCTTCATTGTATGTGACCAGTTCTAAACTTTTATTTCATTCATTTCAAGCGATCAGTTTTAATTTTCTATTCACACCAAAGAAGTACAACTTCTTAGGGGTCGTCCGTTAATCGCGTGATATTCTTAGCAACTTTTTACCGCCCCCCCTCCGTGATGTTTTAGACTATGGAGACTAAAGAGATCAAAAAACTATGTGTAGACTGCGATACTTGGCATTCCATCCGCTTTGACTATTACCCCGTTATGCCCGATTTGCATTGGTCAAGAACAGTGGCGAGTAGCTAGTGTATGTACAGTGGCGAGTAGCTAGTGCACGTACAGTGGCGAGTAGCTAGTGCACGTACAGTGGCGAGTAGCTAGTGCATGTACAGTGGCGAGTAGCTAGTGCATGTACAGTGGCGAGTAGCTAGTGCAAGTACAGTGGCGAGTAGCTAGTGCACGTACAGTGGCGAGTAGCTAGTGCATGTACAGTGGCGAGTAGCTAGTGCATGTACAGTGGCGAGTAGCTAGTGCACGTACAGTGGCGAGTAGCTAGTGCATGTACAGTGGCGAGTAGCTAGAGCATGTACAGTGGCGAGTAGCTAGTGCACGTACAGTGGCGAGTAGCTAGTGCATGTACAGTGGCGAGTAGCTAGTGCATGTACAGTGGCGAGTGGTGAACGCCGGGACAGTGACCGTTTATACTACAGTAAGTCAAGTGGCATTACTCCGTCGAAATGGACGAGCAATGTTGAAAAATACGTGCAATTTCGCGCGGAATTCTTTTCATTACAATGGAGCAAATAAAGAAAAAGTGATATCTTCTTCTTCTATTATTATATAAAAATGAACGTATACCATTTAGACGTCATTTTATTTACAATATCGCATAAAACAGTACACGCGAACCGTCCTGTTGCCGATTACTTATACATACACTGCACTAAATTTGACCGTTTATGCTTCGCTAAGTGGCGAGTCAAAAACCGTGCGAGGGAAAAGCGCGCGCGCGAGGTGCGTCCCTTACACCAAAAATAGAAAGCGATTCTATTTGGATCCACTTGCAAGGCAACTTGCAAGACAGACAAGTTGACTCGCCACTGTCCGATCGGTTTACACCACTGTACTTACGTACTGTACTTATCTACTTCGCTAAACACTTGACCATTGTAAATCGGGTGTTAGGGGTACAGCATGGAGAAATGTATGTGAGATAGATTTTCAAGAAATATGAGTGCATACAACATACTATTTCTATGGTTTCATACTTTAAAAGGGACAATAGACCTCCTGGTATTAGTCTCAAAAGAACTAGAATGAGTAAATATATGCAGAATGGGTCAAAACTTGTACATGAGCAAATTACCTATAAGTACTGAAGAACTGTTCTGTTTCTCATTTGGGGTAACCTTTACCTGAAATAGAAGTAATGTGTTCATAACTTTTTAATTTTCTCGTTGCATTATATAAAAGGTAATCGCGTTAAATTTCCCGTTTTAAATATTTTAAGTAAGGTGTTTATTTCACGATTACGGGCGATGCGAAAGATCGTTTAGATTCAGTTGCGGTTTCGTGGTACAAGCTCCAAGAAGTTCTCGGGCAAACAGTTAAAAGGACACAATAACAAAGCATGATCTTTTGTCAATCACTAGCTGCTGCCCACGATTTCGTCTGCGCGGAATAAAGAAATGTAGACTGCGAGAAATTTAAAAAAACAGAAAAAAAATAGGTCGAAAAATGATTTGCTAAATTACCATGTAAAATTAATCAATCATGAGTCGCCATGCCACCATTTCTTGGCGAATAGTTGAACAGTTTAAATTTCACTCAGTATATATTTGGTCACCAAATGTACATATGTATATCGTCACGCCATTTTTCTTTTAGGATGGACAGAGATCAAAGCGTATAACAATCACATCTAGACGATACATTTTGAAATAAGGCTTACCAATGCCAAAATAGAGCTTATAGCAGTAACCTAAATATAAAATGAATTCATTTTGTTCATTACAGAAATAATGAATTCGATGGTTAAATGGAATAAAATTAAAATTTATGCAGTACTTACCGAAACGGTAGAATTTGATAACTTGGATTCATTTGTTTGAGGTGATACTAATGTCTTTTCTGATGATGCGACGTTCTTTAATGGTTGTTTATCTAAATTTAACAAGTTAATTTTTTAAACAAAGCTGATATTGGAAATTTTACCAAATACAAAGTTATAATTAATCGAACAGGTTCAGGGAAGACTTTAGACTTAAGACTGTATTAGTAATAGTACAGATTAATTAGTTTACTAACGTAAAGTAATAGTTAGAAATATAACGCTGTATCCCTCGTTCAAAAATTTACCACTGAACTATCGTCTTGCATAAACTGCCGATTATAGTACCCGATCAGTTGCAATTGAATTTCGATACTGGAGTACAATCTCTTAACAGTACAGATACAAACTCATGATTAGTTGGAGAAGTCTACAAGGGAATTAATGATGTTGGAACATTGACAGTGGTGCCAGAGTCACATAATGGAGACGTTAGATGAAATATTAAAGTTGGATCATTGTTTATTACCGCAGATACAAGCACGTGCTTTGTCGAAGGACTTGACAAAGAGAATAATGATATTGGAAAATCGACAATGTTGTACAAGTCCACTGGCCGGTGTAGAAGTGCTTATGAATTTGATTTTAAAACTATAAAAGTAATGCAGAAATGAGACCATTACGATAAATTGGTAATAACATGGAAAAGGCTTTTTGAGTCGTTTGAAAATTGTAACAGTATTTTGACTATTAGCCTATACAGCCCACAGCTCTGGGGCCACTGGTACAGTCTTACTTAAAAGAAGAGGCACTGGAATCTCTACAGGCTGCTAGCAGTAATGAAAACTAGGACTTCGAATATTTTAATAGCAGTTCTATGGCGAAGTTTAAGAACATTACGCTTCATCTCATCACTTTCAGCTTTCTGTAAGTAAATCGTCAAACCTTTTGGTAGTGCTATCGGTTCCGTTGTCTTGTGCATCTTTTTCAGTTTCTTTTTCAATCCGTTCCTCGATATTTTGTTCTTGCGGTCAATTTGCACGGTCGATGTCAGATCCTTCTTTTTATCTACCTTTGAAAAAAGTTATTATTAAGTTTCTAACATTAATATCATGGCATACAATATTTAGTTTATTGTGAGTTCAACTCAAGTGTAAAGAGTGATTACCATCTAATATATATAAAAATTAATGTTCGTTACTTTGTTTGTTCGTATTTTATGGGCTGCCATATCGTTCAACTGATTGCGATGAAATTTGGTATGGAGATAGTTTGAATCCTGAGGTAGGACATAGACTATTTTAAAAATAAAAAACGCGGACGAAGTCGCGGGCTAGTCATTTATGAAATGATTCCGCGATGTTTAATTTTCTCAGGAATTTTTAAAATAATGGGCTCACGAGTTTCAGAGATCAGGAAGGAGGGGAAGGAGGAGAGAAGGGAGGGGAAGAAGGCGAGAAGAAAGGAGAAGAGAAGGGAGGCGAAGGAGGAGAGAAGGGAGGAACGTCGTTGTTAAGTCGACTCAAGGAAATGAATATGCTCTCACTTTGTTACTATGAATACTTTAAATTTTAAAGTAATCACTGTAACAATACTTTAAAGTTTAAAGTATTAATCTATACTAGCATTATAAAGAAGTAAACTTTGTTTGTATGCAATGGATAAACTCAAAAACTAATCAACCGATTTCAAAAATTCTTTCATCTGTAGAAAGCTACATTCGGAGCGCTAGTTAGAACATAGACATTGGGTGATGTGAATAAAACTAAAGGAATTGCTTCTAGTATTTAATATCAACGTTAGCAATTATTAGTTAGTATAAGCTCTTACTCATAATAATCTTTTACTCATACTAGTTAATAAATACAATACAATTTTCAGCTATAGTTAGATTTGGCTAGCATTTGCTTACGTAAAAAAAGAATAAGATTTTAGAATAAGCTTTAGCTAAATTATGTTCACACGAATTCAGGTTTTGCTTTAAAAATGTAAGTAAAACCATAGGGGAGAACAGGCTAATGAGAGCTAGCGGGTAAGGAGCTACTACAGTTTATACTTATAGAAATTTACAAATCGGGCCGAAATGACGCAAACGGCTTCGGAAACCTTCGATTATGCAGCGTGATAGCTGCGAGTCAGCTCACTGGCACGCCTATGGTGTGACGACAACAAATTAATTCTGTCAGTCGTCGTTTTAAAAAAATATCAAATCTCGCAACCAAAGTATCTGAACTTATATTATTCTGTAATGCCTAATATTTAATAAATGCTCTATTTCATAAATTTTACTAAAATAGTGGAAGATAGATGATTTAGCAATGTTTCTTTGTGTTGGTTGTGTTTGTTATAAGTTTCATCATTCCACAGATATGATTTATAATGTTAGCGTTTTTTAGTGGTGGCAACCTGCAATAGTGACAAAGCTTGTTATGTATGATTTCTTCCTGTTCCCTTTCCTGTTCTGTCATGGCTTCCGATTGCCGTGTTCACTTACTGTTCATAATTTTATATTACGACAATAATTTGTTGTTTAGTAAAAATCCCTGGTTTAAGAATTGTTGACTAATGTGGTACATTATATATTACTATCCAGATGTTGTATTGACATATGCATTTGGTGTATAAATATTGGTTCGATACATATGATAGACGCCATTTTATTGCGTTCAACCCAATCAACATTGCTATCCTTGCTATGTTTCACCCCTTCAAACAATTTTAATTCGAGATGTTATTACATGCACCACGCACCCATGATTCCTCGGACGTTGCGGGTGTCCAAGGACGGCGGTGATCAATATACATCAGGTGACTCACTTGCTCGTTTGCCCCTCCGCCATAAAATTACAAAAATTCGTCTTTTTTGCTTTTCCTTACATGGCTCCAATGCCCCCACTCTCCCCTATATCGACAATTTATTCACATCATCCATTGTATTTATGTACCTACTCGGGTAATATTGTGTATATAGAACGGTAATTTTCGCCTACATCCTTTAGCCTGCTCTCAGCTATCGCTAATTTACGCTATATTACGCTAATCTCGATTCGAGAGAATTTGCTGTTTTAAATTACTAGAAAATGAACGATTTTTGCACCTATTTTGAATATTTATAGCTTGTTTCATTTGTAAAATTTTTGATATTACAGCCCATAGGCTGTTTTTAACAATTCCACGTTTAATATTTATTTATAAATTCTGAGACAAAACATATTAAATTGAGCAAAATCTGTTTTTCTGCTTATTAAAATCCACAGAACAACTATTTCTGACGTATGACTGCTATCTGCAAAAACTTTTTACGAAAAATTAAATCGACTGTAAAAAAAAACACTGAAAAATAAAGTATCCTTTACTAATCAAACCCATAGGTATAATTAAATTTGACAGTTACTTAAGTCGATGCAAGCCTACCAAACTAGTAGACTTTCTGTTGTTGCACATACTCGAAGATTCGGTACAGACTTCAGTAATTGTCAAATTTAATTATATAGGTTTGATTACTAGAGGATAGTTATTTTGTACTTTTCAGTCTTTTTTTTGAAGTCTGTTTTTTTTAAGTTTTTATTTTTCTCTTTTAACTGATCTTGGCACAAATAAATATCTGAGGCAGGTCTACAATTAACTTCCTTTCTAATTCTGTAACGGAATGATATCTCTATAAGAGAGTCATCAATATAAATAAAGCCTAGATATTGGCAGTAGCAATTATTTGGTGTAGCTCCTAAGTTCAAGCTCCAATATCAATGAAATTTTAATAGGACCACCTTGGAGCTATACTGAACTCAAAGAAAAAAGAATCATTGAAATGGGTTCATAAGCAAACAAGTTATGCTCGAACATGCATAAAAAATATATACAGAGGAATTGAGAACCTCCTTCTTTTGAAGTCGTTAAAAACTTATTATCTGTGGTCATGTGAGGAAATAGATACTCGCTTAATATGCGTTTAAAAGAGGTGTGCTTAAAGAAATTAATTTATAATTCGCGTGTTTCCATAAATTGTGACAAAATTGTTTGGTCGTTTGGTACGCGGGACAACAAAGTCAAAATCAGAACTGCCCCAGTAAAATTGGCAAGGTTATTATCTAAAAAATTGCAGACAGCGACAGCCACGTGATCACTGCGTGACCGGTGACTAATTGTAATAAAATATTGATACCATGTACGATTGCGTGTCTTCTGCGCCATGACCATAAAATGAACTTTCTGTGGTAGATTTAGCGCCACTATACAAATTACATTATACAAATTCTCGTTTTGACAGCAGATATCGCGCGATATTTGACTGTCGCATGCTGAGTGCAAGGTAATAAGCGGGGTGGCAACTTTGGATACATTACTACTACACTAAACAAAGTTTGTCGCACAGTACTTTAAGAAAATCTATTACGACAGACTGAAATCATTAAAATCCAATTTGGAACTGGCTGCTAAAAAGATATGGTTTAAACATTACCTTGCTTTTCGTTTTATCCGGAAGAATTTTTATGTTGAATTTTCCTTTTAGTTTACCCAATTTTCCTTCGATGTAGGCCGGTGTCGTCTCCGCAGGCGATATCAATTCCAAATGCTTTAATTTCCCTATTATATCGTAATCACCAAACGCGGAATTCGTTACCTCATATTTTTCTTTGGGCCTAGAGTTTTTTCTTAACACAGTGCTAACCGTAATTGTACTGAAAATGTGTTGGTTCAATTATAACTTTAAGTGATGCATTATAATATTTAACTGTCTTAGCTCTAGACAAGTGGGAATCGTTTCGTACAATAGAAACGCTTGCTGGCGTCATCGCTAGTCAAAAGTGCCACTGGGCTACATTTTATACAGCAGTTTTCACACGACTTTACGTTTCATTCGATTTATAAGAAAGTTAATAACCTTTGACTACCAATTTAAAATTGTCATTCTATTCTACTAGCATTTACAACAGTTGAGCCACTTATAGAGGGCCCCTGCAGTACTATTCTCTAACGCAAATTAGTCGAATTCACTTCTAAATCTGCAGTGAGATTGTTAATTGTGAATTGGTATTCTCTAAAGTCGACATAGATACTAGCGCCGTCTCGACGAGTGCGGCGGAGAGTCGTACTATCTTAAAAGAATTTTTTGACGTTTCGCTAAATGTAACAACCTAATCTAAATAAAACAAGTTTCATTTAACGTAATTATCTCAGAAGAATGATGAGATTTGAGGAAGCGAAAGAGGTATGTAAGTACCGCGACTTCTGCCGCTCCGTCCTCACAGACTGCCCCGTTAGGGATACAGCGTGAAAATATGTAATCTCGGAAGAAGTTAAAATGTACTAAGACGAAATGTCGACTAAGATGTTTACTCTTAAGAGCCCTACGACAAATCGTAAGCACTTGAATTTAGCTATTGGCGCATTCGGACACTCACGTTTGCGTGCGACTTTCGTAGCTTTATTGTAGTGTAAATAACGAAGGGACTGTATAAAATATAATTTTGATACTTTTTCGAATCAAAGTTTCGATTTTTTGTATTACATTTTTTTCGTTTTAGATAAATAATATAATATTTGTAATTCGTATTGCGTTCTCGACGCGTTAAATGGATGTAAAGGAAATACAATAACAGTCCATAATACAAATATTATATGTAGTTACATATTAATATGTTTAATATAGGTACTATTTTACAAGTAAAGATTGAATAGAGGTAAGTATTTACCTATCTAGCACTACTAGTATTAAGATCGGTTACCTAGAAACCACTAGTTACGTGGTCATGATTAGATATAATTATCCTTTACTAATCAAAACTCAAGTATGTAAACTTGAGAACCTTAACTAATTAAAAATAACTTCGCACCGTTGTAATAAAGATAAATGTGATGATATGCACTTTATTAAGTGAGACTCCAGCTCTTCAAACAGAAAGATTCATATTATAGAAATTCAACGGCAGTTTCTTAGCTTTGAAGAAATTAACATACAAACTCACAGACAACAATTCTATAAGTATTTATTTTGTTATCAGAAAAGCTTAAATGCCTAGTTCAATCATTTTTAAAAAGATTGTCAATGCGCAGACATGGCTTAGTCGCTCTGTTGTCCTTTTCTTTCGTTTCCTCAAATCTTATCATTCTCCTCATACATTTTTGCCTAGGTATGCGAGTACTTCTGACATTTGCGTCGGGTATTTGATCTTCGTAAGTCAGCCTTGGTCTTCCTTGACATCTTTTACCAGTCACTTTCACTCTGCATTTTTCTTCGTCGGTCTTTCATCACTCATTCTTTCTATGTGCCTGAATCATTTCAGCATTCCTTTCTTCATTTTTACAATAACACTGTTAATTACAATTATAGTTATATTATATTACAATTACATTATGATGTAAATATGTACTTACGTTGGATGTGAAATTTTTTTAACATGTCTAGGTTCCGTTACTTTATTTTTAATCGAGACATCTGTTACTCTTTCACTCACATTTCTATCATTTGCGTATTTTTGATATTCTTCATGCAGTTTCTTTGCTTCGTATCTAAGTAGAGACAGGAGAAGACTATTCTTTTCATCATCATTTATGTTTGTGTGTGTTTTGGAAATATTCGTTAGGGTTTCTAATAATTCAGTATTATTTAATTCAAAATCTTCATTAGGAAATGTCGATATAGTAACGTTAAATATTTCTGTATCGGTAATCTCTTCATTGGTTTCCAATTGTCTTTTAGCGTATTCGTTCGTGGTAGCTGTTACTGTATTTTTATCGTTAGTTACATGATTATCTTTACCGAGAGTCTCTAAAAATTCTCTGGCTTTGGTAACAAAAAACATATTTTTGAAATGTCTGTAAGTTGTTGTATTGGAAGTTGTTGTTGTAACATGGGTTGGTTTTGTCTTGCTTTTCATATAGTTTCTTCTCAAAAAAGATAATGCTTTGGTGAAAAGTTTTCCTTTGCCAAACATATTTTCTTTTTGCATCTCGCCCGTGGTAATAGTGTCTATGTTGTTCGTTGTTGAATTACTGACAGTGACATCCGGTAAAGTCTTTGCATTTGTTTTAAATAATTCATTCCAATTTTTAAAGATTTTTGTAATTCCAGTAACAGGAACAGGTTTACTTTTCGTAGTTAAATCTGAAATGTCTTTATTGGTATTATTTATAGGTTTTCTTGTAGTTACATTAACTATGCGATCTGTCGGCATAGATTTTGAGCTAATATTTAATTTCGGAACAGGCGACGGGGGATTTGTTTTATTATACTTGAGTATTTTTCCGTGAGGTTTTTTTGTGCAGGACATGTATGGCTGGTTGTAATGCGTTTTTGTTTTCACCTTTTTATGTACTTTTGCTGTCTTGTCGTGTTTGTGTATTTTGGTTTTGTGTTTACGCGTTTTGTTGTTATGCTTTTTCAGTGTGACTGTCGAATCACTTATTGTGTAATCATCGGTTACGACGGAAACGTTGCCCAAAATTTTCATAAGTTTGTCCATGTTGTGACTCAAAGAATCCATGCCTGTATCATCTGTTGTTTCGTCAAAGATAACTTCTGTGATATTCATGAAATTGCCTGTAATTAAGTCTTTTGTAGTTCTTTCTTTGGTGGTACATTCAGCAGATGTTTTCTTTGTAGGTAAAGAGTCAACCATACTTATGTTTTTATTATTTATTGATGTTTGGTTGACTGTAGCATTAGTTTCTAATTTATTAGCATGTCTAGCTGTTCTAGATTGTCCTGAATCAACTTTGTTTATGTAATTATACCAAAATGTTCCTCCAGGATCCGTTATGAGCGGTCGTTCAATTTGTAAATCTTTTACACCTTTTATGTCCCTCTTTGTTTTGCTAGTTGTTTTTTCAACAGACCAGGTGTGATCAACGTTTTTGTGCCTATTTTTACGTTTTTTTGCAAACAGAGACTTAATACCCTTTTTAGGTTTATATTTCTTAGTAACATCATAGTTAGCGTTGTAATCGGCAACATTAGAGTGCGAAGTTGGATACTCCAGACGTGATTCGATATCGCCTTTTTTAAGTACTACGGGGGTAGAAACGTAGTAATGATCCATCGCGTCTAAAGAGTGGCTTGCCGATTTTGTAGTGACTGAGTTTCTTTGACAAATTATATTAACATTAATGTTATCAAGAGAATAAACGTTTTTGATTTCTTTATTCTTTTTGATCCTTTCCGAGTTAATGTCATTTTGTTTTGCGAAGCACTCTCGAGCTGTTTTCACGAATTTTTCACCACAGTCTCTTAACTTTTGATCAAATCTTATATTTAATTTTACAATTTCCTCTAAATTGTTAGCCAAATTTCTTAAATCACAGAGCAGTGTGTCTTCAGTGTAATTTTGAAGTACCTTAGAGTGTGGTAGAAAACGTTTATCTATATAGGAGAAGGTTTTGCAAGGACGTCCTTGACATTTCCCCTTCACTCTTTTGTAGTAATCGTCCAAAGTCTTATCTATTTTATGAACTACGTCTCTAAGCTTCCTTCCGCCAGTCGGATTCATCCAAAAGTACGTTTGAATCTCTGTGCAATGGTCGTTCATGTATTTACCTAGATTATCGAACTCAAATATCAATTCTCCTATCACGGCGTCACTCGCTGCGCAAGCTTTACACATGGTCCGATTTGGTTTGAACTTGCAACTACAAACTCTATCATGTCCGAAGAACTTTTTAACAGGCTCCCAATTTACTTCTCTTTTTTCACGTTTCGTTTTTATGTTATCTAATAAACGTTTTATTATGTTGGACCTTGAATATTTATCAGTTTTTCTAACTTTGATGTTATGAGATGGAGTCGTATTGTTCGAAATCAGACTTTCGTACAATTGAACCAAATGTTTATTAACAGCTGCTACGAATTCTTTGCTGAGAGTAACTTTTGTTATAGTCGAAGTTGCATGTGTTGTTACTGTACTGTCTGAATTAGCTTTTTTTTTGAGTCTGTCATTTAATAATATGGGTTTTAACACAAAGTCTCCTTGGGGTACAGACATAGGATTCTTGACAAGCAAATAAAGTCCAGTGCTCATTGGTTCAGTTACAGAAGGGGACGTACTAAGATCTTTGAAGGAATGAATTTGATATTCCATATCTACTGGGGAAGATAATTTTGCTAAAAAGACTTTGCGGACTTTAACAGGTTCTAGTGATCGTTTCCTATTTTCTATATCGTATGGTATACCTATGTGTATCTCAAAAGAATTAGACGCTGGACTAGATTTAACATGTTCAATATGCTTTTCTTGTACTTCCTTCTCCGTAATATTATTTAGTGAGTTTTTAATTAGATCGACAATTACTTCCAGCGCCGATACATCCTTGGCTGTGTGTACATTTTGTTCGAGATGATTCTCATTAATTTTTCTGCCGCCTGAAATACCGATAACGTCTCTTTTTTTATTTTTATTCGTTTGACCATATTTATTTCTATTTACCATTTTCCTCGCAGATTTTGTATTTGGATCCATATCGTAAATGTACTGTAAATGGAAATAGTCTTAGATTAATGTGAACGTGGAATTTAAAGGACATCAAGAACGTTCTCCTATCTTTAAAACTACTCGACACTAACTTAATCAGTAATTTTTTCGTAGTTCAGAGAATTATTATCTTCATGAAGAAAATAAAATGAAATCTTACTACATATTCTGGCTTAGCATCGTAGTTCATTTGCATTTTTGTTTCATCTTTTGCGTCCCCATATTTAAAATTTTTGTTGTCATCTGACCGTTTTATGTGAGATAAAATATTAACGTTAACTTTGTCTAATTTTGACAAAATTGATTCAGGGTTTACTGAAAATGAAAGCAGTATTATATTTACAGTCAAAAGTTAAATGGAAAAAATTGTTCCGGAAAAATTCTTGTACGTACATTGATTAGACAATCATATTATAAAATAATTGGTTTCGTTGAAGATAAAACAATAGTCTGGAAATGATCTTGTCTGCACATGCATTTACTGGCTCTCTGAATATTGTAATTTTAGTAAATCTTTTGTAAAATAATGTTGAAAAAATTATACCTGGCTGAGTTTCTTGTCAGTTCTTCTCAGTGTTCAGGTTTTCTTTTCTCTTCTCTTTGAACCGAACTAAAGTAGATTTGACGTTCAAAAATATCTTGTAATTGGGTTTACTTGAATAAATTGATTTGACTTTGACTTTGAAATTCATGTGCAAAGAAGAATATTTCTTTAAAAAGCTAACTTACTTTCTCTAGCACTCCTTCTTTTCCATATTCCTTCGTCTGGTCCTTTTTTTTCTTCAGTTACGTCTCTAAAAACTTTATCATTATTAGCTTCTCCAACAATGCCATCCGTAACGTTTACACTTTCTACAGTTTTTACAATTCCTAATTTGCTTAAAAGCTCCATCAGAGCAAAATTTGATAAGTATTTAACTATATATTCGTTCCACAGAGATTTACGAGTGCTTGGCGTTTCTAAGGGCACAGTAGCTGCCGTGACTGGCTTGTAATACGTTGGTAAATCTATATAAATCAATTCATTGGGTCGAGTAAATTTTTGTACAGCTTCGACGACCCATATCACTCTTACTATTTGATCGATGCTGTTGAAAATGGAATCGTTGACGGATGGCTTGATTAAAAGTGGTTAGATTCATTCAATTCGTAATTATACTTGTTATAAAAATGATACTATGACCTTAAAAAGATTGCGTATAGTATCTGGATGAAAAGAGTGAAACACAGGGAGCTGCGGCAAGCTCTGAGGGAAACTTATATTCAGCAGTATTGAGTGACGACGGAGATAAATATAATGATCTATATACAAACACTAGCTGTTGGCCGCGTCTTTGTCTACGTGGAATAAAAAAGTAGCCTTTGTCCCTTCCCTAAGGCTTAATGTGAAACGTAACAAACGCACTTTCACTGTAATATTTAAACAGTTATCCGCGACTTGACTGGAGGTCGATAACGCTGTAATTACCCCTTAAAATCGTGTTTTTTTAATCTTCCATATACTTAAAGTATCATAAAAAGTTGAAGCCTCCTCCATTTTCCAAGTCGAATTTTCCAAAATAGTGAAACACGTATATCATTATTTTTAATAAACAATGTATGTGTATGTGTCGTCAGTTCATCTGCCCAAACATGGTGTCTGTAGTTATTTATAAGTATATGGTAATTGCCTACAGTTTACCGGAAATATGTATGTAATCGTAACGAGTAGCAAGTTTTATAGATCTCTAGAAATCAAGTTCAAAAATTTGCTATTTTATAAAAATCGTAGAGAACCCTCTACGCGAGCGGAAATAGCTTTTGAACAATTTATTTTTCCCTTAAATTATTGACCAGAGGTTTCATCGCCCGGAGCGGCTATTCTATTAGCCCTGTAAATGTAGCTAATAAATGCTAAATATAATATAACTTACTCACTATTATAGGAAAGTTGTGCGTCATCATAGACTTGAGCATAACTGCGTTCATTGCGTACAGCAGAAGAATTCATAGGAACTGGAATAAAAATAAGAACGTTAGCGTCCGACTGATAAAAATTATGATAGAAATCGCCCAAATGCCTGCAGGTCTATACAACAGTGAAAAGATCCGTAACTGGGACGACAATTCACGGTCAAAAGTTATTAATATAGCAGCGGGGTTATTACCTAAAAATTTGCAGACAGCGACAGCCACGCGATCACTGCGCGACCGGTGATTAATTGTAATAAAAAATTAGTATCATGTATGACGATTGCGTATCTATTATTCTATGACCGTAAAATGCATTTTTCGCGGTAGATTTAGCGCCACTATACAAACTACATTATACAAATTCTCGTTTTGACAGCAGATACAGGCTGTGCCTAGTGTGGGGGTCGCTGTATTTAATCTACATGAATAATCTGTTTTTGGTAAATAAATTATTATTATTATTATTATTGTAGATATCGCGCGACATTGGCTGTCGCATGCTGTCTGCAAGTTACGCATTACGCATTTGAAGATTTGGACATACGCATCAGCCGCCATTTTAATTATTTTGAAAATGGCGGCGCATGATGTAACCTATTTATAATATATCAACTTATATCCAAGTTTCTTCATTTTTGACTTTAATGTAAACAAATAAGAAACTAACAAAAATTTCGATGAATTTTCACTGTTCGCTGGTCCGGCATATTAGTTGTAGCACTCTAATAACACTGATTTTCTGTTACATACACGAAACTATGAAATACGCACAAATAACACTAATATTATCCAATATATAGTACAGCATTGAAAAAATAGATGTTATTTGTCAAGCGTTTTGTTTTTAGTTTATAGTGTTACCTAAAGGTTACCTATTTTCCTAGACCAAATTAGAATCATAAATCAGTTCACACTAATAAATGACTGACACGATTCATTCGAAATGTTAAAACAATAATAACAGAAGAATATTATTGATCGCGATGTTATAAACGATAATAATCTCCTATTCTTTATTTTTAAGTGTTTTTTAAAAATACAAATATTTACGCAGAGATACGGAGTTATGACAGGGTTGTACGACATTTTTTTTTGTAAAAATGAAGAAAGAATTGCTTAGATGGTTCGGGCACACAGAAAGAATGAGTGATGAAAGTCTGACGAAGACAATCTACAGAGCGAAAGCGAGTGGTAAAAGAAGCCAAGGAAGACCAAGGCTGACTTATGAAGATCAAATAGCCAGACTGCTAGCCGACGGAAATGACAAAAGCACTCGTATACCTAGGCGAAAATATGTGAGGAGAATAATGAATTTGAAGAAGCAAAAGAAGTATGTAAGGATCTTAAAGTTTGGCGCTCCACCCTCCCTGACTATTCCGTTAGGGATTACAGCGCGAAGATATTTATGTATGTAAAAATTGTTACACATCAGTTATCGTGAAGTTTATTATTTTTTTAATTCTTGGTGGTTTTTATTGAAGCACAAACACGAAAGTGACGAAAATTCTGAAAATGTTTATTTTACTAATAACTAACAAGTATGACATCTGAGTCAATTATTTGCGAACTATTCCATCTCTGTTGTAGTTATGTCATAAATGTCATAGTGACACATTTGCTTGCATTAAGGACAAAAATAAAAAAAAAATAGGGCACTTAACCAAAAAATTACTAAGTTCACTAAGTCCTAAAGTGTCACGTTAAAGAGTTATGTGTAGGAAACGATAGATCTATGAGAGCATCAAAAACCATGAAAAAACGCCAGGATAAATGAAATTAAAATAGTAATTTTTGGCTCTTAAAAGTACTGTTAAAAGTACACCATAATGTCCTGCCCGCAGACCAATAAACGTAATAGATGCAGCCATAATAAGTTGCCACTGTTACCACCGTGTGTCAAACGAATTCTCTTGTCTCTTTCTATCTCACTGAGCGTAACCACGAGTCATGGAGCATTCCACTTATAGAGACGAAATATCGGACCGTCCATTCAACACTGCTCAGTTTATTTTCAGTAAGTAATATCAACTCTCGCTCCCATTAAGCAGTACATAACCAATACTGGACCTGTGTGTCTTTGTATATTTCGATATATATTTAAATATTTATGTAATGGCTTATTGACCTATTCGTTGGTGTGGCAAAAACAGCAAAAAAATCAAACTATAAAACAGAACGCTAACCGCAACAGTGTTCAGACGTAAATTGTTTTCATACAAAATAAATGACATTGCTACTCTATAGGTTGAGTCCTGTATGCCACGAGTAAAACAGTTAGCTATAGTAAGTATGGCAACCTCGCACTGTCAGTTTATTTCGTATAAACTTATGAGTCGGTCATGTAATATTTATTGGCAAAATACTCTTAAATCTTAAATGTTTTGGCTATTAGTTTTACAAAAATAAAAATATGTCATGTTCAGCTGCGGATCGTTGTACTGTGACTTCTCTAGTCACCCACATTAGTAAAAATATAGAAAGCCGGTCAACAAAAAAAGGACGCTTACAGAGCAAATGTTCCGGCCATTGTGATACTCGGTCCGAGGTACTGCCAGTTCAGATGCATATCAATTTATTGCCAATACTTATTGGGCTCTTCATGTGAACCTACTCAACATGACAATAAGGTTAAAAAAATATGTACCCGCTAATATCTTTAGAATAAAACTAATACTTACAGTAAAAAGTTTAATATTTGCAACGCTGCGATACCCTTAGGTACATGTTACATAGTTTTGTCTTTACTCCTAATCTGTGTCATTTTGTTCAACTGTTTTGTTCCCTTAATCACGCACGTCATGTGTGTGATAGTAACTATGTACACATGTGCTTTGTCTGTAAAATGTATCTCTATTGTGTTGCAGTGATGCAAATAAAGATTTTATCTATCTATCTGGTATCTGTCTATCTAATCTAGGTATCGAGGAAATACTATTTAATTTTGAATATGAATTAATACAACATACTTACACTTACAACATAATTTAAAACATTACATATTATATAATACGTAAAAGCATTTAATGAGTAATAATTTCATGGTTATTGAAGTATATTTTCCTGCAAATAACTCTGTTACGTGACAACTTAGTTCAGGACATAGCATCTTTAGTAATTTTTTATGCCCAATCAATTTATATGCGTTTTATCGTGCGTTGTTGCGGCGGGCGTAGAACAAACGAACATTTACATTTTAATAGATATTACTATATAAAAACACGCGCATATGCATTTGTCATAATTTCATGTTAATCAACCGATTTCTTGAACAGTTTTTCGGACACAAACATGAAATTTTTATATAAGTAGATTAATGTTCGTTTTAACAGCGCATTGCCTGTATACTGCTTTCTATTAGAGAAATGGCGGCTAATCGCCTTATTTGAGGCGACGCATTGATAAATAATAATTTAATCTAAAATAGACCTTCTGATCTATGCAAACGTGCGCGCACTAGCTTACGAAAAATACGAAAAAACAGTTATTTTCGTTTATTTTAAACTATAATTAATTTTAAAAAATCTAACTGTCATTATGAGGAATATGTTTAAAGTAAACTATACAGAAAATTTAGAAATATAAATCGGTCCCATTGCTCCGAAAAACGTAAATCTCTGTTTTAAAAGAGGTTTGTTTGATATTTTTTTTGTGTTACAAAAGTTAACCAACCGTGTATCGCAACTGTCAAAATGAAGTCAATGAAATGAAGAATCAGGGTACCAAATATCACTGTCATACGTTTTGTAGTCACTTAGAAAAATTGAGATCCCTGGCGTCAAAATTTCCAATGCGTCGCCTTAATATAGATGTGTGTTTCTAATTGCTTCACTTGATACGTGACGCGGAATCTAAATATTTTTCTAATACGTTGCATGTTACTTACAATACTTATTGTCTTCTGTATTGGGTTCTTCATAAACGACATTGTACCTGTAGCTTTGGTCGTGTATTTTTATTCTTTCAGGTTGTATAGTGCGAAGTTGTTCTGTACTCTTGTCCTGTTCATTCGTTACAGAGAAATCGTCATCGGGAAGTTTATCAGACTCGAATAAATATCTACAAAAACAGTCAAGGATAGAGCAAGGTCATTCTGGTACATTAATGTAGTCTGGGAAACAGAGTAAACACCGCTTACATCAGATGAGTGAGATGAACTGTAGTCCAGTCTACAACGGTAAAAATATGGTATTACCGCAGAATTCCATCAACACGCATCGATTTGCGTGAAATTTTGGAATTAAGTTCTACTAACCCTTCACTTCAAAATCTACCCTATGCTAATATGCGCAAATTATTCTTTATGGGTGAAAACTACCCTTTTTGCCAAAATTCAATAAAATAAAAGTTGAAGCATTTAGAAAGTTAAAAAACATATTTAGGGTTTGAATAAAACTTGCTCGAGGCTTTAGGATACTATTTATGATTTTTCAACCCTTAATCGATGTATTTCATCCCTTAAAAACTAACCACTTTTATGATAAAAAAAAACCAATTATAGTACTTTATTTTTCTTAATTTATATTAAATGGGAATCTTTTTATCGTGTTGAACTCAAATATTTTTTTACCCCAGATTTTCAACCCTTACAAATCATCCCTTATTACGAAAAAAATAAAAAAAATAATTTACGGTCTTATTTATAGAATGTAATATATTATTTATATAAAATTGATTTCTTTTTATCGTATTCAACTCGTAAATAATTATTTTTCAAATTTTCATCCCTTAAAAACTACCCCTCATGTGGAAGAAATCTTGAGATTATGAAATGGGGAAAATGTAGAAATATATGATGTATACACACTCCGAAATTCACCTGCTCCGAAATTTAAAAAAAAAAGTTAATTTGTTTTGGCCATATCTTCCTTAATTGTTAAGCTAGACAGTCGATTAAAAAATAATTTTGTAGGAAAATTTATAATCTATTAGATTAAAAAGGTTTCAAATTTATTGAGCCCTTTATTTTTGAAAGGGAAACGTTCAAAGGGCTCCAAAACGGTACCACTCATACGCCATTGTCAACTTTGAAAGGTCATATCTCGGTTAAATTTCAAGTTATGAAAATTAAAAAAAAAACAAAATTTTCAATAAAAAAAAACCTAACTTTTTGTTCTCAAGCAATTTTTACGTATCTTCCATATTTTTTTTAGTTATTCTTAAAAAAAGACAACTAAAAAATTAAAAACTGCTTCTCCAATAAAACCATATTTTTTATTTGTTTTTATTTGTGCGCTGAGGTTTCGGTTGCGTTCCACTTTAGGCGAGCCCGAGGAGGACAGCGGTACGTGCAGTCTGTGTTATCGTAACTGGGTGGGTGCTGTGCTTTACCCCTGTCCCAAACTTATATGGACATAATAAAAATTTTACCTTAATGGATCACTCGTAGTTGTTGTTTCATCAGAATTCTTAGTGCCGCCTATTGTAAAAATGCGATTGTAAAGTAAATTATTATGGATTTTAGTCAATAGTGTTTCTGCTGGAACGTTCGCCTTGACGGTCATTTTAGTTGCCAATTTAGACGTATGGGTATTATTCAAGAGCGTTGGGATTTGCTTGTCTTCTCTATTAGTTAAATTGTCCTCGTCTTTTTTTATCTGTGTATGTGTTTCCGCTTTTTGGTAATGAGGCTTTAAATTGTTCTTTTTAAGGTTCTTATCTAGTTGATCAAAATTTATTATCGTCACCTCAATATCGTCTCTTACAGTAGGCTCAACTAAAGCTAAATTTGTCATTGCTGCTATAGATTTGTTTTTTTTATCAAAAAGGTTGATCCTTCTTTTGTATTTCTTATATTCGATTGATTGTTCAGTGTAGTCATTAGGTAGTTTGTGATGCATTCCTTTCCATTTTGTCAAATAATCTAAGTACATTTTTGAACTACCCTTAACTTGGTGTATTTTATTCTCATCAGAGCCGTGGCCAATTTTATTTTTCTTATTGTATTTCTCTGCCCAAAATTTCTTGTTTTCTTCAGTTACATCATAAGAATTTGTCTTAGCTTTTACATTATCTTTTAATTTCATCTCCGTTGCATGTATTTCAGAGCCGTGGCCAATTTTATTTTTCTTACTGTATTTCTCTGCCCAAAATTTCTTGTTTTCGTCAGGAACGTCATAAGAATTTGTCTTAACTTTTACATTATCTTTTAATTTCATCTCCGTTGTATGTATTTTGTTATGTAGTTTTGAAACATCTGCTTTTATTTTAGTGGCTTTTGGTTGGAGTATCTTGTTTGTGCTGTTTATAACAAACTTGGGTAGGTCATTGATCGGAGCCGTCACCGATTCAACATCAAGCATCTCAGCTTTAAGGAATCTATTGAAGTCTTCAGCCTTCATTGGCAACGGGGTGGTGTAATATTGGAAAGGTGGAGTGTATGGCTTGGTTACTCGAGACGCCTGTAAATTATCACTTGAGTTTACCGTCTTTGAAAATCCATTTGACATGAACTATTTTTTAATTTTATGACTACTACAGAAAATTATTCTTACCGTTTTATCTTTATTGTTCGAAGTGTATTGTAAGGAGTTCTTAGCTGAAAAAATTATTTAACGTACAGTTTGACATTACAATCCAATATATTATGAATCTACTGTTTTAATTAGGAATGCAACGATTCGGCCTTCACGATTACCATATAATACAGGGTTAATTAAAAAATACTAATAACGTCTTAGAGAAAAATTCCTGTCATCATACTAAACAACTTTTGTCTAATAACTTTTTTAAAACATAATACGCCCCCTAAAAACTTTTTTTAAATTTTCTTGTACTGTCTGTAACGTAATTACTCTGCATACGTATTTCTAATTATATAGCGCAAGCGCACCGTCCGCGGCCCCGCACCGCCGCCCCCGCTCCCCGTGAATCGCTTTAGCAACCGCGTAGAGTAGGTACAATTTTCAGTAACATTTAATGTATTTTTATTTTTGTATGAAAATAAAGTTATTAATTATTGAAAGTCGTGGAACAAAAGTTATTGAGAATAGATTGCTAAGAGGTTATTAGTATTTTTCAATTAACCCTGTATAATATCTATACTAATATTTTTTTTTTTTTATAAAAGTGGGGGCAAACGAGCAAGCGAGTGATCATCGCCGGCCATGGACATCCGCAACGTCCAGGAAATCACGGGTGCATTGCCGGCCTTATAGGAAAGAGGGAAAGGAAGGGGAGGAGAGAGATGGGCCACCAGTACTCTCATTAACCGAACGAATCAACAGCAATAGATGATATCACGCTGATATTCTGTGAGAGGACGCTATTTCACCGGGCGAGCCGGCCCAGATTGTGCTGCAAGACGGCTCTACCACACATAACTTTATGTAAGGAGGTAGAACTTTGTTTGTTTGTATGTAATGGATAAACTCCAAAACTACTCAATCAACTTCAGAAACTCTTTCACCTATAGAAACCTACATTATCAGCGAGTAAAATGGACTGCATTTTATTTTCGAAAACATTTCGGGTCGCTAGTAGATAATGAAATAGACAAAAAAATAATGGTAAGATTACAATAATTCGGATAGAGCTGAAAATTGGAATAGGTCTTAGGTACACTGTTACAATATTAAAAACCCGTACGCTTATTACGTAACTTGCAGGCAGCATGCGACAGCCAATATCGCGCGATATCTGCTGTCAAAACGAGAATTTGTGTAATGTACTTTGTATAGTGGCGCTAAATCTACCGCAAAAAGTGCATTTTACGATCATAGAATAATAGATACGCAATCGTCATACATGACATCACTTTTTTATTACAATTACTCACCGGTCGCGTAGTGATCGCGTGGCTGTCGCTGTATGCAAATTTTTAGGTAATAACCTCGCCGCTCAGATCCTGTCCGCTAAAAAATTTATTTAAGATCGAAGGTCAAAAGTATCGGTTTTTTGCATATCTCTCGTAAATAGTAAGTGTCATAATAAAAATAGGTCAGACGAAAGTATAAGTTGCACAAATCAATATTTTTACTTACATTATAAGTCCAAATACGCGACGTAGACATGCATATTATTGTTTTCGACATTTCAAACAGTGATATCTCAGGAATGGTGATTTTTATTAATTTCATGATGCATAACATTAATTTACCTGTTTTTATGATTACTCAGTCAAAAATCGATACTTTTAACCTTTGGCGTTGAATAAATTTTTTAGCAGACGTAGGATCGGTGGGGATTTCGATATTTTATTAGTAATAGTGTACCTAAGACCTGTACCAATTTTCATCTCTATGTGAATTATTGTAAATTGAAATGTCTATTTCGACCGGACCATTATTACGATGACCGATTGTCACATAATTCTGAGAATGTTTCTTTAGTGTTTATTCTCATTCCAATGATAAGTGATAAATGAATAAACGAAGAAATATTTAAAAAATCCTTAATATTTTTTTCAATAAATTTTGGATCTATCGGTGTCGCTAAGTTATATGTTATTTGATCTAAAATTAAAGGAAAGTCTTGGTAAATTACATTTATATTAATTAAGTAAGCTTTAACATTGGAATTTGACAAAGCGGCAGGTCACAGAATCGGACCGTATCTGCCTGCTTGCTAGATTCGAAAGCTAAAGATTTTAAATTATTTTAGTAATAATCACATTATATATCGTAACTATTAGATACATCGTTTGGTAGTCGTTGCATCCCTGATTTTTTAGATAAGAATACAATAATACAATTGCTTCTGTTGATTGATTGAAATGGATTAAAATAGTAGATACTCACATATAGACTTGTGTTTTGAATGTTGTATAGGCGAGTTCATTTCATCATCATAAGCGAAAATGGTTTTGTCAACTAGAATACTGGGTTCGTCGTCATAAACTCTGTAGTTTCTTTTAAGGCCTAAAATGTAATTTTTTATATTTTGTATTATTGTATTATTATACTCTAAAATCTTTATTGTTGTAAAAAATTAAGTCTCTTGGGTAGGGTGTAACGCAAATTTTACTGTGGGCATTAAAATTTTGGTAAAGGAATTTTAATCCTTTGAAAATTGTTTTTTTATTTTCTTTTTTATTTTATTTTCTCTGCCATGAAGTTCTAAAATTTAATCAAAAATTATATACCATTTAAATTATTGTGAATCTTCCAAAGCTTATTGATGTGTAGATCCATATTTTGTGACGTGTCATTAAATATTTCAATATCTTGGTATCTACGAGGACTTTCTATTTTGAAATAACGGATTTGTTTTCTTACTAGAATGTGGTCATCTACATTACTCTTCTTTTTATCAGGTATGAATGTAATAAATTTGCTTTTAGTACTGTCGGTGTTCGTTTCTACGGAATGTTTGAAAAAATCATCGATTTCGTGAAACTCGTCTTGTAACGTTTTTAAAGTGGGTAAAGTGAATTTGGTTTCTCCTTCTATGTTTTTTATTACATCAAACCACGAGGATGTGGCGTTATCAGGGTATGCGTCAGTAGGGTGTAGTAAATCATTGTGCCAAATCATCAAGTCATTGAAATAATCATGATTTTTTGAGAATCTATAATTCTTGGCGCTTATTGGTTCATCCAACTTCCAAACCCTATTTATTAAACGGGTTTGTTCTATATTATCAACGTTTGGTTTGGTGTTTAAAAAATTATAGCTTTCGTTATCAGCAGACTCATCTACTTCAGCCAAATTAGAATTTACTATTTCTTTATCCCAATTTTCTTTTAAATTATCTCCTATCATCTCATTTCTTCCAAGTGTTTCGGGAAATGGAGTTAAAATAGGCATCCCATCTGTTTTTGCTTCCGATTTTGGTGCATCATCTTGTTTATTCTTAATCGGTGCTAATTCTAAGTTTTTTTCCGTATTGTGTACACTACTTTTGATTAAATCATTGTACTTATCTCTCAAACTTTTGAAGTCAGTACTTGATTGTCTGTCTGAACTCAGTACATTCGAATTGATTTTTGAAAACGATTTTAATTTTGAAACAGCAGTTGTTGGTTGTAAATCTAGAAAAATGGAGATAGACAATTTAATAATTTTACTTGAATTAAGGACGCTAAATTTTTGTAAAACCATGTTCCAACTTGAATGGGCTCTGGGTAATAAACTAACAACATTGACTTATTTTGCTATAAATACGTAAAATTGAGTGGTTTACGCAATATCTAATAATATAAATAATTAAAACGACTATACTCGCGTCCAATTGGTGTAGGTACCGACTAGTTTCGGACCTATCGGAGGTGAGTGGGATGAGTTCGCGGTCGCGTCCCGTCTTGAACTGAAAACGAAGATACTGGTGGAGATATGTAGACGATGTGTTTGCCATGGTTTCCAGACAGGGTGTAAGGCAACTATTGGACTACCTGAACAAAATACATCCAAAGGTACTTTTTACTATAGTGGAGGAAAAAGACAGAAATCTCCCGTTTTTGGATGTACTAGTGAAGCGGGAACCTAGTGGAAGCCTGGTACATACGGTATTCAGGAAACCGACACATACTGATCGATATCTAAGAGCAGATTCCCATCGCCATCCGTTGCACCTGTCTTCTGTGCCACGCACTCTCATTAATCGTGCACTTCACATAGCGATTCTCAATTTCTAGAGTCGGAATTGACACACGTGCGGCAGGTGTTAGAGTGCAATGGCTACAACTGTCAACAGAGTCACCGGCTAGCAAATACGTCCAGCAAACAACGGCCTCAGATTGTAGAGCGAGTCCATATTTACCATACATGTGAGGGGTAACGGATCAAATTGGACACCTATAGTAGTAGATATAGCATATAGCATAAGAGTAAGAGTAGTAGATATAGCATAAGACTTCTACGATCGCCTAAGGACCGGGACCCTCTAG
Source organism: Zeuzera pyrina (assembly GCA_907165235.1). NCBI lineage: Eukaryota > Metazoa > Arthropoda > Insecta > Lepidoptera > Cossidae > Zeuzera > Zeuzera pyrina. The sequence goes on along the minus strand of OU015645.1, from coordinate 10,873,217 downwards.
ATCCTGGCGTCTATGAAATTACATACGATTGCGGCAAAAGCTACATTGGTGAAACGGGACGCAACATCAATACTAGGCTCACCGAGCACATCTGCATTGTGCGCAAAATGGACAGCAACACTTCGGCAGAGCACGCCCTCAACTTTGACACCTCACAATATATTAGGTTCGATAAGGTGAAAGTGTTAGTCCGCTAAAAGAACTTTGTTTTACGCAAGCTCTTTGAAGCTATCGAAATCGCCCGCCGTCCTAATTTTAAAAGAGACGAGGGATGGGCCCTGCTGTTTACTTGGAAACCCGTGTTGTTGAACGCGACGTGGGAAATGAACGATAGTGCTGACTATTATGTAGTGGACATTGTGAGTACATTTTGTGCGCCCTTAAACACCAACAGTGACGTAAACGCTTCGGTCTCGCCGCGTTCGTCATCATCGCCGGCGCACCCCGCGCCTCCCGCCATGTCGACCCGCGCGGCGCGAGCTCAGGCACACAATGCGAGACGGGACTTGTCCGTGAACTCATCCCACTCACCCTGATGAAGGACCTCCGATAGGTCCGAAACTAGTCGGTACCTATACCAATTGGACGTGAATTTAGCCGTTTTAATTATATAGTTAATAATGTCTCACCTAAGTTGTAATAATTTAACCTAATAATATGTCGGTTCTAAATTCATCAATTTGCATTGTAATAATTTAGTTTCAATGTTCTTTAAAGTAGGTATAATACACATTTTCTACTACGCTAATTCATTTTTTTTCTTAAATAGCCTCAAGAATTTCTACATATGAATTTGCTAAAATGAACCATTGCTATTCGCAATATTTCAGAACGCAGTTCCTTTTAATTAGTCGAAGGTTCCTACGTAACGTAAAACATTCCAAATATTTTCTTACACTATATAATTATAGTTATATTTACCATACGAAATGGAAGGTGGCGTCGTATAATTCGCTGTAGATTCATCTGAAAAATAGCTACTCGATTTTTTGGGATTCCATTCGGTATAACCCTGTTTCGACGGGCTTTGCGTGTTAGTTGCAATATGCGTTGTTAATTTATTAATATCCTCATATTCAGTAATATTGGGTATAGAAAATCTAATTTCTTCAACATTCATAGTCCTGTCATATTTAATTGGCTTAAAGCTCTCTATGCTTGTTGAGAACATGTCGTAATCTGATACATTTGTTTCATTACAATCTTTACACTGGAATATATTTTTGAGTTTCTTTAATGGACTGAATCTTCGGAGTCTGCGTAGCTCTTTATGTTTCTTATTTTTATCCTTTCGGAATTTTAACTTCTGGAAAAAGTTCTTCAGTTTGCTTTTCTTTCCTTTTTTTAAATTTAGGATTGTCGTTTGTTTCGACGCGAGGTTGACGTCTACGTAAGCGTTTTTACCTTTACCAGCCACGTCTTTGTTAAGAGCTCCATCATAGACGTTAGGAGTAGACACTTTACTACCGATTATTTGGTTTTTGACATCATTGGATTGCCTCCTTTGTCTCAGATTTATAAATGGATATAAATTAGAATTAACAGATTCAGTCCAGAGTTCTGTAGTTTCTGGTAGTTGCGATTTTGGCTTATTTATACTTTTAATGCCATGTATATTTTTCGTATTTGGAGCAAAACCTTTTAATACCAAAATATCCGGTATTCTTTTCTTCAAATGCCCATTTTTACCTTTTTTTGACGCGACTTGTTCTGTAATAAGATTAATAGTAGAAATATATAATAGAATTATGTGTAGACTAAAATGAAGTGTTAGATATTATCACTTAAAACCGAAAATATGAAATAGTGCAAGTAACAATCATTACCTCGTGTATAACGTGAAGACTTGGATGGTTTTAAGATCTCGGACAATTTTTCTACATCCTCCAATTCTTTGGAAGTGGTAGCATCGTTATTCTTAAAGACATCTTTCCATTTCGCTTCCATAGAATGTGTCGTAATTTCATTCCTGTTGGTAACTCTGTCATCGTTGGCATGTGATTTTAATGTAATGGTCTGAGACTTGTGAAGTTTTTTTGGTTGTCCGTTTGTCTTGTCTACGAATAAAAAGAAATGCTTCTTGAACCACGATTCGTCGCTTTTTGTTGTTACATCTAGTTCGTCCGGGTCGATTTCATCAAAGAATCTTCTGGCTCTTATGGGAAGCAACGGTGGTATTTTATTCAGTATATATTTTCCAATGTCATCTACATTGTGATGTCTGTGCGCTTGATAGCGCACGAGATTGGAAAAGTTATCATTTCCTTGTTCCTTTTGGTATTTTAAGTAATATTTATAGCCATTGACGAAGTCGTTGTAGGAGAGTTTTTTAGTAAGGGCTTCATAGCTCGTATCTTCGTTCATTTGCGTTGTTACCTCAGTGGCATTGGACACACTCTCCTTATTATCTTGGCTGTAATCAAACAAATCTTCAGGTATATCGGATTCGTCGTATATTTTTGCTATATTTTCTTTCAATTTCAGATCGGCTAAAGTTTCTGGGTTCCGCCAAGTAGGTTTAAATCGCTTAATTTTCCTCTTTATGTTGCTCGGGTTGTAGTTTTCTGTGTAGAGCATTCTCATAACGTTGTTCTCGTGTGTTTTGGCTAAAAGTTGTTCATATAGCGTAATCATAGTGAAGTCGTCGTAAATTGAAGGAGTTTCTGTGGTTTCGTCCGTAGATTTATTTTTTGAGTATTTTTTGAAACTTATTGTTTTGTCTTTCTGACGACTTAGCCTTGGTTTATTGACTTTAGTTTTAGATGCAACTGTAGTTTCGGTATTTTGAGCAGGTCGAGATATGTTAGTTGTTTTCTTAGTTCCTTTTTTGGTTGCAGTCTTTTTAATGTCTTTGTTTGAATTGTTCGAGTTGAGTTTATTCTTGACTTTTTTGTACACTTGATTAAAATCTTTTTGAATAAAATTTTCCAAAGTCGTTGCTGCATAGTACGTGTCATTTTTAATAGACCTAACTCCTATGTTATGAGCTGGGTCTAGAGCATATCCATGCGTAATTTTATTCTTGGTAGAATCTAGAGTAGGTTGTTCATTGATGCTGTCGTCTTCATTGGTAGTTGCCAATGTAGTAAGCTTAAATGCAGGATCAACTATTTCTAAATGACTAAGTATGGGGTCGGCGTCAAATGATGTTTCAGTAACTGCATTTGTTATTAGATCAGTTACAGCTGGTGATTGACCTGCTAACGATTCCATGGTTTTCAACTTAATGTCATTGAGTAGGAACTCTATTTCTGCAGTCGCAAAAAAATCATCTTTCGTGGTCGATTTAGTAGTTGGAAGGCGTTCTGTCACCACATTTGCGTCTGCTCTTGTTACTGCTTTTATCTGCGAAGGTGTAGTGGAAACAGACGCAGCAGATAATGTTTTCTCGAAATCTTTTTCGTATTTTACTTCCAGTTCGTCCATTTTCGTCGTCATTTTTGACAACATTTTCATTATGTCGTTATTATCTACAAAAGATTTCGCATTGATTTTAGGGTTGGCTCTAGTGTTGTTGATAAATTGACGATAAACAGACAAATCCATGTCTTTGCTAGTCAGAGTTCTGACGTGTTTATATTGTTCAGTCGTTCCTACATAACTGTCTCTTTTCTTCATGTGATAATTGAATTTGTTTTTGTTTTTTTTTGCATGTTGCCAAGATGTTTTAAAGTTATCTAAAACATAGTCGTCATTGATGTAATCAGGTGATAAATAATTATATGTTTCCAATAACCCCAAATTCTTACCCAAATTTTTATCTTTTTTATTTTGACACACTTTTTTACATGATTTTGTATAAATTTTGAATTTCTCTTTGAATTTCTTCCATATATTAGAGGTTTGTTTACAACTTTTCGGGAATATTTTAGTTGTTTTCGGGCTTTTGTGTGCATCGGGTTGTAGTTTTACTGTCTCTTTAATAGCGTCTACATTTATCTTCTTTGTCTTCATCTCCACTTTCCTTGTTGCGCTTTCTTCCCTTTTGTATTTGTGCTGCAGCCTCTCATGTTTGGATTTGTACTTTTTGGTGTAGTCCAGTTCATTTATTGAGTCTATAACGTCGTCCAATTTGTCTTCTTGAGCAATACTTTTAGATATAGTGTAGCCGTTGACAAGCACCATCAGATAAAATAAACTGTAAAGTAAATATTTTTGTAATACTTGCATATATTCACACACAATGTAACGTTAAAGGGGTACGCAGAGAGGACGAAGCGCCAAACATCGTGGTCCTTACACGCTCTTTCACATCCTCAAATTATATTATTATCGTCACACACTATCGCCACGGTATGCGAGTGCTATTTACATTTCTGTTAGCTAGCACTGGCTATTTGATCTCTATGTAGAAATTCATACATACACACAAACGCATTTCGGAGTGAAGATAATTATGTAATGTTCAATTGCCGGTATATCATCAACACAAAACTCAGGCTAATATACGGAGACGCAAGTCGTATAGGCAATAAAGTTCGACATGATTCGGCTTGGCACAGGTGTTTAAAGACTAATTATACAAAATTGAATAAAGTTGGTTGCAAAGTACTTATAATTTAATTTTTGAATCCCGTTTATATGTCTCTCTCTGTAACGAATTTCAGCCCAGTGAGTATAAAGATCGTAGAATTAATTGACTTAAATACAAACAGACAGACGGTCGGAAGGGAGAGAGGAAAGAGAGAGGAGGTCAGTAGTGAGAGGAGAGAAGGGAGAGGAAGGGACAGAACGAGACCCTAAAAACGGAACCGTGCACTGCTCATGCGTACTGGTCACGCGTCCGTCCAAAAATATTCGAAGCGGAAACTTGAAAGGACAGTGCTACTTATCAATAGGCCACATAACTTTTCTTAAAACTGGTACATTTTATAATCGTATTAGAATAATCAAAACACAGATTTACCATTATTAGATATAGCCCTTCACACGTCACTAATTGTTACACTGAAATAAATATATGGCGTAAGCCTGTAATAGAAAGGGATGGGAATGCTTATGTCGTGTCTATCGGTATGTTCAATATTTTAAGTCTGATGCAAACAAATCTTTGTTTGTTAGCACTTTAATTATTTTTGTACAAGTGAAAAAGTAATATAAATGTTTGTGTAAATACATGTATTTAAGATAGAGGCTCTTGGGCGTGGTGGTAGAATGCAATATTTTAGGCTGCAAAGGCCGGTTTGACAAAGATAGGTCGTTAAAGAGAGGAAGACCACGCGGCCACGTTAACGTAATATCTGTTAGTAGTATATCTGTTAATCAAAAATTCTGAATACAATTGTGAAAAAACAACTTGATTCATTGACAGAAATTAAGTTATATAATTATATATAAATAAAATTAACTTCAGTAATGGAACAGTGTGGTGATAAGTTAGAGGGAGATAGCGTTACACAACTGAGACGTCAAAAATTCGCAATGACCTTGCCCTGCGCTAGGAGTGAGAGAGACGGCGGAGTTATTACCTAAAAATTTGCAGACAGCGACAGCCACGCGACCACTGCGCGACCGGTGACTAATTCTAATAAAAAATTACTACTAATGGTAATGAAAAAATGGTACCATATATGACGATTGCGTATCTATTATTCTATGACCATAAAATACATTTTTCGTGGTAGATTTAGCGCCACTATACAAATTACATTACACAAATTCTCGTTCTGATAGCAGATATCGCGCGATATTGGCTGTCGCATGCTGTTTGCAAGTTACGTAATAAGTGTGCGGGATGTCGGTATTTTCAATATTTTTGATAATTTGAGAAAGAAAATTGAAATATGACGTCATTTTTGTAAAGCTTTTAATCCAACAATAAAACAGTTATCTTAAAAAAATCGCATTCTAATGGAATGTAATAATTTAATCTTACTCACCCTAAGACAGATTACAACAATAATATCTATTCCTATTAGTAACTACTGAATTAACTATAAAATAGAGTAGTCTTTCATTCATCAATTCAATTCAACTTACAATCATCTATAACGAAAATAAAGGAAGGACTCAGTGCTGAGTTATATCAAACACAAACCCAAATGAGCAAACTTATTAAATTGTACGTTACATTAGATTAGTAAATCAAAATAAAAGTAGCTCTATCGCCTCTATACGTGGCGGTTTGCCGTAAGTACAAGCGAGACAGTGCTATTATTTTGTCGCTCCTTGTAGGCAAGTCCAATTCAATGTGCGACAGTGGACTTGTCCACGATGTTTTAATTTTATTTTTTTGTGCAATCTGTAACTAAATCGAGCAAATATTAATTGTCTTTATTACTTAAAATAAAAGTACTACACAAGTGTAAAATTATTTAATTGTTCTATTAATCGTTGAAGTACGAAATTAAATGAAATACGCTGCGTTGTTTACTGCATAAGCGTCAAGTGCACGTGATCTAGGTGTGGTCAGGGTTCCCAGATTTTAACAACAAAATTATGTGACCAGGGGCGTAAAAAATTATAGTACGTCATACAAAAATTTAAAACACGTGCTTTTGGATGTAAAAAAATCATTTGAATTAATTCTGAAATGAAAAGTTATTAAATTAAGAAAACATTTAGACAGTTATCGTACATACATACATACATATCTTCACGCTGTACCCCTAACGGGGTAGTCAGAGAGGACGGAGCGCCAAGCGTCGCAGTTCTTACATATTTCTTTCGATTTCTGAAATCTCCTCACACATTGTCGTCTAGGTATGCGAGAGCTTTTGACATTTCCATCTGCTAACACTCTGGCTATTTGATCTTCATAAGCCAGCCTTGGTCTTCCTTGGCTTCTTTTACCACTCACTTTCGCTCTGTAGATTTTCTTCTTCTTGATCAAATAGCCAGAGTATTAGCAGACGGAAATGTCAAAAGCACTCGCATACCTAGGCGAAAATGTGTGAAGAGAATGATGAGATTTGAGGAAGCGAAAGTGGTGTGTAAGGAGCGCGACTCCTGGCGCTCCGTCCTCTCTGACTACTCCGTTGGGGATACAGCGTGAAAATATGTTTATGTTTATATATAATCGAACATCACCGAATACTGACACAAGTACTGATCCGATAACATTGATGAGTATCCTTTAGTCAGTCCTAAAAGCAAAAAGAACAAGCTGGAGTACGTTCTGTAAGGAAATTAATAATTATTCCGAAGCAGCACTCTTAGTAAAAATAATAAATAACGAGAAAACTTATCAATTAAGCAGTTTGAAGATAAATGACGAAATTACCTCGGAACAGGTATTGGAAATAATGCTTAAAACACACTTCCTAGACTGTAGGAAGTATGCCAACGAATGGGTAGACACTGTAAGTCTGTAGCTAGTTGGGAGGAAACAAAGGAGATTGTACATCCAGACATTTCGTAATGGGCAATCAAGTCATTTGTACCTTTCAAAGCAGCGGGTCCTGACGGTGTAATACCAATGTTACTGCAAGAAGAACTCAAGTTAATATAAGATTATCTAATGAAGTTATATAGGGGCAGTATAGCACTAGGATAGATTCCGAAACGGTGGAGAGAAGTGAAAGTGCCATTTATACCAAAACCAGGAAAAAAATGCTATAAAGAAGCAAAATCATTCAGGTGCATCGGTCTATCTTCATTTATACTGAAGGCTCTGGAGAAATTAATGGACCATCACTTTACATTCAAATTAAGGAAAAGCGAAGACAAACTACGCAGCAATCAGCATGCAAATGTGGAGGGTAATTCCACGGAAACGGCCTTATACAATCTCACTATCAGGCTGGAAAGAGCTATTGCGAACAAGGAATTTGCGGTGGGATGCTTCTTCGATATCGAGGGAGCTTTTGATAAAGCGAAATTTAAAGCCATAGCAAAAAGCAACGACTAGAGGTATAATTGAAGTCTTAAAAAAGTGGACTGTTTGTCTACAGAGAAATAGAATAATTACAGCACAGATAGGTAATACAGTGAACAAAGTCGAAGCAAAAAGAGATATTCTACAAGGAGGATGTCTGTCGCCTCCACTGTGGTGCCTACTAATAGACGCGTTAATATACTCCATCAATAACATGGGCGTATATATGCAACCACATTCAGACGACGGAGTGATGCTCGTGACCGGGACGCATCTGGAAACCACTAGATCAGTATTAAGGCTATTGACAGTCCTGAGTGGTATAACTTAAGAGAGTTAGATTTGAATCGTTTGAAAACACAAATCGTTATCTTGACGAACATAAGGAAAGGCCTGGACATGAAACCAATTACAATTAAAAGACTCGAAATAAAACAAGTCAAAGAAGTTAAATACCTAGGCATATGCTTGATCATTCTCTGAGATTTGCAAAGCATGTTAAAGAAGTGTGCAAAAAAGCAACGACAGCACTACATGAATAGAAAAAGGCAGTTGGAAACAAATGGGGCCTAAAATCGAGAATAGTACACTGGAACCCATACAGCTGTTATCAGACCCAGGAAAACTTATGAAGCGGTGATCTGGTGGCATACTACAACAAAGGAAATAAAAACAGAATTAAGCAAGGTACAAAGGTTAGCGTGCTTGATGATCACCAGAGCGATAAGATCAACCCCTACTGCTTGCCTGGAAACCATTTTAAATCTTAACCCTATGCACTTAGAACAAAAAAAGATAGCCATGGAACAACGGTACAGAATGAAGAGATATGGGGAGTGGAAGGGCAAACTCTTTGACAAAGGACACACTAGAATAGAAATAGGGTCAGAAGATGTGCTAAGAATGCTTATACATAATAACGACCTAATTAGTAAAAGAAGAATCTTCCTCAAGAAATATAGAATACACATAGAGAATACCTCTGTCACAGGGACAGGTAATTTTGCCGCAATATATTTTCAATAATACAATATATTTTCTATGAGTCTAACGGTTCAACTTTAACAAGGAATTGTTCATTTCATATAATTTACAATCCATCTTCAATGAGGCCCAATATGCGCTCTCTTTTCAATTCACAGATATGAATTTAGCTGTCTCGCTCGTACTCGCACGGGAACGTTTTTCCCTCTGGCAGATAGTAAGTCATGAAATTTATTTCTGGCATGCAATAATATATTTTCTATACATATTTTCTGCATTGTGTTAAAATTTGAAGAGTAATGAAATAACAAAGCTCAACCTATTTTCTATAAATATTTATAGCGTTCTGTCAACAATTAGGAGGGACGAAAATGTTCTGGCGAATTTTTTATACATTCAGTATACTTTTAAAAATAATCTGCATAATTTTCATGATTGATACTTTAACTAAAATAATTCTTATTTCCTACCCTCTTTAAAATTTTAGGGTAATTTACCCCGGCCATTGGGGGCTGTCAGAAGTAGTTTCTATTATCGAGCAGATATTAAACATTGAGTCAGTAAATTTTCAAGACTTTTGAAATAACAACTGAAAATTGGTCACTAGCTCTTGGTCTATTGCTACCCTGTACATGTACACGCACACCGAGTTTGTGGCGCCAATGTAAGAGTAAGCTGTCACGCACCCATCCGTGCAGAAGCTGGCCTGCCTGTTTTGCCGATTACATTGCAACACTCCGGCCAGAGAGTAAATATAAAATCAAAGCGTATTGACAGCTACCGGCCCGTATCTGTGCAGATACGCTACGCCAGGGGTTCCCAAACTTATTTTGTCTACTGCCCACTTTGAGTCATGCAGTCGTTGTCTAAGATGCCTCCTAGCTAAATGAATTACAAATCACCCCCCAGGCCTCTACACAACGCCCCCATTTTTTTTCTGGGTCTCTTACCCTTTAGGCCTGCAGCGCCCACAAGGGGGCGTTATCGCCCACTTTGGGAAAGGCTGCGCTACGCTCACGCTCGTTAAATGCAATGACTGAGGAAACTGTGAATACGCCTACAGAAAATGGTGATATATATATATATATATATTGGAGCTATAGAATTAGAAATTGTATCTTACAGTTTTCTCGAAATTTGCTACTTTTGATATAAATCACATCTTCTTAAAATTAATGTTCTTTGCTATAAAGAAACGGTAAACTTCAAAATTAACTGTTTTGCCAATAAAATTTTTGTTACAACTTCAATCACTGAAATTTTTAATGTGGTGTAATGGTGATAATGTATGCTTGGGAGAAAGTCGTGAGGACAAATGCAGACTAAGGTTTCGATTGTTTCACATTGGGAAAAAATTTGCAATTTTTTGTAACTTTATACAGACTCGACGCATATATATTTATAATACTTTGTTGACTAGGTTAGGTTAGGTCTTTTTACCACATCGCGAGAGCCGAGCGAGCGAAGCGAACGTGCCGCGGCAGCGGCCGGCGAAGCGTCAGATCGGAATCCGCTTTATACATGGAGCAGTATTGAAACAGGAGTCCGCACTCTAAAGAGATAGTTGAAGTCGAGAAATTTAATCTCGAAACATCTCTATAATCCTCTATATCTTTTCATCTCTTGCTGTTGGCATATTTATATATTTGACGATCTCCGTGGCGTAACGGTTAAGGGCGTCGTAAAAGTAAACGGGGGTTGCGGGTTCGATTCCCGCCCCGAGTCTGGGTGTTTATGTATGTATAATATGTATTTATTTACAAAAGAAAAGTATATAAGTAGTATATCAGTATCTAGTATCCATAACACAAGCGCTGTGCTGCTTACTTTGGGACTAGATGGCGCTGTGTGAAATGTCTGAGTATATTATTATATATATAACAATGTTATATATATGTGTATATAACATTACTATGTATCGATGCATAGATATAGATTGCTATGTATATTTCTGACTTATCTCCAAGTGCAGTATTGATACAATCTCGAAACATCTTTACAATACTCCATCTCTATTCATCTTTTGCTGTTGGTATATCTATATATAGCAATCTTATATAAACTAGTAGGTGTATTTGTGTGTGTATTATTTTTATTTCCAGGGGCAGTATTGAAATAGGAATCCGCACTCTAAGGAGATAGTTACAAATTTAATCTTGAAACACATCTGTATCCTTCCATCTCTTTTCTTTTTTAGCTGTTGGTATATCTATACACATATAGTAATCTTATATATCAGGGGGGCCAACCTGCGGCTCGCGAGCCACATGCGTTTTTAGAAATAGTACATTTCGATACAAGTTAGTGTGACAAGTATGTCATTTCTCCACGAGTCCCGGTTTGTTGACCCAAGCCGAAGGCGCGGGTCAACAATATGGACGAGTGGAAATGACAATTCCGCGCGTGCATCGAACGACGTTTTTTAATACATTTGCGAAAAAAATTAAAATTAATAAAAAAAATTCAGAAATGTAGTTTCGCGAGAGTAAGTTTCTTTTTTTTTTTAGAGGACATGGCAGAGCAACGGTTTCTATGCATTCAGCCAATTCAATGACAATAATTTATCTAAATTCAAAATAATTTTAATTGTGCTGTTTATTTATTTACATTATACGTATATATGAAAAAAATAATTCATTTTAAATTTAATTCATGTATTAATAGTATTTACGCTGTAAAATAGACATTTCATACAAAAATTTTGTACAGAAAACTTTTTGATTAAAAACCTTCATGCATTTGGATGTTATATGCAGGAGGAAAACAAAAAGCACTAGCTAGTGTGGAAAAGAATCTAAACACGAAAAGTATGAAAAGTAGAAAAGTCTACTTTTTGAGCAAATGTATTAAAAATGTTATTTTACATAGCACGATCTATTATTTCAAATTATTTCTTTTTTTTTTATTGGCAATAATTTATAGCGTCTTAAAATGTTTTAAAACTAATTTATCGATTAATGAAGGAGTAACGTTTTATTGTATGACATTATATTTTTTATTAGCAATTCATAGCAATTTTGTCTATATTTTCACCAATTATAAGTGCCGTTAAATGCATTACCAGAAAATGTACGTAATGATATTTTTATGACTGTGTTGGTATCTACAATACATGCTACTTAATACGTGCCTGAAAAAATATCATTGTATGTATTTGAATATGAATAATATGAATGGTACTTTATTCTTATTATCATTACAATCGATCTGCATCACTACTTGTTATCTATATACATAAAAATGAATGTTTTTTTTTGATTGTCCTCTATGCGTTCGTAAATCATTCACCCGATTGTGACGAAACTTTGGTGTCAGAGTTATACTACATACGACCTCGATGCTTTCCGAATTATTTATTTTAGTAAATAAAAGACTATGCAAACGTACTCGCGAGCAACAGCGAGTTACTAAATACATACACACATACATAGATATTATGCTCACGCTGTATCCCTAACGGGGTATTCAGACGACGGAGCGCCAAGTATAGCAGTCCTTACAAATCGTACTTCTTTTACCTCCTCGATCCTAATCATTCTTCTTACACACTTTCGCCTAGGTTTCCGTTCAGTGCTTTTGAAGTTTACTCTAAACACAAGTTAAGTTATAAAACTATAACTCGACCGCGAATATGAAAAATATAGTTTCCCTTGTTTAAAGGCCACAACCTCTGGCAATGAATTCCAAACATTATCAATATTTGAACTCTTTTGCAAGTTTTTTTTGTCGGGTTTTGACTTTTAATACTTTTGATTATTTATATACATACTTACTTTAAAATGTAATTTGGGATGGGCGTTGCGAATTGCAACGCGGTTTCTAATTAAGGTGGTTGACATCGGTTCTAATGTATGTTTTACTTGTAACCTTGTACCTATGTGAAACAAATAAATACATAGATATAATAAATATAATACAATAAATAAACAAATAATAAATGAAAAAATAAATAATATGAACAATATTGCACAGTATGACATTTTAGTCTCACGTGTTGTGTATTTTTGAAATGGTTTTCTTTAACTCTTGGATTTGACATCAAATCTTCCAAAAGTTTTGATACATTCTAAAAACTCATTTTAACTTAAAAACGTTATCTTCAAATTGAACTTTATAAAAATTTACTGCGCATTATCAAAAAATGGTTATAAGTTATAAGTCTTTAAGGCGACGCATTGGAAATTTTGACGCCAGGGATCTCAACTTTTCTAAGTGACTACAAAACGTATAACAATGATATTTCGTATACTGATTTTTCATTTCATTGACTTTATTTTGACAGTGGCGATACACGGTTGGTTAAATTTTGTAACACAAAAAAAATCAAAGAAACCTCTTTTAAAACAGAGACTTAGATTTTTCGGAGCACCAGGACCGATTTATATTTCTAAATTTTCTATATAGTTTACTTTAAACATATTCCTCAAAATGAAAGTTGGATTTTTAAAAATAGTTATAAAATATTTTTTTTGAATAAATGAAAATAACTGTTTTTTCGTATTTTTCGTGAGCTAGCGCGCGCACAGGTCTCTTTTGGATTAAATTATTGTTTAGCCTTAGCTGTGATCCACCAAACAAATCATTGTAATTGCATAAATATAACTTTTTTAAATATGTCGCTGTCTCTTGGTGGATTCGTAAATATGCATAGTATTTTAAAATTACATACTAGTATTTAACTTTTGTAATAAAAGAATTGTCTTATTACGAATAATTTTTGTTCAAATTATATTTTTACTTGTGTAATCAGAAGTGCGAACTGCGTCGAGGTCCACCCTTCGTTTGACGTGACCGTGGAAGTCAATAAACGTTAGTTTATATAAATCTGACCTCATACTACTGATGATTTAATGATATAGCCTCTAGAATATTAATTAGATTCCGTACATGTGACTACATAAGTAGATACATATGTGTATAACGTCACGCCATTCTCCATGAGGTGTAGCCGGAGCATCGTATGTTACGCAGTTGAAAGTATGACGGACGAGGGAGTCTAGATAAGTGGCTCAATTGTCGTAAACGCTAGTAGAATAGAATGAAAAATACCACGTGATCTAGTGTAACGAATTTTAAATTGGTAGTCAAACTTTCTTATATATCAAACGAGATGTAAAGTCGTGTGAACACCGCCGTATACACCGTAGCCCAGTGATACTTTTGACGAGCGATGACGCCAGAAAGCGTTTCTTGTCTAGACGTCAGGACAAGAAAACTTTGCAAAGATGCATATGTAAGTATCTTCGTAAAGTGTATATAAACGTGACAACAGCTTAGGTACGCTCTATTTATTGTTATAACAAGGCACAAGTACAACTGTTTATAACTCAGTTGGTGAACGAGCGAAGTGATCGATCCATTTGATAACGTTCAGTTCCTGAGAATGAGCGAATGGAGGGCCTCGACAAGTGAATCAATTGTCGTAAACGCTAATGGAATAGTGGTAAAATAGCATGACAAATACCACGTGATCTAGCGTAACGAATTTAAAATTGATAGTCAAACGTTTCAACTTTATATTCAATCAAGCGAAAGATAAAGTCGTAAAAGCTACCGTATAATACGTAGCCAAATAACGCCAGGAAGCGTTTCAATCGTACGAAGCGTTTCCTTCTCGTCTCGCCGCTCAGATTAGTGAAGGAGCAAGCCCAAGTTTAGTAAATATGGCTATAGACCTAAAATTTCCATTGCTAAGGCGCGAAAGACGGCTATTAGTTAGTCTCTATTCTACTTAAAACGTTTAAATTGCAGTGTTGTACTCACCATACAAAATTGAACAATAACATTTGCTATGTATTAACAAACACAAATCACGCATGATAACATAAAATAAATCTACATAAAGCAATAAATAAATACTACACAATATTTATCAGCAAATCGCGATTTGCAATTGTTTTGTTTGACATTGTCAAATCAAAAAAATATATCGTCAATTGTAAAAACGATATAGATACTTTTTAGAAAGGCAATTAAGTATTATAACATCCGAACGAAAAAGGCGTGTTCAAGGGAGTGTTATAATTTCGACATCGTCGTCCGTCTGTCTGTCTGTGCGTGTGCTATTTGCTAAGGCTAAGCTTTTGAACGATGAACTATTTCGCTGTTTTAAGCGTTACAAAGCTAAAATAGCAGAAATGGGACTTTATAGTTACGTCATGTCCTGCTGTCTATCTATCGGTTCTACCTTTATCTTTTATGACTTGAGCTTAAAAGCACAGAAACTGTAATTAATGGCCCAAAACTATCTTAAAAAAGAAATGTGAAAAAGAAGCAATATTTAGGTACGTTTGTAAAATTATCACTGTAAAAGTTATTCGAATAAATATATTTTCAATTTAGTTTTGAAAGAGTGGAATAAAGGTCGTCGCTCGTTTATACTCCGATACTTTTCTGCTTGAAGTCAATTCGTTGTCGGTGTCTTCCATTTGTCGGTGCGGAATCTTCGAGTACTTACTATTCGGCCGACACATTGACCGCGCGTGAACCAACTGCTGGCGATCTTGATCTACGCATTGCCATCACGTTCACAACGCACTGTTTATGTACAACGTGATCGATGTCAATTGTCACAGCTCACAGAGCGTTTAACTCACCGCGTGCAGTACGTCATTAGCGAGACGATCCAATCACAAATTATTTATAATGAGTTAATAGGTCCAATGACCTTAAGTTGATATTTGAGCGTATACCTTGAAAGGCCATCACAAACAAATTACAATCATTCGAGTATCGAGTTGGTAATTGAGTAACCAACTTATATACAATAAAAAAATTTTTGTTGTTGCATATTGATTTGCCACCGACTTCAATAACTGTCAAATTTAATTATATAGGTATATGTATCGTATTTATAGTTATTTTTATTGTACTTGAGTTTTGATTAGTAAAAGATAGTTATTTTGTACTTTTCAGTGCTTTTTTTTGAAGACGGTTTAGTTTTTTTTCTTAATTTTTTTTTATTTCTCCCTTTTGAGTGACCTTGACCTAAATAAATATCTAAGGAAAATCTACAATTAACTTCTTTCTAATTCTGGAGTGCAACGACATACAAGAGGATTAATAATAGAATCATCAATATAAATAAAGGTTACAGGCAGTTCGCGTTATTTGTTGTTATTTCGTGTCTTTGAAGTCCAAGCTCCAATACCGGTGAAATTTAAATGGGACCAACTCGAAAATACACCCTTTCAAACAAAAAAAAAAAATTTCAAAATTGATCCACAATTGACGAAGTTATTGGTAAATATGCGTAAAAAAAATACATACAGATGAACATAGAACCTCCTCCTTTTTTGAAGACAGTTAAAAATTTGGATTTTTTATTGTGATGATAGCGTATTCGGTGCTGTACCAGCAGTAAAAACTTTTTGTAGATGAAAACTATTTACGACATTCTTCTCTTTAATTAGAAATCAGCCAGTAACGTTGTTTTTGTTCGTTTTACAGTAAGTAACCTTCTTTTGGACTTTTTGGCGGGAACGTGAGAAGTGAGGTTGTCATTTTATTTAGATTTTCTATTTTTTACATTTTTGGGAGTTTTAAAGTACAAAAGTGATAGTATATTGTGTTTTAAAGTTCTGTATATGTGAAAAGAATGGAGTAGGTCTAAATGAACATGTATATCTGAAGTTCTCACGCTCTTCCAAAGTCCTTTATAACTTCAGTAAAGCCTATTATCACTTTACTGGAGGAGTTTTACGATAAGAAAAAACTAATTCACTTGTGATCCTACTTATTAATACGTGACATTAGCAAATGCGCTAAACTGTGCGCCATGACATAAAGAAAGAAAGAAAAGAACCTTCTTTTGAGGTTTTGATGGGAAAGAAAGAAGCATTTACTTTATATTTAGATTTTATATTTTTGAACTTTCGCAATATCTATAGTACATAAGTTAATAGCAAAATAATAATAATAAGTAATAGTAATATTGTTAAAATTTAGCGCAAGTGTTGTGCGCATGAAGTTTTCGCATTGTTTCAAGAAATCATTTGTATCTCTTGCAAGGCCTCTTATCACTTTACTGAAGGGGTGATTGGGACTTAGTGATAAAAGAAAGAACAAATACATAATACAAATACATGCGGTTAGCTTTTAAAGATGAAGAATTTATACCTCGGTTGCATGAGCATTGTTACCTTTGTCTCCCAAGAGTTTTTGGCGGGAACGGGAGAAGTGAAATTGATAATTGACATTTTATATAGAGTTTCTTCATGGAATTAATATAATAATTTTCTGTTTTTGTGCTTTTGGGAGTTCCAAAAGCATATTGTGTGCTTAAGATCTGAGCAAGTGAAAAGAATTGGAAGATCGAAACAAACATGGGCAGTTGAAGTTTTAGCGAATAAACAAATTTTGTAAATAATTAGTGCTTATTTATAGCATGATGAGATCTTTTCAGTGGCTTATGCCCGATTTCACCAAAGTCCCCTAATTCTTAACGAACCCCTATCCTTTTTTAGGGGTTTGCTAAGTATTAGGTGACTTTGGTGAAATCGGGCGTTAGTCTGCTTCAACGGATCCTACAAGAAAGTCTGTCTAAATATATATATCGCCAGAAACGCCAAGAAACAATAAAATGTATTACGTCGACATTATAAAGAAGTAATATGAAGGATATATTATCTAGCATAGTTGCCTTTGTCTTCTCTTTCAAGGGAAAATCATAAAAAGAAATTATATCGAGACCCTTTGGCGGGAACCGCGATAAGCTTACAGTAAATCCATGTAAATAAAAAATTTAATGCTTCAATCATAGAGTAACTTACACATACGGCTTCAATAGGAGTGTGTAGGTACTGCCGTAGTCGCTAAACTACATACTTAGCTAAGTAAAAAATGTAATGCTTAAATTGGTGGGGGAACTACCGTGCCTCCCAGCCAGGGTTGCCAGACGTCCCAATTTTTTTGCTCAAAATTAAATGTCCCGCGCGGGACGGGCTCAATCCCGTTTTTCGGGGATTCGGAGATCACGCTTTTCGGCGGCCAGCGCGACGTAATGTCTTTCACTATTAATCAATCATTCCTTTCTTTCTACCTTCTATTTACTTTTATTACGTAGGAAACAATACAGGTACCTACGTAAATATTGCATTTCTTTATTAGTTTTGTTTCAATGCGTAAACACTGATCTCTGAATCTACAGCTATCCTGTGCAGTTCTTCAGCTAGGTACGTTAAAAAAACTAGTGGTTGTTTACGTTTTCTGACTACGTCCCGTTTTTGACCAAAGAATCCCGCTTTTTTTACTCAAAAGGTTACAAAATGCCACTTTGCTCGATAAAAAATTTGGTAACGCTGCTCCCAGCACTACTCATTTATGTAGTAACCAGTCGTACCCTACGGCTTCACACGCGTTATATTTGATATTTTGTAAAAGTAGTCTTCTCAGATTACTCTCTGAAAACTCTCTGAAAAGGTAATAAAACTCCTGTTCGAATCAGTTCAGTAGATTCGTAGATTATCCCGGACAAACAGACACAGACAAAAATATAAAAAAAAGTGTTTGGGTTTCGATAATGCGTAAGTAATGACATCAGCCTAAGTAAAAACCTTTCAATTTTATTTATATGTACAGATAAAAAAAACACTATTTTCGTGCCCTTAATTACGTAATTTGTGTAATAGAGGTCGCCCTGTGGTTGAAATTCGACCGTAAATATAAACTTATGAACTCTTTGGCGACAATCTACTCTGTGCGACTGTTTGATAAAAGGAGGTTACGATCACAAATTATGAGTTTGAAATTGTCTTTTTGACATTGGCAGTATGAACATAAGTGATTTATTTAATTTAATGTATTTCTAATGTCTATTATATAAAAATATTAGCTTTCTCCAGTCGTTCTCCATATAAATTTTAAGTGTACCAAATTTCACACTCCGCCGTCCGCGCAATTTTCTTAAAAAGGGAACCAAAGTTTTCGCTTTACATATTAATATTTAGAACATATTAATACATAGATAAAAACCATACGAACAGTAACAAAATTTTATTAAGTCAATATTTACAGGTAGTCGGGTTCAACATATATGCCTAAGTCATAGCTCAGCCCCTGGCCCCGCTCGCTCTTCATCCGGAGGTTCACGAAGGGGTGTCCCACGCCCCCGGCTGTTATATTCATTGAAGATTTGCTGTGGTTGTTGTCTAAGGCCTGGATACCCTGGGCATAATAAAAAAAAATGTTCAAACTTAAGACAATCCTGTGGAGTGAGAGTGGGTAGACAGGGGTTGCTACTATTAATAGCGGTGGTGGGCCAGTCGTGGCGATAGACGAAATGTGGACGTCGGCGATATCAGCTTTGCGAGACGTCTTTCATTTTCCAATCAGAAAGAAAATGTTTAAATTAAATCAGCTGAATTATACATCAATAATAATTATACACTAATTTAAATAACGAATTTATAACGAATAACGAAATAATTACATTTTTAACAACTTGAAAAGCTTTTTTACGAGGCCCACGTCGCAGACGCGTAACGCCGCCCCTGGTGGGTAACACCATAAACTTAGTATATACTGGCGTATAGACAAACATAGAGCTCATTGACCCATGACAATTTTTAGTAAGTAAATATCACCTATGAAGTGAATGATTTCCCTTATTATTGCGATATGTAATATCACAATCGCACAGAACACGTAACCATTACTGAAAAACACAAAACTTCTTTGAAATAAAACAGGATTGACACAAAATAATAAAATAAGTCAACAGCGTTCCCCACAGCGTGATGATTTGTGACGAGCTGTCGATCAAAAAGGATTACAATATCGTCTCATTTGCTGTTTCTTTCCTACTCGTGCCACTATCATAAAATATTACATTCTCATTCACACTCTTTGTAAGTCTATACGCCAGTATATACTAAGTTTATGGGTAGCATAAAGTACATTATATACTATAGGGAAATATAGTTATTCATTTAAATTCTCAATGTATTGCCATCTAGTAAAACTAGACTAAAACTGTCAAGTAATGTTGAAAGTTTTACGTAAAGATACGTAACAAAAATACGTAAAGATGTTAATTATTTGATTAAAAACAATGAAAAATAATATGAAATTAAATAACAATGAAATTAAATAATATTATAAATACATTGCAATTTTCAGTGGTTAACATCAAGATTTGTACTTGATTTGAATGTTATACAAAGCTGAATAAACAAGACAAAGTCGAATGGAACTGAGCTGTCACTATTTCTAAAACAAAACAAGAAAAAAATCAATACTAAACATAAAATACTAGTGGTGACGTCTAACTATATGTGATAAATTCTTGAAATCTTTAGTTATTTTCCGCTCAAACTCCAAAAACCAACAATCAACGTGTTTCGTCTCAACGAAGCATCAGGATTTTCCAGAGATCAGACTCGGTCAGCTAACCAGCACTCATCCAATTACAACCAATCCAATTCAACTACACATCCAATTGGATTCGGTGTTGGTTAGCTGACCGAATCTGATCTCTGGAATATCCTGAGGATGCTTCGTTGAGAGGAGAAACAAGTGTCGATTGGTGGTTTTTGGAGTTTGACCAGAAAATAGCTAAAGATTTCAGGAATTTATCATATGAAATGGATTTCCGCAAAGTAACACCTGAGTCTATACAATATATAACTATACAACTACACTAATACGAAGGCCTAACATTTATATGAATATTTTTGGATGGAGTGAAAAGACCCTGGTTGGTAGTAGTGGCGATGGTGACAGGAGTAGTTCTGTAAGTAGTGGAGGTAGTTATGGTAGTAGCATGGTTTAAGACAAAGTGTTCAAAAAACTGTTTAAAATATCAAAAAACACGGGAAATTAACGCGATTACCTTTTATGTTCGCTTGACTTTACTTGAGTTTACTTGAGACCATGGCCGATGCAACTCGGCCGAAACGTCTAGCGACAATAAAAGGTAATCGCGTTAATTTCCCGTGTTTTTTGATATTTTATAATGCAGCGCGAAAGTTTAAAAGTTTATACTGTTTAAAAAAATTTAAATAATGTTTTTTTTAAATTTTTTTTTTCAATTCAGTTTGAAGTGTTTTAAACATTGACCTAGGACTTTTTGGCGGGAACGGGAGAAGTGAGGTTGTCATTTCATTTAGATTTTCTATTTTTTACATTTTTAGGAGTTTTAAAGTACAACAGTGATAGTATATTGTGTTTTAAAGTTCTGTGTAAGTGACAAGAATGGAGATCTAAATAAACATGTGTAGCTGAAGTTTTCGCGCTCTTCCAAGAAGTCCTTTATAACTTCAGTAAAGCCTACTATCACTTTACTGGAGGAGTTTCACTATAAGAAAGAACTAATTTACTTGTGATTCTACATGGATTCTACTTATTCTGTGACTGTATACTAGTTTGTGTTAATGCGTGACATTGGCAAATGCGCTAATCATCTACTGAATTGTTTTCTCGCTTTACTTGACGTTGGCAATGTACTCACGTACGGTGCCATTTAAAAAAAAAAAAATTAAAAACATTGACCTAAAAGACAAGCAATTGCAAAAGAAATCTTTGTCACACGTCAGACATCACAAGTTAATTATCATACTTAAAATAAAGCAAACAAATATGGCACGATATAACTTCAATATGCAATTTAATAATAAACGCGTCTTTAATGAAGTTTTCAAATATTTAGCTCACAACTTAAAGAATCTATTCCCATAGTTGCATGTGATTGACTAATTGAGTTGTAATCAATTGACCACTCTTTAGGTGTCAAATTTTTAGTTCTACATTGCCAGTCTTGTAGGTCGATGGTTGTATTCGACGTTTTAAACAGTGTTTAACGCCTAAGTGTTTTAAGGCGACGCTTTAGAAATTTTATCAGCAGGGATCTTAATTTTTCTAAGTGACTACAAAACGTATGAAAATGATATTTGGTAACCTGATTCTTCATTTTGCCAGTTGCGTTACACGATTGGTTAACTTTTGTAACACAAAAAAAAAATAACAAAGAAACCTCTTTTAAATTAGAGATTTACATTTTTCGGAGGAACGGCACCGATTTATGTTTCTAAATTTTTTGCATAGTTTAATCTAAACATATTCTTCAAAATGTCAGATGGATTTTTTAAATTTAATTGTAGTTTTTAAAATAAACGAAAATAACTTTTTTTTTCGTATTTTCCGTAAGCTAGCGCGCGCACGTTTACATAGAGCAGAAGGTCTATTTTAGATTAAATTATTGTTTATCAATGCGTCGCCTTAAGCACCGTTTAGAACAATCTAAGGCTTAATTTAAACCAAGAATGGTAGCGGCTCACAGAGAAGTTGCGAGCACTTTCAGTATAACATCAGTATATCATCAGCTATGGACGTGTTGGAGTTTGCAATTAATGCGCAAAATGCAAGGATGCATTTGGTATGTCATGCATGCACAAAATGCAAGGAAAGATTTGGATAACTCCAGAAATCACAGCACATGATCATTTGTCCAATCCATTCTACTGAGCTGGCCATGTATGGACGGTATACGAATATATTTGGAATATTTGAATCCTTTGATTTGTGACCAAAAACCGAGAAGTGGGTGGGTACACGTGCTCGTGTATTTGCGTATTTGTCTTGTTCCTGCAAATATAATCTACGATATAAGACATCTTCACATGGTCGTTTTCGAACAAATAAGACAAATACACGAATACGAATAGCCATGTGAAGTGCCACCATTAGGAGATAGACAAATACCATCGCTGACTTTTCTGTAGACCTTTTCAAGATAGATCAAAATAATTCTATCTCGTAAGGTTTAGCCAGCATTAGTAATAAGCCCCCAAAAATATGTTTTTTACGACATCATTACAAATCATTACAATTCTCGGCTTTTCTCTACTATAATATGCATGTGTTATACATATAAACCTTCCGAAAAAAAATCTCTAAATGATAGTGAAAACCGTATCAAAATCGGTTGCGTGGTTTTGAAGAAGTTAGCGGAGAACCAGACACATGAAAACAGCGACTTTGTTTTATACTATTTAGAGATTAGAAAAGATAAGAGATAGAGAAGAGATATACAATCTTAGCAAAATATGTGAAAAATAGTCTTTTCTTTTCCCCGTCAGTCATGCCGGTCTACCTTATTTTGTTATTTACAGTCAGGCAGTACTCGTAAGCAGCGGGGTTATTACCTAAATATTTGCAGACAGCGACAGCCACGCGATCACTGCGCGACCGGTGACTAATTGTATTAAAAAATTGATATCATGTATGACGATTGCGTATTTATTATTCTTTGACCGTAAAATGCACTTTTCGCGGTAGATTTAACGCCACTATACAAATTACATTACACAAATTGTCGTTTTGACAGCAGATATCGCGCGATATTGGCTGTCGCATGCTGTCTGCAAGTTACGTAATAAGCGTGCAGGTCACGCAAGCGAAGAGTCCGCAACAAAAATGTTTCATTTGTTTCAAACAAATACTTATACGTTGTTTAAAAAACAAAGACATTCGGCATACATCGATGTCTTTATGTGATTTTTATGAACATTCGTTTCTAGGGATGACAGCTATAATTAAAACGAAGACTAGATAATGCAGTTCCGCACGCTTATTACGTAACTTGCAGACAGCATGCGACAGCCAAAATCGCGCGATATCTGCTGTCAAAACGAGAATTTTTGTAATGTATTTTGTATAGTGGCGCTAAATCTACCACGAAAAGTGCATTTTACGGTCATGGAATACTAGATACGCAATCATCATACATGATACTAATTTTTTATTACAATTAGTCACAGGTCGCGCAGTGATCGCGTGGCTGTCCCTGTCTGAAAATTTTTAGGTAATAACCCCGCCATTTCGCACGGACGGAATTTTTTTTGAAAATAAAGTACAACCCATGTTACGCGCTGGTAATGTAGCTTTCTATGCGTGAAATAATTTTTGAAATCGGTTGAGTAGTTCTAAGTTTATCCATTACATACAAACAAACAAATATTTTCTCTTTATAATATTAAATATAGACATGTGTTTTGTTAGATCTAAGTTAATGATGTGTCAGTGTGTGCGAACAACAATAATTCGCTGTCAAAAATTGGAAATTTTGACGGCAGGGATCTCTTAATTTCTCTAAGTGATTACAAAACGTATAAAAATGAGTGACATTTGGTAAACTGATTTTTCATTTCAATGATTTAATTTTGCCAGTTGCGTTACAGGATTAGTTAACTTCGGTAACTGAAAAAAAATCTAACTAACGGAACCGATTTATGCTTCGAAATTTTCTGTGTAGACTCCTCTTAATAGATTAATCTACACAGAATCTTCAAAATGTCAGTTGGATTTTTAAAATTAATTATATCTTTTAATATAAACGAAAATAACTGTTCTTTCTTAATTTCCGTAAGCTAGCGCGCGCACGTTTGTATGGTACAGAAGGTCTATTTTATATTAAATTATTGTTTATCACTGCGTCACCTTAAATAAGCATTCGCACATCTAGGCCAAAGTGTGCAAGAGGAATGATGAGGAGTGAGGAGGCGATAGAAGTATTTAAGGACCGGGATACTTAGCGTTCTGTCCTCTCCGACTATCCAGTTAGGGATATAGTGTGAGAATATGTATGAATTGAAATAAGTGCATCAATAGCCTATTTATTACAATAAGATTTTGTTTCAAAACTCACTTGTATTTTCCTGTTTTGTGGGTCAGAGTAGAAATAATATTTAACTCTCTTCACGAATGGTATAGCGTTGTACACTACAGTGGTATGATTAGCCAATATCACTCTATTAGATACGTTTCCTACCACCAAATGGTCACCGTCCACCATACATAACACCGTGAAAATTAAGATCGATATTGTAACACGCTTCATTTTCTAGAATACGTCTGATTCAATGTATATTCGAAAAAATAATGGCAGTAAGGTCGTCGAGTTATCGGCGAGATCTTTTGTCGTAGTGTGTCAATGAGTTGGGTTTTATTAAAGATTTTCCTGTTTTATTTATTGTGAGTCATGTTACGAGGAAATGTTCTGGCGCAAAAACAATCCAACCTTACTTCACATTATATTATTTTAGATTTGCGCAGATCACGTGCTTGGGCATTTTTAAAACGCGATTAATTCATAAAATCATCAATTAATACCGCCGTATCGTTCAATGCAAATCGTTTGATGGTTCAGTCAGTTATTATTTAGTATAACAGATTAAAAAATAAAAATTAAGTGCCATTGTGCGAATTGTATAAAACTCTTGTAACTGTTATTCATAGCGTCATTAAAGCACATTTTTCCCATTAACTGCTTTATTGTTTTATATAAATATTCATTTTGTTTTGAAACAGCTATCGCTGGCGATAAAGGTTAGAGCGTGGTGGCAACACCGTTAGCGGAGTCATAACAACGCTTTTGCGTTATGACCAGTTAGATGACGATTAGGCTAAGCATTTGGTTAATTATTAAAAAGGTATGGATTATGCGGCCAAAAACAAAAGAATCACAAAGACACAAGTAACTAAAGGAGTTTGCAATCAGTTTTGACTGATAATTATGTACATTTTCCCATTAATTATACAACCAAAGCTTGAAAATCGGTTCCACAATGGCATCACTAGTATTGATAATTTCTCCGATTTCCTAATTGTTAAAGAATCTAAAAATAACACGTCACACGTCAATTTACTTTGTTACTATAATTTTACTTTCAGACGTGCTGCTAGTTTTAAAGTGTGCCTTTTATTAACAGTCAGGCAGACCGCGCGCCCATTTCAAGCCTTCAAGCCGCCTGCGTACCTATTTCAAATCCATTAAACATAGTACAGCGGTGACGCCAAGCTGATGACGCGATTGACTTCGCAGAGGGATAAAAGGTGTCACAGACTCAGCTATAATATACAGGTAACATCGATAAGGCTCCGTATGGTGAACTCTAACACTACAAGATATAGAGAAATATGTGCTAAGGAACCATGTCTATTTTACAGATAAGAAAAACTACATTCAAAAATTTAAAAGAGAACTCGACGACTTCGAAAAAACGACGACGATCCTATTCGTCAAAATATTTTTTTCTTGTATGTTCACCGATTACTCCGCCATTTGCGCACCGATTACAAAAATTATATTTTCATTTGAAAGGGTATGATATGTCCAAAATCATCTTGTTCAAGTTTTGTTAAGATTTGACGATGGAGTACTGCTTGAACAAAAGATTTCCGTAACAGTTTATTTATATTGATGATTTTCTTTAATGTCCCATTCCGGAATTGGAAAGAAGTTAGTTTTAGACCTATCTTAGAAATTTATTTAGCACAAAGCCATCCAAAAGGAAAAAATAAATAATTTAAATACTAAAATAAAAGAAAAAAATTTAACAGGCTATCTAAATAAAAGCACTGAAAACTACAAAATGATTAACCTGTACTAATCAAACTCAAGCATAGGAATAACTTCATAAATGCGATACAAATGCCTATAAATAAGACGATTATTAACGTCAGTGCCAAATCAATAATAACCAGTAACACAAAATCTATTAGTTTGATAGTCTTGGCACAGACTTCTATAACTGTCAAATTAAATTAGATACTTATGAAGTACTTATGAAGTACAATACGTGTACTTGAGTTTTGATTAGCAAAGAATAATTATTACGTACTTTTCAATGTTTTCATTTGGAAGTCGGTTTAATTATATTCTTAGGAAATTATTTGTTTTTGAAAAAATTTTAAGTTATTTCATTACGGTAGTGTATAGTGGAAATTGTAAGAAATAAATGTTGGCATGAAAACTGTGTTTACAAATAAAATAAAATGCTGTAATCCGATTCCAGAAGCGATTCCCGGGACCGCCCTTAATGCGTTCCGTAATCGTAAGAGATCACAAACCTTTTCGACTACCAATCTTAGTAGTCTTAAATACGCGCTAAGAACGAGCGCCGACGACCAAGTTTTGGTACGCAAAAGCTCCATGTTATGGAAGAACCCAACAAAGACATTGTGTGTGACAAATATGCAATGCGTGTATAACCAGGGATACCACTAGTGGTGGACACATACACAGTGTGAGAGATATAGTCAAATATGTGTAGTTAAGATTACCGCTAGTTGCGTACACTTGGATTTCTAGATATCTGGAATTGATTGACCCAATAAATGTAACACGCGGGCCTTAGGCCACATTGTAAACTACCACGTGGAACACTAGGCACACTAACCGGCCCTCAGCCGCCTCGCCGGCCGGGTCCGCTAGAGGCCCGGCCCTCACCAGAATAGGAAGCCCGATAAGACGCACGCAGGTGTGGAAAGATCCCCTGGCGACGCCTTGAGCCTGAGGTCCACCCTATATACGAGGTATCCCTCGGCTGGAGGAATCCTCAGGCGGTCGACCATCTGGCATGTGATCTTTAGCGCTCGCTCTAATGCGACCTGTGACGCTATAAAAGCCACTAGGGCTAACAGCAAAGAGGGGTTTTATTTAGTCGGTTCAAGCCCGACACTACTTTGTCGGCGTAGAGCCCGGCTGAGTGTCCGTGGGGATTTCATTTTGCCTCTCAGAAACAAACAAAAAAATTATTCACGGAAAAATTTGGAATTTTATTTCTACGACACGCGGCGCGAATAAAGAAAGTAGCTCAATATCTTCTGCTGGAAGAGAAGAAGTAACGACCGTCACCAACACCCCACATAACGTCCCACGCCCAGGGAGCTGGGTATCTGCATGTACACTTCTCCTGCGTTACCAAAAAAAGGTCTCCATATCTCACTATCTTTTTGTCGTATTGTATTCTAGAAGTGTGCTCATTCTACACTTAATAAATATTTAACTATAAAACATAACCTAACGGTTTGAAGTACAAAACATACTTAACTATATCCACATTGTAATCTGGAAGTGTGCTCACCCTACAGTAAATAACATATCTAACTAATTATTATAACAAACGTTCGTTCTATTTTATGAATAAATATGATTGTAAAATGTTATAATATTCATTCTGAGAATTGTTGCTTCACTGATTGTAATGAGAATGACTCATATTCGAACACTCAGTCGTATTCAAATAGATCCATAACCTCAATACGGAAGAGGATTAAAGAGGGTTCTACCCTTATATAATTCCGTATTTTCATACCGAGGTTGAAAAAAACTCTGTCTATCACAGATGTGTTTCTCAAATATTACATACATACAAAGATATCTTCACGCTGTATCCCTAACGGGGTACTCAGGGACGGCGGTGCGCCAAGCGTCGTAGTCCTTACACATTTCTTTCGCTTCCTCAAATCTCATCATTGTCCTCACACATGTTCGCCTAGTATTGAAATGCTTTTGACATTTCCGTCGGCTAACACTCTGGCTATTTGATCTTCATAAGTCAGCCATGGTCTTCCTTGGCTTCTTTTACCACTTGCTTTCGCTCTGTAGATTTTTTTCATCAGTCTTTCATCGCTCGTTCTTTCCATGTGCCCGAACCATCTAAGCATTCCTTTCTTCATTTTGACAATAACACTGTCGTGCAACTCTGTCATACTGCGTACTCTTCATAGCTTATCCCGTCCGCAAGGTAATATCGGATTGTGTAATATTGTAATAACTTATGTAATGTACTAATGTCAAAAGCATTTTGCATACCCATGCTAAACTGTGTGACAATGATGAGATTTGAGGAGAAGAAAGAAGTATGTAAGGGCTGCGACTGCCCCGTTAGGGACACAGCGTGAGATGTGTATCTATATATGTATAAACGCCGTAATATGCTGCTAAATTAATGATAGTAGTTTTGAAAATAAGTGAAGATGGTAGCGCCACAGTTGCTTAGTAGGCGGAGCTGTAAGCATGCTGCAGTGGTGACCAAAACCGTCTTAGGGCATGCCGGGGCCCTTGGGCACACAAGAATTACCCGCCCTGTTAGAAAGTAGAAAAGTGAATAACAAGAGAAAGCATTTTTTTATGTTCACTGTTTAGAAAATAATTAAGAATCTGATTTGGTGTCTGACCATTTCAATTTGGCAATGTTGGTAGTGGTTCTTAGTACGTATCTACCTAAAATAGAAAAAAATTGAGCTGCTTTTATTAGTGTATGTGAATAAGGCCTTTCCGAGCCTTCAGGGCCCCTGTGAGGTCGGGGGCTGGGGGCGAAGGCCCTTTGTGCCCTTATGGCTAAGACGGTACTGGTGGTCATTCGCTTTTGAGGAGCCATCGAGCGTGGTCGTCTCACTTCCTTGGCAAAGTACCCAACGACATGAATTTGAGTTCTTTCTATTTATTTAATGCCTTAATCATTGATGATAGATAATAATTTACATATTTATAAATTCGAGCAGAGTAACGTACATTTCAACAGGAATTATTGTATTATAAAATCGAAAAAAAAAACCTTAGTGAATAGTAAAAATTATCTCTTGGACAACTGAAAATACTTTGTCTCTTGGACAACCATTAAAGTAGGGTAAAATATCGAAATACAGTTAGTAACTTTAATATGTTTAAGGGATAGATATTGGTTTCATTATAAATACAATATCTACATATACATGAAATGATAATGCCCAAATTCGCTACCACTAGTCCTAGAGTAATTATTCTATTTGAAAGATATATTTTAATTTTTTTAATAAAAGATACGCAGTATGACAGGGTTGCACGACAGTGTTATTGTAAAAATGAAGAAAGGATTGCTTAGATAGTTTGGGCACATAGAAACAATGATTCATGAAAGACTGACGAAGAAACTCTACAGAGCGAAAGTAAAAAAGCGAAGGTAAAAGAAGCCAAGGAAGACCAAGGCTGACTTACGAAGATCAAATCGCCAGTGTTAGCTGACGGAAATGTGAAAGCACTCGCATACTTTGACGAAAACGTGTCAGGAGATTTGAAAAACCGAAAGAAGTATGTAAGGACCGCGATGTTTGGCGCTCCGCTGCTTCCCACCCGTCTGTCCACATCCAACTCACTCCATCCCTCGAAAACGCACTTCCCAGATATACAATTTCGTTCACTTGTTCTAGATTTTCCATTTACCCATATTTCACAATTTGTACATCCTCCCTTTCAAACACCAGAACCTTAGTTTTGTTCACATTCATATTCATCCTTTCACTTCACAGTTTTCTTTCATGCACGTAACTAGTGTCTGCAACTTCACTTCTGAAGGTGCTATAAGCACAACATCCTCAGCGTACAAAAGGCGGTTTACCTCTGTACCATCACATATCATACCACTCTCAATACCTTTCAATGTTTGGAGGCAACTGTCCAAATACAGCACGAATAGCGAGGCATACATCACGCAGCCCTGTCTGACGCCTAAACAGACTTCGAACCAGGGCTACAAGTCACCATCTATCCTTACACAGGCTCTGTGGCTTCGATATAATGACCTCACAGCTTACAGTAAGGGGCCCTCCACCCCATGTTCTGGCAGACTCCACAATTTCTTTCGCACTATTCTATCGAAAGCTTTTTCAAGATCCACGAAAGCACAGAAAACTTCCGATATATGGCCAGAAAGTTCCCCATGATACTGCAGAGCGAGAGAATCTGATCCATACAACCCCTACCATTCCTAAAATCACCTTGTGCCTTCCACAAATATCTTCCAGAAATGCCTTTCATACGTTCAGTCATTACCTTGGTATAGACTTTACTTGCCAACCTGATCAAGCTGATGACCCTACAGCACGCGTAGTCTAAATGGGACCCTATCCCTTTATAGACAGGTACTATGATTGCGGTTCGCCAGAACCTCACTCTTCAGACAGCAATGATTGCACAGTTTATAGAATGTATCCCAAACTCCAAGACCACCATACTTGATCATCTCAGCAGTAATCTCATCGTTTTCCGCAGCCTTTCCACAATTCAGACTTCTTATAGCGTTCACAATCTCTTTTATACTAATAACTTCCTCTAGTTCCCGATCTGAGTGCGGCGATTCCTTAGGATCGCTTTCAGTGTCAGAGACAGAGTCACTACTCTCGATGATCGAGCGATGGAGTGGTTATTTAGAGAACCGTATGGTTCTCTAAATAACCACTCCATCGCTGCAGAACGTCTTTTTTATCTGTTAGCAGATGATGTTCTTTCGACCGCACTTTACTCATTCTGCAAGGTGTCTGACCATTTCAAAACTTACGTATTTCATTTTAAAATAATTTGGAATTTTCCTCAAAGTTGTCTGATATCTTGTTTTCGTCTAACACTCTACACCTTATACGGTTCTCTTTCACTGGTCCCTTTGTTTCTCCTTTCTGCAGCTTATATCTCTCTGTCATCAAGTCCTTCATTTTACAGCTATTTTTGGCAGCAAGGTAGTCTCGCCATGCTTTCTTCTTCTTGTACACAGACTCTTTGACCTCACCATACCACCATCACGTTTTTTACCATTCCCAATCTTACTCGTTCCACGCTTCTTTCGCAGCTTCTATCATACTATCCCTAAATTTCTGCCAACATTCTTCAACATCCTCGCTCATCACTTTCAATCTATCATCAAGCTTACCGGATACTACACTTTGATATTCATTCTTGGCGGTCGCGTCTTGCAGTTTCCAGTTCTTGATGCGACAGACCGCTGCAGGCTTGGACGCTACATCACATCGCCACGCTGCAAACAGACCCCTTATTCTGTTGTTACCACCCAGAAAGTGGTCTGTTCGTCTCCTCAGTGGGCTCTCGTGTCCATAACCTACTTTTTGAGCCGGCTGTCCACCAGAAATAAATCAATCATACTCCTTTCATCCTTTCTTTACCACGTGTACTGATGAATCCTTTTGTGCTTAAATAAGTTATTAGCAACAAAAATATCCTTTGCCATACACACTCCTAACACAATCCTACCAGCATAATTTACTTTCTTATCTCCATACTTGCCTAAGATAGACTCAAATCCTGTTTGAGCTTTTTTTTTACGTGGGGAACGCATCATGCTTACCGCCTCATCTCGGGGGTGATGAAGCGGTTATGCCAGACTCTTACTGACCAAAACCCCACGGTTGCCTTCGACAGTGTCATTGCAGGGCTACGGGAGCGGCACTCAACCGAAAACCCCCTGCACTCTGAGAGGCTTACCCTCCCCCTTCACCCATTGGTAGTTACGACAGAGTGGATCCACGCACCTCGTCGTCAGTGGCGTACATTCCATAGAGACAAATAGACTCTGTCTACCCCAGCAATTTGCTAATTAATTAGTGTAAGAAAAAGAAATAAATCCCAACCGAAAACATTTTCAACATTCCCGCGCTCGCCTTATTTTATCGTTCGCCCGAGAGACAATTCGTATCAAAGGCTGAATTTACACACATGCAAAGATTTTCTAACGTTGTGTTTCGTATAATTACACGCGTGCATCTGTCGTAGTTTTGAATGTTTACTTATACCAAAACACGCACACAAGTTAAAAAAGAGACGCAGTCTCTAGCCAATACCAGCATCGGACAAAAAAGTCATCAATAGTTTTAATTTTATTAGTTAATATGGTATGCGCCTTCATTTCGCTGAAGGCTTATTGGTTAAAATTGCGTGCCGTACTTTTCCTGATATCTTATTGGTTAATATCAGATACAACACTTAATCCACCCGATTTCAAAATGCGTTCATTTTTATTATCTACGAGATTTAGATTTCGCGATGACTAAAAGTTTATACAATTAATTTAAGACATTAAGAAAAGTAACATATAACTTAATTAGAAAATAATAATATTGAAATTGTCTGTGCACGTCACTGTTCATCGTCCTCCTCTTAGTCGCTATAAGGACGACCAGAGCCCCGGCTCCGATCGTCCGGCGAGTACGAAGGTGCCGAAGCGTTCACAGCCGCGCCCCGGCGTCGCCGCCTCCGGCCGGGATCGGCCCTCTGATCCCGCCCATCATATTTAAATCCTGTTCGAGCTGTCCCGACCCATGTCTACACATGATTCATGTTTACACATTATAATCTTTCATTCTCTTCAACCGTCACTAAAACTTCCTTAACATTCTCCCAAAACTGCTCTAGCTCGCCCAAACCGACAGAGGAGACACTCAGCCATACACCACCAGAACAAAATCCTCGTCAACCCTGTCTTGAGACGCACCAAGAGCAGTCTCGGATTTACACAATTATACTCAGTTACATGATTAACCAAACGAGAATACAGTAAGACGCCTACGTCTTGGCATCCCTTTTCTTCTTGTGGTACCCCTGACCACAAAGCGATCCCCCTCCAGGCAAGTCGACAAGTTCATTGCCCTTTCGCTTGGTTTCACTCAAACATAACACATCCAATCTTCTTTTTTCCATAATATCAATCACTTCATTCATCCTCTCTTTAATCCCACCTCTCACATTCCCCGCAGCTATTCTACACTCCTCACTCCACTTCCCGCCGCGAGGTGCACAGCGTGATGGGTGGCAGTCCCCAACGCCGAGCTGCAATCTGCAAACCGGTGTAAGTTGCTTTCGGGGGACATCCTATCTATATTGCTTATATTGTCCCGCATGGTGAACACAGCAGAGATTTGCAGACCTGAAAAGGACTGGCAGGGGTCGCGACGAGCACGCCTCCTCAATCGACCCCCTATATTAATATTTTAAGCTTTTGAACTCAGTGGGTGTTCTATCATTGGGTGTGACCTTATGTGTTTTTATTACCTTAATCTTGCGTTAAATACTTGTAGTACTCTCGTTCCAAGTTCTTGATGGCGCCCTCTGTCGCTAACAGAGCGTTTTGGCGTCGCAAGTTTTCTATTAATTCCGACTGCTTGTCGCAGAACGACTTCAACTTGGCTACTCTGCATTCTAAACGTTGGATTGCGTTTTCGTGCGACGCTGAAAGAGCACGAGATGAATCGCGAAATTCCTGAAAAAAAAATGGATATCCATACTAATACTATACATACATGCATATTTTCACGCTGGATCCCCAACGGGGTAGGCGGAGAGGACGGAGAGCCAAGCGTCGCGGCCCTTACATACTTCTTTCGTTTCGACAGAGCTTTCGACATTTTACTAATACTATACAGACTAAAACTTAAAATAGAATGAATTTATTGAAGTAAATTCAGTTAGAAAGCACTTTTGGATATAAAACCTACCATCGTGCATCGGTACGAAAAAAGTATGCACTGAGAAGAACTAACAAGAAACTCAGTAAAGTATCATTTTCAACATCATTTTACAATGTAAATGTATATGTTACGGATGGCCGCAATAACGAACGCAGTGTAAAAATGCCTAGTGAGTTAGTGAGCGAGATGGACTCAATGAGTGACAGAGACACAAATATTTATATTTATAAATAGTACAGTCGATAGTTGTGCACAGCTCTATTGTGCAAAAGAGATAGATATAAGATATTGTAATCATTAGGACTAGCGCTAGTTGCGCTTACGCAAAATTGTATATATAGAGTTAAGTTAGAAAAATAAACACGTCGAGAATCAAACCCCGAGCGCTATCTATCGCGTTTTTCAACGCCCAAGGCGTCCGCAAACAGTTAGGCGAACTTATCGCCTTCGTTCAGGATCACAGCATAGACGTTCTCCTCCTCCAGGAAACGCTTCTCAAAGCGGGCACGCGCAATCCGCGTCTGCCCGGCTATGATATAGTTAGAAATGACAGGCCCGCCTCATCGTGGGGCGGAACCGCCATTTACTATAAGAGAGGTTTGCACGCGACCCCTCTGGACGCGCCCCCTCTCACTCATATGGAGGTCTCCGTATGTAGGATAGCTATGACCGGCCATCCGTCGGTCACTATCGTCTCCGCTTACCAACACCCCAGTAAGCGACTAGTTCCTAGCGATTTAGAAGCCCTGTTCGGTCTCGGCGTTTCCGTGATCGTAGCAGGTGATTTAAACTGTAAGCACATCAGATGGAACTGTAGTGTTACCACCCCCAATGGTAGGGCCTTAGATAACCTCGTCGACGTCTAAAACTTCGACGTTATCGCCCCTATAACACCTACTAGGTTTCCCCCACAGCATAACCATAGCCCGGCAGTGCTAGACATGGCGCTTCTTAGGAACGTGGCACTCGCTCTGCGCTCCATAGAGGTGCTAGACGAACTCGACTCAGACCACAGATCTGTAGTCTTAAAGTTAGGCCCCGACTCTGATGTGCCGCCGGCGGAGCGGACCGTGGTCGATTGGCGTGAACTAGGCATTACGCTGAATCGCGTCGATCACCCGCGGCTCCGTCCCATCCCGGCAAAAATCCAGTCGGCCGAGGACACCCGCCTAGCCATTGATACGCTCACAGCGCACCTGACGGAGTCCATCCGGGAAGCTTCAAAGCAGGTCCCGGTGAAAACTCGCTGGGATCTCCCGGGGCCCCTGAGGGATCTGTTGAGACGTAAACGTGCGGCCACGCGCGCCTTTGCCATCTTCCCGTCCGAAGAGAATCGCAGTCACATGCGTGCCCTTCGGCGGGAGGTGAAAACTGCCTTTTCCGCTTTTCGGAATAGCGCATGGGATGATCGCATTTCGGAGATCACCCCTTCCCACTTGGCTTACTGGAAAGTAGCCAGGTCACTAAAGACCGATCAGGTGACAGGCACCCCACCGTTAGTTAGGCCTAATGGCCTCACCGTGTTCGAGGATGACGAAAAGGCCGAATGTCTCGCGGACAGCGTGGAGGCCCAGTGTTCCCCCAGCGTTCATCACGTAGACGTCTCACACGTAAACGAGGTGGACGCCGAGGTCGAGTGCAGGGCCCGCATGCCCCCGCGGGATACGCTGCCTCCAGCCACCCTCACCGAAGTTAGGTCCCTCATTAAGGGGCTTCGCCCCAAGAAAGCCCCCGGCCCTGACGGCATCTCCAACAGGGTCATCAAAAATCTACCGGCGATTTTAGTTAATCTCTTGGTGTGCATCTTCAATGCCGCCATGCTAAACTGTATCTTCCCCGATAGCTGGAAGCGTGCCACCGTCATCGGCATCCCAAAGCCCGGTAAGCCCCGCACGTTACCCACCAGCTATCGTCCCATTAGCCTACTCAACGGCTTAGGTAAGCTCTATGAGCGTATTCTTCTTGCCCGCCTGCGGAGCCATATAGACTCCAAAGGCCTTCAGATCCCCGAACAGTTCGGTTTTCGGGCCCGTCACTCCTGCGTTCAGCAGGTACACCGGCTCACCGAACACATCCTTGCCGGCCTTCAGCCGGCCGTAGGGAAACCCACATCTACCGGCGCTCTGTTCTTTGATGTAGCGAAGGCTTTCGACAAAGTCTGGCACAACGGCTTGCTTCACAAGCTGTACCAACTAGAGGTGCTAGACAGTCTCGTGCTCATCCTGCGAGACTACTTGTCGCACAGCTTTCGCTACAGAATCGACGGAGCATTCTCCTCTCCTCGACCTATCCGCGCAGGGGTCCCCCAGGGCTCCGTGCTCGCCCCCACCCTTTACACGTTGTTTATAAACGACGTACCCCGCACCCCCCAAGTAGAATTAGCTCTCTTTGCGGATGACACCGCTCTATACTACAGCAACAGTAGTCTCCTCTTCATTATTCATCGCCTCCAAGCCGCGGCCGCCACCCTCGGGGAGTGGTTTCGCCGCTGGAGGATCGAGGTAAATTCCGAGAAGAGTGCCGCCGTCCTATTCGGGCGTACTATCACAATTCGCTCCCGTCCATATCTATGTTCGGCAGTCCCATCCCTTGGGTCCGCGAGACCAAATACCTGGGTGTCACCATGGACCGCTCCATGTCTTTCGGCCCGCATATCAAGCGGGTGCGTGACCGGGCGGCTTTCGTCCTCGGCAGACTCTACCCACTTCTTTGTTCACGTAGTAAGATGTCCCTTCGTAATAAAGTGACTCTTTACAAAACGTGCATTCGACCCATTTTCACCTACGCAGGCGTAGTATTCGCTCACGCCGCTAGGACACATCTCCGGCGGCTCCAGACCCTTCAGAATAGATTCATGCGCACCGCCACCGGAGCCCCTTGGTTTGTGCGCAACGTAGACCTCCATCGCGATTTAGATTTGCCTACCGTTTCAAAATGCCTCAAGGAGGCGTCAAAGCGTCACTTCGAGGTTGCTTCTCGCCACGCGAACGAGCTTATTGCTAACGCCGCGAACTACTCCCCCTCAGGGAGTTCCCTACCCCACCGTAGACGTCCTAGGGACTTTTTGACGGACCCGGACGACCTAATAACAGCGGCGAACGACGCCCTGTTAAACAGTACATACAACGATGCGACTTCACACCGCCCCCGCCGGAGGGGGCGTCGACGTCTTGCGCGTTAACACTAAGGCCTCTCTGTAGGTTCGCTTCGACGATTACATCACTCACGCACAGATAGGGCCTCACTTGAACGCGGGCTTTCCGCTCGCGCTGAGTTACAAGATAGGCACACACCATTTCGGGCCTTCAGCCGATTGTACGCCGGCCGGTCAAAACCACTCTGGGACCGGCCCTCACCCGTATAGGTTTCTAGACGGCACGCAGGTGCATATTTTCCCGTCGACAACCTGAGCCGAGGTTCCGTCCTCCGTCCCGGGTACCCCCCGGACGGAGGGGCCCTCAGGCTTTGTCGACCTCTCTTGGGGGAGCGCCCTCCGCGCTTCCCCGCTACGCGTTCGGCTCGCTACGACGGCCTGTAGGGTCAAGTGGCGGTGGAGGGTAGTTTTAGCCGGTTCGAGCCCGGCACTACCCGGTCGCGCCCGACGTTCTCTCGTGAGGCGTCGGAGGCGGTTGGGTGCTCGTTCGGAGTTTCTTCCCTTCCGATAAACAATAAAAAAAAAAATAAAAAAAATAAACACGGTTCACGGCATTAACGATCTTTCATTCCGAACACACGACGAGAAGAAGAAACACTCAGCACCTCCCACAGAGAGAAGCGAAGATCTCGACGACCTCCAAGTGACGACCGTCCTCAATAGTATATATAAGTATTCACTTCAATTACCTTTTATCTATATATCTACAGACATATATATATACTAATAAAATTAAAATGTCTGTCTGTAATGTTGAAATATAGCCTTTTTCTTAAGCTTATACGGTTATTCGCAAGTAACCTAAATCCAAACACTTTTTTAAATTTTTGTCTGTCTGTTCCCTTATCTGGGCTAATTTGGACGGTGAAATGTGAAATGAAATGGCTGTACAGATTTTGATGGAACTTTCATTAGCAAACAGAGGATTTTTTTAGAGAATAATCGAGGCTAATAGGCTAGTATTTAGCGTTTCTTTGCTAAAACAAAATTCTTACAGTTTAGCCATGTCCGCGGTTCGGTAACATTTTATAATTATACCAGCGAAAGTATGCGACTCTCTCTGAGAGTTTCATATTTGCACCCTGTGCAGTTGAAACTTTGGGGGTCTGGGGCTCTGATGCCCATCGACTGATTTCTGATATTTGTAAGAGAATGGCCGAGGTTTCGGGAGATCGTCGGGTTGGCAGTTTCTTCCGCCAACCAATCAGTTTGGCTATTCAAAGAGGTAATGCTGCCAGTCTGGTGGGTAACCTAAGCAATGACAGCTTCTTAAGCGGCAACTTTGAGGAAGCCTATTATTTAAGATAATGTTTAGTTTTAAGTTTGTAAATGTTAACGTTAAGATATATATGTACTCGCTTGATGAATTGTATGAAATATATAAAATTCAAAAAATAATTATACCAGCATACTTGAGTTCAGTAATGTATTATTCATTGCGTAGAAACTTCAACGCTTCAACGATACACAATCAACGCTCCAAAAATGTCGGAGCCAAATGTGCACTCAAATGAGTATTTGAGTGCATTCTATTTTAATAGTATTCGAAAACGCTAACAGCGAACATGTCAAAGTGCTCCTTCAAAATTGCAAAAACAACACGTCTAGAACGCTAAAAAAGATAGCGATTCTTATTTTCGGTAAATAAATTAAATAATTTTATTTATGTGTTCATTATTTCATTATAATAATATTGTTACATAGCTCTTTTTTATTAAATTCTTAATAATATTTTTTTTAAATGGTCCAACATAGTATGTCTTATTCTTGTCAAATATTGTCTGACAATATACGTATTATTTTTGTCGCTGTCATATATCAAATCAAAATGACGTTAATAGCAATGTAAATAGATTATGTGAATTATACTTTAAGCACAAGACGTAAGATTGCATTTTAAATATTTTTTTAACAAACTTCGTTTCAATGTCATGCAAGAACCTCTTACCAGCTTTTACAATCTTATGCTTTAACGGTAAGGTCTACTTTAAATTGGCACAATATTACAGATAATACTATACTATATTCGAAACGTATATGTCAATTCGGACAATAATTTGTTTAGATTTTACAGAAGATTGTGCATCCAGTTTTTTATTTGTGATTGAATTGTAGAAATAATGCATTAGGTATATTATATGTTAATGTAATAACAATCACCACTAGTCCTCACCTTTTCGGTTCTCTTGGCGAGTTCAAGCTGTTGATTCAAGTTTTCTATGGACTGCTCCTTTAACGCACACCTCGCTTCGATGCTAACATGCTTGGATCTTAGTGTTTTAAGCTCCGCTGTCAGTTTGTCTGTCTCACTGCGTTGTTCTTTGTACAATCTTTCTTTTTCCTTGGAAGATAATTACAAATTATTGTTATTTTTTAATTATTTCTATTTAATTAATTTATAGATGTATTTACATGTTTCTTAGCTATTAAAAGTATATATACCTAGCATATATATCAACTTTTTCATTACTAAAAAGCTATTGACTTTGTACGCACACTGCTTGATCATAATATATATCCATACATCGCTTTTATTTCTACCCACAATGATATTATCCCCAACAATACACAAAGCAGAAAATCACTCAAAATATATTTGTCTATAAACAATGTGTTTGATCTTACAAGATTAATATTTCAACTTTAATTTATCTCTGAACACTCCGCCAAGGACGCAGCTAGAGCATATACAGGGTGTATATGAAAACGGGACAGTTACTTTAATGGATGAAAGGGCATAACTTTAGTATGTAGTTACAAAAAGAATTATCGAAAAAAACGTATCCGTTTAAGAGTTATGACCGTTTTAATTTTCAAGTGTTATCCCCACCATTTCTCGTAAAATTGGGTTGATCGTGTACAGTTACAGATTTTAAATCTTACGTATTTCTTTATTTTGTAATAATTTCATCCGTTACTGAAATACAGCCTGAAAACCCCCATTGGGGTATACGCATTATTTTCGAAAATGGTTTTCAGGCTGAATTTCAGTAACGGATGAAATTATTACAAAATAAAAAAATACGTAAGATTTAAAATCTGTAACTGTACACGATCAACCCAATTTTACGAGAAATGGTGGGGATAACACTTGAAAATTAAAACGGTCATAACTCTTAAACGGATACGTTTTTTTCGATAATTCTTTTTGTAACTACATACTAAAGTTATGCCCTTTCAACCATTAAAGTAACTGTCCCGTTTTCATATACACCCTGTATATGTACTATGTACAGTGTAATATTATAGGCTACAATATACTTACGTATATACTTAAAGAAGGAAGCCAAGGAAGCTTATGAAGGCTTATGGAGATCAAATAGTCACTTTGGGGGGGCGTCTACTAATTACGTGATGCGTTTGGAGGGGGGAGGGGGTCGAGACGAATCTTAATTAATCTCACGTAGGGGGAGGCGAGTCTCGGCAAATTTCACATAGTTTTTTTTGTAAGAAACTGTAAAATTGCGAGAGAACTGGGTTAAACTAAGTACAACATGTTTCTCCACTAAAATGTGGCTGAATCCTACACAATAATGTTTATTTTGTTGTTCCTATTTAAGTATTAAATTGTTCGATTTCCTCACTGTGATTCTAGACTACGTTTTTAGTAGACTTAAACACTAGCTTAGTCTACTCACGTTGTCAAGTCTTAAATAAAAATAATTAACCAAATTGAGTTTTTAAATAAATCCAACGCAATGAAGAACAGACTAACGTATTTAGACTAAAAAACGCATTTAAAAAAATATCACGTGATATTAGGGGGGGAAAGGGTCCGAGCCAAATCTCACGACATCTAACCGGGGGTTTAGGAGGCAAAAGATGGCCAAATTAATAGAAAATGAAGAAAGGAATGTTTAGATGGTTCGGCCACATGGAAAGAATGAGCGATGAAACACTGACGAAGAAAATCTACACAGCGAAATAGAGTGATAAAAGAAGCCAAGGAAGACCAAGGCTGACTTATGATGATCAAATAGCCATTGTTAGCCGACGGAAATGTCAAAAGCACTCGCATACCAGGCGAAAATGTGTGAGAAAAATTATGAGATTTGATGAGACGGAAGACGTGTGGAAGAACCGCGATGCTAGCCATTCCATCGTCTCTGACTACCCCATTATGTTGAAAAAATGATAACTGACTTAGTTCCTTGTTGGTTCTTCTTTGTCCAGGTTTTCTTTTCGAATCGAACTAAAGTAGATACACCTTGTAATTGGGTTTACTTGAATAAATTGATTTGACTTTGACAAAGAACGGAAACGGGAAACGGTAGTTAATCTAAAGCTTAGCCGAGTACAATACCTCAACATCTTTAAAAGGATTGTACAATATCCAAGTTCTCACTTACGCTAAATCTGCCCTGCAGTGCTTGGAATTTCGCTTTAACATCAGTAACTTCTGCTCTCAAATTGTTCGCTCTATTCATGAGACTCATTCTCTCGCTCTCCAACTCCGCTTGTGACGTCATGTGTTTCTCACATTGAGATGCCTGCAACAAAATACGCAAAAGGTCATATTTTAAGGAAGATCGATATTCATCGATGCTATCGAAAGATCGATATTGTGCGAGAAAGAATTGATTTTTTTAATATTGATATTAGGTCCAGATAAATGCAGTAGAAATGCGATCTCTTAGAAATATGTGCGGTGTCACCCTCGCGAACAAAATAAGCAATGAAGAGATACGCATTATGACAGGGTTGCACGACAGTGTTATTGTAAAAATGAAGAACGGAATGCTAAGATGGTTCGACCACATGGAAAGAATGAGTGATGAAAGACCAAAGAGCAAGTGAGTGGTAAAAGAAGCCAAGGAAGACCAAGGCTGACTTATGAAGATCAAATAGAGTGTTAGCCGACGGAAATGTCAAAAGCACTCGCATACTTAGGCGAAAATGTGTGAGGAGAATGATGAGATTTGAGGAAGAGAAAGAAGTATGCAAGAACCGTGACGCTTGGCGCTCCGTCCTCTGACTACCCTGTTAGGGATATGGCGTGAAGATATGTATGTAGATATTAGGTCCTCTAATGTAGTGAGTGTAAGCGGACGGCGGCTTGTCAGCGAGGTTTGCTCGCAGCTATATATGGACAGCTAGCTAGCAAAGCGCTTCAGAGACCAGTACCGTAACAATAGGATGCTATAGCGGACAAAATGCCACGGGCCCCCGGCCAGGGGGACCTCGACCAGAGAGGGCCGCGAGCACGGGAGGATACTGACATTAATTTATAATTTAATTTAAAATAGTTTAGTTTTAATAATTTAAGTTACCTATTAAAGTTATTTTATCTATAGAACAGTCAATTCCATAAATTCCATAAAAATTCCATAATGCCCAAAAAAACTGTGATGATGTCATTAAGGCGACGCATTGATAAATAATAATTTAATCTAAAATACGAGGGCTGCTATTTATGTATCCGGAATAACAAAGTGAAACAAACATATAGCATTTATTATAGTTTTATTACTTTTCAAAATATTCACCATGATGATTGATGCACTTTTGCATGCGTTGGAACCAATTTTCGTAGCACTTTTTCCATTCGGATTGAGGTATCTCCAAAACGTGCATTTTGAACGCATCAACAACCTCTTCACGGCTCGAAAAACGCTGACCACGTAATTTATTCTTCACGGTTGGGAATAAATAGAAGTCGTTGGGGGCCAAGTCGGGGCTGTACGGCGGATGACCCGTTAAATCGATCTTTTCATCTTCCAAATACCGAGTTGTTTCGGCCGGTGTGTGGCAGCTCTAGCATTGTCATGATGAAGAAGGATTCTGCGTTGTCGGTTGTTCTTTCTTATTTCTTCAGACTTCTGGCAAACAAATGGTCGTGTACCATTCAGAATTAACTGTTTTACGATCCTCTAGTGGCACTGTAGCTACATGTCCATTTATACCAAAAAAACAAGCGACCATTTGCTTCAAAGTGCTTTTTGAACGAATGACTTTTGTTGGGTTCGGCTCATCTTGGAACACCTAAACCGTTGATTGTTGTTTAGTTTCAGGATCATACGCATATATCCAAGATTCATCACTTGTGTAGATATTATAGACAGCTTTTGACGCACCCTGATTGTACTTTTGTAACATTTTTTCACACCAATCGACACGAGTCCGTTTTTGGTCAATTCTCAAGTTGTGCAGAATCCAACGTGAACAAATTTTTTTTACAGCTAAATGTTCGTGTAATAATAAAAAGTATTACTCACGAGACGCCTCTATCTCGCGATATGTAACACGACGATCTTGCATTTTTAGTTCCCGCACAGCATCAATATTTTGAGGTACAACAACCGATTTAGGACGACCTTCTTTAACTTCGTGCGTGAGCACAGACCACCCACGATTAAATTCACTAAACCAGTGATACACAGTAGTTTTCGATGGTGCTTCGTCCCCAAAAGTCGAAGTGAGTTGATCGATGCATTGTTTTTGAGTTAGGCCTCGCCAAAAATCGTAATAAATCATAGCACGAAAAGTTTCACGACTTAAATCCATGGTGATAAAGACTCGCAGTTTTCAAAATGACGCCACAAAGGATAAACAAATGACAGCGACATGAAACAAATTGTATTCTTAAGCCAAAGAGTTCCATTTTTAAATGTTATAATTACTTTTTTAATATTGTTCTGTAACTGGCCAGTTCCGAATACATAAATAGCAGCCCTCGTAGACCTACTCTATCCAACGTGCAAGCGCTAGCTTACGAAAAATACTTAAAAACGGTCATTTTCGTTTATTTTAAAAACTATAATTAATTTTAAAAGATCCAACTGTCATTTTGAAGAATATGTTTAGATTAAACTATACAAAAAATTTAGAAACATAAATCGGTCCCGTCACCCCGAAAAATGTAAATCTCTGTTTCAAAAGAGGTATCTTTGATACTTTTTTTGTGTAACAAAAGTTAAACAATCGTGTATCGCAACTGGCAAAATGAAGTCAATGAAATTAAGAATCAGGTTACCAAATATCACTTTCATACGTTTGTCACTTAGAAAAATTGACATCCCTGCCGTCAAAATTTCAGAACAGTTAAAACAGTTAGAAAAAGCCGGAAAAAATCAATTTTTAATAATTATATTATACCTAGGCGAAGGGAGGCACAACAAGAGGTCTTGACGTTTGCCAACGCATTTACAGTCTCAAATGCTTTCTTGTTTTGTCATTGTAAATGTCTGTAGGCCTCAGTCCATGTGTCATTGGGTGATATGTTTGCTTGTTTGGCTTTCCCGTGGATATAAAAAATGAAATAAATCATACCTTTTTATTGATGACACTTTGTAGCTTATCTATCTGTTCTTGTTGTAATTTCACTTTGGATGATAAAAATTTACAGACATTTTCCACTGTTATACTGTCTGCAAATAAAATATAAAAATGTTTTGTTACACAGAATTGGCAAAATACTAAATATTATAGTATATTCATATAATATAATCAGAGATGTGATTTATTTGAAATCCATCTATTTAAAATGCAAATGCAAAATACCTATTTTGCATTTGAAATACTTTTTTCAGTGCATTTTATATTTTATTTTAAATAATCTACATAAATATTTAGTATTTATAAAATGCAAAACTGGTTTG
Organism: Zeuzera pyrina; assembly: GCA_907165235.1. Classification (NCBI taxonomy): domain Eukaryota; kingdom Metazoa; phylum Arthropoda; class Insecta; order Lepidoptera; family Cossidae; genus Zeuzera; species Zeuzera pyrina. The sequence goes on along the minus strand of OU015645.1, from coordinate 10,828,654 downwards.
CTAATTTTTTTAATTCATATTTCGTATTTTCCATTCCTAAATACATAATTATTTTATTTAAGAACGCACGCATCCTAAATGTTGCCAACAATAATGCCAACATTGCAAGTCAAACTGTTTCTGTGTCAGTGCCAATAATGCCAATATTACAATAGACCTGGAATTACTTCCAGGTCTATTTTCGTTTGGTGGAATGATTGAGGCCACATAGATGGATCATGAAAGAGGAACTCTTCGAACAAAACTAGTGTTAAAATCAGTGAAATAAGTATTTTATTTGAAGAAAGTATTTTGAAAATACCTATTTCGTATTTAAATAATTTTATCCAAAATCATTTTGTATTTGTATTTGAAATAAATAACTAAGCATTTGCATTTTGTATTTAAATACTTTTAATAAACTATTTTGCACATCTCTGACTACAATATTTAGCATATTATATTAGTTAATATTTGTGAAATATGATAAGCTGTAGTTTAAATTAGTAATTCGCTTGCGATCGCTAATCGTAGCAATTTGGGATGAAGTAAAAGTTAAATAAAAAATGGGTCCAAAATATCTTTTATTTTTTTTTTATTTCTTATCTATGGTTTTGCATTGTCAATGTTTCTTTCTAATATAAAATACTAAATATTATAGTATATTTACATACTATAATATTTTGTAATATATTTACTGTCAATGTAGCTTTCAGCTCTGTATGTGTAAAGATGATGGAATAAATCAGCCATGACAAATAGATGGACGGAAAAACAAATGGGCGGACAGACCGACAAATTGACAAGCACTGACCGACGAGAAAGTTTTAGCTAGGGAATTCTATAAATATGTCTGTCCGTAAATAAAGTTGTAAAGTCTTGTCATGTGGCATTAGTTACATTACTTAGGTATATGTATACCTACTGTAGGTTGAGTTCCACTGGGGGGATTCTTACTATGGTATGTATGTGTACTATGGTACATATGTGGTACTATGGTATGTAGGTATGCTATTGTATTACACACAGTGTCTACTTTTCTTTCTTTCTTTATAAAATGTCTCTCTCGCGAGTCCGCTGGAAGAAATTTCTTATAGAAATAAGCGGTACCTTATGCTCTTCTTTCTGTATGTATATCTCTTTGTATATGTCGTTGTGTGCAATAAATTGTTAAACAAAATATGGTATAACTTTGCACAGGGACACTTTCGCATAATAAATGCACACACGTCCCTCCATTATTGTTTTTTACTAACAGACTAAGGGGAGGGAGAGGGTGAGGGGGGCATTTAACAATTTACTAAACAATGTGTAAAATAAAAAAAAATACCTTTTAAAAAAGACTGCGGCAACACTTTATCTTGAACATTAACAGACACAAAGGCATATAAAAATTCTAAATCATTGCTAACTCTCTCATTCTTGGATGCCAAACAACAATTGCATATTACTGGCGCTTTCCCTGAACCATTTGCAATTGTTTTATTCGTATTGCAACTCTGCCCATCCCCTATTACATTTGTATGACCAATTTCATCCTTCGTAATATCATTGTTTACTTTTCTGCGTATATTTTTTTTGGTTGGTGTACTGTCTGGTGTTTTTCTATCACAGCAATGTTTCTTTGTGTGCGTTGAACGAACTCCTGAAAGATTTTGCGATAACTCTGTGAAGATATCTTGCTTTTGCTGTGAAATAAAAATATTTTTTTATAATACGAAGATATACATTTATAGATATCTCTTAAATTGAATCTTAAAACTAAGTATTCAATGTAATATAAAGTACGCTGTGTGACATTAAAAAAAAAGAGCAGACAACCTAGATCAGAGATTCCTAAAGTGGTTTTGCGGAACTCAAGGGTTCCGTATATAAGAAACTAAGGTTCCGCGAATGTTACATTGGTCATTAAATCGTTGGAATTTTTTGGTAATCCGTCATTTGTGGCGACATTATTTTTTGTGCGGAACTTGGTCTAAGCGTACAAATTGACAAACAATGAACCATTTTTATTCTATAGGATGTCCTATCAATGAAATGCTGGATTATAGACCTGTTAATAGGTTATATAGGAAGCAGTGAAATAATTTCATTCATTTCATTAATATTTATTCCAAATATCTATCTTCTATATAAATAAAAATGAATCGTCGAAATGTATGTACGCGCATAACTTCCAAACGACTGCACCAAATTAGATAATTCTATTTTTATGTTCGTTATTGTCAGGACAAGGTTTGTATAAAAAAAAATTAAAAAAAAAGAAACATTTTAAAATCTATAATATGAGAAGTGAGTGAGTGAATGAGACAGAAGACTGTGAGAGTTCTTCAATATATTGACAGAACATTTAAAAAAATATTGAAAAAAAAAATTTTAAATCTCATAATATGAAAAGTGAGTGAGTGAATGAGACAGAAGACTGTGAGAGAATATATTGACAAAACATTGACAGATTAGTGGAATGAGAAGGGGAAGGTTTGTGTATATGTGATATGTGCCGTCATTATAAATCGAATATGGCGGATGTTCCACAATAGGAAATTACTTTTTTAACACCAACAATATTGGTATTAAATGACATGTATTACGCGGGGGAAGGTTTGTGTATATGTGACGTCATCGTACATCCAATATAGCGGATGTTCCACAATACGTACAGTTGTGCTCATTCCAAGAATACCACTAATGCCAACTGACTTTCCTTTTGAATTTAAACGTCTCCAGTTTCCAGTGCGCCTTGCATTCGCAATGAAAATTAATAAATCCCAAGGCCAATCGTTAGAAGTGTGTGGAATAAATCTTGAATTGCCGTGTTTTTCGCATGGGCAGTTGTACGTTGCGTGCTCAAGAGTCGGGAAACCATCGGCACTATTTGTTTTCTCTCCAGAAGGAAAAACGAAAAATATTGTACATTACAAAGCATTACAATAGATATGTTGTAAATATTTAAATACTATACTTTATTGTTTGACGCAATATAAACGATATGAATTTACCGGAAGTGTTACATTTCTTTAATCCACGACTGTACACCACCTATGTGATGCTGAGGCGGGTATAAACAGTAGATACTCTGAAATTCAGAAATTTTGAAAATATTTACGGAAAGAAGGCGGTACGAAGTTCGCCGGGTCAGCTAGTTTGTAATAAATGAGTTTTACTCTCATTTGAAATTGCGGTAGGTATATTTTATTATTATAGTTTGTTATAGGGTTCCATAAATTAAATGGAATATATTGAGTGTTCCATGGGATATATTGAGGGCTTAAAAGTTTAGGAACCACTGACCTAGATAATGGGGTATCTGGTGGAAAGAAGACTGAGGCAGAAGCGCACTAGCAGTCTTGGCCGATCTAAGCCGTGTAGAATCAGCCGCCCCCTTCTCGGCTACATCATTTACTGAGACATAAGATATGTTCTTATCAGTGTATTTTTCGCCACGATTAGCCGCCCGTAATATCTAGCCGACCTGGACCTGGGCCTAGACGGCCTTAAGGGAAATCTGCCTCTGGCCTGAGGCTCATAGAGGCTATGAAAACACTTTAGATTGCAAATATATTAGCACCGCCGAGGACTAACATGTCGAATTTCTTGTGCCAGTTTTACTGCCTGTCATACTTTCCAATTTTAGTGTTTTGCAGTTTAGTGACAGGGAAGTAAAGTAAGATTCAGACGGACCATGCACCAAGTCTTAACATCCTCAATAAGTATAATCAATACATCATCTGATAATGAATCTTTATAATTTTTTGTTATCCTCTGCCAAAGGTACCAAAAATCGACACGTGTTTCGTCTCTTAACGAAGAATCTTCAGAGCAGCTAGGCAAGTGGCAAACGCTTCGTACACTCGAAACGCTTTCTTTACTTTGCGTTTGACTTAATCGAAAGTTAATGATGAAAACATAGGCTATTCTCTTTAACTATAATAATCAATGATGTTATAATACAAAAGAAGATAGGTTACATGCACTAGAAAAGTGGCACCCCAAAACTTTGCTAATTAGCCAACCCGGACTTGGTCAAAGAATATGAAAAGTAATGTTACAGAACCAACAATGTCATGCAATGCCTATTGCGCATTCAAAATTCTAAAATCCTTTAATAATCCAAACGTTTTTTATAATATACACGATTATGTGATGACGCAGCCATCCAGTTTTAATCATCGACCGTTTACATTTATTAAAAGCAATATATATATTATTCATCATTTTCAAATTTATAATTAAAAAATGTTGGTGATCTTTTTAAATTAATATGTTCTCATGTACATGATTCAACAAAAACGAAATTTGAAAAAAAGCAAACATCATTTTTTACTTTTTAAATGTCTGTTCTGTGGTATTAATTACTAATATTCTATGAATTAGTCACGGATTCGCTTAAAATGTAGCAATAAATTGAAATTGACCAATCACAATGATTTGAAATATTAATAAATTAAAAAAAAATTGTGTACATCACTATTTTTCTTAAATTTATTAATATTTTTATGAACATACATTAAATTTTCAAATATGTTCGTGAAGTAAAAACAATATAAATGTAGTGTTCGCGGCGTAAATCCCTATAAAGCCCTCCCTATCCCTGTAAAGCCCTCTATGCAGAGGATGCATGGAGGTAGAAGAAATGCCACAGCACGTGCTTATGGAATGCAAGAGCGTGGCAGATCAACGGGCAAAACTTCTCCAATCTCCTGCATCGCTCCCAGAAGCCTTTGGCAGTCTGGAAAGACTGCTAGCTTTCTGGGATGACCTGGGTTGGTTGGAGTAGGAAGACAACAGGACACAGGCACAATGGCCCAATCAAGAGGCTAAGTGCGGAAACAGCCCGGCTAAACTAACTAACTATAGACTGTCATAATTTTAAAATCCTTAAACTTATCTCTTAGAGAGTCTTTTGGACCCATATTGTATATCACATGAATGGCTCTCTTCTGCAGAACAAAAATAGTGTCAATGTCAGCAACAGCACTTTCACAGCGTTATGTCATATGGGATTCTATTATGGGGTAACATAATAGAATCCCATATGACATAATGCTGTGAAAGTAACTAAAGTAGACCAATTTAGCTGTATCTACGTCAGTCAACTGTATAATGTTTCTAAGTTATAAGAACTCATTACATCAAATGGGTTTCTGCCAAGTAACACGATATTGTATAGACTCAGGTGTTATTTCCATCAGCTAACAATCTGACTATTAGATCTTCATAAGTTAGTCTTGGTCTTCCTTGGCTTCTGCTACCACTCACTATCGCTCTGTAGATTTTCTTCGTCAGTCTTTCATCACTAATTCTTTCTATGCCTGAACCATCTAAGCATTCCTTTCTTCGTAATTACAATAACGCTGCATGCAATCCTGTCATACTGCATATCTCTTCATAGCTTATTTTGCCCACAAGGGTTACACCGCACTTATTTCTAAGAGATAGCCTTTGTACTGCATTTATCTTACTTTCACCTGATTTTGGGTATATCCAGGCCTCACCTGTACAATAAAGTTGGCACTAAGACCATATTGTGGATAGCTACTTCGGCTGAGTTAAATATATTCAGGTAAGTAAGTAAGATTTCAATTTCCATTTTATTTCTTCTCAAGAAATTAAGAACTACCTTTGGCATAGCACTCCATTGTGTTTTTATAGCCAGTTATTCCAAATCGTTTTCTAACAAATTCTGTCATTGAGATATCTTTAATTCGAGCAATTCCATAATTTTTCAAAAAAGCAGAGAGACTACAGTCTTTTTAAGAATAATTCAAATTTAATTTAAATGAACAATATAAAACTGATTCTCATGTTACACAGCCTGCATCCAGTGTAGAATTACACAATTAATTAAAAAACTAAATGAATACATACATACATATCTTCACACTGTATCCCTAACGGGGTAGCTAAATTAAGTAACTAAAATTAATTTGAAACATTGCCCATAATTTAAATTTTTAGTAATACTATATCTAGAACAGACTGAACAAAGTACTCATTGGAGTCATAATATACGAATTACAATTTTGAACTACATAGAGACAAATTAAGTAGGTAAATACATAGACTTTATAAATAAACATTAACTAGTATGTAGTTAGTAACTAATGTAACTTTGCGTAATCACTTTTCACTTCATATTGTGGTTGCGACAGATATTATAATAATTATACCTACTTCTTTAATTATGGAATTTTATCAGTCATCAGCAATGTTTAATACGCAATAAATGTAATACTATTAAGATTGTAAGGGTGACCGCGGCGTGCCCGGTAATTCCTCTAAAAACACGTACCTATGTAAAGATTATTATATTAAACATTCTAAATACTAACCATTACTTGTTCTATTTCCTTCATTAAACTTTCCGTCCGTTTTTCCAACTGTTTATTAAGTTTCTTAAATTCATTTTCACGAGCTAATAAATGTAGCGAATCCATATTTTGATTGAAATAAAAATGACATTTCAATTTTCAAGTTGCATTTCACGCTTCGCGATAGTGCCAATACTATAAATGTTAGATTACTTGTAGTTTCAAAATTACTACACCTACCTCAAATATTTTTAATTTAGTAGTATAATATCACATCAACAAAACCGTTACCACGGTTACGGCTGCTAATCAAATGTATGTTGTTTTCCTATCAATTGAGCATCTTATATAAATTATTTATTAATACATAGGCAAGATTATCAAACTAAAATAATTTGAAAATAAGTAATACAATTTAGTTTGAATTTAAAAGTTTTTTTAAAATAAATAGAGCCTTTTTTTTACTGTTGTTACTAGGAATGTGCTGCCATCTTTTAATATTTGAAAGAGTAATTTTGTATTGATGAGATTACGTCAAAAACAGCTGTGCGCTGACTTGAAGCTGACCAATGGGAAATCATTCAATACACAATTGTTGACGTTTACTTTGTTTCCATATGATCAAATTTTGACGAAATCCTACCATAATTCATTACATAAATAATAGAACTACTTTTATGAACATACAAATACTGTAATTTTTTAGTTTTGTTGTAAAATTTAACAATAATCTGAGAAAATATCATCAAGGTCGTGCACCATTACGTGTGAAAGAAACAGCATATTAATCGATTTACCAATGAGAACTCGCTTTGCCCAGCTGACATTTTAGTTTGGGACTGGAGCGATCATTGTTTGGTCGCTTACTCGTTGTCGTCGATAAAATAAAAATTGTGCTTTTCTTGAGTATTTGGACTGCGTAACGCGTCCGGACAAGTTTAAACAGTGTAATAATGTATTTGAAGAGAAAAAGAAACTATTATCGGAGTGTTATATTATAGCGTAGGTGTTTTTTGTTGGAGTTGGACGAATAGTTTGCAGCAAAAGGTAAGTGCTTACGTCTTTGTGTTATGGTGACCATATGCTAAGATTTCATCATCATTATCTCATAAATAATGAAATAATCTTTTCTTTACATTATCTTGCAATTTAGTTATATGGGAAACGCTCCACGTTTTAGAAAGTTATTGCTTAATGTCGGGATTGGCCGTAATTAGTATAATACGGCTGACTTGTGGTGAAATCTCGAGTTATACTGTATAATGTATAACTGATACATTATAGCAAACAACTGCATTTGAATTTGATTGCATACCTAAGTGAATAAATTATTCACATAATGATACTGTTATTCGCTTTTTATTGCGCTAATTTAAATGGCTAATGGGTTTACCGATAAGGTGGAAACACAAGGTAGCTTTTTAATGTTTAATGTAATAAATATGAAAATCAGCTGTTGGCTGCCAAATCGTTTCCTTTGCCTTTCAACTTTTTAAAGCGAATGGACCGAAGACCATAATTTCTTTTTTTTATAACGGGCCAAGCAGGTATTCCTTTCAGACCTGTTTCTCTAGTGTTGGGCGTATCTTATCGACAAATACCGGTTGGAAATCTAGGTTTAATTTTAAGTGAGGTTAACCGTTACAGATGACCTTTGGCAGAGTGTGATTCCTTGGCTGTTCTAATTATTTGGCGATTGGTACTGCCAGTAAGATATCAACGCGATTAATCACATAGATAAGATTTTATGGCAAATATCTTGAAAATTGCTATTTTTATTATTATTAGTGTTTAGAAGTGTTTATTGTTTAGCGTTGTTTTATTATGCTTTCTGTATGTATATATAACTTTTCCTACCTATATATATGTATATATATCTAATTTTGAAATAAAAATGAGTAATATAGCGATGAGTGATTTATCTACAATGTAGCGATCTTAGAAGCTCATAACTAATTGTCACTGTTTTTGTTCATTTGTTAGACCCCATTCCTTGTTTTTTTTTTTTGGTAAAACGGCTTGCAATTTTTTTTAGTTTCGACGTATCCATGAGCATTGTTAACTTGTCAAGATATTGGTTTTTATTTTATTAAGCACACAACGTCTGCGTTATGGGACTTAGGAGAAAAGATGGAGCCATATCGTGATTCGTGACGAGATTCCAAATAATCATTAAGAGAATAATCGAACGATTATTCTCTGCCTACCGCCGCACTAACCGATGTAGTGCCTCGGGGTTACCGTAGGGAACCGAAGAACAAAGAGAGCTGGGATCTTAGGCTGCGTCTGTGTTATTATTTTAAAACAAAGATAGTTTGCAATATATATATACGTGTAGTAGGCATCTCTGTTATAGATGTATAATATTGCAGCCTTTAGGTATATTCTCAATATCTAATATTTTTCAGTATTTTATGGATTCTATCACGATTTTATTCAAATATCTGCGAAAAATATTGTCAATGACATAGGTCGGACAATAGAGTGCGGGTCGCTACTATGGGGTTCACAAACAGAGCGTGCAAGATTTAAGAGACGGAGAGATCGAAAGTTAAGAGCGGTTTTATATTGTTTTGCCTCCAACCTTTGTTTCTAGGTTCGATATATTATTATCGTATGATGAGAATGGTGAGATTTGGGGAAGCGAGAGAACTATGTACGGACCGCGAAGCTTGGCGCTCCGTCCTCTTTAACTACCCCGTTGGAGATACAGCGTGATGATATGTATGTATACATTATCGTATGAAAGTGATCCAACGAACGTTGTTAAATCACAATTTTGGTACTTACATTTGGTTTACATATAATTAGTACATACATTATAATACATATTGTACCTATTCCCAGAACGTAACTGACTCAATGGAAGATTTGGAATTTTGAGTAGTGATAATGAATCCACGTAACATAATTGAATATTTTAAAAAGTCAAGTACATAAGACTGGCCCGTTGGCGCAGTGGCATATGCATCTGCATTCCAAGCTTAGGGTCCCGGGTTCGATCTCCGGTCAGCTCAATTTAGGAAACGATCTTTTCTAAATTGACTTGGAGTCTAGGTGTTACTGGGAACTCCCCCAGATTTCGTTGTGTGGTACCCATAGTACAAGCTTTTACTGCTTAGTTTGGGGCCACACAATCTGTGTAATTGTCTGGAGTATTATAAATATTAAATATCTTCAAATTTTATCTCCGATGGAGTGGATGTTCTTGATGTTATTTTTAATAGTGTTTTTTAAAGTGTTTATTGCAACCCCCTGCGGGGTCGACGCCATATTTCATGGGGTCGCGAGCTCTTCAGTATTATATTTAGTATTACAAACATTTTTTTAAGAGTTACACGATAAAATAATTCGTTAAAGATTAAAAACATTGTAGCTACGTAATTTAATTTTTAAAATACTTAAAACTATTTATTTCAATAAAACAATGTTAGTTTTGCTCTTTTATATTCCTTCGAAACGTGGCTCCGGGCGTGTTGGAATCTGAATCGGAAGTTTAAAAACAGTGCTTTAAGTTATTGCCTTGATATCTATCCTTTTTCTAAGACAAAGTATCGATTTTGACTTTTTCTGTTTACTAATTCTTTCACATTATTTGGTCTCATTTTTTACTGAAACAGAGCAGATAAACAAGTGGCACATTTGACGCTTCGTACAATCGTATCGAAACGCTTGTTGGCGTTATTGATTGTTAAAAGTGATACTTGGCGATGTTTTATACGACGATTTAAACACTACGTTTCATTTAATATATAAGAAAGTTTGCCTACCATTTTAAAATTCGTTATGCTAAATTACGTGGTATTCGTCATTCTATTCTACTAGCGTTTACGACAATTGAGCCACTTGTCTAGGCCCCCAGTTAAATCAGGCAACACTTCTATGTTGTTTTGATATAACTGAATAAGTTAGCGGCATGATTTCTGATTGGTGGCTCCTGTTAACAATAGCGAGATGAATTATTCGATGTGTGCTAGTTCCAACCGAAACATTTGTGTCAACAGCGCTGTTCTGAATTATTTGTAACAGTTAATTTTCGGTCGCCTTCGCAAACTGTCAGTTTAAGATATAAGTACTATTAGATTTTAATGTAGTCTAAAATAATATACATACATAACTACCATCCATTTTTTATTCGGAGTAGATCGGACATTCAGAACAAATTTAAAAATTGAGTCCACATATAACAATAAGTATTTGACTATTTGGGTAATGATAATGTGATAATGAGTGATGAAAGACTGACGAAGAAAATCTACAGAGCGAAAGTGAGTGGTAAAAGAAGCCAAGGACGACCAAGGCTGACTTATGAAGATCAAATAGCCAGTGTTAGCAGACGAAAATGTCAAAAGCACTCGCATATCTAGGCGAAAATGTGTGAGGAGAATGATGGGATTTGAGGAAGCGAAAGAGGTGTGTAAGGACTGCGACTCCTGGCGCTCCGTCCTCTCTGAGTACCCCGTTAGGGATACAGCGTGAAGATATGTTATGTTATATTTTATAATGTAATATCGCCTACACAGAGTTCTTTTAATGAGCTTCTATACTTTAGCGGACTTTTATCACCTGTACGGGAAGGTAAGCAGCTGGCACATTTGTTTTTACCCAACTACGACGCAACAAAAAGGAGTTATGATTCTAGTAGTGTATGTAGTGTGTATGCATGTATGTACTTAATATGTATGAACTAGTTGTTGACTGCGACTTAGTCCGCGTGAATTAAAAAAAATGAACCGTCGCGGGACGCCTGGCGGATGTGAAACTGTTTTGTATAGAAATATGCACGAAAGGATGTTTTATTAAAGGAAATAAATATGGCTAAGCAAAAGTTATGGCATAATCGAAACCAAAATATCCAAACTTTTTTTAAAGAAAAAATTATTCTTTATTTAATAAAACCACAGTACAAGTAAGCATACAGTATTCTGTCTTCATACAAACGCTCCCAAACGACGCGCTCGAAATCTCGACATTTCTCGCCATACAACAGTCGCGAGTGCGCCGCGGTTGTCGTCGCACGGTATGAGACACTCCCGCGGATTTAGTGACTAAATATTATGTCAATCAAGTTTACGAGCATAATGTTCAGTGTATCGATATTTGAATACATCTATGTCGAAACCGGAATTATTTCTCTGTTGTTAATAATAATTCCTAATTTGTAGGAAATATATTATCATAATGATCTAGTTAATTTATTGCTGATTTTTAATTATACTGCACACAAAATGCATTTTTTTTGTTGTCCATTTCCACCATACTAACTCACAAAGTTTTGAAACTAGATATAAAATACTAGTAAAATTATATAAATAAAAACGTATAAATTTGCAATAATATAAAATGAATATCTTTTCATGACAATTTAATATAGTACCTATTATCAAATAAGTAACCCAAGAAAAACATTCAGTCCAAGTCGGTAGCCCTATTGCGTGTTTACGTACAGAGCGACCGTAGGTAATTATCTCTAGGACACTGCCGAGATAGAATACTGTATGCTTACTTGTACTGTGATAAAACACAGGCAACGTGTTCCAAAGTGAATAACAACAGTGCATACTTTATAGGTATACGTGCTCAGTGCAAGTGCGTAGCGACGCGTCGCCACGCCAACAGCCAGTCTGACCCGCCGCATAAGATGTTTTTCATCAAAAAGTAGCCAATGCCTATCCACAGAGCTTAATTTGTCATATTACCATTCTATATTTCATCAAAATCGGTCCAGCGGTTTAGCCGTGAGTAACGGCGTAACAGACAGAGGCACTTTCGCATTTATAATATTAGATCTGTTACATACGACTTGACTGGAGGTCGAAGATGCCGTAAATTACTCTACTGTTCTATTTATTAACCGACTTCAAAAAAGGAGGTTTTCAATTCGACTGTGTTTTTTTTGTATGTTTGTTACGCGATTACTCCGCCAATTGTGAATTGATTTCGATGATTCTTTCTTTGTTTAGTAGGTCATACTTCAGAGGTGGTCCCATTTAAATTTCACCGGTGTTGGAGTTTCGACTTTGAAGATACACCAAATAACGCGACCTGTTTATAACCTTTATTTATATTGATGATTCTCTTGTATATCGTTGCGCTCCAGAATTAGAAAAAAGTTTATTGCAGACCTGCCCCAGATATTTATCTACGCCAAGATCACTCAATAGGGAGAAATAAAATAAAAAAAATTAAACCGCCTTCAAAAAGAAAACACTGAAAAGTACAAAATAACTATCCTTTACTAATCAAAACTCAAGTACAATAAAAATAACTTTATAAGTACGATACACATACTTATATAATTAAATTTGACAGTTACTGAAGTCGGTGCCAAGTGTATCAAACTAATAAACTTTTGTTCCGCATTGATTTGACATTTCTTAAAAATTTTTTAAAGGCGGCATTCAGAAAAAAATAAAAGTTAAACTCATATACATTATTTTTCAAAACACAAACAAGATCAAAATGACAAATATACGTCAGAATTATAATAAAACTTATCGGTTTACTCATACAATCGTTCGGTTTTCCATTTTAATGAAAAATACATTATTGTGTCTGTTTATACGGGTGTATATGAAAACGGGACAGTTACTTTAATGGATGAAAGGGCATAACTTTAGTATGTAGTTACAAAAAGAATTATCGAAAAAAACGTATCCGTTTAAGAGTTATGACCGTTTTAATTTTCAAGTGTTATCCCCACCATTTCTCGTAAAATTGGGTTGATCGTGTACAGTTACAGATTTTAAATCTTACGTATTTCTTTATTTTGTAATAATTTCATCCGTTACTGAAATACAGCCTGAAAACCATTTACGAAAATAATGCGCATACCCAATGGGGGTTTTCAGGCTGTATTTCAGTAATGGATGAAATTATTACAAAATAAAGAAATGCGTAAGATTTAAAATCTGTAACTGTACACGATCAACCCAATTTTACGAGAAATGGTGGGGATAACACTTGAAAATTAAAACGGTCATAACTCTTAAACGGATACGTTTTTTTCGATAATTCTTTTTGTAACTACATACTAAAGTCATGCCCTTTCATCCATTAAAGTAACTGTCCCGTTTTCATATACACCCTGTATACAATTAATGATTGATCGGCTCATTTTCTCAAATTTTTTTTCACGTCAGTACTTGAACTATCGAATATTAAAAAATCAACAATTGGGACAGGTCTAGTTCTTTACAGTTGGTTGTTCTCAGTGCAGATTTTCTTCTAAATCTGTGGTAGATTTATGGTAACATTCAAACGCACTTCATAAAATAATTTTAATTGAATAGGAATCATTGAAAAAAATTATATATTTCTAATCCGACCCATCGCCTACAACTTTACAAGGCACAGAGTAGGCCTCACATGGAATACTGTTCCCATCTCTGGGCTAGAGCGCCCCAGTATGAACTCCTTCCTTTTGACCGCATACAATGTAGAGCAGTTCGGGTTATAGGCGATGCGGTACTCTCTGATCGGCTCGATTCTCTGGCCCTGAGAAGGAGGGACGTTGCGTCCCTAAGCATATTTTACCGGATCTATCATGGGGAATGTTCTAAGCAATTGTACGGAGTACTGCTTGCTGCTGAATCCTCTTACCGTACGTCACGCAATCGACTGTCCTTTCATCCCCACAACCTTGATGGATGGCGGTCTACAACTGTGTGATTTTTACGACATTTTTTACCACGTACAGAAATTTTGTGGAATCAACTTATAGCGGCGGTATTCCAGGACCGTTACGACTTAGGGACCTTCAAGAAACGAGCCTACTCTTTCCTTAAAGGCCGACAACGCACCCGTGATTCCCTGGACGTTGCGGGTGTCCATGGGCGGCGGTGATCACTTTCGATCAGGTGACATGCTTGCTCGTTTGGCCTCTCTGATATAAAAAAAAATCCTCCAGTTTATAAGGTGAATGCCATATAAGAACTGATTTACTCATCAGTTCTCTTTTAACCAATATAGAACAGCTTGTTTCAGCTTTACCATTGTACTATTACTATTAGCGACAGCACCGTGCAGTACCAATGCGTTGTTGTCAATTGGACCTTTTCCGTTCGTGATTGATTCAGTTAGGTACTTCATTAAAATCATTTCAATGTATTGGAATACTGCTTTCACAATTGAACGAACATATCATTCATTTATTGAATCATTTGAGAAAATGGATCTTGGCACTAGCCGATATTGAATTGCGCATGCTGTGTAATGTGAAAGGAGGTGTAATTGACACAAGTTTACAAAATAAATTTATAATAATAATAATATACTCAGACACATATTATAAATGCAGCAGACTTTGAGTAATGAAAAGTTTTGAATATCGAAATCTTAAAAGATCTGTCAGAAATTCAATATCAAATTAAATGTGAGATGAATACGTAATTACATACTACAATAGTTCGGTCGTCCATGGCCATCAAAACCCAAAACTATGTGAACTGTGTCTATGTAACAATGAACGAATGAATGGATCATTTGACTGAAACTTTTTTCATATCAATATTTGAACAAATCGAATCTTTGAATTAGAACGATTACCGTGAACGATTGAGAAAGAACTATTATTTATTTAGTAATAGATGTCACTTGTCAGGCTGTGCGAATTGTGATTTTGGTTTTCGGTGTATCACTTGCAATATAAGTAACGTTTATTCATCACGATATTAAAAATAGCATGCTTCTGGAGTCGTTCAGTTAGACAGTTATGAAGTGATAGGCTGAAATATTTATATGCTCTTGCAATAAGTTTTTCCGTGTCAGTTATTTTAATAACTCCTCTGTTTTTGTATATTCAGAATGTTTTCACATTTAATATTCTTTGAGGATCACTGTACATGTTACTTTTCTATTATTTAAATGCGATTGCTTATTGATATTTTCAAATACAATTAAAGATCAAATAGCCAGAGTGTTAGCCGACGGAAATGTTCAAAGTACTCGC
Source organism: Zeuzera pyrina (assembly GCA_907165235.1). Classification (NCBI taxonomy): domain Eukaryota; kingdom Metazoa; phylum Arthropoda; class Insecta; order Lepidoptera; family Cossidae; genus Zeuzera; species Zeuzera pyrina. The sequence continues at coordinate 10,813,414 of OU015645.1, read as the reverse complement.
ATACCTAGACGAAAATGTGTGAGGAGAATGATGAGATTTGAGGAAAAGAAGTATGTAAGGGCCGCGACGCTTGGCGCTCCGTCCGCTCTGACTATCCCTTTGGGGATACAGCGTGAAGATATGTATGTATGTAAATACTTTGTGATTTTGTAATTCCTGATGGTGCCTGAAATGCTAGTCTTAATTGTGCAATAGCAACATAATGACAATCGGAACTTATTTATTTATTTATTTATATATGTACATACACGCACACATTAATTCCATACGCATACGCGTGTTAGAAAAAGGTTATGAAAGCAAAATTTAATGTCCACTGTGTTTATTGTGAGTAATAATACGAATAGTTTACTTGATAATTTATTCAATAGGAAAGTGGAATTTCCAGTGCAGTATTTCCTTCGAAATAGGCTGAATAAATCTATTCATAATCACTGCTTTCCTGCTATCCTTATCACGGAAATAAATAGATACACAATACTATAAATTAGTTGGTATCACGCAAACTAAGATATAAAATTAAAACAAAAAGTTTACATTGTACTTTATTCCTTGAAAATAAATAAAAAAGAAATTAAAGGTACGTTACTGAATAATATCTATCTATATAAATAAAAATCAATTGCCTCATGAATGACGGAGCATCACTTGAAAACGAATCCACCGATTTGACTGATTTCTTTTTTGTTGCGTTCGTATTTCGTAATCTTCAGGACAAGGTTTGTACGAAAACAATTTTTTGGAAAATGTACGGAAAAGGTCAAAAATTATGATGGTATTTTTGTATGAAAATCGCAATAAAAAATTTGGTGTGTTGCAAACAGTCATCATTCCACCTGAACGAAGCCGGGGCGGATCGCTAGTTATTAATAAAATAGAAAGATTTGGTGTTGAAATCGCTGTAGGGATTATGAAATTTGTTGCTGTTACATTAGGTATATTTAATCGCTTCAGTCAATACTCTTGTACTGATAGACAAAGGAATCTCTCAAGTGGCGTCACCATTTCCTAACTTGGGTTTCCACGTCCAATTGCTTCCATTTTAAGTACGTTGTCACGCCATCTAGTGAGGTCGTCCTACATTACGTCCGGTTAAACGCACATTTGACTCCAGGGTTGCGTTCAGAAATGTCCCTGTGGGAGTAAAACAGTGACATTTCTGATGAAGTTTTACTTCCACAAGGATATTTTAGAATTCAGACCCTGACTCAGAACTTGCTTTTCTACAATTGTCAATTCTGATACAAATGTGATGTCCATTGCTACTTCATTGTAAATTATAATTTGTGTTCACATTTATCTTACCTTACCTTATGTAAAATATGTGCGTTAACAAAACGCATTACCAAACCAAATTCTAAGTTTTCGAATCGATAATAATCGAATCGTCGTCGATTCGAAAATCGAAAATAACGGAAGCGTGAGTTACATATCTTGAAATGATTCCATTTTCCTTTGTTTTGCGGAACTCTCTTATCACGAGAATAATAAATGCAGCCCATAGTCGTACATTGTTATTGACAGAAATTTCTTCCAAGCTTTATTGTAATTTATTACTCAACAAGTGTTAATATAATTTCATGATACCTGAAACAAGTATTTTAATACCACAGCGCAATGATGGTACATGTAATCGATAACGTACCAATAATTTATCGATTCGCACACAGCACTAGTGTATTTTTAGCACGCATCGACTCGTGTGAGCCGGCCGAGCCGTGAGCCCTCCGTTCCGCGACCCGTCATCCAGTTTTTTCAACTTCGTACAGTACTTTCTAGGACATTGCACTCGCGTGGGTACATATTTTCACGCCATTTTTTTTTAAGGGACAGAGCATCAAGTAGCTGTAAAAATATACTCCGTTAACATAACTTTTATAACAATTTTCTCGGATGATAAACCTGGAGAAAATAAAAACCGGAGAAGGGAAATATCCATCTGACCTTGAACTAATGATGAAACGATTACCAATTAGCGATAACGATTATTCGACTTGATAATCGACGATTACAATTGCAATTATTTCTATACGTTAATTAAATAAAACTAGAGCTTGCCCATAGTGGTCGAAATTAGACCGTAGACATATATATATAAACTTATAAACTCTTGGGCGACTATTTACTCTGTACTACTGTTTGATCCAAGGAGGTTACTTTACATAATTATGACCACAAACTATTATGAGCTTGACATTGACAGTCTTTTTGGAGTGGAGCCGTATCTCTTACTGTACTGACGGATGTACGTCCGAATGGAAATCTGGGGGCCTAGAGAAGTGGCTCAATTTCGTGAACGATAGTAGAATAGTATGACAAATACCACGTGATCTAACGTAACGAATTTTAAATGGTAGTCAAACTATTCTATTAAATCAAACGAAAATTAAATTCGTGTGGAAATCGCCTTACAAAACGAAGCCAAATGGCAGTTTTGCCGAGCAATAACCCAAGTTAGCGTTTCAATTTAACGAAACGCTTGCCACTTGTCTATCCGCCCTGGACACGTATCCTTGAGCACCTACGAGTTGTTCGTGCGTAGTGGAATGGAACGTGTGTAATCTGTGCAAAAGAAAGTGGATTGCGCACGTAGTTCGGACAATATTACCTAATCTGCTGTGGTCGGAACCTATAATCTCGAATAAAAAAAAATACGTGGATGGAGCAACGGAATCGAAAAATGAAGTATTAAAGTCGGTGAAGTCTGTTGTCTCAATTTAACAACGGTGGCCATATGTTTCATACGGTTTTCATGCAATTCATTTATTATAGGTATACCTCTACATTCAAAATTCAAAAGCTCTCGCGAATCAAGGCGAAAATGTGTGAGGAGAATGATGAGATTTGAGGAATCGAAAGAAGTATGTAACAACCGCGACGCTTGGCGCTCCATCCTCTCTGACTACCCCATACATATATTCACGCTGTACACCTAAACAACCGTTCAAACGTAGAATATTTTTTTGAAAATAAAATATAGCCCATGTTACTCCCTGATAATGTAGCTTTCTGTAAGTGAAAGAATTTTTTAAATCGGTTAAATAGTTTTTGAGTTTATCCATTACAAACAAACAATCAAATTTTTTTCTTAATAATATTATCGACTACTCGCTTGAAGTGCTGGGACTGATAAAGTATAACAAACTGGTTCTTTCCTCTGATATTACGAGGGTACAGTACCCAAAGTACACGTGCATTATACAACGTATAACAAACTCATTACACTACTTATTAGTATACATACATACACACATATCTTCACGCCGTATCTAACATGGTAGTCAGAGAGGACGGAGCGCCAAGCGTCGCGGTCCTTACATACTTTCGCTTCCTCAAATGTCATCATTCTCCTAACACATTTTCGCCTAGGTATGCGAGTGCTTTTGACATTTTCGTCGGCTATCACTCTAGCTATTTGATCTTCATAAGTCAGCTTGGTCTTCCTTGACTTGTTTTACCACTCACTTTATGAGTATACTATGTACAATATGATTTATTATAAAGGCACATTGTATCCCTTTTAAAAACACATACTTACCTATAATCCTACTTTTGTTATTACGCGCCTGAAGCTATACAAACGCGTTAAAATGTCTGATGTCATGTCTGGCTATTTCAATAACTATCCAAACAATAATCATTACATAAGTTTATTTGCTTATTAAATAACTACCAACAGTTTATAGTAAACAAAAAGAATGTAGTTATTGATGAGTGTTATTGTAAAATAAAGAAAGGAATGCTTAGATCATTCGGGCACAGAAATAATGAGAGATGATCGAAGAAAATCTACAGAGCGGAAGTGAGCGGTGGCAGAAGTCAGTAAGACTAAGGTTGACTTACGAAGATCAAATAGCTTGAGTGTTGAGGAGGAGATAATCAGATTTGAGTAGGTGAAAGAAGCATAATAAGAACCGCGATACTGTCGCTCCCATCTCTGTCTGCCCTATGTATAGTAAGTATATATACAGTTTTTTTTTAACAGGGACAGTATGGGGAAGTCCGAATCTATTAGAGATACAGGGAACTGTCTTAGGAACCATTTGGTCTTTTTTTGTCATAACAATTTTGGCATTATCGATTTTTTGGTCAAACGAGATGTTCACAACAATTTGTAAAATTGACAAACATTTTTTTTAATGCGGATCGACTCGTGTAAGCATTATTTCATTATATGGGAGGAAACAATCTGGACAGTAGAAGTTGGTCAAATTTAATAAAATATTGTTTCCTACAAGGGCGTCGCCAGCTTATGACTAAGGGGGGGGGGCAATGGGGCAATATTATGGAGGATAAAAAATATGAACGCCGAGAGCATGAAGCGTTACACTTTGGAAGTCTTTGCCTCGATGACGATTGTAATAAGAACGGTTCTAATATAAATGTATAAAACTTCACAAGCCTTCGACAGCACAATAACTAAATCAAACTTTTAAACACAGTAATAATTATTTATTTTAACAAAAATAATATTTAATTAAAACATAACCTGCGGGGATTTTTTGCAAAGCTTTCAACCACTTTATCATTAAAATTATTTAGGTTTTTATTTATTATAGCTCTGTGTACACTCATCATGGCCAGACCATTAAGGCGATCTTCTGCCATGGAGCTTCTTAGCCACGTTTGGATCGCTCTACTGTACAGGTCGTGCATGGTAAAGCGATCAAAATTTTCAATGCTTTTTCCGTTTCGGGAAATAAGGAATTTGTTTCTTTTAGGACATCAACAACTGTTAGATTTGTTAGATTAAGCCTATCGTGCCACAATTGCTGTCAAAGTTCGATTTCATTCTTTATGTTCGGTAAATCATAAAACTGGGCAATAGATTCACAAGTTTGTTTCAGATTTTCAGTTGTCATCTTTTGCATCTGCGCCGGGTGTAAAAGATAATGCGAATGCGTAGGTGTTTCTTATGAACACTTACAGATGGCATTGTCCACAAAACCAATTAAAATTGTATGTTCGTAACAATAACTTCTACTTTCTTTAGGTATGCCGCATACAAATTATACAAAACTAACGTGAATGCTGGTGAACGGCTGTCGTAGAAAGAAATGCACACACACACACACCATACCTACCTACATATTTTTACACTGTTTAATGGCCTTGTGTTTTGGCAAATCTGATATAGTCATGATGAAAATGGCGGCGATTTTAAAAACGGATGTCAAAATCTTAATGTTATTCTGAATATTTCAATACTTTCTACAATATACCTTAAACCTTGTGAATTTATTTACGTTTTGTCATGCGATGCGGAATTTATTAATAGGTATGGAAGTCAATTGCTCGCACTATGGTCGCCTTGTGGCTAGCTACATTTGATCTCTAGGGGGGGGCAACTGCCCCCCCTTGGCGACGCCCTTGGTTTCGTACAATACAGTAGGAATAATTCGAATCCGTAGGAAATACAAAGGAACCATCTTAGGTATCATTCGGTCCCTTTTACGAAAAACATTTTGACATTGCAAATTTTTATATATTAATATTTAATTATAAAAATCAATCGCTGTTCTTTAGTCTCGCTAAAACTGAAAAACGGCTCGACAGATTTTGATGAAATTTTTTGCGTATGTTTTAGTGAGTCCCTGGATGGTTTAGATTCACAATTGGACCCGGTAAGTGGCGTTGCAATGGGGTCCTAGGTTTTTTTATTTCGGGTAGGAGAACGTCTGTTGGGTTGAGTGGGTCCCTGGTTGGTTAAGATTCACAATTGGACTCTGACTCTTCTGTGATTTTTTCTATTTCGGACAGGACAGCGTCTGTCGGGTCCGCTAGTATATATATATTTATTACCTGTTAGGTCATTCATATTCTTGATCTCTGTCAATTGTAGTCTAGTGTTGCGTATAAATAGATACATGTATGTATAAGTTCACGCCATTCCGTATTGAAGGTGGACAAGACTCAAGAATCACATCTATATCAATATTTAGGTTTTACATATTTCAAAGCGAAACAGACTGTTGGCTCCTCGCCTGTACAAGTTCTTTTTATTAAGCAAATAAACAAATATTAATAGAGTGATGTTCCGTTTACAGGAAAAATATGACGAAGGTTTCGAGTCTGAATTTCCAGAAATTAAATGTAGTTTGTCATGGTATACATACATAGCTTCACGCTGTATCCCTAACGGGTTGGTCAGAGAGGATGTAGCGCCAAGTTACGCGGTCCTTACATATTTTTTCGTCTCCTCAAATCGCAACATTCTCTTCCTATACTTTCATCTGGGTATGCTAGTGCTTCGTGCAATGTTACAATTATTATAAACTAGGTTTTGCTCGCGATTTCACCCGCGTGAAATTAAAAAAAAGTAGCTTATGTTTTTCCCCTGGGTTTAATCTATCTCCATTCGAAATTTTATCAAAATCGGTTCAGCGGTTTAACCGTGAAAGCCGACGGACAGACCAACTTTTACATTAAAAATATGATTGTAGAAGAGATATCTTAAAGAAAGAATGAGTGATGAAAGATTGACGAAGAAAATCTACTGAGCAAAAGTGAGTGGTAGCAGAAGCCTAGGAATACCAAGTTTGACTTACGAAGATTAAATAGCAAGAGTGTTAGCTGACGAAAATGTCAAAAGCGCCCGCTAATCTAGGCGAAAGTGTGTGAGGAGAATAATGAGATTTGATGAGGCGAAAGAAATAAGTAAAACTACCCCATTGGGGATACAGCGTGAGGATATGTATGTATGTATGGATATCGTGCAGAACCTTCAGTACCAAGAGTCGAATTCGCTAATAATCTTGAGTAAGCTCAGTGTATCCTTGTCTTAATAATTATAAATAACACAGTAGGTAACACGCAAATAATACGTCGTAACCATGATTTTTTCTTGCCTCGCCGCGAGACATGTTGGCGGCGTTGATTTTTTAAAATGTCCTTCATACGTCTTGTAAAATTAACTGCAGAAAACATAGGGAAGGAATGTTTTGTAACAACTTTAAATAACATTTAGTAGAAGTGGTTTACTAACGAGCGACATCTGAAAATGAATCAAAACGGTAACGCATTTGTGCGTAAGCAAGTAAGCAACGATTCGATTAAAAAGTACTTAGAATGCAATATTATAGCCTCCCTACATTCTTTAATTTGTTCGCCAATAGACATGAGTAACTCCGGATTTAATGACTCAAATGATTCAATACCGCACGCGGTGACGAAATTTAAATTCTTATCAACTCTGAGGAGTTATTCACTCCGATTGTTCGTGCGAGTCCAGCAGGATTTGAATTGCGTTGACGCTACCTGATCGTCCGTCATAAGATCGCGTAAAAAACTGCGTACATTGATAGCCGCGCCGCAGTCGCGCGACGGGTGTCTTAAATTAGTATCACTGTCTCGATTACGGTGACATGAGGTAAAATGACTTTTTGTAGCATGAATAGGGTCCCTAGCAGTAGTTTATAGTTCACTGATTAATTTACAGAGGCGGCAATAGCGATTCGCGAGGTCATATCGTCTTCGATTTAACAACATAATATCGCGACCGATTGCGTATGATTCGGCTATCGCTTACTGGCTGCAGTTACGTAGTAAGGTAGCCAATTCAGAGTTTCAAAGTCAGAACGGGATGTTAAAAGAAAAGAAAGATAATAATTAATTCTGTCTTTCAGATCGATACTAATGTCTAACAAGATGCATAAAAGTGCTTTTGTAATCTAAGTAATAAGGGATAATTTTTAAATAATATGGGATAATATGTGATGAGTCATATGAAGAAAGATTGCCAAAGTTTAAAATAATGCCACTCCATGCTCGTCGTAAATTACAGGACCTGGTTCAACTGTATAAAATAATACATTCAGTTACGGATAGCCCAAAACTTCTAGAAGCGCTTAATTTTAATATTGACTACAATCCTCATCGCCCAAAGACCTTTAAAATTCCACTCTATCGCAACAACATCTCTTTCACCAACCCTTAGCTAGAATGTGTAGACAATATGAAAACCTTAGAAGAAGTCATCCCCAACTTGATTTATTTCACTCAAATTTCTTTTCATTTAAGAAAAAGGTTATAGATGTCCTCGGGAGGGTGGATTAAATAATTTCAATTTTGTCTCGTATATATTTGCATATTTAATATGTAACTATGTACTTCGTCTGAATTGTTTTCTTTCTTTTTAATTGTTTATTAATGTAAGCTATTTTCACTCAATTTTATTAATTTTATTTCGTGAAAATGTATTTAGGGCTTCGATCTCTTACATAACTATGATTTGTCAATTATTGTACTAATTATTATGATTGTAACCTAATGTATTTCCCAAATAAAAAAAAATAGAAGAATTTTATGAAATAAAGTAAATAAGATTAGATTATTGGCAGTCGTAAGTTTGTATGTATGAAGAAAATCAATCTACAAATCTAATGTTACTATAATAATTGCAAGAAGATAAGTACACAATACAAACTTAAGTCGAATCTACCTACAACTATAACATGCTATTGATAAATATTACTAAAGTAGGTATACTTCGAGCTATGTTATATAAAGAATTAACGAGTTTTTTACAGAAAATGAGTAGAAGTAGGTGATTCAAAGGAGTCAAGGATCGTCGGATGTAAATCACTCCCTGGAATCGATAGTACTCGTTATTTGTCATATCTCTTTTTATTTACGTGCTTGACAACCGTGCTTGATGTGGCTTAATGCAACGTCAAGCATTCAAACTCAGTTGCATACTAGTCACCGTCGCCACGGAGTGACCCAGTCTCTTCAATGCTTGCTCGCTCACCGTGACGTAGCACACGGATGTGATTAGCTTGACAAGCAAATCTCTAGACAATTTAGCATGCTTGATAAGCATTCAAGAATATACATTTTCTTCAAGCATTGCTCAACACGTAGGCAGCTTGTCACATATAAAGCTTAGTTACATTTTAAAAATCAATTAGATCTAATGATAAAGTGGATTTAACTCTAGTTCAAGTACATAATTTGTCTCCCCTTTAATTCTTTTGTGAATTTTATGTTTTATACTACTAGATATTTTGCACTAGTACATATAAGTGTTTTATACTACTTACTTTTCCTCTCTGAATACTCCGTTAGGGATACAGCGTGAAGATATGTATAATACTTCTATAGTAGTTTAAAATACGTGAGTTAAAAATATGTAATAATTGCCAAACAACTTCATACGCCTCAGAATTGCGTAGAAGATCGACTGTTACACACAGACAGACGTACATTCTCTAGCCCGGGCCAGAGTATGTAGTCGTCCATCTATTGAATCCCGAGGATAGTGGAGGAGGAGGAAAGGGAGGCACTGCAAGGGTTGGTAGAGGGCTATGTCACTAGATAGTTGAGTACAGCGCGAGAGGGACTGGTGAGTTGCAGAGATCCTAAAGACCATCGATAATGCGCCGAATACACTGCTAGAGTTTACATGACTACCTCTCGCCTCTCACCGAAGGTTTCTGTTTGTGTCACTACAGTAGGTACGTACTGTATATGTTTTATATGTATGTGAGCGGCGAAGGAGATAGAAAGACACAGTGGATTGTAGCGAGAGTGAGATATACTATTGCAACGAATTCAGAAATGCTGTTTATTCTTTTAATTTCGCTTACCTATTTCGAACCGGCCGGGCGTTGTTTTGGAGCGTAATCAATTTAAAAGACGCTCACAATGTGCGTAAGGGTTCGTTGAGTACCAGGATATCATAACTATTGAATGGTCAATGCAGTACGTTGACCTTTACATAGGCGAGGGTCGATTGCCTTCAAGCAAATTTTTTTGTGACCAACTACTCACTAAGTACGATGACTTTTCGTTATTTTGCGGTATTACAAAAAAGCAAGTGTCAATGTATACAAGTTTTGGAACTTCTAATATTCTGATAAAAGAGTAACAAAATATTGAAATATATTTCGGAAAATAATTGCCATTGAAAAAAAAGTCAATTGTTACTTGGATTAAATTCTAAAATGTTTAAAAGTACGCGACACGGCTTAATGTGCTGTGTACTATCGACTTAACTAATACTAATGCGATTTAGCTTATACTAATCGCTTAAACTTGGACTAAGCGACTTGTTTGCAAGTTCTAAATAATGCTCGTCAATATTTATTACAAACTAGCCAGTAGCCTCCCATCCGGACTTTTTTTTATTTACTTACTTTTGTACTTTACTTCGCCCGGATTGAATACATAATAATAGTCTGTCTTTTTGATATAATGTACCTTTCAAATGGTGTAATAATTATTCAAATAGATGTAGTTGTTCCGGAGATTACCCTCCACATATAAACGAACTTATACAATCCGCTTGCTATAATATTATTATAGAAGTATTATGCTCGATTTCAATAACTTTATCTAAGTCGTCACATAACTATGTATCCCTTAGATCAGCATACTCAAAGTGTGGTCTGCGGAGGCCCGGGGCTCTGTTAGGCCTCTGCGAGGGCTCGGTCAAAATAATATCACATAAATAAAATATTTTCTAATATTATTTAAATTATACTACAAGAACATCGACATCATTATAAGAACATTACGTCAAGTCGATTTCCGAACGTAATTTAACGAAATTTATAAGACCTATTATCATTACATTTCTTCTGTAAACTTCTAATAAGAAAGAATAAGAACTATAAAGAATTTTATTAATTTACAGTACCATCACGAAATATCTATTTTTGTATGATTTTTATTAAATTTAGAATGAACATAAAACCAGGATTTTTTATTTTAGGGTTCCATAACTATTTAGGCGTTCCAAAAGGGTTCCGTTGTCAAAAAAGTTTGGTAACCGCTGCCCTAGATTAAAAGGATCCCTAAACCGATGTTAGATAATATTCGTTTTTACCTATCTAACCGTTCCCTAGTCAGACGTCAGTCATAGTTATGAAACGTTTTATTCCATAGAGACTATTCGTTTCCAAAAGTTTATTGATAAAACAGTTATTATTGTTTTATTTCTAAGTTTCTATGTAATATAATAAATTATTCTCCATATTGCCAAAAACTTACACGTACAACTGTCACATAGTGTTATGGGGTTGAAAATCGAGTTTCTAAATTTGGGCGATCTTTTAACTGCATAGAGGTTCCTAAAGTTTCGTGAAACGCAAAATCATCGTTAGCGGTCCCTTATCCTTTTTTAGTTGTCGCTAAGTGTTGGACTAGTGAAATCGGGTATTAGGCTAGCTATGCCCGGCCACTCGTTGCTGCGGTTGATTAAGTATTAAATATATTATTTATTATTCGTGAGTGTTTTGAGTTCATACAAAAACTCATAGATAAACACTCAGTTCTCGCCGAGTTTTCCCATTTTTCGGGCAATTGTTCAAATTTTTCATTCCATGAAACCTTACTCGAACTATTACGAACATGTAATACAAGATTTGCCAAATCGGTCCAGTTGTTCTCAAGTTTTGCGCTTAGTAACAAACATTTTTACCCGACTGCAAAGGAGGGTTATGTTTTTCGAGTGTATGTATGTATGTGAGTATGTATGTATTTGAGTTTCTTTGGCACGTTCTGTCTAATCGGCTTGACGAATTTTAACATATGAGGTGTCATTAGATTCGTCTCAATTGTGGGTGACATAGTGCTGCGATGTCAAATTAATGGCACGCGTGCCATTGATGGCATGTGACAAAATAATTGGGGAAGGTTGTAATTAATCGAAACAATTTATTTTTTGAAATGCATTTGTTGTTTTCTTTTTCATTAATCGGTAGTCGAGATTGTTGGATGGCACGTCATGGCCTCGTTAAATATTTCTGTAGTACGGTTCGCCATCTCTGTCCTAGGGCACAAAATTTCAATATGGCGCCGGAGAAAAAGAAAGTCGAGGGAGAAAAGTATAACAAAATAGATATCAAATAATGTAAATTGTGTTTGTGATATGAAGTCGGGTTTTTTTGTTTATTTTTTTTTAAATAATTTAGTCTTGTTATTTTTTATTTTATTTATTTTTATTTAATTTTTGCAGTAAAATATTTACAAACAACGTTTTACTATGGTCTCCACACTAGGCGAAGCCTGTCCTGTGGGGTCCAAAACAGGATTCACAAAACGACAAGCAAATGACATCGTAAAATAACACTAAAATTTTGACAAATATTAAATATTACATCAAAATATGTGACAAAAATTTCAGTAGTTTATATGAATATGTTTGAGTATATGTGGTTGTGTTGTTGTAGTTTGTTAGTGTGCCCTGTTGTCTCTAAGTTTAATGTGTTTGTCTATGATTATGAAAAATCTATGATTATCACAATAAAAATAAAAAACAAAAAAAAAATTTAATCCCTAATGAAGTCTTCTGTCCAATCCATTATTAGTTTTAGGATATTACGTTTCACCTCACTTTTACTGCAGCTCCTGATAACACATCTACTAAGTAGTTTATTGTAGATGCGAGGCGAGGCATATTCCGCGAACCTACCTTTTCGCAAAAGACGTGCGCGCAAATGGTACCTTAAGCCTAAAAATTCTTTTTTCTTCCGATTCCTCAAGGTCTGACAGAGAGCTGTGAGCGCAAATAGCAATCTTCAGCACGTATAAACGACGAATACTCAATACACGTGCATCCTCATACAACGCAGTTGTACTGTATCTGAAAGGTTTACTGAGCATTACTTTTAAGACCGCTCGTTGTGCTCTTTCCAAATTGAGTATTGTGGAGGCCGGTGTACAGTATGTAATTACAGACTGACACAATGCTAAGTAAACCATACGTAGAGTGGATTCATCTGCTGCATTTCTCAGCAAACGTATAGTGTGTGCGACCTTTCTAATTCTTGCTGCTATTAGGTTTATATGTTTCGAGAAACTCAGCTTTTCATCAAGAATAATCCCAAGGTATTTAACTATGTCAGTTCTGTGTATGGTTTCACAATTGTAGGTTACGTTACCCTTCTGGCAGTCAGCCGATGATGAGTACTGGATTCTTATTCTATTTGCATGCCGAGGTGCAGAAGCAGCAGTCTTATGAAAACAAACAAATTTGGATTTGTCGACTTTAAGGTCAGAAGGTTTCGATTCATCCAATCGTGTATTATAGCCATTCCAGCTTCAGTCCTTGCAATGGCGTCATTCCATGTATTGTCATGGAAGACTATCGCTGTATCTTCCGCATAACATGTTACCACTGCATTAGCCATAGATAAATCTGCAATATCATTACTTTGTTACCGAATTTGCATATAGGAAGAATTGCAGCAATTTTCCAACAGTCCGGAAATACGCCGGAACTCAAACTAAGATTACAAATTGTTACCAAAGGAAGAATTACGTCTCTTAATTGCTTTTACGAGGCGATTTGTAATATTATCCAGACCCGGTGCACTATCTGTCTTCAACTGAGCTATAACTTTTTCGATTTCTCTGGGATTTGTGGGGTCCATATAAAATGAATGTAACGGTGTTCACCGTCCTTTTTCGTTTGCTACGAAGAACTCTTGTGATTTTCCTATTTGATCAAGTTTTTTATTAGCAAGAATTTTTCCAACAGAAGCAAAGTATTTAATTACAAAAAGTGACGGAATCAGTTGGATCAGTTTTTATTTTGATTATTTCTTGGCTGTGTTTAGCATATTTTTCTTTATACATAATTTTATTTATTATATTCCACAATTTACTATATTTTATTAGCTTATTTATATACAGTAATTAAAAGTAATTATGAAGATCAAATGGCTAGAGTGTTAGCCGACGGAAATGTCAAAAGCACTCGCATACCTAGGCGAAAATGTGTGAGGAGAATGATGAGATTTGAGGAAACGAAAGAAGTATGTAAGGACCGCAACGCTTGGCGCTCCGTCCTCTCTGACTACCTCGTTAGGGATACGGCGTGAAGACATGTAATTAAAACTTATTTTTTAAGTCAATTCATTTAAGTAAACCCAAACGACTACTGAGTCGTTTCAGTGAAGAGTTATATAATATATACGTCTACTGTACTGCACTTTGACGCTTAGGCAGTCAACAACGTAGCGTATTTCACTCATATTTCACTTAATTTTATACTCACAACGATAAATCAATAAACAATTGAACGATTTTTGCACTTGTGTAATATTGGCAAGTTATAATGAAAATTGCAGAAATACGCAAGATGAAAACGTCATGGACAAGTCCATTGTCGCACATTGAATTGGTTTTGTCCAATCAGAGCGACGAAACAATATCATCTCGCCTTCACTTACGGCTAAGCGCCACGTGTTAGACGAGATGAGCTACTTCCTGCGTCACTCAGCCAGTGTATGACGCCGTGATCAGTTTTATTTACAATTCTAGTGTAACGTTGACGTGTAACTAGTTGACTGGCCCGTTGGCGCAGTGGCTTATGCCTCTGCTTTCCAAGCTAGGTCAGGTCAATTTAGGAAACGAACTTTTCTAAATTGGCTTGGAGTCTGGGTGTTACTGGGAACTCCCCCAGAGTTCGTTGTGTGGTACCCATAGTACAAGCTTACTGCTTAGTTTGGTGTCACACAATCTGTGTAATTGTCTGAAGTATTATTATTTTTATTATTATTATAACGTGTAGTGAAATTCAATGTACTAGAGTTAATCGATCGAAGACTAGAGGTCGCGCTGTGGTCGAAATTCGACCGTAATTGTAAACTTGTAATATAAACTTTGACGACAATCTACTCTGTGCCTCTACCATGAGTTAATGCCGTCGATACTCGCTATCGACAACGTAAAACTTTGTATGAAGAATTGGGCAGCACCCCTAGCGGTTACTATAGTGAACTAAGAATCGTCATACAAAACTTTGACGCGGTCGCTATCGAGTGCTGTGCGACTGTTTGATCCAAGGAGGTTACGGGTTACGTTACCTGTGATCACAAGCTATTATGAGTTTGACATTTAGTGTTTTTGACATTGACACTATGAACGTTTAATAATGAACGTTTTATTTAATTTAATGTAATGTACTTATTTGTAACACATATGACATTAAAATTTTAGCTTTCTCCAGTTCTTTTCCATATAAGCTTTAAGTGTACCAAATTTCACACTTCTCCGTGTGCGCAATGTGCTTAAAATGTGCACAAAGTTTTCTCTTCAGGTATTAATATATAGATTTATATGATACTAGCGTTTGTCAGTGTTAGGAATTAAGAAAAAGCAGCCTATGTCCTATCTGATATAAAAAGAAATCTCCGTTCCAAATTACCTTTTTTCTCATGCGCCTGTGAGTGCGCTTTTGACATCCATCAGCTAACACGAACCATTGGAGTTTAAGCTACGTAAGCCTCGTATATTTATAGTCTGTACTCGAAATTTTTTAACTTAAACGATGCATAATATTCACTGATCTAATATTCACGGTTCATTATCCTTTACACTGCTTTTTTGCCCGACACTAATAAAGCAAAAACAAGGGCAATGAAGTCTTCAATTTTTTACTGAAATTGTGCTAGTTAGCTGACCGAACCTGGCCTCTGGATTTTCCTGAATACGTTTCGTTGAGGAGCAAAACACGCACCTATTACCAATATAAACTCGCTTCATAATACGTATATTAAACGCACTATTAAACTCACTATACATATATAAAGCTCGCTAGAGCACCATATGTTAGAATAACTCGGTGATCTTTACTGAAATACCATTTAGAAATTCAATGCGTCACATTTCAAGATTCAATAAACTATGATATTTAATTATTATATTATATACACGCAATAACTTCAATAAATTTATCACTAATTTAACTATTCAGTTGGACTATATTTAAACAGTGACCGTTCGCGGATACAGCTAAATATCTCAGACAAAATTAAAAAGAAATATGTGTAGTTCACAAGAAACACAGCGAGGAAGGCAGCTATGTACATACAAAGCGAAACGCACACTTATACGGTCAAACTATGCCTCCGCCAGGGTTACCAGGCGTCACATAATTATAATATACGTCACATAATTCTCAGTCTATGTACTATGGACATCCAAAAGTAGCTGTGACGCGATTGTACTGTAATTTTTAAATTTATAATTTACCTAACCCAAAAACCCTATTAATTGCAAAATTGATCCAAACGACGTGTTTTTTTTTGGTATAAAAGATATTGTTTTAAGTTCTGTATAAGTGAAAAGAATGGAGTAGGTCTAAGTAAACATGTGTAGCTGAAATTCTCGCGCTCTTCCAAGAAGTCCTTTATACATACATACATACATATCTTTACACTGTATCCCTAACGGGGTAGTCAGAGAGGACGAAGCGCCAAGCGTCGCGGTCCTTACATACCTCTTCGCTTCCTCAAATCTCATCAATCTTTTGTCTACAATAAAAATGACATATTATGCTTAATCCCATTCAAGACAGGCAAAAGATCATTACAAGACAGGCGCGTTCGGTTACACGTACATCGCATCAGTGGAAACTCGAAAGCTAATGGTTAAGGCAACGCATCGATAAACAATAATTTAATCCAAAATAGACCTTCAGGTCTATGCAAAAGTGCGCGCGCTAGCTTACGAAAAATACGAAAAAATAGTTATTTTTGTTTATTTTAAAAACTATAATTAATTTTCAAAAATCCAACTGTCATTTTGAAGAATATGTTTAGATTAAAGTATACAGAAAATTTAGAAACATAAATTGGTCCCGTTACTCATAAAAATGTATATCTCTGTTTTAAAGGAGGTTTCTTTGATATTTTTTTTTGTGTTACAAAAGTTAACCAATCGTGTACCGCAACTGTCAAAATGAAGTCAATGAAATGAAGAATCAGATTACCAAATATCACTTTCATACGTTTTGAGGTCACTTGGAAAAATTGAGATTCCTGCCGTCAAAATTTCCAATGCGTCGCCTTAAAGCGCGTTCACACATTTAAAAAAAGTGAGGAATTGTTATTTGTTTCGGTATTGCAAAATAAGGATTGATCCATCCAACTGAAATATAGTATTTTAGCGTACTATATATACTCAACTGATTTCAAAAATTCTTTCACCTACAGAAAGCTACATTATCAGAAGGTAAAATGAGCTATATTTTATATTAAAAAAAATGTCCGCATTAGTAGGCAGTGTGAACTCAGCCAAAATGGCCATATACAATGTGATGTTGGTGCCAACTTTATTGTACGGTAGTGAGGCCTGGATATGCCCGAAATCGAGTGAAAGTAAGATAAATGCAGTATGCGATCTCTTAGAAATATGTGCGGTATTGCATTGCGGACAAAATAAGCGATGAAGAGATAAGCAGTATGAAAGGGTTGCACGACAGTGTGCATTGGCTTGCTCAGGCCGGCAGAGTTAGGTGTGGGTTGAGTAATTGAAGATGTTTATCATAACCACAGTACAAGTAAGCATACAGTATGCTATCTTCATACAAACGCTCCCAAACAACGCGCTCGAAATCTCGACATATCTCGACATACGACAGTCGCGAGCGCGCCGCGGTTGTCGTCGTACGGTATGAGACGCTCCTGCGCATTTATTGACTAAATATTATGTCAATCAAGTTTACGAGCACAATGTTCAGTGTATGGATGTTTGAATACATCTACATCGAAACCAGAAATATTTCTCTGTTGCTAATTTGTAGGAAATATATTATCATAATGATCTAGTTAATTTATTGCTGATTTTTAATTATACTGCACATAAAAAAGCATTTTTTTTGTCCATTTCTACCATACTAACTCACAAACTTTTGAAACTAGATATAAAATACTAGTAAAATTATATAAATAAAAACGTATTAAATTTGCAATAATATAAAATGAAAAGATAATATGACAATTTAATATAGTACCTATTATCAAATAAGTAACCCAAGAAAAACATTCAGTCCAAGTCGGTAGCCCTATTGCGCATTTACGTACCAAACGACCGTAGGTAATTATCTCTAGGACACTGCCGAGATAGCATACTGTATGCTTACTTGTACTGTGTCATAACTATCACCTGGAGAGTGGCGTACCTAATTTGTATAAGGGCGCCTAGTACACCTTTGGAATCGACATCTAATGGGATGTGTATTTAAAAGTTAATTAATTAGATACAAGAAAAATATCATACGAAGAAATAACATTTATTACTTATAACTAATTCTCATTGGTGGATTCAATAAGTTCACTTATACAAAGAGTTATTAACAATTTTTAAAAGATTAAATGCTATTTTAATACAACATTACCTTGTTTATTATTGTTTATATTAAGAAAGAATATCTATTATTTAACAGCAATTAGATATTAATAAGTTCACAGAGTAATTAGTAGTATGAAAGTTTTACAAGTATGGAGCTCAGATATTACTTGTTATAGTTACAAAAACATAATTTATTTATGTTATCTTAAAGAGAAATATACTTAACTATAAAGGTTTAAAAACTATTACATAGTTTATGTACTGCATTTAAATTGTCAGTAGTACAGATACATAAATCCAAGTATATTTTATACATTAGTATTAAATATTTCAATTTAGGGAGAAGAATATATTTGATACACTATATATTTACGCGGAGCTAATATCTAATGGAGTCTTTAGTTTCTAATAGAAAGCGTTATCAGTTTTATTACTGATAAACCACAAGAAGGAGGTGGTCATCCACCAACTGCACCTACTCCTCAGTCTTCCCCTTTGTACAGCATCTACTTGAATAATAGCACCCAAGTGCCCCGGTCCTCAAATATGTTCCTTTTAAAAAGGAACTGCGACCTGGCCACTCATTTTCCACCCAGAGCGAAGAGGATTCATACTTCTTGATAGGCACAGAGCGTTGAGTACCCAACCATTCTAGGTTATATTAGATATCTGACATTTAGATGATTTTGAATAGTTTTTAGTACTATTCCTAGGTATTCATTTAATACAGGGACAGGAGGCCCACCTGGTTTTGTTAGGTGTCCTTAGAACTCATGGGGCTATAGAGCAAGAGTGAGTGGTAAAAAAAGCCAAGGAAGAGCACTGAGCAAGGCTGGCTTATGAAAATCAAAAAGCTAGAGTGTTAGCCTACGGAAATGTCAAAAGCACTTGCATACCTAGGCAAAAATGTGTGAGGAGAATGATGAGATTTGAGGAAACGAAAGAAGTATGTAAGGATCGCGACGCTTGGTGCTCCGTCCTCTCTGACTACCCCGCTAGTGATACGGCGTGAAGATATGTATGTATGTAAAATAAAATTCTACCTAAATTACCTACCTACCTAATTAAATAAAAGAGATAATGCAATTGTTTTTGTCATCTACCTACGTCATTTAACACTGACTAATTGGTATTCGTAGTGAGCCTCGGCCTTTTCGCTCACTTTCCTTGTGTAGATTTTCTTCGTAAATCGTACATCACTCATTCTTTTCGCTTTATATTATTTTAATCAATTGTTTTTGGCGCTGACTGTACATAAGTATATTACGTGCCTTTTGTATGTATTAATGAGTTCTATTGTCTTAAGGACAATAGCCATTAATACAATTCATATAAGTTCAAACTTATATTGTCAGTCGCTAGGGGGATGTGAGAATGTAGTTTCTATTTTAATTCGACCATGCCGAGGTCGAAACAGAGTCACTTTTGATAGACTTAGAAAATGGAGAAGGTTCTCAATTCGTCTGTATGTATTTTTTTTATGTATGTTCAGGCGTAACGTCATTGTTCATGAACCGATTTCAATGATTAATTTTCCATTGGGTTCAGTATAGCTCCGAGCTCCCATTTAAATTTCACTGATATCGGAGCTTTGACTTTAAAAATACGCCAAATAATCCAGTTTTTTTATTTCAAAGGATTTTTTTGTATATTATTCCGTTCCAGAATTAGAAAAGAAGTTGTAAACCTACCTTATTGAGGCCAAGGCCACTAATAAAGGCAAAATAAATAAAATTTTAAGAAAAAGATTAAACCGACTCGACTTAAAACAATACTGATAAGTACAAAATAATTACCAATCAAAACCCAGTACAAAAATAAATATCTATATGGACGGTATACGACTGTTGCGATGGTATACCTCTGTTTTACGGGAAGGGACAGCCAAGCAACCCTTATGTATGGGAGGTGTAATTTTTTATGTAGGTGCGCTGGTATGGATAGTTATGAGAAACTTCTGTGTAATATTGAAGTGGACTGTAACCTTTTTTGAAGAAAATATGTACTACCTACAAACGCTCAACTGCACAGCTCACAGGTTAGGAAAAATAGGAATCATGCGCACTTACCGATCACCATGGATGGTTGTCCTTGTTTTAGCTGATCTTCTGCCCGTGCGCACGGGATCCGTAACCCTTCAGTACAGTTATGCACGTATAAACCAGTCAATAAGTTCCGACACTCACAACACTACATTCACAATAATTAATGTCGCAATAGACAGTTCAAAATGCTGTTAGAACACACTATAATTATTTATTCCTTAGCGATGTGCGTAAGATGCACCAGCGTCCATGATCACACGTTAAGACGTTTTTTCTATCATGTTTCGGGTAATTTGTAATAAAATGTCACTCATCAGTCACGACATAAACGAGTGAGACACTGCGATGTGATGTGCGCATGCGGAACAAGGATGGGTGTAGAATGCATGGATAACCACGCAATTGAGACGTTTGCAAGTAGCGTTCATTAAACCTACACACTCCGTCCACCCCGTTGCGGACATCGCGTGAAGATATGCATTTATTATACAATATTATATTCTATAGAGCAACTGGCGCGAACACTATATATAATAATTAAATTTTGACAGTTATTGAAGTCGGTGCCAAATCAGTAAACAATAACAAACAAATAAAAAACAGTGTACTAGTTTGGTAGGTTTCGCACCGACTTCACTAACAATCAAATTTAATTAAAAATTAAAAATATTTGTATATTGTATCGTATTTAAAAAGCTATTTTTGTATTCGAGTTTTGATTACTAATTGATAGTGTATTTGTGATTTCGAGTGTTTTGATTGGTTAACTTTTGTAACAGAAAAAAAAGATCAAAGAAACCGCTTTTAAAACAGACTTACATTTTTCGGAGTAACGGGACCGATTTATGCTTCTAAATTTTTTGTATAGCCCCTTCAAAACGGCAGTTGGATTTTTAAAATTAATCAAATATACTTTTTAATATAAACGAGAATAACTGGTTTTTCGTATTCTTCGTAAGCTATCGTGCGCAAGTTTGTATGGTGCAGAAAATCTATTTTAGATTAAATTATGGTTTATATCTACGTCGCCTTAACAAGGGTTTATAGGGCCATAGGCATCGGTAAGAGCATCGAAAACTCGATTTTCAAACGTACTTACGGTATGGAGTCCATAGTACTGAAATGTAACGATTTTTCCAGGATTTCTGAAAATGCAAGGAAATTCCACGATATTTTCAAGTTGGCAAATTTTTCGTTTATTTTACGGGGAATCCCAAAATTGCATGTTAATTGATAAGTAAATAGTTAAGCAAAATGTGTGCTACAAACTACAACTATACGTTTATAGGGGATCTCCCGCGCTCTCTTGTATAAAATTACAAGGAAATTCTACCGAGATTTTTAAGTGGGCCAATTTTTTGTTTATTTTACGGGGAATCCAATTATTGCATGTTAATAGATATGTAAGTAGTGAAGCAAAATCACAGTTTAAACATGATAGTAGGAAGTCTTCATAGGAAGCTAACGTACGTGGTTTGTATGTGTGTATGCGCGCTAATACGCACGCGCCGCGGCACGCACACAACGGCAATATTTTGGGCGAATATGGGTGATTATCGTAGCGCCCTAGTCGGGGTCGCGCCGGGGGGCCGTGAATAAGCAATTCTTTTACGCATGGCGGCATGAGGCGGGGAATCGGCCTTTTTTTCTACATATTCTTCAGCAAAATATTTTGTGCTCTAGCTATTGCTAAAACTAGACGTTTTCAGGGGATATCCCGCGCTAATTCTTTTGTACTAAATTCACAATATAATATTGTGATCCTAAAGATCCTAAGAGCTTCGATCACAAATAAAGAACTAGATGCACAATCTCCTGTAAAATCTAAACAAATTATTGTCCGAATTGACGTATATCTTTTTAATACCGTATAGTATTATCGGTAACATTGTGTTAATCTAAAGTAGACCTTACTGTCAAACCATAAGGTTATAAAAGTTTGTAAACGATTCTTGCATGACATTGAAACGATGTTTGTAAAAAAATATTTAAAATGCAATCTTACGTCTCGTGCGTGAAGTATAATTCACATAATTTGTGACTCACTCAATGTGCACTCAAATACTTATTTGAGCGCACCTTGTTCGGACATTTTTGGAGCGTTGATTCTGTATCTAGTTTTTTATTTGTGATCGAAGCCTAAGGGTATATTTTCTTTGCACGTGTTTTTTGAGCTGCAGTACAAGTGGTGACATTTTAGCGTCGATATAGTGTCTTGCACTATGATATTTAGAACGTCCAAAGCAGTTAGACAAGTGGGAAACGTTTCGTGGAATCGAAACGCTTGCTGGCGTCATCGCTCGTCAAAAGTGCCACTGGGCTACGGTGTATACGGCGGTGTTCACACGACTTTACATCTCGTTTGATATATAAGAAAGTTAATAATGTTTGACTAGCAATTTATAATCGTTACACTAGATCACGTGGTATTTGTCATTCTATTCTACTAGCGTTTACGACAATTGAGCCACTTCTGGCTCTGGTCTTAAAAGAGAAAGCAAAACATTTTTTAAATGTCATTTTTGGAATATCAAATGAAACCTCTATCAAAGGCTACATTTTAAAAAGGTGTGTATAACAAGATATTTTTTATCGGTTTTTTTTACATAAAGGGAAAATCCTTTTTACGTAAAAAAGCGTCAGACAAGCCAGATACTTGATAGTTGTCCTTTAAGTTATATCTTTTTATCCTCAATTTTCATTATTTTATTTAAGTTGATCCTTCGAATTTATTTAAGCTTTGGATTAAGGTAGGATAGGATATGATTTGACATCTCGTTTGCACCAACTATTAAATAATTGGTGCAAGTGAGATGTTAAATCAAGTTTAAAAGTTGGTGCAAGTAATTATTAAATTTTTCGATGTATAATTAGATTACCTAGGCGAAAATGTGTGAGGAGAATGATGAGATTTGAGGAAGCGAAAGAAGTATGTAAGGACCGCGACGCTTGGCGCTCCGTCCTCTCTGACTATCCCGTTAGGGATACAGCGTGAAGATATGTATGTATATAATTTCGATTTCGTGATTTGAAGAACTTCAATTTCATACCTCAAGGAATGACTCCAAAAACAATTATTTTTGTTGTCATTCATATCAAACCGACCTTTGTTTAGCGATTAATGGTTGATAACAGCTGTTAGCACGTATCGCTAATTAGTAATTACTAGTTACGATTCGCACGTAACCGGTTTTTTAGACTTCACTATTACTTTCAAGTATCGATATACAGTGGAGGTCAATGCACCGTAGCGAGTCGATGCACGCATTAGTGCAGTCCTTATAGCGATATACTTATTGTTTCACGCGACTGTCCGCGTGAAGAGGGACTGTAATATTTATCCATAGAAGCTAACTGAAAAAATTTATCCGTGATCAAAATTTTAAAAGCAGAACTATATTTATGTATGTTATATAATTTCGTCATGTATGTCCGTCTGCGTGTCTGTATGTCCGTCAAGTCTGTCTATCTGTCTGACCGTTCGTTGTTTTTATCTGGCCTTCAGTTTTCTGTCTGAATGTTTGTTCGTCTGTCTGACTGTCTGTATATCATTGCCTATTTATTCTGTCATCTTTACACCTACTGATTTGTTTGGTACAGACATTGAGTTATATGTAACATTAGAATAGTACATCAAAACGATATTCGTGTCTCTACGCGATGGCAGAGCGGCGAGGTTATAACCTAAAAATTTGCAGACAGCGACAGTCACGCGATCACTTCGCGACTGGTGACTAATTGTAATAAAAAATTGGTAGCATGTATGACGATTGCGTATCTATGATTCTATAACCATAAAATGCACTTTTCGCGGTAGATTTAGCGTCACTATACAAATTACTTTACACAAATTCTCGTTTTGACAGCAGATATCGCACGATATTGGCTGTCGCATGCTGACTGCAAGTTACGTAATAAGCGCGCGGGGCGCGGAAACTGCCGCTTCGCCATAAGTAAGAGCGAGATAGTGCTATCGTGTCGTCGCTTCGAATGAACAAGGATGCTCACAACGTTTTAATATTACATGTAATATAATAAGTTTAATTCATTAAAAGTCCGTTTTAAATGTATATTTTACAGTCTAATAATAATGTGAGCGTCAATTTTTTTATTACTTATTAAAAAAGCATTACATAAGTACTTTAAATATGAAATGAAGTAAGATACGCTACGTTGTTCACTGTACAAGCGCCGAATTGAAAGTGAGCTAGGTGTGGTCCACGGAGCCTCAGTTGAGTAGAACATAGCGGTTGCTTCGAACTCTCATTCTAGTACTTACATAGATATCGTTGGGTACAGATATGTAAATTGCTTATATTCAAAGACGAGAAATAAATATTTCGAAATGAAAACTAAGTTAAGCTTTTGGTTATTTGGACATGGACGAAACTTAAACAATTTCAATTATATACAATTTTTGTCTGTCTGTCCGTTTGTTTGTCCGGGCTAATCTCCAAAACGGCCGAACCGATTTTGATGGGACTTTCAAAGGTAGGCAGAGGACTTTTCAGGGTGTAATCTAGGCTATTTTTTTATACTCGAAAAATACCAAATTAATCACTTGTGAAACCGTGAAGTGAGAAATAAAATAATTAGTATTTTGTGCTCAAATTTTATGTTTTTTTTTACTTGTCAGAAATTGACACAGAATCCTAAATATACGCGTCGTCTCTACACACTTAGCCGATTTTTATGAAGTTCACGCAAAGTTGGGGCCAATGGCTAGTTTTGTTTCTTATATATTTTAAGAATAGTGAGTAAAAAGAAAAACTTGAACACGTGTTTCACAAACATGGACGTATTCAGAGGGGGGTAAATATTTGCCCACTAGAGTTATTGCGATTCTCGATGGTGTCAGATATTGGTTGGCAACATGAACATGTTTGCACTAACAGTACATATTACCTATTAATTATAATTCTGTTTAAATTTAATTTAATTAATTTTTCTTTCTGGTATTACGGTACTGCCTAATTCATGAAGTGGACACGTTGTTTTCAATTTGTTGGATTTATTTTATAATGAGGAGGAACTGTTTCCTATAGTACAGGTTTTTAACCTAGTTTAGGAATCAGGGCTCCTAGCAGAGACATACATATTATTATTATTATTGTGTAAATTAATGTATATAAATTGTGGTCTCAATGTTTTAATTTCAAGATTATATTTTAATAGTTTTAATGTTAATTTAAAGATTTATAATATTATCCAATACAATACAATTTGTTTCAAAAAATACATACATTCACAATCGGAGGCCTTAAGCAAGAGAAAGTATAAAGGCCTCCGGCACTTAAGTTGAGAAGTTGCAGTTATTAATGTCGTTTCCAAATTTATATAACTATGTATAGGGACATTGTAGCATGATAGAAAACTTGCATCAGCAGTTTTGTATGCTAGCAACTTCACGTTATTCTTGTGTTTGTGTGAGTCGCACTGGGAATTACTGGCAGAAATAAAGGAACGCAACTTCGTGGTTTTTTACTAATTTATTTTACGAATTGAACCCCAATAATGATTAAATTCATACCGATCGGTCAGTGCGCAGCAACTTCATCGTCGCTCGCATACTTCTCGCTTGCAAACAAAACTGCTGATGCATCTTTTCTATCATGCTACAAAGTTTCTACATATGTATAATAGTTGCTAGTTAGGCTTTAGGTTTTTAAACTTTCACGACTTGTACACATCTCACAATTCTAAATTAAATGGGTATCAGGAAACAACCACCAAGTCAGCTATTGCTGAGCACTTGCTGGAGTAAGGACTCAACCACTGGACTGAATTGCATCAACCACAGACCTCCTCACCGATCGACACTATATTATTCTAGAATAGTACGAGAGGCGGTCGAAATTAAAAAATACCATTATTTCAACACGAGAAGATGGATACTGCTTATCAACATTATGGAATCTTGTCATCAGTGAGAGCGTGTCTGGAGCCGGAAAACTGGACGTCGCCAGTGTGTAGACATCGTTAGTGTGGTGTGTCAAAGTACCGACAGTGACAATAATAAAAACTGACAAATGCGAACAATAAGTGTGGGTAGTTACCAGGAACCGCACACTACGAAGACGATGCCCATATTCATCAGTCTACCCCGTGACTACGATCGGTGCCATCGAAACGTAGGGATAAAAAAGGCCTTGAAATATTAACATGACATGTACCCGTTTAATTTTGAATTCTAAATTAGGCTTTAGGTTTATAATTTTTAAGGTATATTAAGACCACGTTATCAAAAATACCTTATTGTTAGTACCACTTTGACGATAAAATGTCGACACTTTTACTGCAGCTATAAACTCGCAAAAAAATATGCACTAAGAAAAAATATTCAATTGAATATTTTATTGAATAGAATTTACAAAAACACTATACTTAATTAGAAATAAAATATGTAATCCAATAGCCCAAATTAAAGTTTCCTTTCGAAGTCGTTTATTTGAGCGATAACCATATGTTTTTTTTTAGTAAATTTGAACTGATTGGTGTTGAAGTAAACAATTTATCGATTACGTTTTTTTTTATTAATTTCATCATTTTCTCTAAACTAACAAAAACATTTTAAGAATCTCGAACCTATTTCTTAATTTCTGTTCACCCTCTCAACTCATTCATTATCTGTGAATATCTGGCCTTCAGCACTAGTATTGACAGTAACTAACACTTATAAATACACTATCCGTATCGACATGGCTATCGATGATACATTGCTATAAATATCAGTATCGCCATAGTATACAGAAACAGAGCATAAAACAGTATGAAGTCTTTATAAAAAGCTAGCGTACGCGGTTATTTCGTTATGAATTTTTTTTCTATTCGGAAGTCTTCTATTAAAAAACATTTCTATCAGCGGCAGCTAAGCTTGAGCTGTCGCGAGACACTCTAAAACCTTATGGCAGATGTCATTGTCATGATGACAGCTTAACAGTTAAATTTATTCATTCATTTTATTTAATTTTCATGTTTTAAATTATTCCTCTTCTTTGGCCGTGATTATTTTATAGCGTCTATAAGTTTTATAAATATAATTTATTTTTAATGGAGCAAATAGCATTCAATTGCATGGCATTATATTTTTAATAGTAAAATTTTGAAGTGCCTTTAAAATATACCTTAAAAAAAAAGTAATTCTATAGTGAATGAATTGAAATGCTTGCTATTTCTTGCGTATGAATTACGAAAAAATGTAACCGTATCAAGGCCATTTTTGTACTTTCAAAATTAAACTGTGTAACCTCTCTCTTAATGACAATAGCGTCATGACACTATCTGTATATGCTATTCTCTTAAGACCCTAAAGGTCAACGCCTATTTATTAACTCGTCACACGACCAATACCGTTGCTTTTCGAGTGGTTAGGTTTTGTTATATGTATACATACATACTGATCATATATAAACGCTCACTGAACAACTCTGTATAGGTATGGGAAAGCCTCATTCGCAAGCTATCCATCCATATGTTCACAACAACTGAATCTCTAGGATAATGTGCGCCGCACGCGAATCGTTTTATGTGATGGTGGCACTTCACATGGCTATTTGTGTTCGCTATTGGGCGTTTGTTGTATTTGGAAAAATATATGACGTACTTGCAAACATGGAAATACAGGCAAATACAACCATCCATACATGGCAGCCAAATAACAAACACACAAACATTTGGCAACAGAAGGAAATGTGTTCACCAAAACTATGGACGTGTTTCAACTTGCAGCGGGATTTTATTATTTAAATGCATGTAACTATTATATGCAGTGCGTGAAAAAATACAAAGTAGTGAAAAGACCATGGAGAGCAAGGCGCTGGTGGATGCTAACTATGCTTAAAAATTTGCATTTTCAATAATTGTTGTTCGCGCTCACAACACAGACACAAAATACTGCACGTCCATACAGATCCACGGCGCGTGCGGGCGTGCGTTTTCGAATATGGCCATTGTGTAGACGGTTTATTTGCGTATTTGCCTATTTGACCCCTTTGATGTGCGTCGAGAAACCGACAAGCGCACGGAAACGCGTATTTGGTATTGGCCATATTTGTCAAATAGGCAAATAAGGCCAATACTTTGTCAAATATACTGTCCACACGTGGTAATTGTTTGCCAAATATGCCAAATACGCAAATACAAATAGCCATGTGAAGTGCCACCTTTAGGTTTACTTTAGGGTGTATGGTATATTTTTCAATATTTTTAATCGATGACTTCTTACATCGTTAAATAATCGTAAAAAAATACCCAGCTCTTAAAATTTATGTTTAGTATAAAAATGAATGTTAAAAATAGCAACGATTTGAACGCTTTGAACGTCAGCCATTTTCATTAACAATCAACTAGTGAAACATTGTCACGAGTGCCATGTACTGTAATTATCAATATTTTATATTTTCACAACTATTAGACCATGAAACAAAAATCAAATTATAAGTACTGTATTATTTGTAACTACACACTCGTTAGTATTGTTATTGTAGACATAATCGTCACATTTGATTTGACCAACAGCGTCGCGTTTCACTATTTTAAAATTTCCACACATTTTTGGACTTTTTATTAATTGTTTCCTCAATCGAAAAGGAATTAAATTAAAAAATATCGCAGGAGCCATAATTCCGTAGCATTAAAGACTATAAAGATTTAATAAACCTATTTGTTTGAATTTCGAAGTTTATTTGGATCACATACGTATTCCTTATTCTCGACAATTGACGATACCCATTTCTAACGCAATTTTTTGTATGCATTCACAAATGATGAGTCCTGTTCGGCCCCCCTCTAAACGAACGCCTGGATACGTCTCTGGTCGCACCGCATGCGAACCGAATAAAGAGATCTACGCTTTATGGAACATATCCAACTTGCGTATGTCACAGAAATCCCTAAAAATAATTACAGTTTCCTCCACATGTCTTTCACTTTGTCGTGTAAGATACGGCTAAAGCTTAGGGTAAACGTCCCAATGACAATGTATTCACGGTGTCGTTACTGTAACGGACAATGTGGTAGACACAAAGTGTGGGTAGTTGTCAGGAACTTGCACACTACGAAAACAACGCTCGTCTTCATCAGTCTGCCTGTGAGCACGTCCGGTGTAATCTGGACGAAACGTCGGGATGAAAAAGGTATTTTAACCTTAAAGTATTAACATGAGATAGACCCGTTTAGTTAGGACTATAAAATGGGGTAGACAGGTAATAAGTAACTTTTTTATACTCCTTCTGGTGAGTTCCATACATTTTAATAGAGATTAATTGCCAGACTGCATTTATACCTTTATTCCACTAGGGATTTGTGAGCGTGTCCCCAGCGATGCGGCTCCTGAGCAGCTAGACAAGTGGGAAATGCTTCGTTCAATTGAAACGTTTGCTGGTGTAATTGTTCGTCAAAAGTACCACTTGGCTATGTTTCATACGGCGGTTTTCACAGGACTTTGCGTTTCATTCGAATAAATAG
This sequence comes from Zeuzera pyrina, assembly GCA_907165235.1. Classification (NCBI taxonomy): domain Eukaryota; kingdom Metazoa; phylum Arthropoda; class Insecta; order Lepidoptera; family Cossidae; genus Zeuzera; species Zeuzera pyrina. The sequence goes on along the minus strand of OU015645.1, from coordinate 10,783,823 downwards.
AAAGTTAATAAAGATTGTCTACAAATAAAAATTTCGTTGCGCTACATCACGTGGTATTTCGTTTGCTAATGTCAGTCCCATACATTTGTCAATCTATTCTATTTAGTCCATTGAAATGTTACATTTTTTCGGGCTTAGCGTGCAAAAGTCAGAGCACCCAGTTTTATTTTTTGGATATCAAGAGGGGGTTAGTGTAAAGTTAAATCAATGTTTGTGGGGTCGCTGCCCTTGTCCCGCGGCCGCCATCTTGTAAAAAGGGCTGCGAATGGTTTTTATGCTATATCGGGCAAACTATTCGTCGTACAGAAAATTTGTCAAAACATTTTTTTTTGCAAATTAAATTCTCTACAACTTTGGTTCCATAACTTTTAGTCGTAAAACCAAAAATAACAAAGTTATTAACGAAAATAGATAAATTTGGGAACAATTTTTCTTTTAATCGTTATAACTTTTGTTCTGGTCATTTTACAAAAAAATGACATTTTTCATCTCTTTGTGTGGTGGCAATAAAGATGATTATTCTCTCGACAGTCTTAGATATAACCTCCTCTTGACATTAAAAAAATAAAATTGCGTGCTCTGACTTTTGCAACCCCAAATGTAACTTTTCAATGGACTAATTAGCGTTTACGACAATTGGGAGCCGCGCTGTCCACCCAAGTCTAGGTCCGCTGAACTTCCACGCGTCGAACATGCCGTCACTATACGCAATGAGTTCATCGCAGCGAACGATACGTAGTGTCGATGCAATCATACACTGCATGCAGGCAACAAGCTCACGTGGCGAATTTGCTGTGAGCATGTTCACAAATCGATAAGACCTATAAATAAATGATCATTACCAGACTACATTTCGCAATCGCCTTTCTGTTGACTAGGTTATTTGTTAAGTATTTTATTTAATGTAGAATAGAAGGAATTATTGACCTTTAACGATTATCTGTAGATATATTTTTTTTTTATATCTACATTAAATTTGCCAAATTCTGCGCCGAAATAATGAAGGCAGTTGCTTTGGGAAATAATTCAATTGTCGGCAGTATATGAACGCCTACAAGATATGTTATTGGTGAGAGAAAGGAGAAAGAGGAATGACAATTATAATTTAATGGAACAAAAAAAAGGAATAAAAAATTATACAATCCTATACATAAAATTAAGTTTAAATTATACAAATTATTGAAATTAATAAGATTGTTGCAATTTACAAGATCCCCGAACAATAAAATCGGGGGATGTTTAATAATAATTTAAAAAAAAAGATATAAATTTGGGCATTACGCTCACCGCTCATCATCCGCTCATTGATCACTCCGACTCGACCACATTGCCTCACTACTCGGCGTGTACTCGTTGTTAATGAGTGGTCGGGTGGTGGATTAGACGATGCAATGGATGTGGCGCGAGCTGTTAGCGGACGCCACGTGGTCAATGCATTATCGAGAATATGTTATTATACCTCACGTGAGCGACTCGCGAGAAGCGCGCAGTCCACTGACAACTGCGCGTTGTAAGCGAGTCAATTCCAAATTAATTTATTCAAGTAAACCCAATTTTAACTATTTTTGAATATTAATTTTACCTTCTATTCGAAAAGAAAACTTGTACACTGAAGGAACCCACAAGAAACTGAGTCAGAAATGCACGGCGGTGGACTGACTGGTTCACTCAATGTTGCATGCCTACTGTTTACTAGTGGGCTGTTCTGGTGACGATATAGAGTTAATTAGCGTATATGCATAGAAAGTCTATATGACAAATTCCAACCACTCGCAGAGAGGCGTGTCAGGTACGAACTGCCAAATTGGTAACTGAGCGACGACCTTTATGTACGTATCTTCGAAAATGTATGCAGACCGCAAGGTCGATACAAGATAAATTAGAAAAATTAATATCTTCTGGCCTAGTTTGAACCGGGGACTATAAAAACCAGATATTGTAACTTCAACCTTCATACCTCCAGTCAACAAGGGGATATGAATTGGAAAAATTATTTGTAGTTGCATTTTTTTGCACGAAGCGGCCATTGAATGAGACGTTTACCCCAGACGGTCAACGAGGCCGTTAGTCTTGCAAGGTCAGACATTTATCCGACTCGGTGTAGCCGAGGGCGGTTATGTATTACATTAGTGAAGTTTCCGTGTTTACCATATACGCAAATATAACACGTGAAGTATCTGCGGCATAATATATTTATTTATGAGACCACTTTCTACTCGGCTACGGTGAAGCAAAGAGGTTCATAATATTAGCAGCGTATGCATGTAATGCTCATCTGTTTTCTCGCAAAGCTGATAAAAGATGAAATTACTGAATCTAGAGTTTAATTGCAGAGAATATAGGTATAACCTTGATGAACAATACAACGAAAATTCTAGGTTTTAAAAATGTCAGAAATATATAGTATGCGTATCCTCACGCTGTATCCCTGACGGGGTAGTCAAGTAGGGCGGAGCGCCAAGCGTCGCGGTCCTTACATACTTCTTTCGCTTCCTCAAATTTCATAAATCTCCTCGTACACTTTCGCCTAGGTTTGCGAATCTCAGAAATCAAGTTTAGAAACATCAGAAAAATCTATAAGTGAGTGCTAGTATAAGTCTATGAAGATCAAGGTTGACTTATGAGGGTCAAATAGACAGACGCTAGCTATCGGAAATGTCAAAATCACTCGCATGCCTAGGCGAAAGTATGTGAGGAGAATGATGAGATTTAAGGCAACGCATTGGAAATTTTGATGGCAGGGATCACAATTTTTCTAAGTGACTACAAAACATATGACAGTGATATTTGGTACCCTGATTCTTCATTTCATTGACTTCATTTTGGCAGTTGCGATACACGGTTGGTTAACTTTTGTAACACAAAAAAAAATTTCAAAGAAACCTTTTTTAAAACAGAGATTTACATTTTTCGGAGCAACAGGACCGACTTATATTTCTAAATTTTCTGTATAGTTTACTTTAAACATATTCCTCAAAATGACAGTTGGATTTTTTAAAATTAATGATGGTTTTTAAAATAAACGAAAATAACTGTTTTTTCTTATTTTTCGTAAGCTAGCGCGCGCACGTTTGCATAGAACAGAAGGTCTATTTTAGATTAAATTAATGTTTATCAATGCGTCGCCTTGAGGATACGGTGTAAAGATATGTATGTATCTATCAGTGTATTATAAATCTTTGAGGAAACCTCTGCATGAATCGAAAACGAACATAATTCTTTTTTTAACTCTTTCCCTAAGTAGAATAAAAGAAGTTCCGTTTTCAATCGCTCAAATGTTATTTATTTACGAGATAAACAGGCGAAATGTATGAGTACGTCGCACTTCCTTGAAAACATCTAAATAAAAGTTCAGTAAACACAGTTCGATGAAACGCTGGACCGCGTGATTCAGTTTGGGTTCTTGACCTGGATACGAATGTCAGTGCACTTATAGGTCGTCTGGACACGTGTTATTCCTCCGACATATAACGTGGCAGGCATGCAATTTCTACAGAATAAACACGTGTAAATATCCATACGAATACCAAGATACATACAAGCGGCAGTAAAAATATAAACTACAGATGGGAATCACTCACTTGACCTTGAAAATACGAGTAAGTGCCTCATACGCTCGGAGCACGTGTAAGCGCTAAAGTCGATTTTTCATTTAGTACCATATCTTTATAGTATACAGGGTTAATAAAAAAATACTAATAACCTCTTAGTGCCAAATTCCTGTCATCATACTTAACAACTTTTGTTCTACGACTTTTTTCAAAACTTAATACGTTCGTCAAAAAACATTTGTTAAGTTTTGTTGTGCTGTCTGAAACGTAATTAATGTGTACGTATTTGCAATGGTACAGTTCAAGCGCACCGGGTCTTTGAGCGGGTCTATGGATGGTTTAGATTCGCAATTGGACCCGATAGGAAGCGTTACAATCGGGTTCTATTAATTTTTTTTTAATGCAACGTTCGATCAGGACGTCTGTCGGGTCCCCTAAGTTTTCATACATTTCGTTGTAGTGCATTATATTTTTTATAGCGAAATATCATTTTAATCTTTAATTTTAGCAATTTTAAAGCGTTTCAAGATGCTATCCAAATTAAAAACTTTACTGTCATAAAACGCTAGATGTTTCCCGGAACTTCGCCTATGGAATTTAAAAAATGTAGCTTATTTCCTTCCTGAGGGCTTAATCTATTTCTATTCTAAATTTCATCAAAATCATTCCAACGGCTTAACCGTGTAACAATATCAGAGAAACAGTTACAAAGTTCATTTTCGCGAGTTCGCGAGTACAATTGAGAGTGAAATTGACCTCACTAATAAGCAAACTGTTTTAGAACTTGTATTTACTTAAACAAATGAAAAGCAATTAGGATTTTTACATTAAACGGCGAAAACGACTATTTTAACAAAACTGACAACACTTCTGTTATCTACTGAATATTTCACTAGTCTGGTCTGATAAGCAATGAATACCCATACAAGCTACGCAGAGAAAAGGAAAGTATTCCGGTAGCATTCACTTGTTCTGGGATACAAAGACGAACTTCATCTTATGATGCCATGCATTTCAAGATCTTCCAAAAAAAGCGATACCGTCTTGAAAGTCCTGAACATAGGGGTTATTCGGGGTGTTCTATCTCTGGGCGTCGACTTTACACTATTTCTTGGAACACCCTGTACGTAGATATATTAATAGAGTCGCGCTTATACTTTTGAAGATATTTATATTTATGAAAAATAAATCGGTAGCTACAGTTTTTTTGGTTTCTTTGTTTACAAAACTACAATAGTGAGAATTTTTGTCTCTAATTCTGTCTTTGTTTGCTTGAACTTTGCTGAGAATCTATTGAATTAGTTTCAATGCAGGTTGCACTCTTGGAAAGACTACCATTCCATTTATAAACATATCTTCACGCCATTTCTTCTTTAGGTGCAGAGAAAGGTTAAGGTCAAGACGAAAAAATGTCACCATGACATCACTTTCATCAATTACTTGGATTTATAGCTGTTAAATCCGAACCAGATCCTGACGATTGGCTATGTACTTGTACAAGCAATATAATATGCTTTTATATAAGCTCCTTATACTAAGAACTTATACAGCCTGCGTATTTAAATCTTTTTAGGACGGCTGGTGGACGAAATTTTAGACCATTACCCTCCATCCAAAATGACAAAACATATTATAAAACCCTGATTAAAAAAAATCATATCTATATCGACTTAATTTTTAACTTCAAAAAAAAAATACTGAAAAGTACAAAATAACTATCCTTTACTATCCTAAACTCAAGTACAAAAATAACTTTATAAATACTATACAATTAAATTTGATATGATTTGAAATTTGATGATACCTATATAATTAAATTTGATAGTTATTGAAGTTGGTGCCCAATTAATGTGCAATAAAAAGTGTCTGCTAGTGTAGTAGGCTTTTGGCATCGATTGCAGTACCTGTCCAATTTACATTAAACAGTTGGAATTTTAAAATTAATTATAGTTTTTAAAATAAACGAAAATAACTGTTTTTTCGTGTTATTCGTAAGCTAGCGCGCGCACGTTTGCATAGAGCAGAAGGTCTATTTTAGATTAAATTATTGTTTATCAATGCGTCGCCTTAATTTAAAGTCTACGATTTTATATTTTCATAGCATTTACTTACAAGGGCAAATCGTTCAGATATTGGGAGAATTAAACTTAAAAAGTGCATAGACCCGATCACCACGCTTTATTTACATTGAATAATGCACTCCACCCCTTTCCACCTCGTCTACACGTCTAGACAACCTGTGGGTAGGCGCAAAAAGTCGACAGGTGTTATTATTTACGAGTGCACGTTGCACTTCAGTCTGTGTTCACGCGTTCGTCGCGGAGAACGGTCGTGTCCATTCGTGACTGTCGAGTAACGGCTTTATATTTTTTTTAATTAAAAAAATATTTAAGTGTTGTATTTGACTGTGATTTTTGAGTCTTTTTATGGAATATTAGTTATCAGTATTTTAGTATTGTGAAATGTATTGCTTTTTTGGAGCCAGTGAGTATTGAAGATTCTTTTTGTAATTTTAGGGTTTTGTTTAAAAAAAGTGGATACTTTATTTAGGGATTCGTCTGTCTGTCCATGTTGATTGTGCAACGTAATAACTTGAATTTTTGCACAATAATACATACATACATATCTTCACGCTGCATCCCTATCGGGGTAGTCAGAGAGGACGGAGCGCAAAACTTCACGGTTCTTACATACGTCTTTCACCTTAAATCTCATCATTCTCCTCACACATTTTCGCCTAGATAAGCGGGTGTGTTTGAGATTTTTGTCAGATAACACTGGCTGTTTGATCTTCATAAGTCAGCCTTAGTCTTATATATAAAATAATGTTAATTAACTACAAATTGGGTACTCGAATTTAGGCTTTGTGACAGAGCAGCTACCTTCCAAACCGGGGTTCCGGTTTCGATCCCTGATCAGGTCGATGTAGTGAATTTTCTAAATCGTCTTATAGTCTGGGTATTAACTCCCCCAGGTCTTTGTGTGGTACCCCTAGTACAACCATCGCGCTCAGTTTGGGGTCGCATGATGTGTTATTGTCTAAAGTATTATAGTGACTATTCCTCCTTCTTACAATGATAATTCTGCATCCAAAATTGAAAAAAGAGGAGTTTTTGGCGGGATTTTATAGGGAGCGGTTGGGCTTTTTTAGTTATTCGCTAATTGTTTCTAGTGGATTTTGTGATGTAAAATTGGCGTAATGTTCCGTCTCAAAAGTGTTTACGCTGTTGTGCATTATGTGGAATTGTTGAAATAAGTGCTTATTTAGTAGTGATGTTGAGTTTTTTTTAGTGACTTAGCCTCAGCGGATCCTACTAGAAAGACTGCCTCAATATATTTGTTGCCAGAAACTCCAAGAAACAATTAGAATGTATGACGCCGACGTTTTAATGAAATAATGTGAAGAATTTATCTATTTATCACTAAAGACATCGGTTGTATGGCCTAAGATCCCTTTACCTTCCCTTCTGAGGGACAATCGTACTTCTACTACTGAAAAAAGTTACTACTGAAAACAGTTTACTTTTACAAATTAATTATACAAAGTAATCAATATTTAATTGTGACACTGAAAACTGAACCCCCCATTCTACGCGAGACGAACTCGCCCATGTTCAAATATTATTTTATATGTACGGACGGAGTGCCAAGCCTCGCGGTCCTTACATACTTCTTTCGCTTCCTCAAATCTCATCATTCTCCTCACACATTGTCGCCTAGGTATTTTATGTCATTAGTTAAAGATAATTAAATTTAATAAATGTATGTATATTAACAGTATGGTAAGAGATATATTAAAGAATTAGAGCAATAAAATTAATAAGTTTTCCGAGTGTGGTACAAGTATTAGCGGTTTTATAAGCGGATTAGAATGATCAAAAGGCTTATGGTTTAAAAAAAATAAGGTATCGTCGGAGTTATCAATATTTCAGAAACAATAATTGGGTAGTTGACAACTGGACTAGTCAGTTACTTTTTATTATCTATCAAAGATATTTTTTGTGTACTTGATAGGATATTCAGAGAGGATAGGGCGCTATGTATCGCGGTTCTTACATACTTCTTCTTCTTGATTCTCACACACTTTTGACTAGGTATGTATTGCTATTGACAATTCCGTCATCTAAAACTTTGACTATATGATCTAATATAACGATTAATAAGTAATTTATTCTAAAGGATGAATTTTTATTTTGTGTCACTAATATTATGTAAAAAAAGTTGAATTAATTCTATGTTTTCAGAATTTTTTGGCTGACATAGCTAAAACGAAACTGCAATTTTGTCATGTTTATCTGTTACTGTTACAGTCAAAAATTCCATCATCTTTACGCCTAAAACCTGTGATCGGTATTTTAAACCCATTTTTTTTTCAAATTGAACATGTATTTATTCGAAATTGTTATTGAAGTAGTAAGGTAATGCGTGCCCGAAACACACTTGGTTGGTTTTTTTAATGTATCATCCGAGACAGTGACGTTACTGAGTTCAGGTGTCATGTTATTTGGCATGAGTAGATTTTTCCATAAAAGAACGAACTGAGCGTTTCACGCACTCGCGCCGCGCCTTTAATGCCGAGATCTGGAGTCTAGACTAGAATCAGACCTAGGTCAACGTACAGACGACAAAGGTTTAGGTTTAGGGTGGGTAGGGGGTAGACGTGACCTATAACATAGTCAGTTATGCTTTTAGATCGTTTGTTTACATTCATACCCAACGACGGCGAAGCAAAGAGTAGTCTTCTTCACGTCAACGAATGTGTCCCGGTTCGCGTGTTAGTATGTAGGCTAGCCAGTAAACAGAATAGGAGTAATATAATATGGGAGTGGGTTAAATAAAATTGGCATAGATTGGATACCAATTTTATTTATGGACAACTAAGGTATTAGATAGGACGGAGTCACTGGCCTTAGCAGTATGTATGGTTTTCCTGTGGTGCACCGTGTAATACAGCACGCCGTGGTCCGGAGGTCGGTTGAGTCCCAATTAGAGACCACGTAGTTATTCCTGAGCCTAGCCTAGACCAGCCGTAGGCTCCAAGCTTATACAGGAATCCCCAGCGGGATTCCAACGCAGCTTGTAATTTTGAATTTTATTTATATTTATCTTAGGAACGGTATGAGTATGCGTTTATGCGTATTCTCGCTTTCAGAGGTGAACAATAAATTAAATTAAATAAAATAATTATTATTAAAAACATTGCCATCGTGGTGTAATGTCGGTATCTCGGATCCAGAATTAAAATGGGCGGAGCCATAATGAGTTAATAATAATAATATAATAATGCGCCAGACGATACACATCATCTGATCTCAGACTAGGGTATTCGTATAGGGTATGCTACGAGAACCAGTCGACGACTACTGAGGGCGTCTCCCAGTACACCCAGACCCGAGACAATCTAGAAAAGTTCATATTCTAATGTGACCCGACCGGGAATCGAACCCGGAACCTTCCGCGCTTGGGTTAACGTCTAAAGGTCTAAACCACTGCGCCATCTAGGTATAGATCAGTTGCCGCTCTTATTACCGTGTATCCAACGAATTTTGTTATTAAGTGCCTCTCTTATTATCTCATTGAGTGTAACCAAGAGTAAACAAGTTGGCTATAGCAACCTCGCGCTGTCTGTGTAATTCGTGTCAGCTCATAACCGACTTGACGTATAAAACGTACTGAAATTATTATTTCACTATGTAGCGACCTGGCTATGCTTAAAAGTGCTGCATTGCATTTTAGTCGAATATAAATCAATTTGAACGCGCGGCTCGCCAGTCGCTGGTTTACCATCGCCCTGCCATGCCACTTTGTACTTGTTACATTGTGTAGGAAGAAATATAAACTTTGACACCGACATGTAATTTATTTATTTGGATTTACAATAAAAGAAGACAAAATGAAAACGAAGAAAATCCCTAATCACTAAAATAAAAGTATGTCATGTCCAGCTTTGATTGTTGTATTCTGACCCATCCCTAGTCACGCACATTAGCAAAAGTCTAGAAACTAAGTCAATAAAAAACGGACACGCTCTTGGAGCAAAAACCCTGTCCATTTTGGTTCCTAATCCGAGGTCGGTATCTTGTTTGTCTATCAAAGCCGTTTTTATCGTACACTATTGTCAAAAAAGTGGAGTACCTGTTAGTTCCTAGCAGCAGCGACTCAAATCCTAATTTAATTTATTAACCGTGATATAAACTGCTTTATTTCAATTCTTATAAAATTTTAATTAAAGTCAATCATTTCCTCATCATTTATTTTAATTTAATTTAATCATATATTACAATAGTTGATAAGTGACTGCATTCTAGTAATTATTATTGTTGGACAAATTGGATTTAATCAAATTTTGTGCGTTTCCATTTTGCTATTATTTAACGTCTTTTTAATAAAATTGTACTGATATTATATTATCGCATTATTACATTACATTATATTATATTAATTACATTCGCACACATTCTCACACATAGACTTACTCGCCATTCTATTCCACACTTTTGCTCGCGTAAGCCCTTGGGGTATAGCAGAATATCAGAGTTTTACTCCATACTTGGAGTATTGCTATACTCTGAGCTATGGCCTATTTGCAACGCTGCAGCACCTTTAGGTACATGTTACATAGTTTTGCCTTTACTCCTAATCTGTGTCTGTATTATTGTCTTCTGTATTTTGTTCAACTGTTTTGTTCCCTTAATCACGCACGTCATGTGTGTGATAGTAACTATGTACGCATGTGCTTTGTCTGTAAAATGTACCTCTATTCTGTTGCAGTGATGCAAATAAAGATTTTATCTATCTATCTATCTTTCTATTTGATGAAAGGATAACATTTGGAACAGAAATTTAAAAATCGAGTTTTGACTTAGTATAGGCACGTATTGTTGTACACTGAAAGCTTGTGGCGCCGCAGCCTGTATCGCCATCTTCCTCTAACTTATGCCCTTTCAGTCCGCACTACTGAAGTTCTATCGTAATGAATTTTAAATGTTTTTAATGTGAAACATCTTAAGCAGCCGGTCAGACCGGCTGTTGGCGTGGAGACACGTCGCCACGCGCTTGTAATTCTGTGACTTTCTTCCTACTCGGCTCGGCGATCTCACCTTTCAATTTCCAATTTCCGCCGCAGCTATCTCAATTTTAATTTTTTTTTATAATTTTTGGTGTTGAATTAATATGTATTTTTTAAATGAAGAATATTTTTTTCTTAAAAACAAATCTGAATGTTTTTTTTTAAATTATGCTATATTAATTTCCTTTGATAATAAACAATCCTTTCATGCATATTTTATAAATCTTTTGATTTCCATTTTTCACATCTGCCAGTCGTCCCACAGACTCATTTTTTTACAGTTTTTCCTACTACTTGAGTTTAAAAACGAATCTTTATTATACAAATATAAAATTCCTTTGTGTGTGTGTGTGTATTATTAGAATACTTTCCCACCTAAACGCCTTGGCCGATTTCGATTCCTTTTTTTGTACTTATGGCGTCACTTGGATGGTTTTTAGCTATAGTCGGACCCGCACGCTTATTACGTAACCTGCAGACAGCATGCGACAGCCAATATCGCGCGATATCTGCTGTCAAAACGAGAATTTGTGTAATGTAATTTGTATAGTGGCGCTAAATCTACCGCGAAAAGTGTATTTTGCGTCATAGAATAATAGTCATAGAATAATAGATACGCAATCGTCATATATGATACCAATTTTTTATTACAATTAGTCACCGGTCGCGCAGTGATCGCGTGGCTGTCGCTTTCTGCAAATTTTTAGGTAATAACGCCGCCGTTAGGTTTCAGTTTATAGCTACAACAGACAACAGCTAGGGACTCAATATTTTCCATTGTATTTAAAAAATAAATAAGATAAAAAATTATAAATAAAAACTAAAAAAAATGTTAATAAACCTTCGAATGAGTTATAAGTCTAATATTAGTATGATTTTCAGAGATTAATTGTTATTACAATTTGTTTCAGGTCAGTGTAGTAACTTCCTGTATTATTGTGATGAGCAGACTGAAGAAGCGGTGAGTACAAAATGGTTCAAAACTGGAAATAATTATACATATAAGCCAGAGAATTAATAATTCACGCTACAACAATGTATTTAATATTAATAATTATCGTTTCAATTACGTACGCGTATTTCCTATTTTTGATTTTACTCACTATTTTGGAGGGTCAACTGAGGAAGCGTGCTCGTCGCGACCCCTGCCAGCCCTTTTCAGGGCTGAAATTCCTCTCCTGTGCACACCATGCGGGACAACGGCAATGACAATGATAGGGCGTCCCCCGAAAGCGACGTACACTAGTCTGTCCCCGCTGGTGTGTGCAGAGTGCAGTTCGGCGTTGGGACCGCCACCCTGTGCACCCTGTGCACCTCGCGGCGGGAAGGGGACGGAGGAGTGCAGAGTAGCTGCGTGGAATGTGAGAGGTGGGATTGAGGAGAAGCTTTGAATTACAATTTTACTGTCAAATTTTATGATAAATTGTAATTTTGTGATTCACTGATTTCGATTCTACCATTTCCTTAATTTTTGTCCGTTTGTCTGTATGTCCTTTTATAACTCAAGAACGGCTTGACCGATCTTAATGAAAATTCTTGTACATGTGATTGCGCATAAGATTTTTTTTTTAAATCTATCCCTAAAGGGGTGAAAAGGGAAATGAAACTTTGTATGGGAAATGCTAAACCACTGAATAATAATTCGACATCAGAGAACGGACTTAGACTAGTTTCTGTATCCAAAATGTACCTCTAAGAAGGTGAAAAGGAGTGTGAAAGTTCATATGGGAAATGCTAAACCTCGGTAATGACAAAATTTGTTGCGGCGATAGCGTTTATTATCAAAAAGACAGGCTAAATTTTTTATCAGAACTCTACCCCTAAAGGGGATTGAGACTTTGTATGGGAAATGCTAAATCGCTGAATTGATTACGATGTGGCATGGAAATAGTTTGACGCCTAGGAACTGACATACATAGGCTACTTTTTTGTCAAAAACTTACCCCTAAGGGAGTGAAAAGGGGGATGAACCTTTGAATGGGAAATGCTAAACCGCTGAACCTATTATGATGTAATTCGTTAGATATAGTATGTGCCTGGAGGCTGACGTAGGCTAGGTGTAGGCTTTTTTTCAAAAACAATATTTGTATATACATGATGTACATGTAATCTAACCTATTTCGTGAAAGCTGTAATAGTAGAATTATGCCGTAGAGTATAAAGGAATTGAATAAAGAGTAAGAATAGTAAATTCTTCAATAATCTGTGGTAGTAGAAATATGCCATGGAATAAAAACATATAGTATAAGATTTGAATAAGAGTAATTGTATAGCAGGAAAGCGGAAATGTAACAGATATGATAGTGGAAGTAATGTAAAATAGTAATTATAACAGACGAATAAAGACCCTGACCTGACACATACATATGAGGAGATACTCTTCTACTTAACTATACGTACATAGACACTTATACTTATATAGGTTTTTAATGTGGGTATATAATACTTATATAATAAAAAAATCACTCACACACATACACACACACACACGCACACGCACGCATGCATGCACGTGCATTAGTTTTTAAGCTAATTTGTTTATAAAAATTTTTATTTTATTTTTATGTGTAACAACTAAATTTGGTAAATTTTGAACGACAGCGATAGAGGAGCGCAGCTCCTTGGTACAGGCATTATATGCTTAAAAAGGAGCTTCAAATTCTAATATTGTAAAAACTTTTGAGAACGTAATTAAACAATTTCTTATTTATTTTATTATTATTTTATAACTTTAATTAAAGTTTAAAGAAAACAAATCAATCCATTTAATAGACACATGCCAGAAGAAGCAGAATAAAAAAAAAAACAAAAAAATCCGGGAAAGCCACGAAAAATTTTTCCGCGCAGACGAAGTAACGGGTACTGTTAGTTTAATATAATATTTATATGGTAAGGACTAAGAAATATATTTTGTTTGTACGGATTGGGACGAATTTTTAATCGACTTCAAAAAAAGGAGGAGGTTCTCAATTCGTCTGTATGTTGTTTTCTTTTTTGTTTTTTTTTGTATGTTTTTTACCTCATAACTCCGTCAGTTATGAACCGATTTCGAAAATTCTTTTTCGTTTGGTAGGTAATACTTCAGAGGTGGTCCCATTTAAATTTCACCGATATTGGAGCTTAGACTTCGAATATACACTAGATAACGCGACCTGGTAATAACCTTTATTTATATTGACGATTCTCTTGTATATCGTTACGCTCCAGAATTAGAATGAAATTAATTGCAGACCTGCCCTAGATATTTATTTAGGTCAAGATCACTGAAAAGGGAGAAATAAAAAATTTTTATTAAAAAAAATTAAACCGCCTTGAAAAAAAACACTGAAAAGTATAAAATAACTATCCTTTACTAAACAAAACTCAAGTACAATTAAAATAACTTTATAAATGCGATACACATACCTATACAATTAAATTTGACAGTTATTGAAGTTGGTGCTAAATCAACGTGCAACAACAGAAAGTCTATTAGTTTGGTGGGCTTGGCACCGACTTCAGTAACTGTCAAATTTAATTATATAAGTATGTGTATCTTATTTATAAAGTTATATTAATTGTACTTGAGTTTTGATTAGTAAAGGATAGTTATTTTATACTTTTCAGTGTTTTTTTGAAGGCGGTTTAATTTATTTATTTATTTATTTATTTATTCTTCATTGTACATAATGTATACAATAGGCGGACTTAATGCCTAATGGCATTCTCTACCAGTCAACCTGAGCTTTACTGTCAGAGAAATAAGTAGCGGTACAATAAAGTCACCGAAAAATAACTACAATACGTATATACCATACATATAGATAATCATACACATACATATATACATACATACATATATACATACATCCACATATACATACATCCACATATACATACATACACATATACATACATACACATATACATACATACAAATACACATATACACAAGAAACCCTCCATACATATTTATGTATGCGTACAAGTACACACCCAAGTGCACAAAAAAATTGAAAAGATAGTATAATAAATAAGATTAGGATACAACATAATAATACATTACAACATAAGAAATATAACAGATAATAATCATCAGCTGATCAGTTTGAGCAGATGGTCTTTAACTTTCATCTTAAAAGTAGACTTGCTCGGAGCATTCATGATGTCAAAGGGAAGGGCATTCCAGATTCTGATAGCTTGAACAACAAATGAATCAGACATGAAGCTAGTTCGATGAGCCGGCATATGGAGCAAGAGGCTGTCAGATGACCGAAGATTACAATCATGGAATGTACTCCGAAGTCGAACTCTTGATTTTAGGTATTCTGGCGCCAGTGGATCATTTAAAATGGAATAAAGCGTGCAAAGAATCCGTAGGTTACGACGCTGACGTATAGTTAGCCATTTAAGATGTCGACGATATTGGGATATGTGATCGTATTTACGCAGTCCAAAAATGAAACGAATGCAGTTATTAAGGAGGCGATCCAATTTGTTGAGAAGATCTTGGTTAATGTTAGTACAACAAATGTCCGCATAGTCAATCAGTGGTAAGACTAGAGTCTGTATCAGCAGAGTCTTAGTTTTCGTGGGTAAAAAGTTCTTAAAGCGATATAAATTTCTGAGAGTGACAGTGACTTTACGACTGATCTCCACCACCAAGGGCCTCCAACTCAGAGTTTCATCAACAATCAGGCCTAAATCTTTTACACAGGAGCAGTAGGGAATATGGTTTTTGTTAAAAACAACAGGGGGTGTGGTTTGGTGATCCAGTTTAGAAAGCTGATAAGGAGCACCAATTATAATGGCCTGGCATTTGCTTGGGTTTACTGAAACTCCAAAATTGGCAGACCATTCGCAAACAGCTTCGAGATCTTTATTTATTTTATCGACGGCACTCTTTATATTGCTCACCGCGGCTTGTGCGTACAGTTGGAGGTCGTCAGCATACAGATGGTATGAGCAACCCAGATCAGCCGTAATGAAATTAATGAAAATAGCGAACAGAAGTGGAGAAAGTATGCCACCTTGCGGCACTCCAACATCCACCTTACACCAGTCAGACAAGATCCGATCCGCACAAACAGCTTGTAAGCGGCCGCGAAGATAGGAGTTGAACCAGGCCAACGCATCAGAAGAGAATCCCAAATGCGATAACATAGCGATGAGAATGTCATGATCAACACTATTGAACGCGTTGGAAAAGTCAATCAAAACCAAAACTGTCACACAAGAGTCTTCCATCCCATTCCGAATGTCTTCAATTACTTTAAGCAGTGCAGTACTTGTGCTGTGGCCAGGTCGAAAGCCAGATTGGAACACACTTAGTATATTATTTCGATAAATAAATTCAGAGACTTGTTTGTGAACTACAGCTTCTAAAATTTTGGACAAGAACGGTAAAATGGAAATAGGTCTGAAATCTTTGACAGTGCAGGGGCTGGAAGTTTTAGGAAGAGGTAGGACAAAAGCATTACGCCAGACATCGGGAAAAACCCCTTCTGCTAATGAATAATTTATGATGTGAGTAAGTATTGGCAGAATATAATCAATTAGATAGAGTATCATACTTCGACTCACCTCGTCCCGACCGACAGCCCTAGTCTTGACAGTCTTCAAGATCTTGTGAATCATCTCCGAACTCACAGGTGAGAATGAGAAAGTGTGACAAGTAGGCGAGGCTAAGGAAGCAATATTATTAACAGCTTTTGACTTAGCTGCTCCATTCAACACTTGTGTTGACGTAAAATGATGATTTAAATCGTTTAGCGAAAAGGAAGAGTTGTTAACAATGTCAGAGTCAGACCTAGTGCCGCCCAGTCCAAGAGATTTGAGAAACTTCCACGTATTAGACGATGAAGACGCCAAAATGTTGTCGTGAATGAATCGGCGCTTAGCGGCTCTCACGATCTGATTGCAGCTATTCCGAGCACTTTTATAGATAAGCCAAGTCCTTTCACAGCGTTCTCTTTTAAATTGCCGAAACGAACGATCCCGTTTGCTCATTGCTGTTCTTACCCCCTGTGTGATCCATGGTGCTGGAGGACGTTTTACTCTTATTGCTCGAATCGGAGCATGAACATCGAAAAGCTATAAGATCATTATGTTTAATAAAGAAACTTTCTCATCGATAGTGGTGGCCGCACAGATTGTCGTCCAGTTCAACTTTGACGCATCGGTTAGCAACTTATCAATATCGAGTTTAGCAAAACTCCGCAAAAATGTTATCTTCGGTTGCAACTTAGGGGATTTAATTTTATAAGAAAGGAAAAGAATGTCATGTCGAGAAAAACCAGGAGCAAGTACTTGGCCGTGACTAATTACGTACTCGGGAGAGGATACGAGCATATGGTCAATCCATGTGTCGGAAGTATCGATATTGTGATGAGTGGGCTCTAAGGGGAGAAGTGAAAACTGAACAGAATCAATCAAAGATCGGAATTTGCGGGACAAAGGAGTATCTTTTTGTAGATCAGTGTTGAAGTCACCCATGACTATGTGATGCGCGCGTTCAGAACTAATGCCCTCAAGTACCCCTTCCAATTTAGGTAAATAGTCAATAGAAGGAGGGCAATAGACTACTCCCAAAACCACTCTGACTCCTCCAACAACCACTTCCAAAAACAAATACTCCGGCGAGCCGGGGCAATCAGAGGGAGAAGCCTCCAAAATCTTGAAAGGCAGATCACTGCGGAGATAAACTGCAACTCCTCCACCGCACCTACCCACACGGTCATTACGTAAAAGAACGAATCCCGAAAGACTGTAAGATGTGGAGTTTAGCGAAGGTTTTAACCAGCTCTCAGAAATAAGAATTGCATGAACGGAAGACGAAGTAAAAGTGTCGAGTAATTCAGTGTAGTGACTAGGAATGCTTTGTGCATTAAGGTGGCACACATTAAAATACTTAGTATAATTATGAAAGTTTAATTGTGTAATTGATAGGTCCGAGGATGTAAAAATGTCAGATTTAGACTTATCGAGAGAAACAGAAAGACGAGAATTATCGAGAGCATAATAAAATGAATCGTAATCCGACATAAATACACAAATTATATAGAGGAATTTATTATGTAAAATAACTAAATAAATATTCAAAACGGCGAAAAAAAAAAAAAAAATAAATATATATATATATATATATAAACGATATAAAAATATATAAATATCTAAATCTAAATATACTATATAGATCACTTAAATTTGAATAAATAAAAGCGACTATAACTTTTAGATCTACACAAATATCTAAATTACATATTATACCCGCCGGATGACTGTTAAAGAATGTTCACATAGAGTAATCGCAGTGAACTTAACTGTAAACATAATCCTAGCACAGATATTCTATGTTAGTCACATATTAGGTATACATATAACAAAGTACAAAATAACTAAAGTTATGTATTAAAGATCAATTCCCCGTAGTTTTAAATTTAAATTTAATCTTGTAACCTATTTATTAACCAATAAAGCGCATCGAGTACATTGTGGATGTATACAAAGAACATCACATCTCTTGCCTGTGATGCCTTTTCCAAACTGTCACTTGCGTACACATAAAAAAAGAAAAAAGAAAAAGTTGACATCACGACAATTCAATTTAACAATCTACCTACATTACTCATTACAGTTTAAAACGTCATTTCACCTTGCTATATTAAAAACATACACTATGTATATAGTTTCCGAGCAAATAACCAATATAATGTACTACTTGTATGCTTGCTATTCACATGAAACGACATAAACCTTGTTAAAAATGTAAATTGATAGGCTAGCATAATACCTAGATTGTATATTACAATTTGAAAACATATTCCTTCAATCCCACCTATTCAGCATTATGTTGTGAACTTTGGATGAGTGTGACAATGTGTATTGAAGTGTAGAACATAAACTTTACACGTGATGTATGCAGAAAAACCAGTGACAAAATAACAAGCAATATTAGGACGAAGCTACATACACAATCAAGGCAAAATGCATAAGCACAACGAAACTAGAATACCCATATAACTAGACGTAATACTAAATGACAGCAGTGTACGGTAATTTTATGTCCCTTAAATAGCCTAAAAACAGGACCTAGACGAGCTGTGTTCAACCTATAGTTTCTTTTTGCTTCAAAATATTTAATCATAGATAAAAAACATATAGATTTGTAGGTAATATAAAGAGTACTCTATTAAATAATCAGTTACTTAAGTATAAGAATTAAGAAAATGCTATAGGGAGGCCATAGTTAAACAATAAAATTAGACTGAACCGGACTTGAACTTAAAGTATAGGTACCCACTGTGTATTAATCATTGATACTTAGATATCAACGTGAAATAGCTAATAAATATACACATTGCTTACAAATTCTCTTTGAATAATAATTGCCAACTTGCTAAGATTAACCCAATTGTCGAATAATTTACATTTTGAAGAAGAATAACATATGTAGGCAGATAAAGGAATACATAAAAATAAACATTCAATATTATACCCCTATAAAAGCATTGTCAGAAAAAACTTAACTTAATTTCTGTATCAATGGTTCCTAAAATTAGGCACCCGGAATATCCAGCAAAAGCATGAACAAAGAATATTGTCACAAATGAAATTTTGATGAGAAAAAAAAAATGTTAAAAACTTAAAACCTTGAGTCTTCTATTCGAATACCAAATCACTATTTCCTTTTCATCATTCGCTTCGCCCGAGTATTATCCATCTTAACTGCAGCGACATTAGAGTCAGATTTTTCTTGAGGTGCGTTTTTCATGCCTTTATTGTTCTGGGAGATAAGTCTTTCGAGTTCTGGTAGTGATACAATTCTATGGCGATTACCATCAGGAAGCTTGATATGAATATTACCTTCTACCGTCCAAACATTCTCCAAGCCAAAATGTTTTCGTGCAGAACTATACAAAGATTGCCTTGAATGTGTTAAAAATTCATGTACGACCAACGATGTACCTTTAAACTTGGATTTGTTCTTCCAGATAGTGGTTTTATCAACATAATTGGAAAATTCTACGATTATAGGCCTGTTCCTACCTTCACTAAAAGCCCCCAGCCTGCGACATACCTGAATGGGAGGAGACATTTGCAAATGTTTTTGAAATAGAGTAGTGACCAAAGTAGGAGTATCCTCTTTTTGAACTTCTTCAACACCATTGATCAAAACAAACTTCCTACGATGTCGCATCTCCAACACATCCACTGTTAGTTTCAGGTCATTTAACTGTTGCTTTATGAGGTTCATTATATTCCACATTTGATGTTTGAAATCTTGAAAATCTTTAGTCAACTGTTTGAGATCCAACTGCGGAGAAGCGGCTTTTAATTGTGTCTCAAATTCAGCCAATCTTTGAGACAGTGTAGTTTCTAAGGCCTTCTGCGCTTCAGCTATTTGAGTATAGGTTGACATGATTCAGTTTCACCAGAGGTAGAGGTATAAAAGTAATCTGATGTAAGTCACCGGCAGGATATTGGTTACAAATATGTTATAACACCATTAAGTTATAATATCAATATATATTATATTATATACATATAAAAACGTAATGAAGAAACTCAAATAATCACTGACAATTAGCTTATAAATCTATTAAATTAAATTTTAAAATATTTTGTTTAAGAGCCACAGTGTTACTCGAATCTACGTCTACCGCCAAAAAAAAGTTAATTTTAAAAGTTAATTTCTCGTACAGGAGCGGAGCGGGTCGGCGAGTGGATTTATCGTAGCTAATATATAGTCGTAATCGCAATAGTTGGTGAGGATAAATGTATGTTTGTTACCCTTTCATGTAAGAACTACTGACCGGATTTTTAACAGACTTCAAAAAAAGGAGAAGGAGGTTCTCATATCTACTGTACGTTTTTTTTTGAACGTTTGTTACGCGATTACTCCGCCAATTATGAATTGATTTCGATTATTCTTTTCTTATTTGGTAGGTCATACTTCAGAGGGTCCCATTTAAATTTCATCGGTATTGGAGCTTGGACTTTGAAGATACACCAAATAACAGATCTGGTTATAACCTTTATTTATATTGATGATTCTATAATATATCGTTGCGCTACAGATTTAGAAAGAAGTTAATTGCAGACCTGCTCTAGATATTTATTTAGACCAAGACAACTCAAAATAAAACTATTTCAAGAAAAAAATTAAAGCGCTTTAAAAAAACACTGAAAAGTAAAGAAAAACTATTTTTACTAATCATAACTCAAGTACAATTAAAATAACTTAATAAATACAATAGGACATACCAATATAATTAAATTTGACAGCTATTAAAGTCGGTGCCAAACCAAATCAATGTGAAACAACGGAAAGTCTATTACTTTGGTAGGCTTGGCACCGACTTCAGTAACTGTCAAATTAAATTATATAGGTATTGTATCGTATTTATAGTTATTTTAATTGTACTTGAGTTTTGATTAGTAATGGATAGTTATTTTGTACTTTTCAGTGTTTTTTTTTGAAGGCGGTTTAATTTTTTTTTGATTAGTGTGTACAACAATAACCCATAGGCAATAATTTATAAAGATATTGCGTGTTTGTGAACTTCACGCGAATGAAGTCGCAGGTAGAAGCATATATAAGTCTGTACAAAGCTTATAGTTTACGCGAGTGAAGCCGTGGGCGATAAGTTAGTAATATAAAACTGTTAATTCTTTATCTAGGCTATTATGAAAGTAGATTTTAATACTGTGTCACAATCCATCTGAAAGCAGACTATTGCTTTCACTCGGCAGTAGGCCTTTTGGCCTACATTGTCAAGTACAGCTGCTTGGCGTTCCAATTTTTAGGTCACCAGTACAAAGAAGCGATTTTTAGGGTTCCGTTTCCATAAGTTAAAGGAAAAGTGGAACCATCGTAAGTGCACTAATGGTGCCCGTCCGTCTGTCAGAATCAATTTACTCAGAAACTGTTCCATGTACTAATTTTAGAGGCATATGTATATTCTATTTTTCTGTACTGGTATGCTTAGTGAACTGTAAACTATTTTTTCTATTCGTTTAATAATATGCGTATTTATATACCCGTGCTGTACAAACGTACTTTTTTGAACTGAAATTTTAATATTATAAACTTGAAAAAAATTTTAATGAATAATAAAATTGTTTCATGAATGACTAAAAGTGTTTTGTCTCTTGAACAACCACTAAAGTAGGGAAATACATCGAAATATTGTTTAAAGTTACTTTAGTATAATTTGTATTTACTAGCTATATAGTTTTCCGTGACCTCTCCGGGTTACCGGGGTTAGCCGAGATACTCATATTGTTGGTGTTGAACGAAAAAGTTATTTCCTATTACGTAACATCCACCATATTGGATTTATGATTAGTATGGATATTAATATGCATTGGGTAGATATTTAGCTTTATGATTAATACAATACTTATATAAGAAAGGAATGAAAAATGAAAATGAAAATGTTTTTGTTTAGACATCATGTAGTCTAAGAGCCAGCGTTCCGCAGATTTACAGTATAGTAGCAAACTCCATATTAATGCTAGGCATACTATTTCACCTGCCGTAGGTGAAATGGGGATTCACTATTCCTATCGAGGGTTCCTTTGGGCGTGCCCAGAAGTCGAAAAGCATCAAAATTGACTTTCAAAACGTGATCGCAGCTTGTCTGCCGTTTTGATATCTTTGAGCACGCCAATATTCTTATCAAGATATATATGACGACGCTCTCTAAAACGTATTTTGGATTATATAAATAAATGTTGGTTCATATGCGATTTTAAAGAAAATGGAAGCTAGGACTAACCTGGATTATGGATGGATAATAACACAGGTATACCAGGCCCTTGCGTCCGTTCTGTGATCCGTGCACAAATCCCCTGGTGGCGCCTCTTCTCGGGGATTAATTTCTTCTAACTCACACACAATTCACAGTCCGGTGAATTGTGTGTACATGGACCACAGGGTCAAGGAAAGCGTAGTGGAATAGGTTTAACGTAGGGCAATAGATTTAGCATATAAATATAAATAAATTTGTATTATGGAAAAGCGATTAAGGGAGCGAAGAAGAAGCGGTAAGATATAATTCTCTCTATGACGGTAAGTAAGTCACTGTTCGTGATTAGCACACGAACAGCAACGAAAAACAACGAAGAAAGCCGAATGTATTAGCGGCAAAATAAAAATACCTATATGGCGTGAACAATCTTAAAATATATAATTTTTTTTATAGAAAAATTTAATGGTAGGCACTTATTCCGGTTCCTACTATATTTTATAGAATTTCAAAGCTTCCAAAATTGTATACAAATTTGCGTTATTTCAGCAAAGCTGAAAATTATATATGCTATTTATATTATTATCATATACATATATTTACGAAAACAGACACATAGGTCGGTTCTGACATGCGGGCAGATCACATAATAGTTTCTCAGTCGTGCTAATGAAGGTGCACGATTTTGACTGTAATAGGATTAAGGAATAGGTGACTATGGTCCCCCTCCACCCTCATCCCTGAAAATATTAGACCTAGAGTGACCGAGAAATGCTTTGGCACAGCCCGAGGGGGATTCAAATTCAAATTACTCGGGACTCGTGTACGTTCCGTACCAGATCCAGGAGCCCATCGACAACAGGCCGAGGATGCCACCGCTGGAATTTTAGTGTGGTAGTAGTCCCAGATAACTCAGTATTTCCCACAGGAGTTGGGTATCTGTGTTCAGCTTTCTCCTGCGTTAACGAAAAAAGATAAAAAAAATTTTAACTAGCGTCCCACCCCTGCTTCTTTTGGGTGGCATATTTCCCAGCTACGCTCGGGTGGAATCTTGGCAACGCATCAGATTTTTTTTTATTGAGATTTTGATACAAAAATACCATTCAAATTTCCGACTTTTCTGGTAGATTATCCCAAAATTTCCTTTCATAGAAACTTTGTCCTGACAATTATGAACACAATCATCCAAATCAGTCCAGCCGTTTTTAAGTGATACTCCGTCATACATGTGGCCATTGATTTTTATTTATTTAGCTGTTTTGTAGGGTTTAGCCGAGAAATAAAAAGATTAGAATAAAAAAACTGTAATAATGAGTTATGCAGAAAATTACAATTCACAATCCAATTTGTATGATAATTTTGCAGTTAACTTACTGTGTATTGACTGGCCCATTGGCGTGTTGATAGGCCATCTATTTTCCAAATCAACTTACTGTGTATTGGTTGGCTGGTTAGCGCGTCAGGCGTCTGCTTTCTAAGCCAACTCACTACCAAGCTCACTACTACCATATATTCTTTGGGCCATTGATACGGTAGGGCATCTGTTTTCCAAGCCTATTTATTGTTACTGTGTATTTTTGGCGTATTGATGCGGTGGTAGGTCGCGCTTTCCAAGCCTATTTATTGTTAGTGTGTACTGTTTGGCCTATTGGAGCGGTGGTAGGTCGTGATTTCCAAGTCTATTTATTGTTACTGTGTATTGTTTCGCCTATTGGAGCAGTGGTAGGTCTTGCTTTCCAAGCCTATTTATTGCTACTATGTATTGTTTGGCCTATTAGAGCGGTGGTAGGTCGTGCTTTCCAAGCCTGTTTATTGTTACTGTTGACTGTTTGGCCTATTGGAGCGGTGGTAGGTCGTTCTTTCCAAGCCTATTTATTGTTACTGTGTATTCTTTGGCCTATTGGTGCGGTGGTAGGGCATTTGTTTTCTAAGCCAACTTACTCTTACTGTGTATTGTTTGCCTCGTTGGCGCGGTGGCAGGACATCTGCTTTTCGAGTCTATTCATTGTCACTGTGTATTGTTTGACTCGTTAGTAACTTGTTGTTACTTTGTATTATTTGGCCCTTTAGTACGGTGGTAAAGCGTCTACTTTCCAAGCTAACTTATTGTTACCGTGTGTATTGGCACGTTGTCTTTTAATCTGGAGCACTTTTAAGCCAGTCGAAATTCGATAATTCGGTATCTAGGTTTTAAGACTGTAAGGAAACCTATCGACCACTTTTGAACTACCACTCACCGAACATTTGTATAAGATTCTTGGTTCTTTGTTTGGTTTATCCTTGGTTATGACCGCGGTAATATTTAATGTACTGACGATTTGATGAGGTATCTGTCCGTTTGATCCGTTTACCCGTAAACCGTTACATTGATTGGTGACGCTACAGTTCAACGTTTCTCAAATGTTGAGTCATTGCTTTCGACAAATTATTTGTAAATGAAGCGCTTACGTGGTACGTTATAAAATTTGTGAATTTTAAAAAGATGCCTAGTTCCTTAAACCTAAAAAAAATATATTTCATTTACTATTATAGTAATATATACCTTACCAATGTAGATAGTTGTTTTTGCTTTACAAAAATTTTGTACAAGTATTTGAAAACTCCGTCAAGACTGATTCACCGATTTGTGATAGCGTGTACCAAACCATACACAGTACACACTCGTGAGTATGCCTCGTGGAGGTTCGCGCACAAGCCGTGGCGAACGGAAACTGCATGAGCATTAGCCATCGGCACTCAATTCATTCAGTTGATCCGGACGCTTATTATCTTGCAGACAGCATGCGACAGCCAATATTGCGCGATATCTGCTGTCAAAACGAGAATTTGTGTAGTGTAGTTTGTATTAGAGGCGCTAAATCAACCGCGAAAAGTGCATTTTACGGTCATAGAATAAAAGATACGCAATCGTCATACATGATATCAATTTTTATTGCAATTAGTCATCGGTCGCGTAGTGATCGCATGGCTGTCGCTGTCTGAAAGTTTTTAGGTAATAACCCCGCCGGTGGCCACGTACCTTGTGTCTTTTGCCTCGGGATAAAAAACCAACACCGAACGGAGGGAAGATGAGACGCGGCGAGGAAATGTGAGAGGAGGAGAGTACCGCAACCACACTCTCGCACTTGCGTTGCCTTGTCTTGCCTCCTTGAGAATGGATCGAGGTTTAGGTTTTAATACAATACGTACATATCTACACGCTGTCAGAATGGACGGAGCGCCAAGCTTCGCAGTCCTTATATACTTCTTTTGTCTTTTCGAATCTCATTGTTTTCCTCACGCATTTCGCTTAGGAAGGTGGCTCCTTTTGACCTTCCCGTCAGCTAACACTGTAGCTATTTGATCTTCGTAAGACAGCCTTGGTCTTCCGTGGCTTCTGCTACCAATCACTTTCTTTCCATGCGCCCAAACCATCTGGCACACATTAACATAATATATTTGGTTAAAGCCTTACATTTAAAACTGATTTGATCTTTTAAAGCGTTTTAAAGCTAGGTCATTAAAAGGTCAAGCCATTTTTTAATGGGAATACTTATTTCTGACTTGAACTTCAAATAATTTTACAAGTGAATGTCACATCCAAGGTGATCAATTGATAGCCATTTCTATAGCCTATATCTATATAAAAATCTATATAAAAGAAGCCAAGGAAGACCAAGGCGAACTGATGAAGATCAAATAGCCAGAGTGTTAGCAGACGGAAATGTCAAAAGCACTCGCATACCTAGGCGAAAATGTGTGAGGAGAATGAGATTTGAGGAAGCGAAAGAGGTATGTAAGGACCGCGACTCCTGGCGCTCCGTCCTCTCTGGCTACCCCGTTGGGGATACAGCGTGAAGTTATGTTATGTTCTATAGCCTACGACTTACGCCGTAAACTTTTCCAAAATAATGAGATTTAATGAAGGTTAACTTATTTCATTGTTTCAAGATAAAAAAACGACGAGCCATTGACATACGAGATTTTTGAATTTGGCGACTTTATCTTAATAAAACCGGAAAATGTTAAATCGTGGTTTCTTGTACCTCGGAACACTGGTACATGAGCGCAGCAGTCATACATCTCTCATGTGTGTTGGTAATCGCCTTAAGTGGAACCTATTACAAACAAATTTTCAGTCTACTAGTTCAGAATTTGTCGTCAATTTATGTGATCACAGCAATCTCATACAGGTCTACACGCAAAATTCCAAACTGCCCCGTACAACATACATATCTTCATGCTGTGTCTCCAACACGGTAGTCAAACAGTACGTAGCGCCGTGTCGCGGTCCTTACATACTTCTTTGGCTTCCTCAAATCTCATCATTCTCCTCACACATTTTCGCCTAGGTATGCTAGTGCTTCTGATATTTCCGTCGGCTAACACTGGCTATTTGATCTTTATAAGTCAGCCTGGGCCTTCCTTGTCCTTTTTTACCACTCACTTTCGTTCTTAGATATTCTTCACACACACACACACGCACACACACACACACACACACACCACCCGTGTGCATTTGGGCGACGAAATGTTGAAAATAAAATAATGTCAAAGTAAACAAGAAACTTCTCTGCCGACAAAAGATGACTTTTTGTTTACATGTACTAATTGTTTGGGTGTCTGTGTAGGTACTTATTGTTTTAAATTGGTTTTACACAATACTGATGTCCGGGTTGCAAAAAAGATTGGCTAACGTTGCTAGAAATCGCTTCAATGATGTCATTTCATAATCATTGTTAACGGCTCATGTTATTTCAAACTTACTGTTTTTATTAAGTATTTGAATTTGAATGTCAAGGAGTGTTATTTGTAATTTATCGTGGTGCAAAGATAGCATAACATGTACTGTACAGTATGTGTATGTTTACAGTATGAATGCACGAGAATCACTTAGAGATGGTCTTAACATTGACGTACTCACCTTGCCGTCCTTATACATCTTTGTAATTATTCTGTATACGATAGAAAAATATGGATCTGTTTATAAAGAAAGGCGATATTAATGGTATGGAAACCCGAGGTCTTAATTAATTGGTTGTTCCAAAATTTAAATTACATAAGTCAAATGTTTCATTTTTGGGTAACTGCATTCGTTTTTATAATAAAGTTCCTCAGGAAGTTACTCAATTGACAGCAGAGACGTTTAGATTTGTTATAAAACGTACATTGATTAGACAATCATATTATAAAATAAACAATTACGTTGAAGATAATAAGATAAGATTTCCTTTGAAAGGCAATTGATGAGAATTACGCGTGTGAGAGCAATATTTACATTCATGTGTGAAAAAAAGAGAAGGCACTAGCGGGTGCACTTTACTTTATGCAACGTTCCTAAGAGCCAAATAATAAAATAGGTTTATAATAAAAAGTAAAGAAAACATTTTAGCAGGTTTTTCTAATGTTCATGATGTTTCAATAAGCAAAAGAATTATACATGAAACTATTTGTATTACGAAGAGCAAAAGTTTACTTTAACAGAGTTTACTTTGTTGGAAAATTTTCAAGAAAAAATGTAATCCAATTGTGTTATGCTTTTGCCAGAATGTACATAATATGATCAAAAACTTTCATTTTTTTTAAATTTAATTTTTGTGTCATAAAATTTGATCTGAACTGAACCATGGCGAATGAATCTCTTTTTGGCCTTGTAACCTCTGGGCGTTCAATCTTAACTCCAAGAACTAACAGTTAATCGTTCGTTTGTGAAAGTAGGTGAAGATGTTTTTTTTAGAATAGAAGACATGATATATCGTTTTAATTTTTATAAAAAAGGGGATTAATGGCAATCCTTATTGCTAAAACCTTTATTACATTTCGTACAAAATACCTGAAGAACTATTAGTAGTTTCTTGAAGTTTCATTTCGACCATCGTCTTTAATTTTAAAATGCGCCAATGATTGTGAGATGACATTTTGCTTTTAATGAACTCCGTGAAAGTCGCGATCAAGTTAATTATAGATCACAATACTTCCTTGTGTAGTTTAACCACACTGCCACATTAACCACAAAATGTTAATCTTGTTTCCAAGTTGGTCCTTCGTGTAGTGGTGAAGCGAGTAGCAACCAGGGCATGCAAACTGATAATTGATAATCGGTTATTTATCGATAATCGGTCCATTTTGAAAAACGATAAATATCGAAAGAAAAATCGATAAATATCGGTATTCGATAAAAAAATATAAAATCATATAAAAATTATTTCTCAATCATTAAAGCTGATTCCGAAATAAAACACCGATTATTCGGGAAGTGTTAAAAAAGACTAACCTAAAAACTGAAAAAATAACATTGCGTAGGTAATGTGTAAATAGTTCGTATTAATTGAATATCAAATTCTATTCTATTTTTCTATAAATCTTTTTTTTACATATAAGTTTTTACATATTTTTATGTACTTTTAGTTCAGTAAATTGTTTTTACGTTAAAATAAAATTAGATAAAATTAAAACTACTTAATCGTGGTATCTTGTGATCACGATATTATATAAATATAAAATGTATGTATAAGAAAATAACTAATGATTATAATAATTCCAAAATGTTGATTTCAATATTTTTTATTTAATTTAATACAGAAATATAATCGTTGATTTAAAAAACACTTTATTTTTCAGTATGTAATAGGGATTAAAGTATGAAATTGCCGTTTTAACGCACTGTCTACTTTGAATTAAAATTAAACCTGCGTAGTGTCAGATTTCAGAGTAATTTTTTTCACACGAAAACTATAACATTTTAATTTTTTTTAAATCATGACATTTGACTGTTCGGACTTTCATTTGTTTTTACATTCAGCTTTTAAGAAGATGGACTCAGCGAAAACCAGAGTAATTTTCGAATACGAGTTCCGACGTGGGACTAACGTAGCAGAAACTAGCTCGTTACATCAATGCTGTGTTGGGAGAAGATACGGCTAACGAACGCACCGTGCGTTTTTGGTTTAACCGCTTTAGTAGTGGAAACTTCGACTTGAAGAATGAACCACGAGGAAGACCAGCCACTAAGGTAAACAACGTTGAACTAAGGGTTATGGTGGAAGCCGATCCGTATCAAGGATACCAAGGAATCAGCAGGATCGTTTGACGTTAACATACTCACAATATTGAGCCATTTGCAGCCAATCGGTAAAATTAAAAACTTTGGAAAATGGGTGCCTCATGATTTGACTGATCTGCAGTGAGCAGCGCGCGTTGATGCTTGCCTGCCTTGAACTTGTTAAGCATTACAGAAATGAAGGGGTTTTGGACCGAATTGCGACGTGTGACGAAAATTGGATTTTTTACGATATTCGCGAGCAAACAACGTAATGGCTGACTCCGGGTCAAATGCTACACCAACGCCGTAAAGCGAAGCTTACCCATAGAAAGGTGATGGTAACTGTTTGGTGGTCACTTCATGGTGTAAATCACTACAGCTTCCCCCGATCCGGTCAAGCAATAACAGCAAATATCTACTGTGCAGAACTCTGAACAACGATGGCGATACTCGCAGCAAAACAGCCCCGACTCGTCAATTGATCTTCACCATTATTGCTCCATGATAACGCAAGACCTCACACTTCTCGAGAAGCAGTTTTAACACTACAGAACTTGCAGTTAGAAACTATCTGTCATCCATCCTCCGTACTCCCCAACCGACTACCATTTTTCCGCGATTTGGACAACATTTTGTACGGAAAATATTTTCTTCCCAGGAAGCAGTACCAAAATGCTCTTCCACAGTTTGTGGATTCCAGTTCCCCAGAGTTCTATCGCAAAGGTTTAAATGAACTTTTGATTAGATGGCAAAAATGTATAGACAACGAGGGGTAATTACTTTGATTGAATAAATATATCTCGTCCTACAAAAAAAAATGTTTAATTTTTAATATTGTGGTTCATTTTAGGTAATTGTATAGTTAACCTACATGTGAAAAAACAACTTTTTGTAAAATATTATAAACACCGGTAATTATTGGTTTTTTGGCGGATCTTTTACCTTATTAATTTTCTATACATAGATTAAATTCTATATAAGTCGAAACAAGTTCTGTCACGCAAAGCGTCAAGTGGCGTCAACTATCGTTTCAAGGTCACGCGCATCGACACCGATCGAGTAAGAAAGTTAAGATCCGTATCCGTATCCCCGGATCTTGACACCAAATATGCGTATTCGGATCCGTATCCGCGGATATATATTTTTAACGATCCGGCACATCACTAATTTAGTAAGTATAGCAATCTCGCGCTGTCAGTGTAATTTATGTCACTTCACTACTACAATGCTTTGTCCCGACGGTCAAAGCATTGAGTATTGAAATAATTATTTGAAAAATACTCGTAAATCTTGTCTTTTAGCTACCAGTATTAAAAAAAAATGTCATGTTCTGTGTATTGTTGTACTCTGAACTCTTCCCTAGTCACGCACATTAGTAAAAGTCCAGAAAGTCGGTCTTCGGAAATGCTCCGCCCATTTTTATTCTTGGTACGAGGGAAGACGAAACACAGATTATTGTATTGTTAGCCCTCGGAGTGCGAATGTTTTATTTTATTTGTTTTTATTTATTTATTTCTACAACTTATGTTGCATGTATCTTCATATGTTGTAAGCTGAAATAATAATAATAATAATAATAAAATCAATAAATACTGAATGGTCGTCCTCTCTGTCTGCCCCGTTAGGGATACAGCGTGAAGATTTATATGTATGTATGTAAATACGGAATGACTATTGTACTGTATACTACGGTCTGTAAGCACCGTTACACTCTGCTCTCTAGTACACGTCCGCTCCCTGCGGCGGTCCGCAACCAAAGAGACAGCTTGTGGGTAATTATTTCCTTTATCTAGACAGCCGCCGTTGTGGCGCTGTCACTCGTGCGTGGGGGAGGACAGAGTACTTCTTTCCCTTTCGCACCAGTACACTACTATTTAAAGTTCAATTCTATAATTCAACAAAAGGCTGTATGTGTATTGAACAATGGTTTTTATTACAATATTTCCATTCGTAACTCGAATTATGGTATAGTGCTTATATGCCTTTTCCACAAAATTTGGTCGCAAACTCGTGGCTAGGTAAGCAAATTTGGTATTCGAACTTAAGGCGACGCATTGGAAATTTTGACGGCAGGTATCTCAATTTTTCTAATAGCCTTCAAAACGTATGAAATTGCTATTTGGTAACCTGATTCTTCATTTTATTGACTTTATTTTGACAGTTGCGATACATGATTGGTAACTTTTGCAACACAAAAAAAATATCAAAGCAGCCTCTTTTAAAACCGAGATTTACATTTTTTGGAGTAACGAGACAGATTTGTGTTTTTAAATTTTCTGTATAGTTATAATCTAAACATATTCTTCAAAATGCCTGTTGGATTTTTTAAAATTAATTATAGTTTTTAAAATAAATGAAAATAACTACTTTTTCGTATTTTTCGTAAGCTAGCGCGCGCACTTTTGCATAGACTACTACTAGAGAAGGTTTATTTTGGATTAAATTATTGTTTATCAATGCATCGCCTCATCCATCTGTTACAAGGGAGAATAGTGCACAAATTTCATGTCACGGGACAGCCATGGCTACGATCGTTTTAAGTTCGGACCGAGTATCAATGGATGGAGCATTTGCTCTAAAAGCGTTTCTTCAAATTGTCCTGTTTTTGTTGACCCACTTTCTAGATTGTTACTACTGCGCGTAACTAGGAAAGGTCACGGTACAGCTGAATATGACATATTTATTTTTGTGAATACTAGTACCGAAAACACTTAAGATTTATGAGTATTTTTACCGACTTCAAAAAAGGAGGAGGTTCTCAATTCGTCTGTATGTTGTTTTTTTTTGTATGTGTGTTACCTCATAACTCCGTCATTTATGAACCGATTTCGAAAATTCTTTTTCGTTTGGTAGGTAATACATCAGAGGTGGTCCCATTTAAATTTCACCGGTATTGGAGCTTGGACTTCGAAGATACACTAGATAACGCGACCTGGTAATAACCTTTATTTATATTGACGATTCTCTTGTATATTGTTGCGCTCCGGAATTAGAATGCAGTTAATTGCAGACCTGCCCTAGATATTTAATTAGGTCAAGATCACTCAAAAGGGAGAAATTAAAAAATTTTATTAAAAAAAATTAAACCGCCTTCAAAAAGAAAACACTGAAAAGTATAAAATAACAATCCTTTACTAATCAAAACTCAAGTACAATTAAAATAACTTTATAAATACGATACACATACCTATATAATTAAATTTGACAATTATTGAAGTCGCGCTGCCAAATCAATGTGAAACAACAGAAAGTCTTATCAGTTTGGTGGGCTTGGCACCGACTTCAGTAACTGTAAAATTTAATTATATAAGTATGTGTATCGTATTTATAAAGTTATTTCAATTGTACTTGAGTTTTGATTAGTAAAGGATAGTTATTTTATACTTTTCAGTGTTTTTTTTGAAGGTGGTTTAATTTTTTTTTGCAAATAATTATTTCATGAGCGACCAACCGACCGATCGACGTAAGCTGACATGAAATACACTGACAGCGCGAGGTTACCATACTTACTATAGCTAACTGTTTTACTCATGGTTACGTTCAATGAGATAGAAAGAGACAGGAAAATTAGTTTGACAAACGGTGGTACAAGCGGTAACTTATAATGAATCCGTCCATAATATTTCTTGGTCCGAGATTTCAAGGGATTTGTCCTCGATGAAATCGTTTATAGTATGGTTTTCCAATTAGTGTATCTATGTTTTATACCAAGCAAGAAATAATTACAACTTCTTTTATGGTATTATTTTTAATTTATTTCACAAGAATGTACGTTACTGCATGAATAATTAAATGTGAGAGAGCGGCCAGTGTTGCCGCAGTAATAAATTATCTATTACAGCTTCCTAACACAAGCGTCTCTTATCCGTTGAATTAATTTTTGAAGAAGTTTATTATTTTTATTTTTAAGCGACTTCAAAAAAGGAGGAGCTTCTATGTTCGTCTGTATTTATTTTTTATTTATGTTTACCGATAACTTCATAAATAGTGGACCGATTTCGAATTTTTTTTTTGGAAGGGTGAAAATACTTCCGAAGTGGTCCAATTTAAATTTCACTGGTATTGGAGCTCGGACTTAGATAGGTACATCAAATAACACCGTATAACGCTAACTGCTTATTAGCTTTATTTATATTGACGATTCTATTGTATATCGTTGCGCTCCAAAATTAGAAAAAAGTTGATTGTATACCTACCCTGGATATTTATTTAAGCCAAGGTCAATAAAAAAAGTGAGAATTAAAAAAAATTAATAAAAAAATTCAACCATCTTAAAAAAAAAACTGAAAAGTACAAAATAACTCATAAATATAAAAATATTAATTAAAACTCAAGTACAAAATAACTATAAAGCGCTTGTATTATATTTTGACAGTTATTGAAGTCAGTGCCAAATCAATGTGCAACAACAGCAAGTCTATTAGTTTGGTAGACTTGGCATAGACTTCAGTAACCGACAAACATTATATATGTATTTGTATCGTATTTATAAAGTTATTTTTGTACTTGAGTTTTGATTAGCAAAGTAGTTATAGATGTACATTTCAGTGTTTTTTTTTTTGAAATTGATTTAATTTTTTCTTAAAATTTTGTTGACACGTACTTTCCAAAAAACGTTAAGAAATGTAATTCCAAGTAACATGTTACATTAAATAGCCTTATAGGTGACCTCAAATATAACTCAAGTGACATGTTACAATTACATTAAAGAGCCCCATAGAATGACCTCAAATGTAACTTCTTTTTTAACTTATCTGTTTAACTTACCCAAAACTAACCCTTCAAACCGAAAACTTAATTTTGAGGTTCAATTCTGTTTTTAAGCCACCACTTACTACAAATATTCAGAATGCCTGTTTAATTAAAATAGTTTCCGACAAAAACGATTGTGAGAGACATTGTTTCCATGCTTTCATTTTTCAATTTCGGAACGCAATATTACTAATAATAGTGTTAGATGGTTTAATGAGATTAAATATACGAGTATACACACTTGTAATTAAGTAGGTGCGTTTTAACGTGATGTTTGAAACAACTGTGCCAAGGTTCGCGAGTTATTGCGTCAAACAACTTGAAATATAGGTAACGCAGTAATTATGATAAATGGCATGTAAGTACGTCTGTTTTACAATTTTGGCAGCCATCTTTTTTTATAAAAAATATTTGGTTAAGTGTCAATCCCACTCGTACGCAGAGGGCTCCGCCAAAATGTATTTGCGGCTAGATCTGTCTCCATCATAGAGGTATTGCATCATAGATGTACTGACGCATGGATGGTCTTCATATTAAGACCTATTCTCCCATTCCAGATACTAATGTGTGAATCTTTGATTGAACACAATTAGAAAGGGATGCCGCTATATACGAGGAATAGCGACATTTATTTCTAACTATTCTCAATCACAGATTCACATCTGAGTATTGTGTAATATCGTATAAAAAAATCTCTGTAAAAAAGGATACTACAAAATAATTGACTATTTAGATGGTCAACATTACTGGGATCAAAGAAGTTCAACTTCTGGCAGCTTAAATTAAGACAAAAAAGAATAAACATTGTGATAAATATTGACATCAAAAAGCGATTGTAGCCAATCCAATTTGAATATATGATTTGATTTGATATCGGGTAAAAGTTGCAAATGTCACTAATATTATCGCCACAGAGCTATAGAGCGAATAGAATGACAGAACTGCTATGCGATTCTCTAAAGCGAATTAGTCGAATTCACTTCTAAATTCGCGGTGAGATTGTCAACTGTGGATTGGTATTCTCTAAAGTCGACAGAGATACTAGCGCCGCCTCGATGAGTGCGGCAGCGAGTCATACCATTGTTAATGAATTTTTTAACATTTCGCTAAATATGCCAATCTAATCTAAAAAAACAAGGTTTATTTAACATAATTATCTCAGAGAAGTTAAAATACGGTAAGACGTAATATCGACTTAGATGTTTACTCTTATAGCAATTCCCGATAAACTCGCATCTAAGATCACTTCACTTCGCTCCGAGAATGTTTGGTTAAGAGAATTCCATTTGAAGGTCAAGTGAATTCGAATGCGAAGTGGGATGAATTGTCGAGCGAGTCTCGCTTGGGTGATTCGAGTTTTTACAGAATTGCATGGCTGACCTGCTATATTATAGTTTTATGTTAGTGTTGATATAATGTCACCGACTAAGGTATCAGAAAAAAAAGAAAAAAATTGAACATTTTTTTTTGCATAACTAACATTCGAGCTATTTGGACTTCGTAAGTCAGCCTTAGTCTTCCTTGGCTTCTATTGCCATTCACTTTTTCTCTCAGTAGATTTTCTTCAGCAGTCTTTCATCACTCATTCTTTCCATATGCCTGAATAATCTAACCGGTCCAAAAAATAGTCTATCAACCATCTAATGAGACACACACATGCATAGTATTACGAGTAAATAAAATTGTCACATCGCCATATCTGGCTTGTCGCCGTCTTGTCTACAATCACATTATATGTTATAATAAGTATACATGTAATTGAACACGTCTTACATATGATATAAATGACTAGTTTTGCCTATAATTATCCTCATTAAAGTAGCAATTTAGAAAAAAAGAAGTTGAATTTAAAAGAAATGTGATCTAAAATGAGTAATATGTAATTTTACATTTCTCATAACAGAAAAAGCTCAGTATGTGTGGAAAATATCGTCTGTGACAAACGAACAAACAAACAGACCGACATGACTCAACCGTGGTGTGTTTCTGTATTAGT
Source organism: Zeuzera pyrina (assembly GCA_907165235.1). Lineage (NCBI taxonomy): Eukaryota > Metazoa > Arthropoda > Insecta > Lepidoptera > Cossidae > Zeuzera > Zeuzera pyrina. Next base: position 10,747,702 of record OU015645.1, on the reverse strand, counting down.
AATAGTCTATCAAGATTGCGCTTATGGTTTAATGTCACTGCTCTCTTTATATGAAAGTTAGCTTAATATAAATATACTTAGTATAATGTATTAACTAACTGACACCCTAGTCTTTCAAATAATGTAATTTTCATCTGTCCATTTACTAGTTTATAAGCTCAGCTCGAACAAATAAACAAATGCATTTTAAAACATGTTTTTGTATCAGAGAAACCAATCCAAAAAGCCTCTAATCATTTAAAATTTAAATAACTTCGATGTATAGACACGGTATGGCCCTGCTAATGTTTTATTTTGATATCATAGATAATAAACAAAAAACAGTCTTTAAAAAACGCTCACTAGGCTAAACAACGCTCGGCCTTGTTGCCGAAGCCTTAACATCGTAAATTAGAAAAAAACGCACGCAATAGCTACCTACGCCTTATTTATTCTCGTAGAGTACTAGAATTCCCTTGACAACAAGTGATCTGTGTCAAAAGGGCAAGGGAGGGGCCATGACGTCATCAGCTGCATTCGACGTTCCAATTTTAAAAGTGTCATATTATCTTTTCTAAATCCAACTTTACGCGCTTTGTAATAAAATTCAAAATGTTCACTTCCGTTCAATTATGTTCTAACTCGTTATTCAAAATCAAAAGGTAATATGAACTAGTATCAATTATACGACTTTAAGCATTAAATGTACGGTGTTAAAATGTGTAATTTATTTTGTAGTGATTTGCGTTACTATTGGCAATAGTTACCAAGGTCTTGCGATTATCATACAAACTCATTCTACGCTTCCCGTTGTAATAGACACTGTGTCTAACTTTGTAGTGCTTTGAATATCTTGTAATGTTGTTAGTTGGAAAACGGTATTGTCAGATTTCGAAGACGCTTTGTTTGATTTCCTTACGAACGTTGGATAATAAGTTTTAATGTCAAGGTATTAGTGTCATATTTAAGTGTTCGGATTTAATTAGATTTACATATCTGCTGTTCGTTATGTCTTCCTGGTACTTTTTGCGTAGTTACACAATGAAGCGCGCAAAAACTGACTTTGTAGAGACAAAGAGACATTTATTATGAAACAACAAAACCGTGCCTGGACGTACATGATAAATAAATAATTAGAAAAACCAGACACGAATGTGTCAGACACGTATTAACTTGGGTTCTGTAGCAATTCGAATAAAGTGGATGTATAATTAAATAAAGTAGATTCCAAAATAGCCATTTCAATTTTTTGTTTTGTTTTTATAAATTCGGGTTATTAATTTACGTGGCATCTTTCAAGTCAGTAGTGCAATTGTCTATGACACTGGTTCCCAAACTTATTTTGTCTACTGAGTCGAGAGCTCATGCAGTCTTTGTCTAAGATGCCTCCTAGCTAAATGAAATTACAAATCTCTAAGACAACACAGACAGATAAACATGACGAAACTATAATGCAATTTTAATGGCAATATCTAATATAGTGTTCAAATAAGCAATAAAATTAGTAATTTAAACTACAACCTAGAACCTAGGTATTATTATTAAAATTAATAGTTTTCACAACAACCTATTTCTGGTTTTTGTCATAGGAAATTTAAATTGTACATGTGTTTATCGTGCTGGAATCCGTTTTAAACGAAAATATGTATTTTTTGTAGGATCAATAATTAACAAAAAGTTGACGATTAACGGTCATTCGTAGTTTAATATTGAAAATATTTAAAAAAAGTAATGAAACATGTTTTATACTATTTATAGTTTTGCAGTTACGAAAAATATAATATTAATTTTAAACGACAGGTTCTATAAGATATATAAAAAAAAATGAAAGTAACGCAGTTGTAAAAAAATATCAGTTTCTACAATAATATAATTTTAATCAATAACTATTATGAAGTACCTATCAAATTTAATATTCACAATACATTAATATCACACCACGGGCTGTTACAATTGTCAAAATTACAGCAGAAAGTATTGGATAAAATTATAATATAAAAAATTAAATATTACAAAATTGTTTAAATTTTTTATAGACTAGATTTTATGTTGTTTCAGTTAATATATTTTTAAGGAAATGGTAGAGACGTTGATGTTAATTTTTTGTGGGGACGTCCTCCAGGCTGCAGAATGAAATAGTAACAAAATATTTTATTTTAGAAGAAATGTTTTATAGTGATAAATAGCATTTTTATCGTTATTCAAACCAATTTTAAAACGCTTCTATGTTAAATTTTATGGTAAATTTTAAGCGTAACTTTTAATGATGGTCTTTTCTGGAGCTACTAGGTTCCCATTTGTTTTTTGTACCACGGAGCAGACGAAAGAGCATATTATACACAAGCTTCTTAATGGTAAATGGACTGAGTGACCCCTGGGCAATCAAGCAGACCTGAGGACGGAGATATGGTATCTTATGCCATACATTTTTCCATCTGCGTTATACTTTTCCACACCGGAACAACAAGCACTGGTGTTTAACGGCAGGATCAGTAAGATCATCATCTTAGTTCAAATAAACTAGTAGAGATCAGGGCAGACCCATACAAGGTACCAAATTTACCACCAAAAGGACCCAAGTCTCTGATAGTTGGACGTTTGCTCAAACGAGTCGGGTTACGTTTACGCTTATAAAAATAACTCAATACTGTAAGAGTCGATGACCTGCTATTTTTAGCCAACAACCCGACCCCCTAACACGGTGTCATATTATCATGAATATTATAATAACACTTTGTGTATGAAATACCAATGCATATTGTAATGGTAACTCTTGAACGGATGAACCGATTCACGTGCGATTTTTATGGTTATGTAGCAAAAATGGCAAACTAAAATCTTTGTAAATTCATTACGTCTTGTCTGTTTTTATGTCACTAGTCAGAGTAGATTTATTACATCATATTTGCACCAACCTATTTGAAAGGCAAAGTCGTAAATTGATGACCTATAACCAGAAATGAAACCCCCATTGGGGTATACGCATTATTTTCGAAAATGGTTTTCAGGCTGTATTTCAATAACGGATGAAATTATTACAAAATAAAAAAAAACGTAAGATTTAAAATCTGTAACTGTACACGATCAACCCAATTTTACGAGAAATGGTGGGGATAACACTTGAAAATTAAAACGGTCATAACTCTTAAACGGATACGTTTTTTTCGATAATTCTTTTTGTAACTACATACTAAAGTTATGCCCTTTCATCCATTAAAGTAACTGTCCCGTTTTCATATACACCCTGTATGTATTTTTTTATTGAACTTGTGCCTTGAAATTACTACAGAACGCTAATTTAATGCGTTTTATTATTCATTTATACTCCCATAATGCGTATCCAAGTTATCCAAAACGCTCTTTGTTGTTTTTTGTGATAAACATAAAATTACAATACTTGACTGTTACCATTCGTTAAAAATATCTGAAATTATTTCCTTATTCTAAAAAAAAATTGCGGAAGTTTGTAACCTAAATCCGTGTGTAATGTTGACAAACAATATGCTATCTCTTTTTCGCACTGGTACTAGTAGTTTCTCTGTCTCGGTTAGATGACAGCAATGGCCGACGGCAGCGTCAGGTGGTGTTCGTGTCCCAGATAATATTACAGTATACGTAAAAAATTAAGAGCATTTTTTAAAATAATGTACAGATTTACTTAAATAAAGCGATATTTTTATGAAAAGGCTTGAAGTTATTTTACATTTAGAAGCACTGTGACCCTATAACAAGTTCTGGGCTTGTACTATGGGTACACACAACAACCTCGGGGAGCTGACAGTAATACCCGGAGTCAAAGCCAATTTTGAAAAGTTGTTTCTAAAAGGGGGATCGAACCCGGGGCCCAGGCTTGGAAAGCAGATGCCACCGAGTGAAACTTGCCAGTCGAATTCGTAGAAATAACAATAAAAATGCTATTAATCGTTATAAAAAAATGTATTTCACTGTAAAAAAAACTGTTAACACTTCATTAAAAATATACTAACTTGAAAAAATGTAACGTTGCTTTGAAATAATATTTTTTTCTAATTCAATTTCTGCGTCATACTTAATAAATGCTTTTGCCTGTGGTTTAATAACGATATCTTGTCTTTTATAAATTCAATAATAATAATAATTTTTTCAATATTTCTAATTGAAGTGGTAACATTTTATTGTAATGAAATACATTTTAATGTGACGATAGCTATCATTTTTATTATTATTTCTACCATTTACAAAGTGCTTTTTAACTACCTCATAATATTTACATAAAGAGTAGTGAACAAGAAATAAATAAGTAATAAAAATTAAAACATTTTGAGTTCCGTAATCAAAATAACTAAATCGATGCTCTTAAAGTTTCGTCATATCTATGTCCGGATTTATTCCATCATATTTATAGTTTCCGAGCTGAAATTTGCCACAGAAACGTAAATTAGTTATCTAAAACAAGTCAACAACCAGAAATAAAAATAAAATTATTTTATCTGACATTACTATGGCCGGTTCTTTATTTATTTACTTCGCTAACTTAACAGAATATTTGGTATATTTACATTTGATGTATTTTACAGGAACAATTCTGTCAGCCTTTGTTTTTACGCGGAAACGGTGGAAGCGTACCAAAATATAACGACACTGTCGTTAGTTCTCGATCTAGATATAAAACTGACCACGTACAGACCACGCACAGTGAAGGGTTCTGTAGTTGGAATGCACAATACTATTTTAATTGGCAGCAAAAATAAGTATATTTTTTAAAGACACTGAAGAGAACAGTGATTTCTGCGATCGATTATTTAGAGATTAACTGACAATATCCCATATCTCAAAACTACACTACATAGCTTACTCAAACAGATTGTCGTAGAACGTGTTTTTAATTTCTACTACCTTAAATCCTTTCATAGTTTGCTACCCCATAGAAGAAAAATTAGAGGAGGGGACACTTGTTACGACTTTGGGAGCGCGTATCTCACGAACTTAAATAAAAAAAATAATTATAAAACGTCTACATCATTTTGAAGATCTATCTTAACTTAGCTAATCCACACACATACTTGCATTGAATTTTTTTTTAACCCTCAGTTCACCCCTAAAATATTTATCTTCATTTTACTACACCATTCTATAGCGGTTAACAGAATACACCTACCTCCCAAATATTTATGTAGTCCCAATAGTCTCCGAGTAAAATGACTGTGACATACAGACAGACAGACGAACCAGACGAAATGATAAGAGTTCCGTTCCATATGGCTACGGAACCCTAAAATGTAACACCGCTTCCTTTCTTTAGGTTAAGTAGTTAGTATAAACTCGATTCCTGCTTTTGTATATACTCTAGGTAGAGATTTATTCTAATAGTCGTGATATCTAGTTTTATTGTTTTGATATTTTAATATTTATAACTACAAGAAACGAGAGCACCCGTGCGGCTCCGTAGCATTATGTTGATAATATAATTCAAAAATAACGCTCTTATATGATGAGTAAATTGTAACCTAACCTAAGTTGAATACAAAAATTGAAAGTCAAGTTAAATGTTCACAACCAGCTTCCCTCCAACTCAACCAATTTAAGTGGGTAAGCGAGTGATTCCAGCAAGTGTTCTTAGACCAAAACGAACCGCTTATATATAGAATTATATAGACCGTTTTTGTTGTTATTTTAACAACGTGTTGTTCCAATAAGCTGAAGGTTAGGCCTTTAAAAATTACGTCTGTTTTGTTATGTATTTAAACATTCTTGAACAAAACAGATTTATTTAGTATATAAAGACTCATAATGAGATATTTCACATGTTAAATGAACGTGAATATTAACGGCTACATAATCAAGTATATTGTATATTATTGTTATGTATATAAGCTAATGCTATGACGCTTAAAAACCAAAGAGTCAGACTTCATAATTTTCCGTTTTGTCGCGCAGAGAACAGAAAACCTGTCGAGTCAGACTCGCGTACCGAGGAAGCTCCATTAGTTCCTTACCACACGCAATATATTTGTTATATATCTACCAAAAAAATGTGTTTTCTTTTATCCAGTTCGGTATCTTTAATGCGAGTCCGACTCACACATGGCCGGATTTTATTATTTGTTATTTTTCTATGTACAAAACTCACGTACAGAAATATAGGTAAGTAGAAAAATACCTATGCATACATATATGTAATTTTTGACAGTTATTCAAGTCGGTGCCAAATCCATGTGCAACGGCAGAAAGTTTATTAGTTTGGTAGGTTTGGCACTGACTTTAGTAACTGTTAAATTTAATTATATAGGTATTTGTATCGTATTTATAAAGTTATTTTTCTACATGAGTTTTTATTTTGTACTTTTCAGTATTTTATTTTTGAAGGCGGTTTAATTTTTTTCATAAACATATTTATTTTAGACTACGCTATAATTTTAGCAATTTTGTCGCTTGTATATATTTGTATTGTATTTTTTGTGTGGGCATTGGGCGTCCCCTTTAATTTTTACTTTTTATTTTTCTTTTTATTTTTAGAATTTCCGTTATAAATAACACAACATATTCGGTGAAAATTTTAACCAACTAAACGGTTCAAAAGATACAGCCCTTTAAAAGTATGACAGAAGAACGGGGATGGACGCCAGTGTTTATCTCAAAGAATGTTAGACGTGATGAGCTGTTTGAAATAGTTATAGTAACTTATTATTAGTTAGCGGTGGTTTAAAGCCAAACATGAGTTGCAAAAATTTGATTCATTTTTTTGTGGTCATCGTGTTGGGTTTCAAATGAAAACTTTGAATCACCACTGCAAAAATGTATAATAGCACGTTACTTCGTTTTACTTTTTCTAACAATTTGTGGAAAAAACACTGAAAGTATTTTTTCTCATTTACATAGTATTCACAATAATCGACTAGTACCGAGATCCTGGGCCTAGACAAGTTGCTCAATTATCGTTATATATCTATATATATAACGTTATATATCGTTATATATATACGTTAGTAGAATAGAATGACAAATACCACGTGATCTAGCGTAACGAATTTTATTGATAGTCAAACGTTACTATCTTTTTATTCAATCAAACTTTAGTGTACTTGAACTCGTGTGAAAACCGCCGTATAAAAAGTAGCAAAGTGGCAACTTTTGACTAGCAATAACGTTAGCAAGCGTTTCGATTGTACAAATCGTTTGCCACTTGTCTAGTCGCTCCTGTCTGTCAAATGATCGAATCTATAAACGATACGTTTGTTCAGTTGTGAATGCAAATGCAAAAGACTGAATCAGTCATTAATGAGGAACGGCACAGGCCTAACCTCGAGGAGGATCCCTTTAAATTAAGGGTGCCAGAAAGCGTAGAAAGTTGTTTCCAAAAAGTACTGAGGCACAGTGCTCGGGGTACCAGTGCTTTAGTACACTAGAAAAAAATCTAGAATGGCCATGAAATTCGAGTGTTAAAACTCCCACATAACCTTTCGTTTTTAGTAGATCAGGTATCTGTTAAAGTTTTTCTCCATGTCATCAAAAGTGAGGAGAGAAAGAAGATGAATTCATTTTAGGGATGAGAATCACTAAGGCTATATTTGAAGGTCAAATGTCACGTCTGGACTGCTGTAGCTTTATCCAGAGAAAAGAATATATATAGTTGGATGATTCGAACTGATGTTGCTAATATTTTCTTGGGAAAAAAAATTTGTAACTTTTCTTTGTTGTAATAAGGTTGGATTTCAAGTGAGCAATCTGTACGATATACTTTCACTGTCGTGCGACCTGGAATCATAGAAACAAAACAATCGCAACACGAATCTTATCGTGTTTTCGTTATCGCAAGGCCATTTCCGAGTCGGCGATAGTGGTTACTGCAGTTATCGTTAAACGGTTTCACTAGGGATACTATATATACATTTTGTTACGTTACCTCAAAACAACAGATAAGACTGAAAATGATGATATGAGGTTATCAATAGAAGTGTTCAATCCACCCACTCGTTTTGGTTTACGGATTCGTTAAAAGTCTTTATATAACTTCAAAAATCTTTTCTGAAGATCAAGTAGACAGGATGTTAGTCGATTTAAATCCCAAAACTACTTCTTGCCGAAAGTGTACGAGGTCAATGATAAGATTTGAGGAAACAATAGAGTAGAATGATAAAAGATAACAATGATGAGAATAGAAGAGGCGAACGATTTATTTGTAATGTATCGCGTAGAGCTGTAGAGTATAAGGTGTTATTTTGCGAAGGGCATTTTTGATTCTCAAAAAATGTGTTATCGAGACTTGTACAAGCTAAAGAAAGCATGTCTTTTCATTACATCTCTTCTAGAAGAAAGAGAACCATAATATCTAGAATTTGAGATTATAAAAACATGCCTCTTAAATATGCATCTAATCGAGCTATCTATGCTGTTCATCCTTAATTTCTTTTAATTCGTCTTTCCACACAATGCGCTTTGTATGTTTTTCTCGAACTATGTAAGACTATTACGAATTGACTCATGAAGTGATGATAATATGATTCATAATCATAAAAATACTGCAGCAATGACTTGCGTATTTTTGTCAGTGAGCAGTAAGAACAGGTTGAGAATTTAAAGAATATGAAAGGTTTTTATCGCAAAAACCATGAGATAAGTGCTACTTAAGTTTTTTTCACAATTTACATTTGCCGTTGGATAATATTCAAGAATCTTCTCAACGTGCACAATATTTTTATAAGTTATAGATACGTTCATACTTCTATCACGAGTTAAGGTACATGTTATAAATAGAATTGGTTTAAGAAAATCGATTAAATGTGGGTTCAACTTGTGTACAGAGGGTTCCGTAAGTTATTTTTTTTATTAAATGGTAAATTTCGGAAACTACGATGTTTTTAAAATGGTAACTAATGCAGCAACGATATTTTAAGGTGACGCAGTGATAAACAATAACATTAATCTAAAATAGACCTTCTGCGCTAAATAAACGAGCGCACGTTAACTTACGATAAATATGAAATTATAACGATTATTTTTTCGCTACTGTTTTTTGCCATTGACCACGGAACCAAAAAAACTGACTAATGTAATGCAATTCTGATAACTTTCAATCTGTACCATGTACTCAATATTTGTAGTTTCTAAATTTTTTAAGATAATTTGAGATAAGGGGTTAATGCCTAACAGCTTAGGAGAGCAAGACAAAAGATGTCAAAAATAGTAAATAGGTACAGATCTACTACTAATAGATATTACGTTGATGTGACCATTATTTTTCTCTTTCTCGCTTTAACTACCTGTGTTTGTTAAACCGGCATTGACAATCAAAATACTGCATTCTACTATCACGTACAAAAGAGTCTCTTATCTCACATATATTTACAAAATTTTTCATTTGTAAAGTTCAAAATAATTAAAAAACTTAAAAGAATTAATGAACGAAGATTTATTTCGTGTTATAGGATTGTCAAATACAACAGCATAAGTCTTAAAATATTGATTCTACCGATAGGGATAAAATATTGTGTATTCCTTTCTTTCAATTATTATATATATAACTATTTAGTATATATACTACTACTATTTATAATAAATAATTTACATAATAATAATTCTTATAACTAAAGGTGGTCGTGGTCGGTCGGTGGTCGAAATTCGACCGTAAATATAAATAAAAACTTCTCAAATATTGATTGTAGATGTTAATAAGGAGCGTGAAGTACGACGAATAGAGACTTCTAAATAAAGGCTTCGCTTCTACGTCGGAGGTAGGGGAAAAAAACTATTTCCAAAATTCTGATATGAAACATCTTATGCGGCGAGTCAGACCAGACCAAATCGAGTTTAAATAGTAGGTGCAAGCTACCCTAAGAGTAGCTTGCATCAGCTATTTAAACACGATTTAAGGATTTGACATCTCGCTTCTACCAACTATTATATAACTATAACATATATAACTATTATGCAAATATTACTTTTATATTATTATAAACAACTTTAACTTGCACCCCGTTAAATCGAGTCGAGTTCCTTAAGTTCCTAAGAGTTCCTAAGTCAGGACACAGTGAGTGTTGTGTGTAGGAACCCTAATAATTATTTACAAGTATCGGGGGTAGATGAAATAAAATTTGCCTCTGTCACGGAGTGAAGCTTGCTGCGACAGTTTACTTGAAACCACGGCCGATGCAACTCTGCCGAAACGTTAGGGTTTCTGAACCTTTTTGTAACAGCGTACTATTTTCAAAATTCCAAAACAGACCCTTTATAGAAATAGACCCCTCGGGAGTCCACGGTCCTAATTTATAAACCCGGGACTAAGCCATAGACAAAAAAGTTTAAAGTAAAAATTATAGAACGTAAAATTGCTTCTATTCTTTTTCTCGTGTTTGAAGCATATAGAAAAAAACGTTAGAAAGCGTAATAATAATTGGACAAAATATTTTAGTTTCTTTACAGATAAATAGAATTTTTATGTTTTTGTCCAAGAAAAAGTATTTGCTGATTTTATTTTCCAACTATTGTTGAGTCACTACTGTGCCTGACTCCCCGACAAAAATTACTCGGAAAAGATATTCGCGTATTCCTATCTCACTAATACAATGTGTAAGTTAACAAACAATATTTCAGTATTTTTACCTACATTAGTGGTTGTCCAAAAGATGAACGCGTTTTAGTTACTCGTCCAAGGCAACAAATTCACTAATCCTTGGAACATTTTTCGATTTTAAAATAGTCATAAAAGAATGTTGCGCAGCAAGTATTTATAAATAATATCTAAGTTATTTATCCTTTTCAATTACAATTAATTACAAATAAATAAATCAAAATAAATATTTAACGAAATGAACCAACTAAGACAATAAATAAAATTGACTAACCTATATTAATCGAGTTATCTTTATTAAATAGATTTCCAGACATTTTTTGTTTTTCGTAGTCAACGCTGAAGTTATTTTATTAAAAAATGTGCTGATTCATTGCAAAATTTTGTGGTTACTACATTTTTTAGATTAGTAACTACGATATGCAATACGCTTGATCACTATTCACGTGTAATGGAAAAGGATAGCTGTATGTATGATGCAGTGTTAGAAAGGGATATATAGTAGTTCAAATGCTCATCACGCGGTAATTCAACGCGCGTTCAACGTTCATAATACTTTAATTCATGATGGCCTGGTACAATTAGATGTTGATTATGGAATGTAACATTAGATAGAACCGTGTTAGATCACAGGGAAGTCATATTCCAGATTATTTAATATTAGTAGTGACCCGCCCCGGCTTCACCCGAGTGGGGAACTAATATTATATGTTATTAATTCAAAACAAAGTTAAATATTCAAACAGGAATGCACTGGTTTATATTGTATGTGTATATGGCATATCCATTATTACTCATTTTATTCATTTCATTGCTCACCTGAATAAATTACGCCGACCTGACATTATTATTTTTTGTGTGTATTTTATTATTATTTATATTTATATATATATATATATTTGTGTAACGTATAATTTAGTCTGTACGTCACTAAAGGGACACTGAAAACCAGCGTGGTGGTTCCTGCCACAGTTTATGCTGAGGGGTTCTCTTTTTTTGCAGCGCCACAGCACGTGACAGCACTGATAAACTTACATATGTACCTACTTAATATTATGCTATGTTAAATTAAGCTGTTATTTGTTGTTGTTATGTGTTGTGGCTTTGGAAATAAATTACTTCTTCTTCTTCTTCTAATGTAACCAATACAAAATCTTTCCAGAAGAAATTATTTAAATGATAGTGAAAACCGTACAAAATCCGTTGTGTGGTTTAGAAGAAGTAAGCGCAGAAACAGACAGCCGCGGACAGCGACTTTGTTTTATACTATTTTATTACGCATCTGCAACTAGTTAAAAATAAATTTGAAGTAATCCAGTTCAATTTGTACAAAACATAACTAAGAATGTTTTTGCAAACTGTTTTCAATCAAAAAACCAGCCAAGATTATGTCTGACACATAATAGTTTTGTAGCAATTTTTGACGTTACCGAAGTTCAATTTAATAAATTAATGTTAAAAAATGTGCTCAAAATGCGATAGTTTAATTTTTTGTCATTCCTGATTTCGGGTTACTTCTCCATACCAATTCAGTAGGTATAAATGTATAATGTACATATATGGTCAGTGCCATAATGACACAGATATGAGAATCTTAAAAAAATATACAAACAATCATCCGTGCAAAAACTACGATGAAACAGACAGATAAACAGACACACGCACAATGCCATCAATCCTATAAAACCCTTTTTTCGACGGTAGTTAAAAATGTTTTAAATAATTTCCTAATCACAGCAAACATTGTAAATTATGAAGAATCTTTTCACAGAATTACAATGAATGTATCGACCTACTATATTTCTTTGTAAGTGGTAGGAAAGTGGGAAGTAGGGAGGTAGGTAGGTGGTAAGGGGGTGCATTTGCCCTAACGGTGTCAAGGTCAAACTCCGCCCAGCGTCCTTTGTTTGTAACCAACCGCATTCAACAAAGGGACGTTATGACACATTATCATTATACCCGTAATAACCGTTGTAACATAATTGTATTGTACATATTACACTAACATGTTAAAATTTAGCACAACGACTTAAATTGATAAATTAATTATAACACAATGAAGTGAGTGAAAACTTGAACAATCTAATTATCCTGTTAGAGAACAAAACGTGTAATGTTTTGTACCCTACTGCGAAGGAGGGTTATGTTTTTCAAGTGTATGTATGTAAGTATGTATGTATGTATGTCTATTTCTATGACACGCTCTGTAGCTTAAAAGGCTTGACGCATTTTAACGCGATGCATTGATAAATAATAATTTGATCTAAAATGGACCTTCTGCTCTATGCAAACGTGCGCGCGCTAGCTTACGAAAAATACGGAAAAAACAGTTATTTTCGTTTATTTTAAAAACTATAATTAATTTCAAAAAATCCAACTGTCATTTTGAACAATATGTTTAGATTAAACTATACAGAAAATTTAGAAACAAATCCGTCCCGTTACTCCAAAAAATGTATGTCTCTGTTTTAAAAGAAGTTTCTTTGATATTTTTTTTGTGTTATAAAGGTTAACCAACTGTGTATCGCAACTATCAAAATGAAGTCAATGAAATGAAGAATCAGGTTACCAAATATCACTTTCATAGATTTTGTAGTCACTTAGAAAAGTTTACATTCCTGCCGTCAAAATTTCCATATGAGGTGTCATTAGATTCATCTTAATTGTGGCAGAAACATAGGGTATACAATTTCAATATGGCGTCCAACGAATTCGGAAATACTATGGAACTCGCATCCATTTAAAAGTATGACACAGTCCAGTAGAATTAGTTCAAAATAAGGCATGATTTTGCATTAATTGTGGTACTAATGATTTTTGGCACATCGATAGAGTTATGTCTGTGTATGATTACCTTAAATTCGCAACCGATTTGGAAGTGCGGAAAATGGTGAAAATTGAGAAAATCTTGGATTTTTGAATAATTCCAAAACAAAAATTGTGGTACTAGTTGCGAGAATACCAAGTGTTTGGAGTACGAATACCTACTTACTCAAGCAATTTGGAGCGGTTGCGACATACGGAACATACCTAAATTTAAAAAAAGTGATTTATCGTCTTTATCTCCTAGTCATAATTTGTGGTACTAGTTGCGAAATCATCGGACACTTGTTTTAGCTTAATATAGTTAGTTTTAAATTTGCAACCGGTTGCGACCTACGGAACCCTAAAAAAATACTTTTTTCAAAATTCTACTTCCAGCAAAATTAGTGTAGTCAATATTATTGCTTATATCACATTTATAGGTCATACTCCAACTGCTTTGTGATCGCAACCTCTGAAAACACTACGGAACCTAGTCTATTTTGTAAATAAAAAGTACGTATAATTACGAGTCTTGCGAGGGAAATGCGGGCGGCGCGCGGCGTGCGGTGCAGTTACGGGACTAGCGTTGAAATTAGCGTTGCGTATGATAACTGTTTTTAATATTTGAAATCCCGTCAACTAAAGTTTTATTGGAAATATATTCCAATAAAAATTTAGTTAAGACGGGATGTCAGTGAGTGATGAGTACTGCTTAAACAAAAGACTTTTTATGTCTTCTTTATTTTCGAAAAATAATTTAGATTTTTTTTGTTTTAACAAAAATTCAGCGTATCTGTATTTTACTGACTATACAGGACAGTGATTTAAAAAAAAGCGATTTATTGTCCTAACTATAGTCTAACGTTTTTACAGAGCTTAAAGAAGCATCATTTAAAATAACAATCAACTCTTTTTATACGCGTATTTGAGGAAGCTAAAGAAGTATGTATCGATCGCGAAGCGTGGCGCTCCGTCCGCTCTGACTACCCCGTTAGGGATACAGCGTGAAGATATGTATGTATGTATATGTATACGTGTATATTCATTTTAGTTTACGTTTATTTTTATTATCTTTTCATACATCTTTCAATATGCAAAATTTATTAATAATTAATTTACGTCCAACAAGTCAGCTTGAAATAAAATTAATTGAAACAGTCCACTTGCATCAAATTTTTTTGAATAATCTATCTATACACGTAATAAAATCGTAGACTGTCTTCATTTGTAATCACATCACGCATATACCACTTATTGAATTAAAAATCTAATTACTGAAATGAACCTTCTATCTGAGTAACATATAGTGTCTATTTTATCGAAATCGACCCACTCAATCAAAAGATTAAAAGAAATCGAAACCTCACAGACCACCGTGCAACAGGTCACCGGGAGGAAGTGCTTTTTTCGTATAATGTATGTACAATGAAAATGTAGTACGTACAATGAAAATATATTTGGAAATAAAACTGAGACGGCGTTATGTTTTGTCTGAATCGAAATAAATAAAAAATTATCTACATCCATCTAATATTATAAATACGAAAGTCTGCGTTTCACTGTTAAACCACCGGACCGATAGATAGTTTGACAACAGAGGACGGACATAGGCTATTTTTTTTTTAAATCTATCCCTAAGGGGGATGAAACTGTGTATGTGGATGAAAATGCTAAACCGCTGAACCGATTATGATGATATTTGGTACAGAGATAGTAATTGCCCGAAAGCAAATGTAGGCTATTTTCTCAAAAAATTTTGTGATTGAAAAATGATATGGTTTTTGTATGTGTGACATCATCATATACAATATGATATGCCAATATGGCGGATGATCCACAATAGGAAATAACTTTTTTTCAAGACCTCCATCAATATGGGTATCAAATGATAAGAAATACACAGAAGAAGATTTTTGTATATGTGACGTCATCATAAATCCAAATTGGCGAACTTTTTTGTTCAACACCAACAATATAGAGTATCAAATGAAATGGAAGAGGCAAAGGAAAGTTACTGAACATGTGACGTCATCATAAATTCAATATAGCGGATGCTACGCGAAATGAAGTGACTTTTTGTTTAAGATCTTCTATAGTATCGGTATCCAATGTAATGGACAACACAGGAGAAGGTTTCTGTATATTATGTGATCTGCGCACGTGCGGCATTGCAACACATGCTGGGTACTCGGCCGAAATTAATTTTTTGTATAAAGTGATAATGGGTGAAATTTCTAGGTTCTTCGGGGTTCTTCTTAATTAATAATGCATGTTAATTTTTTTAAATTATATGACATGGGTATCATTTTTGAGGTTTCTCGGAGTACTGCTTACAAAAGTCTATTTTCAAATCTGAAATGGCAGACATTACTATATTCAATAAATTGATATAGGCGTCATTTTTAAGGTTTTCGGGGTTTAGATTACGAAAATGACGTTGATCTTAAAATCCAAGGCGGAGGACATTATTCTTTTAGTAAAATGATATGGGTGTCATTTTTGAAGTTGTTCCCGGTGCAGATTATGAAAATAATATTTTTTCTTAAACATAAAATGTACATTAAAATGTACATAGTATGCTATATGATCCATACTATCTCATAATAATAAGTATTATTCTTGCAAAAGTATGTCTGTCTGTCCCCCCATTGGGGTATGCGCATTATTTTCGAAAATGGTTTTCAGGCTGTATTTCAGTAACGGATGAAATTATTCCAAAATAAAAAAAAAACGTAAGATTTATAATCTGTAACTGTACACGATCAACCCAATTTTACGAGAAATGGTGGGGATAACACTTGAAAATTAAAACGGTCATAACTCTTAAACGGATACGTTTTTTTCGATAATTCTTTTTGTAACTACATACTAAAGTTATGCCCTTTCATCCCTTAAAGTAACTGTCCCGTTTTCGTATACACCCTGTATATATACCTATGTAATACTCATTGCATTATGCTTATGAGTTATTTCACTAGCGTGGTAAAACAAATTTCTATGTGTTCGATAATATTTTCCTCGTGGATATTAAAATTAAAAAATCTATTAAATTTTATAACAATTTTAAATTTATATATAAAATTTTCAGAAATATGGTTACTAATGCAATGTTATTGTTTATTATTTTATATTATACAAATTTTAGACTGAAAAATTTGCAAAAAAGCCTTAGATGTTCAATTCAAACCTAGTTATGCAAACTGAGTTTCATTTCAAATTTAGGGTTTATTAGCAAATACTAACGAAATTTCAGGTAGAAAAATATACGTAGGAATATTTGAAAATAAATGTAATTTGAATTGAAAATGTATAATAGTCTGACTGGACATAATTTTTTACATTATTTCATAATTTTAGGTTTTCACTTCTGTCGGCAGTCCTTAGTGACTGCCTATTTTTTTTAACGAAAACTAATCGGTGTAATTTTTTTTCTAATGTCAAAAGTTGTTAAGATAAAATTATTACCTATTTCTCATAATTATAAAAAGAAAACACTCCACCATTCCGACTTTTGGGTCTACGTCCATCTATTTTCAATTTGGAATAATAGCTTGCTAATGCGTTAATATTTAACAATGTATGAATGAACCGCACGGCGAGTCGTAGTCGCTGTCTCCCGCGCCGCTCGCAGTCCCCTCGAAATATGCGTAATAAGCGCATATTTCATTTACAAAATAGACTAGGTTCCGTAGTGTTTTCAGAGGTTGCGATCACAAAGCAGTTGGAATATGACCTATAAATGTGATATAAGCAATAATATTGACTACACTAATTTTGCTGGAAGTAGAATTTTGAAAAAAGTATTTTTTTAGGGTTCCGTAGGTCGCAACCGGTTGCAAACTGAAAACTAAGTATATTAAGCTAAAACAAGTGTCCGATGAGTTCGCAACTAGTACCACAAATTTGGCCTAGGACATAAAGACGAAAAATTACTTTTTTTAAATTTAGGTATGTTCCGTATGTAGCAACCGCTCCAAATTGCTTGAGTAGGTAAGTATTCGTACTCCAAACACGTGGTATTCTCGCAACTAGTACCACAATTTTTGTTTTGGAATTATTCAAAAATCCAAGATTTTCTCAATTTTCACCATTTTCCGCACTTCCAAATCGGTTGCGAATTTAAGGTAATCATACACAGACATAACTCTATCGATGTGCCAAAAATCATTAGTACCACAATTCATGTAAATTGATAATCTAATTCTACTGTACTAACAACGCAAACCCCAATCAAGTGGGTGGGGTTAAAAAACCACGATCAACGCGCTACTTAGTCCATCGCGCTCTCAGTGTCAGTCAGCCGTCGCAAATAAAATTGGTTCGTTGACGTAAAAACTGGCGAAATGTAAATTAAAAATGACCTGCAGTGTGGTTAAGTGGTGTAGAAGACAGAAAGAAGTCATGATATGATAACATCATATGTATATAAAATAATGTGATATGTATTATGCGACTAGTAGCCAGCCAGTTTTTTTGCACTGTTTTTTGTACGTAAATTATTCCTATTGTATTTTAATGCTAAGTATGGGAATTATCTTTTTGAATTGGACCTTATTTTATTCTTTTAATTTTACCAAAAACGAGCTTCGGTGATTACGGTGGATTAAAGCAGTTCGCTTAGGAAGAAGAGAAGATGACTGGTTACCAACTAATACTAATAGGGTGTGGTGTGTACATTTTGAAAATAAACGAATCTATTCTTGTTGTAGAGGCATCGCATGTTATCTAATTGAAGACTGAAATCTTGCAGTGATTCTAAATCGATATTTTTCAAACACCGTAGAATGAATAGACATAATTACAGTTATTAAAAACAAACAAGCAGCAAAACCAGATCGCAATACTATTTTAATAAAAAGTATTTTAAAAGAGTAATAATTACGAGCTCCACTGTACTGTGACACAGACTAAATTAATTACACTCTAAGGCAGCCTTTCCCAAAGTGGGCGATAACGCCCCCTTGTGGGCGCTGCAGGCCTAAAAGCCTAAGAGACCCAAAAAAAATAATGGGGGCGTTGTGTAGAGGCCTGGGGGGTGATTTGTAATTTCATTTAGCTAGGAGGCATCTTAGACAACGACTGCATGACTCAAACTGGGCAGTAGACAAAATAAGTTTGGGAACCTAGACTCTAAGGCACTGGTTCCCAAACTTATTTTGTCTACTGAGTCGAGAGCTCATGCAGTCGTTGTCTAAGATGCCTCCTAGCTAAATGAAATTACAGATCACCCCCCAGGCCTCTACACAACGCCCCCATTTTTTTTCTGGGTCTCTTACCGCCCCCCTTTAGGCCTGCAGCGCCCACAAGGGGGCGTTATCGCCCACTTTGGGAATGGCTGCTCTGAGGTAACATCAAAAATGCAGATGAACTCGTAAATATACTTTTTTTTTACCTTTTCAAATAATTTTTAAGTGTTTTCTCATATGAGAGAATCAAATTAAAAAACTATTTAACTTCACGTAAATAAGATAAATAAATATTACCAATAAGTTGCGTTGCGATGCGTAGTCTATCTATCTATATATATAAAAGGCGATGTATGTATGTATGTTCCTTATGGACTCCGAAACGGCTGGACCGATTTCGATGAAATTTTCAGGGAATCTTCAGATTGGCCGAGCGAGTGTTCCTGTAAAGTTTGGTAGCGATCGGATCAGTAGAATTTTTTTTGTTTTTTTTTTTGCAGTATCAAAAAAATTATAAAAACTGTTTAATTCATTGTAACTTCAACTAACGCCCAGTGAAACGGGCCGGGTTTGCTAGTAATACATAAAAACATTCGCACTTGCTTAGCACTTTCCCGTGCGATCACGTGATTAGTGATCACGTGTGCCGGGCATCCAGTCCACGAAGTAAAATACATTCTTGATACAGAGACGTACTTAGTGATTAATCGGTAGCTTGAAATTGGACGATTCAAAAATTTTCACATTAAATTATGAAATACCACTTATATTTGTATTTAAGAGTAAATTGATATAAATCCATAATGTATATTATGATGGAGCAGTAAAGCGGATGAGATGTAGTTTTACATTTGTAAATTTTTTTATCATAATACAACGTATCGTTTGATACAGCGTGAAGATATGTATGTATGTATCGTGCGTGTTGGGGACCGAATAACGGTCTAGAATAGCAATTTTTAAATTAACGTTTGTCGATTTGTTTGTATGCGCATCGTGCAACTGTTACTGTCTCTTTATTTAAATAGAATGATAATACAGATCGCGCCACGAAAGATGAGTCTTGACAAGCGATTGTAGTGGGGCATCTGCCTAGCTCTTACAAAATTGTAATGTGTTTTTAGGGATTTTCTTAATGTCCATTCTCCTCATTTCTTATAAATCCAAATAAATTAGTTACATATTGGTGTCGAACTTTTATTTTTCTTCTTACACAATTTAACTAGCACGAAGTGGCATGGCAGGGCGATGGTATGAAAGCGACTGGCGAAATTATCCGTAACAAAAAAAAATACGTTAGTATTATTGTAATACGTCTACCTCCTGCGTGCGGTCCTGCTGATAATATCAGTTTTAGCAAGAATTTTTATTCCCCAACAGAGGTCACTTCACTAAATGAATCGATGTAGCTTTTTTACAAACAATTTCATGAATTAAATTAACAATTGAGCAATGTTAGGAGTAAACAGGTAGGTTTTTAATATGCTTAGCGATATCTGAGTGCAAAATGTGATTTTAAAGGGCGATTAAATTGACATCTGTCGACGAATAGTAATACCTACACGAACAAGAAAACTATCTAGAACTGTCGATGTAATATTGTATAAATTGATACTTATACATGAAATGTGATATTTTTTAGAGTATCGCAGCATCCATCTGAATGCGACTTGCAACCAACTACACGGCATTTCATTTTTCTATTGTAAAATCACTGAAAATCTTTTTTTTTTGTAAAATAATACGCGTGACTGTCAGGATCGAACTGGCATACGTGTAGTCGATACACCCCTACGCTTTAAAGCTGAGCCTATATTTTATTACACACAGGCTCAGCCCATTACAACGTCTCCTCGTTCCTTCATGATCCAGTCACCGTTGACTTGAAATGTAAAACGAAACGTTTTAAACGGCCGGCTACAGTTGAATAAAGATCGTGCGTGTTTAAAATAGAGTCCATTTTAAAAGCTGACTATTGAATTTGTGACCTTTCGTGTTTCGGAGTATTTTAATCAGACTGGCGGTACCGTGTTTTTCGGCCATAATTGTTCTTGATTACACTTCCATAATATTTCTGAATTCGTTGGTGGAGCCCAAGAAAAGTTTTTGTCAAGGATACCTATATTTTTAACTCTATTTACTAAAGGAATAGTAATACTTTCATAAGCAATCATTTAATTAGAAAATATAACTACTGCCGGTGGCCTAGGACTCCTAAACAAAAGCGCGCGTTCCTGATGCTTATTAATCTCAGCAGTAGTCGTATTAATATCGGCTATAGAGTATTGATTGTAGAATTGCACGTCATCTGCATAGAGATGCAATTTAAAAGATAAAGCGTTAGTTGTATTAACAAAATCATAAAATAAAATGGGAGAAAGCATATCACCCTGAGGTACGCTTACATTAATTACGCACTATCGGAAGTAGAATCAGAAATAATTTGAAATAACGCACTGCGAACGACTCTAGAGATAGCATTCAAGCCAGGAAGAGGTTGAAAGGGAAACGAAAACGAAGGACAAGAAGATGAATATTAAAATCAACGGAGTTAAAAGCTTTCCTGAAATCGAGAAGATTGAGAATGAGGAAACTACTTTTAGAGCAAATTGAATATTTAGATATGTTATCATCTATTTCTCATTCCTTTCAGATGCACAGTAGCGAGACTCTCCCCCCACCGGCGACCGGGCCGGCTCTGCTCCTCGAGCTCGGCCGGCTGATCGTCCGGGCTCGGAGCACCGGGGCGGCGACCTCACACCGCGATCGGTTGCTTCAAGCCAAGCTGATGGCCGTCAAGCCTTCCACTAGTCAGGTACAGTGAAACTTAAAATCCAATAACTTAAAAAGCATTTATAATAATATCAATTCTGTTTATTTATTTGTGGTAGTCAGAGAGAACAGAGCTTTTTTTTGTGTCTGAGAGGCGAAGAAATTCCCATGGATGCTCAGCCGGACTCTACGCCGACTGAGTAGTGTCGGACTCGACCTAAAAAAAAACCCCTCTTAGCTGTTAGCCCTAGTGGCTATTGCAGCGTCACCGCTCGCGTTGGAGCGAGAAAGCTCAGAGGACAGAACGCCAAGCGTCGCCGTCCTTATATATACTTCTTTCGCTTCCTCAAATCTCATCATTCTCCTCACACATGATATAGAAATCCATTATTTATAGATAGGGTGTGTTTTTTGGTTGATTCTGTTGAGCGTGGTTCAGTAACATAAAATTAACAATAAAAAAAAAAATTATAAATGTTTAACAAATTTCTGCTCTTAACAGACGTACATAAGTTTACAGTTTTTAGGGAGTCCAGACCCCCTTATCTTACACTAATATTCGCCGACAATCCATCTTGTATCCATGCCACAATATATTGAACGATTGTATGATATGATTGTCAATTTGCAATCGATTATTTTATTAGCGTTTAGAACTCAAGTCTTTTATGGCATAAATTCACGAGCAAAAATTAGTTCTGTTTTGTGCATTATTAGATCTCCCCATGTTAAAGCTAGAGCTACGTCTGTACTGCTCTTATTGGTTAATTACAAATGTATCTTAATGTTATAAAGACAGTGTTCGATCCTTGGACCAAAAAACATAATCGACGAAGCCATAATAAGTGGCCGCTCTTATCGCCGTATGTTAAATGAATTTGCATGTCTCTTTCTGTCTCATTGAGTGTAACCATGAGTAAAACAATTAGCTACAGTAACCTGGCACTGTATAATTAACCGTCGGTACACACACACACACACACACGCGCACATACGCGCACGCACGCACGCACGATACTTTTGATCTTTATTTAGTTACTTAAAACTTACCTATTTCTAGCGGTTACATCTAATTGCACTACTTAATACAAAAAGTGTAATGATGTTGACTACACTCTGTTACTGCTAGTTGTATCTAAGGAGAAACCGTTTTCTTATAGCACAGGTTCTACCTAGTTTAAGAAACGGGGATCCCTGCAAAGAAATTGCATAATATTATTGGTTTGAATATTTGTTATACAATTTTGTTCGCTTCTAGGTGATGTAAAACACTATTATGTAACAATTAATGCTCAATAAACATATTATTATTATTACTGTCAGTGTGATTCGTGTCAGCTCATGACCGACTACGTACATTACTGAAATAATTATTTGCAAAATACTCGTAAATCTTAAGTGCTTTGGCTACCAGTATTAAAAAAATATATACATTCAGTCAAGAAAGTATCGGGAATGGATAATTTGTTTATGGTTCCAAATTCAAATTTTTGTTTTTTTGTTGGTGTTAGATTGGTACAACTGTTTTCCATTTTGGCGCGGAGTTTGAGTTGCATCTGTTATTTAGATTAAATACAGTGCTGTTTTTAGTTATATCATTCTAGTGTATATTGCGAATTTCATAATGGACAAAAACATCGAACAAAGAGTTTGTCTTAAATGTTGCATCGCCAATGGAATTTCGTGTTCGGAGTCAGTGAAAATGTTACAGGAGGCTTACGGTGAATCGACTTCATCAAAAACACGTGCTTACGAGTGGTATAAAGCGTTGAAAAGCGGTCGAGATGTGATAGAAGATTTGCCTCGCTCTGGTAGGCCATCAACGTCTACAACTGAAGTTAACATCGCAAAAGTGCAGGAAATAGTGACTGAAAATGCTCATTCAAGTTTGAGAGAGATAGCCGCCGAACTTTCTGTGTCTCACGAGTCGATCCGTACCATTTTAAATAATCACTTGGGTATGAAACTCAATCGCATAAGTCGTTGAGGACATGCTAGAACGAGTCAATTCCGATCCAACATTCACGAAACGCATTGTTACTGGTGACGAGACGTGACCAGATATGCCTCCAGCCGACTTTCTTTTTCCTAAGCTCAAATTACCACTTGGTGGCACCCGTTTTCATTCGGTAGAAGACATTAAGGAGAATTCGCGGCGAGCACTGAACTCAATTCCGGAAAAAGCATTTAAAAAATGTTTTGATGATTGGCTTATTCGTTGGCGTAAGTGTATCGTTTCTGAAGGAGCATACTTTGAAGGTGATAGAATACATTTGGATGAATAACTAACATTTGGTGTATTATTGATCTTTTCCCGGTATTTTCTTGACAGAGTAGTATGTCATGTTCAGCTGTGTAGTTGTACTGTGACTCTCCCCTAGTCACGTACATTAGTAAAAGTCCAGAAAATCAGTCAACGAAAAACGGACACGCTCTTAGAGCGAATACTTTGTCCATTTTATTCTTGGTCAAAGGTTCGATCTTTGACATAATATTATGTTTTGTGGGTAAGACGAAATATCACTGATTTTGAGTGACACCTCTGTCAACGACAGGACTAACAACGCCACGTGCCATATGCGAGGTCGGACGTTCCGCCGTGCTGATTTGTCGTACAAACTACATCTGTAAGACGGCGTCTGCCGTGCTGTTCGTATTGTTACTCATCAGAACGGAGTGTCGAGCTTCTGGGTTGTGCCGTGCGCAATCGAAGGGCTGGTTTCCTGTCGGAGACTACGTGAAGCTTATGATCAGTGAAGATTCTTGCTCACCAACTTTTGGCAACGGTTATATTTCTCACACTCATTCAAATACAGTCCACATCACAATATTTCTTATACACCCAAAAAGTCATCATTTCGTTGATATAAAAGCGTTTCTTTTGTATGGTACAGGTGAAGTAACTATATTGTCGAACAAAACCGAATGTCACCGAAGACAGTGTGAAAAACCACAACGTAGTTGCGATTACGGTTTCAATTACAGTAGTTTTGCTGCCGACACAGTAACTGACCCGAAACTTGAACTTTTCACCGAAATTTACCGAAATCGAAATTTTTACGATAAAATTCGTTAGAATTTACTCAATTCATGTAAAAGAGATTTGAACTTGTTATGAAATGCATATTGACTGGAAAAGCATACAATAAAATTAGCGATTTCATTGAAGACAAAACAATAGTCTAGGAATAGTCCTTACTGGCTGGCTTTACTGGCTTTATGAATATTGTATTTTTAATAGCTATTGTAGAATGATGTTGAAAAAATGATACCCGACTGAGTTTTTTGTCGGTTCTCATTTGACTTTCCAAAACATCTCGTAATTATACTTCTATAAATCGATTTGACTTGACTTGGATCGGGCACTAAAGTGGCCACTTGTCCTGTTCCAGGTTCAGACCCAGCCGAAACCTGAGTCCGAAGAGCCCAAGCCTGCCGTGGAGGCGCAACTAAATGATCACGTGCAGACTCTGTGGAACGAACAGATCCCCATATGCATTGAGGTTGGTTACTTGTAATAACGGGCGGACCTCCAGCGGGAGTCCTAGGTTTGTTCCTTGATATCACCTCTATAATTTGTGTACATTGGTAAGAATATTTACTATTTAGTATTTAAATAAAGAGCTATAATTACATAATAGAAACCCGACGAAATAAAAATATTTCATTTGATATCTTTCATATCAGGTAACTATTCATCTCTGGCCATAATTCTCACCATATTTGCTTAATGACGTCACCTGTTCTATTGTTTAGCACAAGGCTATATCAAGATTCCAATCATATCGCTCTTACTAAAATCTATCCAGATGTGTAAATTATAAGTGGCAACATAAAAAGCCATATAATTCCCACATATCCTACACCATACAGTACTCTTTTTCGGCTTCGCCGTTGTTAGGCAATAATCTCTCTCGCTCTAATGATTCTCATCTGATCTGAGCTTGGTTCTAAAATTAATATACAACATAATACCAATATTATGATATTACGAGTCAATGACTATTTAGTTAACAAGAACTCGGGTTTTTTTAATGTAATTATTGCTTTGTATTTAAACTTTTTTAATTTTAACGTTGTATCGTTGTATAATGGCTTTCAGATACACGCGATTTTGTTCGCTTGGAATTACAAAAGTAACCTATATTCTTCCCAAAGATTTAGGCTATTTCCATGCTAGACTTTATCAAAATCGGTTCAGCGGTTTAGCTGAGTAACCGGAACAAACAAACAGACACTATTTCGTATTTATAATAATATTATCATCTATAATATTAATTACATCGAACGGGATCTTTAAGAAATTATTCTATATTTTATGGTATCCGCCATATTGATGATATGTCAATGAAGACGTCACACATCCGTAACTCACCGAAATTAACAATTCTAATGACACATCATTTACACGAGTCAGTTGAGGAGTTTAGCCTGTAGTTGGTAATATTCACTACAATAACACAGTTCAATGAAGTGCAATGTCTTCATTTGGATTTGCCTCTGATAAACACATGGCGACCGTACTTGCCACCGTTGCAGTCAGACCCCCAAACCTGGGCTTTTCGAACAAGGGCATGGAGATTCTTTCGACTAATTAGTGCTCTGAAAGATTATCTACAGTCTTGGATTTAAGGAAACGTTGGAAAGGAAAGGATAGTGTTGCTTGTCAGTATAATATTAGCATTTATTATTTATTTTTTTGGCTAAAGTACCGTCACTCTGTGCAAATTATGAGGTAGAGTGATACAGTGCACAAAAGAGCTCGGCAACATAAAGGCTATTAAAATATTATATTGTGCGTATGTGAGAAGTCATCTTGAATATGCCTCACAAATTTGGAGTCCTTATTATAACATATACATTAATCGTATTGAGGCAATCCAGAAGAGATTTTTGAGGTTTATTTCATTCAAATCTTGAAGATTGATGCTAATTATGAATCGCGTTGTCGTAGACACTACATTTTACCCTTATGCATGCGTCGTGATATAGCAGACATGGCTTTCTTTATTCGATTAGCTAATGGTGTGATTGATTGTTCTGAGCTTTTACAAAAAATAGCAATACGTGTACCACAGCGCTCCTCGAGAGGACACAATTTTACATGTTCCTTACACATCACTGAATTATAGACGTGGTTCTTATATGTGTAGAACTTTTAATAACTTTAATAAACTAAAACTTGATATAGATTTGTTCTTTACTGGTGATGCTTCATTTAAGAAAATTTTTGCTTAGAGTTTTTTTCAAACTGTATAAGTTTTGATTTATGTTGATGCTTATGATACATTGGTGAATCATATATATACATATTTTATACATACCTTAACTGCAGGAACTCATAATTGGCCTTTATGGTTGGCTGCGAGTTTCGCTTAAAAATTGTTAAAATAAAAAAAAAAAGTAGTATTCACGTGGAAGAAAACTAATATTACTTTCTATAACATTAATAATGATTGGTAACTCTTGGGTACTTGCTCGATCTCACCAACTTTCTCTACAATTTAGGGAACTCAAAATTCGTAAGGTACTGTTTTTGGATCCCCAACGAATAATCTAAGAATGTAATATTCGCTTTACGGGTCCTTTTAATCTAAATAGCACTTTGGTAACGATTCCAAAGACGCAACTGTTTTGTCAGTATGTCATAGTCATTTAGATTTGGATTACTACTTGCAGGTCCTTTTGGCACCAAACTGCGTTTCCTGCTACACCACACTGTGTCGAGTGGACGCCGAGTCCTCATTTGACAGGCAACACGCGACACAACGAGCTCTACTCTTGGAGCGGTGGACAATGCAGCCTGTTGTAAACAAGTCAGTGCATCGAAAATTTTAAGAAATACACGAGCTAGACTCGCGCTTTGAGCCTTCCATACCGCACTGTTAAGAAGCTTTAAGACAATTCGCGCATCGAGGCATCCATATCGCACTTTTAAGAAGTGCGAGTCAGATTTGCGCAATAAGGCTTCCATACCGCACTTTTAAGAAGTTTTAAGAAGACTCGTGCGTGAGGGGGGTGAGAAATCGATCTAAGTAGGTGTCAATTCTGGGAAAAATCGTTTTCTCCGTCTTTCACACACTTAAAACTTCTAATTTTTTTAGGGAATTAATCTGCCTCAGTGGATCTTATTAGAAAGACTGTCTCGATATATTTGTCGCCAGAAATTCCATGAAACAATGAAAATGTATTACGCCGACATTTTAATGAAAATATAGGAAGAAATTATCTATTTATTATTGAAGACATTGGTTGTATGGGCTAAGATCCCTTTACATTCGCTCCTAAGGGAGAATCGTAGTACTACTAATTAATGAAATAAAAAATAAATTATGTGTTATATCGGCGCGCGTTCATCACATGCTTAAAAATACGCTCTTATCTGTTTTTCCAAACGCGCCAAAAGAAGTATAACTTCGAAAAAGGACACAGGCGTTTTAGCGGCTTGAACTCCACCTCTACCTGTACCCGCATAGTGCAATTCCATCTCCACATCAAAGGTTAGGCGTTTACATCAATGAAATAACTGTTTATTTTCAAAATAATTTTTCAACTTCAGCTAATTAGCTGTTCGTTTCATAATGGAACAGGTTTAGTTTTGGTATAATATTTGAATCCTTCAATTAGTTTTTCTGAAGGAACAGAACTATAATAATTAACTATTACTTCATCTCCTCTAATTCTTTCTTACCTTATTCGTGACCAGCCATAACATTTATGTTAGCTATTATTTTTAACGGTTATCATTATTACAATAACTGATAATATAATGCATTATTTTGACGCATGACATAACACATTATTGAATTGAACACATATTGTTGCCATTGTTGCGAATGAGGACGCAATAGATTTGACAGTAGGTATGTAAGAGATAGCGTTACGCATACGCCATGCGCGTTACCTCGTGACTTGATAATGTTAGGATTTTAATCTTTCATAGAACAAAATAAAGTTCGCACTTTTATGTACATATATTATTGTTAGCTGTTATTTTAAATTTACGATTTCATACTTTCTATCTTTGAAGTAAAGGCCATTTTAATTTTTGATTGAGACAGTAACGACAAATTAATAATAACGCTAATAACAGGCAAAGCGGTGTCCAAATGTTGCTGTTTTGTATTGATATTGTTGTCAGTAGTTGCCAAGCAAGATACATAATAATATGTGATAAATTCCTCAAATCTTTAGCTATTTTCTGCTCAAACTCCAAAAACCACCAATTATAATAATAATAATAATAATTCTTTATTGACAAATTTCACAATATTAATGAAATCTCTAACTACTGAACTAGGCATATGGCCTGTATCTCAGTAGCTAGCTTCTTCTCCAAGGTTATTACAAAATGTCAATATAAGTAAAGTAACATGTAGTAAAAATAAACAAAATAAATAATACAAAATAAAAACAAAATAAAACTTATGGTTAAACTTAAGTACAACGTGAAAAACAAAAAGAAACACGCGATGAGTGTGTGTGCGTGTATGTTAATCGGTCAGCTAACCAGCACCGAATCCTATCTCTGGTATATCCTGAGGATGCTTCGTTGAGAAGCGAAACACGTGTCGATTGGTGGTTTTTGGAGTTTGAGCGGAAAATAATTAAAGATTTAGGAATTTATCGTATTAAATGGATTTCCGCAAAGTAACAACTGAGTCTATACTATACATAATAATAATATTATAGGGAATTCATTCATTATTGTTGTTCACAACGGTAACATAACAAGATTATAGATAACAGTTAACAATAACAGTTATTATAAAATAATACAACACTGTTAGTTATTATTGCAAAACAGCCGTTATTGCCATCATCATTGCTAATTCCGATGTCCAATTTCAGGAGTCACGAGACCCCCGCCTTCATCACATCCCAATGGCTGTTAAACGCTGTGAGATCCCAACTTCACTTCTCACAGCTTTCGGCTTGGCTCGCGAGGTTGAAGAACTCTGCTAGAAGCGATGAAGACCCAAGCGAACGGAGGTTGTTGGTCTCTATTCTTAATAACATTTATTTGGTATGAGAGACAGATAAATATTGAAAAAGACAATGGGCACTCCGTCTCCCTGGCCAACGGACTTGAATGTATCTCATTCGATACGTCGTGGCAAGTTCTATAATGACATCCTTGAAATATATTGGGTATTCTAGAAAAATCGTGTTTTAATTCGACTGGCCCGTTGGCGCAGTGGCATATGCATCTGCTTTCCAAGTTAGGGTCCCGGGTTCGATCCTCGGTCAGGTCAATTTAGGAAACGAACTTTTCTAAATTGGTTTAGAGTCTGGGTTACTGGAAACTCCCCCTGAGCTCGTTATGTGGTACCCATAGTACAAGCTTACTGCTTAGTTTGGGGCCACACAATCTATGTAATTGTCTGTAGTATAAAACAAAAACAAAAAAATTTTTAATTTTTTTTTACCTAACCGTTTCTCTGACCAACAGACTTGAAATGTATCTCATTCGAAACATCAGATCATTCAAACATGAATCAATATCATTGAAACATCATCTGTTATATGTCATCTTAGTAGACAATTATTAACTCTACGATATTTCGAATGAAATGTATTTCATTCGAAATATACACAGAAGGAGTTAGTTGAGGAACAAGATTTTTTTACATCAGACCCTTGCAAACAGAAGAGAATCGGCTGACAGTGTTGCCGGCCCACAGATTACTGGGTATTATATTTCCGGCACTTTTATTTAAAGCGAAGTATACATTTTGTTTCCTATTAAATTTTTTTGTGCTTTAGGAAGTTTTAAATTACAGTAGTAGGTATATTACGCATTTAAGTTCTGTGCAAATGAAGAAGAATTGGCAAATCTCATAAACATGTACAGCTGAAGACATTGCATTCTTTCAGTAAGGTATTTTTGATTTCAGTAAATCCGGCTATCACTTTACTGGGGGATTACAGGGATAAGAAAAGTATATGGTTAGAATGATGGTTTAGTTGCAAATGCTTTAAATAAAAAAACAGTGTTGGTAAGCAAAAAAAAAAATTAAAAATTGGAACACGATTTTCCTGGATTTCATACATTTTATCATTATTATACATCATAGTAAAAAATTATCAACTTGCTATGATCTATCGAATGAGGTAATAATAATAATATACTCATACATTTCACACAGCGCCATCTAGTTCCAAAGTAAGCAGCACAGCGCTTGTGTTATGGGTACTAGACAACTGATATACTACTTATATGCCTTTCTTTTGTACATAAATACACATTATATATAAACACCCAGACTCGGGGCGGGAATCGAACCCGCAACCCCCGTTTACTTTCCGACGCGCTCAGCCGTTGCGCCACGGAGGTAGTTTCACACATTTCAAGTCTGTTTGTCAGGGGTACGGTGTTCATGTAAAAGTGTATATTGTGCTTTTATAATAGCAGTTATAATCTACATTTACATACATATATCATCTTCACGCTGTATCCCTAACGGTGTAGTCAAAGAGGCGGAGCGCCGACCGTCGCGGTCCTTACTTACTTCTTTCGCTTCCTCAAATCTCATCATTCTCCTCACACATTATATACATACATCTACATCCATGTATAAATGAAAATGGTTTTATTTGTCACGCAATCACGTGAAAACTGCTGAACGTGTCGGTATGGTCTAATAGAATATTTTTATTTATATAAGATAGCTTATAAGATAGCTTATTGCCTGCGACCTCTTTGGCGTAGTCTTTTATTTACTACAGTAAATAATTCAAAAAAATTAGCGGACATACGTAGAACAACTCACCAAAGTTTGATCGCAATCAATGGTTTAGGAGCGCGTAGAGAACAAACATACGAAGGAACATTTATTTTTATTTATGTAGATAATTTTTTTGGTGTTTATTTTCAGGAGAAAGTTGAGCCGCGAAAAGTGCAATTTTAAGAAACTGGAAGCAAACTGCGACGAAGATCTCTCTGCTGACGATCTGAAGCGCAAACTAAATATCGTCTACTCCATAAAAATACCTGGTGAAAGTTACAAGATGGCGGAATTCAGCAGACCACCCACCGACCACACATTCCCCATAACCGATATAGGGAACAACATCTTCTTAAAAGTGGTGCTGGAGAGTATGCCGAGAACCGACGGTATACCAGTGGTGAAGTGTAGCTGCAAGCGACGTTCCAGCAAGGACCTACCGCCAAACGTCCATGATGAACTAGCTGGTAAACTTAATGATCTCACTCTGGGACCCAGGAGTCCCAAAAATCAAGAAATCAACTCAAATATAGGTAATACAAGTCGTAGATTGTCTATAGTGTCCAATTCTGGCTCCACAGAGTACCTGTTTTCGACGACAGCGGGAGAAGAAAAGAAACTTGTAGATGATAGAATGCATACACCGTGCAGCGAAAGCGGGAAGCACAAATGCAGCTGCGACGATGAATCTGATGGGAAAGAGAAGGAGAATCATAGATCTTCCACTAGTTTTAATCAAGAGCCTAAGAAACTCGATGAGCGGAGGTTGAAAGAGATAGCTAAATACAAACGGAGGTTGAGGAAAGAGAATAAACTTAAAAAACTATCAGAGAGCACGTCATCAGAAGGTGATAATCTTATAAGAAGCAAAGAGACTACGTCTATTCCGATCCTCCAAGCGTCCCGTTTCGATAGATTCAGAGCTATAGGTTGTTATCGAAATCAAACATATCTGACTTTGCCTGCTAGTCGCACAGAGACCAAGTCTCCTTTCATAGACACAATGAGTATTCCCCCAGCAGAGTTCAAGAAAACCAATACTGTTTCCACCCAAACTGACGAGGTTCTTTGTCAATGCGGAACCCCATTACATCTGAAATGCCAAAGCTGTTTAGACAGAGGAATGGTCAGGTCTGAAGCGAATTATAATTTAGCTTCTTTGAACTCTGAAACTCAAGCTGACACAGTCAAGAAGTGCCAAGAAGAGAACGGAGCCAGAAGGAAATGCGAGGACGACGAAAAGTCCTCGAAAAAGCACAAATGTGATAATAATAGCAGTAAAAAGTGTGATATAAGTTTTAGTGATAGTTTTAGCGGTAGTGATAAGGTGGAGAAGAAGGAAGAAGAATTCTCGTTGATCAAAAGGCCAAAACTGAGACGATTTTTTCCGATAGTAGACCGATTAGAGAAGATAGTTTCGGATCGTTTCTCTCAGAAATCACCTGAAAATAGAGATATGAAAGAGTTGCACTTGCAAGATGATGACTCAGTCTTCTCGAAGCCGGAGATCTCGAGACCAAAACGGCAGAAGACCTATTCTATAAGTGACGAAGATTACGTACTCTATGAGAAATGCGATTATGGCAGTTTTGACAAGAGTGATATGGATTCACCGAAAGAGTTTTTAGAAGGATTCAAGTTTCCTGATCCTAAAGACTTGAAGAAAGGGGTGCAGGACACCCAAGTGCCTTCCCCCACGGAAATGGACAAGTTTAGGTGGAGATTTGACTCTGCAGCGTCCATGGTCTTCCATTCCAAGACCGGGCTGCCGTTGACTTCTAGTCCAGCACCATTAAGGAGAGGCAACAACTGCTTTGATTTTGATGATTCTATTAACGGGATATCTGGTATAAAAAGGTAAGTCTATAAATAGTTTGTGACAGTTCTTCAGTAAACTATAACGGAATAGGGGGCCTACACAAGTGGCTCAATTGTTGTAAACGCTAGTAGAATAGAATTACAAATAGCGTGTGATTTAGCGTAACGAATTTTAAATCGGTTGTCAAATCTTATTAACTTTCTATTAAATCAAACGAAGTCTTGTGAAAACCGGCGTATAGAATCAGCCACATGGCACTTTCGATGAGCATTAAAGCCAGCAAGCGTTTCCATATTACGTAACGTTTGTCACTTGTCTAGACGCTCAGTTCTTTATGGTTGGGTTTTTGACTGGACCCATATGAAATAAAGTAAATTTATGTTTTGAATTCTGTGGGAATATCCATCCACAACTTTTGCATCATTCTTGCTTATGGCATAAGAATAAGAGTCAGTCCTTTACAAGAGAATCTTTCCCATACAAAACCGAGAAATAAATACCTACAACGCGTCTCATCCCGCACATCCACTTGGAAAGTTGAGTACGGAGACATTATATTAATGTCATGTAATCTGGTGGTTATATATTATAATCACCACCGTTAAAATATGTATTTGGTGATTAAAATAAAACAAAATTTGTGTAGACATCTAAATTTTGTATATTTTACGTTATTATATATTAATATCTATGATGATCTATGTGCAAACGGCGACGGCTGTTTGAGCATAGTACCCCTTGCTTCCCAAAATTAAGAAAGGTAAAAAAAAATTATGATGTAATTATTTTCAGTGGGAAAAAAAAAATTCTTTATCAATTCAAAGATACTATTTATATATAGTCGCGTCAATGAATACGTGAAACAGTCTTCGGAAGTCTTCAAGAACAGCTTCGATTTTGAAGTTTTTTTCGAAATTTTGTTTTTTTTTTTATTTTTTTAAAATTTTTATATAATATTTATATAAATATATAAATCTGATTTTAAAAAAGATTTTAAAATCAGAAACCTTTTGAAGTGGGGGCATAATTATTTATATCGTTTACACAATATGTATCATATTTATATAAAAAAATCAGTTTTTCATGCAATACTTATTCTTCAATTAATATATGACAGTAAATTAGAAAAAAAATATTACAATTGTGAATTATTTATTGTTTCATAACAGACATCTGTAAAAAAAATTAAACATCATGTAACAATACTTGTAGGTAATAATAGATCGAAACAATTAAGTACATCAAAATTACAAATAATAAATTTAATATGTGAATTTTCTGGTTTATTTATGTACTATATAAAAAAAGAAAATTTAATTTCCATCATCACTGCGTTGGCTTCATCATCTTCAAGTGGTGGGTGATTGTCGCAGTCACTTCCACTGCAAATCACAGGCAGGTAACCAATGAAGGCCACTTTTTAACAGACTTCCAAAAAAGGAGGAGGTTCTCAATTCGGTTGTATTTTTTTTTTATGTTTGTTATCTCAAAAATCCGTCATTTATGAACCGATTTGGAAAATTCTTTTTTTATTTGAAAGGATACACTCCCAGATAGGTCCTATTGAAATTTCACTGATATCGGAGCTTTGGTTTCGAAGATACACCAAATAACGTGATCTGGTTATAACCTTTATTTATTTATATTGATGATTCTCTTGTATGTCATTTGTTAACTATCGTTATCCCCACATGGTACAATGGTAGTAGGGAGAAGATATAAATTGCCTGTGGTATAATAAATTCAGTCAGTAGAGTCAGTCTTGTGGCGGTCAGAGAATACGGCTGGTGGGTGTTGTCTTCGGATTGTAAGAATACTGCTAGGGTGTAATTAGGATGTAACCTTTACACTATTCTTTTATAACTGTTTGATATTGATTATATTGATATTGTCAATGGCCATAATGGGCAATAATATCTTATGTTCGATCTGGTCGCATCTTTTATTGTGAAAGCTCACGGTTTGTGCTCCTCAATAGAATGGAAGTTCACACATTGCGCTCCAGAATTAGAAAATAAATTTATCTCACTTCTTAATCTTCACTTTATTCTTCAACCAGGAAAATTTTAGTAGCTGCACGTAACTTCTGATCATTATTAAAAAATGTTTTTTCCCTGTATTGTACAGCCACATATAAAAAACAAAACTGGCCACATATAAAAAACAAAACCGGCCACATATAAAAAAAAAACTGGCCACTTGAAATGAATGAAATGAAAGGACTTTTTGGCGGGAACGGGAGAAGTGAGGTTGTCATTTTACTTAGACTATTTTTTTTGGGAGTTTTATAGTACAAAAGTGATAGTATATTGTGTTTTAAAGTTCTGTGTAAGTGAAAAGAATGGAGTAAGTCTAAATAAACATGTGTAGCTGAAGATCTCACGCTCTTCCAAGAAGTCCTTTATAACTTCAGTAAAGCATACTATCACTTTACTGGAGGTGTTTACGATAAAAAACTAATTTACTTGGGACTCTACTTATTAATACGTGACATTGGGCAAATGCGCTAATCTGTACGCCATGCCATAAAGAAAGAAAGAATGAAATGAAAAATAATAAATTATGTGTTACATCTACGCGCGTAAAAAATACACCGATCTGTTTTTCCAAACGCAGCAAAAAAAGTATATCAAAATATCAATCAAAAATTAGTTACACTTTTCTTCCTTTTATTCCGCGGCAATTTACGAGTATCTTAGATTCACCCATCAAACGTCATGCTTGAGGGTAGGGAATTATTTTCTTTAGATATTAATATTATACATAATCAGTCCATAATAAAGCTGTTTTTTACTGTTCTTCCATCTCTTTCCAGTGCACTGTTCCACCCGATATCTCCGGCTCGCTCACCCACAAGCGCGTCGCCTGCGCCCTCCCCTTCCCCCGCACTCGTACCTCGTGAACTGCCTCCGCCTAAGAAGGAAGATATGCCCAAGTTGAGGATCGGACCTAGCACTGGACTACTCGGTGAGTTCTGATAGCCTGGTATCATAGGTATCTTGTAAAGGATGGTGAAGGTAACCCTTTTAAATACAGACCGTTTGCAACGTTGCTTAACCTTAAATTATATCTACCCCTGAAGCACTTTCATATTTTCATGTCGCCTTTTATAAGATGTCGACAATAAAAAATTGCAGGTAGTTTCGAGGAGTCTGCTCTGAAGGGTCGTTTGGAACCGGTGGCGACAGTTCACGGGTTCACGGCGGAGTTGGGTGCTTCGGGTGCCTTCTGTCCCCCCCACAAGAGACTCCCGGTCACGGTTTTCTTCTACGCACCAGGTGGCACTAACGCGCCTTACATGGTAAGCGATTATCTGAGCTTTTAGATTATTTGTCCTTTCGGCTGTCCATCTTAGTATTGACAGTTTATAACACTACTTACTTTCTGAATCACTTTTGATTTTGTATTGAATTTTTTACAAGACTATTTAGTTTTTAGTAGGCGGACATCCATCATAGTGCTGACCGTATGTAAACTTGATTAACATTAGATCAGATATCGGATCACTCGATATAAAAATTGCTTTACACGGTTTAAAGTCACCCAACCAAATGCAAACTGTATGCAATACAACGTTGCATCACTGTATTTTATATTTTTTTTTATAAATTATCACTTATCCACAAGTTGATTAAAAGTATTGTTGCTAATTAATTTTATTTGGTCCATTATTAAAAGAATTTTTCTACATGGTTACCCATCCAAATGTTGACCGTGCTCAATGTCACAACGGGATGGTTTTTAAACTTTCGCGTTGCATTATAAAATGTATTTAAAACGGGAAATTTGACGCGATTACCTTTTTATTCTGGCTTGACGTTTCGATCGAGTTGCATCGGCCGTGGCCTCAAGCAAACTGTCGCAGCAAGTTTCACTGTCCAAGGTAGACGTTTTGTCATCTACCCCCGATATTATTTGTAGTTTTCGGGATACCTACACACTACTCATGAAATTGTGATGCTTGACATAGACGTGAATTTGGTCACCCATCCAATGAGTGACCGCCCACGTCTTTGATTAACCTCCATTCTCCGCTGCAGGACTTATAAATCTAGGTACGGGTAGGTACTCAACATAGATGCGCATTAGGTCACCCATCCCTTAAATGACCGCCCTCATGTTTGTTTAACCTCTGTTCTCCACCGCAGAGGCATATCTTAATCTGGGTACGGGTAGGTACATAGACGCGAATTGGGTCACCCATCCATTAAATGACCGCTCTCATGTTTGCATAACTTCTGTTCTCCACCGCAGAGCCATATCTTAACCTGTGTACGGGTAGGTACTTAGACGTGAATTGGGTCACCCATCCATTAAATGACCGCTCTCATGTTTGTTTAACCTCTGTTCTCCGCAGAGCCACATCTCAACCTGGGTACGGGTAGGTACTCACATAGACGCGAATTGGGTCACCCATCCATTAAGTAACCGCTCGCATGTTTGCTTAACCTCTATTCTGTTCGCAGGGCCACATCAACCTGGGTACTGGAGGGTACCAAGTGCCCCGCTCGGGTACCGTGCAGGTCTCCCTGTTCAACCCCCACGGAACCCTCGTCAAAATGTTCGTGGTGTTATATGATTTGACGGCGATGCCACCCATGGCTAGGACCTTCCTGAGACAGGTTAGTACCCCTTCGATGACGTCAGTTTATTTTTATTTATTTTGATATCAGATGTAACGATGACTAGTCAACAGGCTGTTGCAGTTGACAACGCCCCCCCCCCCCACTTCAAGGAATACATAATAATTAAGTTCCTAAAAGAAGTAATCACCAGGACTTTTTGGCGGGAACGGGAGAAGTGAGGTTGTCATTCTATTTAGATTTTCTATTTTTTACATTTTTGGGAGTTTTAAAGTACAAAAGTGACAGTATAATGTGTTTTAAAGTTCTGTTTAAGTGAAAAGATGGAGGAGGTCTAAATAAACATGTGTAGCTGAAATTCTCGCGCTCTTCCAAGAAGTTCTTTATAACTTCAGTAAAGCCTACTATCACTTTACTGGAGGAGAGTTTTACGATAAGAAAAAACTAATTTACTTGTGATTTTACTTATTAATACGTGACATTGACAAATGCGCTAAACTGTGCGCCATGCCATAAAAAAAGTTCCTAAAAAATTCAAAAAAGGAAGAGATAATTAAGTATATTAAGTATGAACTTACTAACAAGTAATAAGACTTTTTGGCGGGAACGGGAGAAGTGAGGTTGTCATTTTATCTAGATTTTCTAATTTTTACATTTTTAGGAGTTTTAAAGTACAACAGTGATAGTATATTGTGTTTTAAAGTTCTGTGTAAGTGACAAGAATGGAGAAGATCTAAATAAACATGTGTAGCTGAAGTTTTCGCGCTCTTCCAAGAAGTCCTTTATAACTTCAGTAAAGCCTACTATCACTTTACTGGAGGAGTTTTACGATAAGAAAGAACTAATTTACTTGTGATTCTACATGGATTCTGTGTCTGTATACTAGTTTGTGTTAATGCGTGACATTGGCAAATGCGCTAATTATGTACTGAATTGTTTTCTCGCTTTACTTGACGTTGGCAATGTACTCACGTACGGTGCCATTTAAAAAAAAATAAAAACAAGTAATAAGAACGTAGCGATTTAAGAAAATTTATACTGTGTATGTGTCTGCGAGTGTAAACTAGAGTGACGTTGTGTGTGTGTGTCTGTGCGTATATGTGTACGTCTGTGTATGTGTGCGTGTGAGTGTGTGTGTGGGCGTGTGGCATACTTATATATGAACAAGAAGTAATTATTCGCTAACATTTACAAGCTTTTCTGTGTACTCATATGATAACGACGTTAACCACTTCAAAGTCACTCTTTACATTGCTTAACTGTTAATGCAAAATATCCAGTTTTCTATTTATTACATTGTATAATGTTGAGCTGAGATGGTAAAAACTGCGACCAGCATTTGTATTGGGGGGTACATACAGTAGCAATGTAACAAAATTACTAGCTGTAGCAGAAGCCAAGGATACTAAGGTTGACTTATGAAGATCAAATGGCTGGAGTATTAGCCAACGGAAATGTCAAAAGCACTCGCATACCTAGGCGAAAGTGTAAAGAGAATGATAAGATTTGAGGAGCTGAAAGAACGTAAGGATTGCGATGCTTGGCGCTCCATCCGCTGACTACCCGGTTAGGGATACAGCGTGAGGATACGTTTGTACGGATTAGTGATGTGCCGGATCGTTAAAAATGTATATCCGCGCATACGGATTCGAATACGGATCCGTATCTGTGTATGTCAAGATCCGCGGTTACGGCGGATCTTAACTTTCTTAGTCGATCGCTGTCGGTGCACGTGACCTTGAAACGATAGTTGACGCCACTTGACGCTTTGCGTGACAGGACATGTTTCTACTTATATAGAATTTAATCTGTGTATTGAAAATTAACAAGGTAAAAGATCCCCAAAAAATTAACGGATACGGATACGGATCCGGTTCTTTTTCTCCCTCGGATATCCGCGGATACGGATATCCGGCACATCACTAGTACAGATATGCATTAACTGAAGCCGTTTTGTTTTTAATGTTATATTTTATTATTTTGTTCAATTACAATTAAATAGGGATGCATTAAAAAGAAATTTAAAATTAGTAGAACTGCCATTAAAGTTATATTTATCGCTATAAATAATAATCTACATATAAAATATTTTACCATTTCATTGAAAATACAGTAAATTAAATAAAGATAATGTGATAGTACATAGCTATTATTGTACACGAACGTATCTATATATCTTAATACGGAAAGAGCAAATTTTGGTTCCCTTTTTAATAAAATTGCGCAGACCGAGAAGTGTGAAATTTGGTATATTTAAAGTTTATATGGAGAAGGACTGGAGAAAGCTAATATTTTTATATAATATGCATTAGATAGTTAATGTCAATTAGTATGACAGGGTTGCACGACAGTGTTATTATAAAAATGAAGAAAGGAATGCTTAGATGGTTCGGGCACTTGGAAAGAATGAGTGATGAAAGGCTGACGAAGAAAATCTATAGAGCAAAAGTGAGTGGTAAAAGAAGCCAAGGAAGACCAAGGCTGACTTATGAAGATCAAATAGTTAGAGTATTAGCCGACGGAAATGTCAGAAGCACTCGCATATCTAGGTCAAATTGTGTGAGAATGATGAGATTTGAGGAAGCGAAAGAAGTATGTAAGGACCGCGACGCTTGGCGCTCCGTCCTCTCTGACTACCCCGTTAGGGATGCAGTGTGAAGATATGTATGTATGTGTATGATAGTACATAGCTTATTTTGGTACAAAAGCGTATCTATATATTAATACGTGAAGCGAAAACTTTAGTTCCCTTTTTAAGAAAATTGCGCGGATGGAGGAGTGTGAAATTTGGTACACTTAAAGTTTATATGGAGAAGGACTGGAGAACGCCAAAATTTTTATATAATATACATTAGAAATAAATAAATTAAAATAAATCACTAATTGTTTACGTTCATACTGCCAATATCAAAAAGACTGTCAATTTCAAACTCTTAAGTTTGTGATTGCTAATCACATATGGTATACCGTATACCATAATTATGTGATTAGCAATACGTATACCGTATACGTAACCTCCTTAGATCACACAGATTGTCACGAGATTGTCGCCAAAGAGTTCATATTATAAGTTTATTGTTTAAATGTATTGTCGAACTATGTATTTCAAGTTCAATAGACGACATTTATTTTTTAAATAGCCGAAGAAATGTATAAAAAAGGTGTTTCTTATTTAATTTTTTGGATTCGTTTTTTATTGAAATTGTATATAATTTGAAAAAGATGGGCAAATTAACTGTGTAGCCCTGGCGAAATCTGTGATTATAGATGTCTAGTCTGCGACAAAAGAACCTTAATAACATTCAAACTTAAAAATTAAATGAATTACGGTCGAATTTCGACCGTAATGCAACCACTAGTTTCATAAAATACATACGTTTTTATTATACAATTTTATCTAATTTCTTCTGCCATACTAACAATGACTTAAGTTATATGAAGGGATTTATAAGATTTAATCGACTCGCCCCGGCATCGCTCGGTTGGGATATTGAATGTTTGCAACACACCAAATTTCTTTTTACTAATATTTTCATACAGAAATATCATCCAAAATTTCGACTTTTCTAGTCGATTTTCTCAAAATTTCCTTTCATACAAACCTTGTCCTGACAATTATGAACACATAAAGAAGAAATCAGCCAAATCGGATAATTGATATGCCTTCAAGGTTGCACATCAAATGTTATTGTAAAAATGAAGAAGGAATGCTTAGATGGTTCGGCCACTTGGAAAGAATGAGTGATGAAAGATTGATGAAGAAAATCTACAGAGTGAAAGTGAGTGGTAACAGAAGCCAAGGAAGATGAAAGCTGATGAAGATCAAACAGCCAGTGTTAGCTCTCGAAAATGTCAAAAGCACTCGTATACAAAGGCGAAAGTATGTGAGGAAAATGATGAGATTTGAGGAGGCGGAAGTATGTAAGGTCAGCGATGCATGGCATTCTGATCTCTCTGTCTATTTTGTTAAGGATACAGCGTTAGGATATTTACGTATGGACTAGCAACCCCCCCGGCTTCGTACGGGTAGGATTTTTTTTTAAATAAAATACAGCCCATGTTACTCGCTGATAATGTAGCTTTCAATAGGTGAAAGAATTTTTGGAATAGTTGAATTTATCTATTACATACAAATAAACAGTTTACCTTTCTGTAATATTATAGTATAGATAAATTTATTATTGTCTAAAATTATTAATCTTAAGATTTTGTAGCTAAAGAGTAGTTACACAATTGTATAAGAAGGAATCATGGTGTAGGCCATGACATTGTACAGTATTACATAACGTAGGTAATGTTGTACTTAAAAGTGCCTACCTAGTAGTTTTGGTCTTATTCTATTTCCTGGTAGTAAATTGATTTCCAGTGCGTGCGACAACACTGGCAACACAGAAAACACTCCGTTACATAATATTTAGATTGTGACAGATGACATTTCGTTCATTTTTTTAATTCCGAAGTCTCAATGTCATAAAAAAATAATAATAAACTTGGATGGCTTTTGAATTACTTCATAAATAAATTATCTAAAGCGGGAAATTTAACGCGATTATCTATTATTTTGGCTTGATGTTTCGACCGAGTTGCATCGGCCGTGGTCTCAAGTAAACTGAAAGGTAACAGAATAAAAGGTAGTCGTGTAAAGTTACCGTTTCAGATATTTTATAATGCGACGCGAAAGTTTATAAGTTTATACTTCACAAATAAAATTCGCCTTGGTCTTCCTTGGCTTCTTTTACCACTCACTTTCGCTGTGTAGATTATTATTATTAATCATTATATGAATCCATAATTTACTATTTTTAACCATTATCATTTAAGTAGTAATAATCAAATTTAAAAGCTTCTTAAAAGAGCTTATTTTTTCATGGAATATATCAATCTGACAATACATTTTATTATAATTTAGATAGGCACGGTGTAGAAATATATTACTTATATATTTACACTCACAAATGGGGACATGGAATAATGATTAATTTCGTGAATTCAACCGAGGACATTTAAAATTTTCAATTATCGATATTATTATTTCATTATTATTCAATTTCATATTATTATTCATTGTTATTAAAACATTTTTATGTAGTTTTGTTGTATGTATGAAGATTACTAGTCAGTTTGAGTCTAGTTTCACTAGATGGCGCTAGATGGAGAATTTCGACTCATACCTATATTTCCCTGTATATAATGTACCTACTCTATGCTGATAAGCACGGAAGCTCTAGCTCACTACAATACAATCCAGTGTGTGACCACTCACAATGTCTCATTAACTTGAGTGATCAAATCAGGGACCACGAAACGTAATGGACGGAGCCCTAATAAGTTGCCGCTCTTACCACCGTGTGTTAAACGACTTTTTGTGTCTCTTCCTATCTCCGTAAAAGCACGAGTAAAAGAGTTAGCTATAGCAAGTATGGCAAACTCGCACTGTCAGTGTAATTTGTGTCGGCTTACGAGTCTGCAATGAAATACTTCAAAATACTCGTAAATCTTAAATATTTTGTCTACTAGTATTCACAAAAATAAAAAATGTCATGTCAGCTGTCTATCGTTATACTGACCTTCCCTAGTCACGCACATTAGTAAAAATCTAGAAACTCGGTCAACAAAAAAAAGACACCGTGATATAAATACTTCGTCCATTATGATCCTTGGTCTGAGGATCAAATACTAACACTGCTTCCCTCTCACTGCTGTCTTCTAGTTACATTATAAATCGATTTATTTCGCAGAGAACTCTATACATGCCTGTGCAAGCCGGCTCCGAACCACCAGAGAGGAGGAATCTTCACAAATGGCTCAGATATTTAATACATTTGAGGTGAGCTATGGAAAATAACTCCACTCTGGGCTTTGTCAATAAATCTATCTGTAATCTATGTCTAGAACAACCGAAATGGTCAAATCTAGAACTATGTTAGAACAGTGGGGTCCTTTGGTAAGCACCTACTAAAAGTGTTTGGAAAATAAATTCCTTAAAAGGGGTGGTAAAAGCGAAATATTATTTAAAAAAAATTGGATACAGACAAAAAAATCACAACGAACTTTATTGAAAATGAGTTATCAATTGTTTTAACAACGAAAAACCAGAATTATTGAAACTTCGTATAAAAATTATTTAATGCGAATATAATAATAAACTAAGTATATAAGACTGAAAAAGGATATTAATGCTTCTATGAGAGTAGTTTTACATTCATAAAATTTCTTCTTTTCACAGATTCATGACTTCAAAATCTGGAAAACTGTACCTGCATACAGATATTCGTATAATAGTATCGAGAAAAGCTGACTTGGACACTGCTACCGCGCATTCCACGATATTCCGAACTTTACCAACCAATCACAGTGCAAAGGGGCCTGTGACGTCACTGCCAACCAATGACAACGAGACTAAACCGACCAATGAGAGCGAAGCACCGAAACCGACCAATGAAAGAGCAGGGATTCCGACCAATCGTACGCCGAATCGCTTTTTCGGAGGCTGCAGTGAATTTTGCGGGGAATTGAGACAAGAGATGAGGGAAATCGGCTATGAGAACAGAGACGGAGTGTCGTACGAACTCCGCAGTTTTACGTATGCGCCGGAAAACCCTAGGTTTTCCCCGCGATAATATATGGCTAGTTTGAAAAATTGTATTTGTTTTTTAGTGCCTGTCTCGTACCTATATGAACGATTGTCCTAAATATGTGTATCTATTAATGGATGAAATATATTTTTGGTTTTATATAAAATTAAGTGGATTTGTTTTTTATTTTACTGAATATTTTAATAAGTTGCAGATCTACCACCTTCATACAGTTACTTAAAATGTAAGTCACTCCGATATACCTGCACATAGACAAATATAACGCAGATTATTAATCTGAGAACGCAGGAAACTTCATCTACCAATAGCAGAGGTGTACATTTTTCGTGCTAAAATCTTGCGCCGCTATTGGTTAATCGATTTCGCGGCAAAATAACCGCTTGCGGCGTGCGCCATTTTGTACAGTTTCTATTACAAACAATATAATAACTGCTAATTGCTCTTACAAATAAAGTTCAGTGTAAATTCTATTCTATATATTCGGCTAGTCAGAAATCGAACAAAAACTATTGAAAGGGATTTTGTTTGATTGATAAATTATTATACAATTTTTTTTCCTAAGACATTGGCAACAAGGCCATCAGCCTAATCACGCAACTTCTGGAAACCCTTCTTATAAATTGTAATCACGTCAGTGTTAAAAGTCATGACGAACACATAGAGCACATATTTAATATAACTGTTATTTCTTCTTACAACTAAGTCCCTAACACTCCTCCAGTAAAGTGATAGTAGAGTTTACTGAAGTTAAAAAGGACATCTTAGAAGAACACGAAAACTTCAGATATTCATGTTTGTTTAGATTGATATCACTTACGCAGAACTTTAAAACACAATACACTACCACTGTTGTACTTTAAAACTTCCAAAAATTAAAAATAGAAAATCTAAATAAAATGACTACTTCACTTCTCC
This sequence comes from Zeuzera pyrina, assembly GCA_907165235.1. Taxonomy (NCBI): domain Eukaryota; kingdom Metazoa; phylum Arthropoda; class Insecta; order Lepidoptera; family Cossidae; genus Zeuzera; species Zeuzera pyrina. The sequence goes on along the minus strand of OU015645.1, from coordinate 10,702,773 downwards.
CGTTCCCGCCAAAAAGTTGACATTTTTTCAAACTCACCTGTTTTTTTCTTTCTTCATGGCATGGCGCACAGATTAGCGCATTTCCCAATGTCACTATTGTATTAATAATTAGGTAGAATCGTTATCGTAAAACTCCTCCAGTAAAGTGATAGTAGTACACTTTACTGAAGTTTTATAGGATTTCTTGGAAGAGTGCGAAAACTTCAGATACACATGTTTATTTAGACCTCCTCCATTGTTTTCACTTACACAGAACTTTAAAACACAATATACTATCACTTTTTACTTAAAAACTCCCAAAAATGTAAAAAATAGAAAATCTAAATAAAATTTCAACCTCACTTCTTCCGTTCCCGCCAAAAAGTCAAAAACTCATCTGTTAGATAGTGCTCATTTGGAGATTGTGCAACAGATAACAAACGATTATAGACTAGGTATGTACGTCTTGAATTTTATCAAATATCATTCGCTTGCGACAATAATTTCTTATTTCAAAAAACATGATTTTTCAGAAAACGTGTTTAAAAAGGTTTGAATAGGGTAAGCTTCTATTCTTTGAATATTTTACTCTGTTTACTGTGAACTACGCTTCAATTGGTGTAGTATTGATATGATTAGAAATGACGTCTATTTTTTAAACATATGTAATTATACAAAGAGTCTGTTTCAATAAGAAAAACTGCAAAAAAGCACGTTTTATTACATTATTCCTGAATAAATATGATATTTTGCATGAGGTTTTGACCATTGGGTTTTACAAAATTGCACATTTTAGATAACATTCTGTCATTCTTTTGTTAATTGTTACAGATCATGTTTGTCGATAAATAACTTTAGTTTTGAACTTTGAAAGTAACACAATAAATAATTATGTAATAAAAATAATTTGGAAGAACGGTGTACTAATAGTGCTTCTTAATTTACCTAACATTATCAGTCTCCTTAGACAGCAATATCTGGTGGTCATTTTATAATATGGCACCAAATGTAACAAATACTTAGGTATACTAAATAAAATGAATCGCAAATAAAAAATTCCAAGAACTATTATAACTGGGGGTTTTAGTTTTTTTATTACAAACTTTAAATGTTTTAAAATAATTCATAATTTTTGAAACGCGAAACCAATCACATTAGTTCGAATTGCTTTAAAAACAGTTCTAAAAGTGTTGTGAAAAATAGGTGCTTAAAATCGATCAAAATAGAAAATGTTAGAAAAATACGCTACAAAGCTTCAAAGAACTTTGACACTAACAAATATCAACTCTCGCTCGTGTAAATAGTACACAGACAAACTACCCTAGAGACCTGAAATGTTTACGAATTTCTAAGCGAACTATTCGTCAAGGTTAGAGGAATGAGACGTAAGCGGGCGGCAAGGTAACGTCACGTACTAAACGAAATAGTGATGTACTCGTAGATATTGTATATATCGATAAATACAAGAATTATTTTCATAAGCTTATTTTAAAAATAGAAATAATAAAATATGTATATATAATCAAAACAAGATTCTTTATTTCGAAACAAAAAAAATCAAAAATTTTGAATAGAAATGCAAATCAAATTCATTTGGGTAGTACGTGTTTCTCCTAATGTAAAACTTTTTAACAAAAAATTAAATTGACAAAAAACGAAACTGAAAAGCTTTGGTGGTAGAACCATCCAACCTTTTCGTCTATATGTATTTTTTTAACCAACTTTAAAAAGAGGGAGATTCTATGTGCGTCTGTATGTTTTTTTATGTATGTTCACCGATAACCTCATAAATTGTGTACCGATTTAAAAATTTTTTTTTGTTTGATATACTTCCGAGGTGGTCCTATTTAAATTGCACTGGTATTGAGCTTGGCCTTTGAAGATACACGAAATAATAATTACTAATTATAAGCTTTATTTATATTGATGATACATTTTTATATCATTTCGTTCTATAATTAGAAAAGCAGTTAGTTGTAGACCCATCTTATATATTGATTTAGACCAAGGTCACTCAAATGGGAGAAATAAAAAAAAATAAGAAAAAATTTAAACCTACTAGAAATAAACACTGAAAAGTATAAAATAACTATCCTTTACTAATTACAACTCAAATATAAAAAAAAAATACTTTATACATACGATATAAATACGTATATAATTAAAACTATGTTTGCTTTTTGCTAGTGTTAGTCGACGGAAATGTCAAAAACACTCGCATATCTAGACAAAAATGTGTGAGGAGAATGATGAGATTTGAAGAAGCGAAAGAAGTATGTAAGGACCGCGACGCTTGGCGCTCCGTCCCTCTGACTACCCCGTTAGGGAAATGGTGTGAAGATTGTATGTATGTATGTACATAATTAAATTTGACGGTTATCAAAGTGGCTTCCAAATTAATGTGCCACAACAGAAAGTCTATTAGTTTGGGAGGCTTGCATCGATTTCAGTAACTGTCGAATTTAATTATATAGGTATTTGTATCGTATGTATAAAGTATTTTTTTTTGTATTTGAGTTTTGATTAGTAAAGAATAGTTATTATGTACTTTTCAGTGTTTTTTTTAAGTCGGTTAAATTGTATTCTTAAATTTTTTCCGAATTAAATTGAACCCAAAACTCGAGATATACTCTATCCAATAAAAGAGAACCATCAAAGTCAGACTACTCTGTAAAAAGCTACGCATGGTCGTATACAAAAAAAAATATGCACCGACTTGAGAACCTCCATAATTTTTTCGTCGGTTGAAAAAAGAACAGTGACATCTTTTTAATGATAACTGTGTTTTTTTAATAGAAAAGTTGTATCTCTGTACCAAATTACATCTTAATCCGTTCAGCGGTTAAAAATTTCCCATACAAAGTTTCATCCCCTTTTTATTCCTTTAGGGGTAGATTTTTGGAAAAAAGAAGTATGTTTTTTAATAGAAAAGGTTTTATCTATGTACTATACTAAATTTCGTCTTAATCGGTTCAGAGGTTAAAAATTTCCCATACAAAGTTTCATCCCCATATTACCTCTTTTAGGGGTAAATTTTTGAAAAATAAAGTAGCATATGTTCACCCCCTAGTGTCAAACTATATCCATGCTAAATTTTATTAAAATCGGTACAGCGGTTTAGCCGTGAAAACCAAGCAGACAGACGGACAGACAGACAGACAGAGAGACTCGCATTTATAATATTAGTATGGATATGGATAGTATGGTTAAGGATTATACAATTATATAATATTATATAATTATATATATTATATTATATATTAATATATTATATAATATAATTATATGTTATATATATATTATATTATTACATAGTATGGATAGTATGGATGGAACTAGGTATATAATTTCAAAGAGTGGTAGTCATTATAAATTCTCAAAGTTAATGGTAAATATATTGATATATCGATACGTTTTTTCGCGTCCCTACTTACACGTGCCATCTTGCAAGAGTGAGGACGCAACATGTAATTATAGCTTGCTAGACAAAGATAAACGCTGACTCAAAGCTACCAGCGACCAGTATAGTGAGAGCTCTGCATTTTTTTGCTATAAATTTTTATTATTAAATTTATACTTACCGATGAAACGTGATATTATCCTTTTTGAAACTATTTTTACGACTGTCACTACCACACCACTACAGTGCAATTTGGCATTGTTTACGTAATTTATACTATATTTTTAAAAAAAATTAGACACAGGTCACAGATCTGCTTTCTGGTTAATACTAAAGGAGCGCGCGTTTGTTTGAAGTTATATGAGCATTTGTGCGCATCGATGGCAGAAAACGGTGCCCTTTCATTTCCTGTCTTTAGGCTAATTTGTCTGTGAAATAGTACAATACCAATACTAGTCCTGTGTGTATCTCTCTGTATATTCCAAAAGATATATATCTCGCAATTGATAGCGTAAGATTCGGTACATATTCTTTGCATTCGGCTTTCGCTTTCTGGCTGCAGTTACGTTGTACTCCTAACGTAGCGGGTTGTATAATGAAGACAATTCCAAATATTTGTTACTGCTGCGTTATTTATATCGCATATTGTTTTAAATCAACGTAACTCATTTATTTTCTACATTATTAAACAACCAAAATGTTAATTATAATTTCACCTTTACTGTATATTTAAATACTACTATTGTATTATAAATATTTAAATTTGATATTTCTACGACACAAAAATACAATTTCATAATTATCGAAGCGAAGATTAACGGCTCACTATTCTGTTGGGTGGTGTGGCAAAAACAGCAAAAAAACTATAAAACGGACACAATCTCATTTCATCGGTAAGTAACGGTAAATATACAAATTTCAAATTGACATTCATTTCATTAAATTGACGTGCTCGATTACGTGTATCAATGCGTCTCGCTTCCACCGGTGTACCTCTAAAACGTTATCTCACTCTACTCACACGCACGTTTAGGTTTTATAACAGTGTGTGTGTAGCCAACCAATCGGAGCGCAGTAACCGCGAATTGATTTCAAACTAAATGACATTTTCACTCTATAGGGTTCTTCATGTAAGTCACAGATAAGTTAATAAACACGAGATACTTTTCATAATTTATTTAGATACCTACATACAAAATCATTCACACAATAAATATACACAGTATGGCCACAACTAACTCTAGGAATAAATAAATATATATTTAATCATAATCTTAGGTATTAAAACTTAAATACAATATATAGGAATATCCCAGAAGCTACGACTGAGTCTGATAATGGCTCTGTAGATGCTCTAACACACCAAAAAATTACTTCAATGACAATTCTACGAAAATCTCGCTTACACAAGACACATGCCTTACTGATATATAAATTACTGATATAAGGTCATATGCCTATTATATTTTCTGGAGTTTTCCTTTTATTTTAAAATCTTATACTATTCAAGCCATATCTGTATATTTGTAATCGGTGTTCTCGAAAACGTCTCTAAGGGTTTTGATGAAATTTACAACATAAGGATTTATTAGGACGAAAAATCGATTTAGCTAGGTCTCAGATTTGGGAAAATTCGTTTTTTCGTATTTTCACACACTTAAAACTTTAAACTTATGCGCGAGATGTAATTGGGAATTATATTTCGTAGTCGAATTTATGTTCTCAATAGTACAGTGGCTAGAGCGTAGGTCTACCACGCAAAAGTACGCGGGTTCGAATCCTGCAATATAATATTTTTTTGTTTTTTTTTTAAAGTACAATCCAACCGATTAAACCTTGGTCGCCCACGTACTGTTTGGTTATTTCACACGAAAAAAAGGTCAAAACTGTCATTTTAAAGTAATTTCTTCCTTGCAAAATTATTCTTTTTTCAGTAAGTAATTCGTCGCAAAGGAGTGAAATGAAGAGTATGAAAAGAGCTATTATCAGATTCAGTTTCCGGGACACTCTGTATAATCTAAACGGTTAGTTTTAAATTACATCAAACGAAAACAAATTGTTTGTACATTTTAAATGTAAATTACATAGACTTTATAGCTCCAGACAGCCTGTCTCGTACTACGAAATATGGCAAATAATATTAAAAAAAATGCAGACGTACGGGTGCTGTTTTATAACGAAATGGCGGCCGATCAGCTTCTCTAATAATAAATGTGTGTCGTATGTACAGATGAGTTAGCTTATTCCCATTTGCCTCGTTACTGTACGGGACATGGCGTCTGGAGATATTTATAGTCTATGGTAAATTATTATTAGCATTTGTTATTTCTTTACATAACGATATAACGTTGACATTATTAGTATTACAATACAAATGACTAATAGATTAGGACACATTTATAAAAACTATGAACGATGGATATTTCAAAGCAGTTCAAATCTTTTTTCACAGTTCCCAGATAGCAATTTAAAGTAGATCCAGACGTGCGTTAAACTTGCCGTGCTGTATACACTTGGCGCAAATTTAATTAGACTTTCTAGTTACTATAAACTTAGTATATACCGGCGTATAGATGAACATAGAGCTTTTTAATTTGTCAATGTCACTAAAATGAATGATTCCCTTGAATATTGCAATATGTAATATCACAACCACATACGGAACACGTATCCATTATTGCAAAATATAATCCTGCTTTGAAATAAACAGGAATAACACAAAATAATAAAATAAGTCAACAGCGTTCTCCACAGCGTGACGACTTGTGACGACCCGCCGTTAAAAAAGGGTTACAATAGCGTCTCGTTTGCTGTCCATTTCCTACTCAGAGGCGGATTTCTTTTAAGGCCGACTACGCCCGGGCCTAGGGCGGCCACATATTTGAGGAGGTCAATCGTAGCAAAAAGTACACCGATGAGAACATATCATATCATATGTCTCAGTAAATGATAGAGCTGAGAATGGGGGGGGCTGGTACTCTGTTCTTACTCGTTGCACTATCATAAACCATTACACTCTCACTCGCACTATTTGTACGTCTATACACCATTATATACTAAGTTTAATTAATTAAGTGTAATTAATGAGACAAAAAATATCTACTTAAATTGACTTTTCTTGACTAATAAAAATAATTAATCAATACCAATAATTCTTTTTATGGTCGACGCTACCGCTTGAGTGACATCGCATCGTCAGCGGCTAACCTAGCGCGAACGGCGAAGTTATCACGTAAGGCAGTGGTTCTTAAACTTTTAAGACCATGGAACTCTCAAAAATCCCGTTTAATTTATGGAACCGTATAGCAAACCATAATTATAAAAAATACCTACCGCAATTTCCAATAAGAGTAAAAATCATTTATTACAAATATTTGGAATACAGATTAATGAGATGAATGAAGTTATTTATTTCACTGCTTCCTATAAAAACTATTAATAGGTCTAAAATCGAGCATTTTTATTTTGTAGGACCTACTATAGAATAAAAATGGTTCAATGTTTGTCAACAAGTATGCTTAGACCAAGTTCCGCATAAAAAACAATGTCGCACAAATGACGGTAACCAAAAAATTCCAACGAATTAACGACTAATGTAACATTCGCGGAACCTTAGTGTCTTATATACGAAACCCAATTTAGGAATCTCTGATGAAGAACAATAATTGCGCCGCAGTCGCGCGACGATTGTTCTAACACAGCCTTTCCCAAAGTGGGCGATAACGCTCCCTTGTGGGCGCTGCAGGCCTAAAGGGGGGCGGTAAGAGACCCAGAAAAAAAATGGGGGCGTTGTGTAGAGGCCTGGGGAGTGATTTGTAATTTCATTTAGCTAGGAGGCATCTTAGACAACGACTGAATGACTCAAAGTGGGCAGTAGACAAAATAAGTTTGGGAACCCCTGTTCTAACATGACACATCGGAATCGATAGTGTAACATTCGGTTATAGCTTTCTGGCTGCAGTTACGTTGTTACGTAGCGGGTCGTATAATGAGACAATTCCATATATTTCTTACTGTTTGCGTTATTTATATCGCATATTCTATTAAATCAACGTAATTAATTTATTTTCTACATTATTAAACAAGTAATTTTAATTATAATTTCCACTTTAATTAATTATTTTAGATTCAGCCGTCTTGTATATTTAAATACATATTACTATTGTATTATAAATATTTAAATTTGATATTTCTACGATACAAAAATACAATTTCATAAATATCGAAGTGAATTAAGGTACATTTTGTGATAGTTTAAAATTTTCATAGAAATCGATTTTATAATCGATTCTTTTAAAGCAAAACTTCGTATCGGAGAAACTTCAAACTCGTTTGGCTAGAAAGAGATACTATACATTATACTCGTTTAATGACAGGCCGAAGATAGCCGGGAGCACTTCTGTCGTAAGCTCTGTAGGGAGAGCTGTCTGCTTCTACTTCTTCACCATCCTGTAAAAAAATATTATTATCATAATCATTATATTGTTAGTACATACATTCAGTCAAGAAAGTATCGGGAATGGATGATTTGTTTATGGTTCCAAATTCAATTTTTTGTTTTTTTGTTGTTGTTGTTAGATTGGCACAACTGTTTTCCATTTTGGAGCGGAGTTTGAGTTGCATCTGTTATTTAGATTAAATACAGTGCTGTTTTTAGTTATATTATATCTAGTGTGTATTGCGAATTTCATAATGGATAAAAACATCGAACAAAGAATTTGTCTTAAATGGAATTTCGTATTTGGAGTCACTGAAAATGTTACAGAAGGCATACGGTGAATCAACTTTATCAAAAACACGTGCTTATGAGTGGTACAAAGCATTCAAAAGCGGTCGAGATGTGATGGAAGATTTGCCTCGCTCTGGTTAACATCTCAAAAGTCAAGGAAATAGTGACTGAAAATGCTCATTCAAGTTTGAGAGATATAGCCGCCGAACTTTCTGTGTCTCATGAGTCGATCCGTACCATTTTAAATAATCACTTGGGTATGAAACATATTGCCGCTCGGCTAGTCCCAATAGACCTGAATTTTCTCCAAAAACTCCATCGCATAAGAGTCGCTGAGGACATGCTAGAACGAGTCAATTCCGACCCAACATTCATGAAACGCATTGTTACTGGTGACGAGACGTGGGTTTACGAGTTTGACATGCAAACTAGTCAACAAGCTTCGGAGTGGCGCCTTCCAACTAAACCGAAACCGAAAAACCACGCCAAAGTCGAACAAAAGTCAAAGTCATGTTGACTGTTTTCTTTAACTATCGCGGTGTTGTGCACTCGGAATTCTTGCCGGAAGGTCAAACGGTAAATAAAGAATATTATTTGGGCGTTATGCGGCGTTTAAGAGAGCAAAATCGACGAAAAAGGCCAGATTTGTGGAAAGAAAATTCTTGGATTTTGCACCACGATAATGCGCCTTCGCACAAGGCCATCATTGTGAACGAATTTTTGACCAAAATACCATCGAGCAACCACCTTATTCACCAGATATGGCTCCAGCCGACTTCTTTCTTTTTCCTAAACTCAAATTACCACTTCGCGGCACCCGTTTTCATTCGGTAGAAGACATAAAGGAGAATTCGCGGCGAGCACTAAACTCAATTTCGGAAAAAGCGTTTAAAAAATGTTTTGATGATTGGATTATTCGTTGGCGTAAGTGTATCGTTTCTCAAGGAGCATACTTTGAAGGTGATAAAATAAATTTGGATGAATAACTAACATTTCGTGTATTATTGATCTTTTCCCGGTACTTTCTTGATAGAGTAGTACATACATATCTTCACGCTGTATCCCTAACGTGGTAGTCAGAGAGGACGCAGCGCCAAGCGTCGCGGTCCTTACCTCTTTCGCTTCCTCAAATCTCATCATTCTTTTCATACCTTTCGTTTAGGTATGCGAGTGCTTTTGACATTTCCGTCTGCTAGCACTCAGGCTATTTGATCTTCATAAGTCAGCCTTGGTCTTCCTTGGCTTCTTTTACCACTCACTATTGCTCGCGAGAATGATGAGATTTGATGAAGCGAAAGAAGTATGTAAGGACTGCTACGCTTGGCGTTCCGTCCTCTCTCACTACCTCATACAGCGTGAAGATATGTATATTATATCAAAAGTCAGTCATGTTGACTGTTTTCTACATGATTATCTATACATGATTATCGACAACAAAAGATCTTATATTATACTATCAAGGCTAAGACAGTATTTCAGATTGCGAATGCTTTGGTAAGCTTGAGAACTAAGATGTTCTGCCTCTTGTGCTGATATTGAAAAAATTATACCTGGTTGTTTCTTGTCTGTTCTTCTCAGTGTCCAGGTTTTCCTTTCTGTTCTCTTTGAACCGAACTAAAGTAGATTCGACATTCAAAAATACCTTGTACTCGGGTTTACTTGAATAAATTGATTTAACTTTGACTTTGATGATGACTTTGTTCCAGAAATTCACCGCTAGACCCTCAATACCAGAATATAACCGTGCAAGAACTGCCGTAACGGCAGAATTAGTGGGTAAGGTTGTGGTAGCCATCTAGACCCCGCAACCTGTCACTGTGTACCTATCTTTGTGTGTTATACGTACATCTGACGGGAATATGCTTCTAGACCAGCCACCCCATGGTTCCTCCTCGTGGTCGTAATGGTGCTGGTGTTGAGCATGTTCATAGTATATCACCTGACGAAAACAAAATTAACATTATGAACATTTTATAGTCAACTAGAAAAATATAACTGGCCATATAATTAGAGGTATAGAAAAATGGAACAAAAAAATAATATTTTGGTACCCAAGAAATAGGAAAAGAAAGAGAAGTACACAGTTTCGAAGGTGGGAAGACGAAATAAAGAGCATAGCAGGGAAAACATGGACTAGGAAAGCGCTAAACAGAACAGAGTGGATAAGAAATGGAGGAGGTCTTTGCCAAAGTTGGGCAAACAGACCGGGCTTTCGGTGTCACTGACTCGCCAGAGTCGCTAAGATAAGACATAGCAATGTAAAATTCTGTCTGAATAAAGACTTTTATTATTATTATTATTAGAAAAAAATAAACCCAACGGATATATATCCATCATAACTAAAAACTGCAGGTGTTAAAAAAAATTCGTATGTAAATATAGACTTTCCCAGATAGCATTTTAAATTTGTACTAGGCATGCATGAAGTTTGCTCTGCGACTGCATACATTTGAGGCAAGTTTAAATTAGATTTAGCGATCACATTATTTTTATTCTTCAAGGCATGGTGCATAGATTAGCGCCTTTGCCAATGTTACGTATTGTATTAATATAAGTAGAATCATTATAAAATCCTCGAGTAAAGTGATAGTAGATTTTACTGAAGTTCTTCCTCTTTTTGCGTTCTTCGACTTCTTGGAAGAGCGCAAGAACTTCAGCTACATATGTTTATTTAGACCTACTCCATTCTTTTCACTTACACAGAACTTTAAAACACAATATAATATCACTTTTGTACTTTAAAACTCCAAAAATGTAAAAAATAGAAAATCTAAATAAAATGACCTCATTTTTCCCGTTCCCGCCAAGTCTTTGCTGCAGATATTCGGATACGACACTCAATCTTCGTACCAGAAGGCAATTGTGTCGCAATACACAGAAGTAGATACCAAAACTTAGCAAAAATTTAATACCTACTAAAATTTATAAGTTTGTAGCAATATTGTCAAAAGTTTGTTGCGTATTTGACGAAGTAGCTTTAAATCAATAATTGTCAGTAGCTTGCTTTTTCAATTTTGACTTAGCAATTTAAAATCATGGTAAAATCAATCATGCAGCAACATTCTATGCTATCTGGGTTATAACTACAGGTAGCTTGTCCCGTACTACGAAATGAGACAAATACAGTCAAAAAGTAGATATGTAACGAAATGACGGCCGGTCTGCTGGTCAGCTTATCTGATAATAAATATGAGTCGGGAGAGTCATCTGATTTGCCGCACCGTTGCTGTTCAGACACGGAATCTGGCGTTATTTATCAAGTCTATGCATGCTAATGGATTTATCCGTTAAAGAGTTACAACGCCACAAACAAACAGAGACAACGGATTCAAAATTAAAAGTTATATTCCGTTGGAAGCAAAAAAACGATAAACATATACATACATAATTCTATACAATGCGATGTTACGTTTCTTTAATAATACCTACTATGAATATGTTAAAGATATGAAATAATGGTTATATTATTAGTACTATCACATATTGTTTTAGTAAGATATACTTATTCCGCATATTCTTTTTTCAATGTAATTTTTGCTGCCATCCAGACTGTCATTTGTTCGCGTTTTGCCCGTAGTTCACTTATGATTCAAGGTTAAAAAAACAATTGTTGAAGCTATTAACTTTAAAAACAATAGAATGCTTAAAAGTATTGCAGAAACTATTGATTTTAAATATAAATTAAAGCTCCTGTTGCTCATTTAAGTGTATACTTTCCGAGTATATCTCATATTTAAAATTTAAAAGCCTGAGATAGTAGACATAATTGGACATAAATCGATATTTGAAACGATTTTCAAAAAGCCTAGATAGAAAGTGATTTTGAAGGTAAGTCAAAAAAATGGTGAAATCATTAGAAATTGCACCTGAATTCTTAATCGTTTGTCACGAAAAAACGCCGTCGAAGTGATTTATTGGTTTACTGATTATATCATTATGTACATCCTTCTCAGAACCAGTCTGAGGACTTTCACTTTCCGAATCTGTGTCTCAAATTGTTTGGTTTCACAATGTAAAGGAATTAAACTGCCCGTACACCCTAATATAACCAATTGTTATGAGTATACAATTAATAAATGTATTCAGATATTATTTGTTTACTAGAGGTCGCTCAGTGATCGAAATTTGACCGTATATGTAAACTTATAATAAACTGTTTCGGCGACAATTTGTACTCTGTGCAAGGGCGTCGCCAAGGGGAGGCAGGGGGGGGGGACTAGTTGCCCCCCCCCTAGAGATCAAATGTAGCTAGCCGCAAAGCGCCCAAAGTGCGAGCAATTGACTTCCTTACCTATTAATAAATTCCGCATCGCATGACAAAACGTAAATAAATTCACAAGGTTTAATGTATATTGTAGAAAGTATTGAAATATTCAGAATAACATTAAGATTTTGACATCCGTTTTTAAAATCGCCGCCATTTTCATCACGACTATATCAGATTTGCCAAAACACAAGGACATTAAACAGTGTAAAAATATGTAGGTAGGTATGGTGTGTGTGCATTGCATTTCTTTCTACGACAGCCGTTAAATAAAGTAGAAGTTATTGTTACGAACATACAATTTTAATTGGTTTTGTGGACAATGCCATCTAAACATTAAATATTATTTTTGTTAAAATAAATAATTATTACTGTGTTTAAAAACTTGATTTAGTTATTGTGCTGTCGAGGGCTTGTGAAGTTTTATACATTGATATTAGAACCGTTCTTATTACAATCGTCATCGAGGCAAAGACTTCCAAAGTGTAACGCTTCATGCTCTCGGCGTTCATATTTTTTATCCTCCATATGACACTGACAGTCTTTTGACATTGGCAGTATGAACGTAAAACTATGCCAAATCTCACACTTCTCTGTGCGCGCGAATTTCTTAAATAGGGATCCGAAATCGCTTCACGTATTAATATATGTTTCAAAAATTTTTTATTGATAACATTAAAGGTCGTCAATAGCTACTAAAGAAAAAAAAATAAAATCGGTTGACAAACTAACTACTACCGACCGATTCTAAAAATTCTTTAGAGCAGCTAAGCTATATAGTAGTGGGAAACACGTGACTCCAACAAAAGTGACCACTTCAAAGCTTAATATTTCGCAAATGGATCCTTGAATCGAAACATTTTTAATACTTACCGCCACTATTAAAGGACCTAAATAAAAAAAAAGAATTAAAAAAAATTTTTTTTTGAACCAATCAATAATTTTTATTTTTAAACTAAATTATTAACAAACTTCTAGTTTAAAAACAATGCAGTCGATTTCTCTTACTGTTCTCACAAGCATATTACCGAAACCGATGTTAAGCCCTCGATCGATTTTAAGTGTATGTATGTGTCGTTTAAACATAACTATATCTGGTATGACTAGGGTTGCCAACCACACTATAATAACGTATCCCACTTCATTTTAGGTGAATATACTTTATATTTTCCCATAAATATAAAATTCGCGAAAATATTTTCGAGTCTTTTCTGTGATATGCAAAACTAAACGCAGTTATGCCTAAATTCCTAACGATTTCTCAATACATAAGATGAATTAGAACGCAATACATATGATTAATAATGATTATTCGTATTATCTGTTGATCGAAACGGTAGATTGTCATTGTCAGTTGTCAGCATCACAGAGTAAAAACACTGGTCAGCATTATCGACAATCGACATCAATTGTTATCGATATTAGTTTCCGTCGTTGGTCATTATTTACGTCGTTAGGATGATTAAGAACAAAATTGTTAGCATGTGTTAAAGGCACAGAAAATATGAACTTTAATTTGAAAAATATTTTTTTTATATATAGCTGATGCCCGCGACTTCGTCTGCGTTTTATATTTTTAAAGTAGACTATGTCCTTCTTCAGGATTCAAGTTATCTCCATACCAAATTTCATCGCAATCGGATTAACGGTATGGCAGCCCATAAAATACGAACAAACAAACATTGATTTTTATATATTAGATTTAAAGGCTTGGTTACTTTACTTTTCTCAAAAAAAAAAGAAAGGTGTAAAACCTGGGTATGGCTTATAACTATGTATATATAAATTATTAAAACTTTCGTGGGACATTATTAACAAACTAATTATTGAACACGGCTATACTCACGTCTAATGCTCGGTGAGCCTAGTATTGATGTTGCATCCCGTTTCTCCAATGTATCTTTTGCCGCAATCGCATGGAATTTCGTAGACGCCAGGGCTATCTAGAGGGTCCCGATCCTTAGGCGATCATAGAAGTCTTCTAATGTGTGCCATGGGACGGAAAATTGTCCTGATCTACGGCGTAACAGGTGTCCCACTCACCGTGATGAAGGGCCTCCTATTGGAGGGGAGGGAGGGGGAAACTAGTGGGTACCTATACCGATTGGACGTGAGTATAGCCGTGTTCAATAATTAGTATGTATATATAATAATTACTAACGTTAAAAATTTCCTTTCAAACAATTTGATTATTATAATTTCAATCGAGTCCCGAATCTTGAATAAGAACCTTTGTTGTTTACTCAAATAAAACACATTATTACCCTTTTGACTTTGCCATATACTTGCGTAAAAAGAAAGTACGCAGCTCGCGTGACGCAGCCATAATCCATAGAGACGACACAGTTAATATGAAAGCCGGTGTTATTATTATAATTAATACAGATTAATTAAATTACTATTATTATAAAAGATTATACGCTAACGGATTAGAATAACAAAACAAGTTATTAACGCTTCTCTTACGGCAGAACCAAAAAGCGGTAATTAATGTATTAAGGAAACACATTAATTACCGCGTATAATAAAAACCGGTCAAGCTTGTGTCAAACCACACACATTGGAGGGTTCCGTAGTAGGGGTACACAGTATTCGTCTAATCTGCATCAAAAATACGTTTGTATTTTATAGTTTCTTAAAGACATTGTGAAAAATATAGTTATTCCCGCGGTCGATGACGGTGTAATTGAAACCCCATATATCTAACATTTTATTCTAATTTTACGGAATAACATTTACACTACATTTAGAACATAAAAATAAAAAACAGTGCACGTAAGTTTTTCGTCTTTGTTAAATTTAATTTCTTGTAGTTATGTCGAAGAATGATAACTCTGATTCGAATGACTAAAATTATTTAGGCATTTAAGGACATTATGATACGTTCGTTTATACGACATAGAAATTTTTGTAATAGCGTCGATGTGAAGAACAGCGGTCGTATATTTGCGTTGTGTGCGTCCCCGACCGGCGCTACTATAATTGCCCATATTCACCCAAAATATTGCCGTTGTGTGCGTGCCACGGCACGTATGTGTTAGCGTGCACCCATACAAATCGCATACGCTAGCTTTCTATGAAGACATCCTACTGTTATGTTTATACTGTGTAATGGTTGAAAAGTTTTTTAAGGGGGACCATTTTTTTAAGACTGAAAACACATATCTCAGCAATTACTGGCTTAAACGAAAGAGTCGCTTAAAAACCTGTATATATAATTTTTGAAGGTCTATCTAGAGAAACTCCAGACGCTTATATTGCAAGGAAATTATTATCTCACTCCTCAGTTACATTTGTGGAGTGCCACCCGTAATTTTCTTTTTTTTAAATTTCTTTACATCATTGTGTAACGATTCATGAAATACCTCTATCTTCCTTTGATCTATATAATGCCGATAGCCCTCGAGTAAAATGTCTGTGGCATACAGACAAACAGACGGATAGGACATAACTATAAGGTACCGTTTTTTGTCATTTGGCTACGGAACCCTAACAAAGTTTATATGTGTAAGGGTAATCTCAGGAACAGCTGCGGGTACATTATTCCAGATGGACATAGCCTATGTTATGTATTCAAATCGAACGAAGCCGGGATGGACTTGTTAGTTTAATTTTTACTAGTACAATTTAAAATTAATAGCTGTTTTTTTAATAGTTATTTAAAATACAATATTCATAATGCCAGTAAAAGCATATGCAGAGCGGATTATTTCCAGACCATTTTTTTTTTATCTTCAATGAAATCGCAAATTTTGTAGTATGCTTTTCCAATCAGTGTGCATTTGATACATGCATTTCTTCACGCCGTATCCCTAACGAGGTAGTCAGAGAGGACGGAGCGCCAAGCCTCGCGGTTCTTACATACTTCATCATTCTCCTCGCACATTTTCGCCTAGGTATGCCAGTGCTTTTGACATTTCAGTCGGCCAACACTCTGGGTAATTCATCTTCGTAAGTCAGCCCTGGTCTTCCTTGGCTTCTTTCACCACTCGCTTTCGCGAGTTTCTTTGTAGCTTTATCTAAAGATGTATATATCGATGGCTAAGATTCAATAGTGTATTTCAGTTTTTGTATTTACCTTTTTATGTAGATAGATTTAAAATTTAATTTGGCTTGGCTTATTCGCTCGACTATCTTTAATTTTCTAAAATATACCATTTTTGTGCACTTACAGATTTAGAGAATTTAGAGATTAGAGAACTATCGTACGTACCATCTACAGTATGAACGCACGAGTCGCTGAGAGATCATTTTAAAGACATTGATGTACTCACCTTACCCTCGTTATACATCTATGAAAACATAATGTACACTAGAAAAAATTTAGATCTATTTCAAAATAAAGGCGTTATTAATGGTGTGGAACTCGTGGTCATGATCAGCTAGTTATTCCTAAATTTAAATTAAAAAAGTCAAGTGGGTCATTTTTGGGCAACTGTGTTCGTTTTTATAATAAAATTCCTCAAGAAATTACTCAATTAACAGAAAAGAGACTAAAACTTGTCATTAAACGCACACTGATTGGAAAAGCATACTATAAAATTTGCGATTTCATTGAAGACACAACAATAGACTGGAAATGATCCTCTCTGCACATGCATTTACTGGCTTTATGGATATTGTATTTTTAAATAACTATTGTAGAATGATGAAAAAATGATACCTGACTGAGTTTCTTGTCGGCTCTTCTCAGTGTCCAGGTTTTCTTTTCGAACCGAACTAAAGTAGATTGACGTTCAAAAATACCTTGCATTTGGATTTACTTGAATAAATTGATTTGATTTTGACTATCTGCATAAAAAAGTGAAAAATGCAAAACACTATCATAGACAATATTGATTCATAAGTCCATATATTATAACATTACAAATGCATCAAGAGAAAGTGCAGTACACAAATAACCTGACACCGCGACCTCAAGCTTCGGTTTAACTGTGCTTCTTCGTTTAACTATTTTTAACTTAACCTGCTTATCGGTGATTTTAAAATGAAATAGCATTTTTTTCTGTCGCATTTCCGAATTTCTTCGCCTTCGATTTTTACTTTAGCATCTAAATTTAGTCTAGAATAATATCGCTACGGACGACTTTTGTACAGTTCCCTACTAATTTTTATTCTCGACCAGTTCGATTAAAAATCTTGTTAGTCTTGGATATTTTTTTCGAGAAATTTAAAGGAAATAAAATAAAAAAAAACTGTTGTAACCTATTTTGCTTTGATAACTCGAGATAAATTTTTAAAAAGTACTCAGCGCTATGTGGGTGACAATGTTATTTGGAGCTTTTATCCACTATCTTTGCGGCGGTTAGCCTCGACGCATGCCAAGGGTTCAGGGGTATTCTGCAAAATACTGAACTTTGAACTCTGTATTAAGCTCATCTCGGGTGTGCGGCTCTGCGGCTCCGTTGGACTGCGATGGCTGTGACTACCTCTCTCAAAAATTGTACGCACCTACCCCAGTAGGAGTTAGACGACTATTCCTTGTTTTACAGAAACTCCAACTGACATTGAATTACATGTTAGAATAGTAAATCTCAATGACCGTGGCCCCACGCGCCGTCAGAGCCTGTTGCAGGAAGCTCTATCAACGCGTGGCGTTTCGCCGTATATCTAAAAACGAAGCAGTGCTGTTGTTTCATCGCTCCGAATGGGCAAGTCCAAATCAATATGCGACAATAGACATATACGACGTTTTTATTTGCATATTTATGCAATCTAATCTTCGATCACAAATAAAGAATTAGATTCACAATCTCCTGTAAAATCTAAACAAATTATTGTCCGGATTGACGTATATATTTTTATTATTATCGGTAATATTGTGTTAATCTAAAGTAGACCTTACTGTCAAACCATAAGGTTATAAAAGCTCGTAAACGATTCCTGCATGACATTGAAACGAAGTTTGTTAAAAAATATTTAAAATGCAATCTTATGTCTCGTGCGTAAAGTACAATTCACATACTCTATTTGCATTGGTATTTACGTCATTTTGATCTGATACGTGAAAGTGACAAGGATAAGACATATCGTCAGGCAATATTTAAAAACATGATTACGAATTTAATAAAAAAAAGCTATGTAACGTTATTACTATAACGAAATAACGAACACGTAAATAATATTATTTAATATTAACCGAAAATAAGAACTCGCGTCTTTTTTTAGCGTTCTAGATGTGTTGTTTTCACAATTTTTGAAGGAGCACATTGACATGTTCGCTGTTAGCGCTTTCGAATACTAGGTACTAAAACAGAAGTATTTGTGATCCAAGAATCTAATATTAAATCGAGTATTAATTTTCTTTATTATTTATCATAAAAGTATTACACAAATGTACGATCATTTGATTGTTTATTGATTCAACGACGTTTGAGTGAAATAGCTATTTTGTTTAATGCATAAGCGTCACAGTGCATGTGAGCTAGGTGTGGTTATCGAACCTCAATTGAGTGGAACATAGTGCTGCTACAAACGTTTAATCTAATACTTTACGTTAGTAAACTAATTAATCTGTGCTAATACTAGGACTTTTTGGCGGGAACGGGAGAAGTGAGGTTGTCATTTTATTTAGATTTTCTATTTTTTACATTTTTGGGAGTTTTAAAGTACAACAGTGATAGTATATTGTGTTTTAAAGTTCTGTGTAAGTGAAAAGGAGTGAATGGAGTAGGTCTAAATAAACATGTGTAGCTGAAATTCTCGCGCTCTTCCAAGAAGTCCTTTATAACTTCAGTAAAGCCTACTATCACTTTATTGGAGGAGTTTTAGGTTATGAAAAAACTAATTTACTTGTGATTCTACTTACTAATAAGTGACATTGGCAAATGCGCTAAACTGTGCGCCATGCTATAAAGAAAGAAAAAAAAAATCTAATGCTACATGTATATCATTGCCAACTGATGACTTCAAATCGGTGGATAGTTTGCTTTCTCCATGAGTTTTAAATCAAACTATCGAATAAATACTACACTCAACCATGTGGCTTAAAGAGCCTTGTAATGAATTATGGTACGTTTAGGGTATTCTTCTCCTCTCTTTGTGGGGTCCAGGGCTAATAGGGCATAATGTTTCTCCGTAACTCGGTATGAAAGGTAAAGTTACAGTAATTAACTGGGTCAAATATAATATTGTTAAAAGTAACTATATCAGTATCTTAATTGGTACCTATCCCTAAAAGGGTAGTCAGAGAATGCAGAGTTAAGCATTGCGGTTCTTTTATACTTATTTCACCTCCTTAAATCTCATCATTCTCCTTATCACACACTTTCGTCTTAGTATGCGAGCGCTTTTGACATTACCGTCAGCTAATGCTCTGGCTATTTGATCATCACAAGTGAGTCTTAGTTTCCTTGGTTTCATAACACATGGATGCATAAACATAAGAAGAATTTTTCAAATTCGTTATTATCGCTCTTTGTTCAAAATGAAATCACTTGAAGGTATGTATGTCATTGATACAAATTCGTTAAAAAACTTCCAAATCATTGTATAATGTGAGATTCCATCAAATTAATCAAATAAACCGTGAATACATTATAAAAATGAAATTTCACGTAACGTTCTAGTGACATCAATGCATTCTATTATTAGGAATCTGGAAAGCGAATACTTGTATTGAATACAAATCGATTTAAATTAGCGTGATGAGAATATAACTCTAACTAGAATTTTTTAAGACTGTATTTAAAACAAATACAGCCGATGGAATGTCAAAAGCACTCGTGTTCCTAGACGAAAGTGTATCAGGAGGATGATGAGGAGGAGGAGGCGAAAGAAGTATGTAAGGACCGCGATACTTGGTGCTCCGTCATGTGTGTCAATGTGTGCACGTGTGTGTGTATTATGTATGTATTTAAAAGCTCTAAAACATCGGTATAAAAAAACAAATTTTAAAATGCTATTTATATATGTATATAAATAAAAAAAATGTTAATTGCTAAGCGCAAAACTTGATATCGGTTGGACTGATTTGGCAATTTTTTGACATGATCGTAATAATCCGAGTAAGGTCTTTATGGAAAGAAAAATTTGAAAAGTTCCCCGTAAAGTTGGAATAGTGGAGAAAAATTTTAATCACTTTTTTCTATGGAGTTTTTGTATGAACTCAACACCATAAGGGCGCCTGCTAATTAGACGCTTGAAGAAGCGCTGCTGTGGCTTCATTGTGGCGCGACAAACGTGCTTGTCAAAGTGGGATAGTAATGAGACCTAATAATAATCATTAATTCTAATTATTAATCATTAATTAGAATCAGACTAATTCATTGTTTTTCATACAAAAAATGCGTGCGCCTCTTCATTAATTCAGCCTGCAACTGACTCGCGCGTGTGTTACGACAGTGGCGCTGCGGCAGCGCTTCTAGACATTGTATAGAAATATGAAATGTCGCGGCTGACGCGCTGCTGTGGCTCCACTGTAGCGCGACACATGTGCTTTTGTAGTACGACAGTAATGTGGCCTAATTTTAAGTTTATATATCAGATCTAAGTATATCAGGATTCAGTTACGCAATGGATTTCGACGAAGAAGCATCGTTTTACATACAAAAAATGCATGCACCTCTTCACTAGTTCAGACTGAAACTGACACGCGCGGGTGTCACGACAGTGGCGCTACAGCAGCGCTTCTAGAAATGGTATTATATGAAGCTTCTAATTTGAAGGCGCCCTAACTTACGAATAATAATATACATACATACATACATATCCTCGCGCTGTATCCATAACGGGATAGAGAGGACGGAGCGCCAAGCGTCGCGGTCCTTACATACCTCTTTCGTTTCCTCAAATCTCATCATTCTCCTCACACATTTCGGCTAGTATGCGAGAGCTTTGACATTTCCATCTGCTAACACTCTGGCTATTTGATCTTCATAAGTCAGCCTTGGTCTTCCTTGGCTTCTTTTACCACTCACTTTCGCACTGTATATTTTCTTCGTCAGTCTTTCATAACTCATTCTTTCATTGAATAATAATATAATATCTACTGAGCCACAGCAACGCGTGGCCGTGTACAGCTAGCAATGAAATATCTTTCAAGTTAAGTATTATTAAAAGAATTGACTCCTTGAATGAATGAATCAATGATGAATTTATGTCATCTTGACAGCAGTATAATTGAAATAAAAATGAATAAATTATATAAAAATAAAAACCATAAAACTGAAACCCGATATGTTTTTAATAAAAACTCGCGAACAAATTGTCAAATATGTCTTGATTTTATTGCCGAAGAAGATACAAAGAAGACATAACAGACTTCTCATCTGTGGCAATGATTTTAAGAAATCACAGTGAACAATTACAGAAAAAAATTACAATCACCTGAATTCGGAGACGTCATTCTCTTACTTATACGGTGTACAAAAAACTTTTTTACACAACATGAGTCAAAGAAAATAAAATTTCATTACATTTCTAATATTTATACTATATATATTTTAACATACTTGTTAAAAATCGTTACATGATTAAAGCAGCTTTGGAAAGTTCTGCAACCACGCACATATTCTATCAATTGTAAAATATGAAAACAAATGTATTTAAAGATCATACAGAACAAAAAGAAAGGGTCACTACGGTGACCAGATATTAGGGGCCGCTAATCGTGGTAAGAATCGTGGCGAAGCAAGTTCATATTATACGTCTTAGTAAATGATGGAGCTGAAGAGGAGGTGGCTCACAGAGCACTCAACTTATAGAGACGAAATATCGGACCATCTTATTCACCACTGCTCAATTTATTTAGACTAACAAATATCAACTCTGGCTCGCATTCAGCAGTACATAACCAATACTGGAACTGTGTGTACATCTCTGTATATTCCGACAGATATTTAAATATTTATTTAATGGCTTATTATTCTATTCGGTGGTGTGGCCAAAAATCAAACTATAAAACAGAACGCAGTAACCGCAAGTGTTGAGACGTGAATTGTTTTCATACAAAGTAAATGACATTGCCGCTCTGTAAGTTGAGTGTTCCATGAGGTGGCTGGTATTACACAGTCTGAGGCGGCTAACGGCCGAATACTCAAACGCTTCTTAATTTATTAAGAGCTTCTCGTACTCATAAGTCAACCTTAACTCATACTCAAAAGAAAATTGAGAGTTGCTTAACTTTTGATACATCCTTAATTTTAAGGCCGTCTTAATTGGTAAACACATCAAAAAGCGCATATTTAAACGGCAATTAACTTTTGACAGAAACACATAAGAAAGATATAATATTATATACACTAATAACTAAATAGCAGCTTTTAGTAATTAATTAGATTTTGTAAAATATGCTAAAATATAAGTTACTTGCTTGGAAAGAAACGTTGTTGTAATACTATCGAAAAGGAAACGAAAACAGACTTGTTTGTACTGGTGTTGCCATACAGTAAGCGTTTAAGGTCTCCTTAGATAAGGGATACTTACAATGTATGAGTTACGTTTGAAAATACCAATTAAATTTAAAACCGTCCTTAAACTAAGGATAACTCAACTAAAATTTTATTTAAGAAACGTTTGAGTATTCGGCCGTAAGACTGTTAGTTCGCCTATGGCCACAAGAGATACCATTGCTAGCGGTGCAACACGGGTGAACACTGAGAGTTGTGACATGTAGCTGGCGAGAGGCCACTGTCGCAGAACGAGCGCGCGCTAGCTTACAATAAATACGAAAAAACATGTCTTTTCGTTTATATTAAAAACTGTAATTAACTTTAAAAAATCCAACTGGTAATTTGAAGTCTGTTTAGTTTAAACTACACAGAAAATTTAAAGGCATAAATGG
This sequence comes from Zeuzera pyrina, assembly GCA_907165235.1. Taxonomy (NCBI): domain Eukaryota; kingdom Metazoa; phylum Arthropoda; class Insecta; order Lepidoptera; family Cossidae; genus Zeuzera; species Zeuzera pyrina. The sequence continues at coordinate 10,679,618 of OU015645.1, read as the reverse complement.
GTTCCGTTAGTCTGAAAGATGTAAATCTCTGGTTTAAAAGAGGTTTCTTTGATATTTTTTTGTGTTATAAAAGTTAACAAATCGTGTATCGCAACTGGCAAAATGAAGTCAATAAAACGAATAATCTGGTTACGAAAAATCACTCTCACACGTTTTGTGATTATTTCGTAAAATTGAGAACCCTGGCGTTAAAATTTCCAATTCGTCGGCCATAACTTTACAGGATATAGCGTAAGAATATCTTACCTTTTGCGGCGGCTGATGCTGTTTCTTTAAGTCAAGCCAGAACCTCGCCAAGTTGATACCAAGACCTATCAGTGCGATGAGGAAGAATTTGACCTGCAAAAACAATTAAATCTTCTAGATAGGCAGGAAGGAAAAATAATTGCAATGAATTTATTGGTTCTTCAAAATGGCACGTTTAATACACTAAACTAAAATAATTAGAAATTATAAACGCAGTTCTAAGACAGATAATTATTTGAATTGAATTTTGAAAAAACGAGTTTTTCCGCAATTGAAACTTAGCTGGACCGATTTCTTGCCCCCGTAAATTCCTATATTTTAAATTTCATCGAAATTGTTAGAGCCGTTTTCGAGAACGTGATTCCAAATATACATAAATATATGCAAATTTTATTCGTATAATAATATAAGATAGATGATGCTATTGGACTAAGTCCTAAGTAAACTAGGACGACACAAACTCGTAATGTCCCAACGTTAAGAGTAACAGAGACAAAACTTGTCCCTTGTAAACTTTAGCTTCAATTTAAAAGTCAATAAAACTTTCATATTTTTTAATGAAATTACTTTTCCAAAAATTTCGCTACATAGGAAGTTACGATTTTTAACTTACTTGTAATTTGAATGATAGAATTTGCAACAGTGTTCCAATTTTGGCTTTGAGCACTGCTCCCAGGAGTAAGAGCTTGAGGATCGCCTTCTTCTTCTTTTTCTTTTTGCCTCTTTGTTCTACAACGTAATAGAAGTATGTCGGGTTAATATTACAAATACAGATTATCGTAAAAACATTTACGAACGAGTTCTATTTCTGACGATTTCTTCTAAATTGAATACATTTATGTCAACTTGTGCAAGAAGTTCCATTTGCCTTGTGTGGAGAACGCCAGAGAAAGGAATTTAAACAATTTTCGTCAGTAAACTTTTTCATTTGCAATATAATAGGTGGGCTACCATTAGGTATTTAAAACAATTGCCAATTTTAAATCTATAACATCAGTAGTCGTTGAAATATACAGGTTCGACAGACACACAGAAGGTGATCAATGTTTGACCTGATCATTGCAATTATTGAAGTAAAACAGGTGTATTTATATTAAATTTAAAAATGGAACTACCTACCTGTAATAGAACTTTTGTCAACAACGCCATCTTCCTCACTGTCTTTTCCCACCGCATGCTCAGCGATAGCATCCAAGGCTTTTTCACCCATCGTCCACAATTCAGAAAATAAACCCCTACCCCTTCTGGACGATATCAATGGAATATTCCTTATTTCATTCGAACTCGTCGATACATCCCCTAAATCTTTCCCTACACTTGCATTCTCTACATTTTTGGGATCTAACTGCCTGAATTCTTGTCCAATAACCCAGGATTGAATTCCACCAAATGGAAGGCCTCTCTCTCGCTTCTGCATGGCAATAGGCTGAACAAGGCGGATGTTGGGTAGTTTCTGCTGTATTTCCAGCTTGTCTGATGTAGAACTTGTTTTGCTGCCTGCTCCACCATCACGCTTCGTTCTGGAGAATGCTCTGTGGAAGACAATACGAACTAAATCATTTTTAAGATTTTTTTTTATGAAAGAGGAGACAAACGAGCAAGCGAGTCACCTGATGGAAAATGATCACCGCCTTCCCATGGACTCCCGCAACGTTCCGGTGTGGTGTCGGCCTTTATGGAAACTTCCCATGAAGGCCGGCACCACACCCGAATGGGCCACCGGTCCAGGGGGTAGATGGGCCACCGGCACTCTCACTCACCGAATGAAACACAACAGCAATAGAGGCTATTTCACGCCGATATTCTGTGAGAGGGTGGTATTTCACCGGGCGAGGCAGCTCAATTTGTGCTGCAATGCAGCACGGGTCTACCGTACCCAATAAATATGAACCTACTGCTCAAAATAAAGTTAATAAAGTAATGTTATAAAAAGAAATAGTGGATTTTGCAAATTGGTTTATATGTGGAGGATAATCTCCAGAAGCACTTCACCTATTTGAAAAACACTGAGCCATTTTAAAGGACATACATATTATTGCAAATGGACATAGGCTATATATTATGTATTCAATCCGGGCGAAGTCGGTACGTGCCGTTATTTATTTATAAGTCTGTCATATATCATATTTGCTTTCATGTTGGTCTGGGAAAGAAAATCAAATTAAAACTGCTGGATACGAATCTTTAAAGATGGTTCATTAAAACGAACTTGTATAAGCGTGAGATTAATAATCTGTCTCTGCATGTTTTTAGGTAAAAACTTATGAGTATTAAGGAACTCGCATAAGCGACCGTTATTATCTGGTTCAAATAAGTCATCTGTAATTCATAATAATTTTGTTGCTCATCGACTCTATTCACTTCGAATGGATAATGGCGTATCAGTATGTGTCCATGCCACAGTAATACTTAGGTGTTTGATGCAATCACTGAGGCTATCAATTTTGCGCGCGGTCAACTCCTGGATGGATGATCCAGTGGATTCATATTGGTAGAATTTGCGTCGCGTAGAGTTAAACGCCCGTACAGTTAAATGCCTCTATCGATTTGTATATAATTTTATGAACCATCTATGGCCCGCCCTGACTTCGCCCGGCTTGAGTATATAAAATATAGCCAAGTCTTATCCTGCTTTAAAGCCTCTTGCTAGTGTTGGAAGAATATTCCAGGCCAAGAGCATTCTAAAGCTCTAATAAAGCCATATAATCGCAAAGTGGCTTCTAGTGTCACGGCAATGAGCCCGAGAAACTTGGATATCTTAGTTAGAGCACTTAGTGGTCATTTTTGCTTAAATAACCGCATGTCTAACATGGGGCTCTCCGACACTAGAATGTGTCGGTACTGCCACGAGGCGGATGAAACGCCTATATACATTTTGTGTGACTGCGTACCACTATTGCGCACTCGTCGATCCTGCCTCGGCCAGTATTTTCTGAGTCCGGAGGAGGTTCAGCACGTCACTCCAAGTAGTACCCTGCAGTGTTTGACGGCAGTGGTATTTGGTAGTGTTTTGTAACATAGTGGGAGATAATTATTGTATAACATCAGTATAATTTTTCAAGCAGTAATTAGTAAAATCGTACAGTTGTGCATATTATATTTTTGTACTAGCAAACCGCTTTGACTTCGTACGGCCAGAAATTCTTTGAAAATAAAATACAGTCCATGTTACCCGCTGGTAATGTTGCTTCCTACAGGTGAAAGAATTTTTGAAATCAAATTTGAAACAAATTTAAATTGCAGTTTAATCGTAGTTGCTGGACCATCAAATAATCTTTATTTTTCAATTGGTATTTCGTATTCCTTTGTTCATGAAAAAAGGAATGGTTATATGGTTCGGACACATAGAAAGAATGAGTGATGAAAGACTGACGAAGAGAATATACAGAGCGAAAGCGAGTTGTAAAAGAAGCCTCGGAAAACCAAGGCTGACTTATGAAGATCAAATAGCCAGAATGTTAGCCGACGGCAATGTTGAAAACACTCGCATATCTAGGCGAAAATGTGTGAGGAGTATGAAGAGATTGGAGGAAGCGAAAGAGGTATGTAAGTACCGCGACGCTTGGCGCTCCGTCCTCTCTGACTACCTACGGATACAGCGTGAAGATATATATGTATGTATGTATTTCGTTAAAACTGAGATCGAGAAACGTGTTTGTCACCTATGTGTCAGTTTAACTATTGTAAATTACTAATGTAGATTACACTTTCCCCTATGTATTTATAACGTATATACGCGAGTCGTGAAATCGAGAACGATTCGAGAACTAGAGAACTCCCAAATATTTACACGGTATAAAATAGCGATGGTAGAAAATATCATGTCATCGTTAAGCATTTCTACTCAAATACCATGCGTTATATTTTATTACATATGAAATATGGAGGAGAGTAAAGTGAAATACAGGTTACGAAAACGGAAAGTTATACTTAAGTTTGAGGTCACCTTGCGCACAGAAGATTCCGTATATATAGAACTTTTTAAGTAACGAAATTTAAGTTAAAAATTTCATGAATCCCGACTCAAAACAAATCTCTAAAAAGTAAGAAAATAATATAAACTCTTGACTCAAAAATAAAATCTTAAAAAAATTATACCGCCTTTAAAAGACATTGAGAAGTAGAGATAACTATCCTTTACTTACTATTAGCACAGATTAATTAGTTTACCTATTAGTAAAGGATAGTTATTATTACGTACCTACCCCAGATATTTTAGGCCAAGGTCACTCAAAAAAGAGAAATAAAAATATTTTGAGAAAGAAATTAAACCGCCATCTTAAAAAACACTGAAAAGTACAAAATAACTATTTTGTATTTTTCGATGCTTTTTTGAAGGCTGTAATTTTTTGAAGGTATTTTTGAGCCGAGTGTTTTTAAATTTTAAATTTATTTTTACGTTATTTAGTGTTACTTGAAGTGTCTTCGAAGTCCAAGCTCCAATACCGGTGAAAGAATGGGACCACCTCAGAAGTATAGATAACCCTTTCAAACAAAAAAAAATTCGAAATCGGTCCACAATTGACGAAGTTATCGGTAACCCGATACATAAAAAAACATACATAAACGCGGACATCGAACCTCCTCCTATTTTTGAAGTCCGTTAAAAAGTAAAAAAATAATACGTGTCTACAGAAAACAATTAAAAAAATTAAACCGCCTTCAAAAAAAACACTGAAAAGTACAAAATAACTATCTTTTACTAATTGCAACTCAAGTACAATTAAAATAACTTTATAAATACGATACACATACCTATATAATAAAATTTGACAGTTACTGAAGTCCAATATAAAATAATTTTCAAAATCGGTTCATAAATGACGGAGTTATGAGGTAACAAACATACAAAAAAAAAGAAAAGACAAATAACATACAATCGAATTGAGAACCTCCTCCTTTTTTTAAAGTCGGTTAAAATGATTATGTAGGTATGCAATTCAAATACAAATAATTTACTTAGCGGTCCCATGACGCGACCACGCTTGGGTATATTACTACTATATACTGCTACTATTTATATTTTAACTTATCATAAACTTAAAGGGCCAATAGGTTATTTTATTTGAGAGGTTTTTGGAGTCGGGGTTTTTAAAATTTTTGTATTGATTTGGCACCAAAATCAATAACTGTCGACAGCAATGGAGAGATATACAGTACGGCAAGGTTGCACGACAGTGTCATTGTTAAAATGAAGAAAGGAATGCTAAGATGGTTCGTGCACATGGAAAGAATGAGTGATGAAAGACTGAGGAAGAAAATCTATAGAGCAAAAGTGAGTGGTAAAAGAAGCCAAGGAAGACCAAGACTGACTTATTAAGAGCATATAGCTAGTGTTAGCCGACGGAAATGTCAAAAGCACTCGCATACCTAGGCGAAAATGTGTGAGGAGAATGATGAGATTTGAGGAAGCGAAAGAAGTATCTAAGGAGAGCGTCGCTTGGCGCTCCGTCCTCTCTGACTACCCGGTTAGGGATACGGCGTGAAGATATATATGTATGTATCAATAACTGTCTTTTATTATATACTACATAAAGGAGAGGCTGTCTGCAGACATAAACTCTGTGATACAAAACCGTTAAATAAATACCAGTCGCCTAGCAGTCGAAGTTTGGCCGTAAATATAAAATTAACGCTTCTTTCCCTTGACTTACACTCCACAGACTCGAAACAGGTCACAGCTCACAGGTCACGAATTACAATTCACAGTTCGAAACTCATTCAGTCAATCTTCAACCAACATTTTAAAATCCTTTGGCGACAATCTCTGCTCTGTGCGACTATTTGACCGCTAACTATTGTCTTGGACATTTACAGTACCTATTTAACTACCTTTATATTATCATAGTATCATCATAGTATTATCATAGTATTATCTAATTATTTTATGATAACTACTAATTATGTGTTTGACAGTGGTTTTATGAACGTAAACGATGATATTAGATTCTTCGCGCGACTTCTTTATTTTTAAATAGTCTATGTCCTTCTCCAAGATTCAAGCTATCACCATTCCAAATTTCATCTCAATCGGAGCATGGCAGTGCATTAAATACGCACAAACAAACTGATTTTTATATACAGGCAGTTCTCGTTTTTACGTCAGGTTAGGTACCAATAATTAGAGACCCAAAACGAGTCATATTTTTTTATACATTTATATGTAAAAAAATTAGTTAGGTTCTTGTAAGTGAAATAGTACAAGATTTTCAAAATATCAAAAACTTTTATTTAAGAAAATGGCACGTTTAAGAAATATAATCACATACATACACAGGAATATGAAAATTATGTATTTCCGTAAATTTTTCTATAACATTTATAGGCGATAGAAATGTTATTATTAGCTTCAAAGCTTCTTTCAAAGTTGGAATCATTTGCTTCGAATATTTGCGTTGCAGCTTGGATGTGATTGAAAGCTTCGACTAATTTTTTTTAAGTTTAATTCGATGCTAGTAAACCGTCAATAGTAATGTAAAGCGCATCATAGACGTTAAAACGAGGAACAGGAGATATGAGGTGTCATTTAATTTAAATTTTCTATTTTTTACATTTTTGGGAGTTTTAAAATACAAAAGTGATAGTATATTGTATTTTAAAGTTCTGTGCAAGTGAAAAGAATGGAGTAGGTCTAAATAAACATGTGTAGCTGAAGTTCTCGCGGTCTTCCAAGAAGTCCTTTACAACTTCAGTAAAGCCTACTATCACTTTACTGGAGGAGTTTTACGATAAGAAAAAACTAATTTACTTGTGATTCTACTTACTAATAAGTGACATTGGTAAATTTGCTAAACTGTGCGCCATGACATAAAGAAAGAAAAAAAAAGAGGAAAAGTGCCAAAATGTTTCACTGACGTAAAACGAAACGTCATGAAACGAGGACTGCCTGTATTAGATAATGTATTTGTAACAAATATTATATAGAAAATTTAGCTTTCTTCGCTCCTCCGTATAAACTTTAACTATATCGATTAACTATAACTTATTTATATAGATTTAACTATAACGATCCCCGGTCAGGTCAATTTAGGAAACGAACTTTTTTAAATTGGCTTGTAGTCTGGGTGTTACTGGGAGCCCCCCCAGAATTCGTTGTGTGGTACCCATAGTACAAGCTTACTGTTTAGTTTGGGGTCACGCAATCTGTGTAATTGTCTGGAGTATTATTATTATTATACCCAATTTCACACTACTATCACGGAGTAGTGTGAAAGTTTTTTCTTCACGTTATTAATACATACATTGCATGGATCATCTATGCGTAAGTAAACGTCGTGCTGGACGGATTTCATCTAATTTCAGAACGGAACTATAAGAACTTTCGCTTTTGTACGCATATGCATATATTACACATATGTATGTTAATATTTACGTATGTAGGTATGTATTCGCGTACAAATTCCTTCACACACTCACGCACAAATTAGTAGGTAACATGCTTACACCCAGAACTAGGCCACAGGTGAAAGTATCACGTCATACTTACATATAGACAGTTCGGTGGATAACAGGTTCGATTCCGATTGGGTCGAATTTTTCGAATCTCACCGGATTGCCTTCGAATTGTAAGCTTTTAACATATAGCTCATTATTGATATTTACTTCGTTACCATGCGTAAAAAAACATAAAACAAAGCACTTTAAAATTGCTATAAAAGTTGAATTAAAAACTTAAATATCCCCCGATGGAAAAAATAGTCAGCAGATATCCTTAAAAAATAATTTAATAAATAAAATTCAGCGTTTGTTCGTATATTTTTTTAGTTCCATGTTTTTACGATTACTTACCTTAACAGGGAAAACACAACCTTAGCGTTCCTCAGTTTGTTAGTCGATATTATCAGAAACTATGACCAAACGTACAAACTTCAGAAGTATAGTCATAGATCTGGTAGTCCAAGAGGCGACGCCAAGCCTACGGAATCATGGTCGATCGTCAATCAACGCGAACCCGAGGAGAACAACGCTGTTGTGGAACTACGAGAATGCTGGGAGGGGGAGCGCTCTGTCAATGATGATCTCTGAAAATGATATTTACTGAAATGGATCGGTAATTATAATATTCCAAATACAAATACTTAAACGGTTTTTTAATTAATAATGCAGTTTTTTGTAAATTACAATCATGTACCAAAACAAATTTTGGGACTTGTCCGCGCTGAAATGTGATCACTGCGAAAATCAACCTTATTGCTGCCGCCACAGGGCGGGATGCAAAGAACGAATTCACTTGCGCTGGACTGCAATGATGGATTCTTGAAAACATACCGAAAGTCTTATGACTTATAGATCTTTAGAGATTAGTTTATTTTATAGATCGATTGGCGTACAGAAATCTCGGCGCGATAACTGAACTCGCATTCCAATTTTTTTGAAATGTCTGCCCGCTCCCTTGCAGGATTCCGTTAGAACAGTTATAAAATAAGACAAAACCATGAACGCGTTGGGTTAATGGCACAACCCATCCAAAAATGAAGAAAAAACGATGTATTTAGTGTTTTATTCACTATTTTGCAATTTTTTGCGAAAACTAAAAATAAATGTACAGTTCGGCGCGTGCAGGTTTTTGCGGATAAACTTTAAGTTCTTTTGTGTTAGACGTAATAAAGGCAGTGACGTCATCAACAAAAAAGGTGCTTGATGGGTCCGGTCGAGGAAAAAAACGAGTAAATAACTTGACTTCTTGAATATTTTGTACTCTAAAAAGGGATTAGGTACACGCACAGCTGGAGGGGCTCTGTCGCTGTTCGTCAGAGAATTGCTTCTTCAAAGCGCGAGAAAGACCCATACGTTTCGTTGAAGATCACGGAGCTCTGCGCCGATGGTGACAACTGCAGGAATTTTCAAAATAGACCCACATACCACATACACAAGAGTGGTAGGGCCATGCTGCATTGCAGCACGCATTGGGCCGGCTCGCCCGCTGCAATACCACCCTCTCGCAGAATATCGGCCTGAAATAATAGCATCTATTGCTGTTGTGTTTGGTTCAGTGAGCGTGAGTGCCGGTGGCCTATCACCCCCTTCCCCTCTTTTCTCTCCTTTCCCTATTTCCCTAAAGGCCGGCAACGCACCCGTGATTCTCCCTACGTTGCGGGTGTCCATGAGCGGCGGTGGTCACTCTCCATCAGGAGACCCGTTCGCTCGTTTGCCCCCCTCTTTCAGAAAAAACACGCAATGACTCCTGAAGGGAAATGAGTACATGTATCATATTCACGTTTCTCCTGCGTCACGCAAAAATGGTATATGCTCAAAGAAACAGATACTACTAGCGTCACACGAGTTTGTTGTAACTTGTAAGAGATAGCATGACGCGATGGACAATAGCAAGAGCGAGACAAACTAATGTCATTCGGATCGCAAGTATTACAATGTGATTTTCCACCCTCAGTTTAAAAGGTCCATGAGCAAGGCACTCAAACGAGAAAATTTATAATTCTGACTGCAATTAATTTTATTGGAAACTATATTTTTAAATTGCATGTAACTAAGTCAGTCAGACAGTAAATTTATAGCAGAAATTATCGATTTTAAATGTAATAAGTTGTAGTTTGAGTTATCACTAAGTTAGTTCTGTTACTCGTTTAAATATATGACATATTCCAATAAATATCGCGTGAGATTCGGTCTGTCTGTTATTTGGCTATCTAGGTTTTTGTCTAAATATAGATAATCTGGGACCACTCGACCGAGTACAACTTTCACTGTTAAGTGTTAATGTTCCAAAAATTAATTTATTTTACTTCAGAGCCTTGAAAAAGCCGTCTAAAAAACAATGGGTCAAAGCAGCGCTGTTCTCGGTGTGTCCTATTTTGTTTTTACAAAAGCGGAAAACGTTATTCAAAAAAGTAGTCAGATGCGACTCTACGGTGCCCCGTGTACGGATGGGATGATTTTTTAACCAGCATAAAAACGTTGCAAAAACTTTTATGAAACGAGTTTGAAAATTGGCGAAAAATTTGAACGCATTGCTTCTGGTAAAGCTAAAAATATCGCTATAATCATTCTTAAAATCTTACTTGAACGATGTTTTAGGTAACTTTTTGCACAGTACAAGTAAGCATACAGTATTCTATCTTCATACAAACGCTCTCAAACGACGCGCTCGTAATCTCGACATTTCTCGGCATACGACAGTCGCGAATGCGCCGCGGTTGTCGTCGGACGGTAAGAGACGCTCCCGCGCATTTACTGACTAAATATTATGTCAATCAAGTTTACGAAAATAATGTTCAGTGTATGGATGTTTGAATACATCTATATCGAAACCGGAAATATTTCTCTGTTGCTAATTTGTAGGAAATATCAAAATCATAATGATCTAGTTAATTTATTGCTGATTTTTAATTATACTGCACACGAATACATTTTTTTGTCCATTTCCGCCATACTAACTCACAAACTTTTGAAACTAGATATAAAATACTAGTAAAATTATATAAATAAAAATGTATTAAATTTGCAATAATATAAAATGAAAAGATAATATGACAATTTAATATAGTACCTATTATCAAATACGTAACCCAAGAAAAACATTCAGTCCAAGTCGGTACCCCTATTGCATGTTTACGTACCGAGCGACCGTAGGTAATTATCTCTAGGACACTGCCGAGATAGAATACTGTATGCTTACTTGTACTGTGCTTTTTGTCTTATCTAATCATAATATAAAATAAAAGTATGTCTGTACATTGAATACATATATGAAAACATCAGCTAAGCGTCTGTCCGCACACACATGATCTTTAGGATCCTCTAATTTTGAACAAAGTAGAAAAAATGAACGAGAGTATTGCAGGTGTTACGATGGTAGAATTCATTCAGGGCTGCCACCATTGCTGTAAAGAACGTACTATTATATTATATATTATTTCACACAACGTACTTGTCTTTATACTTTGTGAGAGTAATAAGTAGGTGAAAATACTTTATTTTACTCATTTTTACATTTCAAGGACTTGTTTTGTTTACGACAAGAAACAAAAAGATTAAGTGATTTTTGCATGTAATGGTTATAGTATTGCATCGATAAATGATAATGAGCACTGATGTCGTTTTTGAATGCTACCTAAAACGTTAGTGCCAATTCGCATTACTAAAATGACAATTTTTTTTCAAAATAGCAGCAAAAAGTAGCAAGACCATATAAGTAATACTTTATTTTCACATATTGCGCTTCGTTTTTTACCATAGAAATGTGGTTATTTGCTCGACAATAAAGGTAGCAACCCTAGAACTAATCGTTTATTACAAAAGGACATACAAACAGACCGGCAGAATAACGAATCATTAAGGTTATATTTTTCCATTTTGGCTACAAAAAGAATTGCTATAAGTTTTTTGGATACTCTGATTCCAAAATAAACTTTTTTAGAATTGCTATCTGCTTATCTGTTAGCGTATTTGTTTGTTATAATTATAATTACTGTTTTTGCTTGACGATAAGTAGACTTATGAAGATTAAATAGCCAGAGTGTTACCCGACGAAAATGTCAAAAGCACTCGCATACCTAGGCGAAAATGTCTGAAGAGAATGATGAGATTTGAAGAAGCGAAAGAAGTATGCAGGTAAGAACCGCGACGCTTTGCGCTCCGTCCTCTCTGACTACCCCGTTAGGGATACAGCGTGAAGATATTTAAATATATAAGACACGTACATATACGAACGTATATGTACGTGTCTTATATATTTAAATAGTATGCATTGTATGTACACACAGTGTCTATCTTTCTTACACGAGACTGTCACCACAGTACAAGTAAGCATACAGTATGCTATCTCGGCAGTGTCTTAGAGATAATTACCTACGGTCGCTCGGTACGTAAACACGCAATAGGGCTACCGACTTGGACTGAATGTTTTTCTTGGGTTACGTATTTGATAATAGGTAATATATTAAATTATCATATTATCTTTTCATTTTATATTATTGCAAATTTAATAAGTTTTTATTTATATAATTCTACTAGTATTTTATTTCTAGTTTCAAAAGTTTGTGAGTTAGTATGGTGGAAATGGACAAAAAAAATACATTTTATGTGCAGTATAATTAATAATCAGCAATAAATTAACTAGATCATTATCATAATATATTTCCTACAAATTATCAATAGAGAAATATTTCCGGTTTCAATATAGATGTATTAAAAAATCCATACACTGAACATTATGCTCGTAAACTTGATTGACATAATATTTCGTCAGTAAATGCGCGGGAGCGTCTCATACCGTACGACGATAACCGCGGCTCACTCGCGACTGTTGTATGGCGAGAAATGTCGAGATTTCGAGCGCGTCGTTTGGGAGCGTTTGTAGAACGCTGTATAGATGAATACTGAATCTGATAGAATACTGTATGCTTACTTGTACTGTGCTGTCACTCTCGTGGCATACATGTATAAGTAGACCAAATCGGCGGGTTATTACCTAAAAATATGCGGACAGCGACAGCCACGCGATCACTGCGCGACCGGTGACTAAAAAAATAGATATCATGTATGACGATTGCGTGTCTGTTGGGACATGACCGTAATGCACTTTTCACGGTAGATATAGCACCACTTTACAAATTACATTATACAAATTCTCGTGTCGACAGCAGATATCGCGCGATACTTTTTGTCTGTCGCATGCTGACTGCAAGTTAGGGGTCGTCCGGTAATCACGTAGTTGTGTTTTAGCAACTTTTCACCCTTGGTGATACGTGGTGAGGTTTTAGACTACGTATATTTTTTTATCTTAAAAATTTTCAGAATATTATCTTTAAATACAGGTATAATCTAATTTAAATAAATCAGATAAGCTGACTCACTTATACATACGACACAATGACATATTTATTATATAAGCTGATCGGTCGCCATTTCGTTAGAAAATAAAGATAATACAGAATAATAAAGTATCTAGTTAATAACAAAATTAAATTTCAATATAGATCAGATTATAGCAAATTATATTAATTATATAAATTATTGTTTGTAAGATACTACCAATTGATTTAAAAAATAAGTATGCAATGGCCCTTAATAACTACTATTGTGACGTACATAAAATACCTGTATATAATAGGTATAACACCAGAAGCGTCAGAGAGGGTTGGCTTAAGCAACCAACAGCCAACAATTATTATGGGGAAAGGTTAAATAAATATGTAGTACCAAGATTGTTCAATGAAATAGCTTGGTTAAAAGACAAACCGAAAATAGATGTTCATGTGCTAAAAGAAAAGTTAAAAATATTTTTATTAGAAAATCTGTAGCTGGTGTAAGTTTTCATTTCTTTGTATAGATTATATATATATTTGCTTTATAGATGATATAGGTATTGATGTTGGTATTTGTTTATGTATATTGATATTAATGTTATTATATTAGCAGGATATATTTAGTGTAAGTAAGTAGGTATCAAATGAATAATGTAGAAGAGCGTACTTGTTCGCCAACAAACTGTTAAGTTTGGCGATTGGAAATTTTTTAAAATATTTGTTACTTACTGTGTAAATAAATTAAAAAAAAAAATTTATTTCATTTTCTTTGCCTCATTTCGTAGCATAGGGCAGGCCGTCCAGAGATATAAAGTCTATTATATATTATTATTATTAGTTACAATAGTTAAAAACTTGTCATTTGTCAAGTGTTATACTATAATGGACAAGCTGGTATAATCATCGCATCTTAGTGTGTTTCGGCTTTTACGCCGAGTCACTGAACTTTCACATGAGCTGAAGTAATGACCTTTAGCACGATACTGTTTTCACTTTCACAGATATTTGTTATCTGCCTAGTAATTTTCGATATGGTGAAAGATTTCTAATCTACCTACAGGCTATCTAAATAACTATACATACATATTCTCTCGTTATCTTATTCAGGTTCTTGCGTAATTCTTTCGCCTCTTCAAATCTTATCGTACTTCTCACACTTTCACTGACGTATGCGAGTGTTTTTGACAATTTCCATTAGTTAACACTGACTATTTGACCTTCAAAGGTCAGCCTTGGTTTTTCTGCTACCACTTACTTTCGATCTGTAGATTCATTCATCACTCATTCTATTTGCCCGACCCACCTAAGCATTCCATTCGACATCCAACCTTATTATACCGCATATAACGAATGTGTAACAAAAAAAATTATAAAATTAAATCTAAAAAGTCAAAAAAAGCACTGGAAGTACATAATAATTGTCCTTTACCAATCAAAATCCAAGTACAAAAATAACTTTATAAATACGATACAAATACATAATATACAATTAAATTTGACAGATACTGAAGTCGGTGCCAAGTCTACCAAAATAATAAACTTTCTGTTGTTGAACATTGATTTGGCACCGACTTCAATAACTGTCGAATTTAATTATATAGGTATGTGTATCGCATTTATATTTATTTTTATTGTACTTGAGTTTTAATTAGTTATTTTGTACTTTTCAGTGTTTTCTTCTTGTTAGGATTAATTTTTTCTTAAATTTTTTTTATTTCTCTTTTTTAAGTGACCTTGGCGTTAATAAATATCTAGGGCAGGTCTACAATTAACTTCTTTCTAATTCTGGAGCGCAACGACATACAAGAGAATCATCAATGTCAATAAAACATAAACAGTCAGCGTTATTTGGTGTTATTTGGTGTATCTTCAAAGTCCAAGCTCCAATGCTTGTGAAATTGAAATGGGACCGCCTCGATAATATAGCCTTTCAAACAAGAAAAGAGTTTTTGAAATCGACCAAAACAAAAAAGCGTACATACAGATGAACATATCCTCCTTTTTTGAAGTCGGTTAAGAAGGGATTTATGGACGTGAACTGCTTAAAGCCTCAAGTAATCTTAATCAATTGTTACGAACAAAAAATAGCTGTAGTATTTGTTTCGAATAGGTGCATTTTTTTAAATTATCATAACGTATTCTTCCAGAACCCAGTTGGTAACTTGGTATGGTATAGTCGTATCCCAGATGGCAATTGAAACTTAGTGAAGGTTCTGTCAACGAACCACGATCACAGTTTATAAAGTAATTTGACACTGGCTGTTGTTTCGTTTGACAAGAACGTGGTCATAATGGTGATGAGAAAGCAGGATATGTTCACTGACTCACATTACTTGTTGACAGTACAGCTCGCGCCAAATAACTTGACCTAAAGATGGCGTTGACTGCACAAGTAGTTATAGACGTGCATATAATTTTGGCGCGAAATAATGAATACTACTCTATTACCTCACATTAAATATAGAATTTGCACAACTTAACTATCGTCTGGAGAAAAAATATATATTGCGGGAATATGAATCAGTCGTTCTTCAAAAGTTACAGGATAACTAACAAACACATTAGCGACTGCATTTAAGAAGATATTGTATGAGTAGCAATAATTATTAGGTACGTTTCGTTTTGAAGAGTTACGCCTAAAAATCGATAAATTAGGTTTTTAGGTTCTAGTTCTAACAATTATTCGAATCCATAGTTTCTTTAATATAAAACATCCCGCGTGCATTTTTTAAACGGTTTTATTTAGCTTGCCCTGTTTGTTACTGTTGTTTTTTGGGTCAAATTTAGTAATTAAAATTTCACTCCCTTCCTGTTGACAGATTGATTTGATATTTGATACACGCCTTTAGTTCTGAGGACAACAATATATTTAAATATATTCGGTATCATTGTAAATCCAAGATGGCCGCCGCCACAAATTGTTGGATTACATATTTTTTCACAACCGCATTAATATAATATAATACCATAAAAAATACAAATTTAAGATGGCCACCGGTACAAAATGGCGGATTTCATATTTGTTCCAATCCCCTTAATATGGGTAATTGGTATTAAATGAAAGGGCTTTACATGTAGAACACAGTGCATGGCGGATCAGCGTTCAGACAGTGTATACACTAAATAGAATGAGAAATATTAAGTAACGAATTAAAAACTAAAAATTTGAAAATAAGATAGGTAAAAAAAATTTTAAGTTAAACAGTTTTATTGAAAAGAGGTATAATAATGATGTGGATAATGTACTAAAAGCTACAAAATAATAATTAGGTAGGTCCTAGGTACCAGTCATCACACCATTCTCCTCATCAATCTAGGGTATTGATCAGACTAAATAAGATCACGGGGCGCGTGAAATTTCTATCAACAGTCAACCGCTCATATCATTATAAAATGCTATTTAGATATTTACAGGTAAAAGCGCTTTAATTATTAATAAAAAGCAATTGAACAGACTTGACTTGACTTCATAACCGTCGAAGTGCATGTGAGCCAGGTGTGGATCCTGAACCTCAATTGAATGAACGCAGAACATAGTGATCCTCTCATACAATCATGTTAAACAATCAATTTAATACTACATAGATATCTGTTTAAAGATAATATTCTTTGGTATAATGGTATATTTAGTTAAATCATGCAATACATCGCGCTACTTGATATTATAAAACATTGATAGCAGAACTAAAGATAGAGCTAATTACTCGATTTAACCTCTCTTATCTCCAAAAGTAATAATAATAAAAATTTGAGATAATGTACGACCTTGCCTAAAGCTTACAAGATAAATATATAAAGGATGGCATTTAATAAAATTCGTTTAAATTCGGATCATTCTGAGCGCAAATCAAACTCGCACTTGATCAATTTTTTTAGCCGACTTCTGAAGGAGGGTTATGTTTATCGAGTATATGCATGTATTTACTACTCTGTCAAGAAATTACCGGGAAAAGATCAATAATACACGAAATGTCAGTTATTCATCCAAATTTATTTTATCACCTTCAAAGTATGCTCCTTCAGAAACGATACACTTACGCCAACGAATAATCCAATCATCAAAACATTTTTTAAACGCTTTTTCCGGAATTGAGTTCAGTGCTCGCCGCGAATTCTCCTTTATGTCTTCTACCGAATGAAAACTGGTGCCACGAAGTGGTAATTTGAGTTTAGGAAAAAGAAAGAAGTCGGCTGGAGCCATATCTGGTGAATAAGGTGGTTGCTCGATGGTATTTGTTGAGTTTTTGGTCAAAAATTCGTTCACAATGATGGCCTTGTGCGAAGGCGCATTATCGTGGTGCAAAATCCAAGAATTTTCTTTCCACAAATCTGGCCTTTTTCGTCGAATTTGCTCTCTTAAACGCCGCATAACGCCCAAATAATATTCTTTATTTACCGTTTGACCTTCCGGCAAGAATTCCGAGTGCACAACACCGCGATAATTAAAGAAAACAATCAACATGACTTTGACTTTTGATCGACTTTGGCAGTTGGAAGGCGCCACTCCGAAGCTTGTTGACTAGTTTGCATGTCAAACTCGTAAACCCATGTCTCGTCACCAGTAACAATGCGTTTCATGAATGTTGGGTCGGAATTGACTCGTTCTAGCACGTCCTCAGGTACTCTTATGCGATTGTGTTTTTGAAGAAAATTCAGGTCTTTCGGGACTAGCCGAGCGGCAACATGTTTCATACCCAAGTGATTATTTAAAATGGTACGGATCGACTCGTGAGACACAGAAAGTTCGGCGGCTATCTCTCTCAAATTTGAATGATGATTTTCAGTCACTATTTCCTTCACTTTTGTGATGTGAACTTCAGTTGCAGACGTTGATGGCCTACCAGAGCGAGGCAAATCTTCCATCACATCTCGACAGCTTTTGAACGCTTTGTACCACTCATAAGCACGTGTTTTTGATAAAGTCGATTCACCGTAAGCCTTCTGTAACATTTTCAGTGACTCCGAACACGAAATTCCATTGGCGATGCAAAATTTAAGACAAACTCTTTGTTCGATGTTTTTGTCCATTATGAAATTCGCGATACATACTAGAATGATATAACTAAAAACAGCATTGTATTTAATCTAAATAACAGATGCAACTCAAACTCCGCGCCAAAATGAAAGACAGTTGTGCCAATCTAACAACAACAAAAAAAAAACAAAAAATTGAATTTGGAACCATAAACAAATCATCCATTCCCGATACTTTCTTGACTGAATGTATGTCCAATTATTTGGCACGCTCTATAGCCTAAACGGCTAGACAGATTTTAACATATGAGATGTCATTAGATCTGTCTTAATTGTGGAGTGACGTAGAGTACAAAATATCAATATGGCGCCCGAGAATGTGAAAGTAGAGGTGGAAAACTATAACAGAAACAGTATGGGTATCAAATGAGAGGTAAACGAATTTAAATTTTATTAATAATAATAAAATAAACTAAGTTATTTAAGGAACGAAAATCCCGACTGCATTAATCTTTTGATTGAATAGCGAAAAACAAGCTTTGAAATCAATATATAAGGGATTTATAAGTGCAATAATAATAATAATAATAATAATATACTTAGACATTTCACACAGCGCCATCAAGTCTCAAAGTAAGCAGCACAGCGCTTGTGTTATGGGTACTAGACAACTGATATACTACTTATATACTTTTCTTTTGTAAATAAATACATATTATACATAAACACTCAGACTCGGGGCGGGAATCGAACCCGCAACCCCCGTTTACTTTCCGAAGGGCTTAGCCGTTGCGCCACGGAGGTCGTCAAATATAATGCACATAGCAATATTTATATTCGTTATTGCAATTTAAGAGGTATTTACCTCTTATTGCCTCAATCAAAAATATTAACGCAGTCAGGTTTTTGGTTTTTTTAAATATAATTTATTTAATACTGGCTGATACCCGCGATTTCGTGTGCATATCTTATTTTTAAAATAACCTATGTCCTTCCTCAGGATTCAAGCTATCTCTATACCAAATTTCATCGCAATCTGACGAACAGTATAGCAGCCCGTAAAATACGAACAGACAAACATTTTTATATATTAGATGCATTATGATCTCAGGGATGTAATAAGTATTTAAGAATTAATTTGTTACCTTGCAATGGCATGTTGGAACAGCTCTCCGAATATGTTGATGGATTTCTCCACATCGCTGCCGATCTCGGAAGGCCTTTCTTGAATTGATCTTCCTAATTCCGTTACTTCAGTATCAGCCTCAACTGAAACGGTAAAACAACATACGTTTCAGAGAAAATACTATGGTGTGCTGTGTAGCCATTATAAATATATCTTGTATGTTACATGCAATCGATGTGTAAAGTGATCACAACTTTGGCAAAGAAAAAAAAAAATAAAAGCATACTTGTCAATGAACAGAGGAACTTATACCCCATTTTTTCATTTTTGTCTTTGTGGCGATTATGACATTTATAACATAACTAGAGATGGCCCAGTTCTCAAATGATTGACTCAGTTGTCACACTTATTAGTTATTAGTAAAACAAAACATTCTAGAATTTATATCCCGTTGTGTGTTTGTGCTTCAATAAAACCATGATCAATTATAACGTCATGATGTGTAAAAAATTGTATTTTTAAAGAACAAACAATAACAATCTCCTTTTCTTTATTTTTAAGTATTTAAAAAAAATATAAATTGTTTAATTCACATAATATCATCTGAGTGAACTGATTTATGACATTAATTTGAACTAGGAATAAAGGCAACCTTTAAGTGACATGCAAATTAAAAACAAAACGCTTGACAAATAACCAAAATTTTTTCAATGCTTGTACTATATTGGATAATATTTAGTGTTATTTATTAATATTTCATAGTTTCGTGTATATAAGGTGTTATTAGAGTGCTACGTGTAATACGCCAGACCGGAGAACGGTGAACATTTAGCGAAATGTTGGTTAGTTTCTTGTTTGTTTACATTAAAGTCAAAAATGAAAAAAAATGGCCGAACCGGCCAGAGACAGAGACAAATGGACACGCTTCACCCGAACAGGAGGAGAATGAATTTTCTATATTTTATCTATTTAATTTCAATTATTATGTAACTAATATAATTTTTTTAATTTTTTAATTAATCTGATTTCTAATATTTTTTATTTTAATTTAAGAAAGAAATATAATAACAATATTTTTTAATGATTTGTAATAATTTCAGTTTTCTGAATGCGAAATTGATTGTATAATTTGGAATTCATTTTTATTTTTATTCATTGTTTTATTTTTTGCTTAAACGCGACGCATTGGAAATTTTGACGGCAGGGATCTCAATTTTTCTAAGTGACTACAAAACGTATGAAAGTGATATTTAGTAACCTGATTCATCATTTCATTGACCATATTTTTACAGTTACGATATACGATTGGTTAATTTTTGTAACACAAAAAAAATCAAAGAATCCTCTTTTAAATTCTCATTTTTAGGAGTGACGGGACTGATTTATGTTTCTCAATTTTCTGTATAGTTTAAACTAAACATATTCTTTAAAATTACAGTTGGATTTTTTTTATTAATTTAAAATAAACGAAATATCGTTTTGTTCGTAAGCTAGCGCGCGCACTTTTGCATTGACCAGAAGGTCTATTTTGGATTAAATTATTTTTTATCTATACGTCGCCATTATCATTATTGTATTATGGTTTTTGATTGCACGGTGTTGGAATTTATAATAAAGGCTTATTATTATTATTATTGTATATTTATCATTTACCATCTGTTGCCCGCGACTTCGTTCGCGTAGTCTTTCATTTACTAAATTAGTAACTCTGAAATCTTTGAAGGCGTAAGTAGAACAACTCACCAAAACATCATCATCACAGTAGAATGAACGGTTTAGAAACGCATACAGAACAAAAATATATAAAGAAACATACATATTTACATATAGACTAACGACCCGCTCGGCTTCGCACGATAAAATAAAATACAGCCCAAGTTACTAGCTGATAATGTAGGTTCCTATAGGTGTAAGAATTTTTGAAATCAGGTAAGTAGTTTTTGAGTTTATCCATTAAACTTCCGAGATAATTCTAAATAGTCACAAATAGTCACGAACAGATATCGACTCAGTTCTGTCACTTGACAACACTATTAATTTTAGCTGGCCACATTATCTAAAATTTTGACACAAATATGATTGCTGAAAAACCTCACCTATTCCACGACAATTATTTTGGTATATTATGTTTTATTATTATAATTATAATAATTGATTTATTGACAAAACTTGTTACATTTAGATTAAACCCTATCTCCTAAACTAGGAAAACCTGTATTGTAGGAGACAGTCGTCCCCGGATTAACACATAAAAGTTTTTCAATTTATCATGAATATAAAAAAACAAAGCTAAGAAACATTCAAAATAAATAAAATACATAATAAAAATAAAAAGAAAAATCAATTTAAATAGTAATAAATGAAAAGTAGGTTTCTAAAATGTAAAATGATGGAAAAAAAACTATAATAATTTATTATTGCTAAGGACATACGTGAAGGTATCTGCATGTGTGTGTGTGGTGTGTGTGTATGCGTGTGTGTGATTGTGTCGCGTCGATTATCCACAAGTATAACACGAATGGTATGATATTTAGATTTTTTTGATGCTGTGAACTGTAACAGATCGTGTATCCGAATGACCGGAATGATTACAAGAAAGATAAATAAATAACATATTTTTTTTAGATTTGAAATCTTTGATTTGCGAATAGAACATTCTTAAAAATACCACATATGAATGTTATGTATCCAGACTACGGAACCCTTCACTGTGCCTGGTACGACACGCCCTTGGTCGGTTGTTTATTATATACGTCATCTACTTAGAAATTTAGAAGTAATAAGCCAATAGATAGACAAACACTGTGACTTCGTTTTATACAATGTGAGATTATTAGGTTTAAACTAAATACCTACATAAGTCTAACAGAGCATACGCTGTAACTAGGGTTGCCACCATTTCTTCGTTTAATTATAGTATTTTTCAGAATAATCTATGAAAAAAATATAGTACACTTCAAAAAACCATAGTATTTTATGGAAAGAGTAAAAAATTGACAAATGTATATTTGTTAGATAGTTGTTTATTTCTATTAAAACTATATTTTTTGCACTTTTTGCATTGTGTAACAATTTTTTGTGTACAATAAAAGTGTATCGCATTAAATTTTTAAATTGATATAGATCGAAAGCTCATTTCAAGAAAGAAGCGCGTTCGGTCACACGCACGTCGCATCAGTCGAAACTCAAAAGTTAGGCTTAAAGCGCGATGGAATTTGTTATTAGTTTCGGCGTTGTAAACTATAGAAGATTGATCCAACCAGCTGAAATATAGTATTTTTGCGTACTATATATTACTTTGACGAAGAAAGTCTATAGAGCAAAAGTGAGTGGTAAAAGAAGCCAAGGAAGACCAAGGCTGACTTATGAAGATCAAATAGCTAGAGTGCTAGCCGACGAAAATGTCAAAATCAATCGCATACGTAGGCGAAAATGTGTGAGGAGAATGATGAGATTTGAGGAAGCGAAAGAAGTATGTAAGGACCGCGACACTTGGCGCTTCGTCCTCTCTAACTACCCCGTTAGGGATACGGCGTGAAGATATGTATGTATATATGTATATATTACTTCAACAGTATATAGTAAGCATACCCAAGATATAGTACAATACCATATATTACATAGGACGGTTGGTAACCCTAGCTGTAACTCAACCTGTTGAAAGCATGCCGTTACAAACTCGAGCTTAAATTATGGAAACTTGTTATAACACTTTAATGGTGAAAGTTTTAAAAATGTTTGTGTTTTAAAACCCATAGTGGTAAATGTCATTCTCATTTAATCTGACTGATTTATGATTTTATTAAAGAACGAACGAATGATGACGATTTATATGCAGAGCCGGCTTTAACCATCTAGGCGCCCCGGGCAAGATTAATTTGGCATCTTTATTTTTCACTAGCTTTTGCCCGCGACTTCGTTCGCGTATAAATTATAGCCTATGTGTGATTCTAAGCTTATAGCAGTATAAGCTATATTACTGTAAAGTTTCATCAAAATCCGTTCAGTAGTTTTTGCGTGAAAGAGTAACAAACATCCATACATCCATCCTCACAAACTTTAGCATTTATAATTGAAAAAACTTATTTTGAATTTGGTACCATATTTTTCTGAAAACGTCGACAAACCGACAGATCGTGTTATCATGCTGAATACTCATACTCACTTTTATGAGATAAGTTAAAAGTAGTTAATAGATAGGTATTCAAATTAAGGTTAAATGAAGGCCACGAGCTGGCGCCCTCTAGATCCCGGGTCGCCCACCCCAATAAAAACGGTATTGTAGATATGAGTTTGAATTGCGTTACTTGAAAGATTGCTGTCTCATTTAAATATTAGAAGAAGTATAACTAACCAACAATTATATGGTAACTAGATAACTAGAAATCAGTGTTAATGAAACGACAATTGCCGTAATATGCAACTTTTTGCGCGTTATGTTTCGCGATACGGCACACGATAGGCTTTCCAATGCCGTAAATACTGTACGGTGTGTTATTCTATTGAGGTGATCGATCGGCTTATTCAATGTAGGTAAATTAGATAAAAGCGGTCGCATACCTAGGCGAAAACGTGTAAGGAGATACGCAGTACCATAGGGTTGCACGGCAGTGTTATTGTAAATATGAAGACAGGAATGCGTAGATGGTTCCGACACATAGAAATAATGAGTGATGAACGACTGGCGAAGAAAATCTACAGAGTGAGAGTGAGTGGTAGCAGAAAGCAAGGAAGACCAAGGCTGACTTATGTCGATCAAATAGCCAGAGTGTTAGCCAACCGAAATGTCAAAAGTATGTACTATACCTAGGCGAAAATGTGTGAGGAGAATGATGAGATTTGAGGAAGCGAAAGAAGTATGTAAGGACCGCGACGCTTGGCGCTCCGTCCTTTCTGATTACCCCTTTAGAGATACAGCGTGAAGATATGTATGTGTGTAAATTAGGGATTGGTAACTCAGCAAAATTTTGTGCGGTAACTCAATAACTTAACTGGCGTTTTGAGTTCGGTACGCGCCGTCGCAAAGCGCGGGCTACTGGCTTTCAGTGCAAGCTGCTTATTATACGTTGAAGTGTGTTTATTTCGAACACATCCGGCACATGATTAGAGCTGTCAAAGTCAAAATCAAATCCTACCCCACTACTACCCTGTTACGGATGCAGCGTGAAGATATGTAGAAAATTATAGATAGAAAACATACACTTAGATGATTTCTTTTGTGCGTTTTTCGATTGAATAACAATGAAACTAAAAAGCATCTTTATAGGATTCCGTGAGATCAAAAGTATTATAACAGTCTTCACTCTGAGCAGGTTACTATTTCAAAGAGATTTCACTTTTACTTTTTATAAACTCTCACGTTCATAGTATTCCATTGTTTATATGTAAGCACTTTTTTCTCGCACTAATAACTGATCGTATTAGACACTCAGTAAGATGATGGTAAGGGGTAAAGTAAACAACGAGGAAGGGGATAACTTCGTTGGAACAGCAAAAATATAAGTTGGATACAATTTATGGGTCAATAAGTGATTTTTATCGTCAATAAGTGATTTTTATCGACAAAATTCTCGATAAAAAATTTCTCGTCAGAAGTTACACGATAACCAACAGACGCGCCAAAGATTCTATAAAGATGAGTTATAGTTTGAATTACTAATTTTGTCACTCATTTATTATGATACTAGAGGCCCACCCCGGCTTTGCTCGGGCGGGATGTTGATGTTGAATACAAAAATATCATCAAAATTTTCGACTTTTTCAGTAGATTTTCTCAAATTCTTTCATACAAACCTTGTCCTAACAATTATGAACACAACAAAATAGAAATCAGCCAAATCGGTCGAGCCGTTATCAATTGATACTCCCGTCATATATGTGGCGATTCCTCTTTATTTATATAGATTGTGTTACCCTTTTGGACAAATAAACAATGAAGAGATACGCAGTATGACAGGATTGCACGATAGTGTTATTGTAAAAACTAAGAGAGGTATGCTTAGATGGTTCAGGTACATAGAAGAAATGAGTGATGAAAGACTGATGAAGATAATCTACAGAGCGAAAGCGAGTGGTAGCAGAAGCTAAAGAAGACCAAAGCTGACTTACAAAGATCAAATCGCCAGAGTGTTAGCTGATGGAAATGCTAAAAGCATAGTATATCTAAGCGAAAACGTGTGAGGAGAATGATGAGATTCGAGGAAGCGAAAGAAGTATGTAAGGACCGCGACGCTTGCCGCTCCATCCACTCTGACAGTTAGGGATACAGCGTGAAGATATGTATGTAAGTATTTATTATAGAGGTCTATCAGAAAGTATTATTTGTCTCACTCGAGTTCTTCACAAAAACTCGGAAAAGATAAGTAGGCAAGTAGTTACATATTCATTTTATAGATAAACTAACAGATGCCTTTATGCCTGATATTAAAATAGCCTATGTCTTTGCTCAGGATTCAAGATATCTCCATATCAATTTTATCGCAATCCAACGGTATGGCAGCCCATAAAATACCAAGAAACAAACATTGAAACTAATAATATACCTATCCCATTAACATATTATTTATTAAAGTTAATTTTTAACAAGATTTCGATAATTTCCTCTACATTCGTCGTTGTCCAAGAGAAAACACACTTTCAGTTGTCCAAGAGAACTAAAGGTAGGTTTTTTTAATTATTATTTTTCAGGTTTTTTGTTTTCATACATACATACATATCTCACGCTGTATCTCTAACGGAGCAGTCGAAGAAAGCGGAGTGCTAAGCAATGCGGTTCTCACGTAATTCTATCTCTTCCTCAAATCTTATGATTCTTCTGAGATACTTTCGACTGTTTTCAACATTTTCGTCAGCTTAAACTCTGGCTATTCGATATTCATAAGTCAGGCTTGGTCTTCTTTGGCATCTGCTGTCACTTTCGCTCTGTAGATTTTATTCTTCAGTCTTTCATCACCCACTCTTTCTATGTGGCCAAACCATCTAAGCATTCCGTATTGTTATTAATTTAACTCAAATTATCTTTTTTTTAGTTTGTTATGTTCTTAAAGTTATAAAAATGTTTTCATTGAGTATGGAATTATCAAAAGTTTACAATTATACTGAATATGAAGTTCTCGAAGTTGTACATAAATTACACAATCAATATAAAAAGGACGTACGACTTTTTGGTGGGAACGAGAGAAGTGAGGTTGTCATTTTATTTAGATTTTCTATTTTTTACATTTTTGACAGTATTAAACTATAAAAGTGATAGTATATTGTGTTTTCAAGTTCTGTATAAGTGAAAAGAATCGAGTAGTTCTAAATAAACATGTGTAGCTGAAGTTTTCGCGCTCTTCCAAGAAGTCCTTTTTTAACTACAGTAAAGTCTACTGTCACTTTACTGGAGGAGTGTTAGGGACAGTTAATGTTTCTCCAGAAGTTTCGTCATTAGGCTGATGGTCTTGTTACCAATGCCTTAAGAAATATAAATAAAATAATAAAGAAAAAAAGACGTAGAAGTTGTATAGGCTCAGTTCCTTTGCCTTGGGTTTTATATAAAAATAATGTTATAGAAATTACAATTAAAACACTTTACCTTGCCATTTTGTCCTTTGTTTATTAACTTCATTGTCCCAGTTATCTAAAAGCTTTCCCGCTTTCAACTTAGCACACGTCCACATGTCATCTTCGCCAAAACAGTCCAATATACTCATAAAATTAGGTGCCAAACTTTTCCCTAAATTAACTACATATTCGTACGAACGCTCTAATAAACTAGCACTCTCGACTTTATTGCAAAAAGCTATGAAGAAAACAAAACAAAATAATTTATACGTCATTTTGACACTGTTTTAATTTTGGCGCGGTTTTATTAAAAAGTGGGCGCGTTTTATTTTTATTCCGCGCGCGTTTTCTTAGCTGCCAGGAAGTGGTGCTTTCACATGTTCGTCCGAGGTTGAACTAAGCTGGTTCTGTGAATGAAGACTCTTTATAATAGCCTACTTTCTTTGACACTGGTTTGTAATAAAACCTACAACACACCTCTCGTCTAATTCAATAATTTGTTTAATTCAGCCAATTAGAAATATTTGGTAATTAAACAAAAACTTTTTCTTTGTTTTCTTTTTTCAACTTCGGCAGATAATTTTACGCGTATTGACAGAGCACGCAAATTTTTTCAACCTATTTAACCTCAAATTGTTGATAATTGCACGCATAGTGTTATTTTCAAAATTATTGGGCCTGGACTACTTTATTGAAGTACATTACTCGTAACTTGACGACATTGACAAAAAACGCGAAACAAATTAATCGAGCATAGAATAAAACAAAGTACGCTAAGTTAAAAAAACTAATCTTAAAAAAGGTTTTGCGTTTATTCGTTATCGCGTTTTTACAACAAAAAAGTATTGCAATACTTACGTAATTATTATTAACCAGAACAGCTTAAAGTTTGTATATGGAAGAATAAAGAAACGTGCGAGAAGCGAATAGAATAAAAAATATAATACACCAACTGTTTATTTATCTTTTTGGAACATTATTAAAAACATGCAAGGGCAGATAAAAATATAGAATGCTTGTTTATCTATTCATGTAGCTGCGCGGGTGGCAAAAGTGCGCTCAAGGGTAATTCAATAGTACTTATTGAAAAGAATTAAGAACTCGTAATATGTTGATAGCTCTTAGAATAATGACACCATGGAGACCATGCTAAAGTAATGAATGAAATATATCGGCGCTGTAAAATAATTGTTAGCCATGAAAAATTTAAACAATCTAAAATAAGTTTACATACTATTAGAATACAACTCTGCATACAATTCTTTGAAACTTAAGTATTATCTTCTGTTCTAACCTACATATGTATATAAAAATCGATGGCCTAGTAGGATGGTAAGTCTCGCAAAAAATCGAAAATGGCTCGACCGATTTTAATATTATGTTTTGTTTTGTTGGCCTTAATACTGAGGTTGTTTAAAAAAAAAAAGAAAATTAGAATTTTCCACGCGGACGAAGTCGCGGGTACAGTTAGTCTTAAATAATAAACTTCCTTACAGTTGTTTGAAGAAGTTTCATATTTGTAAACGCCTTTGCAATCGAAACTTCGAGTCTCTGGACCTCCGAAGCCGATCGACTGGTTTCTGATACTTATTCATAAGTGACTGGTTGAGGCTTCGGGAGACTGTTGGGTTCGCAGCAGGCCAACGTATCAGTTTGGCTATTAGTAATGCTGCCAGTCTGCTGGGCACCCTAACCAATGACAGTTTTCTAATCGGCAACTTTGAGGAAGTGTGTTAATTAAAATAATAGTTTTCCTTTAATTAAATTACATTACGAGGTATTGTTATATGTCTAAACTATTCTTCTTGGAAAGAACCAAGGCAGCAATTTAAACTTAACCAGGCGTGCATCAAGTTTGCCATGCAACTATATACATTTGAGACAAGTTTAAATTAGGCTTCCTAGTTACCACGCGACAAAGACAATGTCATAAAACGCAGTGTTTTTTTGCTGGAGTTATTCAGTTACGACACTCCATCGCCGTATCTGAAAGCAATTGTGTACAGTGATACACAAAAGTATGTACCAAAATATAAACACAAACTTGATAACTACTGAAAATAACAATATATTGGCAAAATCTTTGTTGTCATATTTGACATAGCAGTTTTATAACAAGATTGCAGCAATATTGGTTAAATCTTTCCTGGTCAAAGAAAATCAAGCTTGCTACAACCCTAAATAATTCTTTGAAATTATTATGTATACGAGGAAAAATATAGATCTGTTTAAAAAGAAAGGCGATATGAATGGTATGGAAACCCGAGGTCGTGATAAATTGGTTATTCCAAAATTTAAATTACATAAGTCAAAAAAATGATTCATTTTTAGGTAACTGCATTCGTTTTTATAATAAAGTTCCTCAAGAAATTACTCAATTACAAGAGAATAAATTTAGATTGGTTATAAAACGTACATTGACTAGACAATTATACTATAAAATAAACGATTTCATTGAAGATAAAACAATAGTCTAGTTCTCTGCACATGCGTTTACTGGCTTAATGAAAATATTGTATTTTATTAAACCTTTTGTAAAATGAAGTTGAAAAAATGATACCTGACTGAGTTTCTTGTCGGTTCTTCTCAGTGTCCAGGTTTTCTA
The DNA here is from genome assembly GCA_907165235.1 of Zeuzera pyrina. Classification (NCBI taxonomy): domain Eukaryota; kingdom Metazoa; phylum Arthropoda; class Insecta; order Lepidoptera; family Cossidae; genus Zeuzera; species Zeuzera pyrina. The sequence goes on along the minus strand of OU015645.1, from coordinate 10,650,355 downwards.
TTTGAACCGCACTAAAGTAGATTTGACGTTCAAAAATACCTTGTAATTGGATTTACTTGAATGAATTGATTTGACTTTGACTTTGAAATGGAAACTGGGAACCTACGTCGGGAAGAACGGACAAGAAACTCTGGCGTCATTGTTTCAACATTACATCATTTCAGTATTAGATTTTATAATTACAATGTAGTAAACGCATGCGCAAATAGTATCATCTGTGGATAATTTATTTGTTTTTATTTAAATATTTATTGCACACACATAATATACAAACAGAAAGTTACTTGTATAGAAGATAAGCAAAGGGTACAGCTTATTTCTATTAGAAATTTCTTCCAGCAGACCCACGAGAGTGACAGTTTCGTGTAAGAAAGATAGACACTGTGTGTACATACCACGAAGTAAAAACAAAGAGGAGGAGCCGTAACGAATTTTCCTCATACAAACCAGTGTAACAACATGCGGGTTGAGGGGGACGCGGAATAAATGGAGGGGGATGTTGCGAATCTGCCGCCATCTAGCGAGTTGTAGCAGTCTCTTTGTGTTATCATTTTTCAAGTAGTTTTATTATTGACCACTAGATGAGTAAAATACATTCTTGATACAGAGACGTACTTAGTGATTAATCGGTAGCTTGAAATTGGACGATTCAAAAATTTTCACATTAAATTCTGAAATACCACTTATATTTGTATTTAAGAGTAAATTGATATAAATCCATAATGTATATTATGATGGAGCAGTAAAGCGGATGAGATGTAGTTTTACATTTGTAAATGATAATACAGATCGCGCCACGAAAGATGAGATGAGATGATGACAAGCGATTGTAGTGGGGCATCCGCCTAGCTCTTACAAAATTGTAATGTGTTTTTAGGGATTTTCTTAATGTCCATTCTCCTCATTTCTTATAAATCCAAATAAATTAGTTACATATTGGTGTCGAACTTTTATTTTCTTCTTACACAATTTAACTAGCACGAAGTGGCATGGCAGGGCGATGGTATGAAAGCGACTGGCGAAATTATCCGTAACAAAAAAAAAATACGTTAGTATTATTGTAATACGTCTACCTCTTGCGTGCGGTCCTGCTGATAATGTCAGTTTTAGCAAGAATTTTTATTCCCCAACAGAGGTCACTTCACTCGGTGTAAATGAATCGATGTAGCTTTTTTACAAACAATTTCATGAATTAAATTAACAATTGAGCAAGGTTAGGAGTAAACAGGTAGGTTTTTAATATGCTTAGCGATATCTGAGTGCAAAATGTGATTTTAAAGGGCGATTAAATTGACATCTGTCGACGAATAGTAAAACCTACACGAACAAGAAAACTATCTAGAACTGTCGATGTAATATTGTATAAATTGATACTTATACATGAAATGTGATATTTTTTAGAGTATCGCAGCATCCATCTGAATGCTACTTGCAACCAACCACACGGCATTTCATTTTTCTATTGTAAAATCACTAAAAATCTTTTTTTTTTCGTAAAATAATACGCGTGACTGTCAGGATCGAACTGGCATACGTGCAGTCGATACAACCCTACGCTTTAAAGCTGAGCCTATACTTTTTTACACAGGCTCAGCCCATTACAACGTCTCCTGCGTCCTTCATGGTACATACTATGCATACTATTTAAATATATAATACACGTACATATTCGTTCGTATATGTACATACATACATATCTTCACGCTGTATCCCTAACGGGGTAGTCAGAGAGGACGTAGCGCCAAGTGTCGCGGTCCTTACATACCTCTTTCGCTTCCTCAAATCTCATCATTCTCCTCACACATTTTCACCTAGGTATGCGAGTGCTTTTAACATTTCCGTCTGTTAACACTGGCTTGATCTTCATAAGTGGGCCTTGGTTTTCCTTGGCTTCTTTTACCTCTCACTTTCGCTCTGTAAATTTTCTTCGTCAGTCTTTCATCACTCATTCTTTCTAAGTGGCCGAATCATCTAAGTATTCCTTTCTTCATTTTTACAAATAACAATGTCGTGCAACTCTGTTATACTGCGTATCTCTTCATTGTTTATCCTGTCCGCAAGAGTGACACCGCACATATTTCTAAGATCGCATTGATATATATATGAATTTATGTTTATTCATATACATATGCATAAATATAAATACATATAAATAAATATGCATGCATATTACAATATAATGTAATATATCTTCCTATTTCTGTCTTCGATGGAGTCGTTTATCTTGTAAGGTTTTTTCTTATGGCGTTTTTAATATACACGGACCCGATAGACGTTATCCTGTCCGAAATAAATAAAAACTCCTAGAAACCGATTGCAGCGCCATCTACCGGGTCCAATTGTAAATCTAAATCATCCAGGAACCCACTCAAACACACAAAAAATTTCATCAAAATCGATCGAGCTATTTTAGAGTTTTTGGGGAGATTAATACACGGAAATTGATTTTTATTTGTACGGATATAAGGAACTCCTGTGGAAAAATTCGTACTTCTAGATCTAGACCCAGCGGTTTACACTGTGCGCGGTGTGTAAGTCAATCACTCTATAACCCGTTCGCGCTAAGTTTGCCGTTGGCGATATGACGTCACTCGAAGGGTAGCGTCAGCAAAAAAACAAATTATGTTTAATATATTTTTTATTTATTATTATTAATAAAAATTGTGTATTTGGGTAAAATTAAACGCATTAATTGCGTTTAATCACTAACGTCCATAGGTTCAACACCAGATATTTCACTCTCACTATCACTAAATTTGAGTCCGTATGACTCTCTGAGTCTGCCCCCACTGAAATTATGAGTTCTCTCTCGTTTAATTCTTGCAGTTTCTTGCAGCAGTTGCCCTTTCCCAATATTGCTGTCATAGCTTGATCGACAGGTATTATATAAGAACGGTTTTTCTTCTCATTTTCGAAATAAGTCATAACCTTTAACACCGTATTTCGTACATCACTTCTTAAAGTTTTGCCTTTACCCATAGTTTAAACAAAGCGAAAAACTAATAAATGTCAAAAGCAAAGAACGTTTATGAATAATAACATTAATAACCACGCGCGCATGCGATGACGTTGCCAACGATACTGAGAGGGCGATTCAGCGGTGCGGTAGGCGGTTAGGGGAGGGGACGCGCATTCCACGGACCGGCAAACAGCGCTTAGCGCGAACGAGTAGTATAGAGTTGAATTACGTAGAAGACTCGGACTTAATAAAAAAGAAATACGTAATAGAACGGGTTTATACGCGTGATACGTACGCAAGTGTTGTCATATTGAATTTTAATATTGAAGACCGCCGGGCTGGCGGCTTCTTCCGCCAACGAATCAGTTTGGCTATTCAAAGAGGGAATGCTGCCAGTCTGCTGGGTACCTTATGCAATGACAGCTTTCTAAGCGGCAACTTTGAGGAAGTCTATTATTTAAGATAATGTGTAGTTTTAAATTTGTAAATATTAACGTATGTATGTACTTTTTTGTTATTAATAAATGCTTACGACATAAAAACGATATTGCAGTTATTTTAAAATTAACGGTCTCATTAACGACACTATTCTACTGCTAACGTTACTTTATTTATAACGCATTTTTATAGAACGTCGCGTATTATAAAGTTATAGATTAATTGCCGTACAGTTTTATAATAGTACCTAATTTGTCCGCGATTTACTGACATAATTGCACCTTGGAATAATTTGCCCGTCATCCTTTAAAACAAACAAGTAATTAAGTAACTTTACTTTGCTGGCAACACCTATCGAAGTCTTATGTTCCAAGCAGTTTTTAATTTGATTTATTGAAATAATGAGTCTGACTTCATTTACGTATAATCGTAGTTCCATCCTGCTTTTTATTTTTTGGATGCCGATTCTTGCATTCTTTAGCCATACAATTCGACATTTTTGCGATAAAATTATGTAATTTATAATTACGTCACACCCCTTTAACATACTAGCTGAAACTAATAATGCAAGGTATAGTTTGGTTTCATTAGTGCGTGTTTATGTGTATATGGCGAAGCATAGTTTTGCCGGCCTCACTGTGTTATTCACGTTAGCGTTGTCTATCTTTTTATTTGCTTTGAGATAGAATATAAATAATGTTTTTTCTTAGTTAAGTTTAATATGAAGGAAGGTCATATTGTAAGTTTTAGTCGTTAACAGGTTATATATTTCTGTAATATGCTGTTTACGACGTAAGCGGAAACTTTGTAGCGTTAGTGCTTAAATCTGAGTCAGAATATTAGCGAAGTTGGTTCCGTATTGTTTAATTTTATAGTCTATAGACCAGATTCTTCCGCATTTAGATTAAGCAATTCTTACTTTTTCATCCATAAAAATGTTTTAGAATTAACTATGTTACAAAAATTGGACAAGTGTGGCTTTAATTAACGTAAAGAAGGTTTACATTCAAGGTAACTTCAAATACTGCCAAATACATAATTAAGAACCACTACAATAAAAATCCTTTTATGCGCACAGAGGAGTGTGAAAGTTGGCATAGTTAAAATTAATATGGAGTAGGCGTGCAAAAAGATAAAATTAATAAGTATAAAAATATGTTTCAATTACAAATAATTTAAAATAAAACAAAACATTTATTACTATCGTTAATGTGCATGAACGATACGTTCATAACAGGGTTAAACGACAGTGTTATTGTGAAAATGAAGAAAGGAATGCTTAGATGGTTCGGACATTAAATAGAATGAGTGATGAAAGACTAACGAATAAAATCGTCAGAGCGAAAGCGAGTGGTAAAAGAATCCAAGGAAGACCAAGGCTGACTTACGAAGATCAAATAGCGAGAGTGTTAGCTGACGGAAATGTGAAAGCACCCGCATACCTAGGAGAAAATGTGTGAGGAGAAGAAGAACCGTGAAGGCTGGCACGCCGTCCTCTCTTACTACCCCGTACTGCCAGTGTCCACTGAACCGATAATATACTCTCAAAGTCAATCATGAAATTTACAATAATTTGTGAATTTGTGGTCAATCCAAGGCGGTTACATAAAGGGAATAACAGTTGCACAGAGTAGAGATTGTCGCCAAAGATTAACTGAATGAGTTTTAAATTGGGATTTAAATAATGAAGCTATAGAATTGGCAATTTTATCTACAAATCTCAATATTTAAACTTGACGATTTTCTCTATAAATTTGCTACTTTCGATATAAATTGCATCTTTCTTAAAATTTATGGGTTTGCTATAAAAAAATGGTAAACTTTAAAATTAACAGTTTTCACAATAAAATTTTGGTTACAACTTCATGCATTGAAACTTTAAGCAATAATGAAGAAAGGTTTCAGATTAAAATTCGCAAAGTGCACATACGCATCAAATTCAGTAAAGTATTTAAGGCACATAATACAAAATATTTCGGTACGTCCAGTAAAAGATAATTTTTTTTCAATGAAGAACTTTCCACTTCCAAAACCTCAAAAGAATGTCAGGCATTTTCAGGAAAAATAAATTTTTATATTGAGTATATACCAAATATAGCAACTTTATATTGAGTATATACCAAATATAGCAACTTTACTAGATCCGCTACATAATTTCTTAAGAAAACATCAAAAGTTTATTTGGACAGGACAGTTTCAAAAATCTTTAAAAAAATGAAAGAATTAATGTGTTCTCAACCTGTACTAGATATATTTGATCCAGAATTACCAATCTCGATCTACCCAGATGCAGTATAAAAAGCATAGGGGCTGTATTAAAACAGAGATAACCAAACAACAAACAAAGACCGGTGGCATACTTTTCAAAGAAACTTAATGAGATACAAAAAAGAAAAAAGGCTATATTTAGAATGCCTAGCAATAAAAGAAGCGGTTAAATATTGGCAACACTGGCTCATAGGAAAATCATTTACAGTTTATTCTGGTCATAAACCCTTGGAAAAGATGAATATAAAGGCGAGAACATACGAAGGACTAGGAGATTTAACATATTATTTATCTCAATATGATTTTGATATAAAACATTCTCCAGGAAAAATAAATTTAGAAGCTGACTGGCTAAGCAGAATCCCAGTATTAGCAGCTCATGAAAATAGTGAGAAACGGTATTGTAATGTAAATTTGATCGGTCGACCAAGAAAGTAATGAAAATTTACAAAATCAAAAACATAAACTAATTTCCAAACATTCTATATACTATAAAAAGGAAAAAAAAGAAAATTATTTTATCTGAATTTAGTATTATTTTTCTAAAAAAAATACATGAAACTTACTGTCACTTAGAAATAAAACAATTGCGAAACAAGATTACTCCATATTACTCAGCTAAAAATTTTATGAATAGTGTAAAAAAATATGTAGAAGCTGTGAGATTTGCATTAAGAATAAATTTGTAGGATAACATAAATTTGGACTAATGTCTCATATAGGTCCCGCCACAAAACCTTTTGAAATAATGTCCATAGATACAATTGGAGGATTTGGAGACTCTAGATCTAGATCGACGAAAAATATTTACACCTGTTGGTAGATCATTTTACAAAATGTACCTACATTGTTACATCAAAAACACAAAATTCAAGTGACTTTGTAAAATTAGTCAAAAAAGTGACAGAAGGCAATGATATTATAATCTTAACAGATCAGTACTCGGGAATTAACTCAAAAGAATAAAAAAAAATCTGGATGAAAAAACTGTACTCATTATTTTTACTGCAATAAATGCACCATTTTCGAATTGATGAAACAATTTCGAATAAATGAAAGACTGAACCAAACATTGGTTAATAAAATAAGATGCAAAATTAATGAAGAAAAGGAAAAATTAGCATGGACAACAATGGTACGAAGATGCTTAGAAAAATATAATGAAACTGAACATACAGTTACAAGATTTGCACCTAAATATTTGTTAGAAGGAAAAAACATAACATTTTTACCAGATGAATTAAAAGAAGAGATAGAAAATTAGCTCTGGTGAATAGTATAAAATCACACAATTATAATAAAAAACAATTTGATAAAAACAGAAATTTTTTTGAATTCAAGGTTGGTGACATGGTATTTGTCGAAAACAGCAACAAACTCAATAGGAAAAAATTGGATGAGTTGAAGATTGGTCCGTATGAAATTATAGAGAAATTGTCTAACTCAATATATAGAATCAATACCGGTCATAGAAAATCAGAATCAAATCTCTTCCACATCACTAAACTGATTCCAGCCCGTCAATTAAAGAAGATGAAGATGATGCATAAAATGTATGTATAATATAATATATTGTTAAAGAAAATTTTGTTCCAAATTTTCATCTCGACGGGGGGAGATGTAAAGAAAATGTTATTTCTTTATTTTGAATTCACTCGCGCTGTCAAACGCGACTGATAAAAATATTGAATGATACGGGTAGGTAGCCATAACGAGATTAATAAAAACATACCGTGTGTGATGCTCAGTATAATTAAATAAAAATTATTTGGGACTATTTAGTTGTTAAATGTATAAGTGTTTGATAAGGGAATGACATTGGTGAAATTATAGGCTCTAAATGTTGTTTCTTTATTGACAGGTGAGAAATGTTATAATGTGTTATAGAATTTGGTGGTGATATTAAGTTTGTGACAATATAATAACAAAAACAATTTTATTTACAGAAAAACACGATTCAGTTTATTTTCTGGTGTCAATATTCCTGAACAATATAAAATATTCTTATATGTATATTATGAATATAATTAAATATTACTTTTTCACGTTTGTGACAAAAATATCTTTGCCAGGTACCAACTGAACTGTGAACTTAAATATTTTAGTACAGAATTAATTAATAGTAATAACAAAGTAATTTCAAATCGTCATAGAACCAATGTTCAAAATATGTAAATATATTAACATTTTTTATAGATTCCTTATTTATTTTTGCAGGTAAATATTATCTCGCGTTGTTCATTGTGGCTGCCTACTGATCCCTAGTTTCTGACCTTCATAATCGCTTATGTTACGAGTTCAAACCACCGCAGATTACAATAAAATCGCAAAGAAACTGTTCGTTTATTCCTCTGAACGCTTTTCACATATTTTTTTAATACTTTCTCAAAACAATTACTAAAATGTCAAATATTGTCGAGACAAAAAATCGCGATAAAAAAAATACAAAAAACTTTAAATTCTTTTTGCAATTGTTCATACATTGTGTTTTATGTTGTGTTTGGCATTTTGTACTGGTATATGGTAAAATACGGTGGTACTACATCACAGATGAAGCCAGGAAGAATGTATATGTTGACGATCTCAGCAGATTCATGCCTCTGTACTTGACTATTTGGAATTACGTGAGTATCTACGAATAGTATTTTTATAACAGTTATAGCGAATCTATTTATAAATATATATATCATACGTAATATGAGTGGTCCACATATTTATCATCTAGGGATATTTTTGTCGTTAATCTTTAGCTATTAAACCGACTTCAAAAAAACACTGAAAATTAGAAAATAACTATCTTTTACGAATCATAACACAGGTATAAAAATAACTTTGTATATGCGATACAAATATTTGTGTAATTTTTGACAGCTACTGAAATCGGTGCTAAGCCTACCTAACTAGTAGACTTTATGTTATTATATATCGATTTGGGGCCTTTTGTATTTTTTTTACTTGGGTTTTCATTAGTAAACGTATTATTTTTTTAGAACTTAGTAGTAACAGTAGTATTATTTTATTCTTTTCAGTGTTTTTAAATTCGGTTTAATTATTTCTTCAAATTTTTTTATTTCTTCCTTTTGAGTGAATATCTAAGATAGGTCTACAACTAATTTCTTTTCTAGTTCTGGAACGGAATGATATACGAAAGAATCACCAACATAAATAAACCTTACGAGCGGTCAGGATTATTTTGTGTATCTTTGAAGCCTAAGCAATATCGGTGAAATTTAAATGAGACCTTGGAGTTACACTGAACCCAACGGAAAAAGAACCATTAAAATGGGTTCATAAACAAAGACATGACAACAAAGTATGCCCCAACATACATAAAAAAAATACATGCAGACGAACAAATAACCTCCTCCTTTTTTAAAGTCGGTTAAAAATAGAAGACATGACAAAACTGTAAGGGTAGTTCCGCCTTTAATTTTGTCATGTCTATCTCAGGTTCTCGAGTTATTCAGTCATCTACTGCAAAAGAGACCTAAATTGATAACCTAGATAGATTTTAGATATAGACTTAAATATTGGAGGACTCATTGTTCAAATACTGGCAGGGCGCCTTTAGCATTCGCCCCAACGATTATTGTTTTGATTTACTGTTCTAGTGCACGTATAATTCAATGTCAAAATAGCAATTATCAACTTGGCTGCCGATTTACGTGTGTGTGCTTTTCACCTCAGTAGGTGTAAAGATGATGGAATGTATCAATTGTGATATATGGACAGACAGACACTACAAACAGATAGACAAAGCCGCGACAATCGTACCTCAAAGGATCTCTCAACTTTTGTTGCAGTCCAAGTATGTTTGGACCAACACTTATTATAATTGTTCCAGAACTGTTAACAACGTCAAATAGTCTGAGAAAACCTACAGACAGACAGACAGACAGGCAGGCAGATAGCGTAAGGATTCCAAGTGCTCCAATTTTTCGATTTTAGAGCGAGGCATAAAAATAATTAATGATTATAAACTGGATGGTCAAAGTGAACCTTTGATTGTGTGGTAAGTTGATAGGAATGCCTAAAACATTTGCATTTTTTGGCGTAAATGTGTGAGAAGGATGGTGAAAAAGAAGACAGTGAGTCTTAGCGCTCCATTTTCTCTATCTACCCTGTAAGTGATACAGCGTGAAGATTTGTTGATGTTTGTGTATAAAATGTATCAATGCTTATTTGCATAATATGTTCAATGCTTATTAAAATATTTGAACTTATATTTTAAACTCACTTATGGAAAATATTGTGCAAATATTTTGCATGTATTATTGCTATTATATTTTGTAAGGCGAAGACAGATTCACTTTAAAACTTGAATTTTCGCTTTGGTGGGTTTAATTAAGTATTCAGTATTTCACAGGCTGCCATATCGTTCGTCCGATTGCGATGAAATTTGATATGGAGATAGCTTGAATCCTGAGGAAGGGCATAGATTATGAGACGAACTTCTTAGCATTCCATGGATTCACCGTGCGGGTGCCGGGTCCATCGTGTGGCAGAGAGAGAAACTCCGAGCAGATCCCGAGACTTGTGACACGGGTGTAGGTTTAAGGGGCCCCTTTCTGACGTACATCAACATTCACCTTCACTACTCGTGTTTCTCTCCCTGCCCAGCCAAATCTGCTAATGCAGCTTTAGAAACTCGTTCTAGTGTAGAACTTACTGCAGTTCTGGACAGGCGAAGATCTTTCAGCAGGTTGTAGAGAGATTTTGCTGGTATACCTCTCGCTTCCACTTCTACAACGTATGGATAACCGTTTTATTAATTCATTTAAAAAGAATATGTCCGGTCTGGATGACAAGACACCCACATCCTCTGGGATTTTATAGTGCTTTTTATACGTGTCCATTAAAATAGTCCAATCAGGTGCTGTATCCAGGATTGAGTAAGGCTTGTTCTTGGAATTTACAGTTGAGCCTTCTTTTATAAAGATAAAAAACACGGACGAAGTCGCGGGCGTTAGCTAGAATCATATAATAATTAAACCCCTAAGTTCGTTGATCAAGGTTTAGTTCTATATGATTCATAAGACATTAAGCGCGCGACTAAAGTCTGTACCTACATCTTCTCGGAGCGGCTAGACAAGTGCCAAACGCTTTGTACCTACGTTCGAAATGCTTGCTGGCGTTATCGTTCGTCAAAAGTGCCACTTGGCTACTTTTATACGGCGGTTTTCACACGACTTTACGTACATACATATCTTCACGTTGTATCCCTAACGGGGTAGTCAGAGAGGACGGAGCGCCAAGCGTCGCGATCCTTATATATTTCTTTCACTTTCTCAAATATCATCATTCTCCTCACGCATTTTCGCCTAGGTATGCCAATGCTTTTGATATTTCTGTAAGCTAACACCCCGGCTATTTGAGCTTCATAAGTCAGCCTTGGTCTTCCTTGGCTTCTTTTACCATTCACTTTTGCTCTATAGATTTTCTTCGTCAGTCTTTCATCACTGATTCTTTTCATGTCCACGACTTTATGTTTCGTTACATATATATAACAATGTTAATAACAATCGACTACCTACCAACTTAAAATTCGTTACGGTAGATCACGTGGTATTTGTCATTCTATTCTACAAGCGTTTACGACGATTGAGCCACTTGACTTGACTACACGATGTTCAAAAATATCACTATCTATACTTTCATTATATATTATATTTAATGAAAACATCACTTTATTTTATTAAGCTGCGCTAGTCTAAAACAAGCTCACGCAACTGGTTGTGTGTGGACAGGTTTGTAAGAATCAGAACGAAATTAAGAATGCCAAACATGGCTTTTTTTCAAAGATACGACCGTTCAAGTTTACTTTTTTAGACTCTCACGGTTTGTATCCATCTTCTATATATATAAAAGGCGATGTATATATGTATGTTCCTTATGGACTCCGAAACGGCTGGACCGATTTCGATGAAATTTTCAGGGAATCTTCAGATTGTCCTAGCGGGTGTTCCTATTAAGTTTCGTAGCGATCGGATCAGTAGAAATTTTTTTTTTGTTTTTTTTTTACAGTCAAATAATTATAAAAATTGTTTAATTTATTTTAACTTCAACTAACGCCCAGTGAAAGGGACCGGGTTTGCTAGTTGTAACAATAAAATAAACGGGTTCATACTGCGATATTGAATATTTTCAAGTTTCCCGATATTTCGATGCTTAACCCGTGATCATGGTGTTTGCAACAGCAACAGCTTTTTTTGCCACGATGGAAAGTAACTTATATTGCTCTCTGAAAAGTCCTTTACATGCCAATGAAAGTTCTGTCAAAATCGGTTCAGCCATTTCGGAAACTAGCCCGGACAAACAAACAGACAGACATTTAAAGAATGCTGGATTGGACTTTAATAACGTGCCAATATCTATATTATGTGTTTTAGCATTCTTTATTTCAAAATAACAGACAAATTCTTCAATTGTACATACATACACATACATACCTTCACGCCGTATCCCCAACGGGGTAGTCAGAGAGGACGGAGCGCCAAGCGTCGCGGTCCTTACATACTTCTTTCGCTTCCTCAAATCTCATCATTCTCCTCACACATTTTCACCTAGGTATGCGCGTGCTTTTGACATATCCATCTGCTAACACTCTGGCTATTTGATCTTTATAAGTCAGCCTTAGTCTTCCTTGGCTTCTTTCACCACTCGCTTTCGCTCTGTAGATTTTCTTCGTCAAAATTAAATTGAACAAAAATGAAAATCTTATCCATAACGTATTTCTTTTCTAACCAAAATTATTTAAGCATTTGAAGACATCATAATACGATTGTTTAAGCTATTTAGACATTTTTGTTTTTGCGAAGGTATGAATAACGAATTAAAGACAAATGGAGGCGGTCGCACATTTGCCGTTACAATAATTACCCATATTTGCCCAAAACTTTGCGTGCCACGGCGCTTACGCTAACAGTAGTATGAAGATATACTACTGTTATGTTTATACTGTGCTTCGGTCGTTCATTCATGTCACCCCGAGGAGAAGACAGCGCTCGTGGTCGACGCTGACGTGGTATTGCGAGGGTGTAGAGGGGACCTGTCAATCCTCTCCCGAGAAGTCTCTCGGCATAGCGCGAGAGGGACTCTAGTGCGTTCCGTAGGAGCTTCCACGTAGGAGATTTAGTAAGTAAAAACTCCGTATAACTCGGTCTCTCCGCCAGGGGGCTGGATACTTGTGTTCAGGTGTCTCCTGTGTTACTAAGAAATAAAAGTCCACGCGCAGATTCTACACACAGCTGTGCACCAGCACGTTGTATATTTTCATATGCCAGCGATAAAAGAATAGAACAATACCATATCCTGTGCCGAGAGTGAGACAAACTATCGTTATTTGTATATTATTATATACATATCTTCACGCTGTATCCCTAACGGGGTAGTCAGATAGGACGGAGCGCCAAGCGTCGCGATTCTTACATACTTCTTTCGCTTCCTCAAATCTCATCATTCTCCTCACACATTTTCGCCTAGGTATGCGAGAGCCCTTGACATTTCCATCCGCTAACACTCTATGGCTATTTGATCTTGATAAGTCAGCCTTGGTCTTCCTTGGCTTCTTTTACCACTCACTTTCGCTCTGTATATTTTCTTCGTCAGTCTTTATCACTCATTCTTTTTATGTGCCCGAACCATCTAAGCATTCCTTACTTCATTTTTACAATAACACTGTCGTGCGACCCTGTCATACTGCGTATCTCTTCATTGCTTATCCTGTCCGCAAGGGTGACACCGCACATCTTTGTAAGAGATCGCATTTCTACTGCATTTATCATACTTTCACTTGATTTCGGGCATATCCAGGCCTCACTATCGTACAATAACGTTGGCACCAACACCGCATTGTGGATAGCCATTTTGGCAGTGTTAGATATATTCACACTATCTACTAATGCGGACAGACCATTCACTTTATTGCCAGCTGCTACCCGTCTCTCCACATCCAACTCACATCTTCCATCCCTCGAAAATACACAATTTCATTCACTTGTTCTAGACATTTTTCATTGACCCAAACCTCACATTTCGTTTGTACCTCTTCCCTTTCAAACACCAGGACCTTAGTTTTGGAATATAAGCTTACGATGAAAATATATTTATAAATAAACATAGAACTTCTATGTAAATAAATACCTCATAATAATAACTCAATAAAATAAAGACGTCGAATAAAAATCATATTTGCGGAACCTATTAATATAATAAGGGTAATGCCGAGTGGTTCTCGAGATTGCGCCTGCGTCGCTGAAGCGCGTCGTAAATTTTGCATTGTTGAGGATATATTCTAGCGGTCGCACGGTTAGCGGTGGGTTATAATCACACCTCTGAATTCAACTCACGTTTATTTTGAGGATTTACTTGTTTGATTGCTGCTTCCATACTACATTGGAATCTCGCTGGGGATTCTACATACAAGATTCCTGATTCTGGGTTCAGGAATTCCTGCTAATCTGAAGAATTCCTCTTATCTACTCTTTCATGAATTCCAGTACAGCTGACGGGGCCAAAAATTCAGAAGTAGAAACCTCCAGTCTTTGATTGAGAGCGGAACAAAACAGAGAGATACCGGAGCGCGGCGCGGTCAGATTTACAATTCAGGCCAGTGACTTTTAGTAGCTATACAAGACCAGTCCTGTGGACCTAGTTTTGCGTAATAAGCAGGCTACCTACCTACAATAGCTAGTTCATTTAATTGACTGCCCTATTAGTCTACTTACCAATCTGTTCACGAGCCTATTCTATCCTATCACACTTTTAGTACACTAACTAACCCAGTGACAAATTCATCCCGAAAAGCTTACCTAAATCTATCACCGAGTGTTCTTTATTTAATTCATCAGATTTATGCTCCTGCAGAACACTTTAGAAAAAAGTTAGAGGTCAATCAAGGCAATTAAAAAAATAATTTAAGCAATAATGTTTTATAGTTTGAACCTTTAAAGTGGTTAAAAGTTTATATGATAATGTTAAGATTCGGAAATGGAGGTTATTTTGGTAACCGATTGCGAAATTAAAGGAAGGTTATGTTATTCACGCGATTTCATTACATGGTTTTATGGACGAACAGGTAGATAAGTATAAAAATAGTTTTTGAATTCTAAATGGCGAGAAATATTTTTTTAATCTTCAATGATTTGACTCTGCTGAGTATGTGTGAATAGTAGTCGTAAAATAATAACTGATTTGCTTGTGAAATATTTTTAATTTGAACTTAAATGCACGATTGAACAGTAGGTAGATGAATAACCTTAGAACAAGGGTCAATTTAGTTTGATTCTTTCCTCACATCGCAGAGCTAGGTAATAAATTAATTAAATACCGCTTCCATTCACTATACCCGTGTTTTTCAACCTGTAGCCTGTAGGTCGCGACCCTCAGGGTGGTCGCGAAAGCTTGCCCAGTATAAGTAAAAAGCAAGGGTTGTAGGTCATTAGTCATTACACTACACAATTCACTACAGTTTTAATAAGAATGCTGTTTGTTTATTTTATAGTAATTTGGCGCTTGCCGCGCCAATGTATGTCAATTGAAGAATTTTGTATATATTTTAGACGTAATATAGTTTTTAAAGAAAATAATTTTATTTTTTATATTTAGCTTTAATTTCGTGTCAAGGTTGATGGAAGAATTATTGACAATACAAAAAAAATTAATAATATCACAATGCCGCGCACTATTAAGTAACGTTGCGATTGTAATATGTAAGGCGTTTACATCAATATATATCAACATCAATAATATCACTTCCCACAGAGCACCCACGACGAACTTGCGCAGTGCACTTATTAGATTTTTAGCTCAGTATAGTCTTAATCGAATGAAAATTAAATACGTCGTCATTAAAATCATCAGTTTCATTACGGTCCTGGGGGGTCCCAAGAACTTTTTTACTTGTAAAGAGGTCGCATATTCAAGAAGGTTAAAAAACACTGCACTATACATTCAGCGTCAATATTTAGGCCATTTTAAACTAAACGGCTGATAACCTGCAAGATTGTAATTCATTGTTAAAAATATTTTAGTACAACCACATTTTTCAGGTTTTTTAATGAGTCTTGCATGATTCCTTTAATATACATATTTTTTATTATATGATCTCTTCCAGGTAATAATAGTAATAATAATAAAATACATTGAATAAATAAATAATAAAAAATACACATACTATTTACATTCATAATAATGTATAATATAATATATAATGCACTCTCTACATATCTACATATTACATGTTATACATATACATAATATACATATGGGCACATACACAGACAAATGAAAAATGAAATAAATAAATAAAATAATAGCTAGTAGAAAAGATAATAAATATTAAGTTGACGTTTAAAACTAAAAAGGGTGTTGGCACGTTTTACAGTAATAGGTAGGGAGTTCCATAATCGAACAGCTTGTACTGAGAACGATCGAGAAAAGAACTGGGAAGTGTGCAAAGGAGTTTCAAGACGAAGAGTTTCACTAGTTCTCAAACTATTACGTTCTTCATTGCTGCGGAACTTGAAGTTATCTTTTAAATATGTCAGTGTCGAGGGGTTAAATAAAACAGAATAGAGGGAAATAATGTGTGTGTTCCGGCGAAGACGAATAGGGAGCCACTTGAGTTGTGCACGAAATTTGCACATGCACATGCACATGATCATATTTGCAGTCGTACAGAATTTTCGTTGCAAATTACCCAATTTTCATTAAAAAATGTGTTTATTAGAAATATTTATATTCCTCTTCTTTCTAATATTACCGACTTTTTGTATAGTTATGAATTTCTGTGTTGTGAATTTTTATGCAACTGGTATACATAGCTGAGTACTTTTGAGATTTCCGTCAACTAACACTTGATTTTCGTAAGTCAGACTTGGTCTTCTTTGACTTCTTTTACCACTCGCTTTTGCTCTGGAGATTTTCTTCGTCAGTCTTTCATCGCTTTCTATGTGCCCGAACCATTTTGCATTCTTTTCTTCATTTTAACAATAACACTGTCGTGCAACCCTGTTATACTGCGTATCTCTTCATTGCTTATTTCGTCCTCAAGGGTGACACCGTACATATTTGTAAGAGATCGCATTTCTACTGCATTTATCATACTTTCACTCTATTCAAGGCGTATCCAGCCCTCATTACCGTACAATATTATACTCGCATACCTAGGCGAAAATGTGGGAAGAGAATGATGAGATTAGATGAAGCGAAAGAAGTATGTAAAGACTGCGAAGCTTAGAGCTCCATCCTTTCTGACTACCCCGTTAGGGATACAGCGGGAAGATATGTATGAATGGTATACGTAGGTAGTACAAGTTATTCTCGCGTTTGAAACCGCCATGCTTAAACACAGCCATAATAACTCCGGAATTGAAACTAGTTTCGGACCTTATGACTTTGTATCTTTTCGAATGATGTTTTAGAGAATATATATCACTAATCAGTTAGGTTTCGTTAGGAAGAGACATACAAAGACTTATTTAAAATTAAATTAAAATGGGAGAAGTGGTTGTGCAATTAGGGGACCTAAGTCAGGCGAATAAAAAATTTTACGTTAATTTGTGGTTAAAAACTGTATATCATGGCTCAATGTGCTTGTTATCGAACTTTGTTTTGTTATGGGGGATAAAAATATGGTATTTTATAACCGAAGAAGATATGAACAAAGGAGTGGCGATCAGCAATTTCAAGTATTTCTTGCTACTTTATGGAACCATTTGGAATTATGTAAGTTTTGTCATTTCTATATCCGTTTTTAAATTTTTCGAGGCCCAAACGTCAAAAATGGAATCCGGAAACGGAAGTTTCGTCATATCTGTTGTTACCTCAGACCAAAAATCAAAATGGAAGCAGCCATAATGAGTTGCCGCTCTTGTCGCCGCGTGTCAAACGAATTTTAGTGTCCTTATTTCTATCTCATTGCACGTCACCACGAGTAAAACGGTTAGCTATAGTAAGCATGGCAACCTCGCACTGTCAGTGTAATTCGAGTCAGCTCGTGACCGACTTGATATGTACAAAACTGAAATAATTATTCGCAATACTCGTAAATCTTAAGTGTTTTAGCTCCTACTATTCACAAAAATATAAATATGTCATGTTTAGCTGTGTATTGTTATAACTGTGAACCCTTTCCTATTCACGCATATTAGTAAAAGTCTAAACTAGGTCAATGAAAAACGAACTCGTTCTTAGAGCAAAAGCGGCTTCCATTTTGATTCTTGGTTTGAGGTTAATTCCGTCATCTTTATACCAATTGAGGTTTTCAGCAAGGAGACGTAACCTGGTAATTATAATCCAGAAATTAGGAAAAATTTTTGACATCTTTTAAAACAACAAATAAATCTTTTAGTTTCAAAAATAAAAGGGGTGGGGTCAAGTTGAGATAAGTACCTACAGCGGATACTTATCTATCCCCTACTCGACATCCCTTCTGCTCTAGACTTACATACATGCATAGTACATACACATCTTCACGCAGTGTCCCTAACGGGGTGGTCAGAGAGGACGGAGCGCCAAGCGTCGCGGTCCTTACGTACCTCTTTCGCTTCCTCAAATATCATTCTCCTCACACATTTTCGCCTAGGTATGTGAGTGCTTTTGATTTTTCCGTCGGCTAACACTCTAGCAATTTGATCTTCATAAGTCAGCCTTGGTCTTTCTCGGCTTATTTTACCACTCGCTTCCGCTCTGTATATTTTCTTCGTCAATCTTTCATCACTCATTCTTTCTATGTGCTGGAACCATTTAAGTATTCTTTTTTTCATTTTAACAATACAACTGTCGTGCAATCCTGTCATGCTGCATATCTCTTCATTGCTTATTTTATCCGCAAGGGTGGCACCACACATATATCTAAAAGATCGCATGTCTACTGCATTTATGTTACTTTCACTCGATTTCGAGCATATCCAGGCCTCACTAACGTACTACTCTAGACTTACAAAACTCCCAATTCATTATTTTCGTTTATATTGTTAAATCCATTATCGAGAATAATAATAATAATTTTATTTATTTGTGTGAATATGAGAATAACTAGATGTTGATATTTTATACGTAAATATAAAGCTCTTAATATTCTACTAACATGCATGCAAATATTTAATTAATAATTTTATAAAATACCTATTACGGATAATCAAAGTTATAATATACACAAATAAGTTTTAAAATGTAAAATAAATGTTAAAGAAACTTATAAAATGTCAAACAAAAAAAATTCATTATTCAATGTCATGTACTCATGCATAATCAAAATCGATATAATTGGCTACTTGACAGTTGTAACAATAAAATATGAAATGTATTGAATATGATAGCTTATAAGTAAACAATAATTACACATTATTTTTACACGTAATATCAAGATCATTTGATCGATTAAGCGTTATGTGGTATTGTAGGAGTCATAAAGATTGAATTTGAATAATTATATGTCAATATTGGATCAATAGTGTTTTCAGATTTAACTACGTCAACAAAAAAGCCATTAAATATTTCTGCTATGTTTTTAGGATCTGAAAGTATTTTTCCATTGGCATTAATTACTTCAATGTTTTGTTATATTTAAATAAAAATATTTTTTTTACATATTGAATTGCTTTATTTTGAGAAAAAGATAATTGTAAGAGGTATAAAATAAACCTAACTAAATTTTAAAATATATTTCCGAAAACTGTTAAGTAGTAATTAAAAAAAGCAAGAAAAAAAAAGTATAAAATTTGGCACGACAAAAATTGGTTTTTGTTAATAGCATAACTTACCATTAAGAAAATCATGAATATTATGATAGCATTTTTCTTTTAGCAATAAAAAGATTCTTTTTTAAACAGTGGCAGTCTCACACATTTATAATACCCCAACAATTTATTATATGTAGTGATTGCCATACAATACGAGTTTCTGGCAAAAACTTCTTAACCTTTTATAGGAACACATAGTTTTCCCTTGCGTCGGCCTACTCCTGTTGATATTTTGAACAGCGACATGTGCCTTTTGACGGACATTAATGTCTCGTATATGTATAAACAAGACAGTGGCAAAATATTGTTGTCCTTGAAAAGGGGTTTGCAGCTTTCGAGATTGTGAGCTCCGCATATTGCTCTTATGCATTTTTTTTGTACTTTAAAAACGTCATTTGCTGCAACCTAGTTTCCCCATAATAAGAAGCCAATACATATTGCTTCCTTAGGCCGCCATACATACTTGCATTTGTCATACAAAATGAATGACAATAATTTTATTGAATGATTGTTGGCTATGTCCGTTACTCAATCATCATTCACTGTTTTACATGTAATAGTCAAAAAACATATATCTGGAAATCGAAACAATTCGCTGCGTCGATTGGGAAATAATGCCATTCAAAAAACATGAACCCTTGCGGAAAAATAAGCAATGTACATATATGCAGATTGATAAGGTTAGACGACAGTGTTACTGTAAAAATGAAGAAAGGAATGCTTAGATGGTTCCGGCACACAGAAAGAATGAGTGATGAAAGACTGACGAAGAAAATCTATAGAGCAAAAGTGAGTGGTAAAAGAAGCCAAGGAAGACCAAGGCTGACTTATGAAGCTCAAATAGCCGGGGTGTTAGCTTACAGAAATATCAAAAGCATTGGCATACCTAGGCGAAAATGCGTGAGGAGAATGATGATATTTGAAAAAGTGAAAGAAATATATAAGGATCGCGACGCTTGGCGCTCCGTCCTCTCTGACTACCCCGTTAGGGATACAACGTGAAGATATGTATGTACGTAAAGTCGTGTGAAAACCGCCGTATAAAAGTAGCCAAGTGGCACTTTTGACGAACGATAACGCCAGCAAGCATTTCGAACGTAGGTACAAAGCGTTTGGCACTTGTCTAGCCGCTCCGAGAAGATGTACAGACTTTAGTCGCGCGCTTAATGTCTTATGAATCATATAGAACTAAACCTTGATCAACGAACTTAGGGGTTTAATTATTATATGATTCTAGCAAACGCCCGCGACTTCGTCCGTGTTTTTGGCGTTCCGTCCTCTGACTACCCCGTTAGGGATACAGCGTGAGGATATATATGTATGTATGAAAAAAATATGAATTCTTAAGTTAAAACATTAAAATAGTCATAAGTCTCTTAATCTCTCTTAATTTAAAAATGTAAGGAATTATCTTAGATAAAAAAAGTAAGTTCAAAAACTAAAACCAGACTACTGAAAAATCATGCTTTAAAAAGTATGAAACAAGAAGATATTCTCATCTGAAATTGTTACGTACAAACTATTCAATATTTATAGTCCATTAAATAAACAACTTACACGTAATATATTTAATACATATTCATAGTGATGTTCAGAGGATAGCCGTATGGTTGTACGCTACGACTTTGTCCTAAAACTTATGAGCGCTTACTACTGTTAGAATATATTGTTTCGTTAGGGTAGGTGTAAATACGTTGTACGGTAGGTAGGTAGGATGCTTTGTTGTGAGGCGAAACACGTGTCGATTGGTGGTTTTTGGAGTTTGAGCGGAAAATAGCTGAAAATTTTAGGAATTCATCACATGAAATGGATTTCCGCAAAGTAACACCTGAGTCTATACAAAATTCACTTGAATTTAGAATTTTTTGCCACTGACTTTATTGCCGGCCATACACAAATTACTTACATTTCAAATGGCCAGTATTATAGAACGGTAACTTCATAGGTAAAGACTTCTAAAGACCTATTATTATGAGATACCAATTTAACGACGAAGAGTTGACACCTCTACAATATAAACTTTTAAACTTACTCGTTGCATTATAAAATATCTAAAAACACGGGAAATTAACGCGATTACCTATTATTTTGGCTTGACGTTTCGGCCGAGTTGCATCGGCCGTGGTCTCAAGTAAACTGTCGCAGCAAGCTTCACTCCGTGTCCGAGGCAGATTTTATTTCATCTAACCCCGATATTTGTAAATAATTATTAGGATTCCTACACACAACACTCACAGTGTCCACACACTTAACCGGATGTGAAAAACGAGGTTTTGTCATTTGAATCACAGGATTCTACGTTCTGGATAAATTCTATCCAAATTTCAGCGTCCACAAGTCTTTTCCACCGATCGCCACTTTTATCCAAGAGTCGTGCGTGAAGCAGTTGAAATCAAGAGACACAAAAATTTCAATCGAGAAAACGGATACAATTTATCAACAGCGTGGAATTCAGTATTTACGACAATACTATCTTTAATTAGAAATAAATTATACAGTTTAATAGCCGAAAAAAAGTTTCGTTCCGAAGTTCTCGTTTATGTGAGCAACACCTACAGGTTTTTTTTGAATATGAACTGAATACTATTGAATTAAATGATTTATCAATTATATTTTGTATTATTATTGGATTATTGTAAAAATGAAATCAGGAATGCTAAGATGGTTCGGGCACAAAAAGAATGAGCGATGGAAGACTGACGAAGAAAATCTCCAGAGCGAAAGCGAGTGGTAAAAGAAGTCAAGGAGGACCAAGGCTGACTTACGAAGATCAAATAGCCAGTGTTAGCCGACGGAAATGTGAAAAGCACTCGCACAACTAGGCGTAAATGTGTGAGGAGAATGATGAGATTTGAGAAAGTGAAAAAAGTATGTATGGATCGCGACGCTTGGCGCTCCGTTCTTCTGACTACCCCGTTGGGGATACAGCGTGAAGATATGTATGTATGTATGTATGTATGAATGTATATATTTTGTATTATGTTTATCTTTTTAAAACATTTTAAAGACACATTGTGAGCCTCCATTCTGCTTTATGAATCTACCCTATTTCTTCATCTCACTTATCAACTCATTAATTATATAGGAACACCTACCTGGTTTTAATTATGCTTAATAATAATATTTAAGTACTATAACAAATAAAATGTAAAACCGGGTAAAAGAATTCAAACATGGCATCACTGAGCAAACTCTTGCCTGTAGTTTTAATTTGAAATCTAAAAATTTTGAATGATGTTTAAGGTGTGTGATTTCTGATTTGTTACTCCATCGCTTTCATTTGCGTTCTATAATCTAATTTTGTATGTTTCTGAGCTAGAATCTGACATCTTGGGCGTAAATATAACATACACCAATTGTACGAAAATCATGTGAATAATGTGACCGCCATTGTTAGAATGATGTGACAAGTAAGTGAATTCACTGACTCACTGTATGTATTACTCTTAACAAAACACACGTGCACGCTGAATCAGTTTATTTCCGAGACAAGTTTCACGATTAACGCACACAAACAATAAACATTATCTTATGTATAAGCATATCCACACATATACCACACTTACGAATGCCTCACTTTTCATTTCTGTTGCTCTATTTTTTTTTAATCTAAGGGAATTATACACATAATATCTTACTTTAAAACGTGCTTGAAACAATATGTAGGTAACGAACATTCTAGAATATATGAAGAGCCAGAAATTCATTTTACGAAATAATTTTTTAAATACCCGCAATTTTGCCCACACAAAATAAAAATAAAATAGCCTATGTCCTTGTCCGAGGCTTACTCCTTGCTCTATGTCCATTCAACATAATCTTAATCGGCCCAGCCGTGAGAAGTGAAAATGTAACGAACAGTTTCGCATTTTATGACATTAGTATGAATAAAATATGATTTCTCTTAGTAATGTACAATTACGATTACGTAATACAAAAATAATGATAAAATTATGAATTATGAAGTGTTGTTTGCGTATTTAACTTAATTATACTTTCAAATTCTGTTACGTCATCGTTTAGCACATAAATCATAAACTAGCAGCTAATTTCGATTTAGTTGCAATGTAATTTTCGTTAAGTGTAAAAGTTGTGAAAAATTTTAAAAAATAAAAGAAAATTATTAGAAATATTAGTGGACATTATTATAAAATCTTTTTCTCACGATTATTTTACATTTATTTCGTTATATCATAGCGAAAAAATAAAAGCTATTTCTGTAAATTTTACAGACTTAGTTTAATTAATTTATTATTACGTTTTCTCTATGAAGTCCCTATTATCTAAAATGAGTCTTTTAGTCAGTGATTACAGCAAAATTCTAGCATTAACGAATTTCAACGAGATTTCAATTTTTAATAAGAAACACTCTGAAACTCAATTGAAACAAAAACACAAGAATTCCGCGTGCAAGAAAGGGAATATGTTACTCTTTTTTAAAACAATAGCTCATATAATTTTTCTTTTACATAACGCAACTGGAAAAGTATATTCTTATTTCTTTTTTTTGAGTATAAAAAATCATGAAGTACAGGTAGTTAGGACTTTATACCAATATATGGGAGCCTTCGTCACAAATTGGAATTTTGTAAGTAGTTTATTTTTTAATTATCGTTATAAACTTTATTATTATCACATTTACATGTATATATATGTATAAAAGCAAAACACTATTCACTGACTGATTAATCACGCAATCCCAAAAACTACTAAAATTAGAATCATGAAATTTTGTCTGATGATAGTTTGTGTAAAGTAGTGGCCCGCTGAGAAAGGATTTAAAAAAATACATTTTAAGGTAAAAGAGGCGGTTTGAACTTTATGTTAAAGTTTCATATGGAAGGAATACGGCTGTAAAATTGAGTATAAATATTGGTTATTAAAAATAATGAGACGCGTGTTTCTGTTTTTTGTAAAATTCCACTCCCAATAAGGGAAGTTGAGGGTTGAACTTTGTATGAAACTGTCTGCTGCGTTTTCACGGCTAAGCCGCTGGACCAATTTTCGTGAAGTTTATAATGGAGATGAATTAAGCTTTTGGGAAAGACATTATATATAGGTATTATTGAAGTTATACTTCTTTTAGCGCGTTTGGAAAAACAGATCATAGTGTATATTTTAGCGTGTGATGAAGTAGTGTGTGCCGATGTAACACATAACTTATTATTTTTTATTACTTCATACAGTAATACTAGTACGATTCTCCCTTAGGAAGGAAGGTAAACGGTTCTTTCTGTGCCAATATAACCGACGTCTTCAGTAATAAATAGATAAATTCTTCATATTATTTAATCAAAATGTCGACGTAATACATTTTTCATGTTTTTTGGAGTTTTTTGGAACAAAAGCAGTCTTTCTAATAGGATACTGAGGCAGACTAAGCCACTAAAATAATCTCAACATTTCTCTACTTAATAAGCACTTATTTCAACAACGTCACATAACAACACAACGGCGTAGATACTTGGGACGCAAAACTACGCTAATTTTACATCACAACATCCACTAGAAACCATTTGGAAATATCAAATAATGAAAATAAAACCCCAACTGCTCCCCATAAAATGCCGCCAAAAACTTCTTATTTCATTTATTTCAAGTAGCCAGTTTTATTTTTTTATATGTGGCCAGTTTTGTTTTTTTATATGTAGCCAGTTTTGTTTTTTAATTTTATTCACTTCTACACCACTACATATCACATATGATTTGACGCTTGTTCAGTCTAGAGATAGTTATGGATATTTCGATGTACCAAAAAAAATATCGATAAATAAATGTGTCTGGTCTGTTTAAAAATAATAGGTCCGTTCAAAAGTGAGTTATTTGTGTAGTTTTAACAAAGTATATTTATCATATAAATAAATAGAATTAAAGGTTATGAAACTAAAATCCGAATTAACAAAAATTAATAACCCGAATTAACAAAAATTAACAACCCGACTAAACTTTAACAGAAATTTGCAAAAAATATGAAAAACTAGAAGGCCTATTATTATACTTTCCCTTATGAATGACAGTTATACAATATATAATAGGCTTCCTACATAGAGAATGAATTGAAAAAATTAATTAACTCATCTTTTTTGCGAATTAAATTTTTATAACATGAAAAATAATGCACTACGGACGAATCACATTTCTGCCATATATTACTATATTTTTAAAACGTCCTTAAGTTCTAGATTTGGTACTCATCGTGATGAGACCTCACAACATTTGGCACTGACTTTAATAACTGTTAAATTTAATTATATTGGTATTTGTATCGTATTTATAAAGTTATTTCTGTACTTGAGTTTTGATTATTAAAGGATAGTCGTTTCATACTTTTCAGTGATTTTTTTAAATCGGTTTAATTTTTTTAATATTTTTTTTAATTTCTCCCTTTTGAGTGCCCTTGGCCTAAATAAATATCTAGGAAGGTCTACAATTAACTTCTTCTTTAATTCTAGAGAGCAATTTCATTTATATTGATGATTCTCTTGTGTGTACAAGAGAATCATCAATAGAAATAAATAAAGTAGTCCATGTTATTTGGTCTTATTTGATGTATCTTCGAAGTCCAAGCTCCTATACCAGTGAAATTTAAATGGAACCATTAAGGAAATATATCCTTTCTTATACAAAAAGAATTTTCTAAATCGGCATATAAATGACGGAGTTCTGAGGTAACAAACACTGAACAAACCGAATTGAGAACCTCCTCCTTTTTTTGAAGTCGATTAAAAATAGTCGATCAACCCAATACCTACATATATAGATTCAATACATATATTAAAACCTGTCTCTGTAGATGACATAAGTACATTTAGTATATATGCATTGATAATTTATAACATTTATGTAGTTAATTAATCTGCAATATTTAATGAAGATATTAATGTCATTGAACCGACTAAATTAACAGTTATTAGTTAATGATAAAGTAATTATTAGTGATGTAAGATCTCGGTATATTTTTAACGATATATTGTAAATACTTTTTGAAAATTCTTTACTTGAATCGTGACGGGACAGCATTTAGACAAAAACAGTTGGACCCATGAAATAAAAGGTTATGTGGGTTATACATTTTTGAATGTATGCCATAGAGAGCCTACATTTGACATCCCACTTGCTGAATAAAAGAAAAAATATTTTTCACTTTTTAAAGCTCTCAAAACTGACCAAAAGTCAAAATTAAAATTTCAAAATTCATGTTTTTGTTTAAGTCACCACTTATTTACAAGTTTTCCAAATTTTCAACTGTCCGAGGAAAATATTTATAACAGACAAGATCCACAGACATTGAAGTAATTGGGAAATAATAAATAAGTTTCCAAATTCGTTGCAAATAAGCGAAAAGGTAGCAATTCGAAGTAAAACTCGTTATATTTAAAATGAATAGATTCCATTATAAAGAAGATGTTTCATTCCTAACCTAAGGAATATAAAGAAAACAATGCTATTCCAATAAAATAATAATTTATTGCTGATTTCAATGGTAATAAAATATTTTTGGAACTACTTGTGAAGCCACTTCCACTTTTTTTTTAAGTTTCTATAAGACGTTGACATCAAATAAAATATACAGCACATCACTATATTACAAGTTATTAAACATTTATAATTAATTAACTTATTATATTACATTACGAGTCGGACTTGTCTTATCGTTCACTCGAACCACTTACACAAGCTTCGTTGATATGAAATGATACGGTGCTGCCAGTGATAACAAATATTTTTTACATTATTTTAGGGAAAAATAAGTAATTATTATTTATTGCAAATTGTATACATTAGAAACTTGTTTCAACTGTATTAAAAGGTGTTAAGTACTTTTTTGTAAATGAATATTAGAAAAATCGAACAGTTATGAAATGCCTCAATGTCTGTCTGTGCGTCTATAATAGTTGTGTCTCACGAAGACTGTTTGACATTGACAATTTCCATTACTTTGTTCTCGTGAGTCTCATCTAAACAATCATCTTTGAACAATATAAATAGCTTGTCTAAAAATGTCTTAAAAATTACTCAAGGGCATGTCATATACGTTCACATGCGCAGAATTCCGTAGCAATGCAATAAACTTCATTCTGCCCCACCTACTTTATCTTAACAGTTTTCCTCGTAACGAAAAAGTTTTACTGAATTACATACAACTTTCGCTACAAATTTCATTCAATTTTTTATAATGTAGTATAGTGTAGTGTAATGTAGTATAGCGTACTTTATTTTTAATGTTATTTATTTATTTATTGTGTTCCCAACTGAAAATCAGCGTCATGTGCGTGTCACTTGACATTATGCTGAGTTGGGAGCCATTTCGCTGCTGCAGTGCTGGTCTATTGACGTGTAACGCAAAAAAATAAAAAATATATTATGTGGTATTATTTAAATTGTATATGTATTTGTGTAATTGTACGTGTATTTTGTGCAGCGAATAAAATTATCTATCTATCATAATGTTTATACGGTAATGTGAAAGGTAGGAAAATATCTCTTATTTGAAGAACGAAAATAAAGCATACAGTTAGACTCGTGCACAGATTTTTCCGTAAGATTTTTATAAAACGGTTTTCTCGATAAAGTAAGTAAAAAAAAATTAATAACAATAGTACTCCAGACAATTACACAAATGGTGTGACCCCGAAATGAGCCCTGAGCTTATACTATGGATATTACACAACGAACTGGAGAAGCTTCCAGTAACACCCAGACTACAAACCAATTAAGGGAAGTTTGTTTCCTAAATTCACCTCTCCCGGGATTGAACCCGAAGTAACAGCTTGGAAGACAGATGGTCTACCACCGAGCTAACGGTCTAGTCACTTTTTTTTATAATAATATTAATAACACTCCAGACAATTTCTCAAATTGTGTGACCCCAAACTAAGCCGTCAGTAGTAATTAATGGGTATCACACAACGAATTCTGGAGCAGTTTCCAGTAACACCCAGATTCCAAGCCAATTTAGAAAAGTACGTTTCTTAAATTGATCTTACCAGGAATCGAACCCGGGACCCCAGTTTGGAAGGCAGATGTTTTCCCAAAAACAGCAGCATTTCTGTTCTGAGGACATTAATTCACGTCTATTTATTGAATAATTGAAATCATGGGCGGCTTGTAATACACACAGACACTAAACTAGGTACAAAATTCTAAATACACTCTGAAACTGCAATACAACATGCAAAAAACATTCGCGATATGCATATGAATTTTTTATCATTATTTTGTAAGAAAATATGCATTAATTCGGTTTTTAAATGACCTACACACGTCATTGAGCACAATAGCATTTAAAAATAATTTATACGCAATGTTTCACAATGTTTTAAAGGAATATTATTTTTCTGAATAAATACTCTTTGGCTTTGCTTACGAAACGTGAAAAACCTAACCTTTTTTGTGGTATCGCGCTATTTCTTTCTTGTTTTTGAATAAAAGTTTTGAATCGAACACGCCCTAGCTTAAGAGTTTTGTAGCAATTACGGAAATTAAAAAAAAAGAACAAAATGTGTCTTTGGAGCTCTTGAATGAATAAATTCGCATGCTTTTTTTTGAAGCTACGGTTTTCGAGAATGTTCTCAGCTACATATGTTTGATATCGGTCTAGAATATTTTTTGTGTCAGTGTTTTCAGACATTTAATTTCAGTTATTACAATTATCATTGTACCAAAAACAAAAGCTTTTTCCTTATGTAAAAAATACTGCCAACGAAAACAAAGTTCGTGTGAGTTTGAAACGAATTTATTAGCATTTTATGGATTCTCGGTGCGGGTGCAGAGTCTATCGCCTTCCTGGGACAGGAGCTCAAAACAGAGCCTAGGACTTGCGACCCATGCAGGGGTAGGTTTAAGGGGCTCTATTACGATACACATGCTCATCTTCACTGCCCTGACTCCTCTGCCTGCCTGACCAGATTTTGGTAGGAGCCCGCTAATGCCGCTTTGATGTTATTTCCAATCAACGAATTCGGATATACTATGGAAATATAATTCAGGACAATCACGCGTCTGATTCAAATATTCCAAATCACGAAAAGTCACAATTAACTTTTAAAATGAACTCTACTTTGAACCCGCACGTTCTTTATTCAACTGTAGCCGGGCGTTTAAAACGTTTCGTATTACGTTCCAAAGTCAACGGTGACTGGCAGGGGCTTTTCACTTGGTACAAATTTGTGTTAGAGCATTTTGATATGGTATTTTTAGTTCGAGGACTCCTCAAGTGATGGCGCTAGTGTGTTGGTTACAGTATTTTGATGAAAATACGAGTATGTATATTAATATTGAGGTAATGTAATTTGTTTGCAATAATAAATTACAACAATGACGGATGATATAATAAAAATACTTCACGAGTTATAATGAAAAGACATTAAAACTTACTTCTTGCATACTTACACTGTAGTCATGAAATGGTAATTATGTAGTAACGACGGAGAGAAATTTTGCGTTCCGTTCATAAAATTTTTATTTTTATTTTCAATTAATTGACAATTGATTATTTCATTGAAGCAGTTCGTTTATTACGAAATTTTTAATGATAACGTTTGAAAATAGTCAAAATAAAAGATATTTTACATACATCATTATTTTGGCTTGACATTTCGACCGAGTTGCGTCGGCCGTGGCTTCGTGCAAACTGTCGCAGCAATTTTCGGTTAAACACGTGGACACTGTGAGTGTTGTGTATAGGTACCCCGAAAACTATTTATAAATTGAACTTAAGAATTTGAGAACTTAAGAATTGACTCTTAAGAAACACTTACTATAAATTGATCGATCCTTTTGGTGAAAAATACCCACGACTACGACCGCGGCAATTATTATAAACAAAATATTTGAAAAAAAGTGTAATATCTTAAAATGCAATGGAAATAGTATCTAAAAGTAATCATTTACTTGTGAATACACAGTGACGGTGTTATTTAGTGTATTTGAAGCCTACACACGATATAAATTAAATATAATAAAGTGAAACGTTAAACTTTCAAAATCAAGAAAAGTGACAGAAAACATAATAAAACTATAAAAATTAAAATGCTTTTTTAAAATGGAAAACAAATATCGATCTTGTGGAAGTGTACAGTTGATTTATGAATATTTGTGCATTATACAGTTAACAAAAAGTCGTTGAAAATCTCAATTAACAAAACACAATTATTACACCATCTATGTATTGAAACAATTTCAAAGCAAATCTACCGACGTCTAGGCAACACTTGTAAATATTCATAATTATTATAAGTAGAAATTTCATTGTAATTCATTTTATTCTCGCTACCACAACGGACTATTCGGATAATATTATTGTATTGCAACAGTGTAACGCACTTACAACTAACTTCAAATACAATTATGGCAATCTGTGCTGCCTGTAATCAAAATCTGAAAGACATGCACTATCTGGAGTGTTCTAAGTGTAGTCTATTATATGATCTATTCTGTATAAATATATCGGAAAACGACTTCCGTGAACTCTCACTTGAGCTCAGAAATAACTGGCTATGCCCTACCTGCAAAGCACAACGCCCAAAGGGGGATAATTCTAGCACTCCCGTTCGACCTCATACGGAAACGTTTAACAATACTTTCACTAAAAATACTAACATCAATACTGTCAGAGGAAGTAAACCAAAAAGTAAAATAACTGATAATTCACAAAACTCAGATATATCGGTACTGATATCAGAAATACGTCAACTCAGACAGGAGGTCGGCGAAGTAAGACAAGAATTAATAGAACACATATCGGGAGTGTCCAGGTCATTAGATGAGAAACTGAATATGTACTCTAACAAACTTGAAGCACAGGAGGTCGAAATACTCCAGCTGAAGTCTACTGTATCTGATCTGCAACAACAGCTAGCAATAAGAGATCAAGAGAGCGTTAAAAACCATTTGGAGATCGTTGGTGTGCCCGAAAATGATAGCGAGAATCTGATGCACATAGTTCTAGTCACAGCCAAGAAAGTAGGTTTAGACCTCACAGAAGCAGACCTAGACGAAGTGATTAGAGTTGGTCCTAAGCGTCCCAAAAGCTCGACATCAACAACGCATGAAGAAAAAATGCCCCGCCCAATCATAGTTAAGTTTCTACGACATTATAAGCGCAATGATTTCATCAAGTCAGCAAAGTCTAGAGCGAAAAACTTAACTTCAGAAAATATCGTGTCTGGGCCGCCTCGGAAGCTTTATATTAACGAACGTCTAACCAGAAGCAACCGGTATTTATTTCGAGACGCCAGGCTCCGCGCGAAAAAATATGGTTTCAAATACTGTTGGATTCGCAATGGTAACATACTCATCAGACGAGATGACAAAAAGCCAGCCATTCGCATCCAATCAGTTAAAGACCTGGACCAGCACATCGGAACAGACAATGTTAATATGTGAGGTCAACTACAAGAAAACATTAGAAATAACTATAGTTAATCTGATACGAATTATGTTTTCAATATTTTTAATAATTTTAATGATTTTATTATTATTATTTTTAAATACTAAGTACACTCAAACAAACACACTTCTTACTCGAACCATACAGCTACACAAAAACACATTTAAACTCTTATTTTCTGACCCGCTCATTTTCTTTTACGATCCGTCTTCATCTATCTTACTCCAATCTGTAGTTCGCGGTCCTCCAGTGATTTTCACCTCATTTTACAAAGCGTCATTATTATTACCAATTTATATATAAGTGGACTTTTTAAAAGATTTTGACAAAACATTATCTATAGATTGTGAATCACTTGAGGACCCAGAGCTATGCTGCAACATATTGACATTCAACTTTGATCTCAAGGTGCTAACCATGAACGTCAGAGGCTTACAGCGTAATTTTGATGGGTTTCTAATAACTATGAAGCGCCTGAGTCTGCAGCCAGATGTTATTGTTTTCACAGAGTGCTGGCTTACCTGTAATACGTTGCTTCCGCAGATGGTGGGATATAACACTTATCGAACAAATAAATTTATAAATAAGAGCGGAGGTGTGACAGCCTACGTGCGAGACTCCTGGAATGCGGTTGTGACTGAGTTATTGTGCGAGGAATGTAATTGTTTGAAAATAGATCTCAATACGAACACCACAATATTTGGAATATATCGTTCTCCTTCCTTCAGAAACGTAGACACTTTTACCTCCTTTCTAGATAACTGTTTAAAACAAGTCGCTAACTACCGCACAATTATAATGGCAGGTGACATTAACCTGAACATTTGTGATAACCCGTTGAGCGAACAAAGTTCTGAATATCTGTGCCTGTTGGCTGGACATCAACTTTTGCCTGCCATTACTAAGCCTACTAGGGGTAGGGCTTGTCTCGATCACATTTTTGTGAGAAACCCATTGTCATCTGTGGGAGTTGTATGTCGATCTAGTATAACTGACCATGACATTTGTCTGCTTGGTACTTCGTTAAGTTATAACATCCCCAAAACGAGGCATCCACGAAGCACTAGCGTGAGAATTAATCACAGCGCTATCGTGGAAGAATTGAGTTCTGCAGACTGGTCGGCTGTTTTGTATGAAATAAACGTGGACGGGGCAGTGGACAGGTTCGATGAGATCTTGCAAAGAGCCATTAGCAAACATACCCAACACGTTATGATTGGACGTTCGCGGCGTAACCTTAAGCCCTGGATAACTCCAGGGCTCATGAGATGTCAGAGGATCCGTGACAGACTTCACTCGGAGGCTAGGAGGAACCCATCAAATTCAATTTGTCAAATAACATACAAAAGATACCGTAACTATCTCAATAGTCTTCAACACAGGATGAAAAAAGAATATGAGAGTCAACAACTCCTCAAAAATAAACACAATCCGCGAAAGCTATGGCACACAATCAAAGATATATGTCACTTACCTACAAAGAAAAATGACGCGTTGGGGCTCACCACGATTGTTCAAAGTCCAGTACAGTCACTAAATCAATGCAACGAATATTTTTGTAATGTGGGAAGTATTCTCGCAGAAGAGAGCCTATCAAACCTTGGCTGCTCCCAGACAGCATTAGCCGCTAATTTCAAAAACGTAATGCTACCGGTTGATTCCCTTTTCTTGTCTCCAACGGACCCTTTGGAGGTAGACAAACTATTGCACTCTGTTAAAAATGAAAGCGCGCCAGGACTTGACCGGTGCACCCCGTTTCTAATTAAACAAATTCGTCACTTAATACTGGAACCCTTAACTCATATCTACAACCTAAGCCTTTCCTGTGGCGTGTTTCCTCGGCGGTGGAAACTCGCAGTTGTTACGCCCATTTATAAAGACGGTAGGAAGGATGTGCCATGCAACTACAGACCAATCTCTTTGCTTGGCATTTTCTCCAAAATATTGGAAAAAATAGTTAATAGGCGCCTGGTTTCATTTCTGGAGAATAACAAACTACTATCTGACAAGCAATTTGGATTTCGCCGTGGTGCATCAGCGGAGGACGCAGTGGTTTTACTGACTAGTCTAGTCTCCAACTCATTAGACCGGGGTCGATGCTGCCTGGGTACATTCCTCGACCTTTCCAGAGCTTTCGACACCGTGTCCCCGATCATCCTCTTGCGTAAGTTGGAATGCTTTGGAATCAGGGGAGTCGCCCTGGATTGGTTTCGAAGTTATCTGACGGATCGTAGTCAGTGTACTAGAGTGGGTGCGTACATTAGTGGTCAGCTTCCTGTCAGGTTCGGTGTGCCCCAGGGAAGCATACTTGGCCCTACGCTGTTTGTAATCTACATTAATGACGTTCTTTCGCTGGCCATACCACGTGCGGATATTATCTGTTACGCCGATGATACTGTGATTCTCTTTCAAGACACTTCTTGGGAGAAGGTTTTCAGTACTGCCCAAAGGGGGATGAACCTGGTTACTGATTGGCTTTGTAGGAACTTGTTGACTATGAATGTGGGCAAAACCAAATTCATAACATTCCATAAAACGCGTGCATCGGAGCCTCCTGTATTGCCTGCACTAATTATTCACACCTGCGGGACACCACCCACGGATTTGTGTGGTTCTTCCTGTGATTTTCCTGTGATTCTGACAACGCAGATTGTATTAAATACCTAGGAGTGCAAATCGATAAAAACTTGTCTTTTAAATCACACATCACTGTGCTGTCGGGAAGAGTCAGGAAGACTATTTATGTTCTCAGATCGCTACGCTTCTGTGCGAGTAGAGATATTCTATTCATGGTATATAAAGCACTGACTGAATCACTTTTGACGTACTGTAATCTGTCCTGGGGTGGTGCAATTAAAACGAAAATGCTTGAGCTTGAAAGAGCTCAACGGGCTGTGTTAAGGGTAATGCTCAGAAAACCGTTCAAATTTCCCACTGATGCTCTTTATGAGGAATGCAAAGTCCTAACGGTGCGTCAGTTATTTATACTGAAGACAACCACTACAGCACACAGGCGAATAATGGGCTCAGTCGTCACTCACGAGCAGCTTGTCAAGCGTCGTGTGTATAGAATCCCACAGCAGAGAACCCAATCAGCGTTTGCCAAACGTCACCCACCGTTCCTCCACCCCTTCCTGTATAACAAAATCTGTCATCACCTCAGCGGCTTAAAACACCTACCCACCAGCAAGGCTAAATTTGTGATACGGAGATGGTTATTGGGGCAAACCTATTCGCAGACAGAGAACCTTCTGGCTGTTGTGGGTTAAGACAAACGCGCTCACATACACACACACACGCACACACACACACACACACGCACACACACACACACACACACATACACATGCACGAACGCTCGCACACACACACACCCACACCCAAACCCACCCACACACACACCCAAACCCACTCACACACATACACATACACTTAGCTTAGGTATTTTAACTTTGTAATTTTCTATCTCTATTTGTGCATATTATCAAATTAATAGGTATTATTTTTTATCTTTCATAAAATTACAATTATATGGTTTTTGACTTCAATATTATACAATTTATGTTGATTTTTGAAATTCGAATGAAATAGTCATAGTTCAAGGCAAAGGTCTCAAGTGTAGTGGTTCTATGTCAAGGTGCAGTAATTCTATGTCTAAAGTTCAGAGGCGTAGTGCCCGTTAAATATCTACATGGTATATTCACAAATGCACAGGCACCTGCGATACAAGCCTCGAGCTTAGTGCAGCGGCCGCTAAAAAGAGAGAACTGTAAATACACCTCCCTAACATTGCACCCCTTTGTTTAAATGCAACAACCAATCTAATTAAGATTTGTATTAAATTTTTAGGGTGTAATTTGTATTAATTTGAATAAATTTGAATTTGAATTTGAACATCTAGATGATATGAAATTGTATATAAGATAATGTGAAATGAAACAAAATAGCGTGAAATGTAACGTTTGCTAATTTAAATTTGTTTTAATGTTTTTTTTCATCGCTTTCGTTGTGAATTAAAATTTTATTTTAATTTTATCTAATTTTTGTGGCTTTTTTCAACGACTTTATGGACCTGGCAAATCTGCTTTACTTTGTGACTGCTCTGTTTTTGACTGCTACGATCAAGTGTATTCATTGTTGACATTGGCTACTACCCAAAGACTTAAATATAATGGCTGGCTTTAATAGAATACCTGTGTCTCACAAAATGACTAAATTATTAAAGTATTAAATAAATGCTGCAAGATTGCCAGAGGTAAGAATATATGTTCGGAACATATTGTTTTATCTGCGTCAACAAGGTGGATCTATCGAGAGAATTAAATGTATTTTTAGTTTTAAGTTTGTAAATATTAACGTTATGTTATGCTGGTTTATGTTAATAAATGATATAGGTATTTGTATGGTAATAAAAAATTATTGAAATTATTGTGTTTTTATTAAACCTACAAGAATCCAATAAAAAAATTAAATGAGGTGAGGTCTATTATTATATATATATTATATATATAATAATAGACCTCTCCTATATATATTATATTATATATTTATTTACATATAGATGTTGATATGTACATGTAATTCAGTAGTTCGAGGATTCGTCACGGGATGTCGCTAAGATAGCATGTGTCACCGACTACTCTATGTCAGATATAAGTAATGTACTTTGTGGTGAATGGATGCCCGGCACACGTGATCACTCATCACGTGATCGCACGGGCAAGTGCTAGCAAGCGAGGACGTTTTTATTTATTACTACGCATTGCAACGCAACGTATCGGTAATATTTATTTATCTCATTTACGTTTTGAATTTTTTTTACGTGGCCAGTTTTATTTTTTTATATGTGGCGAGTTTTGCTTTTTAACTTTGTTCACGTCAAAGAAGTACGAGTTCTTACGTGCGCACATGAGTACACACATGCTTTCATTTAATTTTTTTCTGAGTTATGCTTTTGTAGATATAAGGTGAGACTACAATTTTGACTCATATTTTCAAAAAAGCGTTTCAATAAAATTTATAGAACACGGCATTTAAATTCGTGGTTTAAAAAGTTAATGTTCGTGTTTTTAATTTTTATTTAAGTCATCAAAAGTAAAATCTAAACCTTTACAGTTAAGGTCTATATTTAAGCTACCGTCTACTGTAACTGTTCCACACTTGTTTACATCAAATAGTATCTGAGAAAAACGCCTATGACTATACAGTACTCATTAACATACACATACATAAATATACACAAACAAAATTTTCATATAAAAATAATTAAATAATTGATGTACTAACAAACTTTTAATAAACGTATTTTTATTTTACATCTACCCACACATTTTTCACTTCACACGCCGCGCGCTTATAATAAATGTAATATGTAGGTAGTTAATAAATCAAACTGGTATACTTGATGTGAATGTTCGTAAATGAATATTAAAAATCGTTTTAAATACTTAACAACCTGCGTATACATTATTTCTACTAATCATCCCATAGATGGGCAACGAGCTGATTCCATAAATTTCCATTTTCTTATAAAAGCACACTAAACAGTACGTATATTTAACGCACTATAAAACTCACTAGTCACTCATTAAAACACTGCGTATAAAACTCACTGAAAAATTCATTGCATACTGAATAACTCACTGAACACTAATTTTGGCTGTATTTTAACAACGACAGTTCGCGGATACAGCTAAAGATATACTAACACTAATTGCACTAGACTACTTCTATTTAACAGCACATGGCAGAGGGTAATGTTAAATAATTATTTCAGACTACCTCCATTCCAATAAACTGTACACGATCACTTGTTGCTAATTGATAACTACTACACAAAGACTAACGCCAGATTCTTTTATAAAGCCTCATTAATACGTAGGCAAAGTATTTTGACCCCACTTTTGCTATCAAAATCTCACAAAATTGTCATAGATGACTAATTGACGTGGTTAGAATGCAGTGAAGCTAACACTTAATTATAATAATAATAATACGCCAGACAATACACACCAATCATCTGATCACAAACTAGGGTATTCCCTGCACTATGAGCAACTGACGACGACTACTACTTAGTGCACCCAGACCCGAGACAATCTAGAAATGTTCATTTTCTAATTTGACCCGACCGGGAATCGAACTCGTAACCTTCCGCGCTTGGGTTAATGTCTAAACCACTGCGTCATCTAGGTCGTCATAATTATGAAAAAGAACATTAAAAAGCTCGATAAAATTGGTGATTATGGGAATTTTAATTATGAAATGGCAATATTTTTATCATAAAAACGCGATGCATCTTCGTCTAAAATATAACGTAGTCGCCCTAAATATCGAACGCTTATGGGCGTCTATTTAGTTTAGATATTATTTTTTAATTAGAAATAAGTACAAATTATAATATAAGATATCAGTAATTTTACAAAAAATATTAAGTGATAATAAAAGAAGTAATTAAAAAATCGCGTCATTGCAATCGTATCAAAAATGATGGACGTGTTATGGAAAGACAACAATGTACTGTACAATATATTATGCTTCTTGATAACAGAAAATGAGAAAATATTTGATAGAAATGACGCTAGATTGTATTGGCAGACGGTCGCACATATATTTGGCATTTTCCATCATTTATACATAGGTTTATTTTCTTTAAGTCTCGACCTAACTAATAACCTAGAGGAAGAAGTGACAACTCTAAGGGAATTTCGAACATGTTATCTAACTGGATGGAGTTTTGTAAGTACCCGCATTTTAAAAACAGTATGCACTCTTTTCAAATACAAATAAATAATCAGTTTTTATTGTGTTAACATTCATGTCAAGGCAAAATGAGAAAAGAAAAGCTTCGGTAGGAAAAAATTGGAACCTACTTATCCTCCCATCTGTCTGACAAAGACAAAACATTGTACAAGACATTGTACCTGAGACAGATTGCCTTACAAACTATGTACAAACTTAAAATTTGGCTTCAATGTTATGTTGCGTTAGTTCACATTTTAAAATACAGAAATTAAGAAGAGGCAAATAAATTTGAATATTCTATCTCCTAAATTACTAGACATAGAAATTTAAATTAACATTGTAACTGTTAGTGGAATCGGGAAACCATCGCGCTGGCAGTTACTTACGTCAACAAATCAGTTAGGTAATAATATCTCGAAAAGCCATTAAATTGCAGAAAAAAAGTATCGAACGAAAATTCATTAATTGCGTAATGGTTTTAAGCGGTCGCTAGAAAAATGTACAAAGAAATATATATTTAAATTTCACATTCGTTAAGCTGACGCATTGATAAACAATAATTTAATCTAAAATAGACCTTCTGCTAAAGCAGAAGGCAAACGTACGAAAATGCAGAAAGCAAACGTACGAAAAATAGTTATTTTCGTTTAATTAAAAAACTATAATTGATTTTATAAAATCCAACTGTCATTTTAAGGAATATATTTAAAGTAAACTATACAGAAAATTTAGAAAGATAAATCGGTCCCGTTGCTCCGAAAAATGTAAATCTCTGTTTTAAAAGAGGTCTGTTTAATATTTTCTTTTGTGTTACAAAAGTCAACCAATCGTGTATCGCAACTGTCAAAATGAAGTCAATGTAATGAAGAATCAGGATACCAAATATCACTGTCATACGTTTAGTAGTCACTTAGAAATATTGAGATCCCTGACGTCTCCGCCTCAGCAAACTTATTTAAAAATGTTCAACATTTTGGCACCCGGGTCTTAAAATAAAGCTTAATTAAATTTAAATTTAAAAATTATTAAATTGCTTTACTTTTTTTTAATTTTAGGTTAACTGCCTTTTTAGGCTAGTCATAGTTATTATTTTTGAAATTTAAAAATTATTTAACGGTGAAAGCATAGACGGTGAATCGATTCAGCGTTCATTAGGATCAGGTATAACATTCTATTGTGCTGTACCGCTTTGCCCATAAAAAAGTACTCAGAAAAAAATTCATTCACTCATTCATGAAAATGAATCCGAAAATAAAGTTTCCTTTTGAAGTTCTCGTTCATTTTAGCGATAACTACACATTTTTATAAATATGAATTGAATACTATTAAATTAAATGCTTTATCGATTATATTTCGTATGAAATTTATTATTTTCTTTAAATTAACGAAAGCGTTTTAATAAAACATATTATTCTTCGTCCTAATGGTAAAAGTTCACATTTTGCTTCATAAATGTTAACCTATTTCCTCACTTCTCCCACACTCCCTCAATTTGTGCATTACCTGGAAATACTTGGCGTTACAGTAAGCTAATTGTATAACAGCCAGATAAATACAATTTTACTAATCACACGATTATTAAGATTGTTAGCACATAGACCTGTGTCAATTGTTCATTTTTAAAGATTTGATCGTTCAAGTAATGACATGAAAAGATTCAGTCAAATTATCCAATCAGTTGTCCTATACCGATTACACGTGAGTAAAGCCGTATTCAATAATTAGTGCGTTAATAATGTCTCACGAAAGTTTTAATAATTTAATTATCCAATCAGTATTAGATTAGGAATTGATTGATTGATTGGAATCAATTATTGATTGGATTTGACCGATTTTCTTTTATTGTATACATACAGATACAATTATGCACTTTTGATTGAAACGAGGGATCGAATGATTGTAGAAGAAATCCAATATTTTACGATTTCGATATTTTTAAAGTTATTGTAATTCTGCCGCATTTCTAATTTTATTGTTTGTGCTTTGAACAATAATGTGTGTGAGTTTATCTATAATTATTTTTGAATATCACATTTCGTCACATTAAATGGCATAAATAATCAACTAAAATCGACTAGTATCGAGGTCGAATCGGTCAAATGATTGAATCGAGTAACGAAACATTCGTTCCAATGTGATTGGAATCATGAATATTTCACTCACGCCGTATCCCTAACGGGGTACACAGAGAGGACGGAGCGCCAAGCGTCGCGTACCTTACATACTTCTTTCGCTTCCTGAAATCTTTCTCCACACACATTTTCGCCTAGGTATGGGAGTGCTTTTGACATTTCCGTCGGCTAACTCTCTAGCTATTTGTTCTTCAGAAGTCAGCCTTGATCTTCCTTAACCTTGTATAGATTATTTCGTGGGTATAAAGTGGGTAATTACGAAAGGGTATTAAAGTACCCATGACAACGGAACACTCGCGATATACAACTTCGCCAGAAGTCAATAGTTCTAGTGTAAAAACTCAAAGTTAAAAAAAATGAAAGTGAGGCAACCCTAATATTAGCGTTTTTACATCGCTAGCAAACCTTTGGAATATAGAGCATAATGGCTGGGTCGTACATTTTTAAATGAATGTTTTTTATGTGTTAGTACGGTTCTCCCTCAGAAGCGAAGATAAAGGGATCTTAGCCCATACAACCGATGTTCTCAGTGATAAATAGATCAACTCTTCATATTATTTCATGTCGGCGTAATACATTTTAATTGTTTCTTGAAGTTTCTGGCGACAAATATCTTGAGGCAGTCTTTCTGATCTGCTGAGCCGGTCTAAGCCTTTAAAAAAACTCGACATCGCACCACTAAATAAGTACTTATTTCAACAATTCCACATAATGCACAACAGTGTAGATACTTTGAGACGGAAAAATATGCCAATATTACATCACAATATCCACTAGAAACAATTTGCGAATATTTAAAATAAATGTCCATCCGCTCCCCATAAAATCCCGTTAAAAAGTTTTCAATAACTCCCTCCCGTAATTATTACATCTGTAATATAAGTTATAACAGACAATTACACCCCTTTCACATTAACCTTGTACAGTAGAAGTCCGATAATCCGGCACGTTCGGGACCGGCTCGGTGCCGGACTACCGAAAATTCCGGTCTATCGGGCGGTAATTATAAGAACAATTAGGTTAATAATTAAACTACAAATACAGTATGCAAATACATACAACAAAGTTTATTTTAAAACATATTTCACTTAGATTTAAAAAAGTCACGAATGTCTTTTTGTTTTCTTGACTTTTGGCGTTTAGTATAAAATTTATTTCTAATGATATGGAAATCAATAATTTCTGAAGCACTGTAGCTAGTACTAGCCTCAGCAAATGAGATAAACTTATTTAGTGATTCTGCAGCTTCTGCCCAGCTGATTTTTCCTTTTCTTCCGTTTCGGCATCTGAGTCACTTTCTTCAAAATTTTGAGTAGGCTGAGGGTTTATTTGCAATTACCGCCGGACCGCCGGACTATCGGGCATTCCGGACTGTTGGATGCCGGACTAATGGACTTCTACTGTATATATATATATATAAGGTACCTAGGTACCTGTTTCTAACTTCTATCGTGCCTATTTAATAATAACATGGTAATATTACTTAATAAGGAAGTTCAGGTCCCTGCGAGACAGGCGTGTCCCAGTGCGGGGAGCGCAAGTAAGAATTTGCGTTGTATTG
This sequence comes from Zeuzera pyrina, assembly GCA_907165235.1. Taxonomy (NCBI): domain Eukaryota; kingdom Metazoa; phylum Arthropoda; class Insecta; order Lepidoptera; family Cossidae; genus Zeuzera; species Zeuzera pyrina. The sequence continues at coordinate 10,608,117 of OU015645.1, read as the reverse complement.
TAAATTAAATATAGAAATAAATATAAATATATTACATAATATAGGTAGGTACCAACAAAAATAAAAAGTTCCCGATGTGTTGCCTGGTAATCCAGAGATAATCTTGAGGATGCTTCGTTCAGAACCCAAACATTGACATATTCGCTGACAGTTTTAATATACTTGTTAGGAATGCCTATGCTTATTTGAATTTCGATATATTGATTTAATATGATTATTTTAAAATTTTAATATTATTTATAATTTGACATTTTAAATTTGAATTTGACATTTTTCGATTCATATTGTATTAGACATTTTAATATCTTATAATTGTAAATGATTAATTAATGTAATGTTTAATTTATATTAAGACATGTGCTTTGGAGATACTCTGTAAACCAAATGTCTAGAATAAAATGAATTGAATTGAATTGAATTCGTAGAGGTGAAACACGTGTCGAGTTTGGAATTTGAGCCGAGAATAGCTAAAAAAAGGAATTTATCACATATAGTTAGAAATTCATCACAAACAGTCAACAGTTTCATACGTTAGCTTGCATTTATTATACAGTTATTTTTATACTTGAGTTTAGATTAGCAAAGGATAGTTATTTTGTACATTTCAGTGTTTTTATTGAAGTCTTTTTAATTTTTTATAAGTTTTTTATTTCTTCCTTTTAGGACCTTGGTCTAAATACGTATCTAGGGAAGCTTTACAATATACTTTTTTTCTTATTCTGGCACGGAACGACATACAAAAGAATCATCGACATAAAGCTCATAAGCAATTATGGTTATTTGGTTTATCTTCGAAGTTCAAGCTCCAATATGAGTGAATATTGGACCTTGTACTTCGAAGTGATATGAGTGCTCCAATATGCAAAAAAGCGCACGCTACGAAGACGTCATTCATCCTCATCAGTCTGCCCGTGATCACGATCGGTGCAATCCGGTCGAACCGTCGGGATAAAATAGGTAATTAGCCTTAAAGTATAAACGCGACATAGACCCGTTAGTAAATATTGTAAGATGTGTACAAGTCGTGAAAGTTTAAAAACATTAATATGAGTGAAATTTAAAGGTGACCTTGAAGCTATATTGAACCCAACAGAAATAAAATCATTGACATCGATCATGGATCGATCGACAAAAAAGCATGCAGACGAAAATAAAACCTTATCCTTTCATTGAAGTCGGATATAAAAGTTTGTTGTGTTATTATGCGTTTTGGGAAAAAATCGAAATTTGCTTCCGCCTTACGTCTAATGCGTTTAAGTGTATCTTGTTTACAAAAATATCAAAAAAGTCATAAAAATCAAGGACAAAATTTTGATTGAAAGAAGATTGAAAAAAACTGCAATAATTTTGTTTGCACAAATACTTCGGCCTCTTTGGTCCGATGTTATTGTAATTAGAAATCTAATGTAACTTCACATTAGCATTACAGCATGTCCATATCGACTAGGTCATTGACAGTTCAAAGTACATACAGACGGACAGACAAAACGTGACTATCACGTTTCTGTTTATTTTGTCATGTGATAACTTAATGTTTGGATTGCGGAAATAATGATAAGTAAGTGTATACGTAAGTATATATAAAAGTATTTCATTTTAACACGCTTTTATGAGCTCCACCTGTATGTGTTTGTATCGGAATCTTTAAACAAAACTTTCACAACTTCAAAACGTCAGATTAAACTGAATTTTGCACACTTATCAAAGATCGATGACAATACAATAATTTGATATTGAAATGAACATTTTGAAAAAATATTTGATTTGATTTCATTTTTAAACCTAAGGAAAAGGCAGATGCTATTATTTGACGCTCTTGGCTGTCTATCTATATGTTTGTCTGTTGAGTCGCAGCTCAAAAGCAGATGAAGCGATATGGTTCAAGATTTTTATTTGTTTAAAATCTGCACGAATGTTACTGTCGCGGTAATAGGAATATTGATTTATAAAAAATATAAAATAGACAATTACTTGAAAGAATTAAATAAAAATGGGAATAGAAATATTAATAATGATGGGTACATGGAAGAAAACACATCATTAAGCTCGAATCTGATCATTTTTATTCAAGCAGAATCTACTGTGGTTCTTGAACCGAGGTAGATTTTTGATATTAGCATTTTTTTTAAATTCTATATTCCTATTTCTAACGCACAATATTGTTAAAAAGGAATTCGAAGTTTTCGATTCACGTCTTCTTCACGTATTAAATATAACTGTTTCCAAAATTTTTTTATTGATAACATTAAAGCTCGACAATAGCTATTAAACAAAAAGAAAAAGCAAAATCTCTTGACAAACAAACTATTTTATCTTACCTATTTACATAGAAATAGGAAGAGGGACTTTTTGGCGGGAACGGGAGAAGCAAGGTTGTCATTTTATTTAGATTTTCTATTTTTTACATTTTTGGGAGTTTTAAAGTACAAAAGTGATAGTATATTGTATTTTAAAGTTCTGTATAAGTGAAAAGAATGGAGTAGGTTTAATAAACATGTGTAGCTTAAGTTCTCGCGCTCTTCCAAGAAGTCCTATAAAACTTCAGTAAAGTCTACTATCACTTTACTGGAGGAGTTTTACGATAACGATTGTACTTATACTACTCAGATTAATAATCTTCCAAGTTATACTACTACAATATGTGACATTGGCAAATGCGCTAATCTGTGCACCATGCTATGAATAAAGAAAAAAATAGGAAGATGTATATTATAGAATAATAGAAGCATCATAAGAAACGTACTATGCCTAATATTGCATAAGACGCATGCGCGGGGTATGCTAGGCGAAGAGCGGGAAGGGTCGAACACGTGCAGCAGCTAGGGATGTTATCGATAATTGACCATAACCATATTTTAGTTTATTTATTACATTTTATTAATAAATAACAAAAAAGTACATACATATTACAAACTTAAAACTGCACATTATCTTAAATAATGTTCCTCAAAGTTGCCGCTTAGAAAGCTGTCATTGCTTAAGGCGATGCATTGATAAACAATAATTTAATCCAAAATAGACCTTCTGGTTTATGCAAAAGTGCCCGCATACGCGCGCGCTTACGAATAATACGAAAACGTAGTTATTTTCAAACGAAAAATAAAATAAAATAAATTATAGTTTCTAAAATAAACATTTTAGAAACTATAATTAATTTTAAAGAATCCAACTGTCATTTTGAAGAATATGTTTAGATTAAAACTATACAGAAAATCTAGAATCATAAATAGGTCCCGTTACTCCTAAACATGTAAATCTCTGTTTTAAAAGACGTTTCTCTGACATTTTTTTGTGTTACAAAAGTTAACCAATCGTGTGTCGCTACTGTGAAAATAAAGTAAATGGAATGAAGAATCATGTTACCAAATATCATTTTCATAGGTTTTGTAGTCACTTAGAAAAATTGAGATCCCTGCCGTCAAAATTTCCAATGCGTCGTTATAAGGTGCTCAGCACACTGGCAGCATTGCCTCTTTGAATAGCCAAACTGATTCGTTGGCGGAAGAAGCTTAGTATTTTATTTATTATTTACACGTGCACAGATTATTTAATAACAGTTATTATTACAATATTGATGTATACGTAATTTATAATAAAGCTTATATTTTAAATTGTTATTTAAAAATGTTACTGTTTTCAATTATTTAAACATAAGTACCTGGCCGACCGAGCTTTATTCGGTGTCTTATAAGAAAAAACAAAAAAAGTCTGACCAGATTGCAGGATTCGAACCCACGCACTTTGGCGTGGTAGACCTACACTCACCCACTGTGCTGTTGAGAAGATAAACTGTGTGGCGAAATTAAAAAAGTTTAGAAGCTTAGTGTTCAGAAGTTTTAAGTTGACAAACATCGACTAACAGTGGATGCTAAATGTGCCAAGTACACTTATTTTAAGTGTAGTTGCGGTAAGGCGATGGAAGCGTAAAACGTGTTCTATTGTCTGTATATAGTTCCTACTTCTAAGCCTATTTATAAATAGATATCGACAAACATGTTTCCTTCAACTCACTAGATTTCTCATTGGGTACATCATGACATGACACGATGGCTAGATAATGTTGTTTTAATATATAGTGGCGTTTCAGTACCCAGGTAGCACATAACCACAAACAATGGTGCATGCTTGATTTTTCATTGATTTTAAATTTCCAAATTTACTTAAATATTGCTGCAATCTTATAAGTTTTAATAGATATCAAATTTTGTTTATATTTTGGCTTCTGGTACGACGATGGAGTGTCGTAACTGAATAACTCTAGCAGGAAACACTCTTTGTTATATTAACAGTATCGTTGTCGCGTAGTTACTAGGATGGCAAATTTAAACTTGCTGCAAGTGCATAGTGTTGCACCGCAAACTTGAAGCATGCCTGTTTCAAGTTGAAATTGCTCTCGGTAAAAACTAAGGCATGTCATGATACGCCCAACTACACAATCGAACAGACATAGATATCAGATTACTTCAAGGCTATTATGGTCATCAGTTTATCGTTATGTATAGTCTAGTTTTTGTTACAGCTTCTAAGTTACGCTGTATGTTATTTAACACAGGGTGTCTCTAAAAGTATGGACCATATCGATAAGTTCCAAAGTGGAAGTCTTTTCCAAATTGTTTTATTTTGTTGCATGAATAATGTTCATTGTATTGTGTATGTTATTATGTACATAGTGTTTATTGTATAGTGTACTATATGTACAGAAAAACCACATAGGTTTGTATTTGTGCAAATTTTGTTTAGAAAATGTATAAAAGAAATTAAGATTAAAATTTAAAAAAATTGGTACACCAACAATGCACCAACAGCGTGCAAAAGTATAACAAATACAGAAACTATAAAGACTGTGCAATATACAACATTAATTATAGTTATTCACTTACATAACATAGACGATTTTATTTTTATTTTAAAAGAATGGAAGCGAAAAACTGATTCTAGCTTGTAAATCGTGTAAATATAACAGTATTAAATTTTTGGAATTTTGGAACATTTTTACCCTAATTTTGTACATTTGTGCATACATACATTTAAATGCATCCTGTATTTATAATGTTATAGTTATTATTTATTTTGTGTAACACATTTAGATTATTTAATTTGAATAAATTACATTTATTTACTTAATTAACAATTTAATATTATAGGACACAAACAGATTAAAATAGATTACTCAGTATTATTATTATGTGTTTATAATGTTTATATATTATGTATGTACTTACATAAGCGGTTATACGCTCATACAAGCGCCATTTAAAATGAATCACAGTTGTATGACAGTTACACTGGATCAGTCACTATTAAATCCTATTTTTTTCATTATTGACTTTAATGTAAACAAACAAGCAACTAACCAAAATTTCGCTAAATTTTCACCGTTCGCTAGTCCGACTCGCAGCATTCTAATAACACTGCTTTCCTGTTATATACACGAAACTATGAAATATGCACATATAACACTAATATTATTCAATGCAGTATGTACATTGAAAAAATTGAGGTTAGTTGTCAAACGTTGTTTTTAATTTGTAGTGTTACCAAAAGGTTGCCTATTATGTTCATAGATCAAATTCAAAGGTATCATAAATCAATTCAGTCTATGTGAGTGTTACGATTCATTCGAAATGTAAGAGAAAAATAACAGACGAGTATTAATTATTTGCGATGTGCAAACAATAGTAATGTCCTGTTCTTCTTTTTAAAGTATTTGTTTTAAAACACAATCTTTTACCCTCATCACTTCACCGTGTTTATTATTCTTTTAACTCTTGGTGGTTTTTACTGAAGCACAAACACACAAACGGACAAAAATTATAAAAATTTTGATTTACTAATAACTAATAATTATGACAACTAAGTCAATCATTTCCGGACTAGTCCATCTCTAGTTATGTTATAAATATCATAGTCGCCACATTTCTTTATGCTAAGTTATTCTTTAAGTTAAGGAAAAGATGAAAAAAATAACTATCCTTTACTAATCAAACCTTAAGTACAATAAAAATAACTTTATAAATACGATACACATACCTATATAATTAAATTTGACAGTTACTGAAGTCGGTGCCAAGCCCACCAAACTAATAGACTTTATGTTGTTGCACATTGATTTGGCACCGACTTCAATAACTGTCAAATTTAATTATATAGGTATGTGTATCGTATTTATAAAGTTATTTTAATTGTACTTGAGTTTTGATTAGTAAAGGATAGTTATTTTATACTTTTCAGCGTTTTTTTGAAGGCGGTTTAATTTTATTTAATAAATTTTTTTTATTTCTACTTTTTGAGTGGTCTTGACCTAAATAAATATCTAGGGCAGGTCTGCAATTAACTTCATTCTAATTCCGAAGCGCAACGATATACAAGTGAATAGTTAATATAAATAAAGGTTATAACCAGGTCGTGTTATCTAGTGTATCTTCGAAGTCCAAGCTCCAATATCGGTGAAATTTAAATGGGACCATATCTAAAGTATTACCTACCAAACGAAAAAAGAATTTTCGAAATCGGTTCATAAATGACGGAGTTATGAGGTAACAAACATACAAAACAAAAAACAACATACAGACGAATTGAGAACCTCGTTCTTTTTTTGAAGTCGGTTAAAAAGTCGGATATACATGTAATTCAGAGCATTGTAACTCAGTTGGACCGCGGTTTAACTGACAACCGAACTAACGTGTAACGTCCACCACGTATATTATATTTTCTATTAACTTTTCTGACTAAAAGATCAAAACGCTAAAAATCGTATCGCACCGCTTCGTAATCGCTTTGAATTATCTGCGAAGAACACCACGACTTATTGCCGACCACACAAAACGAATAAATACTTTTTATTGCAATTTTCTCATACCTACTTGAATAAGAAATATCGTTATTGCTAATGGCTTATGAGTTGTGATAACCTCGTAGCTTAGCTATAACGGAATATTGAATGAAGGGTACGCTATCAAACTGAGTTACATTCCGATCAGATAATTATGAATTGATATTGAAAAAATTAGACCTGAATTTCTAATTAGTGCAGTTCTTTCTTGAAGCTATTGCGATTTTCTCGTACTTGAATACGAGATATCGGTTTTGTTAATGGTTTATACATATATACATCTATATCGTCACGTTGTGTCCGGTAGTAGTCGGAGAGGACGGAGCGCCAAGCTTCGCGGGCTTCTTCAAATCTCATTGTTCTCCTCATACATTTTTGCACAGGATTTTGACGAGCGTTTTCGACATTTCTGTTAGCTCTGGCTATTTGTTCTTCATAAGTGAGCCTTGGTTTTTAATGGTTTATACGTTGCAATAACCCCGTAGCTAGCTATAAAGGCGTGTTTTTTGTCGGTTCATCACAATGCAGGTTGTCCTGAAGCAATGGAATCCTCAAGTATTACATAAGCACCAAAGGGGGGTCTTTGCTTTGCTTAATTTTGGTAACATGGGGGCCAGGGGTCTGAATGGCGATTACGTCATCAATATTTATTTACTTTTTGTATAAACTATGATAGGCAGTTATGCAACCACCGCCCACGCTTTTCTCACAAGTTTAGCTGACTCTATATCCATTTAATTAATTTCTTGAAACGGATGCATGATTCTTTAACCGCCTTCAAAAAAAGGAGAAGGTTCTATGTTCGCCTGTATGTACTTTTTTTATGTATGTTCACCTATAATTTCGTCAATTGTAAATCGATTTCGAAAATTCTTTTTTGTTTGAAAGAACTTCCGAGGTGGTGCCATCTAAATTTCACCGCTATTGGAGCTCGGACTTCGAAGATACACCAATTAACACAAGTAACGCAACTGGTTACAACCGTTATAATATATTGATTCTCTATTATACATTGCGCTCCAGAATTAGAAAGAAGTTAATTGTAGACCTGCCCTAGATACTTATTTAGGCCAAGGTCACTCAAAATAGAGAAATAAAAAAAATTAAGAAAAAAATTAACGATTAACGATACACATACCTATATAATAAAATTTGTCAGTTATTGAAGTCGGTGCCAAGTCTACCAAACTAATAAACTTTCTGATGTTACACATTGATTTGGCACTGACTTCAATAACTGTCAAATTTAATGATATACGTATGTGTATCGTATTTATAAAGTTATTTTTATTGTACTTAAGGTTTGATTAGTAAAGGACAGTTATTTTATACTTTTCAGTGTTTTTTTTTGAAGGCGGTTAAATTTTTTTATTTAGTCTAAGTTTTCGTTAGAGATTTAGTGGTCTCTCAACGTCTTCTTCATCAAACGCTGAAGTCGACAACACGTCATGTGTTCATAGTTAAGTTTAAGGTTCAAGTAAAGAAAGCATTTGTCATCCAGTTCTGATAAAGAGAATGCTCCTGAGTTCATAGATTAATTAAGTTATAATGTAATATATTTTTATAACAAAAATTCCCTTTTTAAAGAGCCGTTTACTGGAGACGAGAACTTTACTAGTAACTTGCTCTTGAGTAACAATAAAGAAACTTGAACAAATTTTGTAAAAATTAAATCAATGGTTACACGCAAGTATAGGAGGGGGTAAGAGCTGTTTCTTTCGCTGACATGGGAGGTGGGGTGTTAACAAAGTCTAAAATTTTGCTAATGTAATACTTGAACGGTTCCTATAGCAGATTTGACGAAACAAAATAGGCTATAACTGGGTATATTTCAATAAACTGTTTAACTTCATAATATAATAATATTTATTGGTAACACCACATCGCATAAAACAATCGAAATCCCTGGACTTATTGTTGATTTTTATGTTAAATATTTCTGCTCACCAGCTCTATGTTCGTTTATACGCCAGTATATACAAGTTTAGGACATAAGACACTGTCTCGCTCTTACTTGTCTCTCTCTAACGTAACGTATAAGTACGCAGAGAAGATAGAACGTCAAACGTCACCGACCTTACTTCTTTTGCTTCCTCAAATCTCATCATTTTCATATACACTTGCACCGAGGTTTTCCTGTAGTTTTTGATATTTCCACAATGATCAGATCGTTGTCGAACGAAACGATCGACAACATATGTTCTTTTCATTTTTCAACCGATTTCCAAAAAAGGAGAAGGTTCTCAATTCGGTTGTATTTTTTTTTTATGTTCGTTACCTCATAACTCCGTCATTTATGAACCGATTTAAAAATTCTTATTTTGTTTGAAAGGATACACTTCCAGATTGATCCCATTGAAATTAACAAAACTTAAGTACAAAAATAACTTTATAAATACGATACAAATACCCATATAATTAAATTTGACAGTTATTGAAGTCGGTGCCAAATTAATGTTCGACAACAGAAAGTCTACTAGTTTAGTAGGCTTGGCACCGACTTCAGTAACTGTCAAATTTAATTATATGGGTATTTGTGTCATATTCATAAAGTTATTTTTGTACTTAAGTTTTGATTAGTAAGGGATAGTTATTTCATACTTTTCAGTGTTCTTTTTTGAAGTCGGTTTAATTTTTTTTTCCGTTTCCGGTTTCCGTTGCCTTAAATCGACTAAACAATGATCAACCGTTACTTTAACTGAGCGTCTAGACAAGTGGCAAAAGTAAAATCGAAACGGTTGCTGGCGTTATTGCACGTTAAAAGTGCCATTTGGCTGCGTTATATACAGCGCTTTTCACACGACTTCACTTTTCATTTGATTAAAAAAAAGTTAATAACGTTTGACAACCAATTTAAAATTCGTTACGCTAAATCCACGTGGTATTTGTCATTCGTTTCTACTAGCGTTTACGACAATTGAGCCACTTGTACCCACGGAACTCTAATTTTACTTTGAATTTTTTTTTTCAGTTGTTCCAGACGACGTTCCTCACCCTGGCTGTGTTCCATGATGCTTTGGAATGGGCTGACAGGCACGAGACGAAGCTGGGCGTGAAGATACGGTACTTCAGAGACATCATTTTCTCAGGGCTAGTTTTCCCAATCACTCTTGTAAGTACATACATACATATATTTAAATAGGATTAGTTTGGTGTTTATAAAGGGGGTTTGGACCAGAAGTACATACATATATTAAAATAGGGTTACAGTTTAGTGTTTAAAAAGGGTTAGGACCAGAAGTACATACACACATATATTAAAATAGGGTTAGGTTAGATTAGGTTGGAAAGGGGGGTTTGGACCAGAAATACATACATACATATATTAAAATAGGGTTAGTTTGGTGTTTAAAAAGGGGGGGTTTGGACCAGTTTAAATTAGAAAATAGGCCTAAGGTCAGGTAATAAAATTATAGGATTTTGCCCATCTTGCGTAGTTCTTCCCTTTGCACTACGGGGTATTACTTCAGTTTAACAAAAAGATGTAGCGAAGTTTTGGAAATATCAAAGGATTCAACACACCACACTCAACACAACAGTTTCAAGAATCAGTTTAAGCGGATTTTATTTTCATTCACGATGTTGTGTTACCATCTCGTACGCAGCGTATTTTCATGAAGAGGAAGTAATTTATTACAAAACCGAAGAAATCTCGAAGAACTGCAAAATTGTCTTTCGGACAACTGAAAGTATTTTATCTCCTGGACAACTACTAAAGCAGGGGAAACATCGAAATGTTAAAAGTTAATTTAATATGTTGATATATACTTACATATCACGCTATATCTCCAGCGGGGTAGTCCGAGGACGGAGGGCTACGCTTCGCGGTTCTTACATACTTCTTTCGCGTCCTCAAATCTCATCATTACCCTTATACACTTTCGCCTATTTTTGCAAGTCCTTTTGACATTTTCGTCAACTAACTCTGGCTATTTGATCTTCATAAGTCAGCCTTGGTCTTCCTTTGCTTTTGCCACCACTCACTTTCGCTGTGTAGACTTTCTTCGTCAGTCTTTCATCACTCATTCTTTCCATGTGCGCGAACCATCTAAGCATTCTTTTCTTCATTTTTACAATAACACTGTAATGCAACCCTGTCACACTGCGATCTCTTCGTTGCTTATTTTATCCGCACACGTTTCTAAGTACCGTAAGATCAAGTACAGTTTAAACCATGTATTTCGTAATCGACGATAAAATTTGATCGACAGTTTAATCCACTGCCCTAATATCAAATGGAAATACTGAACGGATTAGTAAAACCCAGATTATATGTCAATATTCGATAATTTAATCTGCTCGTAATCGATTAACTGTCATTTATCTTACGAAATAATCGAAGACAGAAGATTAAACTCTTCGTCGTTTAAACTACCATTGATCTTACGGTCCTTAAAGATCGCATTTCTACACACTGCAATATATTGATGAGGTATATTGCACATTAACTTGTTGCTTACAAATACTATATTTAAGTATAAAATCAATCAATAATCACTTTTATACACAGAGGTAAATAATTAAACTATATTTCTAGTTCGTGACAAGCATGTTCTGGTGCGTGTACAGTATTGATCGGGAGCTGGTCTTTCCTGAAGTTTTCGACACTATCGTCCCAATTTGGTTCAACCACTGCGTCCACACCAACATCGTCATTGTTGTCGCAGTCGAGACCATACTACAAGCTAGAAGGAAACCTGCGGACTTCAAAGTCGAAACGATTCTTTATTTGAGCGTATCGATAGCCTACGCTGTTGTGTAAGTATCATTTCATATAACCTGCATTGAAAATGCGAGTTTCGGTGCCTGTTGAGCCAATCGAAACTAAACAATTTTGGACTAATGCGACTGTTGGCGGACAGAAACCGACCGTTATCTCTCTTAGCTTAATGAAGTTGCAATCATTTCAGTTATGTTTTCAATCCTGCCAGAGTAGCGTTCGTTTATTTCAAATCTCTATAAATCTCATTTTCAAACCTCTATAAATGGTATTCCAATAATTAGCTTATGTGACAGATATTATATTTATAAATAATATCTAGTTTCGATTGGCTCCAGACATTCAAACTCGCAGTTCCAAAGTAGATTATAAGAAAAATATAGTGTGTGGTGGGTGAAACACGATTTCGGGCTTAGGGTGATGCCAGCTTTCGCTTTGCTCGGGCAGGCAACTACCTTCACCCTCGTCTGAAATCGTCTTGTTTCATGTAATATATTAGTTTCCATCAGAATCTACATTTAACAAATGGAAATGAACCCAAATCGACCTCAAATTTTATTAACCTATGAAGGTGTAAACAATAAACGTTCTAAGCTAACGCAATCAAACATATGTACTCAAACAAAAACCTATATAGATTACTTCCCGTTGATCAAGAATAATGAAATTTGACAAGAACTCGCAGCAGGATAAAAGGGAAAAGTCCAAAAATTACTTTGTGATTACAAGTATCACTTTTTTGCAATCACAATCTTACAGTTGCAGATGGGGAGTACAAGAGAAAGTATTTTTCTATTCTAAAATTTGTTTTTGATTCCAACTTCTTTTTTCATAAATACATAACGCAAATATATTGCATGGTGCTATGGAACCTTTATGCACGAGTTTGATTTACACTTGGACGGTTTATTATTTGGATATCCTTCAGAATCAATGTGCTGAGCTGTAACTGAGTTCATATTTAATTTATTTCTTCTATGGCGGGTATTGGTTGGCCATTTAACGAAACTGTGACGTCTCACGAAAGATCCAGGAGCAACATTCCATTTCTACGTCATATTATGTATGCATATTACTATTTGTCACCTGTTCTAATAAATGATATACTGTTTGTTTCTAGATACTACGCGATCTACTTCTTCGCCGGACGATGGCTGTATATGGTATTCGGGATCATGACCTGGTGGCAAGTCTGTTTATTCCAACTTCTCATCTGGACCTCCACTCACATCTTCTATCGGATCCAGTTTCCCATCAACAGACTGTTCCACGGTCCTGCAACTGAGGATTTGAATCCTGCCCAAATGGAAACTACTGTAGATACACAACAAGATACAAAGAGAATTACAGCCAATGGCAATGGTGTTCAAAATGGTAATGCAGTATCAAATGGTCACGTTGTAGACACACCGTTCGCAGATAAGTCTTGGAGTCTGAAGTACAGAATGATTAGGAACCAATTTGAGAATTCTAGTTTATGAGTTTTGGTATCTTTAATAGGTGATCAGGTTGCCAAATTTAATTAAAGAAAAAATCCAAAGTTATATTAAAGAATCAAGCAAGCAATGTGATCTTACTAGGAAAGCCCTTTTGTCGGTTTCAGTTTTAGATGACTCGTTATATTCTGACAAATAGGGTTGCTTTTGCCAAGAGAACATCACAAAAATATTGGCGTAACTAGTGTGGATTAGATGTCTTTGTGGAACCTGTACTTTTCACTGCAGACCCTTCAAGAGAATTAAGTTTGGAAGTCTCAATACCTGCAGCTTCCTTTCGGAACGTTGAATTTGTTGAATGAGCTCCCTATCGAGGTTGTTCGAAGAAACCACAGCCTAAGATTGTTCATAAATGGTATAAGCGATATCTCTGGTAATGCAGGCATTCATATGCAGCAGCTTACCCTGTGGGGGTATATGTTTGTTTCCACTTTCGTGGTTAGAAATTATGAATGAGCTGCTAATCTGCAAATCTATATGGGATATGTTTTAAACGCAATGGGTTACGTTTGACTTAAGTCTTACTAGATAAATGCAATGATGGAGCTCAATGATAATATACTTACCTCAGAAGTACCTTCACTCGTGCTTTGATGAAGAAGAAATATTGTATCCGGAAGGACATTTCAGACTGACCCAGCACATTGTTATAGTGGAAGCAAATATAAATAAATGATTCGACATTCATGTGGTTTAGAAGGTCAGGTTAACCAGAACAGAACTACTAGTTAAGCCAGAAGTTTTAACAAATGGATAAGATTTGAAATACCTTTAAATTGATTTTTTTTATTACAGCACTGTATTATACCGCAAGTTTGGTTTAAGATTGATTTTACTTGGAGAAAAGTTAAAGGTTAGTTTCCCCAATACTTTTATTATTTATAATGTCGCTTTGTTAATAAATGAAATTAGCGATTCGAGAAACTGAACCGACTGATTCTGTTAACTCAATTGTAAAAAGCGAGAAGTGTAATAGCTTACTAAATTCATTTAATGTGAAACATATAGTGACGATTTCAAAGCAGAATTATTGATTCTACTTAAAGATAAGATAACAGCTTTGAGGCGCTGTTAGTCAAATACTTTTTTTTTAAGTTTTAGAGGCTATCTTCTTGTTATTTTAAAAAGTATAAAGAATAAAAAATATAGTAATCATCTTCAACATTTTAACAATACTTTTGCTCTCATATTTTTTCTTTACATATAAAATTTGTATTCAAAAGAAAGCCTATAAAGAAATACGTGCATCAACGACATAAGTAGAAGTTATATTTACTTGTGATATACCTTAATGTATAGATAATTCTGTGATATAGAACTAGACCATTTACATTTTTTCAAAAGACTCCTTTTTCATAAGTAAAATCAATCATTACTAAATTACATAAAAATTGTACGAATTCTAGAATGAGGGGCTCTGTACGTTGGCCTGTTTGCCTGGGGGAGCACCTTAATGTGAATCTGAATGTATTTCCATTGGCATGTAATATGAGTATTTTATATAACCTAATCTAACATTGCGATTAAATTATTATAACTTTCGTGAGACATTATTAAGAAACTAATTATTGAACACGGCTGTACTCACGTTTAATCGGTATAGGTACCGAATAATTTCAGACCTATTGGAGGTCCTTCATGAGGGTGAGTGGGAGGAGTTCGCGGCCGCGCCCCGTCTCGCACTCACTCGCCCTGATGGACCTCCAATAAGTCCGAAACTAGTCGGTACCTATACCGATTGGACGTGAGTACAGCTGTGTTCAATAATTACTTTGCTAACATTGTGAGTTTGTATTGTTCCAAATGAAAGTCACAGGAAAAATGTTTAATATAAGCTTGTAAAATCTAAACTAGTGTTAGCACATTTAAAGTGTCATAACACAGGTTTCACTTGTGCTGTGAATATATTCGAAATACATATTAGAAAAATGTAATTATTGCAGTCTCGCATTACTTACAAAATAATATTAATATTTTGTGAGTTAGTGAAATGAGTTGACGAATTGAAGTTACATGCCTATAAACAGCCACAAAATTCGAAATATATTTATTAAATTAACAATTTAAAATGATTTTTTAATTAGAAAATATTATTGAAGTTAAAAAACCAACATGAATTTCTAATTTCTGTAAACGAGGCACAAACCATCTTGGATCATAAATTATGGTCACTTTCTTGTATGGGATAAATTATAGCATGTAATGTGAGCAACGAAAAATAGTTATAACTCAAACGAAATAAAAACTGTAATTATCAAAATATTAATAAAATTGGCAACTTAGAGAAATTGTAATTTAGACTGTATTAAAAGTATAATGAATGATTCATCTGACGCAATAAATTTAGCGTAATTGCACCTCAAGGCAGTGTCATACTTAAAGAAAATCTTTATTTATTGACATAAATTATAGTCTGATTTCAAAGGGCTAAAATAGGCTATTTGCTTGTACCTTTACAACAATATTATAATAAAAAGTTATCAAGTCTTATCCACGTGTTGATATTCTCATGGTAATTAAGGGATTTGAACCTTTTGGTACAGTGCCCCCACGGCCGTTTTGATTGCCGCAATCAGACTAACGTTAACGTTAACTTAGGCAATTACTCGAGTTGAGGTATGTTATAAAATGGCATATTTACTAGATATTTGTGAATAAATGTCGGGAAATCTCGGTATCAAATTATCACTGCCTGGCCACTCAGCATCTCTCGTTATCTCGAAAGCGAAATGATGCAGCGCGTTGAACAGTCCGTCTATACTGCCCAGTGTAGCCGAATTCGTTAATTACCCTCGCGCCCTATGGCGATTTGATTTTCACGGTTGCGGTTTGGTCGTAGTTTAGCGCGGAGAATTCTCAACATTTGTACGTAATTATAATTTGCAAGAAAATACATTATCAATTAAAAAACTGGTTTTAGAGATTTGAGGTATTATAATGACATATCCATTTAATTATAAATCATTTTAAAATTCTGTTGAATTTCGGATATGCAACTGGATCTTTTTACAAAATAGGGCTTTTTCTGGATTTTTTTTATTAATCTTTTCCTCCAATCATGAACTTTCTTTTCTTATAAAAAAGTGTTTAACATGCTAATACAATCTTGAGCCTTCAATCCAGTCCAATACTTTTAACGCTTTTTATTCAGATTACTCTGTAAAACGCTTGGAATGCATTCACCAAAAAAGTTCTTAACTTTGTAATGAACTAATCAAGACTTTTGAAGTCCACGTCTGTATTTGCTCCACTGCTATAGCTGTTCGTAATTTCACATGTTTACGTAAAATCATAGAAATAGGAAGTATAATGCGTCAAATAGTCTGAGAACGAAGGCCGCAACCACAGCCGCAACAGACAGATATCGAGATTATTCCACAACTGCTCAGTTTGTTCAATTTTGGATACGGAATTCTAAAAATCCTATTTTTTGCAATCTCGTAAACCAAATAATAATAATAGATTGTAATTTATTTCTATATTATGTATCTATGCTGGAAACTAGTTCGCTAGAAGGCGTATAGCAGTCTGATACTCATTGCGTACTTTCACATACTGGAGAGGTTTTGTAATTGAAGCATTGAAGCGAATTTTGACATTTATTTCCGTTTCGAACGATTGCCACATAATTTAGATCAGTAATTCCTTATCGGTAATTCTAGAATCATTAGATTCGTTTCATAATGACTAATTCTAAGATATTGATTCACATCTTTTCTCCCATTTTCTTCTCCTAATTAAATGTTTAAAAAATCTCCCGCTTCTTTGCCGAATGAATAATCGCAACGACCTATTGGTCGCTTTTATAGTTTACCGTTGAACGTTTTTATCGTCACGTGTTTACCGTCCACGGTACAATGGGGAAGTACAATGTATGCAGTTGTATGGAGACACTTTTATATTTCCGTGCACGATAACGTCATTCCGTGGACGTTGAAAAAGCGTCTTTATCGTCGTCATAATAGGGAAGCATTTTACTTACCTATTGTATTTTGGACGATAAAAACGTTCAACGGTAAATTATAAAAGAGTCCATTTCAATATTACGCACCCAATTACTAATAATCAATAATATAGTTATATTGGCTTCAGAAAGTGGCGTGGCGTCCACTAAATAAAATTTGCTTTTCGTGTAGTCTGCTTGCGGTCCTTTTAGGAAAAAATCTAAATGATCATTATAAAAAAAGGTTCAAACCTCTTTAAATAAATATATTAAATATTATTGCAGCAATTTAGTGAATTATTATCATATAATTATTGTACATTGTTAATGATTAATTAGTCAAAATATAATAAAAATACTGTCTTCAATTATGTTCGTTTGTTTTTTAAACCTTTCGTAGATCTAGAGAATTCATCTTACATGTAATCAATCTGTGGAACCAGCGTATTTGTACATTGAATATAGTACAAAAGAATATGTATAAAAGAAGCCCGATTTCCGCCTCGCGCGTTGGAATTCCGTTTTAGGAGGCAATTGGCTACTCTCGGCCAGATAGGGCCAGAGAGTTGTTGCGTTGGGTGTGAGATGCGGAGAGCATTCCTTTTAGTTATACATATACACAATAATAAAAAACATGTACAAGGTCTAACGTTGTAAACTAGTTAAAAACAAAATTACATTTTTTTAAATAGTAAGCATATCTTCACGCTGTATCCCTAACGGGATAGTCAGAGAAGACGGAGTGCTAAGCTTCGCGGTTCTTACATTCTTTCGCTCCCTCAAATCTCATCACCCTCCTTACACATTTTCGCCTAGGTATGCGAGTGCTTTTCACATCTCCGTCAGCTAATACTCCGGCTATTTGATCTTCGTAAGTTAGCCTTGGTCTTCTTTGACTTTTTTTAGCACTCGCTTTCGCACTGAAGATTTTCTTCGTTAGTCTTTCATCACTGATTCTTTCTATGTGCCCAAATCATCTAAGCATTCCTTTCTTCATTTCTACAGGAACATTGTAGTGCACACCTGTTATACCGCGTATCTCTTATTTGCTTATTCTGTCCTCAAGGTTGACACTGCGCATATTTCTAAGAGATCGCATTTCCAGGAAAGCGCAGAACACTTTCTGATTTATGACCAGAAACCTCCCCATGATAACGTGGAGCAAGAAAATCTGATCCATACAACCCCTACCTTTCCTAAAACCACCTTGCGCCTCCCACAAATATCTTTCAGAAACGCCTAACATACGTTAAGTCAATACCTTAGTATAGAGCCCTATTTAGATTAACTTGTTATCCTTTTCAAATAACGAGTTATGAGCAAATTATCGACTTTTGACAAATGAAGGTTTGGTGAGAAAACCCTTATAAAAACATGTTTAAGAACCTCTGAAGTAGATAGGAGACCGGTGTCTGCTACTCTTACATCAAAAGTGCAGTCACCTTACATGATACCAATCTTAATCGCCTTTGCTTTATTATTTTAGCTAGAACAAACGAAATGTGAGATTTGTGTGAATGAAAAATGTCTAGAACAAATTAATGAAATTGTGTATCTGGGGAGTGCGTTTTCGAGGGATGGAAGATGTGGGTTGGATGTGGAGAGACGGGTAGCAGCCGGCAGTAAAGTGAACGGTGCTCTGTCCGCATTAGTAGGCACTGTGAATATATCTAACACTGCTAAAATGGCCATCCACTTTATTGTACGGTAGTGAGGCCTGGATATGCCCGAAATCGAGTGAAAGTATAATAAATGCAGTGGAGATGCGATCTCTCAGAAATATGTGAGGTGTCACTCTTGCAGACAGGGTAAATAATGATGACATACGCAGTATGACAGGGTTGCACGGACAGTGTTATTGTAAAAATGACGAAAGAAATGCTTAGATGGTTCGGGCACTTAGAAACAATGAGTGATGAAAGACTGACGAAGACAATCTACAGAGCGAAAGTGAGAGGTAAAAGAAGCCAAGGAAGACCAAGGCTGACTTATGAAGATCAAATAGCCAGAGTGTTAGCAGAGGGAAATGTCAAAAACACTTGCATACCTAGGCGAAAATGTGTGAGGAGATTGATGAGATTTGAGGAAGCGAAAGAGGTGTGTAAGGATCGCGACTCCTGGCGCTCCGTCCTCTCTGACTACCCCGTTGGGGATACAGCGTGAAGATATGTATGTATGTAATTATGCTAGAAAAATGAAAATAATCATTGGATTTCTATTTTTTAATAATGTTTATATTTATAAAAAATTGTCTTACAAAAACTAATATTACGAGTACGAGTAATTATAATAGAAATTTGACATATACATATAAAATTTACAAATATCAGTGCTAGATGTAAACGTGGTAACCTTTGAAATTCATATTTTCTCTTAAAAATTAAGGTAACTAACGAGTATTGTTACAAAAAATCTAAAAAAAAATTAATGACAATATAATTGTTCTCATAAATAAACTTGGCAGTGATATAATCATTCCTAAAGATAATACGAAAAAAATGACTAAAGTGCTTATTTAACTTTTTAAAAACCTGTTGTATGTATTCGAAATTTAAAAAATACATACAAACAGGTTTTCAACCAATCTCGTCCAAAGGTTACCAAGAAGATCACATTTACTTTTTTATTTCTTAAATCTACATTTTACTCTCGATAATTTGACCATCAGCCAACACCTAGGTGCTCTGCCCAGCCCGTATGGAAAAAGTGATTTTTGCATCTTTCTCTTTAAACGCTATAAATTTATACCTTTTAACAATAATTCCAACATTTCAAGAATCGTAATAAGTTTTTACACAGATTGTGTGACCCCAAACTAAGCAGTAAGCTTGTACTATGGATACCACACAACGAACTCTGGGGGTGTTCCCAGTAACAGCCAGACTCCAAGCTAATTTAGAAAAGTTCGTTTCCTAAATTGACCTGACAGGGGATCGAACCCGGGACCCTGGCTTGGAAAGCAGATGCTATGCCACTGCGCCAACGACGGGGTTATTACCTAAATATTTGGAGACAGCGACAGCCAAGCGATCACTGCGCGACCGGTGATTAATAGTAATAAAAAATTAATATCATGTATGACTATTGCGTATCTATTATTGTATGACCGTAAAATGCACTTTTCACAAATTCTCGTTTTGACAGCAGATATCGCGCGATATTGGCTATCGCATGCTGTCTGCAAGTTACGTAATAAGCGTGCGGGTCAGTCAGTTGAGTTACCAATATTGACAATGTTTCCAAAATTCATTTGCATATGAAAAGTTTTATCATGAAACTGATATGCATTTAATTATGTCTAAGTAAACCCCAGGAAATTTACAGATATGGATCTACACACTGAATTATATATACATTATACCAGAATAGTAAATCAAAGCAATGATCGTGGCGCTACCTCGGACCAAGTACCACAAAGGACGGAGCATTAGCTCTAAAAGCGTCTCCTTAAAGTGTCCCTTTGTTCTTTACCGACTTTTTAGACTTTTACTAATGTCCGTTACTAAAGAAGGCCACAGTACAACGATACACAGATGAACGTGACGTATTTTTATTTTTGTGATTTAAGATTTAAGAGTATTTTGCAAACAATTATTTCATGACCGACTCATAAGCTGATACGAAGTACACTGACAGTGCGAGGTTGCCACACTAACTATAGCCAACTGTTTTACTCGTTGTTACGCTCAATCAGATAGAAAGAGACAGGAAAATTCGTTTTACATGCGGTGGTAAGAGCGACAATGTTTCTTGGATCGAGGGCGCTACGCTCTGGCAGAACAGGCCGTGAGAACTGACGCTTCGCCTTAAGTAAGAGTGAGACAGTGCGATTGTGTCATTGCCCCGAACGAGGACTTGCCTGTGACATTTTAATTTTGCGTAAAATAAAATTAATTTAATTAAACTAATTATATTTAACCCATTTTAAATTTATTTTGCGTTCTAACATAAAATTGAGCAATAGTTTTGTTATTACTTATCATAAAAGTATTACGCAAGTGTTTCTCGTACATGAAATGAAGTTAAATTCTCTAACATTGTTCACTGCAAGCGTCGAATTTAAAGCGAGCTAGCTAGGTGTGGTTCCCGAACAGCATTTGAGTGGAAGATAGTGATCGTTTCGAACAATAAATTATTTATATCTAAGGGCAACTTTCACCAACGTGCTAAATTTAATTAGCGTTACACTTAAACAGAGATTTAATTTTAAATCCATACAATATCTTGCACCGTTAGTTAAATGTGGCCACCCGGCGAGGCCCGACCTATTCCATACTCCAATAGGAAGCTACTAATATACACGCAGGTGCGGATATTCCCCTAGTGATGCGAGTCTGTCCGTTCTTTATATAAAGTATCCCTCGGCTGAAGAAACTCTCAGGCAGGCGACCATCTGACAGTTCGCCTTGACCGGTGACGCTGTAAAAGCCACTAAGACTAACAGCAAAGAAGAGAGTTTTTTTAGTCGGTTTGAGTCTGATGCTATTCAGTTGATGTAATCCGATTGATGCCTGTAAGGATTTCTTCCCTTTTCAGGATAAAGAGATTTAAACGTGTATCTGTTAAAATTAAATGCTCTCCAACGACTATTTAACCTAACTACATTACAATAACCATGTTTAGTAAGTTAAACGAAATTATTTACATTAGTTTAAGCCGTATATAAATTAAAATTAGTGAAAGCCGTCCTTAGAGATTGCTCTGCTGCGCCTTTATAGGACCTTCCAAAGCGTCAATTACCAAGAATTTTTAAAATTAAAAGAAATCTCCTATAACTTGTCTAAACAGTAACTGTCTAGGGGGCCTAGAAATTTCCTCATCTTGATAAACTACCCTTTGCGGGTGCAAATAGTATGAGGTTGGCGTTCTAAGGCTAACACCAGTAATTTGAGTGTTTGGTTGGCGTTTCCGGACCTGGAAAGTAGACAACTCCGAGGCAGCGTACTGCGGTTCCAAATTGATGTTATTTCTAAAACGGTTATAAGGGTGGTCCCTTTCTGCGAGCACAAAACCGCTCGGTATATTATTTCTGACGTTGCCAGTAGGAAAATTTGGCGTCAAAGCCTCATTTAATCGTTCATCAAATTCATTTTCCAAAGAATCGGCTAAGTTATTCTTAATCGATATCCTCTCAGGTATTTTCAACGGTTTCCCAGTCGCTGTATACGGATTAGAAATTTCCGGTTTCGGCTCCGGTTCTTCGGTTATTTCCGGTTTATTGAATATGTCCGGTTTTTTGATTGTGTCTGGTTTTCTTATTATTTCTGGTTTTCTGATTATTTCTGGATTTCTGATTATTTCTGGGTTTCTGATTATTTCCGGTTTTCTGATTATTTCTGGTTTTTTTAACGGTTGAAAGTCAGTCTCATATTTAGGGCCGGCTTTCGAGTAGCTGAAAAAACCGCCTTCTGATTCAAGATAAGGTTTCAGATAATCTCCAGGCGATAACGTCGTTTCCAATTTTTCTCTTATTGCCTCGTAATTGTCGTTGTAAACTCTTAGCACTTTTGCTGCTAAATGTTTTGCCTTTTGTTCTGGAGTTGTCACTTCTTCTGTAGCTGATGTTGGTTTATTGGTTTTGGCTTCTGGTTCAACTTCAGTGGTCACCAGATCCTGTTTTTGTTTATCCTTATATTCTATGTCTTCTTCGTCGTAATATTCGTCTTCGTAATATTCCTCTTCAGCTACTTTTAGATCTTGAGAAGCTGTCGATTTCTCCGTCGTGATTGTTGTCGTAAACTTCACTGTAGTTGTTTCAGGTTTTTCAGTTGTTGTGGTTGTTGTAGTACTTGTCGTAGTGGTTGTAGGTTCTGTAGTAGTTGTGGTCGAAGTAGTGGTTGTAGGAGCAGGGGTCGTTGTAGTGGTTGTGGAAGTGGTGGGTTTAGGGGTGGTATTTGGGAGTGCACTCATGTTCTTACCAGCGATTGGTTGAAGTCCTCTAGGTAAGTAGGGACTACCACCCCTAGACGGTAAAAAAGGACGCTTAACAACTTTTACGTTTGGTTTAACGTCTTTTATTTTACTTGTTATATCCTCTTCTAAATTTTTGGGGGTTGTTTTTTCCTGATGATTACTTTCTACTTCGTCATCATAGTAATAGTCTTCATTTAATTTAATTTTAGTTGGACGATCATCTCTTTTCGTATTTTGTATGTATTTCTGACTTTTTAGCGGAGGCTCATCATAATAGTAATCCCCTTCATAATCTGCTGGTCTTTTAGGTTTCTTAACTTTAGCTGGACTAGTGAGATGTGGTCGCGTTGGTTTGAACTTTTCTTTTTCAACTGGCTCTGGTCGTGGCTTCTGGACTGCGCTGGTCTTATCTGAGGAAGAAGGTCTACTGTTATCATCTTCGTAATCATCATAATAATCGTCATCATCAACTTTAGGCGGTCCTTTAGTAGTAGTTATGGTAACGTATTCATACTTTTCTTTCTCATTGGCTGGAACAGGTCGTTTTATTTTTGGTGGCATTCTTGGTTGGCTGAAGATCCCGTGACCGTTGGGTTTGACGAGAGGCTGGCCTTCGGGGGCGGTTGGAACTTGTCTCTTCTCCTCTTGTCTTTCATCGTCATATCTTTCAGCTTTCGGATGAGGTCTCTCATCTCTGTTTCTAAATGGTCTTTCTTCTCTGTATCTCCGTCCCTCTTGGTAACGATCTTCTCTGGGACGATCTCTCTGTTTGGTTTCTTGTATTCTACTTTCTTCTCTTGATGGTCTTTTCTCGTCTCTCGGTCTTTCATCTCTAGGTCTTACTTCGTCTCTAGCTTTTACTTCATCTCTAGGCCTTATTTCATCTCTGGGTCTTATTTCATCTCGGGGTCTTATTTGATCTCTGGGTCTTATTTCATCTCTAGGTCTTATTTCATCTCTTGGCCTTATATCATCTCTAGGTTTGATTTCGTCTCTGGGTCGCACCTCATCCCTCACTCTCACATCGTCTCTTGGTCTGTCATCACTATTTCTGACTTCATCTTTAGGCCTACTCTTTGAATTATCTATCTTGTGATCTCTTTGCCCATTTCTCGGCCTATCATCAACATCCCTGAACCTATCTTCATCATCGTCTCTAGGTCTACCAGGCCTCCTATTTCTATAACCTGGCCTGGCTGGTCTTTCTTCATCCTCGAAAGGTCTACGCTCATTATAATGCGGTCTTTTAGCGGGCCTTCTGTCATACGGCCTTCTGTCTTCGTAATCATCTTCGGGTTGTTCATCGCGTGGTCTCTGACGAGGTTCATACCTGGAATATTTTAAAACATATATGTTTATAGCTGATATAAAAGTCTGAAGACAGAAAAGGGGGAAGAAAGAGACGTAAATACCTAATATCGATATGTAATAAACATATAACACGTTTTATTGTTATTTCATTGGCATAAAGATTAAGATTAAATAAAAAAAATGGTGACAAATGAAGCTCTTTTGTTTTGTCTCTGGAAAAGTGATTGTCAGAGAGTATATTGTGTAAGGACTTTTGGACTCCTTCTCCTTCTCCCTCAATTATGGATTCAGTAGTCCCTAAATGAGGGAGAACTTTGATACGTACCTGTCGTCATCGTAGTCGTATGGTCTTCGTTTCCTTCCAGGTCTAGCTTGAGGACGAGGTCTTCTTCTTCTGCCCCTGGAAAGGAGAAAAACCATTACAGAAAGAGTGTTTTAAAGTTCGTTTCAACTCTTTTACATTTTTGCTAAAATTACTGATATTTTTATGGATATATAATTATAATTTTCATAGATGTACTGGGACGCCAAAGTCAATATTTTGACATCCTTAAATTTCTCTCGGAATGAAATCCTAGGATTGAGTTCGTACGAGTATATAGCCCGAATCGCTCGCTTCTGTAACGCGAAAATTATATCGATATCAGCAGCATGTCCCCAAAGCATTATGCCATACGTCATTACACTGTGAAACTACTCGTAAAGTAAACTACTCTCGCGGTATCCACATCGGCAAGTATCAATGAATCTTTTTCGTTGGGTTCATTCAGGGTTCGTTCAGTACATTTAAAATGTGCCATTTATTTCATTGAGGTTGGAGCTTGGACTTTGAAGATACACCAAATAACGCTATTTATAAGCTTTATTTGTGTTGATGATTCTTTTGTTTATCATTACATTCCAGAATTAGAAGAGAAGTTAGTTGTAGACCTACCTTGAATGTTTATTTAGACTAAAGTCACTCTATAGAGAGAAGTAAAAAATTTTTAAGAAAAATTAAATCTACTTCAATAAAAAAATGCTGAAAAGTATAAATTAACTATCCTATACTAATGAAAACTCAAACACAAAAATAACTTTATAAATACGATACAAATGCCTGCATAATTTAATTTGACAGTTACTGGAGTCAGTGCCAAATTAATAAGCAAGAACAGAAAGTTGCTAGTTTGGTAGGCTTGGCACCGACTTCAGTAACTGTTAAATTGAATTATATAGGTATTTGCGTCGTTCTTATTAAATTTTTGAGTTTTAATTAGTAAAAGATAGTTATTTTGTACTTTTCAGTGTTCCTTTCGAAGTCAGCTTAATTTTTCATATAAAGTTTTTTATTTAAGGCTACTTTATCTATAGCTTCAGTAAAACCGATGAGGTAAAACTGTTTTATTTTTAGTTTAAACGGAACACGTATTATATCTCCTAGGTCTGTCTGTCACCTTTTTCTCAGAAACGTTGAACGTAACAAAACTTTTAACAGCTGAAATTTGGTACAGTTATGTGAAGTGGCCTATACATTGTTTCGCGTGCGATAATTAAAATTTGGTTTTGTGGTGTGCGTTTCCAACTTACCTTCCTTCATAATCATAATCGTAATCATATTCCTCATAATCGTCGTACAGTGGTCGCACGCGCCTGCGCGGCGGCCGCGGCGGTCGCGTGGTTGTTGTTGTGGTCGTTGTTGTCGGCGTCGGTGGCGGGGGCGCCTGTGTTGTCGCTTTGTATAAAGCTTCATTTCTGAAATAAGTTGATAGATTGATTTTTAAAACATCAAATGTTTCTAAAAATCTCTACTTTGAAAAGGAAGTAGGAAATAATAATCCAAACTACAAGTTATTCTATTTATACGTAAAAGCTATAAAACTTGTCTGATTTAAATCAAGCGATTCAAAAACAATAAATTGTTTTTAAAATAAATTTACTATTTTAACTACTAATTAGTTTTTTACAAATGTTATAAACCGCAATAACAGTCGGAATGATAGCAAAAGTTATGTATGATTTATCGTTTATGAACATGGGAAAAAGTACATACTCGTACAGGATTGTATAATATTTTAATAATACAAAGTATTATTTTAAATCTATTTTATTTATAATTTTCTTTCTATTTCTAAAATCTCTATTTTAAATCTAAGACTGGTCCGTTGGCGCAGTGGCATATGCATCTGTTTTCCAAGCTAGGGTCCCGGGTTCGATCCCCGGTCAGGCCAATTTAGGAAACGATCTTTTCTAAATTGGCTTGGAGTCTGGGTGTTACTGAGAACTCCCCCAGAGTTCGTTGTGTGGTATCCATAGTACAAGGTTACTGCTTAGTTTGGGGTCACGCAATTTGTGTATTTGTCTGGAATATTTATTCATTATTTATTTATTTAAATAAATTTCAATTTTTATTATTATTCTTGTGGCTCACAAATCTACTGCTAATAGATATTACGTTGATGTAAATACTGTAATTTTAAAAGACTTATATTTGTCAGTCCGATCTTTGCAGCCTAAAATACTGCATTCTACAAATAATTATTTCATGACTGACTCAAACTGACACGAATTGCATCAACAGTGCGCGGTTGCCATACTTACTATAGATAACTCATTTACTCCTGGTTACAGTCAATAAGATAGAAAGAGAGACACGTTTGTCACGGTGGAAAAAGCGGCCACTTACTATGTCTCCGTCCGTTATGTTGTTGGTCTGAGTATAGAATCCTACAATCCTCAGTTATTATCGTAAGAAATAGATGTATTGGGACTTTTTGGCGGGAACGGGAGAAGTGAGGTTGTCATTTTATTTGGATTTTATATTTTTTAACTTTTTGGGAGTTTTGAAGTACAAAAATGATAGTACATTGTGTTTTAAAGTTCTGTGTAAGTGAAAAGAATGGAGTAGGTCTAAATAAACATGTGCAGCTGAAGGTCTCGCGCCAAGAAGTCCTATAAAACTTCAGTAAACTCTACTATCACTTTACTGGAGAAGTTTTAAGATAACGATTATTAAATACAATACGTGGCATTAGGAAATGCGCTAATCTGTGCGCCATACCATGAAGAAAGTAAAAAAATATAGATGTATAGAAGAAACGAGTAATTCTTTTCTAAAAATGCTCCAGATATTTACATCGATTGCGTGGCCCCAACCTGAGCACTAAGCTCGTAATCATGAGCTAGAATATGACATATTGGACGTAAATATGAACTGCGCGAAAATTATGTGAATTATGTGACCGCCATTGTTAGAAAGACGAGACAAGTAAGTGAATTCACTGATTTACGAATGCTTCATTTTTCGTTGCGTTGCGTTCGTTCTGATGCTCTATCTACGTATTTTTTTAATCTAAGGCCCATACAATATTTATAGAAAATTTTGGAGAAATTCGTATCCCACTAGGACCATCGAAGAAAGCCCAATGTTAAACTTAAAAGCTGAATGTTACCTGTTGAAATAATTCGGTGAATTCTTGCAGTCGACTTCAGACACGAAGTGGCAAATGAAAGTCTTTTGATCGAATGCAGTGTAGTTGGCACAAAGGAAGTCGTATCGAGTTCCAAACAGACAGTGATGGTATACCTGTAATTAACAATAGATGAATCTTACGAGTATTTAGTCTCGTTTTTAAGCAGGCTTTAGAATGAAATCAGATCAAGGCCAAGTCAGTTTTGGTTTTGCTCATGCGACTGTCGTGGCTGCATCGCGGCCATTGTTTGAGGCCATTCAATGTGATAAAACGTGATATTCAAAAAAATTTATAGGATAAACACATTTGTAAATTTTTTAGGTGATAAACAATAAAATTACAAACACGGCACCACGACACCACGGCTTATCCTGTTTACGTAGTGCGGGCCGCATGTCACGACATGCTGCCTTGAATGACGTCATTCGGCGGGCTCTTGTCGCCGCCGTATTGCGCGCAGCGACGGTAGGAGAACAGATGGTTTGACGGTCATTCCTTGGAAACTTGGATAATCGCTGGTGTGGGATGCCACTTGTGTCGACACACTTGCTGTTTCCCATGTGCCGGCGACTTCCAAGTCAGCAGGTGCCGCGGCCAGCACTGCCGAGAACTTGAAGCGGTGTAAGTATGCGACTCTCTCTGAGAGTTTCATATTTACGCCCTTTGCAGTCGAAACTTTATGTCCCTGGGACCCCGAAGCCCATCGACTGGTTTCTGATATTTGACTGGTCGAGGCTTCGGGTGACCGCCGAGAAGCTTCTTCCGCCAACCAATCAGTTTGGCTATTCAAAGAGGTAATGCTGCCAGTTTGTACTAGCTACGTAGCGTATAGCTGGCACCCACTGGTTACTTGTATAACGATGACATAAAATTACTCTACCTATCAATACTATGTATACCAACCAACCAACTAAGACCAAGACCAAATGGACGAAGCATTTGCTCTGAGAGCGTATCCTTACTGTGTTTTTTTTGACTAGTGAGCGCCAACAATATGAAGCAAGGTGACAACAAAAAGTGGTGTGATAAAAGTCTCTTATTTGCGCTCTGCCTTACATTTCTAACCTAACCGCCATAAGTAGTCTTTGGGAGTTTTCAGCGGGATTTTATGGGGAGCGGTTGGACGTTTCTTTTAATTATTTGAAAATTGTTACTAGCGGATATTGTGATGTAAAATTGGCGTAGTTTTGCGTCCCAATGTCCACACTGTTGTGCATTATTGTGGAATTGTTGAAATAAGTGCTAATTTAGTAGCGTGACATTGAGACTTTTATAGTGGCCTAGTCCGATTCAGTGGAACCTACAAGAAAGACTGCCTTAATACATTTGTCGCTAGAAACTCCAAGAGACATTAATCGAGAATCGTATTCATCAGTAGTCTTTGGGTAGAATGAGAAATAAATCTTGAGTTTTTATTGTGTGTGCTTTCTATAAATACGTATGTAACAAAACAGTCAATAATCTAAACCTTAGTCGTGATCGTGATTGTTTTTTAAGTCAGAGTGGTAGTTTTAAGAGTGTGAGATCAGTGTATGTCACTAACCTGGCATTTATGAAGTACAGACGCATAAAATCCATCATGCAGGCCATCGCATTTAAAGTCCATTGTTTCCGGTGGTGGCACGGACTCATAGAAGGGGTATTCTGAGAGGTTGTATCCATTTAGCTCCCTTGGCAGATTGGGGTCATATATGTAGTCGATTTGTGGTATGCCTGACAGTTTGCTTGTTGTATTTTGCGACTCGGCGCCCTCTGATGTAGTCTCTGTCTGTAAATAATAAAAATACATCTATAGTGCTTTTAACGTGTAACAGAATTATTGTTTAAGAAGAAATAACTTTGTTCAGTCAATTTTTAGATATCGAATTAGTTCTAGACTAACTTAAAGACTATATAATTTTTTAGTCATTATCCGTATTTGTTGCAAATTGCAATACGCAAGACAGATCACATGCTCTTATCATAATAATATTGTAAATATCATAGACTTTACAACTCCAGACAGTCAGTATTACGATAATTATTTATACGATTTTCGGACTTTTCATTTACTTGTGCTGCGAGACCTTGCTTCTTGTCAAATAAGTTTCGACCTTATAGGTTTCGATTTATTTGCGAGTGTCAAAATATAATGCGTAAAAAATGTCTGTACTTTTTAATTGGGTCGATTTCGAAGCTTGGTTTTTTTACAGCTCCAAGAGACCGCAGACAGGAATAGGAGAGTTTTGACAGACAGACAGATGGACAGACAGACCGACAACGAAGTGATCCTATAAGGGTTCCTTTTTTCCTTTCGAGGTATGGAATCCTAAAAATGTAAATGTTCGTTTATTCAAAATCAATCAATATTCAAATCTCCGAAAGTTCTTCATCTGTTTTTTTTTTTTAATTTGGGAAATACAACAGGCTACAATCATAATAATTAGTACAATAATTGAGAAATCGGAAATATATTTAGGGTACGAGAACGAAACCCTAAATATATTTCCACGACGTGACATTAACAAAAATTGAGTAAAAATAGTTTACATTAACAAATAATTACAAAGAAATAAAAATAATTCGGAAGAAATGCATAGTTACATAATAAATATACAAGAGACAAATTAAAATTATTTAATCCACCCTCCCGAGGACATCTATATCCCTTTTGTTAAATGAAATGAAATTTGAGTGAAATAAGTCAAGTTGGGGTGACTTTTACTAAGCTCTTCATATTGTCTACACATTCTAGCTAAGGGTTGGCAAAAAGAGACACTGTAGCGATAGAAGGGAACCTTTAAAGTTTTTCTTTGGGCGACGAGGATCGTAGTCAATATCAAAATTAAGCGCTTCAAGAAGTTTTGGGCTATCTGTCACAGAATGTATTAATTTTACAATTGAAAAGGTCCTGCAATTTACGACGAGCAAGGAGTGGCATTATTTTGAACTTTGCCAATATTTCTTCATCTTCACCACATCTTTTATGTTTAAATCTAATGTTCAGGATATGCAAAAGCTTTTAGTGAATGTTCTCTATGCGATTAGAATGTACAGTATAATGTGGAGATCATATAACAGAGTCGTACTCAGTAATGCTACGTACTAAAGTGTTACAGGGTAAGATGGAGCTTTGGGATATTTGGAAAGGTCTAGCACGTTTGACTATGAAATCCAACATTTGATTGGCTTTTCTTTCTATATGAAAGAAAATTTCTTCTATAGTGATGAAAACTGAGCTTCTCATCAAAAAGTACACTAAGATTTCTAACGATTAAAGTCCTATATTACATAGTTGTTAATAATTTTGTGTATTTTTAGAGAAAATGTTATTATAAATCATTTCTGAATATTAATTAAGATTTCTTTTTGAAACAACGTTGGATTTGAACACGCGCGTGTTTTTATATAACCACCTAATATATCTACTGAGCCGCAGCGACGCGTGATTGGATATAGCTAGTAGGTCATATTTATTATACAGATTAGCGAGGAAGTTGAAACCAGACCACCTTGAGTAACTGGACCTCCTACATACTTCGATTTAGCTCTCCCAATGCAAAATTGTACTTGCTAATGTCTTTTTCCGGCTTGTCGTTTAAATAAGGTTAATAAATATTTTGAAAAATAAATTATGGTATGTAATTGTTAGTGCGTTGATCGATTATCTTGTAACTCTGAACTATTTGAACAATTGAGATTGGATTCCCACAATATATTTTTGTTTGGTCGAGACGATAGTTCATAGCTGTGCTAGGACTCGATAGGCAGCGCTGTAGTTTAGTCAATAACAAAATTCAAATTCATTTATTTGCCATTGTGTCGTTAGTATATCAGTGATGAAAGTATCAAACACATAGTCAGAGAATGACTATGCACATGCAAATATTAATTTTAACAAATATAATCACACAAATACCGCGAGAATAATAATAATTTCAAATTTACAATGGATTAAATACAAAAATATACGAAATTTTGTATTTAACGCATGTGAAACCGCAGGGCACACCTAGTAGTTGAAACAACGTACTAGTCAATTGCGAGTAGGAGCCAAAGAAGAGCAACGCTGACTTATGAAGATCATATAGCCAGAGCGTTAGCTGGCGTCTCTGTCTATATTCACTGTTTTTAAAATAAGCGAGATTCGCAATGGTCGCTTCATCGTCAGAGAAGAATCTTTTACTCCTTAAGTCCGAATTGAGTTTCGAAAACAAATGGTAATCACTGGAACCAGTAGTGCGATTCTCTAACGCAAATTAGTCAAATTCACCTCTGAATCCGCGGTGAGATTGTCAACTGTGATTTGGTATTCTCTAAAGTGGACAGAGATACTAGCGCCGCCTCGATGAGTAGCGACGGCGAATTGTACTATCGTAAATGAATTTTATGAAGTTTCGCTAAATATAACAATCCAATCTAAATAAACGAGTTTTATTTTACGTAATTATATCAGAAGAAGTTAAAATACTCTAAGACGAAATATCGACTGAGATGTTTACTCTTAAAGCAATCCCCGACAAACTCGCATCTAAGATCACTTCACTTCGCTCCTAGAATATTTGGTTTAGAGAATTCCATGTAAAGGTCAAGTGAGTTCGAATGCGAAGTGGGGTGAATTGTCAAGCGAGTCTCTCTTTGGGTGATTCGAGTTTTTACAGAATTGCATGACAGGTCAGAACTATAGGGTTGATAACGAATTTCTACAAAGCCACACTTTAAAATAGCAGCCTTCGCAACGGCGGCAGCTTGGACGTGTACATAATCATGGTAAAATCGCACACCTTTGCTTAGTTTTCCATGACGTTTCCACTCGATTGCTTCTCGTAATCGATGAAGAAGGAAGGCGTAGTAGCTTCCAGTCACCATAGTATTAACAAACGTTCTTTTATGTCTATCGACAACCAGAGATGTGCAAAATAGATTATTAAAGGTATTTAAATAATTTTGCAAAATGCAAGTGCGTAGTTATTTTTTATTTCAAATACGAAATGGTTTTGAATAAAATTATTTAATTACAAAATACAAAATAAGTATTTTCAAAATACTTTCTTCAAATAAAATACTTATTTCACTGATTTTAACACTAGTTTTGTGCGAAGAGTTCATGTTCCGTTTATGTGGCCTCATAATCATTCCACCAAACGAAAATAGACCTGGAAGTATTTCCAGGTTTATTGTAGTATTGGCATTGGCATTGGCACAGAAACAGTTTGACTTGCAATGTTGGCATTATTGTTGGGAACAAAATGTTCCCAACAATAATGCCAAAGGGTGCGGTTCTTAAATAACGTAATTATGAATTTAAGAATGAAAAATACGAGAAATGAATTGAAAAAATTAACAAAACCATTTTCATTTTATAAATACTAAATATGTAGATTATTTCAAATAAAATGCAAAATGCATTTTGAAAAAAAGTATTTCAAATGCGAAATAAAAATAGGTACTTTGCATTTTGTGTTTGCATTTTAAATAGATGTATTTCAAATAAATCACATCTCTGTTGACACCGTCCCTCGACAATTTTAGAATATCGAGGCAATAGTTTTCTTGGTTGACTACATCACCTTTGCTGTATTTGGCGGCTTCTCACCAGAACGACGTCACTCCATCAATTTTCTTTTGGAAAGCATAATACAGAACCATAGTTTCATCCCCAGTGGCAATTAACTTCAAAAACCTGTTTCCGTTTCTCTTAAAGGCCTCTGAAAATTCTTGAATGCACTACTGTTTACTTCGTGGCACACTATAAAGAAGTTTAGGCATCCATTTTTCACTGACTTTATTTGTAATAAAGATCCCAATGACGACAGTTCTTGAAAGCCTCGTCCTTACCGCTATTTCTTTCATCTTTAACCGTCGATCGCTTAGACTTCTTTCACTAACTTGAAGTTAGCGGTGAGTGCCTCAAAGGGTCGATCGGCTTGGTTATCACGTAAAGAATTGCAGATACGTAATTGCATTGCGCACCTATGTGCGCCGCCGTCGCGCGACTATTTGTACCGATTACGGTGCCGAGTGGTAAAATGACTTCTTGTATCATAAATAGAATAGCTAGCAAGCAATAGTTTTTAATACATACATACATATCCTCACGCTGTATCCCTAACGGGGTGATTAGAGAGGACGGAGCGTCAAGCGTCGCGGTTCTTACATACTTCTTTCGCTTCCTCAAATCGCATTATTCTCCTCACACATTTTCGCCTAGGTATGCGAGAGCTTTTGACATTTCCATCCGCTAACACTTTGGCTATTTGATCTTCATAAGTCAGCCATGGTCTTCCTTGGCTTCTTTTACCACTCACCTTCGCTCTATTATTTTCTTCGTTAGTCTTTCATAACTCATTCTTTCTACGTGCCCGAACCATATAAGCATTCCTTTCTTCATTTGTACAATAACACTGTCGTGCGACCCTGTCATACTGCGTATCTTTTCAATGCTTATCCCGTCCGCAAGGGTGATCCCGCACATCCTTCTAAGAGATTGCATTTCTACTGCATTATTTAGCTTTTAATTAGCTGATTAATCAACAGAGGCAATTGGCAATTAATGGGAATTGGTGACATTATATGGTGTTCGATATTATATCATATCGTGATCGATCGCATAAGATTCAGCTATCGTTTACTAGCTACAGTTACGTAATAAGGTAGCGGAGCGAAGTTCGTCGTCCATAGACTTTCGTACTAAACGAAATTGCTTACGCCCATCTTCTATGGTAAAAATAACGGAGAAGAATCTCCGTACACACCACTATCCAATTATTTTGATTTCGGTCCGGCTACCACCTTCATTTAGAACTTGATCTTGGAGCGATGTTAAAATTTAAGGCGACGTATTGGAAATTTTGACGCCGGGGATCTCAATTCTTGTAAGTGACTACGAAACATATGACAGTTATATTTGGTATCCTGATTCTTCATTTCATTGACTTTATTTTGACAGTTGCGATACACGGTTGGTTAAATTTTGTAATATAAAAAAATATATCAAAGAAACCTGTTACAATACTTCTTCTCGGGCTTCATGATGGTAAATAATACTGCGGACTTTGTGGTAGATGGTATATTGGTACTGTGCGGCGTGTTAAAACCATAAAGCTGTCGTTTACATCTCATGTCTTACACTAATTCTTATGGCTATATATATTGGAGATGTACGTGACAAGTTCCCTTGCAGCGATGCAGACATTTCATTTGTAGATCGCGCACAAGGTTACAATTTGCTGTGTCAGAGTAATATCTGGCACAAAACCTCTTTTAAAACAGAGAATTACATTTTTCGGAGCAACGGGACCGATTCATATTTCTAAATTTTCTGTATTTTAGAAACATATTCCTCAAAATGAAAGTTGGATTTTTTAAATAGATTACAGTTCTTAAAATAAACGAAAATTACCGTTTTTTCGTAAGCTAGCGCGCGCACGTTTGCATAGAGCAGAAGGTCTATTTTAGATTAAATTATTGTTTATCAATGCGTCACCTTAATCATCATAAAGATTCGCGACAACCTAATGGCTCTTAAAGCCGAGCAATCTAAATAATCTAAAAATAAAAAACGAATAGGTGCGATAAATGACAATTACAATCACGTATTTTAGATATCTAGAAATAGTTCAGGACAGAAACTTTTGGACTACGTATTTGGGTCGACCAGGCGCATCACTGTACAAATTCGTAGGTTACATGATTTCTAATAAAATCGACTGTTACAGACAGACGTACGTGAAGTCTATCCCAAATACATTCGTTCGATCACTCGTTCATTCATTCTTTTATTTATCACTAGCGATGCGCCCGGCTTTGTACGGGTAGAAATTTTTTTGAAAGTACACCCCATGTTACTCGCTGATAATATAGCTTTCCATAGGTGAAAGAATTTTTGAAATTGGTTGCGTAGTTTTTGAGTTTATCCATTACAAACAAACAAAGTTTAGCTGTTTATAATACTAGTATAGATCTATGGCCTATCTGTTGTACAATCATTATACTAATTAAGACTATACCTGTGATCCATCTGATCCAGACGGCTGCTCCTCTGGCGTCGCAGTCGTACTGGTGGTCTTTGCGAAGATCAAAGATGTGGCTTTAAGCGCTGAGGAGTACGGTATAACTACTGCGATGATAACGATGCCTGGAAACATAATAAAAATTATAAGCCTATAAGTTACGATTTAAAAACTATAATGAGACATTAACCAGAGATATATATTTATAGACCAAGGACATGAAGATCAAATAACTAGAGTGTTAGCCGACGGAAATATCAAAAGCACTCGCATATCTAGGCGAAAATGTGTGAGGAGAATGATGAGATTTGAGGAAGCGAAAGAAGTATGTAAGGATCGCGACGTTTGACGCTCCATCATCCCCGTTAGGGATACAGCGTGAAGATATGTATGTATGTATGTATATTTATACATGTAATCGCAAGTTAAAACTCTGTCATAGGTCTGACATTGAGTAGTATGACACTATTTTGCTGTTCAATTCGGAATAAATTAGTTACTTGAAGTAACGCATGTAAACACTGCACAGTATGACTTAATAAGCCATTAAATAATAAACATGTTTTATTTGAACATAAAATATAATATTTTTACCGACCGCGGCGTTTAATTTACAATTCAGACGACGCGTCACGTGTTGTACCAGAAGACAGAAGTTAAAAAATGGGGTCCAAAATGCGCTATTTTTTTTTCGTTTTAGGTTTGGTTCGTTAATTTACAATTAGCGTCGTAATTTATATGTCGCTGTATCGTATTTCACATAAACTTAGCTAGCTTACTGGCGTATAGACGTACAAAGAGGATGAGTCAGAAAGTAATCTTTTATGATAGTGGCACGAGTAGAAAAGGGACAGCAAACGAGATGCTATTGTAACCCCTCTTGAATGACAGATTGTCGCGAGTCGTCACGCGGTAGAGAAAGCTGTTGACCTATCCTATTATTTTGTGTTATTCCTCTTTTGTTTCAAAGAAGTACTGTATTTTTCAATAATGGTTACGTGTTTTGTATGTGATTGTGATATTACATATCGCAATAATCAAGGGAATTATTCATTTCACAGGTAATTCGCACAATGAAATTGTAAATTTTTGTGTAAATTTTATAAATTACTTATATAATTGTGTAAAAGTATATTTTTTAATATAGGTACTTAGTTTACTTCTACACTAGTTACTCTCTCTGTTTTGTGCCTGGTGAGTCCACCTCCTGTGGTTTCCTTTTAAGGTGTGATAGACCCATGCTGTATTGCAGCACGAATTGGGCCGGCTTGCCCGGTAAAATACCACCCTCTCACAGATTACCGGCGTGAAATAACAACATCTATTGCTGTTGCGTTTCGTTCTGTGAATGAGACTGCAGAAGGCTCATCTTCCCGCACTCCCACCTTTCCCTCTTTTCATAAAGGCCGGCAACGCACCCGTGATTCCCCGGACGTTACGGGTGTCCATAGGCGACAGTGAACTCGCTTTGCTCGTTTGCCCCCTTACCATACGCATTACCATATTTAGCGGAACTAAGCACAGTGCATGAAAAGATAGACAGACAGACACATATAGACATGGAGAAACTTTAGGGGTTATATTACCTTATTGGCAAATGGAGCCATCATAAACTTAAAATCTTTAAATAGTTTTTAGCTGCATAGTGCTTAAGATTTATAATTTCTAAATAATACCAAATAAAATCGCAATCCGGATTTATCTGTGTACTAGTTGGTGCCTACGACTCTGTCTACGCGGAAAACGGAATAATATACAATACCTATGTTTACACTGACGGTCTACTTTAAATATTGGTGAAAGAATATTTGAAATCGTATGAGTATCGGAGATTATCTCCTATATACAAACTTACAAACTTTACCTCTTTATAATATTACTATGGACACGCCCCGGCTTCGCACGGGCAGAAATATTTTTGCCGATATGAAACTCTAATATAATAAAAAACTATTTAATGCCTATTTCATGATATAGGCGAATCACGGCATCCTGAACATCATTATAGTATTAAATGCTACGCCAGTTTATTGTCCTTGACTTTTCACGAAGTTATATTTAACATCATTTATGTTGCTAACATTCACTTATTATAAGCTTTATCTTGTTTCGTATCCAAATCGGGGACACTGAATATTTCTAGAATCATCTTATTGGAAAGATTGAGTGATGAGCTGATGAGCGATTGACGATGAGACTTTACGGGACTAAAGTGAATGATGTCTAAGGAAGACCAAGGCCGATTAATGGGGATCAAATAGCTAAAGTACTAGTTGATGGAAATGTCAAAAGTACTCGCATATCTCGATGAATGTGTGTGAGGAGAGTGATGACATTTGAGGAGACCAAGAAGTACCCCGTTAGACTCTACCGTTAGACCTTCTTTCTACCCCGTTAGAGATACAGTATGAGGCAATTAGACAAAGATGTGTAAATAATAAATATTAATAATTTTTTTGGTAATAATGCGCCAGACGATACATACCAATCATCTGATCTAAACTAGGGTATTCCCTGTGCTATGAGAAGCAGACGACGACTACTAGGGGCGTCTCCCAGTACACCCAGACCCGAGACAATCTAGAAAAGTTCATTTCCTAAATTGTCCCGACCGGGAATCGAACCCGGAACCTTCCGCGCTTGGGTTATCGTCTAAATCACTGCGTCATCGAGGTCGTCAAATATGTGACTTTCAATAAAGTCAATGAAG
The DNA here is from genome assembly GCA_907165235.1 of Zeuzera pyrina. Classification (NCBI taxonomy): domain Eukaryota; kingdom Metazoa; phylum Arthropoda; class Insecta; order Lepidoptera; family Cossidae; genus Zeuzera; species Zeuzera pyrina. Next base: position 10,569,749 of record OU015645.1, on the reverse strand, counting down.
TCAATATGTGACTGCTTTCCATGACGGCACCCAGGGTTTGATTATTTGTTAGCTCAGTTTAATAAACGAAGCTTTGGAAATTACAAAACATAATAATAAACGCTTTTTTCCCTTTATATACACTACACAAACTCGAAACAGCTCACAAATCATACTAAATTCAAAGGCCATATTCATTCACTCAATCTGTCAGTATTTCTTCGTTGAATTTAAAATGCTTGGCGACCATCTCTACTCTGTGCTATTGTTTAACCACAATAACTATTGACTTTTTGGCGGGAACGGGAGAAATGAGGTTGTCATTTTATTTAGATTTTATATTTTTTACATTTTTAGGAGTTTTAAAGTACAACAGTGATAGTATATTGTGTTTTAAAGTTCTGTGTAAGTGAAAAGAATGGTGGAGGTCTAAATAAACATGTGTAGCTGAAGTTTTCGCGCTCTTCCACGAAGTCCTTCTTAACTTCAGTAAAGCCTACTATCACTTTACTGGAGGAATGTTAGGGACAGTTAATGTTTCTCCAGAAGTTACGTCATTAGGCTGATGGTCTTGTAACCAATGCCTTAAGAAATATAAATAAATAACAATAACTATTCAGCCATAAATAAATTTAAAAAAAGCAATAACTATTATGTATTTGACATTGGTATACAGTATGAACGTAAATATGTAATTCTCACCTCGTTCATTAAATTAATACCGTTATCGTTAATACCTAACCTTAAATGCGAAAGCGATTTCCGCACAAGGCTCTAGCGCAGTATTCACAAAATACATACATATCCTCATGCTGTATCACTAACGGAGTAGTCGGAGTAGGCTGAGCGCCAAGAATCGCGATCCTTACATCTTTCGCCTTCTTAAATCTCATCATTCTCACACACTTTCGCATAGGTATGCGAATGTTTTTTATTTCTTCGTAAGTCAGTCTTGGTCTTCCTTGGCTTCTGTTAGCACTCATTTTCGCTTGTAGATTTTCTTTATCGATCTTTTATCACTCATTCATTCATTGTAATAATGGGATAAAATTAATTTAAAACTCGTCGTATTTTTTTATATTACATTCCCTTAAATTTTTAATTCTAGGTTTAGTAGTATTTAAAGAAGGTTGAGTGAAGTTCGTGTATCCAATTTGTCCGTTGTTTTATGATATGAATATTTTCAATTAATTAGTGCAAAATATATGCGTTATTGAGATGTAATTACATGCCACATTTCAAGTTACTGCTGTATACTTTCTGAGGAAATACGACTACGACAATCATACGAAACTGTGAGTGAACTTATGGGGGATTCACTGTCCTAATGAGGTATAAAACCCTGATAAAAGGAGTAGAACCAAAAACAATTAGCAGACATGAAATACTCGACCTTTTATTCAATTTTTACTCAACATGCTTCTTCGAATTTTATGTTTTGAGGAAAAACAACAAATTAGCTAATTTTAAATGCCAAACGCTTCCAAATGTCAATTCTGTGCCAAGGTTGAATATTTCGTGCTTGTATTTGACAATATCTGCATATTACCTTGCTTATATTTAGTCTAACTATATTACATAGATATGTATTTACTATAGGTGCTTGTATTTATGTCGCTTTTAGTCCTCATTCAAATTTAATTATTTTTAAACTGAAGGGATTGAGGAAGATTGATGCCTTTGTCTTTTTTAATACAACGGGAAGACAAGCGAACAAACAGTTCCCGTCATGGTAAGTGGACTGACTAAGCGAATAAGTGGACTGACTGAGGTTCGTCGACATTTCCAATGACAAGGCAAAGAAAACATTCAGGTTGCAAATCTTAATATTTTCTTTGCCTTGAAGACTTAGATGTTGTGTATATGCCAGATATTTCTCCGGTCTTGTCTCTTTGTTAGCTTTTTTATTATAATACTCAGGCTTAACATAACACACACAAACTATAATACCTCCATACATGTACACACAAGACACACACACAAATATTTTGGGGTACTCATCAGCCGCCATTTTATATTTTTCGAAAACGGTGGCGCATCATGTAATCTGTACCAATCGATCGGGGATAATTACACGAACAAAAAATTGCACATTTGCTGTATCTTAAAGTGTCCCGTTGCAATCTTATTTGCAGGAAAAGGTCGATGTATGAGAACTTCTATAACCACGAAAAAAAACAATACGAGGATAAATGAAATTACAGTCTGGCCGCTGAGAGAATGCGTTCCTGACAGGTCGTGATCGAACGGCCGACGTAACTTTGAAATGGAGTTGAATTTACAATAAAAATATTTTAATTATTTATTTGTTCAACTAACGAATAATGATCATTAAAATCTTATATTATAATGTCAATTAACAATAAATTTTATTTAATGTTAAATAAATAAGAAAACAATATTTTTTAAATCCATACTGCGCTATTACAAGGTTATATGAACTATTTACTTTTGTAGTGATGTGCCAAAAATAACAAGCAATTGTAACGTTATCTGTCGTTATACTATAAAATAATATGTTTCTCTTTCTAATAATATATTATTATGCGATGGAGCTAATCTAGGCTCAAATCAAAGGTTACGAAGCCGTCGCAATACTTCTGCGCTATTCGATCCGAAAAAGATGATGGCCCTGAAAGTCACAAGAGATGACTGGGCTTAGGTCGTCAAAAAAACGAAAAATCTTATTTTGGAAGACTTTGATCGAGATATCAGAATTGATACTATAATTGATAATAATATAATTATAAAAAGCCAAAGATGATGACGAAGACAGTATCTTAACCGAATCGGAATCTGATTAAACTTGTTCGTTTGTCAGTCGTAAATATTTTTTAAGATATTTTCGTTGTTGATTTTTATATTAAATATTTCTGAATATTACCGCATTTTTAATTTCTTTACGCTAGTTACATTCAGAAATTAGAAGCCAGACAAACAAGTATTGAAACTTATGTTACTCTATTCTTAGGTCGGTTGAAGAAATAATATAACAGTGTTACTTTTGCCATCACTAGTCATGACCACCTGACAGACGTCAGGAATGCATTCTCTCAGCGGCCGAACAATTAAATAGTTTTTTTTTTCTTTATGGCATGGCGCACAGTTTAGCGCATTTGCCAATGTCACATATTATTAAGTAGAATCACAAATAAATTTGTTTTTTCTTGTGATAAAACTCCTCCAGTAAAGTCATAGTAGGCTTTGTTTGTTTGTATGTTTATTTAGACCTATTCCGTTCTTTTCACTTATACAGAACATTAAAACACAATATACAATCATTTTAGTTCTTTAAAACTCCCGAGAATGTAATGGAAAATCTAAATAAAATGTCAACCTCACTTCTCCCGTTCCCGCTAAAAAGTCAAAAAAAATGAAATAATTATTTTTGGCTCCTAAAATTAAGAATATACCATAATGTACTGCCAGCAAAGATGAATATAAATTGTCTATACTTATTGTACTGGCCATTATCTTTTTAGTGCGAAAGATAAAAAAAAAATGTGCTGCTAATATAATTTAGAATGTACTAATATTTATAGTAAAAAGTTTAATCTATATCTAGGAACTGTTATTTGAATGCAATATAATGTAATTTTTTATAATATTTATTAGTAATATTTTGTTTAAGGTTTAGATTATTTATTGTTTTGGTCACGGGTGATATATTTTTAATAGAAGGCACTCACTGTAAATACTCAAGATTTAAGATTTCAGTTCATGAAGCCCTTTCTACCCAAAGACAATTTCTGCCGGTTAGGTTATGTTCGACGTTAGGTTTTTTACTATTCGCAAAATGGACGCCTCAATAGATGTCAATATATTATTATTACCATTATTGAGTAACATTAAATTTAGAATATAATTATTACAATAAATGCATTTTTCGAAAAAACGTAAATATTCTAAAATCCTTCCAATATTTTCATGGTAATCAAAGTTTTTGTATATCAATCATTTCTTGCAAATAATCTGTAACGTGACGTATTAGGCTATAGTAACTTTAGTAGCTTCTTGATCATTTAAGTGTCCCCAATCGATTTACATAGGTCACATGAGCTGTTGCCCGTAACTTCGTTCGCGTTGTCTTTTGATGTATCTTATTTGGCAAGTTAGACCGGTTGTTGGCGTGGCGATTTGGCAACACGTCGTTTTATACGAGCAGTACAAGCGCGTGGCGATGCGTCGCATACCTATATGGCGTGGCTGGACACTTCATACATTCATACATTCTGACAATTTTCACTGCGTAGCTACAGTGAAATGTAGCCAACTTATACAAAAAAAAAAAAAATTTCATTACGTCGCCTGCTTTAACTGTCATTGTGTCAAATTTTCAAATTCAATTTAGCTTGAAAATTTTCGAGTCGTGTTTTTATTGCTATCATATGTTATTACAGTGAATCGTTTTAAGTATTGCTTGTGTTTAATGATACGTGATTTATTCGTCGGTGCGTTAATTGTGTGAGGTTGGTCATAGGACCCTTTTTAATCGACTTCAAAAAAAGAAAGAGGTTCTCAATTCGTCTGTATGTAGTTTTTTTGCTTTTTTTTTGTATGTTTGTTACCTCATAACTCCGTCATTTATGAACCGATTTTGAAAATTCTTTTTTCGATTGGTAGGTAATACTCCAAAGGTAGTCCCATTTAAATTTCACCGATATTGGAGCTTGGACTTCTAAGATACACTAGATAACACGATCTGGTTATAACCATTATTTATATTGACGATTCTATTGTATATCGTTGCGCTCCGGAATTAGAATGAAGTTAATTGCAGACCTGCCCTAGATATTTATTTAGGTCAAGACCACTCAAAAGGGAGAAATAAAAAATTTTTATTAAAAAAAATTAAACCGCCTTCAAAAAAAACACTGAAAAGTATAAAATAACTATCCTTTACTAATCAAAACTCAAGTACAATTAAAATAACTTTATAAATGCAATACACATACCTATATCATTAAATTTGACAGTTATTGAAGTCGGTGCCAAATTAATGTGCAACAACATAAAGTGATAGTAGGCTTTACTGAAGGTATTAAGGACTTCTTGGAAGAGCGCGAGAACTTCAGCTACACATGTTTATTTAGACCTACTCCATTCTTTTCACTTATACAGAACTTTAAAACACAATATACTGTCACTTTGTACTTTAAAACTTCTAAAAATGTAAAAAATAGAAAATCTATAATGGCAACCTCACTTCTCCCATTCCTGCCGAAAAGTCCTGCAGTGTTGTTATTCACTTTGGAAAAATCTGAATATTTTACTTTTTTGGATAAATCGACATAGGTGTCATATTCTAGGTTTCTCGGTGTACTGATTACGCAAACGATATTTGTTTTCAAATCCAAGATGGCGAATTTATTTTATTCCGAATATTTTGTTTTTGGTTACGTCATATTCATTTCCTTTAATAAACCATCCTTTCATGCACATTTTCTGTACAAAGTAGTTGCGATGTTTCGCTTCTGCCAGGCGTCCCATGACAGCTCATTTTATTTATTTTTTATTTACTGCAATAACTCAGAAACCTTTGCAAGTATACACAGGACAACTGACCAAAGTTTCATCACAATCGGATGATTGATTCGGAAGCGTGTAGAGGACAAACATACAAATAAACAATCGCTTTAGTAATATAGATATCACGTGCCGTAATTTAAAAAAATAAAGAAAATGGAGGCTGTTGAGTATACCAGGCTCCGAACAAAAATCTTCAAACCCCTTAAATTAAACGTACTAATATGAAATGTAACAGAAGCACTGATCACTATGAACACACTATCAATTCTTCATACAACTAGTATGTACTTGACTATTCGACGGCTTCTACCTATTACAAGACTAAAATCAGACTTTTATGCAGCCCCACTACATGCAGGAAATCCATTGTACCCTCGTTCTTGTTACTAAAATATTACAAAATATCACACGTTGGTAATTTATGTGATCAAAATTAATGTGGAACTAACAGTACATATTATGATTGTACTGTATTACTTTTTGTTTTTTTCTTTATAATATTCTATTTTATATTTCGTAATCTCCATCAGCTAATTTACGTTATAAAATTAGGAACCCCTTAAATTTTTCATTAAGCTGTCAGATTCTATTTTATAAATAAATGAATAAATGCAGAAAAAACAGCTAGAACTATAAACACTATATAAAAATTAATTGCTTATTCCTCACCTCGCTATTTTGCACTTAATTAAGTAAAAATCAAAAGAAAAAGCATTCTTTTGTTGCATGTTTCACGGAGGTTGCACTTCAATCTATAGACTGGTTTCGTAATTACTTTAATCAAAACAAAATCAAAGAAGATCTATGAACGATGTAATTATATCTTTACGTTATTTTGTTTAAAATGATTTGAAAATGAAATTATACATGACTGGGTTTCTTGTTGATATCAATGCTGGCTTTTTGTTCGATAGAAGATATGGCTTTCAAATATACGTCACACATATTTTTACATTGTATTTCTAACGGCGTATATAGATGTGAAGGTGCGTCAAGCATCGCAGCGCTCCCTATATACCTCTTTCGTCTACTCAAACTCCATCATTCTCTTTAAATATTTTCGCCGAGGTATGAATGATTTGCAACTCTTAGGTAGGTACATATCTACCAAAAATAGTTAACAACCATATGTCAAAAAAAAAAATTAAACCGCCTTAAAAAAAAACACTGAAAACTATAAAATAACTATCCTTTACTAATCAAAACTCAAGTACAATTAAAATAACTTTATAAATACGATACACATACCATATAACAAAATTTGACAGTTACTGAAGTCGGTGCCAAGCCCACCAAACTAATAGACTTTATGTTGTTGTACATTGATTTGGCACCGACTTCAATAACTGTCAAATTTTATTATATGGTATGTGTATCGTATTTATAAAGTTATTTTAATTGTACTTGAGTTTTGATTAGTAAAGGATAGTTATTTTATAGTTTTCAGTGTTTTTTTTTAAGGCGGTTTAATTTTTTTTAATAAAAATTGTTTATTTCTCCCTTTTGAGTGGTCTTGACCTAAATAAATATCTAGGGCAGGTCTGCAATTAATTTCATTCTAATTCCGGAGCGCAACGATATACAAGAGAATCGTCAATATAAATAAAGGTTATAACCAGGTCGTGTTATTTGGTGTATCTTCGAAAACAAAGCTTCAATACCAGTGAAATTTCAATCGGACCAATCTGGAAGTGTATCCTTTCGAACAAAAGAAGAATTTTTGAAATCGGTTCATAAATGACGGAGTTATGAGGTAACAAACATACAAAAAAAAAAACAACAACATACAGACGAATTGAAAACCTGCTTCTTTTTTTGAAGTCGGTTAAAAATAGTCGAAAACCCTATTTATGATTAGCGAATATATGGCCGACAACCCTATAACTATTGACTGTAAAAAACAATAACAAATATTTTTTTAAATACCTGTGAAGATTTTTCAACGTCATGAGGCACCTATGAAATAAAACGTGGCAAACCCTATCATTTACACACATGCCGACTCTGTCGGCATATGTAAGTGCTCTCAGCATTGCCGAGAGCGTTTGGTTCTTCGAGATCAAGTAGGTGTTTCCTTTCTTCATTTTTTCTCTGTTGTAACTGTGTTTAAATACTGCGTATATTTAGTATAAACTTAGTAGGTAACCTCAATTATAATACATACATACATATCCTCACGGGGTAGTCAGAGAGGACGGAGCGCCAAGCGTCGCGGTCCTTACATACTTCTTTCTCTTTCTTAAATCGCATCATTCTCCTCACGTATTTGCACCTAGTTATGTGAGCGCCTTCGACATTGCCGTCGGCTAACATTCTGGCTATTTGATCTTCATAAGTCAGCCTTGATCTTCCTTGGCTTCTTTTACCACTCGCTTTCGCTCTGTAGATTTACTTCGTCAGTCTTTCATCACTCATTCTTTCTATGTGCCCGAACCATCTAAGCATTTCTTTCTTCATTTTTACAAATATAATAAAAACAATAAATCACTCACAAAACAAGCTGATTCCCAGCCATCTGTGACGCGCTCGTTTCATCCTGCCACCGTGATCTGAAACAATAATATACAGTAAAATATATATCATATACATAAGTACGTACATATGGCTTGGTCATTCGCTGATCAGATTCATTCATTCTCGATCAGAGACCATGAGCTAGGTTGATCACTAGTTCAGTCATTCACAAGCAGTAGTGAATAAATATAATGAACTAATGAATTGAAACTCAAAACACAATCGCATCAGAGGAACTGTGCGGTAATGAGCATGAAATTTATAATAAAATACCGAAAGCTGTTACATCTATAATAATCATGATAATAATTAACATAAATGTATTTAGAAAACAATATTTAAATGGTTGAGTACACATAATTTTTATACAATCCAGGAATATTTATGGCTCAATTTTAAAGTTTAGAAGTTTGAAAATGAAGACATTTTATTGAATAGAAGACCTTTTAACACAATTTAATGATAATTATAGATATTATGTCGTTAAGTAATTGCAATTGGTTATTTAAAATTTATTTACTGATACTTATTTTTATAGTATTTATATTTTATTATTTATTCATTAAAATCTATTTCATTAGGAAAAAGTAGAAATGCGATCTCTTAGAAATATGTGCGGTGTCATTCTTGCGGACAAAATAAGCAATGAAGAGATACGCGGTATGACAGGGTTGCACGACAATGTTACTGTAAAAATGAAGAAAGGAATGCTAAGATGGTTCGAACAACGGAAAGAATGAGCGATGAAAGACTGACGAAGAAAATCTACAGAGCGAAAGTAGTGGTTAAAGAAGCCAAGGAAGACCAAGGCTGACTTATGAAGATCAAATAACCAGAGCGTTAGCCGACGGAAATGTCAAAAGCACTCGTATACCTAGGCGAAAATGTGTGAGAAGAATAATGAGATTTGAGGAGGCGAAAGAAGTATGTAAGGACCGCGAAGCTTGGCGCTCCGTCCTCTCTGACTACCCCGTTAGAGATACAGCGTGAATATATGTAGGTATGTATGTATATGTGTCTTATCATCGATATATCGTCGATGACGTAACTTTTGCTACATGCTGAAATTATATTCTGATCTGTTTTTCCAAAGGCACCATAAGAAGTATGACTTCAAAAAGTAAAATAACAAAACACTTATTTTATTTTATTTAGTTATAGAAGTAAGGAGGCTGGCAACACTGGGCTTGCTTCTAAATGTTACACTATCAACAATATAATGACTGCAAATAAAATCCAAATCTTTTGTCAATGTTATAAATAAATATTTTTTTTATATCCGCAGTGTTCTTTCGGAGACAAGTACTTGTTGACGATAATGGTAAAAGTGACTGCGCGTACGCAAGGACGACTCGAGCAAGGTGAACGACCGTTACTACAGCCGGTGACTTGGGTATGACGGTCACCATCACGTATTTCATAGCGAATAACGAATACGTCACTGACAGAATGCAATACATGGTGGCTAAAATAAAATTTAAAAACGCCCGATAAAAGACATGCAACCGCTTACTAAATATCTCTCTACATTTTAGTATTTGGCAAGTTTAGAGCTGATGTAAAATTAGTTTTTTTTTCTTATGTATCCCTAATACTCCTCCAGTAATTTTACTGAAGTTAAAAAGAAGTTTTTAGAAGACCGCTAAAATTTCAGCTGCACATGTTTATACAGACTTTCCACTTCTTTTCAATTACACAGTAATTTAACGCCCAATATGTTATCACTTTTGTATTCTAAAACTCCTAAAAGCGCAAAAAATAGAAAATCTAAACAAAACGTTAACTTCCTTTCTTCCATTCCCTCCATGTTGTACCTACTACGGTTTTCCCTCGGGAGGGAAGGTGAAAGGATATGAGCCCATACAACCGATGTCTTCAGTAATAAATAGATAGTCTTCATATTATTTCATTAAAATGTCGACATAATACATTTTAAATGTTTATTGTAGTTTCTCGCCACAAATATATTGAGGCAGTCTTTCTAGTAGGATCTGCTGAGGCAGACAGCCACTAAAAAAATTTCAACATCACACTGTTAAATAAGCACTTATTTTAGCAATTTCATATAATGCACAACAGCGTAGATACCTGGGACGCAAAACTACGCCAATTCTACATCACAATATCCACTAGAAACAATTTTTAAATAATTAAAATGAACGCGCAACCGCTTCCCATAAAATCCCTAGAAAAACTCTAATATTAACTTAATTTCTCCTATTCCAAATTGTCATAATTTTTTTTAAATATTACCTATGGCATTGGCAACCAGGCTTCTCCAGTAAAGTGACAGTAGACTTTACTGAAGTTAAAAAGTAATTCTTGAAATAACGCGAAAACTTCAGCTACACGTGTTTATTTAGATCTTCTCCATTCTTCAAACTTACTCAGAACTTTATGACACAATATATTATCAGTTTTGAACTTTAACACTTCCATAAGCACAAAAGATAGAAAATGCAAACAAAACGCTAACTTCTCTCATTACCGCCATAATATCATAAATAAATACAAGAATATGTTCCATTTTTATCATTTTGAATTTAAATGAAATTGGCTGAAGTCAACATTACGACCTTTGTCTTAAAACTGAATCAAACAATATAACTAACTTGTCTATGGTATGATATACACAATGCACATTACATTAAAATTATAAGAAGGAAATTTTGTTAAACAATGGTCGGAAGTGGTCACCGTACAGATACAACAATTCTATTGTTCGTCCATCTGTATATTCCCTACACTTATTTGTATAAGTTAATAAAGAAGTGTTTGACCTTCACGCTATAGAACAAGGAACTGACAATTTTTTTAACCGATCATTGCGAGGGACTAGTGGAATTATAAATATATAAGCATAATATTATGTATATACATATTAGCGTAGGTATATGTTTCATTTAACCGATTTCAGCGTATGTGATATAATTGAATTTGTCTTTTTTTGTACAATTCTCCCTTAAGAGGGAAGGCAAAAGGAGCTATGCTCATAACAGCCAACGTCTTCAGTAATAAAATGATATATTTTTCATTTGTTTCATTAAAATGTCGACGTAATACGTTTTAATGTTTCTTGGAGTTTCTGTGGACAAATATATTGAGGCAGTCTTTCTAGTAGGATCCGCTGAGGCGGAGTAAGCCACTAAAAAAATCTCAACATCACACTAATAAGCACTTATTTCAACAATTCCACATAATGCACAACAGCAAAGATACTTGGAACGCAAAACAAAACCAATTTTACATTACATAATCCACTAGAAACAATTTTCGAATAATTAAAATGAACCGCTCCACTGTTCCCCATAAAATCCCGCCAAAAACTCCATTGAATTTGAATTAGTTCTTCTTTTATGTACTGGCAACTTGCCATTTTCATATTTATTTGAAGCATTTCTGCTATTCTCATGTAAAAAAGTGGTGTACCTCCGATGTGAAATGTTTATGTTCTAATTGCTAAGTCCCTCACACTCTCTAATGGTGATAGTAAGCTTTACTGGACTTAAAAATGACTTCTTGGAAAAACGCGAAAACTTGTGGCATAAAAAGGTATTTATTCAAACTTTCCAATTGTTAACCAAGGAGATTACATGTAACCTCCTTGTTTTTAACACTTGAACAAGACTTTAAACTTCGTTTTAATACCAATATACTACCTTTGTACTTTAAAATACTTATACTTTAAAACTAAAAAGCGAAAAATAGGAAATCTAAATAAAATTCTAACTTCAATTGTCCCGTTTCTGCAAAAAAGTACTTTTGTCTTAAACGCGCGTGATAGGCTAAATTGTATTTAGGAAAAAAAACAACATGGCGTTTGTGGTACGAAGTAAAACCAACAAGCTTACTGAGTGGTTACTAGAGTGGTTATATCATAACCAGTGTTCGAAATCATGGATGGATATCCATATCAAAAGTATGGATACGATCCAAAATTCTATATTAATTAAGTTTACGCAATGATTTTTAAGTAAAAGCTGTTAAATTTTGTTCATTTTTGAGAAAAATGTAGACAAAAAAGACGGTATTCATGGTTTTTGATGGTATGAAAACTCGTGGTCTTGACCAGTTGGTTATTCCTAAATTTAAGTTATAAAAGTCAAGTGGATTTTACGCAACTGTGTTCGTTTTTATAATAAAATTCCTCAAGAAATTTCTCAATTAACGGAAAAGAATGCTTTACTTCGGTTCGAAAAGATAACCTGAACACTGAAAAGAACCGACAAGGAACTCAGTCAGGTATAATTTTTTGAACATCATTTTACAAAAGGTTTATTAAAATACAATATTCAGAAAGCAAGTAAATGTATGTGCAGAGTCCATTTCCAGACTATTGTTTATTTTCAACGAAATCGTTTTTATAGTATGATTGTCCAATCAATGTACAATGCGTTTCATAACCAATATAAATTTATTCTAAATTAAGTGAGTAACTTACTGCCAAATCAAATATGACGAAGCAAATTTTTTTTTACTATACTTTATTAATAACAAAAAAGTACATAGGTACATACGTTAATATTTACAAACTTAAAACTACACATTATCTTAAATAATAAACTTCCTCAAAGTTGCCGCTTAGAAAGCTGTCATTGCTTAAGGTGCCCAGCATACTGGCAGCATTACCTCTTTGAATAGCCAAACTGATTCGTTGGCGGAAGAAGCTGCCAACGCGGCGGTCTCCCGAAGCCTCGACCAGTCTGTTACAAATATCAGTCTGTTACAAATATCGATGGGCTTCGAGACCCCAGGGACCCATAGTTTCGATCGCAAAGGGCGTAAATACGACTCGAGAGTTTTTTAAATTTAATGAGTAAAAACTGTTATGTCAAATATGACAACTGATAGTATTGCTTTAATGTTATTGTTTTTGGTGTGTAGCTATTAAATTTTTATTTATATTTTGTGTCGAAACGGAAAAACTCCAGCACGAAGCATTCCTTTTATGTCAATATTTTATCTTTGTGTGGTAACTAGGGGTTTAATTTGAATTTGCCTTAAGTGTATAACAGTTACATCGCAAATTCGGCGCATGCGTGGTTCAACTTTAAATTGCTATCTGTGTGTAAAGGTGGTTAATTAAAACAACGGTTCGTAGCCATTGTTTATTTTTATCTGTCTCGCTCACTCCCTAATCTTCTCGCATACATCTGTCCCTTTCACACACTAATTGTCAACTTCATTCATTCTCTCGCTTTCACATACATAAAATACATCCTTTCGTCTCTCTCGCACACGTATTACTTTCTGTTATGTTTACACCTTACATGTGTACCGAATGATTAAAAACATTCTGGGGATCCAATGAGCTGGAGAGCTCTCAGTAACATCCAAACTCCAAACCGATGTAGAAAACTGACCTCAACGAGAATCAAACCTAGGACCGCAGTTTAGAAAAAGATGCACTACGATCACATAAACAGGTCGTACTTGACAAAATGTCTCGTAACTGCATATTTATTTTACATAGAAGATATTGAATTTGAATAGAAGAAGCCTGACGCGTAAGTGGTTTTGTCAAAGTCGCAAAGGTTTTTCTCTGTGATCCATTGAACCCTAAAAAAAAGAAAAGCGAATCTAAAATTTTGTCTGATAAATCCTTAGAATCACAAACGAAATGTCAGCAGACATGCAAACAGACACGCATGTCTTGTCACGATGAATTCATTCCACGCTTCGCTTTGTTGCTCACTTTCACTATTCAATGTACATATGTATTCTACACACTGTTATATACAGATAACAAAAAACTTAGGCGCTTAAACGAGAGGTTCCAGATACAGATATAAAAAAGGAGTATGCAATACGCATTGCATAATGGAACTTGTATGTATTTAATTTTTTTTGTGTATCGTTAAGATTATGTAGTAGAAATGCGATCTCTTAGAAATGTGTGAGGTGTCCCGGATAAAATAAGCAACGAAGAGATACGCAGAATGACAGGATTAGACGACAATGTTATTGTGAAAATGAAGAAAGGAATGCTTAGATGGTTCGGGCACATAGAAAGAACGAGTGATGAAAGCTGACGAAGGAAATCTATTAAGCGAAAGTGATTGGTAGCAGAAGCCAAGGAAGACTAAGGCTGACTTACACAAATCAAATAGCTAGAATGTTAGCTGACAGAAATGTAAAATACACTCGCATACCTAGGCGAAAGTGTGTGAGGGAATAACGAGATTCGAGGGCGCGAAAGAAATATTTAAACTTCGATGTTTGGCGCTCCGTCCTCTCTTACTACCCCGTTAGGGACACAGCTTAAGGATACAATAAAGTTAAAATAAGTACAGCTAATTTTCAAATTCAAATTAAATTGTGACTTAAAAATTCATGTCTAAAAGTAGTGCTAGAGTATTTAGTTATTTTAAGAGTTTAGAGTTATTTTTAGGGGTTAGAGTATTTACTTTTTAGGGGTTCGCTAATACTACTTAAACAAATAACAAGAAATAAATAAAGATAACAAATAAAAGTGCTAATTACAGGTATTCACTAACAATATACAAAAAGTGCTAAAGCTTATCAACTCCAAACAAAATATTAACTAATATATAATTATTAAGGTGTGTAAGGACCGCGACTCCTGGCGCTCCGTCCTCTCTGACTACCCCGTTGGGGATACAGCGTGAAGTTATGTTATGTTATGTTATATAATTATTATTGGTTCAATAAACTTACAACGGCTCTGCAACACCTATATTTAAGAACTAAAGAAGAAATTGACAATTAAACGCTTAATCGTCGATGAATTAAAAATAAATGAATCTAACTCTAGGTATTTAAAGGCCAATTGTTGAAATTTCTGCTTATTCTGATGAGGCATGAGTTTAGACGTAATTCGTTTTCACCGAATTAATATTTAAAAGTTGCTTGTTCCTAAACATTAACCAAAATACTTTTAACTAATTTTACTAAGCATATCACGAGAATCCACTCTTGATTGAAAAATTCTCATTACATACTGTTAGTTTCACATTAATTTTAATCACATAAATTACCCACGTGTGATATTTTGTAACATTTTAGTAACGAGAAGGAGGGTAGAATGGATTTCCTGCGTGTAGTGGGGCTGCATAAAAATCTGATTTTGGTCTTGTAAGAGTTCAATTGTTGAGAAGCGTCGAATAGTCAAGTACATAATAGTTGTAATGAAGAATTGATAACGTGTTCATAGTGATCAATGCTCCCGTTACATTTCATATTTAACAATACGTAAGATCAGCTATATCTCTTCTCATTTTGAGAGACAGGAAATGATATTTTAAGAAGTGGTTTTTGTAACCGTGATCCTGACTTTTATTTTTAAATTGTAAATATTTGAGGAAACACTTTTGTACTGACAATTCGTGTGATATAGATGTTGTACTGCGGATTCGACATTAGAGAAGCGTACTCTAGGATTCTGCGTACGTACGAACAATATATGATTTTTATAGGCTTTTTAAAGTCATTAAACGAACCAGTTAACCTAATAATAAAACCAATCTTCTGGGAAGCTTTTTTTAAATATACTATCGATGTGAGAATCAAATAATAACTTCGAATCTCGAATTAGGATTAAATCCCTAATTTAACTTACTCTATTTTAGGTTTGTATCGATAAAGTGTATTTGTGATCTATTATTATTCTTTTCCTGGAAAACGCAGTTGTGAAACACTTCGATATACGTAGGTCCAATTTATTAATAGTGCAGCAGTATTGTTCCAAATTATTTAAATCGAGTTGTAGTTAAAGACAATCGCCTTTGCGTTTAATGGTTTTATATATTTTCATATCATCTGCGAACATTACGAAGTTAGAATGTCTTAAAACAAGAGTTGATATCGTTTATGAAGACAATGAATAATAATGATTTTAAAGTTGATCCTTGAGGAACTCCAGAAGGAACAGGCATCCGAGTAGAAGTGAAACCATTAACTACAACCGCCTGTGTCTATTTAAGATCTAGGTTCCCAAACTTATTTTGTCTACTGAGTCGAGAGCTCATGCAGTCGTTGTCTAAGATGCCTCCTAGCTAAATGAAATTACAAATCACCCCCCAGGCCTCTACACAACGCCCCCATTTTTTTTCTGGGTCTCTTACCGCCCCCCTTTAGGCCTGCAGCGCCCACAGGGGGGCGTTATCGCCCACTTTGGGAATGGGTGATTTAAGACATAAGATAAAAACCACCTGAAAAGATTTCCGTGTACATCCGCATAATATAGTTTTTGAAGTAATATGTGGTTATCTATGCGATCGAATGCTTTGCTAAAATCTGTAAAAACTGTATCAACCTGAGCGCCAATGTCCACACTAGAATAATCGTTGAAAATAATTAAATTAGATACGGTGGACTTATTTTTAACAAACCCAGCATAAGTTTGTTAAAAATTGTTCAGGCAAGAAGAAAAAGGAATAAGCAGAGTAAAGCTGTCTATAAATAATTCTTATGTATACCTTTTCGAATATAATATAGGTCTGTAATTTTTAACATCTGACTTGTCACTTGGATTTATGAACTGGAGTAACAAAAGCTGATTTCCACACATTAGGTACTATTCCATCATTCAAAGAACGTTTAAAGAGTATGAATAGTGGTAAAGTTAGACTATCAGCATATCGAGTTATTAATATTGGTGGTATATTGTGTGGTCCAGCACCTTTGTACATCAAGATTTTTATAGATATCATTAGGAATAATTTTTATATCTCCAATACTAACACCTCCCCCAGATAATTGATAAAAATTTTTAGAATATGATTACTAGGACTGGTTGAAAAAGTTGATTGAAAATAAATCGCAAACAAATTACATACCGATTGACCTGAATCACTAAATATATCAAATTTTATATATAACTTTAAATATTCATATATCATTTTAAACCGTTTTCACAGGAATTGCAAAAGTTTATTGAAAGACTTTACATGAGACCAAAAAACCTTAAGATTTGTTTGTATTGATTTTTGAAGCTTTTCGATACATGAGTCGTAGCAAATAAGATCTAAATTTTTACAACGATCTTCTAGGGTAGAAAAACACAAATAGTCATCATGATTGCCGTACTAATTATTTAATACGGCTTTACTCACGTGTAATCGGTATAGGTACCGACTAGTTTCGGACCTATTGGAGGTCCATCATCAGGGTGAGTGGGATGAGTTCGCGGCCGCGCCCCGTCTCGCACTGCGCGCCTGAGCTCGCAACGCGCGGCTTGACAGGGTGGGGGGCGCGGGGTGCGCCGGCGATGGTGACGAACTCCGCGAGACCGATGCGTCTACGTCATTATTGGTGTTTACGGGCGCACAAAATGTACTCACGATGTCCGCTACATACTCGTCAGCACTATCGTTCTTATTCCGCGTCGTGTTTAACAACACGGGTTTCCAAGTAAGCGGCAGAGCCCATCCCTTGTCTAGGAGATGGCCAAGCTCCTTGAAGCCATCGAAATCGACCGCCGGCCTAATTTTAATAGAGACAAGGGATGGGCTCTGCCGCTTACTTGGAAACCCGTGTTGTTAAACACGACGCGGAATAAGAACGATAGTGCTGACGAGTATGTAGCGGACATCGTGAGTACATTTTGTGCGCCCGTAAACACCAATAATGACGTAGACGCATCGGTCTCGCGGAGTTCGTCACCATCGCCGGCGCACCCCGCGCCCCCCACCCTGTCAAGCCGCGCGTTGCGAGCTCAGGCGCGCAGTGCGAGACGGGGCGCGGCCGCGAACTCATCCCACTCACCCTGATGATGGACCTCCAATAGGTCCGAAACTAGTCGGTACCTATACCGATTACACGTGAGTAAAGCCGTATTAAATAATTAGTGCGTTAATAATGTCTCACGAAAGTTTTAATAATTTAAATGATTGCCGTATCTTTTGAACTTATTGCAAAATGTATATTTCTCTTTTATTACCTTTATTAAAACTCGAGTATACCAGGGAGGATATGAACTCGGATATATCAATTTGTTCGGTATATATTTACTACGAATATTATTCAAGTTATATTAAAAACATGAGATAGCTTCATCTACACTATCCTCATTTAATTTAACATGCAAGTTGATATTATTGAGTGTTGCATAATAATGATAATATGATAATGATACAAATAAAGCCTTTATTTTGAAATCGCAGACACTTCAATTTTATTTATTTGCATATAGATAAAATACAGACTGAAGAAACATTACTAGTGTCTCTATACCTTGTGTTAAAATGTCAATACTACTAGCACAGATTAATTAGTTTACTACCGTAAACTACTAGATAGCTTTGGACAGCGTAAAAAGTATGTGAGTAATTATCCAGCGCCCGTAGCGGTAAATACAGTTAACTAAGAATCGTCACACAAAAGTTTGACGCGGGCGTTATCAAGTATCGATGTCGTTGGACGGCGTTAAGGCGACGCATTGATAAACAATAATTTAATCTAAAAATAGACCTTCTGTTCTATGCAAACGTGCGCGCGCTAGCTTACGAAAAATACGAAATAAAGAGTTATTTTCGTTTATTTTAGAAACTTTTATTAATTTTAGAAAATCCAACTAGCATTTTAAGGAATACATTTAAAGTAAACTATACAGAAAATTTAGAAATATAAATCGGTCCCGTTGCTCCGAAAAATGTAAATCTCTGTTTTAAAAGAGGTCTCTTTGATATTTTTTTTTGTGTTACAAAAGTTACCCCAACTGTGTATAGCAACTGTCAAAATGAAGTCAATGAAATGAAGAATCAGGATACCAGATATCACTATCATACGTTTCGTAGTCACTTAGAAAAATTGAGATCCCTGGCGTCAAAATTTCCAATGCGTCGTCTTAATTTCATAGTAGAAGTGCAAGACGGTATTATGACAGCTCTACATTGAAGTATGTGTTACGGTTGGCAGCAGCTGACAATGTACATATACGGAACTACCGACCCCCCCGGCTTCGCACGGATATCAGAGCCAAATAGTAAAATTCGTTTATAGTGCGCATCTACACCGCGTAAGGAGCAACTATGCTAAATTACAAGTTAACCGGACCTATAGTTTCGGAGATTTCGTGATGAATCAGTCAGTCAGTCAGCGAGTAGTATTTAGCTTATATAGGTATAGATACTTAGGTCCTTAATTCATAAAAATTATAAAACTTAAATTTCTTTTTGTTTATTTTTTATTTTTTTTTATTCTTTCTTTTTATTTTTTTAATTTTTTTACTTATGTTTCTTATTTTTATTTCATATTGATTTTCGTTTCGAAATAAACGAGAGAAAACATATTCAAAGTCAAATCAATTTATTCAAGTAAACCCAATTGCAAGGTGTTTTTGAACGTCAAATCTACTTTAGTTCGGTTCGAAAGGAAACCTGAACACTGAGAAGAACCGATAAAAAACTCAGTCAGGTATAATTTTTTCAACATCATTCTACAATGGTTATTAAAATACAATATTCATAAAGCCAGTAAATGCGTGTGCAGAGAAGATTATTTCCAGACTATTGGTTTTTCTTCAATGAAATCGCTAATTTTGTAGCATGCTCTTGCTAATTTTGTAGCATGCTTTTGCTAATTTTGTAGCATGCTTTTCCAATCAGTGTGTGTGCGTGCGTATTTTAGCCAGTGAAAAGTTATTAAGTGTTTTTAACTTATTAATGACAACGTAAAATTATTATGCAAATAAGACTTGCTTTTCGTCGGTTTTTTTATTCATTGGTTTGTAAGTTTTATCTTAATTATGATTTCACAAGTTTCCTGCGAACATGACGTCGTTTCAATGTTATGGTGTAACATGTCTTTAGTAACGCATAAGCTATCGTGAAAATTCATAATTTCGTTACACCGTAGCCAATAGAGTGGCAATATAACAATTTCTGGTCACGTAACAGTTGCACAGTTATGCAACGTGACAGACAGAGCGACAACGTGATCGGTGTACTGGTGTGCTGAGACCTACTTTTGAGCTATTACTTATTAGGTATGGTTTACTGGACTATTTGAAAATAATGTTCGTTTTCACACATTGCCTTACGAGTTTCTACGAGAAGGTAAATACAAAAAGAATAATAATTATTGTTTTGCTGAGTATGACCAAATTAGTTTATTGAACCAGACCCAATATTATCCCTTAACCTACACTAATAACTGTCATAATCATTTTTCATTGCGTTAAAATTATAGACCGACGGAAAATTCGGTTTCGGCTTTTGCCAAAAAATCCAGTTTCAGCCAAAAAATCTGGTATAAGCCAAAAAATCTAATTGCGGCCACGATTTCAATTTCGGCCAAAAATCGGCCGAAACTTCAATCACGTCGAAACTCAGCGTTCGTGGATGTAGCGCGTCATTCGGCTAACTTCGGGTCAGTTTGTGGCTTGTGTGTGGACACCAGCCGAGTTCGCCGACCGGTGACTTTTATTTGAGTTTAAGTAGTTTTTCGCACATTCTGTAGAGTTATTTTGTTGTATTTTTGTTACATACTTCAATTATCGTGTTTTATTTCATTTAAATGTCGTATGCTACCGTATGCCTGTAATCAGAATGTTAGTTGACAGAAATGTCAAAAGCATTCGCATACCTAGGTGAAAATGCCTGAGGAGAATGATGAGATTCGAAGAGGCGAAAGAAGTATGTAAGGACCTCGAAGCTTGGCGTTCCGTGCTCTTCGACTAGGGGTAGTCGTAGTTATAATTTTCGCGCTGTATCTCCAACGTTGGAGATACAGCGCAAAAATTATAAGAATTTATCAAAACAAATTATGTATTAATCATGTCCTTTACAAAGAAACCGAAGAATGTTTAGAAGTACATTAGACATACTCTTCCATTATCTGAATGATAGTGAAGATCAGTAAGACCTTTTCTCTTTGTTAACATAAGAGAAGCTTGAACACAGGTACCCAGCCTGTGTTTGGCATATAAAGGGGTTTTATGCACAATAACTTCTGTATGCCCACAGGGCTCCGTTTTATCGCCCACGCTCTACTCGCTCTACACGAACGACGTCCCCAAAACCCCCGGTGTAGAGCTCGCCCTATTCGCGGACGATACCGCTCTGTTCACATCCGACCGGAGTCACCTCAGAGTCTCCCAACTCCTCCAAGTCGCGGTCACGAGCCTAGGCGAGTGGTTCCGTCTTTGGAGAATCGAAGTCAACCCCGAGAAAAGCGCCGCCGTGTATTTCTCGAGGGGAACGACCACCAGCCGCGCCCGCCGCGCTAACACTCTCAGAACGATCACACTTTTCGGCCAGGATATCCCTTGGACTAGGAAAGTCAAATACTTAGGAGTCACCCTTGACAGTGCCATGACCTTCGGCCAACACATCAAAACGGTCCGCGACCGCGCCGCGTTCGTCCTCGGTCGTCTCAACATGCTCATTTGCGCTAAAAGCAAAATGTCCCTCAGACATAAAGTTACCTTATATAAGACGTGCGTCAGGCCTATCATGACGTACGCCAGTGTAGCATTCGCTCACGCTGCGCGCTCTCACATCAACTCCCTCCAAGTTATTCAGAATAGGTTCATGCGCAGGGCTACCGGTGCTCCTCCTTACGTGCGCAACGTAGATCTGCACTACGACCTAGAATTACCCTCTATAACTCAACATCTAAAAGAGGCGTCCCAACGCTTCTTTCACCGTTCCTCCTTACACCCGAATCCCTTAGTGGTCAGGGCGTCATCGTACACCCCCGAACGCCGCGTCCGCAAACGCTATCGTAGACCTAGACATGTGTTAGGCGACAGCGACGACGACATTACACGTTCGAACTCGAACATGCCAACCTACACACTTCGACCGCACCGCCCCCACCGGCGGAGGCGAGGACGACCCCCGCGACACCCGTAGGGTCTCACGTTTAGAAGCTCGATCACTTAGCTCTACACGCACACACGCGGGCCTTAAGCCACATTGTAAACTGCCACGCGGAACACTAGGCACACTAACCGGCCCTCAGCCGTCTCGCCGGCCGGGTCCGCTAGAGGCCCGGCCCTCACCCGAATAGGAAGCCCGTTAAGATGCACGCAGGTGCGGAAAGCTCCCCTGGCGACGCCTTGAGCCCGAGGTCCGCCCTCCATACGAGGCATCCCTCGGCTGGAGGAACCCTCAGGCGGTCGACCATCTGGCAGGGCGCCTTCAGCGCTCGCCCCAACGCGACCTGTGACGCTGTAAAAGCCACTAGGGCTAACAGCAAAGAGGGGTTTTGTTTAGTCGGTTCGATTCCGACACTCCCCAGTCGGCGTAGAGTCCGGCTGGGTAGCCCGCGGGGGTTTCATTTCGCCTCTCAGAAACCAAAAAAAAAAAAAAAACTTCTGTATGGTCATTCTCGGTATAGTGGTAGTGTCAAGGGGCTCCTGGATTTCCTATGTAACAAGTCGGAGCCCCTCTCGCTGTGCCGAATTACTTATAACGGGAGCAGTGTTAGAGTCCTACGTCAGTACGTGGGGTCCGCGCTGTCGTGATACTGCTCTGCTATGAGTGGTCTTATGAGGGTTCTATTTTTCTTTTTGCAGTACTGAACTCTAAAAAGAAGAATTTTGTCATAAGACAGATGCTTATATAATCTGGAAAATATCGAAGACATCGGCTGTATCGGCATAGTTCTCTTTGTCTTCCGAGAATAGGAAAATTATATAAAAAATAATGCATTCTTCTACTCCTGTAATACACCTATATGTAGGTGACCTTGTGTAAAATTGCTTAACTTCCTAACAGACTTGAAACCGTCTAACGGTGCAACCATACTTATTATTCATAAGTCATAACTTCATAAGCAGATGCAAAAGGAATGTCGGTTTGCTAAACTTTGCCATATAAGGAGGGTCTTATTACCCACTAACCTACTAGGAATTAAATTTAATAGGGTCCAAGCCCTTTAACAATGACCTTGGATCTAAATGTACCTTTAGTCAATTTTGGAAACGTCATTTAACGAAGCGACCTATATAGCATTGTTGTCATATTATGTCCAGTAAAAGTCAAATACATTTGCAGATATTCTAAACTAAATGTTTTACCACAGCTGTAAGATGAGATCAACATTCATATGTGATTGTGGGTGTATTGGTATCTGTGGTATTCCGAAAGTGTACTCTATGACCCAGGGTACCTTGGGGATATATACTCTATCGTGATTATTCGACTATATGGTATCATGAATAGATTAAAATTATTCTTTTTTATGAAAGTGGGGCAAACGAGCAAGCGAGTCACCTGTTGGAAAGTAATCACCGCCGCCCACGGAAACCTACAACGGCCGGGGAATCACGGGTACGTTTCCGGCCTTTAGGGAAAGAGGGAAAGGAAAGAAATGAGGGGGAGGGGGTGACGGGCCATTGGCATTTTCGCTCACCGAATGAAACACAACAGCAATAGATGCTATTATTTCACGCCAATATTCTGTGAGAAGGTAGTATTTCACCGGGGGAGCTGGCCCAATTCGTGCTGCAATACAGCATGGCTCTACCACACATAATTAAATTATTTGTGATAAATGAATATATGAATAATTACAATAAACCGTCCTTTCTTTGCTAACCTGTACAACATCACAATTTGGCTGGATATAACCATATACTTTATAATAGCTCCAGAGGCCGTGTCCGAGCAGCAACGATGTGGACAATCAGATAAGCCGACTCACCTGTATGTACGACACACATTTATTATCAGATAAACTGATCGGCTGCCATTTCATTCTAAATTTACATCTGTATATATATTATGTCGTTATAAGATATTATAACATGGAAAGAATGAGTGATGAAAGAATGACGAATAAAATCTACAGAGCAAAAGTGAGTGTTAAAAGAAGTCAAGGAAGACCAAGGCTGACTTATGGAGATCAAACAGCTATAGTGTTAGCCGACGGCAATGTTAGAAGCACTCGCATACCTAGGCGATAATGTCTGAGGAGAATGATGAGATTTGAGGAAGCTAAAGAAGTATGTAAGGACCGCGACGCTTGGCGCTCCGTCCTCTCTGACTACCCCGTTAGGGATACGGCGTGAAGATATGTATATATGTATAAGATATTATATTAACAAATCTACTCAGATTACATAGTTACATGTTTAAGTTATACCTACATATATTATATGCAATTACAATGATTTATTTGATGAATTCACATCTTATTCGCATGAAAAAGGAACTGTGGACAACTGATCGAGACTTTAAGCTATCACCATTTATTGTTTACGTTTGGATTTTTTTGAAAGTTTAGTTTTTTAAAATATATTAAATTAAACTGATGTATCATTTTTTTATATTTTTTTACAAGTAAAGTACTTTTATTTATTTAATTTCAAACATTTCATTTAAGTGGATTGTGTAAATATTAATAACAACTATTTTGAACTTTCAATTAAAACATGAAGTAGTTATAATAGAATTTTTGCATCGCACCTTAAACAGTGTTTAACTGGGACAGTATGAGAAATTCCGAATCCACAGGAGATACAAGGAAATTGTCTTATCTACTATTCGGTCTTTTTTTGTGAAAACAATTTCGGCATTACACTTTTTTTTGTCAAGCGTGATTTGTCCCTAAAAATGAGTAAAATTGTCGATTTCTTTTTTTAATGCGGATCGACTCAGTTTCATGTAAGCACGGAGCATCATTTCGTTGATCTCTCTCTGATAGAAATATAGATAATATAGATCTTTTACAAATATGTGCGGTGTCATCCTTGTGGACAAAATGAGCAATGAAGAGATACGCAGTATGACAGGGTTGCACGACAGTGTTATTATAAAAATGAAGAAAGGAATGTTTAGATGGTTCGGGCGGTTGGAAATAATAAGCGATGAAAGACTGACGATAAAAATCTACAGAGCGAAGCGATTGATAAAAGAAACCAAGGAACGCCAAAGCTGACTTACGAAGATCAAAAAGCTGACGGAAATGTCAAACGCATTCGCATACCTAGGCGAAAAAGTGTGAGGAGAATGATGAGATTTTACGAAGCGAAAGAAGTATGTAAGGAAAGAAAGAAAGAAAAAATCTGGATAGCAAAAATTTCACAGTTTCCTGTATGTGATAAATTCCCAAAATCTTCAGCAATTTTCCGCTCAAACTCTAAAAACCACCAATCGACACGTGTTTTGTCTCTCAACGAAGCATCAGGATATACCAGAGATAGGATTCGGTCAGCTAACCAGCACCGGTTCGGAGCTGGTGGTTTTTGGAGTTTGAGCGGAAAATATCTAAAGATTTTGGGAATTTATCACATGAAATGGATTTCCGCAAAGTAACACCTGAGTCTATACAATATCTAGTTTCCTGTATCTCTTATGGATCAGGATTTCCCCATACTGTCCCATTTAAAAAAACAATCTGTATTTTAATATATAAACAATGTTGTTTGCGAATACTTTTGTTATTCCTATCAGCCGACGTTTCATCGAATCAACTTGGCAGTTGTCATGCTATAAAACATTACATTATAGGTACTTAATCCTTGAAACTGCCATTGCATTCTAAATCGTGACTTGTTACAGACAGACTTACAAATGTTATTTATATTAATAGTAAGTGGAGTTCCATACAAGTCAAGAATTTTTGTTTAAAATGGAATGATATTCGCCAATGACAATGCAAGAAGCCGCCAAAAGAACATTGGGAACGAAAAATTTGCAGTTTTGTAAAATTTTTGTTCGATTTAAAAGTAAAATTAAAAAAGAAAAGGAAAGTTTACAAAAATAGTCATTCATTATTCATATCTAGCTGTTGGCCACGACTTCGCTTGCGTGTAATTAAAAACGTAGATTCGGGGCTTAATCTATTTCCATTCTAATTTTCATGAACATCAGTCAAGTCGTTTAATACAAATACTTTAAATGACCACAACTTTTTTCACTGTCATCCTATTTCAATGAAACAAAGCCTAAATGTTGCTCCAAACTAAGCTTAATCTACCTCTAAAAACTGCAAGAAAATCCTTCCAGTAGTTTTAGAGATTAGTGTGGACATACAGACAGAATAACAAAAATTAAAAAAAAATGTTTTTTGGTGTTCTGTTACTCTTTTTTTTATCGCCCACATTCTTTTTTTTAATAAATTAAGTCAATGTTTCCATTGCTTTATTATATTATGTATTATTGGCGCGGTGACACAGCATCTGTCTTCCAAGTAGGGTCACGAGTTCGATCCCCGGTCAGGTAAATTTAGTAACGTACTTATCCAAATTGCCTTGTAGTCTGTATGTTGCTGGGAGTTTCCCTATTCCCTTGTGGTGTACCCATAGTGCAAGCCTAGACCTGAGCTTAGGTTCACACAATGTGTGAGATTGTTTGGAGTATTATGAAGACAATGATGAGATTGAGGAAGCGAAAGAAGTATATAAGGACCGCGACGCTTGACGCTCCGTCCTCTCTGCATGACTAACCCGTTAGAGATACAGCGTGAGGATATGTATGTATGTATGTATGTATGTCTGGAGTATTATTTATTAAATTTATAACCTCCGACGCAGAAGAGGGGTGTTATAAGATAAGTTTAACGTGTGTGTCTGTGCGTCTGTCTGTGGTATCGTAGCACCTTTGATTTAGTTTTTTATTTCTTTTTACGGATATACATACATATCTCCGTGACGTGACGTGACGTCCTCAGTGGCGCAAAGGCTAAGCGCGTCGGAAAGTAAACGGGTGTTGCGGGTTCGAATCCCGCCCCGAGTCTGGGTGTTTATGTATAATATGTATTTATTTACAAAAGAAAAGTATATAAGTAGTAAGTTGTCTAGCACCCATAACACCAAGCGCTATGCTGCTTACTTGGGACTAGATGGCGTTGTGTGAAATGTCTGAGTATATTATTATTATATCTTTACTCTGTATCTGACATTTCCGTCGGCTAACACCCTGACTATTTGATCTGCATAAGTCAGCCTTGGTCTTCCTTGCTACTTTTACCACTCGCTTTCGCTCTGTACATTTTCTTCGTTAGTATTTCATCACTCATTTTTTCTATGTGCTGGGGAACCATCTAAGCATTCCTTGTCTTCATTTTTACAATAACACTATCGTGCAACCCTGCCATACTGCGTATCTGTTTTTAAATACCAGTTTAGTAACATCAGTTTAGTAACATTTTCGGCTCAGTTGGTGGTCTCTGCTACCTGTTCTACTCTTTGCGATAGTTTGACCCCTAATGATATTAACAGTATAACTATTGTGTTTGACATTGGCAGTATTAACAGAAACAATGATGTTTTATTTGTTTATGATAATATATTATAGAATATACAAATATTCGTTTTCTGCACTCTTTTTTTTTATGATAACTAGGTCCGCGTTTGACTCTTACTGCACCTGATTTTAAGATGTAGCACGTGGATCTAGTAAGTGCCTATTCACTCTGGCCTTAAAAACATTTAAGTTATACTCGTCAGGAAACACCGATGCCGGCAGGGCGTTCCACTCCTTAGCCGTGCGTATTAAAAATGTTGAGGCAAAACGCTTAGTGCGAGTGAGTGGTATATCTACAATATAGGGATGGAAACCCCGCCGATGTCTGCTTGTCCGGTGATAAAAAGGGGATGGCGGAATCAAGTCATGCAATTCCGATGCACACTCTCCGAAATGTATCCTGTAGAAGACTGAGATGCAAGCGACTTTTCTTCGGTGTTGCAAGCTTTGCAATTTATTGTTGACCAATTCTTCGTTACCTATCAATCTTTTAGCTCGATTCTCCACCGAATCGACGGCGGCAAGTTGGTACTTAGCTGCACCATCCCAAAGATGACAGCAATACTCCATACACGATCGAACTTGTGCTTGATAAAGTTTTAAGAGCTGTTCAGGTGTGAAGTAACGCTTGACTTTAAACAGGATGCTCAGCTTTTTTGCTGCTGTACTAGCCTTAGACTCAATGTAGCGACCAAAATTGAGGTCAGATGTTAGATCCATTCCTAGGAGATTAAGGTGGTCAGCTGTCGGCACGGATACATTACGGAAAGTCGGAGTCATGGTGAACGGACTCCGTTTAGCGGTAAATAGAACCACCTGTGTTTTGGTGGCGTTAAACCTGACCAAGTTGGCATCTTCCCACTCGGAGACTGCCTTCAGGGACAGATCAAGACGCTTGACCATTTCCTCTCTATGAAGACCGATATCAGTGCAGCTGGCCTGTGCATTAGATAAGTATCTTTCTGTTACTGTACTGTCATCTGCATACCCAATAGTACCGGGCCTAAGCAGATCATTAATATGCAGCAGAAAGGGTGTAGCAGAAAGGACAGACCCTTGAGGAACTCTGGCGTTGATGCGATGTACTTTCGAAGAGCAGCCATCAATGACTACTCTTATCGACCGCTCACTCAGGAAGTCAGAGATCCAAGAGCACAGACCAGCTGGAAGCCCATAGCCTGGAAGCTTGGCCAAGAGACTAGCATGCCAAACCCTGTCAAACGCCTTCGAAATATCGAGGGATACGGCGAGAGCTTCGCCGGGCTTCTCGATAGCCTCACTCCATATATGTGTGGCATACACCAGAAGATCCCCAGTGGACCGATTTTGGCGGAAGCCATATTCTTTCTCCATATAAACTTTAACTGTACGAAATCTCGCACTCCTCCGTGCGCGTAATATGCTTAAAGAGAGGTACAAAGTTTTCTCTTCAAATATTTCTTTTTTACAAAAAAGAGCGATACGTGCTATTTACAGTATGAATGCACGAGAATCACTAAGAGATCGTTTTAAAGACATTGATGTACTCACCTTGCCGTCCTTATACATCTTTGAAATTATTGTATACGAGGAAAAATATAGATCTATTCATAAAGACAGACGATATTGGTGGTATGGAAAGCCGTACGCTTATTACGTAACTTGCAGACAGCATGCGACAGCCAATATCGCGCGACATCTGCTGTCAAAACGAGAATTTGTGTAATGTAATTTGTATAGTGGTGCTAAATCTACCGTGAAAAGTTTATTTCACGGTCATAGAATAAAAGATAGGCAATCGTCATACAAGATACTAATTTTTTATTACAATTAAACACCGGTCGCGCAGTGATCGCGTGGCTGTTGCTGTCTGCAAATTTTTAGGTAATAACCCCGCCGAGGTCGTGATAAATTGGTTATTCCAAAATTTAAATTACATAAGTCAAATGTTTCATTTTTGGGTAACTGCATTCGTTTTTATAATAAAGTTTTTCAAGAAGTCACTCAATTATCAGAAAATAGATTTAGATTAGTTATAAAACGCACATTGATTAGACAATCATACTATAAAATAAAGGATTTTGTTGAAGATAAAACAATAGTCTGGAAAATATCTTCTCTGCACATGCAATTACTGGCTCTCTGAATATTGTATTTTAATAAACCTTTTGCAAAATGATGTTGGAAAAATCAACCTAGCTGAAGTTTCTTGTCGGTTCTTCTCAGTGTCATCTCTTTGAACCGAACTAAAGTAGATTTGACGTTCAAAAATACGTTATAATTGGGTTTACTTTAATAAATTGATTTGACTTTGACTATTTAAGGAAATCAATTAAATATGAGAAATATTTGATACTTCAAAATTATTGAAAAATACCAACCTAGGTACTTGTATTTACTTGTATCGGTTTCCTTATGTCACTGACGCATACTCCATGATGAAGCCTGCTGTAGCATGCAGCACAATAATAAATGTAATATGTCCTACCACATTGCAAACTACATTATGTGATATTATTAAACGTAAAAAAGCTCTGTGTATTCAAACCATGTTGTCAATTTTTTATTTATTTAAATATCCTTCATATGTTATTTTAATAATGCATAAGACTCAACATTCATTGCTAAACAATTTTGTATTTATCCATATTACATACCACTGTATAAATATCAGTTGTAAACAAATTTTACTCACAAAACTTAAGACTTTGATAAAGAAATATATAAATAGCATTTATCGCTTTAAAAAATGTAATGCCTAACAACAAAATGTTGCCACTTCATTAAAAGTTAGGTACCTATTAATAACGCTACTAATATTTAACAACATTGAGACAATATAACAGTGCATGCCACTGACAATGATATTTGCCGTGTTTAAATGTTTTAGGGTTGGAACACACCTGCGTAAATTACGTCGCCGAAATTCGGCGGCAGAATTTTCAGTTTCGGCGTATTCGGCAGCTATGACACACCAGACAAAATTACGCGTCGTTTTTTTCTAATACTAAACTAAATCTAATTTGTATTTAAACTACTTTATTCTAATACTAAGCAATTTTTTCTGAATCAAACATAATGACACGTCCGTATACGCGGAGCTAAACACAAAAAACAATACAAACAGGAATGAACCTGCCATCGAGTGGCGCGCAGGGGGCGGGGATGCCACAGTGGAGGGGCGGTCGTCGCTGAACTTTTCGTCGCAGGAAATTACGTCGCCGAAAGTTCGGCAGCAAATTCAGCTCGACGTAATTTTCGGTAGATGTGTCCCAGGTCATATAAAAAGCATTACTGCCGAAACCTCGGCGACGTAATTTACGTAGGTGTGTTCCAACCCTTAGGTAAAAAAGAAACAACGTAAAAACATTAATATCAAAGTTGCAATGATAAGAATAAAGTAAATTTAAGTACATTAGCTGTGGAAGCTGTTAATTTTTATATGTGTGATTTAAATTAGAGATGGTAAAGTTACAGTCGAAATTTAAACATAATTTAAAAACAAAATAATTTGTAATTTGAGTTATCTACTATTAGTTCCACATTAATTTTAATCACATAAAGTACCCACGTGTGATATTTTGTAACATTTTAGTAACAAGAACGAGGGTAGAATGGATTTCCTGCGTGTAGTGGGGCTACATAAAAGCTTGATTTTGGTCTTGTAAGAGTTCAATTGTTGAGAAGTTGTCGAATAGTCAAGTACATAATAGTCATAGTATCAGTGCTCCCGTTACATTTCAAATTTAACACTACTTATTCTGCTATTAATTTACGTATTCATATTCCTTTTACTTGCGTATATGCGTGTAATGTTTATATCAGATTTAGAACATCCGCCTTTAATACAAAACCAAATATCAATATCAACTTTATTTCCACTTAGACATAAGATTGATTCTGCTATAACATTCTCGAAATGCATTTTGTCTTGTGGTTCGATCTTAGATTTTCCTCATCCACACAAAAATCACAGTTTAATACAGGAAAAAAGGCATTTGAAAACAAATTATTCATTTATAGATAATAATATTTCTGAGAAGAACTGGACTTCACATATCATACTTAAGTATACATAGGTATATGAATTTAGTACAATATATCTGCATGCGTTCATAAAATCTGCAATTATGTGACTAAGAATTTAGTAAATCGCCGCCATTTTATTAAAGACAAGGGTTAGGCTTTATTTTTAATAAAAACATACACACATACATACATACATATCTTCACGCTGTAACGGGGTAGTCAGAGAGGACGGAGCGCCAAGCGTCGTCGTTTTTTAATAAAATGGTCTACAAATCAAATTATAGCCTAATTTAACCCGACTTCAAAAAAAGGAGGAGGCTCTCAATTTGATAGTATTTTTTTCATGTTCGTTACGTCAGAACTCCGTTATTTATAAACCCATTTGGAAAATTCTTTTATTATTTGAAAGGACATACTTCCGAGGTGCTTCCATTTAAATTTCACTGCTATTGGAGATGGTACTTCGAAGATACACCAAATACTAATTAAATTTGACGGTTATTGAAATCGGTGCCAAATCAATCTCCCACAACAGAAGTCTATTAGTTTATTAGATTTGGCACCGACTTAAGTAATTGTCAAATTTAATTATACAGGTATTTGTATCGTATTTATAGAGTTATTTTTGTACTTAAGTTTCGAATAATAAAGGATAGATATTTTGCATTTTTCAATGTTTCTTTTTTTAAATTGGTTTAATTTTTTTAGCAAAAGATTTTCATCTACTCTTTATGAACTATGTCTGATTGGTTGAGTAGTTTTAACTTTTTTTTTCTTTCTTCATGGCAATGCGCACAGATTAGCGCATTTGCCAATGTCACGTATTGTATTAAAATAAGTAGAATCGGTAATTCGTTATCGTAAAACTCCTCCAATAAAGTGATAGTAGACTTTACTGAAGTTTTATATGACTTCTTGGAAGAGCGCGAGAACTTCAGCTACACATGTTTATTTAAATCTACTCCATTCTTTTCACTTACATAGAAATTTAAAAAACAATATACTATCACTTTTGTGCTTTAAAACTCCCGAAAATGTAAAAAATAGAAAATCTAAATAAAATGACAACCTCACTTATCCCGTTCCCGCCAAGTCCGTTTTAACTTTTTAATATTAGTAGAGATTGCTTTCATCTCGGACCAAGAAACAATGGACGTAGCCATAATGTCGCTCCTATCGCCGTGTCAAACGAATTTTCGCGTCTCTTTCTATCTCATTGTGCGTAACCACGAGTGAAACAGTTAGTAAGTATGGCAACCTCGCACTGTCAGTGTAATTCATGTCATGACCGACTTCACGTACATTACTGAAATAATTATTTGTAAAGTACTCGTAAATCTTAAGTGTTTTAGATACTAGTATTAAAAAAAACGTTTAAAACATGTCATATTCTGGTGTGTATTTATTGTATTGTGACTCTTCTCTAGTCATGCACAACTCCTAGGGTAGTGTTGTGTGTAGGAACCCTAATAATTATTTACAAATATCGGGGGTAGATGAAATAAAATCTGCCTCGGACACGGAGTGAAGCTTGCTGCGACAGTTTCAGTTTACTTGAGACCACGGCCGATGCAGCTCGGCCGAAACGTCAAGCGAAAAACTCAAACAATTACATTAACTTTATAAATAATCGTATTTACACATATCTATATAATCAAATTTGACAGTTACTGAAGTCGGTGCCAAGCCCACCAAACTAATAGACTTTATGTTGTTGCACATTGATTTGGCACCGACTTCGATAACTGTCAAATTTAATTATATAGGTATGTGTATCGTATTTATAAAGTTATTTTAATTGTACTTGAGTTTTGATTACTAAAGGATAGTTATTTTATACTTTTCTGTGTTTTTTTTGAAGGCGGTTCAATTTTTTTTAATAAAAATTTTTTATTTCTCTCTTTTGAGTGATCTTGACCTAAATAAATATTTAGGGCAGGTCTGCAATTAACTTCATTCTAATTCCGGAGCGCAACGATATACAAGACCATCATCAATATAAATAAAGGTTATAACCAGGTCGTGTTCTCTAGTGTATCTTCGAAGTCCAAGCTCTAATATCGGTGAAATTTAAATGGGACCACCTCTGAAGTATTACCTACCAAACGTAAGAATTTTCGAAATCGGTTCATAAATGACGGAGTTAATAGGTAACAAACATACAAAAAAAAGAAAACATACAGACGAATTAAGAACCTCCTTTTTTGAGTCGGTTAAAAATAAAAGGTAATCGCGTTAATTTCCCGTGTTTTTTTAGATATTTTATAACGCAACACGAAAGTTTCAAAGTTTATACAGGTTATAGCTTATATAAGTCTTATAGTCTAGACTTATTATAAGATACAGAGCATAAATTAGCAATCAGTAACTATGTGACAAACTGACAATGGACTTATTTACGACCTATCGATTTTGCATATTTATCCAATTTAATATTAAATTGAGTATTAATTTTCTTTACTACTGTCATAAAATTGTTACGCAAGTGTAGTCATTCAATCGTTTATTGATTAATCTTTATAAATACGAAATTAAGTGGAATACGGAATACGTTGTCGTTTCTGAGGACACAAATGCGAATACGAACATAAAAAAGCATGCGAACATTCGCGAATATGAACATTCGTTACATCACTACTTCCCAATAACGATCGTCACCAAAAACTGACAAATGTAGCTTCGATCATAATTTCAGTAGGATTGCTGTCGCAACCAAAATAACCCAACTGCAAGACATCAAAATTATTTATCGAAAGGCAAAACAAACTTGCATTCAAAACTTATATAACATCTTATAAATGTATTTTGTGTCAATATACTTAAAGTGTTACTCGTCTGTTTGTATAGTTATTACGTTCCACAAGTGGGTAAACGGGCCACGAAAGGCCACGAGCGTCTGCAGAGCGATTAAATAATACTTGGATATATTGTTAGCAGAAAAGTAAAACTGGTCAACAGTGCATTGAGTACGCTTACCAGGGATGGAAATAGTACTGCCACCTTTCAAAAAGAGTAGACCTGCACGCTTATTACGTAACTTGCAGACAGCATGCAATAGCCAATATCGCGCGATACCTGCTGTCAAAACGAGAATTTGTGTAATGTAATTTGTATAGTAGCGATAAATCTACCGCGAAAAGTGCATTTTACGGTCATACAATAGTAGATACGCAATCGTCATACACGATACTAATTTTTTATTACAATTAGTCACCGGTCGCGCAGTGATCAGTGTATCCACAGTACAAGTAAGCATACAGTATGCTATCTTCATACAAACGCTCCCAAACAACGTGCTCGAAATCTCGACATATCTCGATATACGACAGTCGCGAGCGCGCCGCGGTTGTCGTCGGACGGTATGAGACACTCCTGCGCATTTATTGACTAAATATTATGTCAATCAAGTTTACGAGCACAATGTTCAGTGTATGGATGTTTGAATACATCTATATCGAAACCAGAAATATTTCCCTGTTGCTAATTTGTAGGAAATATATTATCATAATGATCTAGTTAATTTATTGCTGATTTTTAATTATACTGCACATAAAAAAGCATTTTTTTTGTCCATTTCCACCATACTAACTCACAAACTTTTGAAACTAGATATAAAATACTAGTAAAATTATATAAATAAAAACGTATTAAATTTGCAATAATATAAAATGAAAAGATAATATGACAATTTAATATAGTACCTATTATCAAATAAGTAACCCAAGAAAAACATTCAGTCCAAGTCGGTAGCCCTATTGCGCGTTTACGTACCAAACGACCGTAGGTAATTATCTCTAGGACACTGCCGAGATAGCATACTGTATGCTTACTTGTACTGTGGTGTATCTGTCGCTGTCTGCAAATTTTTAGGTAATAACCCCTCCTGAGATTTCGGAAAAATCGCTATTTTAATGCAATAAAACAATGTTTCCTGAGGTAGGTATTATTTATATAATGACTGAGGTAGGTATTATTTATATAATGACTGAGGTAGGTATTAACCCGAGAGTCCCCAGACCGACAGAAACTTTATAATTTAAACTTTTTTCTATTGAAATGAAAGGCTTTTACTATAATCATCATTATTTATTGAAATGAATCAAGTAGGTATTTACAAACTCAAATAATAAGTTGAGTCCTGGGACCAGCTAGATTTTTATAACAATATTTTATTTTTGAAAGAAATTTTCTTAACATTTTTTCGTCGTCTGCAGCCCGAAGATATCAATGTTAAACCCGTAGCCCAGATATAAACCATTCAACCCCGATGACTCCGGGTCAAACCCGGAGGGGTGGCAGCCCTAGATGGAAACTATAATAACATCAAACTACTATAACATCAAATGTAACTACAAGTTATTAATAGTCATATTAAAATTATCAATTATGTTATGTATCATAATTAATATGTTTTCTGGATGACAGCAACAATTATTTTGTCTAAAATCTAAACTAATGTTATGAAGTGGTAAAATTTGTAAATTGGATTTATGAGGAAATCTTCGAAACTACTCATCCGATTTCTAAAATTCTTTCACCAATATTTAAAATGGACCTTCAGGGTGGACGTAGGCTGTACATTATCCCATTTTCAGCTACGATTATAATACCTAAATAAAAGTTGCTTCAACTTTATATTTTATTTTAATTATTCTATTCAAAGTATTCCGTTTGATTTTATTTGTATTAAAAACGCTTGTCTTGAATTAATTATCTGGTAAATGCGTCTTTGAAATTGTTCTTATATTACAATTTCAATTTAGAAATACCTACATGAATTACTGGTTCGATATAACAAAGAGAATCGGTCCCATTCAAGTCTCGTACAGATCTACAGATCTCGTACAGAACGTGGATTCCGTACCGGAACAGGTCTCATATACAAAGGTCCCTTACAGAATACAGGTCTCATACACGACGTAAACTATACAGGTCCCACACGGGTTTTATATGGATACTATATAGGTTCCATACAGGTATCACAAAGAACCAATATATGTCCCACACTGGTTCTTATTACAGCTATCGACGTCCGTAATCTGTGTCACGCTCGCGCTTCATTCACACGCACTTGGATGTATGTGCATCCATCATCCATTAGTAACACAACCAACACAGGTTCGCGGACACATCTGGACCTTGTTTTGTTGAAGCCTGAGAAACTTTTACACATGTGAGACCACGTTACGTGGAGCTTCCACTCACAAAATCTCTTATAGTGATCGCCTTCGTCCTCTCGCGCCGTGCCGAAAAACTTAAATTTACCCATCTTCATGTCAAACCAAGCTTACCCCCCAAAATCTTGTTCTGCAACCGCACCTGTCACTGAGATCATCAAACGCCATCTTTGTTTTTTATCTTCGCAAAAAGCGAAATTGGCTGTCCCTAATAACGTTTTTGTAATCGACTCGTCGAAGAGTTATGTAATGTCTTCATAATAGTTTATTTTTGTCTGTTAAGATTTATAACTTATGTATTTATAACTGACAGTTAGAGATTATATCTAAGTTTCATTAATTTTCTTATATTTTAGAATTGTTATCTATTTAGGCCACGATTGACAAAAATAATTTAATATGTCGTATAGATTTGGGTGTAACTTTACGGAACTATTGGAGGATTGTGGTCCCCTTCGCGGAGACAGTAATTCCAATGCTTTGCAAGGAGGTTGCCGAGCGGGAACGGTAGAGAGCCGCCATTGCAGTCACTGGACACTGCTCTAGCCGTTCTCATAGCAACTACAAGGAGGACACCGTGGGGTTTTGATCAGTAAGAACCTGACATAACCGCCTCGTCTCCCCCGAGATGGGACGGTATGTGTTGTTTTATTACTTTAAAAAATTATAAGTAGTAATTTGAATCTAAATATTTTTTATCTATTTTCAGCGCAAAAGCTTCGATGTCGGGCAGCTGACTGAGTCTATCACTGCAATTTCAATTTAGAAATAAAATAGAAGAAAAAAATTGGTTTCAAAATACTATATATTCAATTTTGTGTTTATATTTCTGGGTCTGGATTACGGATTCACATCTCTGTACCTTTCAGCACAGTAGGTGTGGAGATGACAGAATAT
The DNA here is from genome assembly GCA_907165235.1 of Zeuzera pyrina. Classification (NCBI taxonomy): domain Eukaryota; kingdom Metazoa; phylum Arthropoda; class Insecta; order Lepidoptera; family Cossidae; genus Zeuzera; species Zeuzera pyrina. Next base: position 10,532,488 of record OU015645.1, on the reverse strand, counting down.
ATCAGCTGTGACATACAGACAGACAGGTGCTTCTGTAGGGTGCTGAGGTAAAGAACGAATTCGTTTGCATTAAGATGCATATGCAGGCTCTTAAACAGGAGGCAAATTCTCAACTCAAACACAACTTGATTATCCCTCATGTCTCCGAAACTAACTGAACCTTGAATTTCACTTCAGGAAATGTAAATATTCTTTATTGCACATGAATTTCACAAATTCAATTAATGAAAGAAAACATGTTCACAAAGGTGGACTTATCCCTAGAAGAGATCTCTTCCAGTCAACCCATGGTAGTGAGATAGTGGTATATTCACGGGCTGTAATGGCACGACAAGTACAACAAAAAAAATCAATACAAAAAATAATATAACAGTATAAAATCATAATATATATATAAAATAATATAATATAAAAACATAATTAGACAAATTATCTCAAAATAATATAAATACATACAAAGGTAATGTATATATAAATATATTTGCACATACATATATTCAAAATAAAAAATTATATAATATAATATTTCATGACACAGACTAATAACACTTATTTCAGCTACGATAAAGTGAGCTGTGATAGAAAATGCTCTTTAAGCTTTTTTTAAAGGAACCAATTGAGGGACTTTCCTGGATTACCTTGGGAAGCTTATTCCAAATTCGGGCAGCGTATACAGAAAATGAGTCATATAAGAACTTGGTATTACTTCTAGGCACAACAAGCATCGAAGTAATACAGGGACGCCTGGATCGTGTGGGAAAGGGAAGCAGGTTAAAGCGAGAACGAAGGTAGGGAGGACAATATAAATCGTTCAGGATGTTGTAAACAACAGAGAGGATATCTCGACGAAGGCGAATAGCCAATTAAGTTGAGCACGAAAATTAGATACGTGGTCATACTTACGAAGACCAAAAATAAAGCGTACGGCGAGATTCTGGAGACGCTCAAGTTTGTTAAGCAGTTCCTCTGTTACATCCAAATAGCAAACGTCGGCGTAGTCGAGGATAGGTAAGAGAAGAGTTTGCGCAAGCATAATTTTAGTACAGTAAGGGAGAAACAATTGGAGACGCTTGAGAGAGTGAAAGGTATAATGCATGCGTCTACTAATCTCGTTGATATCTGGCACCCAAGTCATGTTGCAGTCCATAATTAGCCCGAGGTTCCTCACCTTATCACAATAAGGTATATGTGTGCTCGCATATTTAAGCACAGGTACAGAACTTCAGTCCAACCTCCCTCGCAACCTACTACTACCAATAATTATGGTTTGAGATTTGATAGGGTTAACTAGTAGTCCATAGGAATCAGCCCAAGCCTTGACAGAAACCAAATCTCCACTCAAAGCGTTAATAGCCTCGGGCATCTCATTTAACTGAAAATGTCTGTACAGTTGCAAATCATCCGCATAGAGGTGAAAGGGAGAGGATATAGCTTAAGCTATATTATTAATAAAGAGGGAGAAAAGTAATGGTGAGAGGACGCCGCCTTGGGGAACACCAGAAATGAGATCAGCCCAATCTGATGAGGCATCATCATTCCTCACACACTGCCGGCAACCGCAGAGATAGGAGCGAAGCCAGTCAATAACGGAAGAAGGAATGTTAACTACAGTAAGAGAGCCAAGGAGAATGTCAAAATCAACAGAGCAGAAGGCGCTGCTAAGTCCAAGAGGGCCATGACTGTGAGCTTGGTGTCCTCCATAGCCATTCGAATGTTCTCCGTTATATTCAGCAGCGCACTCACAGTGCTGTGAGAGGGACGAAAGCCAGATTGGAAAGGACGTAATAAATTGTAGGAAGAAAGATAGGAGTACAATTATCTGTGAACTACTGTTTCTAACACTTTCGAAAGGAGAAGTAAGATAGACATGGGACGATAGTCAGAGAAGGATGTGGAGTTTGAAGTTTTAGGCAAAGGTATGACCAAAGCCCTCCTCCACGAAGCCAGAAAGATATTGCGTGTGAGTGAGAAATTAATAATGTGAGTGATCACGGGTGCGATATCTTGCACCACAGGAAGGATCATGTCTATGCTCAAGCCATCAGTACCAATAGCCTTGGTTGAGTTGTAACGAATACACTTCTTGACGTTATCTGCGGAGACACTTTCGAAAGAAAAAGAAGAACAGTCGGCAGGGGCAAGATTAGAAAGATGGGAAAGAGTAGCTGGCTTTGAAAGAGGATCCAAAACGACAATTGGAGTAGAGAAGTTAGAATTAATTTCATACTTAAAAATTATAGGAAAAAAAACGGAAGTTATAGCCAGAGAATACATTATACAAGGGAAAGCTGACTCCCGCCTTGCGGGTAACGGAATTACCTATTCGTGGCGGGATACGTAGGGTCGTTGCGTTGGGTGTGAGATGCGGTGAGCATATGAAGCGGCGCTACAATATTCACCCATAATTGCCCAAAATATTGCCGTTAGGTGCGTGCCACTGCACGTGCGTATTAGCGCGCACACATACAAACCGCGGGCGCTAGCTTTCTATGAAGACATCTTACTGTTGTGTGTGTACTGTGTTATAGCTCTCCATCAGGTGACCCGCTTGCTCGTTTGCCCCCTCTCTTATAAAAAAAAAAGCTCTTAAAGATAAATACAAAATCATTCCATAAATAACTTAAGAAATCCTCTACCCGCCGTTGAATTCTTAATAGACCTTATGTATAATATATGTGTACAAGCCGTTTCCCGCCCGCTTTGCTGGGCGTAAGTGAAAATTTTGTATGTAATAGTACATTTTTGTTTGAAAAATGGTGAAGGGTCTATGGAGTTCAAAAAATAAGTAGCCTATAAACATCTACAACTAATTCCGCGTCGATTGGTCATGGTCCCATGCCGAGCGGTCCAGTAATTTTCAAGTTTATCGCGGTCAAAGAAAAAAAACTTTCATTATGTATATATATATATTTATGTATTTACTATTTATCTATAAATTTCATTGGTGCGAAGAATCTTAATAGTTGTTGTGAAATGTCACATGACTTAAAGGTTACTTGATCAGATAACGTTTATTGATCTCTATATTTAGAGTTAAACTGGTTTCTGCCCATGACATCGCCCGGAAATTTTAGAGAAAATGTCACCATGTTAATGCAAATAACCTTCTATTATCGGGCCGCTAGCTGGCAAAAACTCAGCCACGCTTTCAAATCGAAATGGTTGCTGGTTGCGCATGGTATGCTATCAAAGAATCTTTTTCCTTCAATAGGTTATAGAATGAGTCTGTCGAAATTTTCCTAAAAAGTATTTTTACAGCGTGCAACACCAACACTAAATGCATACAACACCAAAGGCATCATTTGCGTGTTGCTGACAACACGCAAATGATGCCTTTGGTGTTGCATGCATCCAGGCTACAACGGTTACTGCTTATCATCAGACGGGCCGTATGCTTCTTTGTCACCCTTATGCTATAAAAAAATCGGACATGTTTCGGTTCAACTACTACGTGAAATTAATTTATATCGGAAGCCTAAACTATTCTATCTCATCCATATACTAATCTTACAAATGCAAAACTGTCTTTCTATTATGTCTTCACAGCTAATCTGCTGAACCGACTATGATGAACTGTGGTACAGAAATAATAAGTGCTCGGATACATACAAAGACTTTCTTTATCTAAAAACTACCTCTAACCCGAGACAGACAGTAAAAATTAACACGTAGCCAAGAGGCACTTTTGACAACCAATAACGACAGGAAGCGTTTCTAATTTCGATAGTACGAAGCGAATAATTTTCTACAACTTTAGAAGAGGCCTGACACGGCTTCAGTGTTTTGAAGAGCTAACATCTGTGTTCAGTGATGAAGCCCCATGTCTGCGGACTGTCGAACGCTGGTATTTAGAATTCCAGCGTGGACATACTAGTGTTAGTGACAAATCTCGCGAAGGACGCCCAAAATCCGCCTTCACTGAAGATAACATCATTGCTGTGAGACAACTAATTCTCGAAGATCGTCATGTGAAGTATCGAGAGATAGAGGCTCTATTAAGCATCTCAGGGACAACCATTCAGAAGATCTTGCATTAAGCGCTTGGTGTGAGAAAGCTAGTTTGCCGTTGGATACCGCATCTACTTTCCGACGATCACAAGACGGCCCGCGTCAGATGGTGTAAGAAAACTCTGCAAAGGTTCAACCGAGGAGAGTCAAATCACGTCTACGACATCATCAGTGGTGACGAATCTTGGATCTATACCTACGATCTTGATTCCAAACAACAATCTACAATCTGGGTCTTTCAAGACGAGCCAAAGCCGACTAAAGTTGTTCGTTCTCGAAGCACTTCAAAGAAGATGGTGGCCATGTTCGTTGGAAAAACCGGCCATGTTGCGACTATTGCACTTGAAGATCGTAGAACGGTTAACGCAGAGTGATATACCACAGTTTGTTTACCACAAGTCATCGCCGTACTTCGAAAATCTAACTCAAAGCGACGCATCATCCTGCACCACGACAACGCAAGCTCACACAGCGCTCGTCAAACGATTGAGTATTTGAAGCAGGAAAAAGTGGAAATTCTTGACCATCTTCCATACAGTCCTGACCTAAGCCCTAACGATTTCTTTACATTTCCTAAAATTAAGAAAAGTGTTCGTGGTTAAAGGTTCCAGTCCGGTGAAGAAGCAGTCGACGCTTTCAAGTTAGCCATTTTGAACACCCCCACTTTAGAGTGGAATAAATGTTATAATAACTAGTTTGAGCGAATGGAAAAGTGTATTAAGCTACGTGGTGAATACTTTGAAAAACAATAAAAAGTACTATAAGGTTGTAGTTGTGTTTTTTTCTTCAAACGACAAAACTTAAAAGGCATGCCTCGTAGTCCATCTGTTTTCTCGCTACTACCGGCGCCCGGCAACTCGTGGACGCATGCCCCGCACGCTTATTACGTAACTTGCAGACAGCATGCGACAGCCAAATATCGCGCGATATGTGCTGTCAAAACGAGAATTTGTGTAATGTACTTTGTATAGTGGCACTAAATATACAGCAAAAAGTGCATTTTACGATCATAGAATAATAGATATGCAATCGTCATACATAATACCAATTTTTCATTACAGTTAGTCACCGGTCGCGCAGTGATCGCGTGGCTATCTGTAAACGTTTAGTTAATAACCCCGCCGATGGCGTTCTAACCTCTTTATTTTAAACTCCAATTGCAATGTGTGGCGAAAATATATTTTATTTTTAAAGTATATTTTATTAGTGTTTCTCTTCGTACAAAAACCAATGTTGAGACTTCTCCGCGCTAAATTTAAGCAAACCATAACTGTGCAAATCCACGTTGTTGCTGCTATATACCCGAAATGCAAGGAGTAATGGTTACCCATACCATTTTTGACTGGTCCGTTGGCGCAGTGGCATATGCATCTGCTTTCCAAGCTAGGGTCCCGGGTTCGATCCCTGGTTAGGTCAATTTAGAAAACAAACTTTTCTAAATTGTCTTGGAGTCTGGATGTTACTGTGAACTCCCCCAGAGTTCGCTGTGTGGTACCCATAGTACAAGCTTACTGCTTAGTTTGGAAAACTTTGGTTCCCTTTTTAAGAAAATTGCGCGGATGGAGGAGTGTGAAATTTGGTACACTTAATTATAAACTTTAAGTGTACCAAATTTGAAGAGAAGAGAAGGACTGGAGAAACCTAAAATTTTTATGACATATGTATGTGTTACAAGTAAGTACATTAAATTAAATTAAATAAAACGTTCATTGTTTACGTTCATACTGTCAATGTCAAAAAGACTGTCAATGTCAAACTTATAATAGTTTGTGATCATGTGTAATGTGTCCTTGGATCAAAGTCGCACAGAGTAGATTGTCGCCAAGGAGTTTAGATTATAACTTTATATTTACAGTCGAATTTCGACCACATACCACCTCTAGTATTAATAAATACGCCAGACATTACACACCAATCATCTGGTCTCAAATTAGGACATTCCCTGTGCTACGAGAACCAGACGACGAATACTAGAGCCGTTCAAAGTACACCCAAATTCAAGATAACGTAGAAAAGTTCGTTTCCTAAATTAACTCAACCGGGAATCGAACCCGGAACCATCCGCGCTTGGATGCAACACCTAAACCACTGCATCAACGAGGTCATCAATTATTTCATCTCATATGTTCTATTATAAAACATAATTAGTTTATTTTCATAAATCCTTATTTTAAATTTTCAACGGGTTTCGAACACTACGATAGGGCTTGAAGGTACTAGTAAGACCGAATTCTCTTACACTAGGCTGCATGGAGGATCAAGGGATATGGTTTGTGTAGGCGTAAAACGTTTGATGGCAGGGAGCTCAATTTGTCTAAGTGACTCCAAAACGTATGAAAGTGATATCTAGTAACCTGATTCTTCATTTCATGGACTTCATTTTGATGACAGCTGCGATACACGATTGGTCAACTTTTGTAACACAAAAAAAAATCAAAGAAACCTCTTTTAAAACAGAGATTTACGTTTTTCGGAGTAACTGGACCGACTTATATTTCTAAACTTTCTGTATAGTTTAATTTAAACATGTCCTTCAAAATGTCAGTTACATTTTTTTAAATTAATTATAATTTTCAAAATAAACGAAAATAACTGTTTTTTTGTATTTTTCGTAAGTTAGCGGGTGCACGTTTGCATAGAGCGGAAGGTCTATTTTAGATTAAATCATTGTTTATCAATGCGTCGCCTTAAAGCTTTTAAAAATTCAATGTTTATATTAGTTTTATTGATTATGTTCTGTCACCTTTGATGTAAGGATGAGGATCTTTTGTAGCTTTACAATTTAACTTCATACACTAAATTAATATTATTTTTCGATGCATTATTATAGTAAATCTGTACATACATAATCTAAACGCTAACATTTACAGATTTAAAACTAAGAATTACTTAAATAAAAGTCTTCCTCGAAGTTGGAAACACTGTCATTGCTTAGAGTGCCTATAGTAGAATAGCAGCATTACTTTTTGAATAGCCAAACTGCGGAAGAAGCTGCCAACGCCGCGGTCTCCCGAAGCCTCGACCAGTAGCTTACAAATATCAGAAACCTGTCGAGGGGCTTCGGGGCCCCAAAAAACCAGTCATATTTTTAAATTTTAATTCAATAGTTCATAATAAAAAGGTTGTTTCAAAAAAAATATTTATTGTTCCTCTATCTCTTTATCCATACAGGCGAAGTATACATTTATGAAAGCAAAATATTGCAAGGCAATATAATAGAAGAATGTAGCTCAAGCGAATTTTTCCTATCATTACGCTATCTTCCCCAAGGGCAGTGACCAGTTATGCGTCCGGTTCTGTGTGTTTGTGGCCTTGTGCGGACAGTTGGATAGTGAAGGTCGTTCTGTGGTACTGCTAAGATTTATAACCATTGTCCCGTTTGACTGAATTCAAACTAGTAGTAATAAAATTTGTCAAGTGGCAGAGCAACTAACCCACAGAAGGTTCCGTGCGAAGTTTATAAATTTATAGACTGAACTAAATTTCTGTATATTTACAGCAATAATAATAATCCAGAGAATAGACTCGTAATAGTAATAGTAATCGTAATAGATAATACAATTATAATAATTGAAACTTTGAATACAATTATGAAAAACAACTTTAATCTCATTGATAGAAATCGAATTATTGTTTTTTCAGTAGTGGGAACACAGTGGGCTAAGTTAGAGATAGCTGTGACGTCACAATATCGCAGTAACATTGCTCAGCACTAGGAGTGATAGAGACGGAACTTATCCCCACATACTTCCCGTTAATGAGTTTAAAAGCAAAAAACTTACATTTTTTATTGTATCTTGAATATTTTGTCACAGTTTTGTTAATTATTGTTAAATCTATCTTTTAATTACGTCAGAAACAGTTAAGAAACAGTCCCAAACGAAGCCCTAGAGTCGTGCTATGGATAGTACGCAATGAACTGAGGGAGACCCCAGTAACACGCAGATTATAAACTAATTCCGGGAATCAAACCCGGGCGCCGGACTTCTAAAGCAAATGCTCTGTCATCGCGTCAACAGCCAATTCTAGTAATACTTAGGATTGTTGTTGTATTTCTCCAGTAAAATTCAGGCAAGTAAAGTAACTTCAGTCCTGAAGTATCTGAAGTTTTAGGTGCATTTACATTGGGGTTAATATAATAGTAATATATTTACTCCTCCTTTACTTGTACTATTGTTATTTTAAAATGTTAACGAATGTAATATAAACGTATTAAAAAGATGTATCCATTCCGTATACCTAAAGTACGTAACATAATTGATAAGAAAATCGTCAGTGACAAATAGATGGATGGATGGATTCATAAAGGATAAGGATTTCATATGAGTTTTAAAAAGGTTTATGAGGGTTTTATGACGGTTTCTTAAGGGGTTCATTTAACGGTTTCATAAGGGTTTCAAAAGGTTTGATAAGGAGTTTATACAAGGGTTTTGTAAGGGGTTTGTTAGGGTTTTATAACGGTTTTTCTTTTTAAGGTACGAAACTATACAATTTCAAAAAAACAGCCAAGAGCATGTCGAACACGCATTAACTAAAGGTTCCTTAGTAATCTGGAAACAGTAATACAAATACATAACTATCCTCACGCTGTATTACCAACGGGGTAGAGAGAGAGATGGAAAGTCGAGCATCGTGGTTTTTTTTCACCTCAAATCTCATTATTCTCCTCACACACTTTCGCCTAGTCAAGCGAGTTCTTCTGATATTTGCGTCAGGTAACATTCTGGTTATATGAATTACGTAAGATAGCTAAGCCTTGGTCTTCCTTGGCTTCTACTACTCACTTTAGCTCTGTAGATTTTCTTTGTCAATCTTTCATCACGCATTCTCTATGTGCCCGTACCAGCTAAGCATTTCTCCTTCATTTTTACAATAACACTATCACGCGACCTTGTGATATTTTATATTTCTTCATTGGTTATTTTGTCCCTGAGGGTAACATCGCACATATTTCTTAGAGATCGCATTTCTGTTACATTTATATAATAGAAAAAGAAATTGATTCTAGAATACTGGCAGAATAGAGTTCACGTATTTCGTCATTGCGTATTTTGTAGAGTTAAGCCGCATACCTATATTTCTGAGAGATCGTATTTATATATTTCTTTAAATATCTTCAATATACGGAATTGAACTTGCTACGGTTTTATTATATGACATTATTACGCTGTAATCTAGCCATTGTAATAATTATTCGAAAGTTATCGATAATACTGTATCGAATTACTATTATAATCGATATCATGAACAGTAGAGGTCAGACGTTACGTCACTATAGATTAATGTTGCCCAATTTTACTTTTACCACGATGTTGAATGTTCATTAGTCCAAAATATTTGTATGTTAGGGATGTGACGAATAAACTCAGAAATTTACACCGAATACCGAATAATAAAAAGGTTATGTATATCGAAATCCTAACTAAAACTTATTTCACAGCTGTTGCAACGGGAACACAGGCCCGCGGAGCCCACCTATTACTTTTTAATCTGTGTTTCTTTATTAATATATAATTTTCATCTACCCTTACATTAGAATATATACAATTATTAGGAACTATAGCATACTAGCGATTACCTGCCACTTCTCCCTTGTAGTAGGTACTGGCAAAAGGCGATCTTTTTTTCTTTCTTCATGGCATGGTGCACAGGTTAGCACATTTGCCAATGTCACGTATTAATAAGTAGAATCGCTTGATGAATTAAACAGTTAGGCAATGCAATACGCACATCACAATATTGTTATAATTCATGACGAACATAAGTAAATTAGTTTTTTCTTATCGTAAAACTCTTCCAGTAAAGTGATAGTAGGCTTTACTGAAGTTATAAAGGACTTCTTGGAAGAGAGCAAGAACTTCAGCTACACATGTTTATTTAGACCTACTCCATTCTTTTCACTTATACAGAACTTTAAAACACAAAATACTATCACTTTTGTACTTTAAAACTCTCAAAAATGTAAAAAATAGGAAATCTAAATCTTATGTCCACTACATTTCTCCCGTTCCCGCCAAAAAGTTCCAAAAGGACAAGAAGTAGAAGTATACCCAGCTAGATAAATTGTGTTAAAAGTTTGTTAATGACTTCAGTAGTTTCGTTGATTAGAAATAAACGTTTAGATGTACATTGTACATACATAATATTATATATATACTTACCTGTGTTAACCAGACGTCTATTTCCCTAGTGGAAAAATATTCCTTTATAACTACCAATAAGTTTAGTTGAATAAATGGATATGGCTCTGACACTAATATACTTTTTTTATATGGCTATAGTTATATATCTAAACTAACATAAACAGAAAAAAATTGATCGTTTGTTTGTAATGGATAAATGTAAAAACTGCTCAACCGATTTCAAAAATTCCTTCACTTATATAAAGACAAATTATCAGCAAGTAACATGGGCTGTAATTTATTTTTAGAAAATTTTCCACCCGTGCGAAGCCGGGGCGAGTTGCTAGTTATATATGTATAGTTACATAATATGGATAAAGTTACAAGGTAATACTTTTTAACGTTGATTCTAACATCGATTCAAAAAAACCTAAAAATTGGCAAGTAAATTAATCAGGTATAATTTTTGCAACATCGTTTTCCAATATATTAAAAAACAATAAATTTGCAAAGATTATTTATTATCAATAAACTCATTTATTCCGTAGTATAACTTTTTATTCACTGTACTTTTAATAAAAAATTTAAATTTCTTGATTCTTCTGAAAAAAAAGTTTATATTTCCTCTGAGTTTATTATTATTATTAATTAAGTGATTTCTGAACCTTAAAACAAACGCGGTTACCCCAAAACGACCCTTAAAACATGATTTGTTTGTTTAAGGACGCAACTAGTTTGTCTATAAATTGCATTAATAAAATAATATAACGTCGATATTACAGCATAACAGCATAAAAATGTATAACTAGTAGATAACGCGTAAATGTAATAGAGTAAATTTTACAGGGGTTGAAAACATTAAATTAATTTTTTTTTTTAAATTACTTCTCTACAGTACCTTCAGAAGACCAATTAGCTTATATATTACATAAATGTATACTTTATGTATGAAGAAATATGTACTTTATGTACGAAGAAATTTAACTTTTTAACCTCGGAAATTTTGTGCATTTTACTTAAGCGGTGTCAACCAGAGTTAGTTACGCGCTATTGCACAATCACCAACGTTAAGGCTTATTAGCCGCTTTTATAACGTACCGTTGAACGATTTTATCGCCACGATTTTAACGTCAACGATATAATCAAAACGTAAGCAAAATGCTTTCCTATTGTGCCGTCGAAAAAGATGTTATTTCCGTCGACGATAACGACTACGGCGCGGCGTGACGTTATCGTCGTCGGAAATTTAAGAGCGTCTTCGTACAACTGCATACATTTAGCTTCCCTGTTGTATCGTGGACAGTAATATCGTGGCGATGTAATAGTTCAACGAAAATTTATAAAAGTGGCTATTAAAAGGAGCTCGTATAGTTTCTGCACAGATAAGTTACTAGTGTAAAGTTTCTGCTTTGACGTCAGTAAAGAATTCATTGCTAAAAAAAGTAAAAAATATATAACAGACGAATTGAAAACCTTCCTTTTTTTGAAGTCGGTTAAAAAATGGCGGGGTATGATTTTACACCAGACCCTATGTCAAAATCGACTTTGAAGTTAACGCCTATATTTGAGTCACTAGTTACTACAAATTCTTTTTAGCTGTTTAGCTTAGGTCTGTGTCAATCATTCATTTTCAAAGTTTCGATCGTTTTAGTATTGATATGAAAAAAGATTAGATCAAATGATCCAATCATTCGTTCGTTATACACAGATACAATAATGTACTTTTGATTGAAAGCAAAGATCAAACGTTTTAGATTTCACTATATGGTAGGTCTGCTGCATTTGTAATTCTATGGTTCATATTTCGATAAATAATGTGAGCCTGTCAGTTTATTTTGTAAACTTGTATGCATTCCATCTTTTATTACATTACACGGTATACACGACCCTAGTACCGAGAATGAATCTGTTAAACGACTGAATGTATAAACGATATGTTCGTTCAATTGTAAATGCAATCATCAATTCTTTGAAATGATAAACAATCAAATGATGGAGTCAATCACGAAAGGCACAGACAGGTCTAGAGCAGCTGACATCAAATAATCTCTAAAGAAAAAAGAAATGCTGTGACAGACAGGCAGACACCGAAGTAATTCCGTTTTTATTTCCATTTCGGTAATCTATATATAATGAAAATGGTTTTTCTTGTCGCGCAATCACGCGATAACTACTAAACGTATCCATTCGACGCGCAATCGTTTAGACGGTATTCAGCTTTTTATTTTTTAAATTTCATAGACCCTTCACCATTTTTCGAACAACAATGTATTATCAGGTACAGAATTTTCATTTACGCCCAGTAAACCGGTAAGGGTAACGACCAGTAAAGTATAAATGAAAATGGTTGCAGATGCACTGTAATATACCATGTACGAAAGAACATACAATAAGTAGCTATAACCAACGATGGAAAAGAGGGGACTTTGACGACGTTGTCTGTCTGTTTGTCTGTACGCCTGACACATCTGCCTGTTTATCTAGGGCAGCCATTCCCAAAGTGGGCGATAACGCCCCCTTGTGGGCGCTGCAGGCCTAAAGGGGGGCGGTAAGAGACCCAGAAAAAAATGGGGGCGTTGTGTAGAGGCCTGGGGGGTGATTTGTAATGTCATTTAGCTAGGAGGCATCTTAGACAACGACTGCATGAGCTCTCGACTCAGTAGACAAAATAAGTTTGGGAACCAGTGATCTAGGGCATGAAAGTCTTCGACTTCATCGTAGCTGTTGAACGAATGAATTGATATGCTTGCAGCTATTGTTTGAAAAATGCAGTTTTCGATAATATTTTTAGCTAAATATGGTAGTAAAAATGGCTGTCAAACAAACACTGAAGTGTTCTTAATTATACTCGCTTTTTACTTTTGGTAAAGAACGTTAAAAAAAAATTTATTTTAAAATTTTAATTATCATTCTATTTTCGACCGAATAATATCTAATAGTTACCGATAACCGAATGTTTGTCACAAGCATGTAATCTATATGTATATTTGCAGATATCTCTAGAACTGGACGACCGCGACAGGTTATGCTAAGAAATAATAAATTGTCGCTTCAAGGTAAAAGAACATATCTCACAAAACCGAATAAATTGAAAAATATATGCACGAGATTTTTTTTTCTCAATATAAGTATTGCTTAATCGTTGTTTTCTGAAGACACAATAATATATTAATATAAATAAAGGAATCAGCAGTTCTAGGACATTTGCGATGTTGCACGGGTACATTGTCGAGCTAGTGCTTCTAGGTTAGAGCAAAGAAGGCAAACCCCTGACCTAGGTATAAATCTGCATAAAATAAGATTAGAAATTTACCATTTTTTAAATATTGTACAGAACCCTCTGTGTTGAGTGAACCCGAGTAAAACTCGCAGTTGATCAATTTTTCTTATTTAACATTTCTTAATAATGTCATTAATAATTTATTTATGTCATTAGTAATTTTTTAAGTAGTCATCCTCTCTTTAGCTTCGCTCCTAAGCTGGTCCTTAGTTCCTTTAATCTTTCCTAAGCTGGTCAGACAAAAACTGATTACATGCAATTTAGATTTCCAATGCAAATGTGCAATACTTGAACTAATAAATTCCATTTTAAATGGAACTCTGGTTTTTAATTTTGTCATATGAATTTCTCAATAAACAAAAACATTTTAAGTAATCAGTAATAAGTTACAATCAGTAGATAACTACTTTTTTCACAGCAATTTTAATATGTCAATTAAAAATAACTGTTCAATAACGTGTCAAATACATATTATGTTGGAGTTTCACAGCAATTGCGGAGAAAATAAAAACAAAGTATTCAATTGAAAAAATGGATGTGAAATACCCTATTTTTTTAGTTTCTATGTTAAGGTTACCAATTTACGTCCTTGTACCAAATGTTAAAAGCGAAAGTGAATATCACGGAATAAATCAAATATCTAGTGCATATAGACAGACATCTTACAATCTTAACTAACCGGGTTTTTGTCGTGTCGATACTTTAAGGCTAACACCTTTTTTTATCCCGACTTTTTGATCCGGATTGCACCATTCGTGATCACGGCAAGTTTGATAAGAATGAGTGTCGTCTTCGCAGTGTGCGGTTCCTGGCAACTACCCACATTTATTCGTCGCATTTATTTTTATTATCATCATTGTCGGTAATTTGACACAAACACAGTTAATTAGGATAGTAAGATGTCTGTAACTCGTGAAAGTTTAGAAACATGTAAACAGACAGACAATGTATACAAGGGTTCTATATATACTTAAAAATATACACACCGGCACAATTAGCGGAACACAAAAAAAGCAGGATTTTAAAATCTTTTACTTGAGGAACTGGCCAGTTATGATATTTTTTTAATTTATTGTCAAATTTGAAAATAGAAAATTAGATGACATATACTTTTTTCATTCATTTGTTTTATTTTCCCGAACAATACGTTTTGTCAACTTGTTCGAGTAATAATTACGTAATTGTAATTTTTTTGAAAAATTGCACTTAATGGTTTTTTATAAATTTGTTATTCTATAGGCAATTTTGTTTATTAAAAGCTCTTTATTATGCCTGACTTAACATCACTGGAAATCATTAGGGCTGATGAAATGAGAAGAAATGGCCATACCTACAGATCGATTGCCTCAAGGCTTCGTCGACCAGTATCAACGATTCATCGCAGCATCTAGCGGTACAGATCGTCTAATTCTCTTGTGAGGAGGAGGGGTCAAGGTAGAAAAAGATGTACATCGAGGCGAGATGACAGTTTTTTACAACTTGGAGTTCGTAGGAATACGCGATTAACGGCTGTACAAGCTCGAAATGAACTGGAAGACGTTCGAGGAGTACGAGTAAGTGAGCGTACAGTTCGCAGGAGATTTGAAGAAGTTGGTTTAGGGTCGTATATACCTGCCAAAGGCCCAAAACTTGAGAGACGTCACCGCGTAAACCGATTTAGCTATGCGCGAGAACATCGTCATTGGGATTTGAACGAATGGCAGCAGGTTCTCTTTACTGATGAGTGCAGAGTTCTTTTAAAACAGATCGATGGGAGACAGCGAATATGGAGACGCAAAGGAGAACGCCACATACAGTCTAATTTTGAACACACAGTGGCTTATGGTGGCGGCTCGATTATGGTTTGGGGAGGGATATGTTTGGGAGCTCGCACGGAGTTAGTGATAGTCACAGGAGGGACCATGTCAGCAGATCGATACATCAGAGACATTTTAGAAGAACATGTTGTACCATTTGCCCCATTTATTGGTGACGACTTTATTCTAATGCAAGATAATGCTCGTGCTCATAGTGCACAATCGGTACAGGCATATCTGAGCCACGTAGGTATACCGGTGATGCAGTGGCCAGCAAATTCCCCCGATATGAATCCGATAGAGCATGTCTGGGACTTGCTAAAAAGAAGGGTTAAATCCAGAATGCCACCCCCCAACAATCTGAATGAACTTGGAAACGCATTACTTGAGGAGTGGGAGCGGTTGCCTCAAGAAATCATCGATAACATAATCTGTAGCATGCCCAGACGAATGGAAACCGTAATCAGAGCAAGAGGGGGAAACACTCGTTATTAATTTTGCTTTAATTTTATTGTTAAATCATTTAATGCTTACTTTTTTTTATTTTTTGTGATGGTTCATAATCATCTAAAAATTTCACTTATTTCAAATTTCTTTATTTTTCAATAAAAAATAACGAAGACTTTTCAAAGTCGTTGTTAAAAGATGTTAATCAATTTGTTATTTTGTGTCTAATTACATTTTCGTCAAATATATGCGTTATTATCTCATAGTCTCACTTTTTTTTCTGTTCCGCTAATTGTGCCGGTGTGTATATGTTTTTAAACCACTATTTAATATATTTTCATCTTTAGAAACCACTCTAAAATATATAATATTAGCCTGTCTTAAGTAATAGTTTTTTTTTATTATATTCTGTTTCCCCTGACATGTGTAAGGTGAGGGTCTTTATTCAGCTTTTGCATTCTCATCATTCTATTATTTCTCCTAGATTCATTCCTCCTTCCATACTTTCCTATCCTTTATGTCTTTATTTCTGACCTATTATTATCTTTATTATTTACAACTCTTGTCCTATCATATTGCAATCTATATCTAATTCTGTTATATTCCTTATCTAGTACATGTCTATTTCCTTCTCCACTTTAATTCTCATTTCCCTATTCTATACTTTCTATTATTTATTTCTAAATACATCTATTATCACAGTTACTATCTAATTTACAATCTTACACTACTATGACGGTTTACAATATTACACTTACTATTCTATTTTTAGTCTTTTACATTGAAAGTTGCATATTATTACTATTCATTGTATTTATTTATTCTATTTATTTATTCCTTTTTATTACTTTTAACACTACTTCTTTACAATATTTCAAGAATTTATCTCTTTTGTAATTATCTGTCATGATAGAATGTATATTACCCTTTTCTATTTTGCTTCCTATTTCCAATTCGACTTTGAGCCTTTCGTATTTATATATAGGGCACTCTACCAGAACATCAATCACACTCTCATCCCCACCTGTCTCACAGGGACACAGGGACAAAACGATATAGATACTCAGAGAACCCTCCGTGTCACGTCAGGATCTGGACAAGAATGTGGTCTATGTCCATCTTGCGTATTACCGGATAGACGTTTGCGGCATCAGGGAAGAATATTTTAGTTTAAGTAATAGTTACTTGTTGTAGTACATAAAATTTTATCTATCTATGTAATACAAAACTGAGATATGCCTGGAAAACAAAAACAAGTAGTTTGAAATGTTAAATGAATTATTCATTAGTTACGTTTTAAAAATGCTCTTAAATAAATGTTATTCCTTTTAGAAAATAAAACTTGGGTATTTATCTCACGATTATGTAAGAAATTAATTAATGTCTGCGACAAAAGATTAGAGCGAGATAAAGTTGAACAGAACATAAAAAGTACTAATTACATAAAAAGACAGTCTAGTTAGCGTAGTGGTTAGTATGTCTGCGTTCAAAACTGAGGAGTGGTTAATTTAGGGAACAAACTTTGTTAAATTGTCCTGGAATCAGCTCCTCCAGTTCGCTGTGTAGTACCTGTGTTACAAGCCTAATGCTTAATCAGTGGTCATACATAACTTCATACATACATATCCTCACGGTGTATCCCTATGGGGGTAGTCTGAGAGGACGGAGCGCCAAGTATCGCGGTCCTCACACATACTTCTTTCACGTCTTCAAATCTTGTCATACTCTTTACACACTTACGCCTAGGTTTTGCGAATGCTTTCGACATTTCCATCGGCTTACACTCTGGCTATTTGATCTTCATAAGACAGCCTTGGTTTTCCTTGGCTTCTGCTACTGCTCACTTTATTTCCTTTTGTTCAGTTTAATAATAAAAAATCGATAAAGCGTAATGGTCAACTGGCGCATAGTGAGTTCTGCACAATATTTGTTAAATCGAAAATTTCTAAATTTCAATTTTGAATATCTGTAAGTCCTAGGAAGCTAGGACTTTCTTTATTTCTTTTTACTCTGGCTAAGGTTCTATTTACCGCGTAATATTTAAAACCGTAGATTTAGTAGTTTCTAAGATGACGGAGAGAAATGCTCAAATCGACGATAAATCTTTTGAATCCCTGTTTAAACAATTTAAATTGTAAACTAGTGTAAATTATGTGGGTTACGTATCGCTACCAAATTTGAAATGTGTATGTCATGTTACTCAGTTACTAAGAAAATCAATTATGACAGACAAGAAGACATACAGTCACACAGAAGCATTAGTGATACTATAAGGTTCACAATTTTTATTTTCAGATGCGAAATTCTAAAAATACAAAACAAGAAATAGAAACTGTGTTTAAAATTCATTATTTAGACTCAATTTTAGTAACAACAGCAAAGCTAAAAAAAGAAACTTGGCTATGCCGTAGTTAGCTAATAAACGAATAAAATAAATAAAGAATATGAGAAAAAAATCTTGTTTCATAAACTGTTTTCCAATTAAAATAATAATAAATAAAAATGTACTCACCTAGTCTGTTTGTAACAAAATCACAAAGAAAAGTTTCAGTATCTCTTCAATACATCGAATCACTGCACTTTTTTGCACAAGAAAATTTTAAAAATGTTTTAACACTTCACATTGCTGTCTCTAAAAACCAAAAAGACACTGGTTACCCAAAATAATAGTCGTAATAATAAAATATAAAATAAATGATAAGAGCATAAAATGCGAATTTTAAATATAAATAAAAAAAGTCTGTGACAAAATTTCTTATTATTTGGGTTATACCCTTTTGCTCTTGACGGTTTGGGTCTTGCATTTAAATGTTCTTTAAGTCGTTAGCTAATTTTTGTCTGAAATAAGATTATGTAATAAGATTAGGTTTTTTTTTAATTTTGTATATAAATTACTGTTTTTAAGATAAAATACACTTCAAATATAATTTTGTATACCGCACTAACGTTGCAAAATGTTCTATCTATATAAAAAAAGTATTTAAAAACCTATTAAAAATAAAGTATATTTTTTTTAAATTGCATTTCCCATACAAAGCAATGAAAACAAACCATCTATAATACGAAACGAATCATTAGAAACTATAATACAAGGCGTGAACGTTACATTCGAAGAACTTGAAAAATCACATTTATTATGCATTTCCAATGCGCTAGCGCAAAGTAAATAATCGCTTTCAACAGCCTTTTAAAACCAATATCAATTACACTTAACCGACAATAAACAGTGAGAAAAATAGAAAAAATTGAAAAACAAAATCACCTAAAACAATATTAAACAATGTAAGAAACACAAATCACAGATCACGGGACAGCACTACACCGGTGGCACTTTCGTATCTGCGCAAGCGCAACGTAACACAGGCAATCGTGGACAGTTAAATAGTGGGGGAGTAGGGTCACCACAGAACTTATATTATTTAAAACATAACCAAGACTTCACTATAAAAAATATTTAAACAGGTACCTTTAAAAACTAACAGAAAAAACAAACTTGTACGATTATTAAAACAAGGGTAATAAAATGTTTCTACGAGGTTAAATTGTATTGCGAAATGATATGTCGGCAAAAGAACACGTCACTTAATTTTTGTACTTTTCTTTTTAATGCAGATATTTTATAGTGTTGGGAGTCTTATGTCAAAAAATAATATGCCTTAATTTTTTTTAAATGCTCTGATTTTGACAGAAAATCGAAAATCCATCATTTACCTGGCGCCATGGTCATCCTACGCAATTGCGTCTATGCCGCGCACAATGCTTGCTCGATTTGTTCTTGTGAAACCATACTTCTATAGCTACACGTCTATTTTAAAGTTATAATACCGAATAAAGTGTTATAAGTTATTTAATACCCAGTTAAAGATTATTGGCCGACTTCTTTACAATTCGAAAACCGGTGAACCAATTTGTGCGGTATTCATTGTTAATGTGTTTTTTTATATGAAAATATAAAGTTAGCTGCTTTGGTGACGTAACAGAAACCAAGGCAATACACAGAAAGTATACTGTTCAATTCCTGGGCAAATTTAAATTCAAAATATTTTTTTATTTAATAAGTATGAGTACGTACTACGTTTACTATTAAAACTATACTAACGATTCCACCCTGCTTCCCTGCTTCGTGCGAGGTTTGCATGTGATATGTCAGAACTCGGAACTTCTATAGACTAAACGTGAATATGATATAGACAAAAACTGACATAGCTCGGTCGCCCGCCAGCTTTGGTCCTTACAGACAAAACCCCCTCGACCAATGTGTATTAGGTCCTATGCAGCAAAAACTTCCCCAGAAGGGCGTTTACACGCTGGGCCAGCGTATTGGTCCAGCGCGCTCACTCAACTTGTAGTAGGAGCTTTATATTTATAAGCCTTCCTAGTTCTACTGATGCGCAATTTCACCCCTCGTACTCTACTTAACTTGCATTCACGGCAGACGTAGTGAGGATATACAATAATGTAATTTAAATTGACCTTCTGCAATATACAAACGTCCATGCGTTAGCTTACGAAAATTACGACGAAACGGTTATTTTCATACATACATACATATCTTCGCGCCGTATCCCTAACGGGGTAGTCAGAGAGGACGGAGCTACAAGTGTCATGGTCCTTGCATACTTCTTTCGCTTCCTCAAATCTCATAATTCTTCTCACACATTTTCGCCTTGGTACGCGAGTGCTTTTGACATTTCCGTCGGCTAACGATCTGGCTATTTGATCTTCATAAGGCAGTCTTGGTCTTCCTTGGCTTCTATTACCACTCACTTTCGCTCTGTACATTTTCTTCGTCAGTCTTTTATCACTCATTCTTTCATCATCAGTGTTCGGGCATCATCAGTGACCGAACCATCTAAGCATTCCTTTCTTCATTTTTACAATAACACTGTCGTGCAACCCTGTCATACTGCGTATCTCTTCATTGTTTATTTTGTCCGCAAGGGTGACACCGCACATATTTCTAAGAGATCGCATCTAGTGTATTTATCTTAACTTTTAATCGATTTCGGGCATATCCCGGGCCTCACTACCGTACAATAAAGTTGGAACCAACACCGCATTGTGAATGGTCATTTTGGCAGTGTTAGATACATTCACACTACCTATTAATGTGGACAGAGCACCGTTCACTTTATTGACAGCTGCTACCCGACATCTACACCTCTCCACATCCAACTCTCGTCTTCCATCCTTCGAAAACGCACTCCCCAGATATACAATTTCATTCAGTTGTTCTAGACATTTTCCATTTACCCACATTCCACACTTTCCTGTACATCTTCCATTTCAAACACCTAAACCTTAATTTGTTTCACATTCACATTCAATCGTTTTACATCACGGTCTTCTTTAATGCGCGTAACTTGTGTCTGCAACTCCGTTTCTGATGGTGCTATAATCACGGCATCGTCAGCGCACAAAAGGCAGTTTACTACTGTATCATCACGTATCATACTACCTTTCAATGTCTGGTGGCAACTGTCCAAATACAGTACAAATAGCCAGGCAGACACCACGCAGCCATCTGACGCCTGATCATACTTCGAACCAGGGCGACAAGTCACCAACTATGGCCACAAGGCTCTGTGGCCTCGCTATAAAGACCTCACAGCTTGCAGTAAGTAGCCCTCCATGCCATCTGCAGGAAAGACTCCACAATTTCTTTCACACTACTCTATCGAATGCTTTTTCAAGATCCGCAAAAGCGCAGAAAACTTTCCGACCTATGGCCAGAAACTTCCTCACGATATCTGATCTGATCCATACAATCCTTACCGTCCCTAAAACCACCTCGTGCCTCCCACAAATATCTTTCGGAAATGCCTTTCATATGTTCAGTCATAACTAACTTTTGTTAAAAGAAGGAACGAGAATTCATAACTAACTTTTGTTAAAAGATTTTATCGCTTCTGTTCTTGTAGGTTGCTACAATAAGGGTCTTTGTGGGCTCTGGTCCACTGAGGAGTCCAGTGCACTGAGAAGAATCTTGAAATTTACTAATACGAGAGTGACGTATTCGACTCCATTGCTGATCACAGAAACAAATATATTCTTTTACATTATCATATTCGACTTTCTCATTTCAGCCTTGGTCTTGTAGTTTCTAGTTTCAACTACGTATTTTGAAATGGATTATTAAATGAAATTCTGCAGGAAATATGAGTTAAGGAAGGAAACATTATGGACACGAAACGATACATTCATGTACTTACACGGAAGTGAATTTGCGCTTAATTTTTTTTGCTGATAATTTTGCACGACATTGCATGTCATAAGCAATCATTTAGGTCAATTTGCACTACATTTTTGTGTAATAATTTAGGCCAGTTTAGACTTCACAATTTTTATGGTCATCCGTCATCAAAATGCCAAGAACAAATTCTGTATTCATATCTGTTTTGAATTTAGGCCAGTTTACACTGTCTGTTTGTCTATCTGTTTATTTGCCTGCCCCGACAGTCTATCTATTCTTCTATCTGTTCGTATAACACAACTAATTTATTTCGCAATTATTATGTCAATTCCAGGAAACAATAATATATATTTGTAGTAATAAATGTACCATACAAGACACACCAATCATCTGGTCTCAAACTAGGGTATTGCTTGTGCTATGAGAACCAGACGACAGCTACTAAGAGCGTCTCCCTTACACCCAGACCCGAGACAATCTAGAAAAGTTCGTTTACTAAATTCACTTGACCGGGAATCGAACCCGGAATCTTCCGCGCTTAGATAAAAGACCTAGACCGCTGCGCCATTGAGGTCGTCGAATGTGTCTAAATATTAGATGGTTCGGGCACATAGAAAGGATGAGTGATAAAAGACTGACGAAGAAAATATTTACAAAGCGAAAGCGAGTGGTAAACGAAGCCAAGGAAGACTAAAGCTGACTTATGAAGATCAAATAGCCAGAGTGTTAGCTGACGGAAATGTCAAAAACACTCGCATACCTAGGCGAAAATTTGTGAGGAGAATGATGAGATTTGAGGTAGCGAAAGAAACATGTAAGGACCGCGACGCCTAGCCTACCGTTCTCTCTGACTACCCCGTTAGGGATACAGCGTGAACATATGTATGTATGTATATTAAATAACTATTTAATAACCTGCCTTGTTCATTAAGTCATTTAATTAACTTATAGTATATAATGTGTCGTTATAATTGCGGAACTAATTTGACTTTACTTAGAATACGTAAAGAAAATATTTACACTCATAATGAGCGACAGAATTTGTAATTCACGCTACAACTAATTACATACGACCACATATATCTTCACGCTGTATCCCTAAGGCGGTATTCAGAGAGGACGGAGCGCCAAGCTTCACGGTCATTACATACTTCCTCAGATCTCATCATTCTGCTCACGCATTTTCGCCTAGATATGCGAGTGCTTTTGATATTTCCGTCAGCTAACTCCATGGATATTTAATCTTCATAAGTCAGCCTTGGTCTTCCTTAGCTGCTTTTACCACTCATTAATGCTCTGTAGATTTTCTTCGTGAGTCTCATCATTTATTCTTTTATATGCCCAAACCGTCTAAGCATGACATAAATTATCTACTATTTATTTAAAACGAGGGGCCCGTCCCGACTTCGCTCGGGTTGAAAATATAACATATAGCCTATATCAATCTGGAATAATGTACCTTTTAAATGGTGAAAAAATTTTTGAAATAATTACGACAGTTCCGGAGAATACCCTCCACATATAAACAAACATACAATATCTCTCTTTATAATGTTAGTATAGAATAATTAATTAGTATAGAATAATTAGTTAGTATAGAGGTACTATGACTGAGGTGCGCCAGTCCTCTAGAACCTCTCCCTTCTGCAAACAAAGGTTGCACAGTGCACAGAAGATATCCCAGACCCTAGGACCACCATACTTGATCATCTCAGCAGTCACCTCCAATCCAGTCGACCTTCCAATTAAGATGCTACAAAACAAATTCTATACTTAAATAAAAAGGCATATTTATTTGTCCCTTAAGTGTTTCTATTTCTATTCATCTAATAGCGATGAAACTTTGATGAATCGTTCTGCGCATGCCGAGAAAGCATTTTAATTATTTAATTTACTAAATTCAAGACCACGCGTACAAAGTTGCGGATAACAGCTAGGACATACACACATATCTTCACGCTGTATCCCTGACAGGGTAGTTAATAGTCAGAGAAGACGGAGCGCCAAGCTTAGCGGTCCTTAAATACTTCTTTCGCTTCCTCAAATCATTCTCCTAACACAGTTTGGTCTAGGTATACGAATGCTTCTGACATTTCTGTCAGTTAACGTTCTGGTTATTTGGTTTTCGTTGGTCTTCCTTGGCTTCTGCTACCACTCACTTTCGCTTTGTAGATTTTCCTTGTCAGTCTTTCATTACTCATTCTTTCTATATGCTCGAATCATCTGCATTCCTCTCTTCATTTTTACAATGACACTCGTCTAATCCTGTTATATTGCGTATCTCTTCATTGCTTATTTTGTCCGCAAGGGTGACTATGATTTATGTAAACTAAAATTAAGTAGTAATTGTAGTAATTGTTGGAATGACCAACATTTTTTATGATTGCAACAATATATAATATTATTTATTGTTGGTTGAACTTTGGCAACATTGTCAGACTACTTTTTCTTTCTTTGCTGCTGTCTGCCGTGCGTGTGGGATAAAATACAAGCATTGCTATCTACTTCCTTTTTTATTAAGAATCACCCTGTGGACACACCATACAAGACACCAAACTCGCTCAGTAATTACTAATTCATTTTATGTGTAATCTAAAACTGCTAATGATCAAAAATAGTTTATTCATTGTGAAATCGATTTATTTTAAATTGTATGTAATTTAAATAAGAAATAGTAAAATAATGGAAGTTATTAGCTTTGAATATTAATAAAAACGTTAACGTTCAAATTTTTAAATCTCCGAGAGTTCTTCACTGATTATTTTGAAATGACATAACGTTGCATTCGAATTCGCGCTCTTGTTGTATGTAGTACAAGTCGTTACCCGTACGCTTCGCTGGGTGTACTTAAATAAAAATTTTCTCTATGGAAGTAAAAAAAAAATACAAATGATTCCGCGTCGAATGGTCATAGTCCTGTATCGATACGTTCAGTAGTTGTCACGTGATTGCGTGACAAAGAAAGCCATTTTCTATACTTTAATCTATATTTATACTCATATTATAAAGAGGTAATTGTTTGTTTGTATGTAATGGATGAATTTAAAAAATACTCAACCGATTTGAAAAATTCTTTCATCTATAGAAAGCTACATTATCAGCGAGTAACATGGGCTATATTATATTTTAAAAAAAATTCTACCCGTGTGAAGCCAGTCGCTAATCATTATATATATAAATAGACAGGAAGATAGAAGATAGATAACCAATACATCTACTGAGCTGCATCAACTCTGAGAGACTCGTTCTGAATTTAAAAGTATTCTTTGGCATTGAGAGTAAGATATGCATTGACAAAAAATTATCAGGGATACTGTACTATATACTAGTCAAAACAGACGTTCGCCTGATTTTACCAAAGTCCTCTAATACTTAGCAAGCCCCTAAAAAGTATAGGGGACCACTAACGATGCTTTTGTGTTTCACGAAAGGTTAGGAGCCCCTATGTAATTAAAAGATCCTCTACATTTAGAAACTCGATTTTCGAACCCATAACATTATGTGATAGTTTTGTGCGTTAGTTTTTGACAATATGGAGAATAATTTATAGATTATGTAGCAACTTAGAAGTAAAACAATAATATCTGTTTCATCTATAAACTTTTGGAAACGAATAGTCAATATGGAAACAATAAAACGTCACATAACTATGTCTGACATTACTAGGGAACGGTTAGATTGGTGAAAACGAATATTATCTAAGAACTGGTTTAGGGGTCTTTTTAATCAAGGGAGTACATAGTTATGGGACAACTTAGATAGCGTTGGTGAAATCGAGCAGTTGTCTTGTCCAAATTTAAATCAATTTGTTTGTGATCACTCTGCGACGATTTTGTACTAGTAAAAATAAAAAAATAAAACATTTTCACTTTTCCCAAACTTTCCAATTTTCTGGACTTTTTTTACAATTTGTCTTTCACTAGAAACCTTATTCGGGTTATTAGGAACATTTAAAAAGAAAATTAACCAAATCGGATCAGCCGTTCTCAGGTGATGATCTTACCAACGAATAGCATTTAATTTTTGTACATTACTTAGGTATCTACATATTTTTTTACTAAGAAATAAAACAAGCAAATAAATAAGTCCTATGGCATGCCTACGCCAACCATCGTTTTACGATTGGTGATTGGTAAGAACTGAGAACAGAACACAATTGCGTAAATACTATTCTTTCTTGATCGCTTTTACTAGTAAATCACACTCCACGCGATGAACTGATAATTAAAATTAATTGAATCAATACAGTTACGGAAGGCGATGTTAATATGCTAAGTAGTGTATAGGAAAAAGCTATTTGACGTAATCAAATTCGATTTTCAAATCGCGACGGCCATGCTTGTTCGTTAGCATGCCGCTGCGCGCGCGCCGCGTTGCTTTAGTTTTGCGTAACAGAGAGAAAGCGCGCGCGAAATACTATAGTAGAAGCAATTTTTCGGTTGATCATTGGAGTAAATATCTGCTTCAAGAGTTGTTACTATTAGCTAAATAAACATACGGATCTTCACGCTTTATAGCTATTGAGGTGGAACAGAAATGAGGGCGGAGAACGCAGTTATACTAATGTTTTAAATGATGCGAAAAATGAAATAAGTTTGTAATATTTTGCTTGATAGCTGCAGTTTTCATGCATGCTTTTAGCTATTTGATGCAAATTATCCAAATTATATTATATATTTGAGATTTTTTATATTTATGTTGTAAACTTATATTTATTTTTAGCAAAACACATATGTATAAAATAATTTCAAAAACTTTGATTCTATTATTTAAGCTTATAATTAGTTTTAAGTTTGTAAGTATTATTTAACTTAATTAACAGTAATTAATGTTTTTAATATTATTATCCAGTAAACGAATTACGTAATTATTTTGACCCTTTTAAACGGTTTTCATAATGATCCAAACGTACGAGAGAATAGAATGAGCGAATGTAGTCAGTACAGTGTTGCCAGTACTCCTCTGCTCTTCTGCCTCTGGTTTAATAATATATAATAAAAAAAATATAAGAATATACTATTTATGAATAAATAGACAAATAAACACGTCCATGCTAATCTGGCTGAGAATACGTGAGACACGAAACAGTTAATCTATACTAAATATTATAAAGAGAGAGATCGGACTTTGTATGTTCGTTTATTATGTGGAGAGTAATCTTCGGAACCGCTGCATCTATTTAAAAAATTCTTTCACTATTTGACAGATACATTATTCCAGATAGACATAGGCTGTATATTATGTATTCAGCCCCGGGAGATGTCGGGACGATCCGCTAGTATACAATAAATCGATAGAGAACCCGGACCACAACACTATGACGATATCATGTGTTCTGTGTTCGCGTCATTCCCGCTCTCGACTCCAAGGCGAATATAAGTGGGGTGTTTAGGGGATCCTCTTAGCTTGCTCCTTCAAATCCTTTTGTATCCGTACTTAATAGTTGCATGATTGTTTATAGTGAACAAAACTAAGTTTCTTATGTTTGAAAGAGATGTACAAAGTGTGAAATATGGTTAAATGGAAAATATCTAGAACAATTGAACGAAATTGTATATCTGGGGAGTTCGTTTTCGAGGGATGGAAGACGAGAGTTGGATGTGGAGAGGTGTGGATGTCGATGTCAGGTAGCAGCTGTCAATAAAGTGAACGGTGCTCTGTCTACATTAATATGGAGTTGGATGTGGAGAGACGGGTAGCAGCCGGCAATCAAGTGAACGGTGCTCTGTCCGCATTAGTAGGCAGTTTGAATATATCTAACACTGCCAAAACGGGCATCCACAATGGGGTGTTAGTGCCAACTTTATTGTAGTGAGGCCTGGATATGTCCGAAATCGAGTGAAAGTAAGATAAATGCAGTAGAAATGCGATCTCTTAGAAATATGTGTGGTGTCATCCTTCCGGACAAAATAAGCAATGAAGAATACAGTGTTATTGAAAAAATGAAGAGAGGAATGCTAAGATGGTTCGGGCACATGGAAAGAATGAATGATGAGACTGACAGAAAAAATCTACAGCGCGAAAGTAAGTTGTAAAAGAAGCCAAGGAAGACCAAGGCTGACTTATGAAGCCGACGGAAATGTGAAAAGCCCTCGCATACCTAGGCGAAATTATGTGAGGAGAATGATGAGATTTAAGGAAGCGAAAGAAGTATGTAAGGATCGCGACGCTTGGCGCTCCGTCCTCTCTGACTACCCCGTTGGGGCTACAGCGTGAAAATATGTATGCATGTAAGTATGTATGATTGTTTATGTAATTTCCAATTGATTGATTTTGTTGGCGTTTAGAACTTTATCTTTTTATGCCGTGAAGTCACTAAAGTCGCTAAAGTCGCCGTGAAGTCTCTAAATGTATAGTTCACCTTTGTGCATTGCTGCACTGCCCTCATGTAAAAGTTATAGTTACATCCGTGAGGAACGGTCAAGATAAGCGGTGTCGATCCACATCTCAGGCCAAGAATCAAGTCGGACGGAGCCATATTGAGTTGCCGCTCCTATCACCGTCACGCTTATTACGTAACTTGCAGTTAGTATGCGACAGCTAATATCGCGCGATATCTGCTGTCAAAACGAGAATTTATGTAATGTAATTTGTATAGTGGCGCTAAATCTACCGCTAAAAGTGCATTTTATGGTCATAGAATAATAGATACGCAGTCGTCATACATGATTTCAATTTTTTATTACAATTAGCCACCGGTCGAGCAGTGATCGCGTGGCTGTCGCTGTCTCAATTTTTTAGGTAATAACCCCGCGTGTGTCAATCGAATTTTAGTGATTTAACGTAACCATGAGTAAAGCAGTTACCTATAGTAAGTATGGCCTCGCACTGTCGGTGTAATCTGTGTCAGCTCATAACCGACTCGACGACGTACAAAATATTGCAGTATTGAAATAATTATTCGCGAATATTCTTAAATGCTGTGGCTATTATAGACGAAAATAAAAATATGTCATGTTCAGCCAAGGAGCACTCAACCTATAGAGTGGCAATGTCTTTTATTTTGTATGAAAACAATTTACATCTGAACACTGTTGCGGTTACTGCGCTCTGTTTTAGTTTGATTTTTGGCCACACCACCGAATAGAACAATAAGCCATTAAATAAATATATAAATATCTGTGGGAATATACAGAGATGTACACACAGGTCCAGTATTGGTTATGTAGTGCTTAATGCGAACGAAAGTTGATATTTGTTAGTGTAAATAAACTGAGCAGTGGTGAACAAGATGGTCCGATATTTCGTCTCTATAGGCTGAGTGCTCCATGTGTTCATTTGTGTATCGCTGTACTGTGACTCTTCCCTAGTCACACACAGTAGTAAAAGTCTAGAAACTAGGTAAAAAAAATGGTCAATGGTCCGAAATCAACATCAACAAATAACGTTACACTATTGTCACTCTCAACAAGATATACTATTATACCACCAATTTCATTATAGGCCCGAAATAGCATCGCCGATTCTTCGATATACCTAACGTAAGGAAATTTTATATGCGGTGCGATGATTTAGAAACCTGCTGAGTGTCGCGAAGCTAATAAATGTATTCTGGATAAAATTGTATTGGGTTGTTAGCTTCGTATGGGCGGACATATTTTAAACGGTAAGCTTGTAATTGAGGAAGCTCATACTAACAAATTGTCCTGGCTTTGATTGCCAGATGGACGGGATTGGGTTGGATTATTCTGACATTTTATAACATTATTTTCGACCATAATAATTACGTAAAATTTCAAGACTTTTTAAATAATGCAAACGGTGGACTGTAGGGGCTGTATAATGATTACTGCCATCCTAAAGAAATATTCGAACATTTGCCTAAATACAAAGATAGATTAATCAATCCAGTCAAGGGTTTCTGAAGGTATTTGAGGGGTGCGGCACGCTTACTGGTCTCCGACGTGTCAGTGGCGCCATCTTGTGACGCGGTCTGAAGCTCACTTCGGGAAAAGCATTCATCACCTTCTAGAGTTCTAGGGCAAGTGCTAACTAAATAGGTGAGCTTAGGAACTAGGTTAAATTTTATAGAATAAATTAAATTTTAATTTATAATAATAATTATTAATTTAGTTATTTGTTAAGTAAGTTATATTTTTTAGAATAATTTTAAACTAATTTTTGAATTGTTGAATGTTGTAAATAAGATAGAAATAAATAATACAAAATAGATATTGCACTGTATAAGTATTGCCATAATTATTGCATATATCTACATAATGCAATTTAATTTTGAAAAGTAATAATTAGTTACCTATTTTCATTGATATTACATGCTGCCTATGTAGCTCAAGGCAAGCGAATTCTTTCTTTATTCCTGCGCTCTACGGCGGTAGAAATAGGGTTGTTTTTCGCAGTTGCAGGGTTTGAAGCATTAGTTTGTTTTTGTACATCTATATATATAAAAGGCGATGTATGTATGTATGTATTGTATGTATGTTCCTTATGGACTCCGAAACGGCTGGACCGATTTCGATGAAATTTTCAGGGAATCTTTAGATTGGCCTAGCGGGTGTTCCTGTAAAGTTTGGTAGCGATCGGATGGGTAGAATTTTTTGTTTTGTTTTTTTTTTGTAGTATCAAAATAATTATAAAAACTGTTTAATTTATTTTAACTTCAACGAACGCCCAGTGAAACGGGCCGGGTTTGCTAGTTAGTTATAATTTGCAGAAAAATTGCGTTAGCAATTAAAAAACTAGTTTGAGAAATTGGGGATGTTATAATTACCTATCCGCTTTAGTAAAAATCATTTTGATATTTTGTTGAATTTCGGAGATGTAACTGAATTTTTGTGCAAAACGGGCTTTTTTTAATTTTTTTTGGCGATATTTTTAACTTCAATCATGTTTCCTGTTTTGCGGCTTTTAAGGTAAATAGTTGAATTTGTATGTATCCAAATATTTAACTCTCAGACTTCTTAGATTTCCAGAACCAGGTTACCAAACGCACTAAAGTTAGCATAAGCAGGCTCTTAAAAGTTGTCAGTTTCAAAATAAAAAGTAAAGTTTTCACTCATATTTATAGACAATACTTACTCCCGGCGATAACTCCAAAATCACTATATTTTATAATTTTATTCAGATATTTCGGTTTCAGTGGCAACCCTAGTTACGGGTGAAAGCGAAGTGGTCCTGCACCGTTATTTTAATTTTATATTATCGTTGCATAAATTAAAGAAACTCAGTTACAAAATCGGCAAAAAATTATAACGAAATAAAAACGTCAAGCGAAAAAGGCATTGCTAGACCATTTTTTTTACAGTTTTTGTACAAAATTCGTAAATCTAGACGTTTGTCTAGACATTAAAATAAACAATGACTCAAATTTAAATACTGCCAAGACAGTCGAACATAGTAACATAGGATTCCGATCCAATTTTGGAGAAGTTGAATAAAAAAAAAATTATACACAAAATTGGTTCGAAAATATTCACAATTTTTTTTTGTTTACCGTTTTTTACTTTGGATTAGCAAATTAACTTATCTAGCAACAGCTCAATGGTTGTAAAGATGTCGGGATAAATCGCTTTGTAACATGCGGCCATAATAATAATATACTGTGACATTTCACACAGAGCCATCTAGTCCCATGGAAGCAGCACAGCGCTTGTGTTATGGGTACTAGATAAATTATATACTACTTATATACGTTTTTTTGTAAATAAATACATATGATACATAAACACCCAGACTCGGGGCGGGAATCGAACCCGCAACCCCCTTTTATTTTCCGACGCCCTTAACCGTTGCGCCACAGAGGTCGTCGAACAAACATGCAGACAGACAACGAAAATGTGAGGATTCTATTTTTTATTCACGCTTCAATGTACAGACAGTCAAAATGCAATGTAAAGACAGTCGCACACACGGTTTTTACTGCTTTATATGTGTATAATGTATAAGAGTTATATGTATATAATGTACAAGAGTGTACATTACTGTATGAGATGCAGTGGGAGAGAAGGAATTGGCGGTGGCTGTGTAGCCACAAGACATTAGTCAGCAGTATTGCTAACAGAACGATAAAACACAATTTTTAGAAAATATCTGGTGCAGAACCCTCGGGCGTACCGGTTTTTCTTTTACGCAGAGCATTAAAAAGTGATCTCGTGATAAAACCATCTTGTAATGTTACGCGTGAACGCTGTGACGAATTTCATTAAATTGATATTTGGTAATTAGTGACGAAAGCGTCCTTAGCTCACAGCTTTGGGTAATTTTGAGTAAACCTATCGTAAAAAATATTGTAATTGTAAGCGATCTATTTCTTAATTACACTCAGTGAAAGAAAATAGATTCTTTAGAGAATTTGACAAGCGTTAAATTCAATCAGGTGGTTAAGATTTCAGTAAATACACTGCAGCCAATAAATGGTAACAAAACTTACGATATATTTATACGTAATGCTCTTAACTATATCCATTTTGTTTATAATAATAATAATATACTCAGACATTTCACACAGCGCTATCTAGTCCCAAAGTAAGCAGAACAGCGCTTGTGTTATGGGTTCTAGCCAGTTCCGGGCAACTGATATACGACTTAAATATGTCATGTATGAGTGACATGACATTCAATAATTTTTTTTTTAATTTTTTATTTTTCTTATCGTAAAACTCCTCCAGTAAAGTGACAGTAGGCTTTACTGAAGTTATAAAGGACTCTTGAAAGGATTCTTGGAAGAGCGCGAGAACTTCAGCTACACATATTTGTTTAGATCTCCTCCATTCTTTTCACTTACACAGAACTTTAAAACCCAATATACTATCACTGTTGTACTTTAAAACTCCTAAAAATGTAAAAAATAGAAAATCTAAATGAAATGACAACCTCACTTCTTCCGTTCCCGCCAAAAAGTCGAGACAATCAATAATAATTAATTTTTTTTTTTGTTACATTTTATGATTATTTAACGTTTATTTGACATTTTATAACTTATTTGTAATTATAATTTTAATTATCCATAACATTTTATAAAATTATTAATTAAATATTTGCATGCTATGTTGTTAGCAGAATGTGAAGAGCTTTATATTTATGTGTAAAATATCAACATTGATGTTATACTCATATTCACGCAAGTGAATAAAAAAAAAAATAAAAAAAAAATGCTTGTGGATATTACTTTTTGGCGGGAACGGGAGAAGTGTTGCATTTTTGGGAGTTTCAAGATACAAGAGTATATTGCGCGTTAAAGTTCTGTGTAAGTGAAAAGAATTGTAAAGTTTGAACAAATGCACAGCTGAGTTTTCGCGTTTTTCCAAGAAGTCTTTTTACAAGAACAGAGACATTTACGGCAGTGATACACGAATTTTTTGCACGACTACGGCAGAAATGTTTCTAATAAATACAAAATGAGTTGCCAGTACATAAAAGAGAACAAGGAGAATCTATTGGATTTTAAATGAGGTGTCGTTATATTCCTTTTAATCATGGGACTGCTACATTCGTCTACTGAATGCAACAATGGCATAACTCGAAATCTCGTAATACTTTCGAAATTGAAATTTTGCCCAGTTTCGAACTATATTAACATGAACCATGTGTAAACTACTACCCGCAAAGGTACCTATTACAGTTCCTCTGTTTTAGGTAGAGATGCCATTATATGTCCATTACTTGTTTTCCGGTGCGCCAGACCGTTAGACCAAGTTTTCCCTGAATCATTTCTTTTCAAGTTATGCCATCATATTCACAGATGATTATATATAATTTCTACCACATTGTCCCTGAAGAAAAGTATTGTTTTCAAGATGTAGAGAATAATAACCTGTGACTCCTTTAGTCCTAATAATGACCTTGGTGTTGTCGCCGGTCCAATTGAGTAGTTACGGTTATGACAGACCAACAGACACTTTCGTCATTGTGTTACAGAAACAATTGCAAAGATGCTTACGTAATAAATGCAATGTAATTCTACTAGTTTCGCCTGAGTGGAAAAATTAAAGCAAAATTTAATACATCTGGATAAATTGAGACAGCATCTCGATTTAATTTCAAGTTTTTTAGGGTTCTCTAGACAAAATATCTGTTATCATGCAAACTAGCGGGTGTAGAAGTGGAATGTTTGGGACTTTTTGGCGGGAACGGGAGAAGTGAGGTTGTCATTTTATTTAGGTGTTCTATTTTTTACATTTTTGGGAGTTTTAAAGTACAAAAGTGATAGTATATTGTGTTTTAAAGTTCTGTGTAGTGAAAAGAATGAAGTAGGTTTAAATAAACATGTGTAGCTGAAGTTCTCGCGCTCTTCCAAGAATCCTTTCAAGAGTCCTTTATAACTTCAGTAAAGCCTACTATCACTTTACTGGAGGAGTTTTACGATAAGAAAAAACTAATTTACTTGTGATTCTACTTATTAATACGTGACATTGGCAAATGCGCTAATTTGTGCGCCATGCCATAAAGAAAGAAAGAAAAAAGTGGAATGTAGATCTGTGTCGTTCGTGATTGATTCGGTCATTTAATTGCAATTTATTTCAAAGTCTTGATGATTGCGATCATATTTGAGTGAACATATCATCAATTCATTTGACCGATTCGATCTCGGAACTTGTCGATATTAATCGATTGTTTATGCCGTTCAATGTGATAAAAGGTTGTCCAAAAAAATTACAAGAACCCACACACGCAAAACTTTTCAAAACACAATCAATAAAGTTGCAAAAAAATATTGAAATCGTAAAAGATCGGATTACTCATACAACCGTTCGATCTTTCATTTCAATCAAAAATACATCATTATATTTGTATGTATACAATCAAAACAAGATTCGGGCAAATGATTCAATTAATCATTGATTGTCAATCAAATGATTGATTGGATAATTTGACCCAATATTTTTTAATATTAATTCTCGAACGATTGAATCTTTAAAAATAACGATTGACACAGGTCTAGCGCAACTGAAGTTTTTGATGAAATATTTTTTCATGTTAATACTCGAATGATTGAATCTTTAACAATGAACGATTGACACAGGTCTAGTGCAATTAAAGTTTTTAATGAAATATTTTTTCATATTAATTCTCGAATGATTGAATCCTTAAAAATGAACGATTGACACAGGTCTAGTGGAATGCGAAGGCGATTAGGCGCGGTGAAGAGGATTTTTACGATCACTCATTCACGAATGCTTATATACTATGTACAAACTAGAGTTCCCGGCTACCCATTGCTGCGGCGCTTTGACCACACGAACATTTACTTTTTTATTTATACAGATATTGGTACAGAAAAACGTCCTTATTCGAATGCAATGTTGAGTCAAGATTTCAAGTCAATTAACCAAATAGTTTTTGAGTTTTGCGACCACAAACATACATACATAATTGTCATGTAAATAGATAATTATTACTGTTACGAGCACCATCTGAAGCGGAGTTGCAGAACCTAGTTACGTGCATGAAAGAAGACTGTGAAGTGAAAGGACTAAATATGAATGTGAACAAAACTAAGGTTCTGGTGTTTGAAAGGGAAGATGTACAGACAAAGTGTGAAATATAAGTAAATGAAAAATGGCTTAACAAGTGAACGAAATTGTATATCTGGGAAGTGCGTTTTCGAGGGATGGAAGATGTGACTTGGATGTGGAGAGACGGGTAGCAGCTGGCAATAAAGTGAACGGTGCTCTATCTGGATTAGTAGGCAGTGTGGATAAATCTAACTCAGCTAAATTGGCCATACACAGTGCGGTGTTAGTTCCAATTTTATTGTACGGTAGTGAAGCCTGGATATGCCCGAAACTTTACGTATCGTTATCTCAGTCTATTCATATGCACGTTTAGGTCTTGCAATAGTGTGTGTGTGAAGTCAACCAATCGGAGCGCGGTAACCGCAGCAGTATTTAGGTATAGACTGACGTAAATTAAATTTGAAACAAAATAATTACATTTCCTCTCTATATGTTGGGTGCTCTATGGCCACGGCCATTAAGAGAGCATTGAATAATATTACAGATCTTCCCTACACAGTTATTATAAAGTCTGGATAAACACAAGCGATTGAGATAGGAGCGGCCAATATCAATAAAAGGTATAAATCCAGCACTGATTGTAAATAATCTTTTATCAGAGCAACACAAATTATAGATAATGAAAAAAAAATTGTTTCCGAAATTGACCTGGCTAGGAATCGACCCTGGTATGCTTAGCTTGCAAGGCAGATACACTATATCCATTGATCAACTATCCTATAGTATTACACGAGCATTATTTGTATATTTATAATGGCGTTCTCCAAAATGGCTCTAATGATTTCGATGAAATTAATCCTGCAACGTGGTTGGACTTTTTGTTTCGTTTTTTATCTACGATCAAACCTAATAGACAGCAAAGCCCGGTCGCCCACGAATTATAATCTATAATATATCTGTATCAATACTAATATTACAAAAAGAAAAAGCGAAATTTGTAGGTTAATTTATATGAGGGCAGTCTCCAGAACCACTGTACCTATTTGAAAAATGATTTCACTATTTGAAATGTACATTATTCCAGGTGGACTTAGACCGTACCCATCAACCTACAAGACCGGAAATGTAGAACTAAAGATTCGTCACTTAAAGAGTACTCAATTGGTTACAACTCATTTAGTCGATCTCATGCAACTATCGGAACAGATTGTCTGTTTTGTGAGCTAATTATTTGAACACTTTATTGAAAATGAGTTAATTATTAAATTACTTATTGAAGTTATATTGTGAAATATTTATGTGCTTTATTTCAAGTATGATAATTAACTTGTGATATTTGATATTTTCGTTTGCAATGGCATGTCTTGTAGGTCTATGGCTATTCCTCATATTATGTACTCAACCCGGGCGAAGCCAAGATGGACCGCTATACTCTATACAATTACACAAATTATGTGACACCCAAGTGAGCACTAAGCTAATAATATAAGTGCTACCTTCGTGTGCCTTTGTAAGGTCTCAATAACACACAGAACACAAGTGGATTCATAACAGTTCGTTTCCTTAGTTGAGCTTACAGGAGATCGAATCCGGGGATTAGTCTGGAAGGTAGATGCTCTACCATCACGCTTGCGGGCCAATCAATTGCTCATATTTTTAAAGTTGTACTTCTTTTGGCGCGTTTGGAAAAACAGAAAAGTGTATTTCTATGTTTTAGCGTGTGACTTTTTTTGTACGGTTCTCCTTTGAGAGGGAAGGCGTAGGGATGTGTGCCCATAAAGCCGATGTCTTCAGTTATAAATGGATATATTCTTCAAATTACTACATTAAAATGTCGACGTAATGCATTTTAATGTTTCTTTGAGTTTCTGGCGACAAATATCTTGAAGCAGTCTCTCTACTAGGATCTGCTGAGGCAGACTAGCCCATTAAAAAAATTTCAACGTCACACTACTAAATAAGCACTTATTTGAACAATTACACATAATACACAACAGCGTAGATACGTGAGACGCAAAACTACGCCAATTTTACATCACAAAATACACTAGAAACAATTTGCAAATATTAAAATAAACGACCAACCGCTCCCCATAAAATCCCGCCAAAAACTTTTTCATTCATTTCAAGCGGCCAGTTGTATTTTTTTATATGTGGCCAGTTTTGCTTAAAAACGTCAAAAAAGTATAACTCTTACGTGGACTTTTTGGCGGAAACGGGAGAAGAGAGGTTGACATTTTGTTTAAATTTTCTATTTTTTTATTTTTGGGAGTTTTAAAGTACAAAACTGATAGTATATTGCGTTTTAAAGTTCTGTATAAGTGAAAAGAATGGAGTAGGTCTAAATAAACATGTGTAGCTGAAGTTCTCGCGCTCTTCCAAGAAGTCCTTAATACCTTCAGTAAAGCCTACTATCACTTTACTGGAGGAGTTTTACGATAAGAAAAAACTAATTCACTTGTGATTCTACTGGATTCTACTTATTAATACTTGACATTGGTACATGTGCTAAACTGCGCCACGCCAGAAAGAAAGAAAGAAAAGAACTGTTCTTACGTGCGCACGTGAGTACACACATACTTTTTAAGCCGTATATCGCCCAAAGTTTCAGATTTATTAATCGACACCTATCGACACGTGTTTCGCTTCTTAACGATCCTTAAGAAATTTCAGAGTTCAAACTCAGTCAGCTCACATAACCTGTAGAGCAGAAACATCGGACCATTCTACTCACCGCTGCTCTGTTTTTTGACACTAATAAATATCAATTCTCCCTCGCATTAAAAAAGTACATAACCAATGCTGGATCTGTGTGTACAACGCTGTATATACCTATACTCTGACATATATTTTTAAATACTCTTGCAATGGCTTACTGTTCCATTCGGTGGTGTGAGAAAAACAGTAAAAAATCAAATTACAAAACAGACATCTCAATTCATCAAACTGGATATTCGATTGGTAGATTTTGTTTGGGCTGACCAATCAGCGCGCAGTAACTGCGGCAGTGTTCGTCACAATCGTTTCCAAACAAAATAAATTACATATCCACCCTATAGGTTAAGTGCTCTATGGTTACTCAGCACCAAAACTACGAGGTACTTTCAGTGATCTTGGCTTTGGCTTCTCAAATTATTAAGCTTTAGTACCTAGTTGTACTTCAAGGTCAAAATCTAAAGAATCTAGTACAGAAGAATAACTCGATTGTAGCGTCACCTACAGGATCTAATTGTGAATCTAAACCATCCAGGGACCCACTCAACGACACAAAAATTTTATCGAAATCGGTCCAGCTGTTTAGGAGGTGAAGATCAGTGACAAACACATGTACAGAAGAATAACTCGTTTGTAGCGTCATCTACAGTATCTAATTGTGAATATAAACCATCCAGGGACCCACTCAAAGATACGTGAAAAATTTTATCCAAATCGGTCGAGTCGTTTAGGAGGAGTTCAGTGACAAAGGCATGTACAGAGGAATTATATACACATTTATAGTAATATTATAGAATGAAGAAAGGAATGCTTAGATGGTGAGGGCACATAGAAAGAATGAGTGATGAAAGACTGACGAAGAAAATATACAGAGCGAAAGTGAGTGGTAAAAGAAGTCAAGGAAGACTATGGCTGACTTATGAAGATCAAATAGCCAGAGCGTTAGCGTACGGAAATGTCAAAAGCTCTCGCATACCTAGGCGAAAATGTCTGAGGAGAATGATGAGATTTGAAGAAGCGAAAGAAGTATGTAAGAACCGCGACGCTTGGCGCTCTGTCCTTTCTGACTACTCCGTTAGGTATACACACAGACAAACTACCCAGCGTGAGGATATGTATGTGTATGTATGTATTATAGAGGTAAACTTTGTTTGTATGTAATGGATAAACTTAAAAACTACGCAACCTAATACCAAAACTGCCACCTATCGAAAGTTACATTATCAGCAAGTAACATGGGCTGTATTTTATTTTAAAAAAAATCTCCCCGCGGGAAGCCGGAGCGTAGCGCTAGTACTAATTATGTTATTTAAGTACCTATCTACAGATATTTAGTAATATATTGTGTATCTACGTACGTATGTTCATGTTATTATTTTATGCTATTCCAAATCTGACCAGACAGAAGTCCTATCCAAATGTATCCCATTGAAAAGTGTACTTTCAATTTTTTCGAATTATCCATTTTTTCGGACATTTCCATTTTTCATTCCAAAAAAACCTTAATTGGACTATAATGAGCATGTAAAAAAATTGCCAAATCATCCATTCTCAAGTTTTGCGCTTAACGACTAACAACATTCCATTTTTACCTACCCATCCCAGTTGAACTATTATAATTTACAATATACAAAAACCTTCCGAGAGATCCCCTAAATGATAAAGAAAACCGTATCAAAATCCGTTGCGTGGTTTAGAAGATGTAATCGCAGAAACAGTTGACGCGGAGGCGACTTCGTTTATGCTATTTACATATAAGGTTTCTTTAGGGGCGGCAAAAATTACCTACTCTTAAGAAGTATACTGGCATTTCACCACTGGGTCTTACGATTAGTACATACATACATACATATCTTCACGCTGTATCCCCAGGGATAGTCAGAGAGAACGGAGCGCCAGGAGTCGCGGTCCTTACACACCTCTTTCGCTTCCTGAAATCTCATCATTCTCCTCACACATTTTCGCCTAGGTATGCGAGTGCTTTTGACCTTTCCAATTTTATTTCTATTTACTAATCTTATGATAAGATACGAAAGTGAGTGGTAAAAGAAGCCAAGGAAGACCAAGGCTGACTTATTAAGATCAAATAGCCAGTGTTAGCAGACAGAAGTGTCAAAAGCA
This sequence comes from Zeuzera pyrina, assembly GCA_907165235.1. Classification (NCBI taxonomy): domain Eukaryota; kingdom Metazoa; phylum Arthropoda; class Insecta; order Lepidoptera; family Cossidae; genus Zeuzera; species Zeuzera pyrina. Next base: position 10,492,394 of record OU015645.1, on the reverse strand, counting down.
CTAGTATACCTAGGCGAAAATGTGTGAGGAGAATGTTGACATTTGAGGAAGCGAAAGAGGTATGTAAAGACCGCGACTCCTGGCGCTCCGTCCTTTCTGACTACCCCGTTAGGGAATCAACGTGAAAATATGTATGTATGTATGTACGATAAGATTAGTAAATAGAAATATCGCTGTAGCTCTCCAATATGGTAATTAGCTCGGGATAGGTTTGGGTCTATACAATAAAATAATTACTAATTACAATTAGTGTAATTACTAGTTGCATAAGTTACAATGGAGTTGCACAGTGAAGAACACAATTTGTTAAAGTAGCTAGCCATTTATACACTATACATAAACAATTTTCTCAACATTGAAACGACAAAGTCAGCTTTCTTTTATACAAGGCTGTTAAAAACGTAATAATTCTCTAAAGAGCGGTTACACAACATGTTAATTGAATACCTTAGATATTTTAGCGAATGATAATATTAATAGGCTTTATTCAATATCACCTAGACGCCATTGCTCAATTTTAAAAAAACTGCTAAATTAGATCGATTTTTAAGCAAGCGATTTGAAACCTTATGATGATAAAATTAAACGCTATATCAATCGAGACGTAACCTAGAATGACCCCGATGATTGAAACAGGTTCCATAACTGCAACGTTTATAAAAAAGTTACGAAAAAGTTACGTAATAGGCATAACTAATGCAGCCTTAATCTACAATTTTAAAAAGTATAAATTTTACAGACACGAAAAAACTCACTGGCCGGAAACACAAATAAAACACAATTTAAAAATTAACGTAGGTGACACTCGCGTTATTTTTTAAACGTTTTTTAAGCGAAGGCCGCGTCTGAATGCGGCAAAGACAACGTCAGACTGAGCCTGTCCGCTTACCTTCGCGAGCGACACTTATAGAGAAATAATGGAACGTGTTGACTGGTTGTTGAAAAAGAAGAAACCAGTCAGTTATTTCAATAAACTACGATCTAAATTAAGTTCAATTCATTATTTTATATCGAAACTAGTTTTTCAAAATTCGAATGAAATATCGCTACATAAGCGATATTATCAGTCTATCATTTATTTTATCCTATTTTATCACATAAATACAATAAAATTGGAAAAGTTTTCTCTTTTTGTTGGTAAGTATCACAAATACTAAACGCATTGAATTATACGTTACACTAATAGAACAAGTACCACATCAAAATAAGTAAGAGTGAGACAGTGCTATCGTGTCGTCGCTCCGAATGGGCAAGACTTGCTCACGACTTTTAATATTACATATAATAAAATAAGTTTAATTAAAATAAGTTTAAAAATCCATTTTAAATGTATGTTTACAGTCTTAAAATAATATAAGCATCAATTTTTTAACTTCATTCATTGTAAAAGCATTATATAAGTGCATTAATTCTGAAATGAAGCAAGTACTCAACGTTGTTCACTGTACAAGCGTCGAATTAAAAGTGAGCTAGGTGTGGTCTCCGGAGCCTCAGCTAGGTGGAATGTAGGGGTTGTTTTGTACACTCAATCTAGTACTTACATAGATGTCGGTGACTAAACGTATCAATTTTCTAAAAATTCCATTCAAATGATGGAACTTTTATAAAATTGATCATGTGGAAGTTCGATTCGTGCACACAGGGTTTTGCAGGACGCAAATTATTAATTTACTAAGCCAAATTTCCGTAGATCTGTAAGACCTTTTTTTGCACAGGCGAAATCTGCACATAGATACCCAGTCTCATGGGGGAGAGACGGGGTTACATGGGGCTTTAACTCACAGAACTACAGCGGTGGTCATCTTTGACGCGTTGTCGAAAGGTTCTGGAATCTCCTACGAAACGCGCCGGAGCCGCTCTCGCACTTTGCCAAAGTACTTCTTGGAGGGGCAGTTACAGAGCCTCCCGGTACCCTCGAAGTGCCATGACAGCGCAGACCACACGCGCTGATATCCTCCTCGGGATCGCATGGATAGACGATCGGAGCCCCCACCCCGATCGAACCAGAACACCGAGGACATTATATTTCTCATGTCTCTAAAAACTTAAAAATATAGAGCTTAACTTAAAACAATATCTAGTCTTTGTGATATGTTTCTCTGATATTCTAAAGGTGTTAAATGCGGACAATCAGGGTTTATAGCTCTACTCTCGGCTAAGTCATCGAGGGAGTTTCTATATCACCACGCTTAATGACTAACGATGAGTAGTTCTGACATGTTAAAAGACACGAGTTCAGGTACATCCAACTCCTTAAACCTACAGCTTTTTTATACTAATGGCAAAGCAAACGAGCAAACAATCCACCTAATGTTAAGTAGACAGATCTATGGACATTTCAAGGCTGAGAAACCACTTCAGTTTGCAAATGCGTTGGCAACTCAGAACTAAGATGTGGTGGCTTTTGAACCAGAAATACTGTCTGTTTTACCCTCCACAATGAAATACAGCAGTACTTGTACTGATGTGTTCCAGTGAAGAGGACAGTTCAGCCAGTTGGCAACCCGTTGCAAGGCAAATGCGTTGGTAAAACTGAGCACTAAGATGTCGTGCCTCTCGTATCAGAAATATCACCGGCTGTCGTACCCTCCGCGCCGGAACACAATAGAGTAAGCACTGTTTAGCGGTAGGACTAGCCAGTAAAATGGTGGTAGTGATCCAGGTCCTGTGTCAGTGATTCTGTACGGGTCGAGTCGAGTATTGTAGTGTTCTATTCCACTGTGCCGAATACGTATCTGATTTACACTTGGATATGCATTCGCATAGTACCTAATAGCTAATATATTAGTTATCTGTGATCCGGATTACGAACCGTTAGTGTCTGACTGCGGATCTCTTTTCTCATAAATTATTATTCCTTTTTAACATTTTATAATATTTAATTTGATTCGTTTTGACACTGTCGTCTATTGTCGTTCTGCGATATAAACATTTGCTGTGATTGCAGATGGTAGTGTTTGTGACTTAGTTCGTATTATTTAAAATATACATAACCAAGCTACGTGTTTTCCATTCTCATAACGTAAATACAGTCCCTGTTCCTTAATACCTACTATAGTTCGTGTCGATTCGATTTGCCGAAAATATAAATAAGATTTATTTATTAAATGTAAGACATTTTATTGAGTATATCATTTATTTAAACAAAACATGTTAAACTACGTAATGTAGATTTGTCAAGGCTAATTTGAAAAGATTGTTAACCGTTTTATACGTATTTATCAAACTTACCATACTGCATATCTCTTCATTGTCTATTTTGTCCGTGAAGGTGACAGATAACACCGCACATATTACAGAGAGATCGCATTTCCACTTCATTCATCTTACTTTCACTCAATTTCGGCTGTATCCAAGCCTCACCTGGCGTACAATAAAGTTGACATGTGCGGTGTCACATCGCAAATATTTCTGACGAATTGCATTTACACCGTATTCATCTGAACTTTTTTTTTTTCTCTTTGTTTTGGCTTCGCAGATTGCATTTAGCCATTGACCAAGTAATATGAGTCGAAAGTAAGGGAAACGAAGTTTCCCGCCCTTTTTTCAAGAAACAATGTTCTTCTTCTTTCTTTCTTCATAGCATGGCGCTTAGACCAGCGCATTTGCCAATGTCGCGTATCAATAATTAGAATCACAAGTAAATTCGTTTTTTCCTATAGTAAAACCCCTCCAGTAAAGTGATAGTAAGCTTTACTGAAGTTTCAAAGGACTTCTTGAAAGAGCGCGAGAACTTCAGCTACACATGTTTATTTAGATCTACTCCATTCCTTCCACTTACACGGAAATTTAAAACACAATATACTATCACTGTTGTACTTTAAAACTCCTAGAAATGTAAAAAATAGAAAATCTAAATAAAATGACAACCTCACTTCTCCCGTTCCCGCCAAAAAGTCCTCATCTGACCTTCTTATTCTATTGCTTACATAGATACCTACTTACTTATTGTTTTTATTAGCTTATTGAACTTGGTTGTTATTTAGAAGTTAATACGTACTACAAATGAAACACAAACATTTTCAATTATGTTTAATCAAATACAAAAATTAAATATTATTTACAAATATACATATAAACTTCGTTGTACAACAAATTATCCACCAACAAAGTTAGATTCACATTTAGTGTACCAGAAATGTTCTCGACTTTTGAAATGTTTTAAATTTTTTTTTAATATTTCAGGCAAAATCACAGTGCCAGTTCGACGACGCTTCGTCTCAGACCGTCTGTGCTCCGCCCGTCCTAATGTGAATAAACCTTTAGAAGGCAGACAACTTTACAACGGCAACTGGTCAATGTTAGTCAAGTTTTCATTCAATGTGGAATTTCATTATCTGTCAGTTTTGAGACGAGAGTTTCTGGGAGTATTTCAGTTAGAGGGTGTTTTTAAGAATGTATTCATAAATCATAGATTTAAAATACATAAAAAATACTTGTTTTTTATCTATCCTTTTGTAATTGTACCGGCCATTTGACATAAGATCTGTTTTAATTCACAGCATACAGAAAAATCTGAAAGTCGTCTAATTTAAAATCTAAAATGTCAAACCATTCGAGTTATACTTGGTCCTGAGTATTACAAACATACCAAAATATTTGTCATTCAACGGGTGAGACCTCGGACCAAAATACATATTGGACAGAGACATAACAAGTTGCTCTTACCACCTTGTGTCAAGCGAATTTTCGTCTCTTTCTATCTCATTGTTTCGTTGAGAAACAAAACATGTCGACGAAGAGTTTGGAGTTTTTGGCGGAATATAGATAATAAATAATAATACTACTAATAACTATAAATAATGTTACGTCACAGATTCACCACTATTAGATATCGTCTTACGCATGTCACGAATTGTTAGCTTGAAAGGAACATAATATGGCGTAAGCCTGTAATAGAAAGGGATGGGAATACACATAATTCGTCTCTATCAGTATGCCCAATGTTTTAAGACTATGTTGCATTTGACAGATCTATGAACAAAACAATTCTTTGTTTCTCAGTACTTTTAAGATTTTTAATTATTTTTGAATTTTACAAGTGAAAATTAATATGAAACTATTTGTAAATATATGTGAGATAGAGACGTTTATGCGTGACGATAGAATGCAGTATTTCATGCTGCAAAGGCTGGTTTGACACACATAAGTCGTTAAAGCGAGAGAGACTGTAGTGGCCACATCAATGCTATGTCTGTTAGTAGCAGATCTGTGCATTATATGTATGTCAAAGATCTAGTTTCCTCAATTTAACACCTGTGTCAATAAATAATTTAGTCTTGTTAGTTGTTCCGGTCATGTCTCTTTCGTCTGGCTTCCAGTCTTCGTCTATAGTATATACTGTCAAATGCGTTGTCAATTCTGAAAAATATGAAATCGCGTTATTTATGTCTAACAAATTTGCTAATGTTTTAAAACTTTAGCGACATGTACGCATCCTATACGATCAATAATCGAGTCTACATCCTGTTAACATTCACGTAATGGATAATATTTATTTCTCGAAGTTTCACAGGCGGCCGTTACACACTGGGACCAACAAACTTAATGGACGGAGTCATAATAAGTTGCCGCCCTTACCACCGTGTGTACTCTATCTCGAGCGTAACCAAAGTAAAACAGGGACTTTTTGGCGGGAACGGGAGAAGTGAGCGTGTCATTTTATTTAGATTTTCTATTTTTTATATTTTTAGGAGTTTTAAAGTACAAAAGTGATATATTGTGTTTTAAAGTTTTGTGTAAGTGAAAAGAATGGAGGAGATCTAAATAAACATGTGTAGCTGAAGTTTTCGCGGTCTTCCAAGAAGTCCTTTTTAACTTCAGTAAAGCCTACTATCACTTTACGAGTTTTAGGGACAATTAATATTTCTCCAAAAGTTACGTCATTAGGCTGATGGTCTTGTTACCAATGCCTTAAGAACAATAAATAAATAAAACAAGTAAAACAGTTAGCTATAGTAAGTATGGCAACCTCGCACTGTCAGTATAATTCGTGTCAGGTCATAGACTAACTTTGTCTGGTCATGAGTCGGTCATGGAATAATTATTTACAAAATACACGTAAATCTTAAGTTTTTTGGCTACTGTTATAGTATTGACGAAAATAAAAATATGTCATGTACAGCTGTGTATCGTTGTACTTTACGTTAGTAAACTAATTAATCTGTGGTTGTACTGTTCGCTAGTGACGCACGTTAGTAAATTTAGAAAGCCCGTCAACAAAAAGGACACTTATGGGAGACGCTTTTAGAGATTTGCTCCATTGTGATACTTGGTCTGAGGTTACACACAAGTTATACTTAGCACAGTACAAGTAAGCAAACAGTATTCTATCTCGGCAGTGTCCTAGAGATAATTACCTACGGTCGCTCGGTACGTAAACACGCAATAGGGCTACCGACTTGGACTGAATGTTTTTCTTGTGTTACGTAATTGATAATAGGTAGGTACTATATTAAATTGTCATATTATATTTTCATTTTATATTACTGCAAATTTAATACGTTTTTATTTATATAATTCTACTAGTATTTTATATCTAGTTTCAAAAGTTTGTGAGTTAGTATGGTGGAAATGGAGAAATAAAATGCATTTTGTGTGCAGTATAATTAAAAATCAGCAATAAATTAACTAGATCATTATGATAATATATTTCCTACAAATTAGCAACAGAGAAATATTTCCGGTTTCGATATAGATGTATTCAAACATCCATACACTGAACATTATGCTCGTAAACTTGATTGACATAATATTTAGTTAGTAAATGCGCGGGAGCGTCTCACACCGTACGACGACAACCGAGGCGCACTCGCGACTGTCGTATGCCGAGAAATGCCGAGATTTCGAGCGCGTCGTTTGGGAGCGTTTGTATGAAGATAGAATACTGTATGCTTACTTGTACTGTGCACTTAGGTTGTCAGTACAATGATTCATCTAGGTTCATCGCTTGAATTGATGGTCGTATAATTGAGAGTTAGATAAATAATAATAATAATGCGCCAGACAATACACACTAATCATCTGATCTCAAACTAGGGTATTCCCTGTGCTATGAGAACCAGACGACGACTACTGGGGGCATTTCCCAGTACACCCAGACCCGAGACAATCTAGAAAAGTTCATTTTCTAAATTGACCCGACCGGAAATCGAACTCGCAACCTTCCGCACTTGGGTTAACGTCTAAACCACTGCGCCATCTATGGCGTCAAATCCAAAGATATTTGGATATATATGTTTATATTCAAGGTAATAACCTTGAATAAAAGGGGGGTAAAAGGGGGTACAAATCCCAAGGAATTTCAACATGACTGTTACATTGCAGTAATAATTACGGGATACGCTTCTTTTGTTTTCCATACAAAATAGAAACATTCGTTCAATAAAAAAAAATACAACCCTATCTCTATGCGTAAAAACGCTGATATTAGGGTTGCCTCACCTCCATTTTTCTTTTTAATTTTGAGGTGTGTTACACTTAAAGTGACCATTCATTTTTTTTGTCAGAGCAGGACGCTTGCGACATTTAGAAAAAAAAAGTTGACTTTACTATTTATTTAAATAAAAAAAAATGAGAATAATGTATTAATAATTATGTAATTGGACATAATCAATATTAGATTCAGTTGCAGACGCTTTTGTTTTATATTTGTCGGCGGAGCGAATCTGTTTCAAAATGTCGAGTCAGTTTTCAAGTAGGAATAGAGCTTATCACAGGATTTGATTATAGGTAGGTAGGAGTACCCGTACGGTTCGTACGGTACGTATTATTATCGTTTAATATGTTTGCAAAAGCGGGACAACTTTGCTTTAGCTGGGGACAACGGGACAGGCAGCCTGAAAACGGGACGGTCCCGCTGAAAGTGGGACGTATGGTCACGTTAGTTACACTAGAACTATTGACTTTTGGTGAAGTTGTAGAATGCAAGCTTTCCGCTGTCATGAGTACTTTAATACCCTTTCGCATTACCCATTCTTTAGAAATAATCTTGTATATACAATTTTAACTCCTTATCTTAAGATTCTCAAACGTGGAAACACGATTGGAGTAAAACTTCGATAAAACTTCGAAAACGATTTCCGGAATTCTACAGAATTTCAAAATGATTTTTAGTATAATGGATAGGTAAATATAATACCGCAAACTCTCAAACCAGTTTTTTAATTGATAGTTCAGATTTATTGCAAATTACAATTATGTACCCAAACAAATTTTGCAATTTCGAAAAATACGTGACGGCCGCCATAACAAGATATACAGGGTATTAACCTTTTAACACCTTACAAACCCGGTGTTTCTATACTAATATTATAAAGACGTAAACTTTGTTTGTTTGTATGTAATGGATGAATTCAAAAACTACTCAACTGATTTGAAAAATTCTATCACCTATAGAAAGTTATATTATCAGCGAGTAGCATGGACTGTATTTTATTTTCGAAAAAAATTCTACCCGTGCGGAGACTATATAATAGTATGAAAACTCTAAGTTATGAATTCTAAACTTTAGCTATTGCATGAAGAGCAATTTATTTCGTCGCTTTTAACTATTTGTTCATTACAGATGTCGGAGGAAATATTTTTTCTTTTCCATTTCATAAAATGCTTCTTAGCTCACTGGCGTCTCTTGCAATTATAAGTTGAAATATTGTTTGCGATAATTCACAATGAATAAGCTTACATTATCTTTTTCACGACATTGTTATTCAGTAAAGTATTACTAAAATTAAATTGTTTTATGTTATTTTGTCGGTTCAAAATAACAGAGTATAACTGGTAATTTAAATTATAGATTTACGCAACCATTTAAAATTCGGGTAATTTATAACGTGGGTACGAATCGATTCGCTCGCTCCGCTCTAGTCCGCTCTCGTTTCGCTCACACCGCTCAAAAATGTTTATCTATAATTTCTATCTATGACTGTACTAATAAATTTACGACGATACGAACTATACTTAGAACTATTATTTATTTCAAAATTTAATAAATTCCTTATAAATAAGATAAGTACAAACTTTGACGACTTTGAAAATCTTTTCTCACTGACCGTTACGTTACTATAGAAACCTTATATTTCATGTTTTTATCTTTGATAATTTTAATTTTGTAATGATAAAATACATCCTCCTCTTTAAATGTATTGACGCAGAGTAAGCAGAGCAGAGTAAGCGAATCGAGACTAAATGATTCCAACTTATTAAATAAATAAGCTACAATTATATCTACTTTTTGCCATTGATATAGTTCCCAGCTGCGTCTTTATATAAATCTTCATTGATTCCGTAATAAGCTGGAGAACTCGGACAGTCCACCTGGAAAAATAAGCACATACTATGTGTTTTAATTTCAACAATATAATTAATGGTATAGAGGCTAAAGATATACACTGATGATATTTATTGCTCGGTTACATGTAGATGGAAGACGAGGGTCTATCGTAAAGGATTTCACAATATTTACAATGGGTTCATTTGCTGGAAACTGGCCCGCTAGGTGACGCAGCAGTCTGATAGCTGACACGTACTTTCACGCACTTGAAAAGGTTATAAAAGCTATTGCCGATCGAGCATAATATTGGAGAAATAGAACTGTATTTTAGGTGCTTGTTTTTAAAATGAAATAAGGCAAGTATCCGTACAAGAACAAGTTAGAATGATATTTATTTGAAATAGTTTTAAAATCAAAATGCATTAGATTTTTTTAACAAAGAGGTTGCACAAAGTGATTGCATCTGCAACAGAAACATTAGACTTTAGACACATTTATTTCTGTTTCAAACGATTACAACATGACCTAGAATGATCAGTAATTTTTAAATTGCCATTTTAATTCTCATCGAATTTCTTAGTTTTTTTTTCCACAAAATATTTGCAGAATGTATAAAATAAACTCCAGTTTCTTTGCACTGAGAATAAGTTCGTCGTCTTCCTCGAGTATATCTCTACGATTTTTCAAAGACAATAATTCTTATTACATTCCTCGATGAATTTCAAACATTTTATGGTCTCCGTATTTTAAAAAAGAGTGCTATGCATTACATTACATTTTCATAGCAACAACGGAGATAAAACAGTTGGCCTATACGTACTGATGAAGCCGTATGTAATGGTCTAACTGTTGTCTCAACCCGGGGTCTGTGGACCCCTGAGGGGTCCATGTTACGACTGCTGGTAGCATTGCCTAACATCATGTTAAAGATAATAATTATTGCAATAACTCAATTCAACTTATCCGACTGAAGTAGCAGCAACCTTCTCACTAATTGCAACACAAATTGTTAAAAATTCTACTCAAATTATTAAAAGTTCTATCTCCTTATACATCTTTGGAATTATTATGTATACGAGGAAAAATATAGATTTGTTTAAAAAGAAAGGCGATGTTAATGGTATGGAAACCCGAGGTCGTGATAAATTGGTTAATCCAAAATTTAAATAGCATAAGTCAAATGTTTCATTTTTGGATAACTGCATTCGTTCGTGATTACACACACCATCATACTATAAATTCTCTGCACATGCATTTATGGGATTAATGAATATTGTATTTTAATAAACCTTTTGTAAAATGAAGTTGAAAAAATGATACCTGACTGAGTTTCTTGTGGGTTCTTCTCAGTGTACAGGTTTTCTATTTGAACCGAACTAAAGCAGATTCTAAGTTAAAAATACCTCGTAATTGGGTTTACTTGAATAAATTGATTTGACTCAATAAAAAGCGTTTTAAATTCTCTTTTCTTTTACTGCAACATAATTTTACCCACTAAAAATATTTCGGGTAAAACTGTGAAACAAGAGGTAAATCTCCGGGACATGATTACTCAGAATTGAACACCTGCAGCATGCTGGAGTACATATACCGAGGGTCCTGACTCTATTTTACAATCTTTGTTTGAGCCATACTCACTCACCTGATGATCTTATTAAAACAATAGTTGTGCCTATAGTAAAGAACAAAACAGGTGACGCCTCAGACCTTTCTAACTATAGACCGATATCGCTCGCTACAGTGATGGCTAAAGTGCTGGACAATCTCTTTGACAGACATACGGCTAGTCACATAGACCTGCATGATGCACAGTTCGGCTTCCGACCGGGACTCTCCACAGAAAGTGCTATTTTGTCTCTCAAACACACTGTCCAGTATTACACGTCTAGGAAAACTCCTGTTAATACTTGTTTCCTGGACCTGTCAAAGGCCTTCGATTTTGTCATACGAATTACTGTGGCAAAAGCTGAAAAATGACACAAGTGTGGCCAGTGAAATCGTGTCTGTACTTAGATACTGGTATACCAAGCAATCGAACTATGTGAGGTGGGCGGGCTCGCTCTCGGATGTGTATGGGTTGGAATGTGGGGTGAGGCAGGGAGGGTTGACCTCCCCCCGCCTCTTCAACCTGTATATGAACCGGTTGATCGCTGAGCTCAGTGACACCTATCTGGGCTGCCATGTTGACGGAATTTGTGTCAATAATATAAGTTACGCTGATGATATGGTGTTACTGAGCCCATCGAACAACGCGTTAATGAGACTGCTTCACATATGTGAAAAATATGCAGAGGCCCATGGGCTCAGATACAATGTGAAGAAGTGTGAGTTGCTTGTGTTCAAGGCTGGTACTAAATTCTATCCAGATGTGCCACAGATCAAGCTTTACGGAACTCTTCTCAATCGGGTTGTAAAATTTAAGTATCTGGGTCACTGGGTCACTGATGATCTGAGTGACAACTTAGACATGGAGCGAGAGCGCAGAGCGTTGTCAGTCAAATGCAACATGTTGGCCCGCAGATTTGCACGGTGTCCAAAACAAGTGAAGGTGACGCTTTTTAAAGCATACTACCAATCCTTCTACACGTGCAGTCTGTGGGTCAGCTACACGCAAAAGGCTTACAACGCTCTGCGCGTCCGATATAATAATGCTTTTAGGGTTCTGATGGGGTTGCCGCGATTCTGCAGCGCCTCAGGCATGTTCGCAGAGGCGCGGGTTGATGGTTTTTGAAGAGGTGCGCTTCTATATTAACCAGGGTACGTGCCAGCCCCAACGGAATCCTTAGCATTATATCGAACAGATGGGACTGCCCCGTACTAGGACACTGGATGCGCTTGCATGCCAGAACGTGACCTGTGTCCAGTATCGTGCCGTACAGCACTGTATAAATTAAATTAATAAATTAAATAGTCAACATTAGTCTATAAGTATTGTATTATTAACAAAGATGGATTTTTCTGGTCTGATTTTAAATTAAAATAAATAAATAAAATAAAATAATCACGTCACTCACATATTAGAGTGAACTGATTTATAATACTAATTCGATCTAGGAATTTAGGCAACCTTTAACACTACAAATTAAAAACAAAACGCTCGACAAATAACATCTAGTTTTTCAATGCTGTACTATATTGGATAATATTAGAGCTATATGTGCGTATTTCATAGTTTCGTGTATGTAACATAAAATCAGTGTTATTAGAATGCTACGTGTAATACGCCGGACCAGTGAACAGTTAAAATTTAGCGAAATTTTGGTTAATTTCTTGTTTGTCTACATTAAAGTCAAAAATGAAAAAGATAGAATATACCGACCTGCCTCTCTATGGGGACGTCTTTATGGGGTTGGAGGGTAGAAGTTACAGATTTTTTAATTTTATTGTTTTTGTGTGCAAATCTTAGCCTGCATACCAAATTTCAGTTTCTTAGGGCTTTGGGAAGTACCCTAGAAGGTTTGATGCGTGACGAAATCGATGTATTGGAGGTATGTATTAATAAAATCTAAAGTGTAAAAGCTAGACAAATAACCATCACCATCACCACATTCACCATCACTCGTTAGTGATGGTGAAATATAACAACTATGAGCCAGAAAGAGGGTAGACTGAAATATGTGCTCTCGAATATCCACCCGTAGTCTCGCCAGTTAAACCGTGAACATGGGGCTTGCAACAGCATCGAAATATCGGGAAACTCAAAAATATTTATATTGGGGTAAGAACCCGTTAATTTATTGTTATAATGGATACAAACTGTGAGTCTAATAAAGTGTATATTTTATCCTGAGGATTTTGTCTCTCTAGTTATATCTAGGCCGAAACTATGACCATTTAAATTTACGTCGAAACGCTTCGAGAAAAGGTAGGTAGTTTGGATTGTCTTGGTGAAAGCACTACCGTGCCACCAGATTCGAAAAGGGTCCGCGTCGTTTTATGAATTTTCAAAGTAGTCGGCGGGTACAATAAAGTTAAGAAACTCTGCGCAAGTCTAAATAGTTTTTATATTGTGCTTGTGTCATTGTTTTTATTATAAGCCCGATAGCATATAAAGTTGCTGTATGCTTGATTATTCTTTGGTTAATTATTGCCTAATCAATTATGACGAGACAAGTTAACGTCAACAGTTAACTTTTGTTGATACATCATTACCATAAACGTAATACATACATATCTTCACGCTGTACACCTAACGGGGCAGCAGAGAGGACGGAACGTCAAGCGTCGCGGTTCTTACATACTTCTTTCGTTTCCTCAAATCTAATCATTCTCCTCGCACATTTTCGCCTAAGTATGAGTGTGCTTTTGACATTTCCTTCGGCGAACACTGGCTATCTGAACTTCATAAGTCAGCCTTGGTCTTCCTTGGCTTCTTTTACCACTCGCTTTCACGTAAACGTAATACGTCTGTACTAATTACAATAAAAGAAAAATACCTTGAAGAACCAATCGCAGACCCTTGTTCTCTGGTTGAAGACGGTACCAGCAACGCACACGAAGGAGTACATTATATTACCACCTATACCAGGTACACACCAGTGCCACACCTGGAATTATCAAATAGTCATAAAATTATATATAGGTTAGGTATGTAAAATTTCACTAAACGCCTGTAATAATAAAATTGCAATTATTATGCTAGACAATATTGCTATCAGTTACTACATTGTATGTATGTCTATTCCATTTTTATCCTGAGGACCTGATGAAGGCTGAAATGTCGAAATTTATGCCTATTTGTTTTTGTCCAAATCTATGTTTTTTAACCTAAATATAGAATATGTGTATGTTTGGCCCACATAACCCTATACAAGTAGGTAAAAAACTTAATGTCTGTTATTTTGAAAAAAATTCTTAAGCTCATACAATTAACGATTCCTTGTGACACACGTACAAACAGATGTATATGACGACAACGATCATACAATATACCATATAAACGACATTTAAGTCATTTTGGCTAACCTTAGAATGGACACTCTAATTAGAAAATCTCATTTTCTGACCTGGCCAGAATTCAAACCTATTGTCAACACATTCAATCGTACACGTACCTGACACATGGTCTCCGGATCAGCGTAATACCCTGGCAATTTGTCGTCACAAGTAAAAGATAGTCCTTTAGGTACTTCTGTGTAAACAGGGTAATCCTCCCCAGGAATGTAACCGTCGAGCGCCTAAAAAAAATAATAGCAATATTACTTCGCGGTGTGCAGTGTCAAGGTTTCTCAAAGTTTCAGTGAATAAGAGGTGTATATTCTGTATGTTTGTCTATCACTTCGTATATTTCTAAGAAATGCATTGAATGCATGCGGTTCTTTTATTTTAAAGTTGCGGTTTTCGAAAATATTATTGGGATATACATGTACTGTGATTGAGCGACAGAATTAATAATTCAAACTACACCGTAACCAAAGAGAAACGTGAAGCATGAATATAAGCTAGGTAAATAAATTATAAATAATGAAAATTAGCATTGCCAGAGCAAAAAATATGTCAAAGTTATTATTTATGTTAGCAATCACAAATTACAAGGAACAGAAAAAATCAATTGAATCATTAGATTAACAAAACAATGGCCGCTTGACATCGTGAGGTACTTACATTATTAACGCCTAATTGGGTAATAATTGCTAGTTATAATTAATAAATGTAGTATGAAGTAGGTGTTATTAGTAATAGGTATAAAGATAATATGCGCTTGGGAACAACAGTGCTGAAAAAAAAGTTTTTTTTTATGAAAGAGGAGGCCAATGAGCAAGCGGGTCACCTGATGGAGAGTGACCATCGTTTTTCATGGACGTCCGGGGAATTACGGATGCGTTGTCGCCCTTTAGGGAAATAGGAAAAGGAGGGAAAGAAGGGGGAGGGGGGAGATGAACCACCGGCACTCTCACTCACCGAACGAAACACTACAGCAATAGATGCTGTTATTTCACCCCGATATTCTGTGAGAGGATGGTATTTCACCGGGCGAGCCGGCCCTATTCGTGCTATAATGCAGCATGCCTCTTTATTAGCATTCCTTTCAAAATTGGAATAATGAAACGTATGAAATCATCCGTGTCTGCTTGTGAGTTGTTCGTTTGTCACAGCGGTTATTACATGCCTATTTGACGTAAGCAAGAACTTTAAAACTAAAATTTTCAGTTTTGAAGGTTATTTTTAAGAGTCTAAAAAATTATCCTTGGGGTCATCGTTTGGAATTGAAAGCTCTTTAAACCTCGAATTCCAAAATATATAAAACGCCCTGTTTACTTTATTCTTTTACGAAGCATTACAAAAATTACTTTATTCTTTTTCACTTCTTTGAAAGTACATGGCCATGTTTGTGGGCCCCCTGTTTTAAAGGTATCAATCAGAAAATGTAAAAAAACACAAGTAAATAATCGGAATCGGAATTTGAAATATCTTTCTATATAAATAGAAACTTCCTCGACAGACTATATTCTGCCATTGACTATTTTTTTTAATAACTCAAAGTCAAATCAATTTATTCAAGTACACTCAATTGCGAGGTGTTTTTGAATGTCAAATCTACTTTGGTTCGGTTCGAAAAGAAAACCTGGACACTGAAAAACCGATGAGAAACTCAGTCAGGTATCAATTTTTCGACATAATTTTACAATAGGTTTGTTAAAATACCGATGAGATGCACAATTATGGCTCGGTGTCTGATTTAAGATGTTTGTTTCCAAGACGTCAGACTTACCGCGAAAGATTTGTCGATTATATACATTAAAACTGCTAGAACTCCCACAGAACATAGTCGTAATCCGCACTTTTGTTGGCACATTCTGTTTAACACCCAAAACAATTTTCTAAACCTGAAACAAATAAAATAATTATTTAGTTATTTTAGGGTTATGATTCCGTGCTGTTTCCGTTCTGTAGGAGATCTCGGAGCCTTTCGACAACACGCCGAGGAAGACCACCGCTGGAGATGGCGTGAGTAAAATCCTCATATAACCTAATACGTCTCCCCAAGACAAATGGGTCCCTTCTAAGCTCTCGTTTTACTCATATACGCAACGAATTTGAATGCAATATTGATACATTTTATTAACTTACATTTCTTTGAGGGCTTAAATGTTAAAATCATTTTGTTTTTTGTCATCGAGTAGGATATCAAATAAAGGCTTTTTAATCTACGAATTTGAAAATATATAACACGTTACTTGTTTTTTTACGCTGTCCAAAATAAGCCTGAAAATTGTCACCTCAATCCAAAGATTTTGCACAAAAATGCCACAAAAATTTTAAAAAATCATGAAAAATAAGAATAGTAGTGCAAAGTGCATATAGAAGAAATGTTATCAGGAGTTGTACTAGATCAGATATATTTACTTTGGCACAAAAAGTAATCTCTACGACCAACTGTTTTGTGGTTGGCGGTATTTTTCTTTTAAAAACTACTGCGACGAAATCTATTTGGTGTTTAGAATTTGGTAAAATGTTACGTTACATACAGAACACTAATTATGGAAATAGGACTTACACATAGTCAGTTTTTGGAGTTCCGTAGCGAATGGGAAAAATGGAAATCTTTCATAATTCCTCCCTGACCGTCTATCCCTCTGTCTGTCCGTAATTCACTGTCTCACTATCGGCGACCATTGATATATCTCGTGTCTTCAGAATCAAACTGACCTCGTTTAACTTTTTGGCGAGAACAGGAGAAGTGAGGTTATCATTTTATTTAGATTTTCTATTTTTTACATTTTTGGGAGTTTTAAAGTACAAAAGTGATTGTGTATTAAAGCTCTGTATAAGTGAAAAGAATGGAGTAGGTCTTAATAAACATGTGTAGCTGAAGTTCTCATGCTCTTCCAAGAAGTCCTATATAACTTCAGTGAAGCTGTATTATCCCTTGGCTGGAGGAGTTTTACGATAATAAAAAAAAACTAATTTACTTCGGACGTGCTTCATGTGGATTCTACTTATTAACAATCACAAGTAAATTTGTTCTTTTCTTATCGTAAAACTCCTCCAGTAAAGCCTACTTTACTGAAGCAATAAAGGACTTCTTGGAAGAGAGCGAGAACTTCAGCTACACATGTTTATTTAGACCTACTGCATTCTTTTCACTTACACAGAACTTTAAAACACAATATACTATCACTTTTGTACTTCAAAACTCCCAAAAATCTAAAGAAAATGACAACCTAACCTCTCCCGTTCCCGCTAAAAGGTCCCACATCTAAGTTATGTCACACTGTAACTGATCTTATTAGGGTTCCATATTTTCTCTAAACTCTTAACTCTAAATATGTAATATTGTTATTACATTTCCATAAATTTAGGTCACAACCTTGCTATGTTTAACTTAAGCCATTGTTTTATAATACTACGATATGATCTAACTTCGCACAAAGTTGGTAAAATCTTTTATTATATTTTATGCCACATTGAACTCCCATCTGATATTGCGTGATGGTTTTCGTAATCATAAGCCTAATGAACATTCACGAATCATTTTAATATGTTGTGTTTAAAAGCACTTTAAAATTAGTAAAACTAACGACAAATGCTAGTAATCATTATCATTATTAAAAAATATAATGTTCCGAAATAGATAGTTTGTTCCCAGCACAGCACACAGTATAGAAAATGTAGAAACACGCAAGTAGACAACATACAACAACAAAGTGAAAATAAAATGAATAACAAAAAATACATAAACATAATGCGTGTTCCTGATTAAATAAAATATATTGACTTAAAATAATAATGACGCTATAAAATAATTGCAGGCTATAAAAAATTGTACAGATCGATATAAAACAATAGTTTCTACTAATGAAATAAAATTCAATGTCTGTTTGACGTTTATAACATAAATGTCAATACTATTAATTTTAAAGTTTATAATAATAATGGTTAAAAGTAGTAAATTGCGAAATCTATTAATTAACCGACTTCAAAAAGGAGGAGGTTCTATGTTCGTCTCTATGTATTTTTTTTATATGTTCGGGCATTAATTATTTTATTCATTTTTTTATTATTTTTTTTATAAAAGAGGGGGCAAACGAGCAAGCGAGTCACCTGGTGGAAAGTGATCACCGCCGTCCATGGCCACCCGCAACATCTGGGGAATCACGGGTCCGTTGCTGACCTTTAGGGAAAGAAGGAAAGGAATGAAAGGAGGGGGAGGTGGAAGATGGACCACCGGCATTTATTTCGTACGTGCTTCATGTGGATTCTACTAATTAATACGAGACATTGGCAAATGCGCTAATCTGTGCGCCATGCCATGAAGAAAGAAAAACTGAATTCGTTCAAAATTTCAGACGTTTTAGATTAAAATACTAGATTCGGTGATACCGAACGAAACACAACAGGAACAGATGCTGTTATTTCACGCCGATATTCTGTGAGAGGGTGGTATTTCACCAGGCGAGCCGGCGCAATTCGTGCTGCAATACAGCATAGCTCTACCTTACACATATATGAACAGATTTCATTGATTTTTTTTCGTCGAATTCAATATAACTCGATTGTGGTCCCATTTAAATTACACTGATATCGAAGCTTAGACTTCGAAGATATAGCAAGTAATCCCAATAGGGATTACTTGGTATAGAGCTAACTTCGCTACTTAAATGTGTCTCCATATGTACCTTAGCCGATATTTAAGATCAGCTAGCAAATCTGGTTTATCTTTAGCTCCTAAGCTAAGCGTGGAAGTGACAAACAAAGATCGAATACAATATTGAATACAGAATTGTAAAAATAACCACGTTACATTTGTGTAACTAGTTAATTATGTGAAATAGAGAAAAAGACGAATAAACGAATAGAACAATGTACCTACGTTATAACAAAAAATTAATCAAATGCCAGTGTGACTCAAAGGGTACGAGTCGTTAGTTGTATATAAAACACTGAAAAGTACAAAATAACTTAATTACCTTATTAAATTTCATAGCAGAATCGAATATTTTAAATGACTCTTTATTTTTTTATAGGAATTAAGATTTACTTTATAGCGTTTATAATTTTTTAAAGATAATCTATACGTTAAAAATTTATGAAATCTATTACGAGTCCATTTGATCGTTCTATCCAACGGATTTGCTTAATTTGTTTTTAAGTAAAAGACATTGACGCACAGAATTGTTATCAAGCATTGGAAATTACCAAACTTTCACCCTTCTCAACCTATACTCAAACGCGATTTCCTCCTGTAAATTTCTTATGTTTTCATAGCTTTCTTTCTCTATATCTCCGGTTCTAATTAAGGTACGCGGTTGGTATTGGAACACTCGCTGGAACAAGCTCTTTTATTTGAGCTTTTGCCCACTTAAATTGGTTGAGTTGGTAAAGCCAGGTGTGACCATTCAACTTGACTTTCAATTTTTTTGTTCAATTTAGGTTAGGTTACAATTACTCATCATATAAGAGCGTTATTTTTGAACTATATAATATCAACACGATGCTACGGGCAGCACGGGTCCTTTAATATATTTTTAAGGAAGAAGTAGCATTTAATCGTATGACGTTATCAAAGTCAAAGTGGCAATTAATAGCAATATTGTCCATGTTTTCATCAATTTTGAAGACAGTTAAAATTTATCTCCTTCGATAACTGTCAAAGTATTTGTATCGTACTTACAAAGTTATTGTTGTACTTAGGTTTGAATTAATAAAGAATAGTTATTTTATACTTTTAAGAGTATTTTTTTAAATCGGTGTGTAATTTCTTAAAAAGTTTTCTATTGCTCCATTTTAAGTGACCTTAGGCTGAATAAATATCTAGGGTAGTTCTACAGCTAACTTCTTTTCTAATTCTGAAGCGAAATGATATAGCAGTTGCGATTATTTGGTATATCTTATTAGTCCAAGTGCTAATATCAACGGAATTTAAATAGGATCGGCGTTGAGCTATACTGAAAACAACGAAAGAAGAATCATTGAAATCGTTTGATAGACAAGAAAGTTATGCCCGAACATGCATAAAATATACCAATTTGGAACCTTCTTTATTTTTGAAGTCGATTAAAAGTAAAAATTGATTCAAATTACAAATAACGAAATATAATTTTTTTTTTCTTTTTTTTTTTAATACTCGCATACCAAGGCGAAAATGTGTGAGGAGAATGGTGAGATTTGAGGAAGCGAAAGTGGTATGTAAAGACCGCGACTCCTGGCGCTCCGTCCTCTCTGACTACCCCGTTAGGGATGCAGCGTGAAAATATGTATGCATGTATGTAAGTATTTTTCTTTTTTATAAAAAAAATACGTATCCGTTAGGTTTATCACAACAACCTAATTAGTTAAATCCAGCCTCAAAATCAATTTAGTACGTTCCTCTCTTGAACTAAATTTGAAATATTTGAGGCTAACGGCACCTACATACTAGCGAGTACTCTCGTGGAAACTCTCGCACGAGCCATAGCAAGCGGGGACTGCAAAAATTCTAATCATCCATTCTCTCAATAGTTTTGGTTGTCGCCATGTGCCTCGTGTCCTTTGACTCAGGCCAAAAAAGCACAATATACGGAGTGAGAACATGGCGAAGCGAGGGAATACGAGAGGAGGAGATTACAGCGTCCACACTCTCTCGGTCACTTTGCCTCCTCTTGCCTGCTGGAATGTTACAGCACAATATTTTGCCTTCTTCAATCAGTTAAACAATGTAAATATTGGCTATAGTCACCCGATACGTCTAATACACTGACACACATTTCGAAATTATTTCATATAGATTTCGCGGTTCGTAATATGCTTCCTCATTACGAAATTTGAGACGAAATTCATGCAGAAATGAATATCTATTTCGTATACCTTTGAAACATACACCTTCACGCTGCATTCGTAATGTGATAGATATATGGGGTGCTCTCCATCTAGACCTGTATCGTTCGTGATTGATTAGGTTATTTGATTATAATTATTTAAAAGTATTAAGGATCAAAATCACATTTGAATGAACGTACTGTTCATCGATTCAATCGTTTAACAGATTCGATCTCGGTACTTTACGATATTTAATCGATTGTATGTGCCGTTTAATATGATAAAAGATGAAATTCAGACAAATTTACACGATAAACTTACGCAAATAAGGCATACGTGATAAGGCGTATGTCTTATTTTTCAAAACAGTCGATAGTTACAAATGTTGCAACAGCATTAAAAAAAATTTTTTAAATATCAAAATCGTAAAAGATTGGATTATTCATACGATTTTCGATCTTTCATTTCATTCAAAAATACAATCACTATTGTATCTGTATACAATCAATGAATCAATTAATCAATGATTGGTTGGATCGTTTGACCGAATCTTTTTCAAATCAATACTTGAGCGATCGAATCTTTGAAAATGAGCGATTGACATAGTATCCCAAAACTCATCAAAACTTCAAAACTCATCTTGCTTATTATAATCCGGAGCATGCGATTGCTTTGTCAATTTCATAAGCTAACATTCGAGGTTATTTAACGTAACTCACTCGTAACTCACTCTTCCTCAATTTTTACTATAATCATGTAGCAACCCGGCGATGCTAAAAGTGCTGGATTGCGTTTTAGTAGAATATGAAGTAATTTGAACGCATGAATCGCCAGTCGCTTACATATCATCGCCCTGCCATGCCACATTGTAATTGTTAAATTGTGTAAGAGGAAATATAAACTTTGACACCGACGTGAAATTTATTTATTTGGATTTACAATAAAAGAAGACAAGATAAACTCTAAGAAAATCCCTAAAATCATATGTTTAAGTTAGCGAGTTCAATTATATATTACTAACTTTTGCCTATGACTTTGTCCGCGTGATGCCAACTTACAACAAAGGGGATAGACAAAAACCTTCTCCGGAAAAAATGCATATAAGTATCAACTTACACGGTGATCGGTCAATAAGTGCTGGAATTTTAGCGATAACATACATAAAAACATCTATTTTTACATATGCAGATACTAACAATGCAGCACTGAGAAATTACTCAATTATTTGAAGCACAGTAATAGATACATATCTTCACGCTGTAAACTAACGGAGTAGTCAGAGAGGACGGAGCGCCAAGCGTCGCGGTCCTTACATACTTCTTACGCATCCTCAAATCTGATCATTCTCTTTATACACTTTCGCCTATTTTTGCAAGTGCTTTTGACATTTCCGTCTGCTAACACTCTGAGTATTTGATCTTCATAAGTCAGCCTGGGTCTTCCTTGGCTTCTTTTGCCACTTACTTTTGCTCTGTAGATTTTCTTCGTCAGTCTTTCATCACTCATTCAGCTTCAGCATCAGCTTACATGATAAATAATTATTTGTTACAATAAATATGTACTTATCTTATTTGCCTCACCGTTGCTATACGAGAGATGGCTTCAGGTGTCATTTATAATAACGTATATAGTATTTATATATACATAAATATCTTTGCACTGCATTCCTAAAGGGGTAGTCAGAACGATGTGCTAAGAATCGCGGTTTATATACTTCTTTCGCTTCCTCAAATCTCATCATTCTCCTCATACACTTTCACCTAGATATGCGAGTGCTCTTGACATTTCCGTCGGCTAACACTCTGGCTATTTGATCTTCTTAAGTCAGCCTTGAAATTATAAAATCCCGTATTAGTTATTTACTTGACATAAAGCATGTAAAGTCTGCACAATATAACTTTAAAATAAGCAATAAAATAATTAGATTATTTGAACATTAAAATGTTCAAATGTTTAACTCAAATTCGAGTTCAAATTATCAACTAAATATATTCAAAAACCTTTTGAAAGTAATTCTCTAAATGACGGCGAAAATATTATTAAAATCTGTTGCGTAGTTTAAAAAAATTAAACGCACAGAAACAGTGACTTTGTTTTTAAAATACATTAATTCTTTTTTGTACAATGAACATACATTTGGAAATCAGTACATACACATCCTAACGTTAATATTTACAAACTTGAAACGATATATGAAATTGAAACTATTACCTAGGCGAAAATGTATGAGGAGAATGATGAGATTTGAGGAAGCGAAAGAGGTATGTACGGACTGCGACTCCTGGCGCTCCATCCTTTCTGACTACCCCGTTAGGGATACAGCGTGAAAATATGTATGTATGTAAGCTGATGGGCAACCATTTCGTTAGAAAACAGCACCAACACATCTACATTCTATTGGATTCTATTTGCCTCACTTCGTAGTACAGTACAGGCTGTCTAGACTTATAAAAGTCTATGTTAAATACCTATTCCACGGAGTCCTCTATGCGATTGTCGAACTCGTACAATTTTTTGAAAATGGGATATTATTTATTTATTGTAATAAAACCTTTATTTACATTTACAAAAAGTACATACATATGTTAATATTTACAAACTTAAAACTACACATTATCTTAAATAATAAACTTCCTCAAAGTTGCCGCTTAGAAAGCTGTCATTGCTCAAGGTACTTAGCAGACTGGCAGCATTGCCTCTTTGAATAGCCAAACTGATTCGTTGGCGGAAGAAGCTGCCAGCCCGGCGGTCTCCCGAAGCCTCGACCAGTCTCTTACAAATATCAGAAACCAGTCGATGGGCTTCAGGGCCCCAGGGACCCATAGTTTCTACTTTATTTATTTAAAATATTTCTTTCAGATGGCGTAACGATTGCTGTTTCGTCACATCCATTAATTTTATCTACATAATATGTATATAACATAAGTAAATATGTATATATTGTATTTTGTATGTATTGTATGTATGTATTTTATCTACATATGTATAATACATAAGTTAATATGTATGTATGTATGTTCTTCGGCACCAGAAACTGGCGCTTACTTTTACTTGACCGTTTCTATATTTTCCAGTCAATTTTAAAGAAAAATATCATGATTACATTTGTTTGCCTTCAAGCAATTGTTGCGTAAATTCATCTTCAAGCTCGATCTCAGTTGGTACAATCGTCATTAAGTTGGCAAGACTGTGGGAGAATTTTTACGAAATGTAAATGCGTTTAACTGATACTAAACTTAAATATTAAAACCGGTGAAGAACGTGTCGGAGACACATTTATTAGGGTTCTATAACTTCAGACAAAGTAGATGTATAATTTAATAGGCATGATGACGGTATTAAAGAATCGAATAGTAAATGGTTTTAGAGAAAAATATATGTTAAAACGATTTTAAATAACGACTCAGTTTTAATTTAGACGTTGAGATTAATAATATTTTTAATAAAATAAAACTATAAAATACTGCAATCGGCCATGTTAACTGAATCTCCAATCAGAACGAATAACGTCAAGCCTAGATAAACATAATAATAGATAACAACTTTTGTATTCTATCTAATTTGTGAATGTAACCCTAATAACGTAATGTATGTAGAACAATATTTACCTAGGCGTGACGTCACAAGCGGATGCCATGACACCTACTAGCGTTTTTGCGCTTAATTCAAATTACGTAGAAAAAATAGCAATAATTGGCGTTAAAACTTAGTTTATTGCTGAAATAATAATTTCTTCAATAATAGTAAACATGTACCTACATTATAGAAGGGGATTTCAAAATCTGTCATCATGCTTATTATAAGTTAAGATTTTGAGAGTTTTTAAATACTTAAGTGTTCTGAGGCGGGCACACATTTAATGAATGCGAAATTTAAATATATATTTCTTTATACATTTTTCTATCGACCGCCTAAAACCGTAACGTAATTTACGTATTTTCGATCCACACTTTTATTTCTGCAACGTGATATCTTTTTGGGAGATTTTTAAGTATTTCTCATAAATTACTTGATTAAGCTACATAACATTGCGACAAAAATACCCTATACTACCGAAAGAGGGTTGACGTACCCATGAAACTGAACAGCTTTCCCCAAGGAACATAGGTCGAAATATGAAAAAAAATTTTGGACCTCTCTTAAGCTGAGCGTTCATTTTATATGAGAGGACAAAAATTTTTTTTTTATTTGGACCCATGTTACTTAGGGAAAGTTGTTCAATTTCATGGGTACGTCAACCCCCATTCGGCAATATAGGGTATTTTTGTAACACCTTGTATATGAGATGAAGACTCTTTTAGGCGTGACGGTAGAATAAAGAAAGTATTTCAGGCCGCAAAAGCCAGTTTGAGAAACATAGGTTGTCAAAGCGAGAAAGACTGCAGTGGCCACATCTCGGGCCAAGTATCACAATGTACGAAGCATTTACTCTGTGTGTGTCCTTAAAGTGTCCTTTTTTGTTGACCGACTTTCTAGGTTTTTACTAATGTGCGTGGCCAGGGAAGGTCACAATACAACGATACACAGCTGTACATGACGTATTTTTATTTTAGTCAATAATATTACCAAAAACCCTGAAGATTTACGAGTATTTTGCTAATAGTTATTTCATGACCGACTCATAAGCTGACACGATATACAGTGACAGTGCGAGGTTGCCATACTTACTATAGCTAACTGTTTAACTCGTTACGCTCAAAAGATAGAAACAGACATGAAAATTCGTTTGACACTCGCCGCAGCTTATCATGACTCCGTTCATTAAGTTTCTTGATCCGAGAGCCACATCAATGCAATATCTATTGTAGTAGTAGATTTGTTTAATACTATATAATACAAACAGAAAATAAGGAAGTTAACCCAGGGAAGAGACATTTCTATACACGCACGGTACATTACTTATTCGTCACGACATTTTCAATACGCTAATTACGAATATCCGAGTTATGGAAATTATAATTGCAATAATTTTAATATTGTGCGCTTGAATTAAAAATGGCATTGTCAAAACGCCGGTTTGTTTCACGTTATGTATACATTATAGAACGTCATTCTTGGTTGACACGTTATAAATTGATAAGTCGGTAAATAGTAAATCAACTAAACTTCCTCGTGTAAATAGCTCGGTAACCTCCTCTCATTTTTTGAAGTCGTTTAAAAATTAAAAAGAAGGAATAAGTCGCGGCTTTAGTTACTGACTGACTTATAACGTTTATACTAGGCGTTAGACATTGCGTTAGTAAGTAAGCACTGAAAAAATCAGTAAACTACGAGACTATGAGAATATACTTCTAGTCAAGAAAACTAGAAGCTATACGTGAGAGAATTTCCAGTCAGAATCTTGTTGGATTCAGCATTATTTTTGGTTAAATTAGCGTCTACAAATTTTTGGTTTTCCGCGACAAATTAAATAATGTTAAGTATTAACTTTTTGAAACAACGAGTACGTTACTTTATTATTTCAGCATTTGGAACTTGTTGCCGTCAATGGTCAGTTTGTTGTAGAGTAATGGTTTATTAGATATACTGTTATAATAACAAAACATTGGTATTGAATTTAACAAATAATTATTGCTGCAAGTTTATCTATTGTTTAATTTAACAAAATGGCTTTGTCAAAATAATATTACATTTGTTGTTTTTAACAAGTGTTTGTTTGTTTCAAGCACTTATTTATTAACAAATTTCACATTGTCCTAAAAAATTTTTCAGTAAAAATATTTGAAAAACTAGCCAAAGAAGACGAAGGCTGACTTACAAAGATCAAATAGCCCGAGTGTTAACAGACGGAAATGGTAAAAGCGCTAGCATACCTAGGCGAAGATGTGTGAGGGGAATGTTGAGATTTGAGGAAGCGAAAGAGGAATGTCAGGACCGTGACGCTTGGCGCTCTGTCCTCCCTGACTACCCCGTTTGAGATACAGCGTGAAGATATGTAATATAATAAGATTCTTCAAGATGTCGCATAATAGACATTTTACATATAACTAGTATTTTTGGATGACATATTTAAGTTTATTTTTCGTAACTCAAAAAAAAGATCTTTACAATATATTATACATATCTTTATGTACTTATTTACATATCATGTTATTAAATATCAAACTTAACATTCTTAATGTTAATTACTCCTAATTAATAGTTAAACTGTTTAATTATTATTTATTAATAAAAATATTGACATACCAAAATCACAGGGCACGGTAATTATAACAGAACAAAAGCACTCTGGCGCAGAAAAGCAACTGAATCGCAGTCGCCGTTCATTTTGCCTTATATATTAATGGCTGTAATAGCGTAGACAAGACCAAAATAATATTTATTAAAATGTTGTATTTTTCTTGTTTTACATAAGATACTTTGAACTTATCCCAGTAGGATTAACTCTTTAAAATATTTCGATGAAAATTTGATATGTAAATGAGTGATTCATATCATTTTAACAAAATGTCGTAATGTTACAACGTAATAAGAAAAAAAATTAAACCGCCTTCAAAAAAAAAACACTGAAAAGTATAAAAGAACTATCCTTTACTAACCAAAACTCAAATACAATAAAAATAACTTCATAAATACGAACACATACCTACATAATTACATTTGTCAGTTACTGAAGTCGGTGTCAAACCCACCAAACAAATAAACTTTTTGTTGTTGCACATTAATTTGGCACCGACTTCAATAACTGTCAAATTTAAATATATAGGTATGTGATAAGTTCCTAAAATCTTTAACTATTTTCGGCTCAAACTCCAGCACCGGCACCGAATTCGGATTCGGTGCTGGTTGGCTGACTGAATCCTATCTCTGGTATATCCTGATGCTTCGTTGAGAGGCGAAACACGTGTCGATTGGTGGTTTTTGGAGTTTGAGCAGAAAATAGCTAAAGATTTTAGGAATTTATCACATGAAATAGATTTCCGCAAAGTAACACCTGAGTCTACGCAATGTACATAGGTATGTGTATCATATTTATTAAGTTATTTTGATTATACTTGAGTTTTGTTCAGTAAATTATTTTGTACTTTTAGTGTATTTTTTTAAGGCGGTTTCATTTTTTTTTCTTAGTTTTTTATTTATTTCTTTTGAGTGACCTAGGCCTAAATAAATATCTAGGGTAGGTCTATAATTAACTTCTTTCTTATTCTAGAGCGCAACGACATACAAGAGAATCATCAATTTAAATAAAGGTTGTAGCCAAGTCATGTTGCCTGGTATTATTTAGTGTATCTTCGAAGTCCAAGCTCCAATACCGGTCAAATTTAAATGCGAGCATCTCAAAAGTATATGCTTTTAAAAAAAAAAATTCGAAATCGATCCACAGAAGTTATTGGTGAACATACATAAAAAAAAACGTATACACACGAACATAGAACCTCCTCCCATTTTTTGATGTCGGTTGAAAATAAAAAACTGTCTAAGAAATACTTTTCGACTTTGTATATTATACACTGTATTTCGACAAACTAAGTATGCTTGTACTGTACAGACGTAAAACATACAACCAAACGCCAAAGACAGTTTGAAATGTGTTAGATGTGGCCAATAATCTAATCTGGAACCCATAGGATTCAAATATGGATGCACTATCTTCATTCATTTGCATAAATAGTGTGCTAATATTACTGTCAATAAATGTCATACATACATATCTTCACGCTGTATCCCTAACGGTGTAGTCAGAGAGGACAGAGCCCCAAGCGTCGCGGTCCTTATACACTTCTTTCGCTTCCTCAAATCTCGTCATTCTCCTCACACACTTTCACCTAGGCGAGTGTTTTTAACATTTCCGTCGGCTAACACTCAGACTATTTGATCTTCATAAGTCAGCTTTGGTCTTTCTTACCTTTTTTTACCACTCACTTTCGCTTTGTAGATTTTCTTCGTTAGTCTTTCATCACTCATTCTTTCTATGTGCCCGAACCATCTAAGTATTCCTTTCTTCATTTTTACAATAACACTGTAGAGCAACCCCGTCATACTGCGTATCTCTTCATTGGTTACTTTGTCCGCTAGGGTGACACCGCACATATTTCTAAGAGATCGCATTTCTACTGCATTTATTTTACTTTCACTCGATTTCAAAGTCAAAGTCAAATCAATTTATTCAAGTAAACCCAATCACAAGGTATTTTTACTTTACTTTAGTTCGGTTCAAACAGAAGAGAAAAGAAAACCTGGACACTGAAAAGAACCGACAAGAAACTCAGTCAGGTATAATTTTTTCAACATCATTTTACAAAAGGTTTATTAAAATACAATATTCAGAGAGCCAGTAAATGCATGTGCAGAGAAAATCATTTCCAGACTATTGTTTTATCTTCAACGAAATCGTTTATTTTATAGTATGATTGTCTAATCAATGTACGTTTTATAACTAATCTAAATATATTTTCTGTTAATTAAGTGACTTCTTGAGGAACTTTATTATAAAAACGAACGCAGTTACCTAAAAATGAAACATTTGACTTATGTAATTTAAATTTTAGAACAACCAATTTATCACGACCTCAGGTTTCCATACCACCAATATCGCCTTTTTTTGTAAATCGATCTATATTTTTCCTCGTATACATAATAATTTCAAAGATGTATAAGAACGGCAAGGTCAGTACATCAATGTCTTTAAAACGATTTCTTAGTGATTCTCGTGCATTCATACTGTAAATAGCACGTATCGCTCTTTTTTGTAAAATAAAATTCGAGTCAATATGCGCCGCTGATCCCCACAGCAAAAGGCCATAGGACATTAGCCTATGAAAATATGCGAAGTACACCAACCTAGCCGTATCCGCATCCGTCAATTGCCTAATGCGTCTAATGGCTCTAATGGCTAATGGCTATTTAGAGCATATCCAGGCCTCACTACCGTACAATAAAGCTCGAACCAACTTGTGAACACCGCGTTGTGTATGGCGGTGTTGATGTATGTTTGTTTATGTATGTTTGCTTAATTATGACAATAAATGGCATAATTATGCAAAATAATGGTTACAAATAAAGCTAAGAAAAAATTGTTTCATTTACTAACACAGAATACTGTAACGTGCTCATAGTTTTATGACTTAGTAGTCTTCTGTATCTGATGTAATTGCTGAAGTCAAACGTTACTCGCTGTGTGATTGACAGTCATGCCTCCTTACTTTGGAAACGACGTTAAGGCATTGGTTCCGTAAGTTTTTTTTTTATGAAAAGAGGGAGCAAACGAGCAAGCGAGATACTTGACGGAAAGTGATCACCGTCGCCCATGGACACCCGCAACATCTGGGGAGTCACAAGAGCGTTACCGGATTTTAAGGAGAGAAGGGGGAGAGCGAGAGAGGCCACCGACACACTCACCGAACGAAACACAACAGTAATAGATCCTGTTATTTCACGACGATATTCTGTGAGAGGGTGGTATTTCACCGGGCGAGCCGGCCCAATTTGTGCTGCTTTGCAGCATGACTCCAGGCGTGTGTTAAAAATGTCTGCCTAACTGTCCACATACCTACTCACTATTCTTGATACTGGACCCGCTGGCACAATGCGACTTTGTTTTCCTCATTTTTTGTGATACATATTCGTAATACTGTTACTTCAGTGTTACGAAACACATATAAAGCATTTATAAAAAAATACTAATTCCGAGTCTAGAAACGACTACTAGAAAAGTTCACTTTCCAAATTGACTTCGAAGAGAATTGAATTCGGATCTCTAAATTTATACATGGATTACATACATTAACGACTGCACAACTGAATAAAATTAAATTAAAAAATTTATAATTAAGCGTTTGTAATCCCTTGACACGAAAAATAACCGAACTGATTTCCACGAAACAGCCGGAAATATCTCGAAATCGCGACTTTTAAAAAACTACATACAAATCGGTTCATCCGTTCAAGAACTATGATGGTACAAACAAGCACACAGATAGACAACACCTTCAAATTTATGAAATCTTTTTCTTGAATGTTAAAAAGGCATGTCCATGCTATGATAGTTCGACTCTCACGCTCGTACGCGATCAATGCAAATTTTATAACAAGCATGCGATTGGAAACAAATGGTTATTATCTATTCTTATATGTATGGTGACCAACCATGTGGTAAGCGGTGACTGGTGGTAATAAATTAACACATCCACTGGGAAAAGAGTCTAAAGTTAGATGCATTTAAAGCACTTTAATATAGATGGTAAATCCCATACTAATATCATAAATTCGAAAGTCTGTCTGTCTGGTAGGCTTTCCCGGCTAAACCGCTGGATCGATTTTGATGAAATTTATAATAGAGATAGATTAAACCTAGGGAAAGGACATGGGCTACTTCTTTGAATTACACGTGGACGAAGTCGCGTGTAAAAGCTAGTATCACCATAAAAATCTAATTATCACTATTAAAAATATAATTTCTTTCATTAAAAAAAAAATTATATTAATAATCTATAAAATAATATTAATTATTAACCTCATAGACTTTTTAAATAATTATAAAATATAAATAATAGATATAAATCATAGATTTTTAAAATAGATAAATAATATAACTCTCCTGTACATACAACCATGAAACATTCAACCTATAGAGTGGCAATGTCATTTATTTTGTATGAAAACAATTTACGTCTAAACTCCAGAGATCTCAAATTTTCTAAGCGACTACAAAACGTATAACAATGATATTTGGTTTTCTAATTCTTCATTTCATTGACTTCATTTTGACAGTTGCGATACACGGTTGGTTAACTTTTGTAACACAAAAAAAATATCAAAGACACCTCTTTTAAACAGAGATTTACATTTTTCGGAGCAACGGGACCGATTTATATTTCCAAATTTTCTATATAGTTTATTTTAAACATATTCCAGTTGGATATGTTTAAAATAAACTAGTTGGATTTATTAAAATTAATTATAGTTTTTGAAATAAACGAAAATAACTGTTTTTTCGTATTTTTCGTAAGCTAACGCGCGTAAGTTTGCATAGAACAGAAGGTCTATTTTAAATTAAATTATTGTTTATCAATACGTCGCCTCAATTTTATTTGCCTCACTTCAGGACAAGCTGTCTGAGATATAAAGTCTATGATTAATCTATAAAAAATTGATACAGTATAATTGCAATAATAGGTAAGTACTTGTATCTAGTTATAATTTGTACTAGCTAAAATATAAATTGACATACATTCAGTATGTTAATTTTATTTGTTATTCTGGCAATGACATCTGCAAGGATTTTTTAAATATTTTATACCACGTACATATAATTGATAAAATAATTACTGTGAAAACTGTTGATTTTAAAGTATATAATACTTATTTATAAGTTAAATTTCTAAAATTTACTGTGAAAATGATTCCTTTTAAACTTTGTACTATAATGGTGTATAGTTTTTTGTGGAAACTATAATCTTAAATTGTATACAATTGAAATCTGAGATAGTAATTGTCTTAACAGTTAATTTAAATACTTATCAGATATTATAGTTATAATTATTAAATCAGTTGCTTATTTCAATGTATATTTAACATTTCCTTCTGAAAATCCCAAATTGGAGCTTTTAGTTTCGAAATACTGAAGTTGGAAGATCTAACTGGAGATTTGAAATTATTTGAGTATGCGGGGTTATTCACAAACGTCGGAAACTCCACTTTCCGTATCCGACAGGAAACTTTTCGATGATTTTGTCTAAACGCAATTCACAAATCCGAAACCTTTCTGAAACGACATGATTTGACAGTTCATTTCGGGACGAAACCTTCGGATGCTTCCGACGACTTTTTAGCGTCGAAAACGTTTCCGAGACAACTAAATTAATAATTTTGGCTAACAATTATAACTAAATCGTTTAAATTATAAGGAAAGGATAACGCTAATAATTTGTACCATGTTGGGGCACTTGCATCACCAAGACGTCGGTTCTCATATATTTATATAGTGTATAATCGATGACGTCTGTTGTCAAAAATTTAAACAAATTGCGTGCGCGTATGTAATCTAGACTTCTAGACAAATTTCGTGCCCTTTTTAAATATTAATTTGCCTCATATTTTTATAACATATTTTATTAGCTACGTAATCCATAGCTAAACGTTCTGTGAAGTATTTGAGGTAGTTTTAGGAAACATCAATCAAAAATAAAAACTCTATTGTACTTTCTATTGTAGTTATTATTAATTTTTACTAAGCGACATCTAGTATAATTTATTTGAACTTGTTGAATGCACAGACGATTAGCACAGACAGTATAATTCGTATTTATAAAGCCCGTTTAGTTCTTCGAATGTAAGTAAAATATTTACAAAAACTGTTTAATCTTAAAAAATACTAAGTAATTTCTGTTTCATAATTATTGTTTATGATATATTACCGAATACATTGTGATTGTCAAAATGTGATACGTTTTAACCACACTAATATTTTCTACCAAAACGAAAACGATTTCTACCATTTTGTAACATGCTTCATAAATGCAATTTTTTTGGATTCGTAAAGTCCTTTCCGATGAGATTCCGATAGAGTTTGTGAATAGCATTTTCCAATCCGTCGGATTAAATTTATGCTTTCCGACGATCGGCCCTTTCCGTGACGGAAAGTTTTCGAAGCGTTGTGAATAAGGGGGCAGAGCTCATTTAAAGTGTTCTGTCACGAAATTAAAAAAAAATGGCCGTACTGAGGCCGTTACCATCGTACAATTTATAACTTACCAACGGATTCAAACGGATTCCAGTTGAAAGTCACTCACTCCCATACTCTCCAACTGCAAATGTAAGTTTGTAGTGGCAAGAGATTGTGACATAAATACGACATCGCAATTTTTAGATCTACATCTTTTATTGTGCTGCGTTGCCTTGCTTATTAGCAAATTTCACGATTATACCTCATTCACTCGCATATCTAGGCGAAAATGTGTGAGAATTGTGAGAATTGAGGAAGCGATTTTTTTTTAAGGATAATATAAATATCGTTATAATAATAATATAAATCAGTTCAAGCGCTCCGTCCTCTCTGACGACCCCGTTGGGGATGCAGCGTGAAGATATGTATATATAAATCAGTCCCGTTACTTCGAAAAATGTAAATTTCTGTTTTAAAAAAAAATATTTTGATTTTTTTTCTGTTACAAAAGTAAACCAATCGTGTAACGCAACTGGCAAAATGAAGTTAGTGAAATGAACAATCAGGTTACCAAATATCACTTTCATTAGTTTTGTAATCACTGAAAAAAATTGAGATTCCTGGAAATAATAAATGAGTTCAAAGACGCTAACTTTTGATGAAACTGCTCTTTTTCTGTGTTCATAGCTGTCCCCAACGTAATTATTATTTGGCTAACCTCAATATTAAAGTGCAAGGCTTTGAGAGGACAGATTATAATGAAATATAATTACCCATTGCTTTTTAAGGGAACAGACCTCCTTATTATTACTTATTTCGTAGGAACGCTTGTGTCCCCTCTGTTAACCCCATTAGGGATAAAACGTGGAGATATCTATGTTTGTAATTTTGCTTTTCCCTGACTATGAAAGAGGGTTATGTTTTTCGAATGTATGTATATGTTTGTCTGTTTTTTGGCACCCTCAAGCCTAACTCTCAACGGATTTTAACATGTGAGGTGTCATTAGATTTATCTTAATGTGGGAGTGACATAGGGTATTAAATTACAATACGGCGCCCGAGAAAAAGAAAGTAGAGGGAAAAATATAACAATATGAGTACCAAATTAAAGATAGTAAAGAGACAATTACAAATAATAACTAAAAAAAATGGTGAAATGCAGGCGGGTTTTGTGTTTTTTTAAATAATTTAGTCATAGGGAATAGAATAGACTTAAGGGTTGAATGTCATTTCAAAATTATTTACAAGGTTAACGTAATGTTTTTAAAATGTTACGAAACCAATGAGAATTTTTTTCTCACGTTTGTCGATCATCAATAAAGATTATAGGTGATTAATGACTCACAAAAATTAAGTAATAATGAACGTTATTGTTATAAACTGATTGTTTTTCGAAAGACGTATAATGTATTCGATTGAACGCAGTAATATCTGTTGCAGATACAACCTATGTTTTTTTTTTGTATGATTTTCCCTTGAGAGGGAAGGGAAAAGGATCTATGCCCTTAACAGCCGATGTCTTCAGTAATAAATATTATTCATATTATTTTAATAAAATGTCGACGTAATACAT
This sequence comes from Zeuzera pyrina, assembly GCA_907165235.1. Taxonomy (NCBI): domain Eukaryota; kingdom Metazoa; phylum Arthropoda; class Insecta; order Lepidoptera; family Cossidae; genus Zeuzera; species Zeuzera pyrina. The sequence goes on along the minus strand of OU015645.1, from coordinate 10,457,207 downwards.
TTTAATGTTTCTTGGAGTTTCTGGCGACAAATATATTGAAGCAGTCTTTCTAGTAGGATCCACCGAGGTAGACTAAGCTACTAAAAAATTATCAACATCACACTACTAAATAAGCACTTATTTCAATAAATCCACGTAATACACAACGGTGTAGATACTTGGGACGCAAAACTACGCCAATTTTACATCACAATATCCACTAGAAACAATTTGCGAATAATTAAAACAAACGCCTAAGCGCTCCCCATAAAATCCTGCCAACTCCCAGTCAAATACATGTATTTGACTTCAGAACTTTTTATTTTTTTTTTTATTTAAGGAAAGTAAACTTATTTTTATACTTGAGTTTTGATAGTTGTTTTGTACTTTTTAAATCGGTTTATTTTTTCCTAATTTTTTTTTATTTCTCCCTTTTAAGTAACCTTGATGTAAATGAATATTTAGGGTAGGTCTGCAATTAATTTATTTTCTGATTGTGGAGCGCAATGACATACAAGAGAATCATCAATATAGTTTGTAAGCTATATAAGCTTACAAACTCGCGTTATTTGGCGTTATTTGGTGTATCTTCGAAGTACAAGCTCCAATACCAGTGAATTTTAAATGGGACCAATCTGGATGTATTTCCTTTCAAACAAAAAGGATTTTCCTAATCGGTTTATAAACGACGGAGTTCTGAGGTAACAAATAAAAAAAAAACAAGCAACCGAATTAAGTACCTACTCCTTTTTTGAAGTCTGTTAAAAAGCTTACAAGTATTTAACGTTAATTGGTATACCTTTTCAATCTCCAATACCAGTGAAATGTAAATGGGACCTCGCAAGTATAGCCCTTTCGAACAAAAAAGAAAGTTCCAAATCAGTCCACAATAGACGAAGCTATCGGTGAACATACATAAAAAAAAACATATAGACGAACCTCTTTCCTTTTAGAAATTCGTTAAAAGACCCCTAATTATTACAAATTTTCGGAATCAAAAATTAATTAGGGTTGCATATCTTAAAATGAAAACCAGCAAACTGCGTGTTGGGCCACGCGCAGTGCAAGGTGTGCCCATAATCGCGCGTCACAATACGCGTTACTTAGAAGGGGGCTTCTTGAGACTACGAGCATAGTACGAAGCTTTTTCTTATCCAAGTACACTTTATAAGTTGGTTCACTGTTACACCAGATTACCAGAACAGTTACACAAGTTATACCAGAGATAGGATTCGGCCACCTAACCATTTTTTATGTCCATAATTTTTAATTAATTTTAATTTTTTACATTCATAACCATCAAAACCATAATCTATTCGGTGCTGGTTATAGGTGGCCGAATCCTATCTCTGGTATTTCCTGAGGATGCTTCGTTGAGAAGCGAAACACATGGCGATTGGTGGTTTTTAGAGTTGGAGCGGAAAATAGATAGAAATTTTAGGAATTTATCACATGCGATGGATTTCCGCAAAATAACACCTGAATCTATACAATATTGTAAAGCCTACTTTGCTATGATAGTTTTGCCTTTTAACTTCTTTATTTATACTATGATACTATCAAAATACTGCGTTGAAAAGTCTGCGCTACGTTATGTTACATCGCTACGTGAACTGATCTATCTTAAGAGATAAGTCCACTTGTAAGCTTGGGAACGTTAACGATTGTCGCTGTCACTTAAGAAATTTCAGTAATCACGAATAATAATTAAGTTAATATGGTAATGCAAGAGTAAGTTTCCCAAAACCCGACCTGTCAAGGTTATATTTAATATAGGCCACTTATACGCAACTTTTATCTCTTTCCCACAACAATTTGGTTCGTAACTTTGTAGATGGGCTTATAAAGCGAATAAATAATCTTGATCTTTTTAGTTTTCCGTTCTAAAATTGGAAAAACAAAGATATAGGACATCTCTTTTTTGATCTGGATCTGATTGGATCTGGTAACCCGATTCACAGCTGATTATTTACCATATTTATTTAGTCATTCTTACACATTTAGCTGAATGTTTGTACAGAGACTTAAATATCTAAGCAAATGTCAGAAAAGAAAAACATAAAATTAAATAATGAGTAGCCGTTTTGCTACGTTTGCATCCAATTTTTTTAATTTTTTTTATATAATCCGTAACTCCTTTATTCATAAAAGGTTAATAAACCTGCTGCTAGCTAAAATATGTTGCGTATGTTTTTACTTCAAAACGAAACTCAATCTGAGAATGTGGACAAAATACATATATTTAGCTTAAAAAATATTGTACATTTTAATATTGAACAAGGACCTCACTTTGTCTGTTATTACTATACACTAAGTTAATACTTGTCGGATACTTTTTAATCAATCTTACTTTTGTAATAGTATAAATAAATTGATACCAATAAATCTATCTGATCAAAACATTTCATCCGACTATAGAGAGCATCAGTACAAATTGTAAATTTGCGTTACGTCACAAAACGAGAGGCGATCTTACCGATTATTATACCCAAGACATTACAACACATAGCAGTTACCAACGATTACCATTTCACATTACTGTAATTATTTTACTAATAAATAAATAAATATTATAAATAATTACAAGTAAACGGGGGTCGCGGGTTCGATTCCCGCCCCGAGTCTGGGTGTTTATGTATAATATGTACTTATTTACAAAAGAAAAGTATATAAGTATATCAGTTGTCTAGCACCCATAACACAAGCGCTGTGTTGCTTACTTTGGGACTTGATGGCGATGTGTGAAATGTCTGAGTATATTATTATTATTATTAATTACCTGACCCGTTGGCACAGTGGTAGAGCATTCCTGCGTTCCAATCAAAGGTCCCGGTTTCGATCCCCGCGGGATTATTACCTAAAATTTGCAGACAGCGACAGCCATGTGATCACTGCACGACCGGTGACTAATTATAATAAAAAATTGATATCATGTATGACGATTGCGTGTCTATTGTGCCATGACCGTAACATGCACTTTTCGCAGTAGATATAGCGTCACTATACAAATTATAGCAAATGCACTATACAGCAGATATCACACGATATTTGGCTGTCGCATGCTGAATGCAAGTTAGATAATAAACGTGCCAGTCAGACCAATTTAGGAAACGAACCGTTCTAAATTTTCTTGTACTCTGTGTGTTACTGACAACCCCCAGATCGTTGTGGTGTACCCATAGAGCAGGCTTAGGGCTTAATTTGGAGTCATGCAATCTGCGTAATTGTCTGAAGTATTATTATTATTTAATTACAATGTTGTGCCCGGTACTTCGTCCTCCTGAAAGTCTGTTTTATTACGCACCCTGTAACAGGCGAGCGGCAAATTTAAATTTATCTTTAAACGACCATAACTTCTTTCACTGTCATCCGATTGCAATGAAATAAAACATAATTATTTCTCCAAGCTGAGCTTAATTAGAAAATATTTTAAAAAGAAGGTTCATTCTTGCCTACCTGTACTGCAACTACGCACTATCTGACATAAACGTATATTAAATTAGAATGGAGGTAATATCATAATAATAATATCGAAAATTTTATGAAAAAAAATTAAACCATTTTCAAAAAAAACACTGAAAATAACTATCCTTTACTAATCGAAACTCAAGTATAATTAAAATAACTAAGTATAATTAAAATAACTTTATAAATACGATACACATACCTATGTACCTAATGAAATTTGCTATAAGCACAGCATCGTCAGCGTACAAACGGCAGTTTGCCATTGTACCATCACATATCATACCATTCATACTATCTTTCAATGTCTGGAGGCAACTGTGCAAATACAGCACGAACAGCGAGGCAGACATCACACAACCCTGGCTGACGTCTGAACAGACTTCGAACCAGGGCGACAAGTCACCATATCCTCCAAATATGGATGATATGGTGACTTGACACATGCTCCAAAGTGAATATAATCAGTACGTTTTAAGAGACCGCACTTAGAACAAAAAATTCGCTAGTTATATTAGACCGCATATCAATACCACAATGGAAAAAGAACAATCAAGTATACCGACCTGCCAACATAAAATTAGTGATGTCCACTTAATTATCGATAGTACCGCTGTGCAATTTGACATCGTTATCGGTATTTGTTGTATTTTTACTCATTTAATACAAATAGACAAATAGTAAGCAAAACAATCAAATAAAAACCAAAAAATGTTTTTATTAAAAAAAATTAAACCGCCTTCAAAAAAACACTGAAAAGTATAAAATAACTATCCTTTACTAATCAAAACTCAAGTACAATTAAAATAACTTTATAAATACGGTACACATACCTATATAATTAAATTTGACAGTTACTGAAGTCGGTGCCAAGCCCACCAAACTAATAGACTTTATGTTGTTGAACATTGATTTGGCACCGACTTCAATAATATAAATGTTACTGCTTTTGAGTGTTCTAAAATACAATATAATTCAATTGCCGAAAGTAGTACCTAGTACAAGTAGACATCATATTGGTTATGATCACAGAGTACTATGTAAAACATGGACACAGAACAGCAAATTACAGCAAATTACAATACAGCCAACATGCAAAAGTAATTTAATTATGCTTTTTGTGTAGTTGGTGTTGAAATGCGGTCCCAACCAAATTATGATAAGTAGCTGTTATGACTTGTATTACTAAGACCTAAATTCATTTTTATTTTGCGTTCGGTTTTTAACATTTTTAATTTTTTTAAATTTCAATATATCGATGCAGTGTCCATCCACTGACAGGCTTTGTGGCCTCGATATAATGATCTCACAGCCTTTAGTAAGGGACCCTCCACGTCATATTCAGACAAAAGACTCCATATGTCATTTTTTTAATAAAAATATGGAAACTTGTGTTTAGCCTTTTTGTAGTCACCACGACCAAAGTGTAAAAAAGAGGGTAAGAGCAGAACAGGTTACCCCAAATACAAACATTTGAAAAAAGTCAGGTGGTAATGTTGCCATTGGGAAATTCATCGGGGAGATGGCTAGTATCGTATAATGTATGTTTTTTACAAAACAAAGAACTGTACTGTACACATATCTTACTATATCACCATAGAACCGAAACCACTGAACCGTAAAACCTCGTGAACCGTGTACGTGCGTTAAAGTTGGTTAAAACGAGGTAATGAGTTACAAATCTACCATGCGTGGAAGGAAGACTATACGAACAAATGACACGAACTGACTTATGCTCGACTTTATAACCTTCAATGGAAAGGAGGGAAATTATCAAAGACTTCTCTTATATACTGAAGTAAACCCGGCCTACCTCAAAAAATTTACATTTTTACATTTTTATTATAAACTAAACAAATACACATAAATAACATTTGCGTTCGTGTAATGAGGTAACAATACATTAATAATTAGGTAGCAATTATGTGGTAGAGCCATGCTACATTGCAGCACGAATTGGGCCGACTCGCCCGGTGAAATACCACCCTCTCACAGAATATCGTCGTGAAATAACACCATCTATTGCTGTTGTTTCGTTCGGTGAGTGAGAGAGAGTGCCGGTGGGCGGTGGCCCATCACCCCTACCTCTCCTTTCCTTCCATTCCCTCTTTCCCTAAAGGCCGGCAACGCACCCGTGATTTCCCGGATATTGTGGGTGTCCATGGGCGGTGATGATCACATTCCAACAGGCGATTTGCTTGCTCGTTTGCCCCCTCTTTTATATAAAAAAAATACAATGTACATGAAAACGACAGTAAAACACGAAACAAGAATGAAAAATAAAACATAACAGCTGTCGAGGAAGCCACATGAACACCACGTGAAATTGAATTCCCCGTGTTTTATCGTTCATCAAGTATCGTTCATCAAGGGTGAGTTAGAGATTCAGGCATATATATTATTTCTGGATGTAACATTATTAATATTTAAAAAAGTAATTGAAATAGAGAATTTGCGTATAAATTAATAATTATTACTAAAATAAATTAGTACGTTGCTATAAATTACTGAATTTAACTACACTTAGGATGGTAATTTAGGCTTTTTCTAGTTTAAAACAACACTTTTTGTAAGATCAGGTGACGCACAAAGATAGCAAACAGTGTTTTGGTGTGAACTGAACGCACTGGTGCTCTTAGTATTCAAAGTCAAAGTCAAATCATTATTTTTTTTTTCATTAATTTATTTATAGCATCGTAGCGTATGTATTATCTACTAACTTAAATGCATATTCCATTTGTGTTAAAAAATAATTAAGCGAGAATTACTTTTTTAAGAATCGATTTTCAAAAAACTATAAAACGCTTGTTCATTTATTTCAAATAAAAACTTTAAATGCTTTTTAATCGTAGTCTGTAGTCTATTTCTTTTGTAATAAGTACCTCTTTTTATTTTACATGTATAATGTTTTATTTCAGTAAAGCATACTTCACCGTCGTCACGCACCAACTCCCGCGCACACCGCGTGCGATACATGCCACTCACACATCGACAATTTCAACAGGTGTGTTCTCACACGTATTTGTTTTAATCATATACAGCCTGTATTAATTTTGTTAAAGGAAGGAACTAAATTATTAAATATTTTCTAATGTTAATTACATAGACAAAGGTTGGCCAATGTTGCTTTTGCGCATTAAACTATTGTCGGTGTCATAGATAATATTATAGTCATAATAATGTGTCAGTATTATAAATAAAACTGTTTTTTTCCACATAATATATGACGCATGTGTGTTTTTCTATGTTACGGCTTATGTTTAATTTATCTTCTCGCAATCAATGGAGTGGATTACTAATCAGAAATCAATGGTACCTTCTCCATTCTGTCACCAAGAATCTGTCACAAAAATTGCAATATGCACAGTTGATTTATTACATAAAATAGTTATAAATCTAAACGTTAATATTTACAAACTTCGAACTAACTATTGTCTTAAATAATACAAAGATAATTAAAATTAATTATTTTTAGTTCTGTGCCCGATGTGTACGTATAATGTTCCGTACGGAGTTGTTAATAGCTGGCAAACAGTTGCTACAAAGCTTTCATTTCATACAAAAAAATGTCTAACATAACGTAATCCTAAGAACTTTCTTTCAATTCACAATTTATTACGAATATTTATGATTTATTATAAATTTTCCAAGTTATGCATGTTTTCGAAAAAATGCTAAGTAAGTAACTTAAAGTAACATATATGCGTTTTGGTATACACGGTTTAGAGAACGTTAGCGATAATCGGAAAAAAAAAATTTTAATTTTCTTAAGCCTCCAAAAGTCAAAATTAACTTTTGAAATTCGCGTGTGTATTGGAACCATTATATACTAATAACTATTCTTTCAGCTGTTTATGCGAAAATAAGTCTCTTAGAAAAACAATTATGAGAAACAGATAGACAAGGAAGGGAGTACTTTCATAAGTGTTCCGGGTTTTTCTAATTTTGGAACGAAATACTAAAAATGGACCGATTACAATATCACTCATACATTCACCCGTCTACACAGCGATGCCCTGAAGAAACTTGACAATTTATGGTATACTACAATTTGCCTTATCGTTATGAAAATCAACGAAAATGTGAAATAAAAAAGTATCATCATACTGTATTTCTTATCACTATACAGCTTAAACCATTTATGAGTAATCTACAAACATAATATTGCGTTTAACACAATTTAAAATGAACCATGTTCTATATTGTACAACGTCTGTTTATGATAATACAACAGTACAATTAACTTTGCAGGGATAACGATCATAACCAATAAAAAAGACCTTCCTCCCTCCCTAATATAACATAACTTATTATGATAAGCAGAGAATACGTATTGAAATCGAGGGATCAAATAAGATTGGTAACGATATGCGTTCCGATTTTGAAAACTCAATTTCGTATTCACATTCGCGCGTCGTACAGCGGCAGTCGTTTGCCGCCATTACGTGTTCCATTTTTAAAAATTTTCACTTATTAATTTATGTGTTTCAAAGTGGTGTACTAGAAGACAATTACGACCAGTGTTATTTTTTACTTTTTTAATTGTTGGTTTGGATTCAAGGATTTTTGCGTCACTTACCGTGAGTATATTTACACAGTTTTATGTATTTTATTTGGTTATATACCTACTTGAGTCTCGCTCTAGATAAAATATTGTTTATTAAATGCATTTTCTTTGAGAGACGTCACTTAGTCATATGATAATGTCTAACAAAAAAATCTGCTGATAACACGGCTCTATACAATATAACGCCTGTGACTATGCCTGTGTTCATGTCTTGTAAGTTTTCAGCCTTCGTATATATAGTTTTTAACAAAGAAACGTATCTTTGCACTGTATCCCTAACGAGACAAACAGAGATCGGAGCGCTAAGCATCGCGTTCCTTACATACCTCACCCTAACCTCGTTTTCGCCGAGGTATACTATTGCTTTTGACATTTCCATTAGTTAACACTTTGGCTATTTAACAGTTATAAGACTTGGACTTTCTGGGACTCACTTCGCTCCGTAGTTCATCAGTCGCTCTTCATTCATTTCTTCTTAAATATATTCCATGTTTTATGAACAGTCAATTTAGTAATGATATCTGCAGTTACTATGTCTGCAGTTACGAAACATATCAATACCTAAGTATTTGAATTTATTGATGGCAAAATAAAATCAGATAATGATATACCGCTTGCTCTTCGCTTTTAGTTCCTCATAACGAAGTTCTACCCCTACAGTGGCGACCCTAGAGGCCCTAGCCGACCGGTGCGACCGCACGGCGCGCCACATAAACACAGCGCTGAAAATGCGTCGATAGATCGTTGGCATAAAAAATTAAGACCAGTCATTCCAATACCACTTATCCGTACTCGCTAACATTAATACTATAGCAATCCAGATCGCTGTTTACATATTATTTAAAGACAATTGCCATCAAGAAGAGTTTCTAAATGCAAGCTCTTCGTTCCTATAGAGTCGCCGTTTACAGACATACATACATCTTGACGCTGTATCTCTAATGAGGTAGTTAGTGAGGTCGGAGCGCCAAGCGTGGCAAATATTTCATACTTCTTTCGCCTCTTCGAATCTCATCATTTTCCTCACGAACTTTTCGCCTATGTATAAAAAAAAAATAATAATAAATAAATAAAAAAAATAATAAAAAAAAAAATGTATGCGAGTGCTTTTGACATTTCCGTCAGTTATCACTCTGGCTACTTGATCGTAAGTCAGCCTTGGTCTTCCTTGGCTTCTGCTATCACTCGCCTTCGCTTTCTAGATTTCTCAGTCAGACTTTCATCACTTATTCTTTCTATGTCTGAAATATCTAAGCATTCCTTTCTTCTTTTTCACAATAAAACTGTCGTGCGTTACGTTCTTAAAATATCATTCAATAAGTAACAAATTAACGAACTAAAAAATTATGTTTTTTGAAATATGTGACACGATGCATTCGTGGAATATTGGCCCCTAGAGGGACAATTTTAGCTTGTCCCTTTCTTGTAAGAGGTATCTCTCTCTTGTCAAGAAAGTGACGTTTTTTCTGTATTTTCTAAGACCATGGCGACTCCATATTGGAAAGGGCGCCTCAATCGGATGTTACACTTCCTGAAAAATTTACTAGGGCCATCACTTTACCGATAAGACTTGCCTGGCAAGTTAAGTTATGACATTAAATTTTTTTGTCAAACAGTGGCAATAAAATAAATTGTTACATATAGGTGCGGTCAACTCTAATCAGATAATACAGGAAAATTACAACCGCATTATCCGTACTTTATTTGTCATTATCTGTAATTTTGGAGATTTTCTTGAAAACCGTGATTTAAACTCCTATAATACGAGATTAAATCATGATTGATTATTCTTATAAGTCGATTAGTAAGTCTAATTATAGGTGATCTGATCATGCAAGTCTCCGGAAGTGATAACTGGGTTTAAACTAGTTGCTACGGTCATAATATGACGCAAATAGGTATAGGAGAAATTTTAACATTGAAATTTTAGGACACTTACAGTGCTGATGTAATTAATATCATACTTAATCACTGTATTGCTATTGAAACTTTCATACTTTCGCGTTGCATTATTAAATTTATCTAACATAATTAAGGAGATTACTTTTATTTGCGCTGTATTACTGCAGATACAAGCGTGATTATTTAAAACAGAGAATTAGCAGAGATTATGTAAAAAAGAAGGCTGATTCCCGCCTCATGCCGTCATTCGCATGAGATTGTTATGTTGGGAGACTGACTTGGGATTGCGATGCGGAGAACCTCTTTAGTTATACATAGTATTTTACTAACTACAATTTAATAACTACAATTATTTGGGCATTTAAAGACATTTCATTACGTTCGTTTATGCGATTTAGATTTTTTGTATTTGCAACGATGTAAAGAACGAATTAGAGACAAAAGAAAGCGGTCGCATGTTTGCGTTGCTTACGCTGCTGGCGCTACAATAGTTACCCATATTCACCTAAAATATTGCCGTCGTGTGCGTGCTACGGCACGTGCATATTAGCGCGCACACATGCAAACCGCGTACGCTTGCTTTCTATAAAGACGTCCTACTGTTATGTTAATACTGTAGAATTAGTGTGATATAGAAACACCGACAGTCCCGTGGGAGCCATGTAATGGAAACTAAAGTTATGATAGACTATCAATATTGGACCACTGTTGTGTGTTACTACAGACAAAAGTACGTTGATAGTTGACGGGAGTCGACAAGAGAATCATTAATGTCGAGACATCGACAGTGCTGCAGGGGTCAAACAACGGAGATACAAGTTTGAATATTAATGCTGGCAAATCGTGTATTATTGCAGATGCAGTGATACGTCATCGTTGAAAAGGTTGACAAAGGTTAACTTTTGTAGCTACTTTTGACAATGTATTTGACGCAGATACAATACAATAGTACAATAAGCAAATACAATAGTGTTGGGAGCTTTGATTTTATCCTTTCTATTGAGTTACAAAGAAACATGTAACCCCCATGAACATTTTGTGGGTGGTAAGACCTTGCACGGGGTCCATACGAATCTCTGCCGTAGTTTTACTCGCAAATCCTGTCGCCAAACAGCAGTGCTTGGACTGTTGGGTTCCTGTGTAGGGCGAGATAGCAGTAACATTTCTGAAACAAGATGCACAACATCTTATTCCATTATTCCTCGACGTTGACAACGCATTTGCAATCTGAAGTGCTTTCTTAGTCTTTTAAAAGTCCATGGGCCTCAATCCACTTCCAATCAGTTAGGCCGATTGCTCGTTTGTCTTCTGTAACGTCACAAATTTATTCAAAAATCGTTCGTTGTCACAAATTTATTAAAAAAGAACAAAGGTCGTGCGGTACAAAAACAGTCCGTCTGATCTCATGTCCGCGGTCCTCCGTATTGGTCCACGAATACACTAGCACCTGCTCTGTAGGTTATAGTCATTCCTTGGCGGAGCTCGTACTACTTGGGGATCCACCTGCTGTCATTATGCGACTTCAGCCACATCGCCGGCCGCCACCATCAGTGCGTCTGCCGACTGCGGACAATCGAGGAAGTACTGTGCTGCGATGGGACGGACGATCAACCCCGACCTGATTAGTATTCTCGCGTGAAATAAAAAATGGTGATTGCGTGCTTCTGATGTTTAATTGGCGGCGAAGTATGGCGGTTTAACCAAAGCTGCCACACTTCCCAGCAGTTTAAAAAATAGATGTGATTAACAGGTATTGTGCATAGATCCAATGTAATGAGATTCCACAAATCTCATTGATGTAACACTGGCCGGTTATTATGCATGGTTTTAGTTTCTGTTAGACAATGATCTAAGCACATGGAATGTGTATTCATCACTCAATACCACCCGCAACTGTAGGACTATTTCAGCCATTGTGGTTGCTAAAATAAGCAGTAGTTTAACTATGGGTGCTCATGACTGGGGAGTAATTTCAATCCCTATGCGAATCCCTATGAGGATCCGACTTCGCTTAAATAATCCCTTGACTCTTTCGAATCTGGAACTCTGTAGTTGTCCCCCCGAGAGGTGCTTCGGTACAGCGTGAGAAGGACTCCTGAATATTATTCTGTAAGAGAACCCGGAGCCTTTCGACAACGCGCTGAAGACGACCACTGCAGGAGTTTTGGTTGGTAAAAGCCCCATATAACCCAGTCTCTCCGCCAGAGGGTTGGGTATCTGTTTGTAGATTTCTCCCGCATAGCAAAATAAAGGGTTGCTTGATGAGCTTAGAGCCTTAGTCTAACTTTAAATATCTTCTCAAATATCTGCAATGTATAAATATCATTTTGGTACAAGTTTAGATATACGTATGTATATTTTCGAGGAATAATTACTGTTTGTCACAACTTATCAACACGTCAACAAAATCTGATATCAGTTGATAAATTTTAATCATTATTCGTTCAAGGTTAATTTAATAAGCATATATTAATATTTGCTTACATATATATCTTTACGCTGTATCCCTATAACGGGGTAATCAGAAAGGATAGAATACCATTAATATCAAACATATCCTTATATTCTTTAGCTTTTTTAATCTCATCATTCTCCTCGTACACTTTGTGAAAAGCTTAGGCTTTAACATAAATTAATTAAGAGACTCGAAAATATGTTTAGTTTTTTAGCAAATCATATTGAAACTAACGACACTCATAAATCTCCAATCGTACAAAATGAAATCGCTAACCTTGTATATCTGTTTATTTGATTGTAACGTTTAAACTTCCAAGTAAAAATTAACTTCTTGGCGGGAACGTGAAAAGTGAAGTTGTGTGCTAAGCGTGTAATATTGTGCGTTCCACACTTCCACACTAGCACAGTTCTGTGCAAGTGTGGAATGTTTGGAAAGCCTAAATAAATATGTTTTATCAATTTTAAAATATAATAATGATAGTATATTGTTTGCTATACAAGTGTGGAAGAATTGGAAGGCTCAAACCAATACACATGTACAGTTTGAAGTTCTCATCTTCTTTCAAGAAGTTTTTTTTACCTAAAGTAAAGCCTACTATCACTTTACTGCAGAGTGTTATTGACTTAATAATAAGAAAACAGATATTTTACATCAAAGTTACACCACTTTTTTACAAGGCAATGCCGGAAATCTATATACCTACACAACCATAATGGTTTTATTTTTCCATGAGTCACGTGAAAACTACTGAACGAATCGGTATGGGATTATGACCAATAGACCCAGAATCGTTTGTACATGGTTTTAGGTTATTCATAAAAATAGACTAATCGCATACCTAGGCGAAAGGGAGGAGAATGATGAGGAGAAGGAAGCGAAAGAAGTATGTAAGGATCGCGACGCTTGGCGCTCCGTCCTCTCTGACTATCCCGTTAAAATATGTATGTATGAATTCCATAGACCCTTCACCATTTATTAAACAAAAATCTACAACATTTTCATTTATGCTAAGCGGGCAGCTAACTGTTAATATTTTTAATAAATATAAAACAAGTTGCCAGTATAAAAGAAAGACCCAAAATTCAAAAAAATTCGTTAAATATAATTCTCACCTAAAATTTACAGGAAACTAAAGAAAATACCAGGTCTTATAGGCCTTCAGAAATTACGTTTAGCTTTCAATTTTATAAATATCGTATGAAACCAATACACACTTGACCTGTTTTTTTTCAAACTATCAACGGTTCATGCACATGTCCTCCAAAATAAAGTGGGGTCGATTAGATTAACAGGTGCACGACGAATGGTGGCACATTGGTCATTGCTTTAATAAAGATACATTGTTTGTAATATTTATCTAGCAAAACTAGAAACCAAAGCCTATAATAATATCTAGAAAGTTAGGAGAGGTTGAATATTAGATAGTGCAGTTCGGTAACTGGTTTTTTTTTCTTTATGGCATGGCGCACAGTTTAGCGCATTTGCCAATGTCACGTATTAATAAGTAGAATCACAAGTAGATTAGTTTTTTCTTATCGTAAAACTACTCCAGTAAAGTGATAGTAGGCTTTACTGAAGTTATAAAGGACTTCTTGGAAGAGCGCGAGAACTTCAGCTACACATGTTTATTTAGACCTATTCCATTCTTTTCACTTATACAGACATTTAAAACACAATATACTATCACTTTTGTACTTTAAAACTCCTAAAAATTGTAAAAAATAGAAAATCTAAACAAATTGTCAACCTCACTTCTCTCGTTCCCACCAAAAAACCCACTGGTGGTTTTGCTAACCGATGTTGCCAGCTAGATGATCAACGTTCTTCATTAGCTGTTAAGACAAATAGTACTTATAATACGTATGTTTATACCGAGACGTCACTAAACGGTATAAGGGCGCGTTTATTCGACAGGAATTTATTCGCGCCGACACAACGCGGTCGCCGCGGGATCGCTAAGCGGACGCCGCAAAATACATTATATATATTTACATATCTAAGCTCATATTAAGCGCAAGTAACGTCACTATCTGGAGTGGCCAGAGAGGAATGGAATGCGAGACTGGGATAGTTTTAGAACACGCGGTGACAGCGAACGACCGCATGGCCGCCGCGTGAAGGTCTACCGAATAGAACTAATTTTTCTTCGTTTTTCTTCATAAAGATATTTATATACTTACATAAAACATACATAATGGTTTCCATTATGTAAATATCTAAATATCTTTCGGAATATACGAAGATATACACACACGTCCAGAATTAGTTATGTACTGTTTTATAAGAGTTGATATTTGTTAGTGTCAAAAAACTGAGCAGTGGTGAGTAGAACACTTTGATATTTCAGCTCTATAGGTTGAGTGCGCCATGCGCTTAAACATATTAAATTATTAAGCGGCGTCAGAATGCTTCTCACACCATACCTCCCTTCACCCGAATTCCTTAATGATCAGGGGATCCACGTACGCTCCCGTGCTTGACGTTCCGAAGAGCTGTCGCAGGCTTAAATATATTTCCAACATATGACCTGTAAACCAAGCATTAGAAACACGATGAGTGCAAATGTGATTTATAGCAGGGGAGGCCACGATGCTAAATGAGGATTTACTCAAGCGCCGTAGGGACCTATTGGATTTTGAAAATTAGATGATAGAAAAAAAAGGATACATGATGTATAGCCTTTCACCGGTGGGCGGAGCGTCTACAGGCTTTCAAAAATGTAAAAAAAACAGTCACATGGAAATTTTCGAGCGCATCAGATATTGATACTGTATATGCCTCACGTGTCTCTGGTGACGAAGGTATGTTAATCTGCCGGTTTGCATGTGGGGGCGGCCGTATGGAAGGGTTAAAAATGAAATAAAAATTTACTAGAGCGCGTCAGATATTCAGAGTGGATGTTAAGTGAACCCGAACGAAGCTCCCATTCAAAAGACTGACCAAAGATTTGGATGCGACGCAAGCTGGTCGCGGCTTTTTAAAAATGCAAAAAAAATCGCCATTTTGAAATCATACAGATGGTTCAGCTTGATGTTCTGGTCGTGTTGATTCATATTCTGACGATTATTTGGAGGGATTTTCTTAATCTGATGGTTTGAAAACATTTTTAATTGTTTATATAGTTTTTACCAATTATAAGTACTGTACGTCGCTTTAATAATAACCGATATCGATAGATTTGAATATTAGGCGGCGCGTCTCTATTTGATTCTTTATGTTGGTAAAGCTGATCTGAAGACTTTAAAACAATCATGTTTTAAAGTCTTCTGGATGGCTATTTTGGGTATTTTTTTTGACATTTGAAACTTTATTACGCTCTATGGAAGTCCCGACTCTTATTTCGTAGGTAGTAATTTTACATCCTCTTTGAGCACGAGTGCTGTGATCAGCTGTGTTGGCGTGATGGCTGTTGCAAAGCATATTATCTTGAATTAGGAATTGGAGTGTAGTGTGAGGACGGTGCGAGAGTGTGAGAGATAGAATGAAATGAAAGAATGAAAGGGAGTGAGAGAGGCGCGGAGTGGGGAATACATGATTCGCTGTACCTGCTAGCGCTGAACTTGATTGACGTTTTTTGTTATTTCGGCTTGTCGAAATAGGCAAATTATTTTTTCCCGTTATCCTTGAATTATTTCCTTCAAAATAAAAAAAAATTCGAACCTCGCTCGAGAATGTCGAGGTAACGTTTTTTTTTTGCAAGTTTGTGACTTTCCCACTCCCTTACGTCACTCTCAAGTCATAAGATTATTGAAATGCACACTTTTCAGCATTAATAACCCATCATACCTTAATCTGACGCGCTCGATTATTTCCGAGTATCGATTTTTTTTACTAATCAGTAGTGCGATTCTCTAAGGCAAATTAGTCAAATTCACTTCTGATTCCGCGGTGACATTGTAAATTGTGATTTGGTATTCTCTAAAGTCGACAGAGATACTAGCGCCGCCTCGATGAGTGGCGGTGGCGAGTTGTACTATCGTAAATGAATTTTATGAAGTTTCGCTAAATATAACAATCCAATCTAAATAAACGAGTTTTATTTAACGTAATTATCTCAGAAGAAGTTAAAATACTCTAAGACGAAATATCGACTGAGATGTTTACTCTTAAAGCAATCCCCGACAAACTCGCATCTAAGATTACTTAACTTCGCGCCTAGAATGTTTGGTTTAGAGAATTCCATTTGAAGGTCAAGTGAGTTCGAATGCGAAGTGGGGTGAATTGTCGAGCGAGTCTTGCTTTGGGTGATTCGAGTTTTTACAGAATTGCATGGCTGATAGGCTGCCCTACACACGCGGGCCTATATAAAAGTAGAGAGCTTAAAATTGGAGGAGGTACTCAACAAGGTGCAAGGTATGCCCCATATCTTAATCTGTCGCGCTTGAGTAAACCGCAAAATCCCCTGTTCGGCTCCCTTACTATTACCGTTGGCCATTTTTATTATCGAAATAAAATAACAACATATCTGCAAAAATACAATCTCAGGTAGAGCGTTACGCTTGGTATTACACATTTAAACCGAGGGTGATTCGCTCCGATAACTTCCTTTCCCAACCTTTATTCCCTTATATCCAAACTCAAGGTTAGACGAACTACGTAGCATAATGAAAGAGACTTTCTTCAGAATTTCCAAAACCTAACTGTTACAATAAAATATTACGCGACAAGTTTTTAAATCGCTTAAGAACATGAACATACTGATTATTTATTATAGATATGTATCTGTCTATTACATTATATGCGGTGTTGGTGCCAACTTTATTGTACGATAGTGAGGCCTGGATATGCCCGAAATCGATTAAAAGTTAAGATAAATACACTAGATGCGATCTCTTAAAAATATGTGCGGTGTCACCCTTGCGGACAAAATAAGCAATGAAAAGATATGTGAGATGGCGCTCTGTCCTCTCTGACTACCCCGTTAAGGATACGGCGTGAGGATAGAACGTATGGTCATTTTGGCTGTCTTAGTTACATTCACACGGTGTACTAATGCGGACAGAGCACCATTCACTTTATTGTCAGATACTACTCGTCTCTCTACATCCAACTCATAAGTATCTTCTATCCCTCGAAAACACACTCCCCAAAAACACAATTTAATTCACTTGTTCTAGACATTTTCAATGCACCTTTATCTCACATTTCCTCTGTACGTCTTCCCTTTCAAACACCAGACCCTTAGTTTTGTTCACATTCATTTTAAATCCGAAATCGAATGTAAGTAAGATGCATCAGAAATATGATCTCTTAGAAACATGTGCAGTGTCACCCTTGCGGACAAAATAAGCAATGAAGAGATACGCAGTATGACAGGGTTGCACGACAGTGTCATTGTAAAAATGAAGAAACGAAAGCTAGATTGTTCGGACACATAGAAAGAATGAGTGATGAAAGACTGACGAAGAAAATCTACAGAGCTAAAGTGAGAGGTACCAGAATCCAAGAAAGACTAAGGCTGACTTACGAAGATTAAATAGCCAGAGTGTTAGCTGACGGAAATGTCAAATACAACCGCATACTTAGGCGAAAATGTGTGAGGATATTGATGAGATTCGAGGAGGCGAAAGAAAAAAGTACGAAAGGGCATTGATACTTAGCTCTCCGTCCTCTCTGACTACCTCGTTAGGGATACAGCGTGAAGATATTTATGTATGTATAAAGACCATACACGTTATGTAAATGATCCCTGAAGCCATGTCTCGTATAGCAACGGTGAGGCAAATAAGATTACTACACATTTGTAATAAATAATTATTAGTCATCTAAGCTGATGGGCTGCCATTTCGTTAGTTAACAACACCAACACAATATCTACAGTCTGTTTGATTTTATTTTCCTCACTTCGTAGTACGGTACAGGCTGTCTAGACTTATAAATGTCTATGTTAAACACCTATTGTACGGAGTCCTCTACGCGATTGTCGAGCTCACACAATTTTTTGAAAATAAGAAATTATTTATTTATTTCAAATATTTTTTTCAGATGGCGTAACGATTGCTGTTTCGTCACATCGATTAATTTTATTGCAAAAATAAATCAATGAAGATTATGTAAAATTCCAAAATGGGCGACAATGAAGGACCAGTTCAGGTGGAAGATTTACCGATGACATTTCAGGTAGGGTAACATACATACAATAAGATACATATGTCCTCGCGTTGTATCCCTAACGGGGTAGTCAGAGCGGACGGAGCGTCAAGCGTCGCAGTCCTTACATAGTTCTTTCACCTCCTCAAATCTTATCATTCTCATCACATTCTTTCGCCTATGCTTTTGTCATTTCCGTCATCTAACAACGTCTATTTGATCTTCGTAAGTCAGCCTTGATCTTCCTTGGCTTTTGCTACCGCTCACTTGCTCTGTGGATTTTCTTCATCAATCGATTATCACGTATTCTATTTATCAGCCCGAACCATTTAAGCATTATTATGTTTACGAGGAAACATATAGATCTGTTTATAAAGAAAGGCGATATTGGTGGTATGGAAACCCGAAATCGTGATAAATTGGTTATTCCAAAATTTTAATTACATAAGTCAAATGTTTCATTTTTGGGTAACTGCGTTCGTTTTTATTATAAAGTTTCTCAAGAAGTCACTCAATTAACAGAAAATATATTTAGATTATTCATAAAACGTACATTGAATAGACAATCATACTATAAAATAAACGATTTCGTTGAAGATAAAACAATAGTCTGGAAATGATCTTCTCTGCTCATGCATTTACTGACTCTCTCTCTGAATTTGGTTTTAATAAACCTTTCGTAAAATGATGTCGAAACGATACCTGGCTGAGTTTCTTGTCGATTCCTCTGTGTCCAGGTTTTCCCTTTGAACCGAATTAAAGTAGATTTGATGTTCAAAAATACCTTGTAATTGAGTTTACTTGAAAAAATTGATTTGACTTTGACTTTGAAGCATTCCTTTCTAGGTAAGATAATAAATAAATATACCTACATATAAAAATACTTTACACACCAATTGTGTTAGGAATGCATTTAACAGCATTTTATAATTGGCAGAAATAACAATAAACATGCTATTTATCGTTATAAGAAATATAACTGCAATAAAAGGTTACCACATTAAAAATACAGTAACTTGAAAAAGGCTCTAACATCATTATATCATTATGATGACGCTAGAGGATTTTTATTGTTTTTAATTACCAATTATAAAATGCCTTTAAAGGCAACGAATTATTTTTATGACCTTACATTACATAACATACATACATATCTTTACGCTATATTCCTAATGGAACAGTCAAGGAGGACGGAGCACCAAGCGTCACGGTCCTTATAAACTTCTTTCGCATCATCAAGTCTCATTCTTGTCACACATTTTCTTTTAGCCTTTGTTTTCCTTGGCTTCTTCTTTCACTCGCTGTCGCTTTGTAGTTTTTCTTCACCAGTCTTCCATCACTCATTATTTCGCCCGAACCATCCAAACATTCATTTCATACGAATCATACGGATTTATACGTATCATACAAATTTCCATTTTGTCGTACCACGCATTTTAATCAATACCTAAGTTTTACATTGAAACTCGAATGTCATCATAATACTGTGACATTTTATTTCTTATTAGTAGGGTGAAGAGAAAGTTCCACGACGAAATTCATTTTGCGGTTGGCGATTATTCTCTCTCTTCCAAAACAGTATGAAAACAAACCATGGAGAGATAACTAGTGTTATTTATTACTAATAGGAAAACACAATATTAACATATCCTTGTTTATATGATATATCATCAGCTGATATCAGCTAAACACTGTTAAAGCAATTGGGAGAACGAGTGACGTCAGTACAGATAAGATATAATACTACTTTCTAGAGGTATACATTGAATAATTTCAACAGGTTTAAATTAAATTTTTAATCGCCGTTGTCAGATACAGATGACAGAAAAGACTTACCTATTTTTTACATATATTACCCATATTTCTATACTTATCTATAATAATTATAAAGAGAGAGAACGGATTTTGTTAGTCTGTTTATACGTAGAGAGTAATCTCCGGAACCAAAGCACCTATTTAAAAAATTCTTTCACTAATTGAAAGTACATTATTTCAGATGGACATAGGCTATACAGGGTTAATTTGAAAATACTAATAATCTCTTATTAGTTTGTTCTTAACATTATCTCCAATAGCTTTTGTTCTTCGACTTTTAAAAATTCATAACTTTTTCTTTTATACAAAAATAAATAACGTTAAATGTTTCTGAAAATGACATCCACTCTATACAGTCGCTACAGCGGTACACGTGCAGCGGGGCGCGGGAGGCGGCGCGGCGTGAGGCCCGGTGCGCTTGCACTGTACCATTGGAAATACGTACAGAGTAATTACTTTTCAGACAGCACAACAAAACCTAATAAACAGTTTTTGATGTAAACTTAACAAATAGTTTTTGAGGAATATAAAGTTTTGAAATAAGTCGTAGAACAAAGTATGATGACAGGAATTTTGCACTAAGAGGTTATTAGTATTTTTCAAGTAACCTGTATATTATGTATTCAACTCGGGCGAAGTCGGGTCGGACCGCTATTTATTAACAAGTTAAGCATCGACAATAGGACCACGAATTTATACGTGTAGATAGAAATATGAGTATCGTTTGTTCAAAATCAAAACTCACCAAAAACTCTTCACCGATTGCTTTGAAATTCTTACACAACATTGCATTAGTAATCTTTTTTACATTTCTGAAACGAAAATACAGTAGGCTACCCCGTAAATACCCTGACAGGTGGCAACACCAAGCGCTCTCGACATTTGCCCGCGCGTCTCCAAAATTATTACCAAATACTGAAACTATTGTGATTTGTGTGACTCGTACCTACTGTGAATTGTTTGTGCGTTATTAAATAAAACTGAGCGGCTGAATAAAAGTGTCCAGCCTATTTGGTTTACGATAGGTATTTATTTCTGAGCTGCGGTTCCATTTCCACAACATTAATTTTCTTAGATCATACAATTTCAAAGCATAAACGAGTATCCTTGACATTGGCGCCCGTAAATAAAGATAACTGTTTAAACTCGATCTAAAGAACTGACATCTGGCTTGCACCAACTATTAAATCGTTTAAATAATTTAAATAGCCCGTTAGGGATACAGCGTGAAGATATGTATGTATGTGTATATTTAATACATACATACATATCTTCACACCGTATCCCTAACGGGATAGTCAGAGAGGGCGGTGCGCCGAGCGTCGCGGTCCTTACATACTTCTTTCACTTCCTCAAATCTCATCATTCTCCTCACACGTTTTCGCCTAGGTATGCGAGTGCTTTTGACATTTCCGTTAACTGATTCTAGCTAATTGATCTTCATAAGTCAGTCTTGGTCTTGGTATATTTAATACATACGTACATCGTACATACATACATACATATCTTCCGCCGTATCCCTAACGGGGTAGTACATTTAATAATGATCATATTATAAAATGCAATAAACTTTATTGTAAGGGAGTAAGGCCTGGATATTATGTCCAATATCTAGTGAAAGTAAGATAAATGCAGTGGAAATGCGATCACTCAATAATATGTGCGGTGTCACCTTCATGGACAAAAGACGCGATGTAGAGATACCCACTATTTGGCAGGATTGGATAAAAGCATTTATATACTGGGCCGTTGGCACATTGGCAGAACGTCGTATGTGTATATCTCTCTCGTGAGTCTGCTGGAAGAGATTTCTTATAGAAACAAGCGGTACCTTTTGCTCTTTTTTCTGTGTGCAACTTTCTTACCATGTGTAGTTGTTGTCTATACTTATATACTATCTATACTTATATTATAAAAAGGTAAATTTCTTTGTTTGTATGTAATAAATACACTCAAAACCTACTGAACCGATTTCAAAAATTCTTTCACATATAGGAAGCTACATTAGTAGCAAGTAACATGGTCTGTATTTTATTTTCAAAAAAATTTCTACTCGCGGGAATCCGGGGCGGGTATTTAGTGTGCAATAAATTGTTAAATAAATAATTAAAGCTTGCTAATTATGAGGACGGAACACCGTTAATTTCGTTAGTTTTAATTTTAAATAAATACACAACTTCAAACCATTTCTAGGTTTAGATCTAAAAGTGCTACTTATTAACCATCCAGTGGATGACAGCGCCTAACTCTGCTATTCTCAAACAGTTATATTCAGACATAATCCACTGAATTGAATTGACATTCACGCCATAAGGGTGGAAGCAGAGAATGCGGAATCGTAGTCGCTTATCACTCACCAATAGATTATCACCCAACGCTGCTTAACCTCAGGAATATTCACGACAGTGGATTTGGACCCAGATTATCTAGATCTATATATATAGAAACTGAACTGATGTTAATATGTATATATGGTTTGATTCATTGAAATGTAATTGGAGCGCGGATATATTGCGCCGGATGTGACGTCACCGCAGCCATAATGCCGTTACGATCATGGGGCCTCATGCATGGCGATGGAATCATTGTTGTTATATATGTACATTCTAGATTTACTAATCATTATAACATTACGTGAAACGAAAACTTCCTTTTTTAAAATATTGCGCGCACAAAGGAGTGCGAGATTTGGCATAGTTAAAGTTTATATGGAGAAGAAGTCCAGAAAGCTAAAATGTTTATGTAATGTGTTACAAATATTATAAATTAAATAAAACACTCATTCTTTGAAGCGGGCGCACACTGGGTGACGTGAAAGTGACGCGACAAAAAGTTCCGCTGGGTCGCGACATCGCGTTGACATTTTGTCACTTTTGTGTCACCTTCAGTTCTACAGTATATGAGAGTGCGCACACAGGTAACTTTTTGTCACCGAACAGTGCCAGTCAAACAGTTGACGCTGAAATGGAAGCACGTATGATGGAGAACTTTCGATAGAAGAGTTACAAAATCGTCCAGTATTATACCATAAATAATTATTTCCCGAGTATTCCAATGCAAACCGTAAAAGGAAACAATGGGAACAACTAACTATGAGGAAGGTGTGTTTCACCGTAATCACAGGAGTTAATAGATTTGACAACTCATCGAAAGTTTTTAATATCGAAGGTTTTAGATATTTTATATTGCAACGCGAAAGTTTAAAAGTTTGTATCATCGAAAGTTATCTGGTAAGTTATCTGGATATTATAGTAACGCAATAAACAGTGTGTAGAATTGTCCTTTATAACCGCGACTCCTGGCGCTCCGTCCTCTCTGACTACCCCGTTGGGGATACAGCGTGAAGTTATGTTATGTTATGTTTAGAATTGTCCTTTTTGTGATTTTTGACTGAGTATAGGATGAACCCAGCACCGTCTATTTTTTTTAAAGTTTTCTGCGCCGCAACTCTAGTGCGTAAACAAGTGCTACTTCCACGGAAGCTATCGCGAAAATAAATTGTCACCTACATTGTCGCGGCAGTGAGCGCGGGCAATGTGCGCAGCAAGGTGATGCGACGCGATAAAATGTCGCGTTACAAAAGTCACTGATTTGCGCCCAGCCTTACGTTCATACTTCCAATGTCAAAAAGGCTGTCAATGTCAAATTGATAATAATTTGTGATCATATATGTATAGGACTTTTTGGCGGGAACGGGAGAAGTGAGGTTTTCATTTCATTTAGATTTTCGATTTTTTACATTTTAAGGAGTTTTAAAGTACAACAGTAATAGTATATTGTGTTTTAAAGTTCTGTGTAAGTGAAAAGAATGGAGGAGATCTAAATAAACATGTGTAACTGAAGTTTTCGCGCTCTTCCAAGAAGTCCTTTTTAAATTCAGTAAAGCCTACTATCACTTTACTGAAGGAGTGTTAGGGACTTAGCTTGTTTCTCCAGAAGTTACGTGATTGGACTGATGGTCTTGTTCCCAATGCCCTAAAAAATATATTTAAAAAATCATATATTTATATGTAACCTCCTTGGATCAAACAGTCGCACAGAGTTAGAGATCGTCGCCACTGAGTTTATATTAGAAGCACAGATTATAAGTTTATGTTTATATTTGTGGTCGAATTACAATCACAGGGCGACCTCTAGTAGGTATAATTATTATTATTAATCGAAACTTATCATATGCATACATTTTGAAATAAATCATACACAACGGATTCGGATTTCCTCATACTTTCCCAGTTAAAAAAACTATACTCAGGTGTTATTCCTGCTCTCACTCAGGCGTTAATCCATTTCATGTAATAAACTATAAAAAAAATTTAAATCTTTCGCTCAAATCTCAAACTTACGAATCAACATTCACCTCTTAATGTAGCATCCTCAGGATATTCCACAATCAGACTCGGTCAGCTATACCTAGCACCGTGTGTTAGCACCTTGAGGAAATAACACATAACACAAGAGTTTTGCAGACATTACTGAACACTTTAGCCACGATGAATATTATTATCTATACTAATATTATGAAGAGAGAGAGGGTGGATTCTGTAAGTTTGTTTATATGTGGTAATCTCCGAATCCTATAGTATTCCAAATGGAGATAGGATATTTATTTTATTCTATTTATTTTTATTTTAAATCAGACCAGAGAAGTCCATCTTTGTAGGTAATACAATACTTACAAACTAATGTTAGTAATCAACTATGCTATTTAAATTATTAATTTACTTTATACAGGGTGTATATGAAAACGGGACAGTTACTTTAATGGATGAAAGGGCATAACTTTAGTATGTAGTTACAAAAAGAATTATCGAAAAAAACGTATCCGTTTAAGAGTTATGACCGTTTTAATTTTCAAGTGTTATCCCCACCATTTCTCGTAAAATTGGGTTGATCGTATACAGTTACAGATTTTAAATCTTACGTTTTTTTTATTTTGTAATAATTTCATCCGTTACTGAAATACAGCCTGAAAACCATTTTCGAAAATAATGCGTATACCCCAATGGGGGTTTTCAGGCTGTATTTCAGTAACGGATGAAATTATTACAAAATAAAAAAATATGTAAGATTTAAAATCTGTAACTGTACACGATCAACACAATTTTACGAGAAATGGTGGGGATAACACTTGAAAATTAAAACGGTCATAACTCTTAAACGGATACGTTTTTTTCGACAATTCTTTTTGTAACTACGTACTAAAGTTATGCCCTTTCATCCATTAAAGTAACTGTCCCGTTTTCATATACACCCTGTATATAATATCTCTTAACGCGCACAGCCTGTCGCTCGTCGCGCAATAACGTTATAAGTAACGATATTAATTAAGACTAATTACCGTTTGATTTACCGATATTTTTAACGTTAACTATGTATCGTAAAATAACGATACGTTATGGTAATTTTACTGGTAAGAATTTGGTGACGGTAACCATCCCTGCTTTTCACAATAGCGCTTGTGAGAAATTGGCCCCTTTTTTATATTTTTTTTAAGATTATATTTTTTTAGAGTATATATGGTAAACAAAGACCTCTCTATATTTACTCAGATAAAGATTTATCAATAAATTCTCGAAGTAACTATCTGTCATGGTGAGAACTGACATACAGTTATATCTATGATTTTGAAACCATTTTCGAAAATAATGCGTATACCCCAATGGGGGTTTTCAGGCTGTATTTCAGTAACGGATGAAATTATTACAAAATAAAAAAATATAACGCAGGATTGCGTGAAAACCATCAACCCGCGCCTCTGCGAACATGCCTGATGCTATACATGACATGATGTATTCAATCTGGGCGAAGTCGAGACGTCCACTGGTAACAATATAAACATTATGTTTTATTACAGGTCAAATACCTGGGACAGAGCGATGCGAGAGGATTATGGGGTATCAAACATACCAGGAAACCAGTAGACTTGATGGTAGCTGCAGCCAAAGCATTGCCACCAGGTATTCAATGATATGCTTACCTTAACGTTTCTAAACTCATTAAAGACACGATACCAGTAAATAAAATCAGAGCGTCTAGACAAGTCGCAAGCGTTTAGTAAAGAACGCTTAACGCTAGGAGTTATTGCTCCTCAAAAGTGCCATTTAGATACGTTTTTTACAGCGCTTTTCACAAGACTTTACTTTTCGTTTGATTCTAGGTTTATAGAAATCTTTATTCTCATTTAAGACATACAATCGTCACTTACATGAGAATACAATATTATAAATGTTAATTTTAATTTGTCGTACGCACTGAGTTTATACAATCGCAACAGCAATTCAAATAACTTATTTGTATTATTAGTACAATCAAAAAACTATTATCTGCAAGTTAAAGCAAGTTTAATTTTAAACGTTACGAAAGACTCAATTTTTTTAAATTTGATGGTAGTTTCTTAAAAAGCTGTGCTCCTTCAAATGTAAACATTCTCTTGCCACAATTTGTGCGCGTCTTAGGTAGAACGATAAAACTAGCCCGTCGGGTGGTGCGCTTTTGTATTTGTTTTGATAGTGTGAGTGATATAGAAGTGTGAATGGTTTTATTTAGTATTTTGCGAATGAGTATGCATGTGTGATAAGATTCTATAAAGTTAATAACGTTTGACAACCAATTTAAAATTCGTTACGCTAAATCACGCGGTATTTGTCATTCTATTCTACTAGCGTTTAGGACAATTGAGCCACTTGTTTAGGCTCCAGGACAGTTGTAGTTGTGCTAGCAAGCTAGCAAAGGTTTTTAACCAACTAAAAGCTTTCGTCTGGGTCAGAATACAATAGCAGGCCTCGGTGACGCAAGGCTAATGAAGTCCTTATAATTAAATAGGCTATTATACAAAAACGTTAATTTATAAGTAAATAGACTTCTCACGTACCAAAAGCAGCAGTAGGTATCAAAAAAGATCCTGAGTTAGGCATTGGATTGTTGCCAATCAAATAAAATTTATCGCCGACTATCAAGTACCCGGCATGAGTTGTAATACCGCGCATCAAATATACAAAATCTTCCCCTGCGTATTCACTTTATTTTGTCTACCATTTCTTTACATTTGATAACCAAATCTTAATTACAGTGCATCCACCCTATAGCGTTTACATATACCGAAACCCACCCCTGCGTATTCTGTTTTATTTGATATTGTTGGTGGTCCTGAACAAAAAGTTACACCTTTCCTTGGACCATCCGCCATATTTGATGTATGATAACGTCACATATATTGAAATTCTCCACTGCGTATTCATTTCATTTGATTTCTGTTGGGGGTCCTGAACAAAAAGTTCTATATCGGAGCATCTGCCATATTTGATTTATGATGAATTCACATAATACAGAAACCTTTACCCACCCTACGTTTCGGGACTCTCGCAAAACAAGGGGCAGTGCCACTTGGCTTTTTCTCTCAACTTAACCGGACACAATCCTGTGTTTAAATACAGTATACTAACTGAAAGAGGTTTATTATTCTTGAAGAAAACTGAAAAGTATTTTAGTGTCATTGAAACATGCAGACGACAGTGTAGACTTATAACTAGTCTCGTATCAATTAATCGCACTTAACCATATATTAAAATGCATTTCAGGTCAGATTCTGCCAATAGTTAAACTACTGATATCTGTAAACGGAGTACAATTGGAAACTGTGAATCATAGCGTCAAGAAGAGTGATTATGAACACTTGGCAGTGTTCTTCAACATTGAGTCCATATCGTACGGCGTCCAGGACCTGGTCTACACGAGGGTGTTCTCCATGATAGTGGTGAAAGACAATGCGAACGATAAGGGCTTAAACCCCTTCGAATGCCATGCCTTCGTCTGCGATTCTAGGTAGGTCTTAGTATATTTTGATAAATTCCTAAAATCTCTAGCTATCTTCCGCTCAAACTCTAAAAATCACCAATCGACACGTGTTTCACCTCTCAACGAAGCATCCTCAGGATATACCAGAGATAGAATTCGGCCACCTAACGGAGCGGAAGATAGCTAGAGATTTTAGGAATTTATCAAGTGCGATGGATTTCCGCAGGGTAACACCTGGATCTATACAATATCTTAGTATATTTTGACCACCTCCGTGGCGCAAGGGTTAAGCGCATCGGAAAGTAAACGGGGGTTGCGGGTTCGATTCCCGCTCCGAGTCTGGGTGTTTATGTATAATATGTGTTTATTTACAAACGAAAAGTATATAAGTAGTATATCAGTTGTCTAGTACCCATAACACAAGCGCTGTGCTGTTTACTTTGGCTCTAGATGGCGCTGTGTGAAATGTCTGAGTATATAAAAAAAACAACTAAAATATCGACAACTAATATATCGACATCAAATCAAAGTTAGTATTTTTGAAAGATTGAGAACTAACAAGAAATTCAGTTAGGCACCATCTTTCAACATTGCACCATTTCACAACAAAATCCAGTGAGTTCAGTACGGATCGCAACCTTCAAAGTCAAAGTCAAATCAGTTTATTCAAGTAAACCCAATTACAAGATATTTTTGAACGTCGAAACTTCAGTTCGGTTCAAAAATTAAAACCTGGACACTGAGGAGAACCGACAAGAAACTCAATCAGGTATCGTTTTTTCAACATTATCTTACAAATAGTAGTGAAATACGTCACATGCAGAGAAGATCATTTCGTCATCATCTCACTAAATTTGTCGTTAAAGAGCAGTGCCTGTACTGTTGTGTTCTGATGTAGAAGGTAAGACAGTGGTTAAAATTTGTAACACAAGAAGCATCACAAAAGACATAACATTTTAGTCCCCAGGGTTGACAACGCATTTGCAATCTGAAGTATAATACTTTCTTTCTTAGTCTCCGTAGTAAATATCCATTGGTCTCAGTTCAATCATCACCAGTTGGACTATTCAGGGTCGTTTGTCTTCTCCGTGGTATAAAAATAAGAACGCATGTCTTCACGCATGTACATGCAGATTTAATCCCTAACTATCTATATTCTTGTCTTTGATTGAATCGAACGCATTTGCAATCTGAAGTACTTTCTTAGCCTTTGTTAAAAATGTCCGTTGGTCTCAGTTCAGTTGGACTGTTCAGGGTCGTTTCTCTACTCCGTGGTATAAAAAGAAGAACGCATATACATGCAGAAATAATGCCTAACTAGCTATATTCCTGGTTTTGTTTACATCGTACGCATTTGCAATCTGAAGTACTTTCTTAGCCTTTGTTAAAAATGTCCACTGATCTCAGTTCAATCATCACCAGTTGGACTGTTCAGGCTCGTTTCTCTACCCCGTGGTATAAAAAGAAGAACGCATGAACATACAGAAAGAATCCTTAACTAGGTATATTCCTATCTTTGATTGAATCGTACGCATTTGCAATCTGAAGTACTGTCTTAGTCTTTGTCGAAAATGTCCAGTGGTTTCAGATCACTCATCATCAGTTGGACTGTTCAGTCGCCTATATTTCCCGTGGTATAAAAAGAAGACCGCATGTATATGCAGAAATAATCCGTAAACTAGGAAATTGTGTTACATATAAGATTTTCTAAGAAGTTTTCTAAAATAAAAGAGATGAAAATGTGTATTTTGTAAATAGCTATAGAGTGAATAGATATTTTCTAGATCGACCTGCTCCGTCTTCGGCCACATCGTAGCTTAGCAACAAGTGAGTTAGTGGCCAAACCTAGATCTATATTCCGAATAAAAAAAATAGCTGCCAAGTTATCGCATCCAATATAAATAGTACACTTGCAATTAGCTGAACTTGTTTCAGCGATTTAATGTTTGATGCGAAGTTAGTTTGAATTCTGGGAAAGGACTTAAAGTTATTAAAAATTCCGCGCGAGCAAAGTCGAGGGTAATAGCTATATTAAAATACATAAATGTGAATACTATGGATAAAACAGTATAACAAAATAATATTGGACTTCATTGAAAATATTTATGAAGAAGTTATTATAATGGTCAATTTATTTACATTAACAAAAAGTACATACATATGTTAATATTTACAAAATTAAAACTACACATTATCTTAAATAATTAACTTCCTCAAAGTTACCGCTTAATAAGCTGTCATTGCTTAAGGTACCCAGCAGACTGGCAGCATTGCCTCTTTGAATAGCCAAATGGTATTTTAATGGTTAATTATTTATTGATTTTTCTGATTCAAAAATATTATTGAGATTATTGTCTATTTTTATGTTATTATCAGATAAGCCGTACACATTAATTATCACATAAGCCGATCGGCCGCCATTTCTCACTCACTGACTTATTTCTATTTAATTCTTTTACTATTTCAATTTGTGATTATTGTAAGATCCACATCGAAGGAATCGTGAAGAAAAGTTACATTAGGGCATATATCTTGTTTTTACATTATAAAATATAGTGTCACTCTGAAAATATACACATACATACATATCTTCACGCTGTATCCCTAACGGGGTAGTCAGAGAGAACGGAGCGCCAAGCGTCGCGGTCCTTGCGCACTTCTTTCGCTTTCTCAATTCTCATCATTCTCTTCACACATTTTCGCCTAGATATGCAAGTGCTTTTCACATTTCCGTCAGCTAACAGTTTGGCTATTTGATCTTCGTAAGTCAGCCTTGGTCTCCCTTCGCTACTTTTACCACTCGCTTTCGCTCTGTAGATTTTCTTCGTTAGTCTTTAATCACTCATTCTTTGCATGTGGCCGAACCATCTAAGCATTCCTTTCTTCATTTTTACAATAACACTATCGTGCAACCCTGTCATACTGCGTATCTCTTCATTGGTTATTTTGTCTGCAAGTCTGACTCTGAAAATATAAGCGTACATTTTACAAAGAATTCACACGGATCAATTCCCATGGTAAAGTGGGTTTTAGATAAATTATTACGAAAGTCAGCAAAGCGATTATCAATCGTCTTACTAAAGATTAAACCTGTCGTGTTTGACACTTTGACGATATAGATATGAAGGCGCTAGTCATTGCTTAATCTTGTCAACTTTTACTACTACAATATAAGAATATATCGTGTGAAATTTACAATTCATAAAAATAATCTGGATCTATTCCCGCCAAACATAGCTTAGAACGTTCTCGAAGATTACAACTTTAAAAAAAAATACATACAAATCGAATATCTCTTTCGTGCACGAAAGAAGATTGTGAAGTAAAAGGATTGAAAATGAATGTGAACAAAACTAAGGTTCTGGTGTTTGAAAGAGAAGCGGTACAAACGAAATGTGTGATTTGTGTAAATGTCTAGAATGTCTAGAACAAGTGAATGAAATTGTGTATCTGGGGAGTGCGTTTTCGAGGGATGGAAGATGTGAGTTGGATGTGGAGAGACGGGTAGTAGCTAGCAATAAAGTGAACGGTGCTTTGTCCGCATTAGTGGGTAGTGTGAATATATCTAACACTGCTAAAATGGCCATGCGGTGTTGGTGCCAACTTTGTTGTACGGTAGTGAGGCTTGGATATGCCCGAAATCGAGTGAAAGTATGATAAATGCTGTGGAGATGCGGTGTCTCAGAAATATGTGCGGTGTCACGCTTGCGGACAGGATAAGCAATGATGAGATACGCAATATGACAGGGTTGCACAACAGTGTTATTGTAAAAACGAAGAAAGGAATGCTTAGATGGTTCGGGCACTTAGAAAGAATAAGTGATGAAAGACTGACGAAGAAAAACTACAGAGCGAAAGCGAGCGGTAAAAAAGCCAAGGAAGCCCAAGGCTGACTTATGAAGATCAAATAGCCAGAGTGTTAGCAGACGGAAATGTCAAAAGCACTCGCATACCTAAGCGAAAATGTGTGAGGAGAATGATGAAATTTGAGGAAGCGAAAGAGGTGTATAAGGACCGCGACTCCTGGCACTCCGTCCTCTCTGACTACGCCGTTAGGGATACAGCGTGAAGATATGTTTCCAGCATTACGATTTAGAATTACGAGCCTAGGAAATGAGATTTTATTATCAGGAATTTTATTATTTCCAGGAACGCAGCGAGACGTTTGACATACGCCTTAGCAGCAGCGTTCCAAGACTACTCTAGGAGAGTAAAAGAGATGCAGACGACGCCAGGTAAGATCAATACCAGTATGTATAAAAGAGGGCTGTACGGTTTCACAGTACATAGGTAATTAACTTTAGCGCTCGCGGCAGGTTAATTACGCCTGCATTGCATTATGATTTACTATAAATAAACAATAAATTTCAGAAACATTGTATTTGAATTTGATGAATAATTCTTTGCTCTATACTGGCATATCTTCTCATGATATTTAACTAACTTTTTTATTTCTTTTTTTTTGTTGCCAGCATGTACGGTTTCAAAGTACATAGGTAATAAACTTTTGCGCACACGGCAACTTAATTTGGCCCGCGTTGCATTATTATTTACTATAAATTAACAATAAATACCGCCCACACGCTTATTACGTAACTTGCAACCAGCATGCGACAGCCAATATCGCGCGATATCTGCTGTCAAAACGAAAATTTGTGATATATAATTTGGATTGTGGAACTAAATCTACCGCCAAATGTCCATTTTACGGTCATAGAATAATAGATACGCAATCAACAATTTTTTATTACAATTAATCACCGGTCGCACAGTGATCGCGTGGCTGTCGCTGTCTGCAAAATTTTAGGTAATAACCCCGCCGGTTGCCATTTTCTTTTTTTTCCAAAATCGCGGCGCACGATGAACCCTATATATACCGATTAGAGACACCTCAACAAACAAAAAATTACTAAAGTCGCTATGTCATAAAACGTCACGTTACAGAATTATTTGCAGGAAAAGATCGATGTTTGAGAACTTCAATAAATATGAAAACATTATTCATTAAATGTTTCTACTCAGTATAATTTATTCAAATAGCAATTCCTAGGTTGATTAAACTTTTAACTTAAGTATTAGTATATTTACCCGACTGCGGCGGAGCCCAAAAGAAGGATAATGTTTACTAAATAGTATTAGCTGTAGTATTAGTAAATAGTATAAATATTTTGAGCTGTCAATATATTACCACGGTGTACTTTTAAGAACCAAAAACAACTATTTTCACTTTAATATTATGGAAATAAACTAGCACAGTCATGCGCCCATAAGCAAACAAACCAAAGTGGACAGTGTGACATCGCGTCTTTACTATAGGTACCCACTGAAACTGAATTTAATATACTGTATGCGGAGCTTACCTATAGTACTTACTATATTTAGAAAGTTCGCAAGTATCCTCTGTAAGTATCTCCAGCACTGATTAGTCGTACTCGTCTTTGAAATAGGACGAAAATGTTTGAAATATTAATCAATATTACAAACTCATCATTTATTCTTATTGTTGCAAGATGCCTCATAGGGGAAGCCAGTCACGAAAAATACTACTTCACCAAAACTGTAGATTATTCTTATGTATAAATATATACAGCTGATAGTCGTGCAAATAAAATCTAGTTACACAGTTATCTATTTACAGTTTATATACGTATTAAAGTATTACTTATATAAAACGTTAAAATACAGTTTCGTTAATCTTCATCATCATTATCGGATAAAATAATATTATCCAAGAAGGCGGCTGGTGGTTGGACAGGGGTCTCTTCAGTGACGTGCACAGATATTTTCAGCAGGGTAGACAAAAAGAAAACTCACCAAAATCCTAACAAAATCGCCACCTGTCATATAATTCGTATGTAATAAATAATATTAATGTGATTGAATTTTACATTATTTATTCACTGGAACTACTTCGAAAAATATTTCAACGTTAGCAAAATTACTACTCGCTATCTTATAAAGCTACAACACCAAAAAAATTTAATATAATTTTGTTCAAAATTGAATGCCGGTAGGCGCCATCTACGTATCTATTAAAAATTAAATGTTATGTCATGTTGTCTTATCACACGTATTATGCAGATTTTTCGTCCATATTGCACATTGCCTACACAAGAAAACACGTGCGAAATCAAACAAAGGTTGCTGGTTGTAATACTAGATACATACATTACGCCTTCCTGTGTTCGAAAAATAAACTAAAAATCTTTATAAACAGTAGAAATAGGCACTTACACGATTTTAACTAATACCTAATAAGGATAAATCAGTCTAGCTATTACCAGCATCAAAAAATGCGTAGAAATATTTTAGTGAGTATTTATGCCATCGCACCGGCCGCCGTAGTCTAATAGACTGATATATTTTCTGAACATTACTATATATCTATATGCAAAATTAATATGTATAAGTTGTCTACTTATTAGATGATAAATAATTAAATAATTGGTAGAAAAGAATTTATAGGACAAGAACATTTTTTTGTTTCGAACTTTTCATCTGAGGCGTGATTTTACAAATTATACACAATTATCAAGTTAATGCAAACAAAGCACTAAGCAAGAGCTAGTAGATAGGTAATTTGTATACATTTGAAATGTGCAAATTAAATCCTTTCATTTGATACCTAACACGACACATTTCAATTTTTTTAATGCTGGACTTTATGTCTTTTAGAAGGCACCATTTAAGTTTAGTGTGACGTCACATAGCCTATAACCAGCGGACAATCAAGACGCTTCTAACGATACTTCATTTGTCAAAATACGTTTGGTAGCTTAGAAGATATGCGGGAATAGATGAACATAGATATGTAGCATGACATGAAATCATAACCCTCTGTAGTCGGATAATAATTAATCTTAGTTCTTTTTTTATTTCAGAAATGGACGACCTGCCGCCAAGTATGCGAAAGAGATTTGCCATAGACTTAAGAACACCAGAAGAAATAGAGGCGGATTTAGAAACTGAAGCATAACAATGCCTATAGTCCGTTTCAATCCAATTTGCCAAAAAATAAACAATCTTTTTTACTCTTTTTAGATAAAATGGGTATTGAAAATAAGGCAATATATATACATACATACGTATCCTCATGTTGTATGTCTGTATCCGTGATGGGGTAATCAGAGAGAACAGTGTATTAAGGTGACGCAGTGATAAACAATAACTTAGTCTAAAAATCTTATTAAAAAATTAAACCGACTTTAAAAAAAAAAGTACAAAATAACTACCCTTCACTAATCAAAATTCGAGTACAAAAATAACTTTACAAATACCTATATAATGACGTACCTATATAATGAGTTACTGAGGCCAAGCCTAATAAATGAATGCACTTTCTGTTATTGCACAATTATTTTTGTCTATATTAAAAACTATAATTAGTTTTAAAAAATCCAACTGGCATTTTAAAGAGTGTGTTTAGATTAATCTACACAGAAAATTGAGAGGCGTAAATCGGTCCCATTAGTACGAATCATGTAAATTTGTTTTAAAATATTTTCTTTAATATTTTTTTACTGTGTTTAAGGTAACCAACTGCGAAAGACGAATGAAACGAATAATCAGGTTACCAAATATCGATTGCATATGTTTTGTAATTATTTAGAAAAATTGAGATTCCTGCCGTAAAAATTTCCAATTCGTCGCCTTTCGCGGCCCTTGCATACTTTATAAAAAGGCAAATAAGGCACCGTATACGAGCACATATATTAAATATAATTATTATAGAATGTTTATATTTATGATTAGTAATTTATGTCGATATTGTTAATAGATTATTAATAGATAATTTATGTCTTTTTAAAATGATTGTCTTGTCTAATTAAATGGAACCTTATTTAATTACGCATTCATTTATTTATCTTTTAATTAATCTTATTTATCTTTTCGGCAAATTCGATTGAAACGTACATTAGTTGATTATGTGGTGTGATCAATTAGTTTTTGTCATGCAG
Organism: Zeuzera pyrina; assembly: GCA_907165235.1. Taxonomy (NCBI): domain Eukaryota; kingdom Metazoa; phylum Arthropoda; class Insecta; order Lepidoptera; family Cossidae; genus Zeuzera; species Zeuzera pyrina. The sequence continues at coordinate 10,421,179 of OU015645.1, read as the reverse complement.
TTGTCCCAGAATTCCCGACAAAATTGCTTGGTAAAGATTACTACATAACCTTTATACTTGAACATTACATTACATAAAGCTTATATGTAGCTATAATATTATATTTTTTCCTACTTTAGTGGTTGTATAGAAGATAAAGCACTTTCAATTGTCCCAGGAAACTTACAATTTTTTATTGAGGTTATTTCATAAAAATGTGTTGCTTAACACGAATTTATTTTAATGTTAAGATTATTATTTAATCATTTTAAAAAAGTAAACGGGGGTTATGGGTACGAATCCCGCCCCAAGTTTGGGTGTTTATGTATAATATGTATGTATTTACAAAAGAAAAGTATGTAAGTAGTATATCAGTTGTCTAGTATCTAGTAGTACCCATAACACAAGCGCTGTGTGCATTTTGGGACTAGATGGCACTGTGTGCAATGTCTGAGTATATATATTATTATATTATATTATTATATCAGTAAACTTACAATAAATTAATCAAAATACCTGTAAATGTTTTATATAACCAACCGACTATGGGGACAAAAAGTAATTAATCAACCCATATTTCAATATAGTACAGTATTCTACAAACTTAGTATAATAATGCACAGTCTACAAAATAATAAATCTACCCAAGTTTTCCAAGAATCTTACATACTCTGAACTCTAATTTCTGAGTGGTAGAGCCATGCTGCATTGCAGCATGAATTGAGCCGGCTCGCCCGGTGAAGTACCACCCTCTCACAGAATATCGGCGTGAAATAACAGCATCTATTGCTGTTGTGTTTAGTTCGGTGAGTGAGAGTGCCGGTGTGCGGTGGCCCATCACCCCCTTCCTTTCCCTTTTTCCCTAAAGGCAACGGACCCGTGACTCTCCGGAGGCTGGGGATGTCCATGGGCGGCGCTGGTCACTCTCCATCAAGTGACCCGCTTGCTCGTTTGCCCTCTTTTATAAAAAAAAAGAACTTATTTTGTTTTAATTTATTAACTACACCAAAAGTTGTATTTCTTGTTTCCCTACAGTTTAAGCTTTTTAACTTATATTTTAATACACAAATATGTTATGATATAAATATATTTGAAAGAGGGAAAACCATAGACCGAAAAATTAACGGGACTATCCTCTTATTAGTTATAATTAAATTGTTCGTACCAAATATATTTTGTGATTACCTATAATATAATTAAGAACAGAGAAAGGTTAATAAAAATAGTTGAAGTTGTAATTGTTTATTAATTATACACCTTTAAAAATAAAATGTATAAGTCATAGGAGAAAATGTTTGAAAAGAAAGCTCGAATGACGGATATGTAAAGCCGAGCTCAAATAGTTATGATAAACTAATTATTCTCTTACATTCCAAATTCGAATGGACGTATAATCTTAGTTTATGAATATAAATTATTGTTACAATATTGGATTCGAAAAAAATCTATATATGTACATATTTATTAAACCCACTCACACACACAGGTGGATATACTTTTCATTTGAAAATATATTATATTACTGTATTACGTTTTTCCGGATACCGGAAATAACAAGATCTATCTGGGCATATCCATGTTATGCGAACGTTGCGAAAGTACATGAAAAAACTACCCATTCCGATCTATAGTTATAATGTATGTCTCGTGCTCTTCCAAAAAGTCTTTTATAACTTCAGTAAAGCTACTATCCCTACTATCACTTTACTGGAGGAGTTTAACGACAATAAAAAGCCTATTTGTAATTCTACTTATTGTTACACCGAGGGTTCCGTACAAATTTGTAGGTACATATTGTAAATACTTCAGGAATCGAGTCTTTAACTCAATTCAAAATTTCGATCGCCGTTCCTTGCATAAAGACCCTGTTTTTTTTTGTGATTTAATTAAAAATATACGGCTTTCAGATTTTTCTCTTCTGTACAAATTAGTAAAAGTTTAAAAAAATCTACAAAAAGATTTGGTCACCCATACAATTATGACCGCGCATACCGTTGCTTAACCTCGATGATTAATTACGTACTTTAAATAAAGACTATATTTTTTATGATTTTATTACAAATGTATAGTTTTCAGATTTTTCCCTGTACTTGTAGTATAAGACTGTATCACTTGCCAAATATCATAGTTCTAGGTCAATGGAAAGAACCCTATAAATTTTGATTCCCTTGAGAGTGTCGAAATATACGTTTTTTGCGGCATAAACGACCGTATCTTTTTTTATGTTACCTTAGAAGTTTAATTTTTTCACAGCTTCAAGGGACTGTAGAATTGAGTATATGGTTTTAATTTCGACTCGATATCTCTCCACGCGTTCCCGAGATAAAGGGTCTTGACAGACAGACCGACAAAAAAGTTCCGTTTTTCCTTTTGAGGTACGGAACCCTAAAAACCTCTAAAAACTAAGATAGGTATAGAATATGTAGGTACGTATTGGTCCTTTATGTTTATGATAAGTTGTATTATAAATAATCGTAGTATTACTACTATTACTAGTAGTACTACTACGCTATAATACGCTTGGATATATTATATCCAAGCGTATTATAGCGTAGCGTGTAATATATTGTCTAATTAAATAAAGCAAAACAGAATACAGCTAAGAATGAGACACTTAGCGGTCGCTTATATTACAACTTATCATAAATTTATAAGGTGCTGTTATTTTCTTACTATGTGCTCTGTCCGCATTAGCAGGTAGTGTGAATATATCTAACACTGTCAAAATGGTCATCCACAATGCGGTGTTGGTGCCAACTTTGTTGTACGATAGTGAGGCCTGAATACGCCCGAAATCGAGTGAAAGTATGATAAATACAGAAGAAATGCGATCTCTTAGAAAGATGTGCGGTGTCACCCTTGCGGACAGGATAAGCAATGAAGAGATACGCAAGTATAAGTATAACAGGGTTGCACAACACTGTTATTGTAAAAATGAAGAAAGGAATGCTTAGATGGTTCGGGCACAAAGAAAGAATCACTGATGAAAGACTGACGAAGAAAATATACCGAGCGAAAGTGAGTGGTATAAGAAGCTAAGGAAGACCAAGGCTGACTTATGAAGGTCCAATAGCCAGAATGTTAGCGGATGGAAATGTCAAAAGCGCTCGCATACCTAGGCGAAAATGTGTGAGGAGAATGATGAGATTTGAGGAAGCGAAAGAAGTATGTAAGAACCGCGAGGCTTGGCGCTCTGTCCTCTCTGACTACCCCGTCCCCGTTAGGGATGCAGCGTGAGGATATGTATGTATGTATGTATTTTCTTACTTTTTAAAGGTTTATTTGAGTCGGGGTTTTTTAAAATTGTTGTATTTACAATTATAAGAAACACTTGAGTAATAAAGTCAATCATTGTCCAAGTGCAAATTTCATTAGTCGTCTAGCACACGACTCTACACACGCAAACATAAAATAAATTTAAAAACGAACTAACAACCCGTAACTAACATCCAAAATTGAAATTCTAATTTTCAAGTAAAAGTCTATTGTATTAACCCACTACTCGTTACAAATACTAATATTTTATCAAATAGTCTATGCGAAAACATCTGACAGACAGACACAGAGAATAAGGTAATCCATAATTCTTCTAGTTTTAGAATTTTGGTTTACGAAAAATATTGAAATTTCCAATTTCATAAGGAAAAAGTATTCAATCTTTCAATTTTTTTATTTCATCTAATAATTTGAGAATAAATACAAACTCTTGTAATGTTCTTTCTACTTCTGTTTTATTCTTCTTTACATAATCTACGTAATCCCTCTCGAGGCCATTAACACAACTTTCTTGTATGAGCGCAAAAAGTCTCGCAGTGAATAAATGCAACAAAACTTCTGTTGTCCGCTTTCTTCTAGAAGAATCGAGGTACAGTTCCTTTAAGTTCTGGAACCATCTCTGTTCTTTCAATTTTGTGATCATCGCGACGTGTTTAATAGCTGTGTGAAGCTGCAATCGACTAATAATATTAAGATAAAGAGTTAAATGAACATAGATACATAAGGCTGTGAATAAACCAACAATTAAATACGAGTATCAAGATATCAATCCTTTTGTACTCGATTAGTGGCGATGCATACTGGTATCGAATAAAATTATGCGTATCGATTCCAAAGTACTCGAATTAAATTATATTTAATATAAACCAAAAAGATCTGTTAAAGAAACAACCATTTAAATCATTTTCTTTTTAGATTATCTTTTGCTGTCAAATCGATTGGGATACTTATCGAATTAGTTAACGACAAATTTAATATGAGTTGGTATCGATATTTTTCTTGATGATATGTGAACTTACAGATGTTAAAGCAAAGGCAAAGCAAAGGATACTTACGTTATTCAATCCAAACTGAAGCTCAGACAAGAAATCTTTGATATTAATCAAATCGTAATCACTATTATATCTTCTTAGCTCTCGTTTTGGTCTTAATCTCGTATAAGAGAAGAGTTTTTTGATTAAACTTATGGGGTTTGTTATTTTTCCTCCGGTATTATGATTGCTCTTTGGCAAAATCCTTTGTCTATCTGTTGGCTTAGAAAACTCCTTCAGAAATCCTTTTTTCGTTTCTTCTTTAATTGTGCTATCGTAATACTTCTTTGCTTTTGTATGCAAGTAGACTACGTATTTCAGAAGCTCTAAGTCCGATGGATGTATATAAACTTCATTTTGTAGTTCATTGCTGAAAATATACATATTTGTGTACACACATACATACAAAATTTGACGCCATTTCCGACTGAGGGTGAATAAATAAAATCAGACGCGACAATGTCATACTTTAATACGCTATATCTGCAATATTTAGGCTTAGAGGTGACAAAACGGAACCAGATGATAGATTATTACCTAATTATCTATGCTAGTTTCATACACGAAAGCGCTTGGCTGATCCTTGGGTAATAACTTCTATACCCTGAGCGGAAGGATAAGCAACATTCTGTCTTTTTATTTTTTTTCCAAACCAGTATTGAAGAATAAAATAATTGTCTCACCTTAAATAATCCACTTTTTTTATTGCTGAACGTATATCAACAGCAGTTCCTAACCAATCATATTGTATTAGAGCTCTGTTACTGTTAACAATCATATCCCGTAGAATATCGAAATTTGCATTAAAAATTTCTTCACTTATCAATTCACTTATTTCTATATCTTTAGGCTCATTATTGTTTTCTTTTTTGTCATCTAAAGCCTCTATCTTTTCTCTTTTATTTTTATTATGTTCTTTTTTTTTTAATAATGATTTTAAAGCTTCAGTAATGGTAAAAATCGTGTATCTCATGTCTTTATTATTATCATCATTCTCTATGAGATCCATAGTTTCACTACTTCTAAGGGATATCTTATGAATTTTTTTGGTCTTATTTGCTGGACTCCAGTTCAGTAAATTAAAATACTTATAGTTTTTGTCTTTTATACGGTAAAGGATGCCTTCCAAACGAATTCTTTCTTTTTCTTTTAATTTATTGTGTTCTTCCATATCGTACAGAATATCTATGATGCTCTCAATGACTTCTCCTGGCACTTGTTTTATAGCTTTATCTAATTGTTTAGGATTGTCTAGACCTTCATCGAATTTTCCAAATTGGAATAATCGGAATAATGCAAGTTTTGCTGTTTCTATTTGATCTAAATGTAAATCAGGAGTAGGTACTTCAGGTATATTCATCAAATCGTTCAATTCTTTTATCTTCTTCAACTCTATGCTCGTAAATCTTCTATGTTTAACGTTATCTTTAATATCAGTGTCAACTTCCTCACCTGCGTTATCAGATTCTTCATTTATATTTGTATCCAACTTTTTCTGTTTGTTTTTATTTGTAGATACTTGTTTGCCAAAGTTTAAACCTATTTCTTTCAATAACTCATCAACGGAAACAGTTTCTTTTGCATCCATTTTAGAGATTCTATCGTATAACTTCCTCAAGTTTTCAGAAAGACCGAAATAACTATATCTTTTGTTTTTCATGTTCAGTAGTATGACAATTAATTTTCGAGCTTCTGCTTTAGTTAAAAACTGTCTTCCTTTAGTCATATCTATGATCATTAGTCTAATAGTAAAGAAAACATCGTCTGGCACTTCATTTATTGCCTTTATTAAATCTTTTTTTGTGTCTAAACCTTCTTTAAATTTACCGAACTTATGTAAGCGAAATAAAACATCATTACTTGTTTTTATTTGATCTACAGTTATGCTCGAAATGGGATTAGATACTTCTTGTATGTGTTTAATAGTTTTAAAATAATTTAATAGTTTGTCATCAGGCATAGGGAATCTTCTAGTAATGTACTTAAGTAACATATTCTTTTTAAACGCGTTTCCGTATTTATTTTTAAGTGCATTTTTTGCAACATTACGGACTTTTTTTTTATTTTTAAAGTATTTAGAGTTCACAATGATAATAAAAGGAACGTTGTTCCCTTTTCTTAAATTATCATTTGACGTTCTACCTATTGTACTATTCTCATTCCAATTTTTATTTACCTTTGGATTGCGACTAATACCAAACATCCTGTTGTTTTTGAATTTTAAATTTATTAATATTTTTCGCAGCTGTTTTCCTTCTGCTTGAGTCAGCCAACCACCATCGGTTAAGTTTCTAATCAATTTCAAGTTAGTGTTGAACGTTTTAAAAGGAACTCTGTACATAGCCCTCCACAAATCGTAACGATTGTCTAAACCTTCTTTGAATTTTCCAAATTGTTTCAGACGAAACAAGACACTGTTACTTGTTTTCACCTGATCTTCGAAATAGGCGTAATTGTTATAAAAATCATATATTGGTCTGTACACTTGCCCTGGCACTGATTTCGACTGTATCTTCTTTTTCTCCTTCTCCCATTGCAGGTCTGTCATTGCTTTTCTTATATTTCTATAATAGTCGTTATCGTTAATTAAATCAAAATAATAGTCCAAATCAATATCTCGCGTTTTTTTTAAAGCTCTTATTACATTTTTAGAGTTTTGTGGTATTATAATGACGTAAGTATCGTTATTTCTCATTCTAATTACAGGTCGAGGCCAATCATTTGTCACGATATCCGAGAAATCGGTATCATTTTCAGTTTTGATTTTTTCAGCTACACTTGGTACGTAACCAAACATCTCATTTTTGTTAAGCATGTGTCTTACAAATGCCAAATGGTTTTTTAGACTACTCTCTGTTTGATTCGAACGCTCGTAATCTTCATCCAACATGTCCGATTCCGTAGTATACCCCTTTCTTAATTTAGTTGGCCCCGGTAAACTACCATCCATTCTACCATAATAGTAATCAAAATCTAAATAATCATCTGGATTGAAATATATTTCCGTATACTTAGGTTTTCTGTTAACAATAGGGAGCTCTAGTTTAGCGGACTTATTCTTCCTTTTCTGCATTCCATTTTGAGATTTGCGATCGGCAAAAGTAAATTTTCTATTACCCTCATCTGTGTCTTTCAGCTCTGACGAATCAAAGTAATAATTTGAATCGAATGTTGTAGAACCATCGATATTCTCTACTTTTGGATTGTTTTCAATGTTTTCAATAATTTCTTTGGTATCTACATTTTTATCTTGATAGTTAGGACCGAGTCGATTATACGGATTATAATAGGCATTATTAGGTGCAAAATTATAAATAGGTACGTGATATAACTGTTCTCGTTCTTGCTGTTCTTGAGCAAACGGTGGCCTATCACCATCTGAAAACATAAAGAAGTTTTATTTCAAAACGTTTCAATCAATTCAATATAGAAATATACATGTACATAACTGTAATACTGAAATTATTAAAGAAGTATCTTCACACTATTTTCCTCTCGGAGTGGATAGAACACTTAGCGCAACACAAAATGAAGGAGACAATTTAAAATACACGCATGTGAAGTTTGTTATTCGATACTATAGAACGACTTTTTAATTGTAGCATTAATACTATAGAATAACATTTTATCTGTAAAACATAATGCAAAAATGTGCCAATATTGCCAATCAGCAATTGACATATGTGGCATATGGATGGCAAATGACATATGGATGAAAATTATCTGTACATAAATCGAACAATGTTTTTAACAATAAGACTTAATTAAATAACAATTTGATTTTAATTAAAGATACGTAATTATCACCTTAATGTGTATCTCTTAGTGCTAGGTATATTTGTACGGTTTATGCCGAAATTATAGCAGTATTAAGCTTCATTAGCGTTAACCTGGCTACCACTATGATATGACGCCACTCCTAATAAACGTCTTCACGCATTGTAACTCTATGTGACTGATAGCGTTTCGTTGAGAAAAAAATTGAATATTGATTCTATGTGCCCTAGTGAAAATACTACAATAATACTCACTTATTTCATAAACATTGTATTCCTTATTATTCGCCTTTTCCGTTCGTAGTTCCTTTGCATTAGCCTTCATTTCATTTGAGTCATTAACATCATTTTCTTGTAAACGAAGAGTCTGCCTTAAAATGTTTTTTAATTTGTCTATCAGGTGGTTAGTGTCGATTACATTATTTTCTTTCGTAACTCTAGCATCAGTTAATAAATTCTCAAGTGATTTTATGGGTTTAGTTGTAGATGTTGCAGTTTCACGAGTAGATAACATTTCTAAAGACATAATTGTCGTTGTATCAACGGCATTAGAAACATCCGTAGCTTGTACACTCATTTCTTGAACAAAATTAGTAGTCGTTTCAGTTAATTTTTTTGATTCTAGGTTTGTTAGTGAATCGGTTTTTAAATGCTGTTTGGTTTCATTTTGTTTCACTTCAGTTTCCATAATATTTCCTTTGTTTTCTGTACGGTTTTGAAGAGAATCATTATTTTTTTTAGTCTTACCAGTGTTTGTTTCTTCGGTTGCTATCGACATATTATTTTCAAAAAATATAGTTTTATTTGCTGTTGTATGGTTTTCTCCGTTGTCTATATAACTATCATGAGTTTCATAGATGTTTTGTGTAGCACTACTTTCTTTCTCTAAATCTCTTCCAGTAGTTGTTTCAGTTTCGTCATAAAAGGTTGTGCTTTCAGTGAATGAAGATTCTATGTTTGTTGTGTCTGTTGAAGTAATCGCATCGTTTATTGTTTCTTGCCTTTCAGCATTAATATTTTCTGTTCCAGTTGTTTGAATGACTACGGTTGTATTTTCTGTATTGAATTTACTTTCTCTGACAAATTTTCTGAAATTTCTGACTTGTATATCTTGTTTGTCTTTCTTTTTTGTAATATTTTCAAGTGTAGAATTTAATCCATATCTTGAAACCGTTAAGTTAGATTCAACGTTTGAGGGTAGTTCGTCGTTGCTTTTTATCGTAATAGTTTCATCATCATACACAACTTGAACTGGTATTGTAGTTAACATCAATTCTTGTGGATTTTCTTTTCTTTTAATACGTTTGTTAGAACGCAAAGTCAAATCAATCTGTTCTTTCTCTTCGTCCTTATTTAGTGCCCCAACTTTCATAGGATCATCGTCAAATTCTTTAGCTCTAAAAGTCTCATTAAAAGTTTCACTGATATTCTTCAAATTATCAGATTCCTCTTTAAAAATTTTCTGTACGTATTCACTATGTTTGTTTAGCTGATCCTCTGTAATCTCAATATCTGAAGCATTTGCTACCTTTTCAGACTTCACTTCTTCTAATATACGCCTAGCTATCTTATCAAGAAAGTGTCGTTTCTCCACTTCCGGTAACATATCCACATATTTACTTTCCGGACCATCTTCTTCGCTTCTGATGACTCCAATAATACAAATCACTATAAAAATCAAGTACATTTTGGCTAAGTCATATTTTTAACTACAGTGCTTGCCGATGTAATATAAAATTCACAGATCACAATCATGCAATTTCCTGATTGCAGTGATGCATAAGAAAAATTCATTATCTTTATCAGAGAAAATTCAATTTACTTTTGAAATTAATCACAACATTAAATTATTCAAAACGGAAATGACGTAGCAATAACTTCGATATTCATGATGCTTTTCTTTATAACCAACTTCAAAAAAGGAGGTTCTCAATTCGGTTGTATTTTTTTTTGTTCTTTTTTTTACGTTTGTTACCTCAAAACTCCGTCATTTATGAACCAATATTAAAAATTCGTTATTTGAAAGGATTCGGAATAGTCCCATTTAAATTTCACTGAAATTGGAGCTTAGATTTTGAAGATACACCAAATAACGCGAACTGCTTATAACCTTTATTTATAGGTGGGCATACTTATTATACACATTGTAGTGTATTAATATTTATATTTTTGTGTACTTAAATTATATTATTATAAGTACTTACATATACTTACCACATTCATATAGGCAAACATAAAATACATAATATAAAATAATTAAATATTTTACATACACGCATACCATTTTATATATAGGTATATTGTATTTTATGTTTACCTACATTTTTAACATTGTGCGCTTGCGCGTAATATGAGTTACTTTAGAGAACGCACAATATAATTATTGTGTGCTTGTATGTCGGTATAATAAAAATTATAAAAATATAGACCAGCATATCATTTACGTGCTATCATTACTATATTATATACAGGGTGTATATGAAAACGGGACAGTTACTTTAATGGATGAAAGGGCATAACTTTAGTATGTAGTTACAAAAAGAATTATCGAAAAAAACGTATCCGTTTAAGAGTTATGACCGTTTTAATTTTCAAGTGTTATCCCCACCATTTCTCGTAAAATTGGGTTGATCGTGTACAGTTACAGATTTTAAATCTTACGTCTTTTTTATTTTGTAATAATTTCATCCGTTACTGAAATACAGCCTGAAAACCATTTTCGAAAATAATGCGTATACCCCAATGGGGGTTTTCAGGCTGTATTTCAGTACTGAAACACAGTACAGTTACTGAAATACAGCCTGAAAACCATTTTCGAAAATAATGCGTATACCCCAATGGGGGTTTTCAGGCTGTATTTGAGTAACGGATGAAATTATTACAAAATAAAAAAAAAGTAAGATTTAAAATCTGTAACTGTACACGATCAACCCAATTTTACGAGAAATGGTGGCGATAACACTTGAAAATTAAAACGGTCACAACTCTTAAACGGATACGTTTTTTCGATAATTCTTTTTGTAACTACATATTAAAGTTATGCCCTTTCATCCATTAAAGTAACTGTCCCGTTTTCATATACACCCTGTATAATGATGATTCTCTTGTATGTCATTGCGCTCCAGAATTAGAAAAGAAGTTAATTGTAGACCTGCCTAGATATTTATTTAGGCTACAGTCACTCAAAAAGGAGTAACAAAAAAAATTTAATGAATAAACTAAACCAACTCCAAAAAAATCACTGGAAAGTACGAAATAACTATACTCTACTAAACAAAACTAAAATACAAAAATAACTTTTTTCAATGATGTGATGATCATCATATCATTAAAAAAAAATTTTTTTTTTACTTTTGTACTAGTATGTATGTCTGTATGTAATTACATACATGCATATCTTCACGCTGTATTCCTAACGGGATACTTATTATACTTGAACCCCGAAGTCCATCGACTGGTTTCTGGTATTTGACAGAGACTGGTCAAGACTTCGGGAGACCGTCGAGCTGGCACCTTCTTCCGCCAACGAATCAGTTTGGCTATTCAAAGAGGTAATGCCGCCAGTCTGCTGGGAATTCTAAGTAATGACAGCTTTATAAAAATATTAACGTTCAGATTTGTATGTACTCCAACTAAAGTCATTCTCCTCACAACCTTGACAATTGACTATTTATTTTATTAATTGATTTAAAATTGATTAATTCACAATTGACTGGCCCGTTGGCGCAGTAGCATATGCATCTGCTTTCCAACTTCTTTGCTGTTGTGATCTTTTAGGAAACGAACTTTTCTAAATTGGCTTGGAGTCTGAGTGTTACTGGGAACTCCAGAGTTCGTTGTGTGGTACCCATAGTACAAGCTTACTGCTTAGTTTGGGGTCACACAATCTGTGTAATTGTCTGGAGTATTATTATTATTATTAACCTGAACGGCTAAATAAGTGTCAAGCGCTTACTATCGTAACACCTGCTGGCGTCATCGCTCGTTAAAAGTGGCACTGGGCTACGTTTTATACAGCGGTTTTCACACGACTTTACTATTCGTTTGATTGAATAGAAAGTTAATAACGTTTGACTGCCAATTTAAAATTTGTTACGCTAGATTAGTAGTTGTCATATTATTCTACCCGCGTTTACGACAATTGAGCCACTTACTTATCTAGGCCCTCTTGTCGCTCGAAATGAATTCTACGTATTGGACGATATCGCAGGCGATATTAGGTGTCGTGAAAGAAGTCACGAGGCGACGCTCTCCGAGCGACATGCACTACTAACGGCTCTACAGTACATACAACAAAAGTATTGTTTCTGTATTGTATTAAAATCCTCTACGCTCAAGTTGAATTCACGTTTTCCAATTTTTCAATTTTTTTTGTCCAAAGATTTTTAAAATTCGCAAAACATCTTATTGTCTAAAGAAGAGAATGAAACACTTCATAGGCATCCTGTAATATTTAATAGTTTACATTACTACGCATAATTAATATAGGCATTTAAAAATTAATCACTAAACATCGGCTCTAAATCTAAAAGAACCTCGTCTTACTTTCCTTCCTTTTCGTTTTAGACTTCGTTCTGATATTAATCTAGAGTTCTCTACGTCCTTAACTGGATTCTCATCTCTAACTTCATCGGCTTGAGGTTTAAAATCAATTACATCCTCTATTTTCACTGGAAAAGGTATTTCCACGTTAACTTCTGATGGTTCAACATTTCTTTCATAGTACTGTGCAGTTTTTAAATTTTCGTTTCTGATCTGGTCATTCATAACCTCTTTTAGAAGATGTTGTACTATAATATTCTGTTTTCTGCGATTGTGTTCGTTTCTTCTTTTAATTTGATTTGGCACGTTTTCTGTCTCTTTCATACCAGTGTCTGTATTACTGTCAGGATTGTTTATAGCATTTTGATTGTCAGCGTTTTCTGATTGTACATCCTCTGTATCATTGCCAGGTATCTTCCCAAATTCCATATTCACGTAGTAGTACATAGGTGCGTCTGCGCAGTCCACAGCATCCCGGGGTCTTGAGCAGACCAACACCTCCTGTAAAGTAATGGAATTTGAAAAAACTTTTCTTATAGGAGTCACCGAGAGTTCTCCCCATTTCATTTCAATTCATGTTTATTCAATCATTAGTATACTAATTTATGGTGACCTATACTAAATTTGTAATGTATTTAATGTCATCGTATGGATTATGTACTTAATTGTAATGGTGAAACATTTATACCAGTTCGAAATCTAACGAAGCTAGTCGTTAGCTTGCGTTAGCTATTATCGATATTCGTGAATACAAATACAAACATAATTGTCGATAGATGACAACACTGTCATTTTGAGGGTATCGTTACCTAATAATTTTTTTCAGTCAGTTGGTATTTTAATGTCTAAAAATTAGAATATCGAGAATTACGCGAGCTAGCGAAATATATCTTTTCATTGTACCTCAATATAATATTCTATGTTTCCACCCACATCGATATCTTAATTCGTTTTAAGAAAAATCGTAACGAGACATTTATTTTTGCTATCGTTATATATGTAATTTTAAGATACTATATCTACGAGTCCACCCAAATGTATAGCCCCATATTTAAAAACGATATACATTAATCAATTACAACGACTTATTTAGCGGAGTCACAGCTTAATCTCATCTTAAAAAGAACTATGGGCAACTGATATAGACTTCATGCTATTACTACTTGATTACGTGCAGTAATAAAATTTTGAAAATAACATTTTCGATGTTAAACGAGTTTTTTAAATCATATTCCGTTAACAAATGTTATTCGGTGCGTATATCAAAATGAAAAACTATTGTTACGGACTAAAAAATATTCAGTTCATGTAGATACATATATACTATTGTTTTTATAATTTTTGAGAATTAGAGTAGATACTTTTAATCTAAATGTTGTTTCAGTGTATTAGCTGGCAAAATACTTAATAAATGTATATTAATAACAAAAAAGAACATACATATCCTAATGCTAATATTTACAAACTAAAAACTACATTATCACTTCCTCAAAGTTGCTGCTTAAAAAGCTGTCATTGCAAGGTAATTTTTTTTTATTCTGCTTCCCTGATTATATATTGTTCAAGGCCTTATTTGCTTTATTATCATTTTTTGCATCGTTTATTCATCCTTCTCTCACAGTTTATTTTTTTCTCATTTTTTCCAGCCATTCTTTCACGCTTGCAAAAAGGATTCCCTGCCATTAAATAACATAACCTACAATCTTTATTACCCACAATTTTTTTTTCCTTATCCTATTTACATTATAATTCTTACTATACCTACATAGAGTATATAGTTTGGCATGTTCATTTTGCGTGAATCTCTCATGAATAACTTGACATTGGCAGAATTCGTATAAACGAGAAGCCAATATTAAAAGAAGAAGAAGAAGAAGTCTTATTATACTTCTAATCCTTATTACAACTACTATTCCTATTATTATTACTACGTCTTAAAATCTTATTTTATCAGCTACTTCATAAGCCTTTTTATACAGCCCAATATATTTTTAGGTGGATTCAGTAAATATTTTGTAACGATTAATTTGATCTTTCAATTAAACAATAAAAGCTACTGGACTTATTCGCATTCACCATACACAAGCGCGGAAAGTTTCGGGTTCGTTTCCCGGTTGGCTGAATTTAGGAAACGAACTTTTCAAGATTGTGTCGGGTCTGGGTGTAGTGGGAACGCCCCAGTAGTCGTTGTCAGGTTCTCATAGCACAGGGAATGCCCTAGTGTGAGACCAGATAAATGGTGTGTATTGTCTGGCGTATTTATTTATTTATTATGATATCTTAGACTCGTAACTACGCTGGGTATATATACATATCCTGACGTTGTATCCCTAGCGGTTAGACAGAGTGGACGAAGCATCAATCATCGCAGTTCTTGTATACTACTTCTTTCGCCTCCTCGAATCTCACTATTTTCCTAGTGCTCCGAGATTCTTTTTCGGAGACTGCTTTTGACTTTCCGTCAACTAACTCTCTATTTATTTGATCTTCATAAGTAAGTAATAATTGTTTATATATTTTTTACCTCCTGTCCAAAATTTCTATTACAAACGTTTTTCTTCTTAACGAAACATCCTTAGAATGCTCTTCAGTAACCTAAACGTCCTCAGGACATTTCGGCGGCAAAATAACTAAAATCTATACTTAATATTATAAACAGAGAGACCGGATTTCGTTAGTTTGTTTGTATGTGGAGGGTAATGGGTAATCTCTGGAACCACTGCACGTATTTGAATAATTCTTTCAACGTACATTAAATAGGTACACATTATTCCAGATGGATAGGCTCTACTGAGTGGAAAACGGGACAGTTACTTTAATGGATGAAAGAGCATAACTTTAGTATGTAGTTACAAAAAGAATTATCGAAAAAAACGTATCCATTTAAGGGTTATGACCAGTGATCGGATAATCGGGCGCTAATATACCTAAACTTCATTTTTATGCCTACGAAAGAATAATATGGACATGCCTTTTAGAATCCCGGATCCCGGAATCGTTTGAAATTCCTGATTGCTAAAAATGTTACCTGCATACAAAATAGTTAGAACTCGTGAAAACGATATATTTTCTTTGAATTATGCTTACATACCCTCTCGTACTTTCAAGACTGGTGTTCCTTGTTAAACTTGCTATAATGTTTTTACAAAATTGTTTAATCCCGGGAATCCGGGATTACTTATTAATTCAGGAAAGAATATCCATATTATTCTTTCAAGAAAAGAAGTTTAGGTGTATAAGCGCCCGATTAATCGATCACTGGTTATGACCGTTTAAACTTTCAGGCGTTATTACCACCGTTTTGCGTAAAAGCTGCTGGAAATTTAAAGTTACAAATTTTAAATCGAGCATATTATTTTATTTTATAACAATTTCATCCTTTATTGAAATAAATCACGAAACTTCGAAAATAATGCATATGCCCCTTAACAATGTTTACAAATCGCTGTGATCGTGAACTCTAATTTAAAATACGTTATTTCCGCATACAAAGGAATATCAACCTAATCGTTACATAAATAAAGAAGATTTCTGTGAATTTGTGAAATTAGGTAACAGTTAAATTAAATTAAACGGGCATAAACTACTTGCCGCGTTAAGGGGAAGTATAACGATGTAAATTGTGTTTAGACCTGAATCTTTGTTTTTATTACATAATAATACTTTATTGAAGAGTAATCAAGATACATTATCGGTATACTATAGCATGATTAAGAAGTTTTCTCGTTTTCATATACACTCTATATATTATGTATTCAATCCGTGTGATGTCGGGATGGGCCGCTAATATACAGGGTTAATTGAAAAATACTAATAACCTCTTAGTGTAAAATTCCTGTCATCATACATAACGACTTATGTTCTACGACTTTTTTCAAAACTGAATACGATCGTCAAAAAATATTTGTTAAGTTTTGTTGTACTGTCTGAAACGTAATTACTCTGTGTACGTATTCCAATGGCCGCGGCCCTCCGCGCCCCGCTGTACGTGTGCCGCTTTAGCAACCGGCATTATTAGGTAACTTGCAGACAGCATGCGACAGCCAATATCGCGCGATATCTGCTGTCAAAACGAGAATTTATGTAATGTAATTTGTATTATGCCGCTAAATCCACCGCGAATAGTGCATTTCATGCTCATAGAATAACATATGCGCGTCGTTTATGACACCAATTTTTTATTACAATTAGTCACCGGTCGCGTAGTGATCGCGTGGCTGTCGCTGTCTGCAAATTTTTAGGTAATAAACTAATGTTTCTGAATCTACTCTATCCGCGGGGGATAGAGTAGATTCAGAAACATTAGTTTCATATGAAAGAAAAAACTTATCAATTTTTGAAAGTCGTAGAACAAAAGTTATTAGGGATAATTTTTAGTACAAATTACTTAGAGGTTATTAGTATTTTTAAATGAACCCTGTATACATAAACTAAATACTGAGAGGATTTTTGTAATGTAACATTTCGTTCTACCCAACTTCTTAAATCACCCTTGGTTTTCTTTGGCTTCTGCTACCACTCAGATTTTCTTTTCACTTTCAGATTTTCTTCATCAGTCATTCATCATTACGGACGTACATGGAATGTAATCTGTACCTGATTAAAAATCGTCTCGTTGGGACAAATAAAGCTCCATTTGTATATGACGCTGCGCCCCGAAGGTGTTTGCGAGGGTAGGCACACGTGGAACAATTGGCAATCGTTATCCACATCAGCATAATATCCATAAGTACGGTTCTCACAGCTGAAAAAATACAAAGCTGAAATATATAACCATTTATGCCCTAATCAACGTTTCCACTGTGTGGTCACGTCGTATAGAGACGGGTAAGTCTGATAATTTAAAAGATTCGTGTCCGGATGTACATCCAGCTCCGAAGATTCACTGTCCCATATACGCGAAATTGTAAACGTCCAACAATGGAACAATGTTATAAATTCCGACTAGTGTTCCCAGATTTTAAAATAGAAATGTCTGGTTTAAATTTTAAAATTACGGTATTTTTAACCGACTCGAAAATAGGAAGAAGTTTTACTTTCGTTTGTTTGATTTTTTATCTATGTTCACCGATAACTTTGTCAATTTGGCATCGATGTCAATTATTCTTTTTCTACTGGGTTCAATGTAGCTCCACGGTAGACCTATTAAATTCTAATGACGTTGGAGCTTGGACTTCCAAGATACATCAAATAACGCTAACTGCTCATAAGCTTTATTTATATTGACGATTCTTTTGTATTATCATTCCGCTCCAGAATTAGAAAAAAAATTAGCAGTAGACCTACCCTAGATATTTACTCAAAAGGGAGAAAAAAAATTTAAGCAAAATATAAAACGACTTAAAAAATCTCTGGAAAGAACAAAATAACCATCCTTTACTAATCAAAACCCAAGTACAAAAATAATTTTGTAAATAGGACACAATTATCTATATAATGGTGATAAATCAATGTGCAACAAAAGAAAGTTTAAACTTCAAAGTTCGACTTCAGTAACTGTCAAATGTAATTATATAGATATTTGTATAGTATTTATAAAGTTATTTTATCTTTGTACTTGAGCTTTAATCAGTAAAGGATAGTTATTTTGTACCTTTCAGTGTTTTTTTAAGTTAAGTTTTTGGGATTGCTGTCGGGATAAACAAATATAGATTTATATAATTTAAGATAAGTCAGCAACAGAATTAATAAGTTCAAACTACAATTTATCTTAATATTCAAAATTAATAGTTTTTACTATAATTAACTGTTTCTGATTGAAATTACACGGACTTTAGAATTAATAGAGTACATTTGTCAAATTTGATTGTTTTAATTAACTTTGTTTATAGTCAGATGTTTGGATATTGGTTGAAATAATACAGCCGTTGGCTCTTGCAAACCTCAGCTCGAATTATAAATATTATGAGCCTGCCTATTCAACCCAGTCCAAACTAAAACATTTACACTTATATAATACTTTCAATTGCATATTAGATTGCATAACTACGCAAAACTAAAAAGTCGTAGACAAGTCCATTATCGCACATTGAATTGAACTTGCCCTTTTGGAGCGGTGAAACCTCGGATCCGGTATCACAACGGACGGAGTGTAGGCCACGTAATATGCACACTACACTACATACATATTACATATACACTTACACCTTATTTATATTGTATGTAACTATTTATATTATTTCACTACTCATTAACACACACACACACAGATATTCACAAATACAAAATCTATATATATATTAAAATAATTAAATATAATTATGAACACACATTTTATATGCGTATTTCATTTTTTACCCACCGTAGGAACATTTGCTCTAAAAGTGTGTCGTTAAAGTATCCTTTTTTCGTTGACCGACTTTCTAGAGTTTTATAAATGTGCGTGACTGGGGAAGTTCACGGTACAACGATACAGAGCTGAACATGACATATTTTTATTTTTGTCAATACTAGTAACCAAAACACGATTTACGAGTATTTCGGTTACTAGTATTGACTTACGAGTATTTTGAAAATAATTATTTTATGACCGACTCTAAGCTGACACGAATTACACTAATAGTGCGAGGTTGCCATACTTACTATAGCTAACTGTTTTACTCGTGGTTACGCTCAATGAGATAGAAAGAGACGAAATATCGTTTGACACACGGTGGTTAGAGCAGCAACTAATTATGGCTCCGCCCATTGTGTTTTTTGGTTCGAGGATGAAACAATAGCTCTATCTCGTTTTTATTCACGAGGAAACGCCACGCGACTTCATTTACAATTCTAGTGTAACTTATAGTTCAATGTGCTTTGATTTTTATTATAACAGCTACTCTACTTATCTCTTTCGTGCATATTCTAAGAAAAATAAGAAACGGATATTGGTAAATTACGTAATAACTTAGTGGTTCTTCGTACATGCATCCATCTTACTCATCTCTAGCATCGGGTAGATACCTACCTGAATGTGTCTACAATGTTTTCTCTTATCGATGTAGCATTTGCGGGTAGATTTAAAGTATCAGCTTTTGTTTGATTCACCATAGCCTGGAATGTAGTACAATATTAAATTATAATAATAGAGAAAGTCCTGCAGTTAATTTTATTTTAAATTTTATGAAAAACATTAAACAGACTTCAAAAAAATCTCCGAAAAGTACAAAATAACTATCCGTTACTAAGTACAAAAATAGTAAAATCATAATCACGTAAAAGTAATATCATAATCACGTACAGAACACGTAACCGTTATTGAAAATTACAGTACTTCTTTGAAATAGAACAGGAATAACACAAAATAATAAAAGAGGTCAACAGCGTTTTCCACAACGTGACGACTTGTGACGACCTGTCATTCAAAACGGGTTACAATAGTGTCCCGTTCGCTGTTCTTCTCGTACTCGTGGCGTTATCATAGAAGATTATTCTCATTTCTCACTCGCACTCGTTGTACATCTATACGCCAGTATATTACAGATAAGTCAGCTTACTTGATTTGCCTCACCGTTTCTTTACGGGACATGGCGTCTGGAGTATTCATAAAGTCTATGCTAAAACCCACTACGCATGAATTTGAGTTTGGGCCAAACAACTATTTTTTTTCTCACTGCTGTCACCGAATTCTTGACAAAAAATTGTCTAATAATATGGTTATTTATTTATTTCATAGATAAATATTGTATTTGTTATGAAGTTAATATCTGTCCCATCAATATATTACATTATTTTTTTACGATATTTCGAAATATTTCCTTACTTTATTGGTTGTCTAAGAAACAAAGCACTTTTGTGCCCGATTTTACCAAAGTCCTCTAATACTTAGCGAACCCCTAAAACGGATAGGGCACCGCTAAAGATGATTTTGCGCTTCAGGAAAGGTTAGGAGCCCCCATGTAGTTAAAACGTCCCCTAAATTTAGAAATTCTATTTCAGAACCCGTAACATTATGTGACGTTTTGTGTGTGTTTTGACAATTTGGAGAATAATTTATTATATTATATAGAAACTTAGAAGTAAAGCAATAATATCTGTTTCATCGATAAACTTTTGGAAACTAATAGTCTCTATGGAAACAATAAAACGTCACATAACTATGTCTGACATTACTAGGGGATCGTCAGATTGGTAATAACGAATATTATCTAACATGGTTAAGGGGTCCTCTTAATCTAGGGAGTACACAGTTATGTATGTTACGACTTACATAGCGTTATTGAAATCGGGTGCTAGTTGTCCAAGGGACCATTTCACTATTCTTTATTGTATTTTTCGACTTCATAATTCCTATTTATTAAAGTACATTGCTCAGTACGATTATTATCTATTGTATATATTATACGGGACAGACTGTCTGGAGACATAAAGTCTATATGGATTTTAATTTTTTTTTATTTAATATGCATTGTATAATAACTGCAAAAAATACTGTTGACTTTTTGGTGGGAACGGGAAAAGTGAGGTTGACATTTTGTTCAGATTTTCTATTTTTTACATTGTTGGGAGTTTTAAAGTACAAAAGTTATAGTATATTGTGTTTTAAAGTTCTATATAAGTGAAAAGAACGGAGTAGGTCTAAATAAACATGTATAGCTAAAGTTCTCGCGGTCTTCCAAGTAGTCCTTTATAACTTCATTAAAGCCTACTATCACTTTACTGGAGGAGTTTTATGATAAGAAAAAACCAATTTACTAGTCATTCACTTATTAATATATGACATTGGCAATGCCACAAAGAAAGAAAGCCATGCCACAAAGAAAGAAAAACGAAAAATACTATTCTCTACCATTTATATTCATGTGACGTAAATCATAATGTATTACAATTTCGAAACGGTATTCTCAAACTCTTAAATTCCCCTCATGATGGAGTTTATTTTTATCATAAACGTTACATTTTTTTCTAAATAACCTAGCCAAATGAATACACTACACTTATCCACTACTTCATTAAATTGAAATTGAATTTGAAATTAAAATTGGTTTATTTGCCTCGGTGCCATGAGGCATCAAATGAACATACAACATACATATATTGCATACACCCTGCTGTAGTCATAATCCTCCTCTTTGGTTCGTTTTAGTCGGGTCATAAACTTGTACTTACCCTCAAAAGTTTCCACATTTCACCATCGTTCATAACTAGATCGACATCGTCCGATTTTGCGAAGGCCGCGAACTGGAGTAATAGCAGACAAGTTGATGCTATCACCCGCATTCTGAACTTCAGCATCAAGCGTTTAAGTCCTGAAACACATCGGCACGCTTATAACTTGCAGTCAGCATGCGACAGCCAATATCGCGCGATATCTGCTGTCGAAACGAGAATTTGTGTAATGTAATTTGTACAGTAGCGCTAAATCTACCGCGAAAAGTGCATTTTACGATCATAGAATAATAGAGACGCAATCTGAATAAATACATGATACCAATTTTTTGTTACAATTAGTCACCGGACGCGCAATGATCTCGTGGCTGTCGCTGTCTGCAATTTTTTTTAAAATAACTCCGCGGAATTCAACGTTAGTTCAATATTGTTGTACATAGTATCATAAATTTCGTTAATAATAATTATACTAATTCCATATAATTATTACAAGTGAAATGTGACTTTACTTTTTGATGATTTCTTTTAATTAATAATTGCGTTACGATTTCTAATTTTTGATTGTTTAGTGTGGATTTAATAAAGCTCTGTTATTATTATTATAAATAATAACATCAATTTATTGTATGTTATGTCTTCTTCACTTCACAGTTCGATAGCGAAGCCTGGATAATTATGTACGCAGTATGGCAGGGTTGGATAACAGTATTATTGTAAAAATGAAGGAAAGAATGCTTAGATGGTTCGGGCACACAGAAAGAATCAGTGATGAAAGACTGGAGAAGAAAATCTACAACGCAAATGTCTGTGGTAGAAGAAGCTACTGACTTATGAAGATCAAATAGTCTAAAATGCTAGTTGACGGAAATGGTAAAAGCACTCGCATACATCGGCGAAATTGCGCAAATGGAACGATGAGTATTGAGACGAGGTGTACAAGTGAAAAGAATGGGTCTAAATAAACAAGTGTGGCTGAAGTTCTCGCGCTCTTTCAAGAAGTCCTTCATATCTTCAGTAAAGCCTACTATCACTTTACTGGAGGAGTTTTATGATAAGAAAAAACCAATTTACTTGTGATTCACTTATTAATACATGACATTGGCAAATGCGCTTAAACTGTGCGCCATGCCATAAAGAAAGAAAGAAGAAACATAAAGTACATACATACAAATCTTCACGCTAATTCGTAACGGGGTAGTCAGAGAAGATAGAGCGCCAACTATCGCAGTCTACATATTATGCTTCTTTTGCCACCTTAAGGTAGTGCAGTGATAAGCAGTAATTCATCGGAAATAGACCTTTGCACTTTACAAACATGCACGGGCTATAACTCACGAAAAAACGAATAAACAATTATTTTCGTTTATATTAAAAGCTATACAAAGCGAAAGTGAGTGGTAAAAGAAGCCAAGGAAGACCAAGGCTGACTTATGAAGATCAAATAGCCAGAGTTTTAGCAGATGGAAATGTCAAAAGCTCTCGCATACCTAGGTGAAAATGTGTAAGGAGAATGATGAGATTTGAGGAAGCGAAAGAAATATGTAAGAACCGCGAAGCTTGGCGCTCCGTCCTGTCTGACCACCCTGTTAGGGATACAGCGTGAGTAAGTATGTATAATTAATTTTGAAAAATCCAAGTGGCATTTTGAAGAATGTGTTGATGTTTAGATTAATCTACACAGAAAATTTAGAAAAATAAATTGGTCCTGTTGCTCCGAAAAATATAAATTTCTGTTTTACAAAACCTCTCTTTGACATTTTTTTTTGTTACAAAAGTTAACCAATCATGTAACGTACTGGTAAAATGAAACCAATGAAATGAAGAGGTTACCAAATATCACTCATACGTTCTGTAAACACTTAGAAAAATTGAGATCCCTGCCGTCAAAATTCAAATGATCGCCTTATACTTATCGTTTTTGCCATTTTCATCAACTAACGCTTCGGCTACTTGATCTTCATAAGTCAGTCTTGATATATAACTTAAATGTAAATAATAACTTACCTAAAATGGAGCGCCTGTAAACAATAATTATTATTTGAACTTTTCACTCAGAAAGCACACATTTCACGGTTAACCAAGAAATCTCCACTGGACACGATTTAGATTAGCAACACCAAATGGCTATGCGAAAAATTTCGTACCATATCTCCCTTTTATAAATGCTCGGTTTGTTGTAGAAGACGCGCTGAATGCCCAATGAAAGAATACCGTCAGCAAAATAAATTAAGCACATGCAAAAGCACTTTAAAATTGGTAAAACTAAAAACAAAAATGCTATTTAATACTGTAAAAAATATAAAAGGGAAAAAAACTACCCCGTTAGGATTTAGCGTGAGGATGTGTTTAAAAAATATAATGCCTTTTAAGGATGTGACCAACATTCGTATTCGCATTAGCATTCGCGAATATTCATGTTATATTTGCATTCGCATAATACCGAGAATAATTTTGTCTATCCTTGTATAAGTACACCTTTAAGTGGAGTACATACTAGCAGTGATTTATTGTATTTTATTAGCTAATTAAAGCTTTGTATGATACTCTGTTGGTGTACCTTATAAAATAAATAAATAAATAATATCTTTGATTACATGTCAATTAAACTCAGGGCCGCCCCATCACTAAAATTTCACTCAAATATATATAGATTTGATATCTTATTTTTAAAAAATTAAAACATTTAATATATTGCAAATAATTTATTATATGTACTATATACGATATACCTCAATATAATATAAAATTTTTTTTGTTTTGTTTTCAGAACTACAAATTTTGCACTATATACCTCAATATAATATAAAATTTTTTTTGTTTTGTTTTCAGAACTACAAATTTTGCACTAAGCTTGACTCATAATTATATTATAATAACTTTTTCACAGGCAAACACGCCTGACATTTTGAATTGCAAATTGGTCGATTAAATTTTCACAATCTAAACGTTGAATTATGTACAATTCGATGCATAGAATAGCTAATCTATTGAGCCTATTTGCACTCATTGTAGAACGTAAATAGTTTTTAACTGTTTTCAAACAAGAAAACGATCGTTCTGCGCTACAGTTCGTTACAGCTAAAATAATAAATATTCGATATGCGATTTCTACGTTCGGAAACTCAGTATAAAGGTCGTTTGCACGCAAAACTTTCAGAATATCGGAAGGTGAATTGTGTTCCATATTTTTTTCAGTGCAATAAGCATGGAAGGAAGTGCACAAATTCGTCATTTAAAGAAGACTCAAGATCTGAAGATTAAAAATTTTTCAAACGTTCCAACGTTTTTATTTTTGATTGTTGTTGTTTCTAAAAATACCTCAAATACCTCAAAGAACGTTTAGCTATGGATTGCGTAGCTAATAAAATATGTTATAAAAATATAAGGCAAATTAAAATGAAAAAATCAAATATTATCATTTCAAATCTTCAAGGAAATAAATAAATTAAATTATTTCGAAGGTTAATTTTTCCTTAAGACGCCAAAATTATGATTTACCAAATTTCGATTCGACAAATAATGTATGAGTTGAATTTTTTGAATTCTTTCTTAAATAATAAATTAGTAATTAAAAGAACAAAAAATTCATATTGAGAACTTTTAATAATACTAAAAAAATTTTTTTCCACTCCAAATTTTGCCGCCCTGGGCACTAGCCCCGACTGCCCCTAGTGTAAATCCACCACTGATTAAACTGCTAAGATTTATAATATTTTAATTGGAAAAGTTTTAATAGGAGAACAACCTCAATTTTATTGACTTAAAATTACCGATTAAGTATTTCTATTTGTATGTACAAATACTCTGTTATTTTCTGATATTCGCATTCGCGATCGTGACAATATCCAACATTCGTCACAACACTAGTTAGTGCCTTACGGTAAAATTTTACCACGACATTAAGTGCTTTGTTTTTAAAAATACAATTTCCTCAGGATAGTCAAAGCATTTGTAATCTGAAGTTCGTTCTTAGCTTCTTTATATTGAAATGTATCATTTTGTAACAACCACATTGGAGCAATTTCTTTTTATTTCGACATTTATTTTAAATCATTCTTTAATCTGTTATATGAGTTATAATATAACATAAGACGCTATCTATCGGTTTTTATATTAAATTCTACTTAATTATTTTTGCTGACTCTCCAATGGGTGGGCTTTGACAGTTCTACTGGGATGTGACCTGAAAATATAATAGCGAATTAGCGAATAACTCACGAATATAACCTTGACTTTGAGATTATATCACACAGACGTGTACATGAAAACATTAAGATTAAGTGATGTTTCAGCTATAGATAACTGAAAAGTAAACTTGTAAAATGTAATACTGAGTTCAATTGTATTCTTGTTGATATTTATTAAAGATCTCTGACCATATTTCTAGAGACTTATAAGACCTTTTTGTACTTTTTCTCAGAATGTATATAAATATACTTTACCATTAGTAAAGCTAACAATAAAAACACTATTAACCACTGAAAAAAATGTAATCCACTGCAATAAAATGTTACCCCTTCAATGAAGATATACTAATCAAAAAACGTATAATGACAGTATATAATAATTCAGAGTTACTATAAAACCAAAACAATATAAAAAAATAACTAGCAATATTGAAATATACATAGATAAATACATATCCGCACGCTGTATCCCTAACGAAGTAGTCAGAGAGGACGGAGCGCCAAGCGTCGCGGTTCTTACATACTTATATAATTAACTATAATTGTAATATAATTTTACTTATTTTATATACGATTTATTCTTTTCGAAATAGTTTCTGCCGTCATCCTAACAATTGCCCGTGATTTATGTGATTTCAATTAGAAAAATATTATTAAAACTATTAATTTTAAGATATTGTATAGACTCAGGTGTTACTTTGCGGAAATCCATTTCATGTGATAAATTTCTGAAATCTTTAGCTATTTTCTGCTCAAACTCCAAATTTGGCTACCTACCAATATTCTCACCAACTTATATAGACTTTCTGTTGTTGCACATTGATTTGGCACCGACTTCAATAACTGTCGAATTTAGTTATACAGGTATGTGTATCGTATCGATGAGATTTGAGGAAGCGAAAGAGGTATGTATGTATATCTTATTTATAAAGTTTTTTTTTTGTACTTCAGTTTCGATTAGTAAAGGATAGTTATTTTGTACTTTTCAGTGTTTTTTTTGAAGACGGTTTTAATTTTTTTTCATAAAATATTTTGAGTTCTCCATTTTAATATAAATAAAGGTTATAACCAGGTCACCTTATTTGGAGTATCTTCGAAGTCCAAGCTCCAATACCGGTGAAATTTAAATGGGACCACCTTTGAAGTATTACCTACCAAAAAAACAAAACAAACAAAAATTTTCAAAATTGGTTCATCAATGACGGAGTTATGTGATAACAAACAAACAAAAAAAAACAACATAGGTACAGTCGAATTGAGAACCTCCTGCTTTTTTTGAAGTCGGTTAAGAAATAAAATATTCCGTTTTTCTTAAAGAAAAAAATATTCTTTCTTTAAAAAGTACAGGCAACATTTTTCGAAGTGAATAACAAAACTGCATACGCTGTAGGTATATGAGCAGCAGCTCAGTACAAGCGCATGTCGCCACGTCGCCACGCCTACAATCGGTTTGACCCGCTGCATAAGATGTTTCACATCAATTCGTGGATCAAAATTAAGATGTATCACTACACTACAGCAGATTTAAGGTTTGTACCTTGCTTAATTTCTGAGACAATCAACCTTGACAAACGCTCTTAGCTTTTGCGCGCGATTTCGTCTGTGTAATTTATTTTTTCCCCACAAATCCTAACACCCCTATAATACACGCTACTTTTCTACCTTTGCCGTAATCGGACAAAATATAGTCATACTAAGATACTGATAATCGGAATTCGGTCAAAGTTAAACTCAAGATAACGCGTCGTATAACTGTTAATATAATACCGTATTTTGACATAAAAAGTTACGTATACTCGTTACATGAACCGAATAAATAAAATAACGTATTGTTGGTTTGGCCCGCAGTGATTTATGATGCGGTTTTCGTTAGACGTGGGTCGTTAACGTTTTGGTTGGTTAAACCAAATAATGGTTATTTTAAATCGTTAATTAATTGAAAACCAGAATAATTATATCTTCATCAAAATTGAAAAAAGAACTTTTGTTCACGTCACTGTCTGTCGGTCTTTAACAAGAGTTTTTCTCTTGGACTATTTGACGCAATCAACTGAAATTTGGAAAATCGTAGTATGTGTGGACCAAAGACAAAAGCAGACGTTTTAATTATAGAAGTCAAGTTTTTGCTTTAAAGTGACGCAGTGATAAACAATAATCTAAAATACAAAGATGTGCGGCTCGTAAAAATGCGAAAAAACAGTTCTTTCCGTTTATATTAAAAATTATAATTAATTTAAAAAAAATTCAATTATTATTTTGAAGGGTGTGTTTAGATTAATCTACAAAGAAAATTTGGAAGTATAAATCGGTTCCATTACTCCGAAAAATGTAAATCGCTGTTTTAAATAACCTCTCTTTGACATTTCTTTTCTGTTACAAAACTTAACTAATCGTGTAACGCAACTGGCAAAATGAAGTCAATGAAATGAAAAATCAGGTTACCAAATATCACTCTCATATGTTTTCTAATTACTTAGAAAAATTGAGAGCCTTACTGTCAAAATTTCCAAGTTAGTGTAAAAGCCAAATTTTTATGGGCCATCGTGTGGGTTATCCAACGAGAGCTCTTTTTACCACGCATTCAAAAATTTTACAAATGTTCTGTAGCTTTGGTATGTTTGGTATCTATTTAAT
This sequence comes from Zeuzera pyrina, assembly GCA_907165235.1. Classification (NCBI taxonomy): domain Eukaryota; kingdom Metazoa; phylum Arthropoda; class Insecta; order Lepidoptera; family Cossidae; genus Zeuzera; species Zeuzera pyrina. The sequence goes on along the minus strand of OU015645.1, from coordinate 10,392,664 downwards.
CAAAATAGAAAAAGAAATTTGTTAAAACCACGCACTATAACTAGGGGTCAATAATCGCGTGCGAATGTAGAGATCCCAAACAACATAACTCTACTCCGTGGCGTGGATAGAATTAATTTTGTGCTAAACATTCCAAATATTCGCGCACCAGCTCATTATAAAGCTATTGAAAAAAGGAGGTTAACAGACCTTACAATATTCCATACAACTGTAATAAAAACATGTAAAAACAAATGAAGTTATTATTTATAAATAAATACTGTTATTTTTTTTTAAAGTACTGAGGGCCTGGATATGCCCGAAACCGAGTGAAAATAAGATAAATGCAGTAGAATTGCGATCTCTTAGAAATATGTGTGGTGTTACCCTTGCGGACAAAATAAGCAATGAAGAGATACGCAGTATGATAGGGTTGCACGACAGTGTTGTTGTAAAAATGAAGAAATGAATGCTTAGATGGTTCAGCCACGAAGAAAGGATGAGTGATGGAATAATGTCGAAGAAAATCTATAGAGCAAAAGTGAGCGGTAAAAGAAGCCAAGCACTCGCATACCTAGGCGAAAATGTGTGAGGAGATTCGAGAAAGCGAAAGAAGTATGTAAGAACCGCGACGCTTGCCGCTCAGTCCTCTCTGACTACCCCGTTAGGGATACAGCGTGAGGATATGTAATATGTATGTACGTAAAACAAAAATTTAAAAATTAATAGATACAAAAGATAATTAGCAGGTATATTTAAAAACCAATAAATTATTGTATTTCACTGTTATTTAACACTCTCAAAGACATACTTTAACAGCGGGGTTAGTAAATTAATAAATATCTCGGGGACAGCTATAAATACAGAAGAAAATAATATTATAAGAAATGTTAGCGGTCAACGACGCGTTTATTAATTTGCTAACACGAATTTTTATAATATACAACACTGGTTTCATTTTAATGTCATCTATTTTAAACCGATTTCAAAAAAATTAACCGATTTAAAAAAAAGGTGGAAGTTCGCAATTCAACTGATTTTTTTGTATGTATGTTACGCGATATCGTCAGTCGTCACTATTTATACACCGATTTTGATGATTCATCCTTCAAACAATAAAACTTCTTTGAGAAAATGTAATATTTAATAACCGATAATTTTTTAATATAGTGTATATAATTAGATAATAAAAACTAAAAGAGTAGTTTTCCACTACATAGATTCACAATATATAAAATATATTGATCAATTCGCTTTTGATTTCCTTACAAGGCCCAAGGGCCCGTTAAGTATAAATCCGGCGCTGCCTAAATCTAGTACTAATATATTATTTTCATATGGCCACTATGGTCTTTCTTGCTTGTACAACCTGTTTGTCAAACCGACCTTTGCAACCTAAAATACGGCGTTCTACCATCACTCACAAAATATAGTCTCTTAAAAGCGTTGATCTTATAATATTGAGCATACCGATAGAGATCACTTTCTATTCTAAGGTTTACAAAAGCACTCCATATTTCTCTCGGTCTAACAATACGTGATGTGCGAAAGGCGATATGACTTTTTGGCGGGAACGAGAGAAGTGAGGTTGTCATTTTATTTTGATTTTCTATTTTTTACATTTTTGGGAGTTTTGAAGTACAAAAGTGATAGTATATTGTGTTTTAAAGTTATAAGTGAAAAGAATGGAGGAAGTCTAAATAAACATGTGTAGCTGAAGTACAGTAAAGCCCACTATCACTTTACTGGATGAGTTTTAAGATAAGAAGAAAAAACGAATTTACTTCTAACGTGCTTCATGTCGATTCTACTTATTAAAACGTGACATTGGCAAATGCGCTAATCTGTGTGCCATGCCATGAAGAAGAAAGGAAGTCGATATCTTTTTAAACCCTGGTAAATCTGTGCATTAAATATTGACTATCTCTTTTGTATTATTTTCTCAAGTCTTAAATGCAATCTTTCAAAAGTATGTGAAGTATTACCATAAGCAGAACGTCTCAAAAATATGCTAACCCCACGGCAGTGTTGACCAAAGTAATTGTTAAATTATAGAAAATTTGTTCACAATTACATTTTACAATTACTATTTTTAATTGTATTTTTTTTTGTACGGTTTTCCCTAGGAGCGTAGGTAAAGGGTTCTTTCTGTGTCCATATAACCGATGTCGTCAGTAGTAAATGGATAAATTCTATACATTATTTCATTAAAACATCGACGTAATACATTTTAATGTCTCTAGGAGTTTCGTGCGCCAAATATATTGAGGCAGTCTTTCAGTAGTAAGTTCCACTGAGGCTAGGCCACTATAAAAGTCTCAACGTCATGCTACTAAATTACCACTTATTTCAACAATTTCGTAATAATGTACAAAAGTGTAGACAGTGGGACGCAAAACTACGCCAATTCTACATCATATATCCGCTAGTAGGGGAGAGAAGGGCAAGATGGGGTACTTAACGTTTGAAGCTCAATAAAACGAACATTTTCGTGTCTATATTATTATTTTTATTTTTATAGTCATCTTTGGTAATCAGTCTTACATGATCAAGTCTAATTAGGAACGTATCTTACGTTAATCAATAGAAAATTGACAAAAAGTAGAAAATATCAGATTTCCCCATCTTGCCCCCTCCCTTGGGCAAGATGGGGTATCCTAAGGGGCAAGATGGGGTTTGCAAAAACCAATTTATTTTTGCTGACAAAAATCACAAGTAAACGTCGCATATTCATCTATATCATCTATACCAGCACAACTACAATGAGCCCATTTGCCGCATGCTGAACATGCAGCCCAGCCTTCATTTGACTCCAGATAACTGCCATTACAATGTAAACATGGTGTATTTTCAACTTCACTATCACTACTCTCTATTGATAAACTAACTTTGGATACTTTTTTCTTTTTGGTCACCTTTTTTTTATAAACCGCCACTTTTTTTCCGATTTTCTTTAGTTCTCTTATTGCTTTTTTCTTTTGCTTTTTTTCCTCTATCAGTTTCTTTTTATATCGTATCTTCAAATTCTTTTTTATATGGCGATGAAGTTATAATAGTGGTTTTCCCTCTTTTCCTAACAACGCGAGAAGTTTTGCGTGTTTCTGGAAAGGGCATTATTTGTTGAGGACTGGCTATAGAAAATGTTGATTTTTGTGGATTACTTGGTGTTATGTCCATGTCAACATCATTAGACCAACTAGAACAACCAGGCTTAGGAGACGATATTGCAGGTAGCACGAAAGTACTATCCTCATTAATGGGTGTAGTAACAGGCACGGGAGTAGTCACCTCAAGTCTAGAAATTGGCTCTACTTCAACCTCAGCAGGTGACAGAATTGATGGACTTGTCGGAGTTACATCTGTAGTAGAAGTTGGATTTGTCAAAGGTTGTAGCGGAAGTTGTAAGTGGAATGACTTCAGGACGGTTTGGTGCTGTTTGGATACTCGGCTGTGCTTCTGTAAAAGTTGTTACAGGTGCTAATTCAATATCAGATGTTCCAATTGTAGTAGTCAGTACTTCAGTAGTCGGCCCTATCTTGGTTTGCGGAATATCCGTCGTTAACGAAGCAGCGAAGTCAATTTCAGAAAAAACTGATGTATCATATGGCCAGATGCCGCATTTTTTGAACCCGTTTATAGCCGTAGACATTGAAAACGCCTGTATGAAAGCTTTGTCAAATATTTCAGCAACTTGCCGAACTGTAACGACCAGCCCTGGGTTGCTGCGAAGCCAAGCTCTCATTTGCTAATCATAATAGGTACTCAACGGTCTCATGTAAACTACGTCAGCGACTTGAAGGCGGTGAGTAGTATGTGGAGGGGAAACATAAAATGATAACTCCATGCGATCGGGCTTCATTTATGAGATCAATGTTTTGCGTATGGGTGCTATGCCCATCCAACAATAACAAAACGGGACGTTCGACTGTTGCTCCACTAAACTTGATAAACTTTTTAAACCATTACAGAAATAATTCTGTCGTAATCCAGCCGGAATCACTGGCAACTCCCCAAGCTCCAGGTGCACAATTTAGCATTAGTTGCGGATCCATCCTCTTTCTTGGAAATATCATCATAGGCGGCATATACTGGCCACTTGCACTAAAACATATTTCCACTGTAATGGTCGTACCTTTTTCTGCTGAAGTTATGGCCCTAAGTTGCTTTCGACCTCTTTTAGCTATTATTTTTGACTTTGTCTTAGGTACAATAGAAATTCCTGTTTCATCGCAATTATAAATCTGATCAGGTGTCAGTTGATGTTCATCATAAACATTTCCTAAGAAAGTGAAAAACTTTTCAACGGCCTGTTTGTTGAATCCGGCAGCACGTGCAGCTGAAGTGCGTTCAGGTTGTCTTATAGACAGTTCGGGTGCCTCTTCAAAAAACTTTGTAGCCAGTCTTTCCCACCTTCATTTTTTAAATTATTGAATGGGTGTGGTTTATTATTCTTAATTGCTAGCCTGTAGACTAAGCCTCTAAGATCTTTAGTCGTTAGCCCGTAAAGCCTGCTCTCCATGTCAAATATATAATTGCATAATTCTTTCTCGTCATCGTAAGAAAAAACTGTTTCTTTAGGGCCTAACTGAACCTTCATTTTTATCACAGCTGTAGCATTTTCCTTTAAGCTTACACGAACTATCTTCACCTTCCTTTCTAAAGTGGTTTGAGGGACACCAAGTCTTCGCTGCTAGATAATAACCCATTTTACCGTGTACCACAGAGTCCACCGCATTTCTCATGCTATCTTCTGACCAATCTCCTCTATTTGATTTTATTTTATAAGTTTTCACCATTCTACAACAATAAAAGAATATCAATAGTATCTTACATATTTACACTTTTACGAACATAGCAAAATAAACTTTAAAACTATTTTAGGGCGGGCAAGATGGAGTACCTCATACCCCATCTTGCCCTCTCATGTCCGATTGAATTAACAAACTAACGTCTAAAAACAATGTTATCATACACAAATAAACAAATGCTTACCTGCAAGTGTAATCGTAGACACGTATGAAAAACCTTATTTGTATTTTGAAATGTTGTTAATTACAGAACAATCACGTACCAACTGAAGTGAAAAAACTAAGAAAAACGTCAAAAACAGAAATTTTCATTTTACAAATAAAAAAAGTAGTTGCCGCCCTGTAACTTCGCCGACTAACAACTGTCATGGCGGCGCTGCGTCACGTGCAAAAACGGTCGTGATTGGTTGATTGGTTTTTGACATCGGACAGGTGCCCCGTCTTGCCCGCAACTTCCCCTAACAAATTGCAAATAATTAAAATGAACGCCCAACCGCTCCCCATAAAATCCCGCCAAAAACTCGTAATTATTTTAGTATTTTTTTTTCTTTCTTTCTTTATGGCATGGCGCACAGTTTAGCGCATTTGCCAATGTCACGTATTAATAAGTAGAATCACAAGTAAATTAGTTTTTTCTTATCATAAAACTCCTTCAGTAAAGTGATAGTAAGCTTTACTGAAGTTATAAAGGACTTCTTGGAAGAGCGCGAGAATTTTAGCTACACATGTTTATTTAGACCTACTCCATTCTTTTCACTTATACAGAACTATAAAAAAATTTTATTAAAAAAAATTAAACCGCCTTCAAAAAAAACACTTAAAAGTATAAAATAACTATCCTTTACTAATCAAAACTCAAGTACAATTAAAATAACTTTATAAATACGATACACATACCTATATAATTAAATTTGACAGTTACTGAAGTCGGTGCCAAGCCCACCAAACTAATAGACTTTATATTGTTGCACATATGCACAATAACTGACAAATTTAATTATATATGTATGTGTATCGTATTTATAAAGTTATTTTAATTGTACTCGAGTTTTGATTAGTAAAGGATAGTTATTTTATACTTTTCAGTTTTTTTTTAAGGCGGTTTAATTTTTTTTAATAAAAATTTTTTATTTCTCCCTTTTGAGTGGTCTTGACCTAAATAAATATCTAGAGCAGGTCTGCAATTAACTTCATTCCAGAGCGCAACGATATACAAGAGAATCGTCAATATAGATAAAGGTTATAACCAGGTCGTGTTATCTAGTGTATCTTCTAAATCCAAGCTCCAATATCGGTGAAATTTAAATGGGACCACCTCTGAAGTATTACCTACCAAACGAAAAAAGAATTTTCGAAATCGGTTCATAAATGACGGAGTTATGAGGTAACAAACATACAAAAAAAATATACAGACGAATTGAGAACCTCCTTTTTCTGAAGTCGGATAAAAACGCAATATACTATCACTTTTGTACCTTAAAACTCCCAAAAATGTAAAAAATAGATGATCTAAATAAAATGTCAACCTCACTTCTTCCGTTCCCGCCAAAAAGTCCATTCTTAGTATTACGTTTTGCCTAACACTGGACATGGGCACAGATTAAAAATATGTGCGAATTATGTAAAAGTAAAACGCTCTCTAGGTCGTTCACTTTACATGTCAACTTGTTATTCTAGACGTATCTGTAACTTGTTGCCTACGTTGAAGGCACATTTAAATTATATCAAACATGTCACGTTGATAGTATTTATTAGATTTTACTTTATCCCTTACGTGTTATTTAATGGCACGCCTTGTTTATAACCACTCGTTGCGAAATATGGATAGTTTTAAGCGATAATATCTTATGTAACTTCATAAATACTTATGATACAAATACCTACCTAGGTAGCATATAAGGTTGCTGCATCTCGATTTTTCTTTGATTGTAAATTACAAAGTCAAATATAACAAAGCAAATTTTTGACATTTACATACATACATATCTTCACGCTGTATCCCTAACGGGGAGGGAGAGCCTCCCTGTCAGGGAGGACGGAGCGCCAAGCGTCGCGGTCCTTACATACCTCTTTCGCTTCCTCAAACCTCATCATTCTCCTCACACTTTTTCACTTAGGTTTGCAAGCGCTTTTGACATTTTCTTCAGCCAGCACTGCCTATTTGATCTTCGTAAGTCAGTCTTGGTCTTCCTTGGCTTCTGCTAGCACCCATTTTCGCTCTGTTGATTTAAGGATCCCGATACTTGGCGCTCCATCCTCTCTGAATATCCTGTTTGGGATACAGCCTGAGGATATGTATGTGTGTAAGTAAAATGAACAGAATCTTTCGAATCGAGAAAAACCGAATTTTGGTTTTGTAAAAAACGGTTTTCTCGGTCGGTCATTATCCGTCCAATACTTTACGAAATCTTTTGAATTTTCTTAGATATAGTCATTTTACTTTTTTTCAGAAATATGAATAATGTTCCCGAAATGCAAAACTTATCTTGTCCTTGAGCGTTACGTTATCGGTAAACGATACTTACAGAATAGTAATTACAGATAATGATAACTTAGTGTTGCCATTTTAATATACGATTAGAAAGTACGTAACTTTTAAGAAAAAATGAAAAACAGAGCATTTCAATACTTTGAAGATTGAGAGAATTGACATAACGGTAATATGTAACGTATCTTTACACCATATCTCATTTGGGCTAGACAGAGTATTAATGGCCTACAAAAAAAAGACATGGTCACTCGGTAGCGGATTTTGTTGTAATAAGGATGTACTTTAATGAATGGTTTTACTTTTTATACAACATATACCTAACTCACATACCATGTATGTTTTGGTTTGTTCTTTGATTACGCTCTTACAGTAGGCACACATGCATAATTGAGCAAAACTGTTAGACAGCTCTCATTTCGTATATAAATTATTATCACTAATTAATAATTATTATATCTTTCATTTTGCTTTTATTTCATTACTTCTCGGTCTTTAGGTTTGTAGCAGATTACCAGTGCTTTGATCGTATTGGCAATGCTGTACTCTGACCCCGGCACCACACTCTGGCCGAGTCAACGCGAGTCGAGGCGAGCGCTGTGTGAGAGTATGGCTATGGCAGCTGCGCTCGTGTCCACTCGCCTCGGCTCGCGTCGACTCGGCCCCGTTCCGCTCCGTGTCGGTATTTGGTGCAGGAGTCAAAGGAAGCGAATGACCAATACGAGCGCGCCTACTACGCTCTAGCGATTGTCAGTGTGAATTTTTACTTCAAGCTGCATGCATGTTACGAATTTATTTATACGTGGATGATAATTCTGCTAATGTAGCTTCTTAAATAAATAGTAAAATGAAAAATGGCAACGTTATCGAGAGGAGCTGGCTAGGAAATAATTATTATCTTTATTAAATTCTAAATAATTATTATTTTTTACTACGTAATTCCCAAAAAATACGATGCAAATGCCTGTGTCTCTGTAAGTACATATAATTTTTGACTGGCACCGAAGTCGATACCAAGCCTACCAAATTAGTACCTAGACTTTCTGTTGTTGCTTATTGGTTTAGTGCAGAATTCACTAACTGTCGAAAATTAAATAAGATTACGCTAATAACTAATTAACCTGTGATATAGATATTACAATTGTACTATATTTATGAAGTTCTTTCCGTACTTGAGTTTTCATTAGTATTGAATAGGTAATTATTTTGTAATTTTGTAGTGTTTTCATTTTGATATCGGTTTTTATGTATTTATTTTACTGTTTTAAGTGGCTGTCTAAAAAAATATCTAAGGTAGGTCTATAAATAACTAATTCAGGAACGAAATATTAAATAAAAGGATCATCAAAATATATAATTTATTGAGGATTTTTTTTGTTTAAGCAGTCATCTGCGAAGTCGAGGCAACGACTGACTTAAGCAAGAGTGTGGACGGTTGACCATCGTTAGCGCTTGCCTCGGTAATGCTCGCTCGAGCGCGCTCGCCGAGTGACTCGTTGATAGTCTGGAGCCACCATAAAATCGTCCTCGACTGCGACACACACATCATGTGCAATGTACAGTTTTACATTTCTTCTTAAATTAATAAATGTAGAATTTTAAAGTCATATGTATGACTACAAATAAATGTTTTATCTATTTATTTAGAGGTAGACTAATACTTAAAGTTCCTTAACAATTTCGAACAAATTAATGTAAAATTTATGAAAATCTAAAACTATTATTTTATTTTTTTATTGTCATTTCTAAGTCTAGGTCATCTATTTAAGCCACTAAAACAAATTTTATTTAGGAACGAATAGACGATTTTATCTAGGAACACACGAATGAATTCTCTACTCGTAGGTACAAAAGAAATCGTAGTTTTATATTTCATTACAATGGTAACCCTGAATTCCAAACATATTATTCCATTTAATGTTTATGAGTTGATTATGAAGATAGTAGTGGTTTAAAATCAAAAAAATATGTATTTCTTCAGCTCAAAATAGAAGTTCAACATTCGAAACGGTCAATCGACACCTTAACAAATAAAACTAAAAAAATATTAGTGATAATTGTTTAAGTGCTGCTCAAGAAAGAAATTCAACTTTGAAAGTGTCTAATCGTCACGTTAGCAAGTGAAAATGCAAAAAAAAAATATTTAAAAATGTTTAGGCGGACAAATACAAATTAAAATACAAACTGAAGATATACTGACACTGAACAAAAATAATTAAATTATCTACATTAATATAAAGTGATAGAAACCAAAATTAAAATTATTAGTGAAATAACTAATGAAATACATTGTGAAATAGTGAAATATTAAACAGTGTAAATACAGTGCTTAATAAAATATTGTTTGTATTTTGGATATGCGCCGACAGATAAGCACAGTGATTGAGTAAGACGATTGAATATTTAACCCATGAATTTAAATTCGGGAACGTTGCAGATGTGCTTAAACTAATAAACAACTGCTATTTTTGTCTACATAGCTAATCTTATCATTTTGAATTGTGGATTAACACCGACCAGGCACGGACAGACGGCCCACATAGCGTTACTACCGAAAGAGAAGGAGATATCTGACCTTTCGGATTCTCAAACACATGGAGAATACGTCTACATAAATTGATTATTTCTTATCTTTAACAGCTAAAATTATCTATTAAAAATGTTAATAATTTTATTATTGACATTGACGAAATTTCAGATATAAGTGCATACATAATAAAGAATTCTAAATAGGCATAATTGACATAAAAAATGACATCTCAAAAGTTAGATAAAGGAAGAGCTTCCAAAAAAAAAAGAAAGGTTGAAACAGACGATGAAGATGAAGATTTAAATGATGAAAGGAAGCCAACCAGTATCGTCAAAGAAGGTACCAACGTTAGAGGTCATTATTACGAAACAAAACTCATAGCTCTAATGTTATTCAGAGCACTAACAGACGAAAATATGAAAGAGTTTTATTTAACGACGAACGTAGGAAAAATTGGAGCTTTGAACGATGTAATAATGAAATATTTTATAAAAGGGGACTCAAGGCCTAAGATTTTATTCATACAGGGCAAACACAGAGACAACCCACGAAGAGAATTAGTAACTAATCATGCTGCTAAAGACGAAAACAAACGAAAACCAGGCGTGATTAAAAAGAAAATGGGAGACTTTAGCGCACGCAAATATTTTAATAGCTATTTAATTATTAAAGACAGATTTAACACAGATCCAAAAGATGACATTTTCAAAAGTAAATATGAAGATACAGATTGCGATTTCATATTATTTACAAATGCCCACGAGAAGTTTACTAATAAAAGAAATTTGAACCAAGCTGATAAAAGGAATGCCTTCATTTTTGCTAAAGACGGCGGTACGACCTTCCAACTTCAGTATAATGAATTTTCATCTATTTTATCGAAAATTCCACCTGTAACGCATACAGACATTGATAATTCAGTAAAAGATTACCTAGAAAAATTAGTTTACTATACTAATCAACCAAACGAAGATGGAATTGGGGATGAAGTTTTAAAAGAAATCAGAAAATATTTAAAAAGGTATTTAAATGTGACTGAGAATTTAAAAATTTATGCGATCTACCTCCATTTTTACATGGACGTGCAGAATTGGCATAAGCCGTCAAATAATTGCGATGTTGAAAACATATGTTTGACAAAGAACTGTAATTTTTTCGAGAACGCTAGACAAGAATTTTTAGATAAACCTTTACTGAGCTCTCTGGACTTTATACACATGAATACAGCAATGGTTACCGATAAAGATAATAAATACGTACAGTGTCTCAAGAAATTAGCTGTCCGAGTGACATTAGGAAGAGATAAAATGGGTACATTTCTTTCCAAAAAAGAAGTGGTTGAAGTAAATGATATATTATTTGATAAAGAAAAAAATAAAAAGAATGTATTGATAACTGGTGTTATAGAACAATTTGATCACGTAGAACCGAGGTTTATCAACGATGATTTCGCTTATTATCTATGTGTAGAACTAATCGTCGAAAAATTGTTTTCCAAAAGAAACATTCAAACAATGTGGAAATTTTTGTTAGACGATTTTTTTGAAGAAGACTTTCTAAATGTAAGAGTCCATCTCGATAACAAACTTAAAAATGAGACAAAATTAGCAGCGTTGTCACCTCAGAGTAATAATAAAACAGAAATTTATAATATTTTAGTTTTTAAAAGTTATAAACCGTTATATATAGCTGTAAGAGAAGGCTTGCATAATATTTCGATATTCTTACTTAATACTATTGAATTTGAAAAAGACAGATGTAATGAATTGATAAAATATGCTATGAAAGAACAAAAATGCTTCCTTTGTTACCTAGGAGGCGAATTTGAAATTTACAAAAAGTATGTGCAAAGATTTTTAAAGTGTGCTGACAACGCAACTGACGTCCTTTCAGAATTTTTACCTTTATACCATTGCGAACACATTCCCCATTACAGTCCATTATTTATCGCCATACACTTAGGAGATAACGAACTCATCGATACATTTCTAAAACATGCCCGTAACCAAGAGGATATGTTTAAAATTTTACATATACGACATAATAATAATTTTAGTTCATACGGTCTTACAATAATTCACGAATTAATAACAGAAAAATGCACAGAATTTGTGTTACCATATTTAGGAAATCTAAGCAATGAACATATTGTAAAAGTGTTTACTTTCCCTGATTATAAACATGGCGCAACACCAATGCATTACATCGCATTACAAACGAATTTTGACATTATAATTTTTTTAATAAATCATGAATTAATAAATGGAGATCAATTTATGAAGCTACTATACAAAGCTGACTATTTTAGAGACACTTGTTTACATTACTCAGCGAAACATGGCGGCAATGCTTTTTTCAAATTTTTACACTCGATCTTAAGAAAGGACGCTTTTGAACAGGCGTTATGCGTCAAAACTAAATCAGTCCTTCAAACACCAGCACATTATGCTGCTAAAGCCTTGAATTTTGTATTTTTTGAGTTAATATCAACCTTCGTTGACGAAATATTTTTCGAAAAGATGGTAAGTGAGAAAAATTGTCGTGGTGCAACGCCAGTGCATCATATTGCAATAATTGAAGAAATTATGACTATACGTAACGAAAAGGAAAAATGCGATCAAGATTTAATTGCTGTGTTTTATATTTTATGTATTATATATAACATTACAGGTGAGAAAAAATTCAGAAAGATTTGCTCTGAGGTAGACAATAGTGGTTATACCGCTATGGATACTTTTAATCTTCGAGAGGTACATTACTATATGTTCAATCATGAACTATTCGAGAAAAAATTCATTGAAATACTGATTATAGATGACAAAAATGATAAATTGAACGCCCTTGTCATGTTTATTGAATGGATAAAATATCAACCTTGGCCTTTATAAATGCGAGATTTATAGAACGAAATTAATCCATTAATTAAAAACTTTAAGATTGTGTCGCGATAGGAAATGTATCCAAAATGATAGAAAATTAGATTTATAACAAAATAAATATACATAATATGTAGATTATCTTCGGTCTACGTTTCAAATGGAACAAACATTTTCAACTTAGACCAAAAAAAAAGAGAATAACGTCATGAAGAACACAGTGAGGCCGGCAAAACTATTTAGCAACGTAGCAATACGCACACACATGCAACCAAAGTATGCCATGCATTATTTTATTAGTTTCAACCAAAAAGAATATAGGTTTTCATCTAGTATGTTATATGAGCGTGAACATTATTTTACCATGAAAATGTCAAATTATATGATAAAATATTGAAAAAACCATTCTTCGAAAAAAAAAAGATTAGGTGTATTGCACGTAAGGTTTACTTCTTTGACGTGAATAAAAATAAAAAGCAAAACTGGCCACATACAATATACAAAATAAAATATAAAAAAAACAAAACTAGCCACGTATAAAAAAATTAAAACTGGTCACTTAAAAAAAAATAAACTCTTGGTTACTAACTTCATGTTGTGTTAGATCGACGTAGACGTGCGCAACTTCCTTAGCCAACTTCACCTGTATTACATCTATGACGTAACACGATATATGATCTATTTTTCCAAACGCGCCATAAGAAGCATAACTTCAAAAAGGAAGGAAACACTTTTCAGATGTAGATTTTTTATACATATTTTCGTCACATTTCCCATTTGGGGTAAATAGAGCATGAAGTTGCAACAGTTCCGTGTTTTTTTTCCTCTTTTAGACCAACGTGGAAGCTATCTTAGATAAACACGATACACAATATCTTCACTCTGTAAATGAATTAGATTAAAAGATAGATTTGTGCTTTAACTAATATTGTATACACTTAGTAAACTTGATAGGTTACATATCATAACACATAATTCAGTCAATTTAAAAAGGTCAATTTTGTTTTGAGTTTGTAATTTACTGAAAGCATTATTCGAAAATAAAAGCTATGTATTTCATTATACTCTTTTTTTACTGTTTTCCACAATAGCTTGACCATAATATGTCATCGCTAATAAATAGTATTCTCAAATAGATAAAAAGTGTATTTTTATCCGACTACAGCGAGGCAAAGTGGATGGTTTTGATCTACGAGTAACTACATACCGAAGAAAAATTTAGTTTTTTATAATTTGTTCTGTTATTTATTTTGCTACACTATAGTGTTGCGGCCAATTAAAATATTTAATATCAAATTATAATTAGTTAAATTTTAACCAACTACAGAAAATGGGAGTGTTAGATATTTGACGTCATCATCTGTCTAATCTTCGTGTTTTTCTGTCAAACGGATGAATGAATATTTGCATGATGTGTTTATTTTGAAAGCTGTGGTTTTTGAAAATATCCTTAGACAAGTAGACGTTTAGTGGAAATCAATTCGATCAATAAATTTAAAAGTGCTGTAGAAAAAAACCTCTATAAAAATGATACTACGATCTTATTACTTACACGATAAACATTGTTGGGATCACAGTGACTCAACTTCTGTGCAGCTTAAATCAGGACCAATAATATAATATAATATATGTACATTGTGGTAGATATTGACGTCAAAAAGAGATTGTATAAGATCCTATTTTGAATAAATTATTTAATTTGATTTAATTTGACAGAATTTTTTAATGTGAAACATCTCATGCAGCGGGTCAGATCAGTTGTTGGCGTGACGACTCATCGCTACGAGTGACAGCGACTCTCTTCTTACTCAGCTCGGCGCTCCCCCCACTTTCTCCACCGCAGCCGTCTCAATTTTTAGGATTTTATTTTATTTTGGTATTTTTTAAACAAAGAATAATTTTTTTCTTTAAAAAATCTAAATATTTTCATCTGAATAAACTCATCCTTTCAGGCATATTGTCTATTTTAGTTTCGATGTTTCACACTAGTCGGACGTCACGCAACGTCTCAATTCTTTTTAATTAAACTTTTATATTTTAGTACATACATACATACCTACATACATATCTCCACGCTGTATCCTCAACGGGGATCGACACAGCCAAAATGGCCATCCACAATGCGGTCTTGGTTCCAACTTTATTGTATGGTAGTGAGGCCTGGATATGCCCGAAATCGAGTAAAAGTATGATAAATCCAGTAGAATGCGATGCGAAATGCGATCTCTTGGAAATATGTGTGGTGTCGCCCGTGCGGACAGGATTAGCAATGAAGAGTTGTTGTAAAAATGAAGAAAGGAATGCTAAGATAGTTCAGGCATATAGAAAGAACGAGTGATGTAAGACTGACGAAAAAATCTACAGAGCAAAAAGCGAGTGGTAAAGAAAGCCAAGGAAGACCAAGGCTGACTTATGAGGATCAAACAGTCAGAGTGTTAGCCTACGGAAATGTCAAAAGCACTTGCATACCTAGGCAAAAATGTGTGAGGAGAATTATGATGAGATTTGTGGAAGTGAAAGGACTATGTAAGGACCGCGACACTTGGCGCTCCGTCCTCTTTGACTACCCCGTTAGGGATACCGCGTAAAGATATGTATGTATGTAAATTAATCAACTATTTGGTTGGTGTGGTTCATACATTAACTTCCGATCAGAGTCTTAGATTAGATTGCAGTTTATGTCAGTTCGGGTAACTAAATTTTTAAATATCCCTGGAGTCAGAGTGTCATCCTTGGTCCTGTCCTGGTGTCCTCACTGGCTGCTCCAAGTTCATAGTATAGTAATCATAGCATGTGGTTACACATTTGAGTGTTTGACGTCATCGAAATAAATAATTTTAAAATGTTTAAATGAAACAAACATGTAAAAGGACTGAAAGAAAGGAATAAAGAAACTGTATATAAATGTTTGATCTTAAAATGTCGTAAAACATTAGTCAACAACCATAGAAATAATACACATTCTATGTCCACAACAGAGAGAAAATCCTTGAAGAAATCATGACATCGCCGATAACCGCCCTTAATCTCGAACAATTCTCATCTGTAACTAATTCTAAATTAATTATTTCTTTAACAGACGATAAAACGCAACTGATTTGAATGACTCTGAATATTGTAATTTAATAAACCTTTCGTAAAATGATGTTGAAAAAATTATACCTGGCTGAGTTTCTTGTCGGTTCTTCTCAGTCTCCAGGTTTTCTTTTCTCTTCTCTTTGAACCGAACTAAAGTAGATTTGATGTTTAAAAATACGTTGTAATTGGGTTTACTTGAATAAATCGATTTGACTTTGACTTTCTTTTGACTAGACTTTATTATCCACAATATTATATTTATGCTGTCGTCACATCCTTATCCGTTGAATTAACATAATTTTAATGACATCTCATCATTTATTGCAATCAATTGACTATATCCACAAACCTCCCATCCCTTAGCCTTTTATCTGTGCTATAATCTGATGTCTTTTTACAAAATAGCAACACTATCTATAATCTCGTCACGTAAACCAGTAGGCATCTTGTAGACACATGAGAAAAACATCTGGATTTATTTTAAAACAAGGAAATTTATTTACTTTGTAGAGAATTATTGTGTGAACGTTTTTCTAAGCGTTCTGAGAAATTTAATTTTTCTGTACTTGGTAGTTTAAAACTGCAAACTACGGCTGCGCCAATGACAATATTTAAAAAAAATTGAAATAAGCTCTCTGTCTAATTATATTTTGGCGTCAAAATACATTATTTCCTAGTTTTTAGTTTAAAAGCTATAAAATACAGACACAGATTTCATTGTTGTGTCGAAAGATTTGTTATCAATTCACTTATCACTTATCGGGCAGTTCCGAACTTCCGACATAAATATCGCCCTATACCGTGGCTCTATACTATACCATCGCCATATAGTAGGTATATTATATATATTTCTCTATGTCAGTGCTTTTCAATCTGTGGGTCGCGACCCCCCGGGGGGTCGGGAAGCCTTACTCGGGGGGTCGCCGGCAAAAGGAAAAAGGCAAGGTTCTACACTACAATAAAAACACAATTTCAGTGAGAAGGATGGGCTTGTGTATTTTTAAAAAGATTGTCAAATCGTGGTGCTGTTTTTGAAATGTTAATAATCAAATCATTTTCCAATTGAAGTTACTCTTTTTAATTTTAATGTTTACCGTTGAAGAGAACGTCAGTTTACATAGGTATGAAGTGACGAATGGCACTAATAATTTTAAGAGCTTCCCTTGCCAGCTCTGGATCTTATTATTTTCTTTTCATCCAGAACACGTCAACACTTTGCGAATGAAATTCCATTTTAAGCATGCCGTCGGCAGCTAAGTCTACAAGATTTTCTTTCATATTTGTGGTGAGATCAGTCAGTTCTATCCAAGAAAGGGTTTAGAATCCATCTACTCCCATAATCAGCTTCAGAGCGCAAGTCTGGAAAGTATGTTAATAGTTTCTCTTGCAAATTATGCAAGCTCTGTGTCATGCAAGGAATGTGAGCCCTTACCGCAAGCGATTGGTCTGTTGCATTATCTTCAACAGTCTTCTGAACACATGGAAAAGACTCAAATATATTGTTTTGCAGAGAGGTTGACCACAAATGAAGTTTTGCATGAAATGCTTTGACTTTATCTTTAGCTGTTCAAATATTTTCTTCTCTACCTTGGAGGATCTTGTTTAAATTATTATCTGCCATTATTATTAAATTATTAAATTATTATTAAATCTGCCAGAAATGCTAATTTGAAGAGCCAAACAGGGTCAGAAAAACGATTAACATATTCAGATTTAGCGTCTTGTAAGAACATTAACAATTAAGCTTTCAGTTCTAGAACTCTGGTCAATACTTTTCCTTTGAATAGCCATCTGACCTATGTATGATATAGGAGATTGTGATGGAGCGAACCCATATCTTCACAAACGATTCTGAACAGTCGGGTTTGCAAGGTTTTACCTTTGATAGAATTCACAATTTTTATTAACTCCTTAAGCACGTCATTTAAATCAGAAGGTAAAATCTTATGTGCTAGAGCTTGTCGATAAAGAAAACAGTGTGTCCATGATACGTTTGGCATTATTCCGCTATTTTTGCCGGTCATAGCTTTAGTGCCATCGCTACAAATAGCGACACATTTTTTGCAATCAATGTCGTAGTCGCAAGTGCTTTCTAAAAACATATCGTACAAACACTGGCTAGAAGTGCTTGCAGGAAGTACTTTGCAAAATAAAATTTCTTCCGTGATACTGTCATCTGCTTCAAAGCGCACAAATACTACACACTGAGCACAATTGGAAACATAGTCAAACTGTAAAGCAAAATGTGGGCTCTTCTTTAATTTTTCGACTACTTGCTCTCGAATATCATTGGCCATATCGTTTATTCTGCGTGAAGTAGTATTATCAGAAAGCCGTATGCTTTTTAACTTGTTTGCCTCCTGCTTGCTGACCATAATTTCAACCACATCTAGAGATGCTGGCAAAATAAAATTTTCAGCAATTGACTCGATATGCGACTTTGTAGCTAGCTAATAATGTTGACTCGTTGACACTGGGTACCTAAAAACAAACAAAACAACATAAAAATAAATAAATTATTGATCAATAAAAAATAAGCGCGCGGAAGCCTTGCACACCAAAATTAATTTTAATAAAGTTCTATGCAAACACCAAACAAATAAACATCATAAAACATTAAACATCAACCCTAAAAACAGCAACAATTAGAATAGACTCAACTTGAGCTCGAGCGCTTAGCGCTGACTTGAGCGTTTTTACAACACTATGTGGAGACTAGGACAACACTATTTTATTACCTGAATCATAGTATTTTGCTGCTGGTTAAGAGCTTTAAACTTTCGTTCAAAGAAATCCAACGGCTTATCAGCTTCTTTTTGATGCTTGGTTGTGAGATGCCGCATATGTTTTGACGGTTTCATACTCTCACATGATAAAACATCGCCGCAAATTACACATTGAGGTTTATTATTAATGATTGTAAACCCGTATTTCAAGTAATTATCGTCATAATGTCTATTTTTTCGGTTTTCATTCACCTCCGCCACTGTCACTCGTACCAGATGTTGAAGGCTGCGATCTTTTGAGAAACTTGCCCATTTTACAACCGCGCGAAGCATGCGAAAAAACAAAACAATCAAATCCGTACTCATCGGTGAGCTTGCGCAATTAAGAGTTGAGACAAAAGAACATTCTGTGCTAGCGCGGGCTGCGCGGGACGCTGCCTCTCGCCCGCGACGACAATGCGGTGTGGCGACGCCGCAAAGTTAGGCCCGCGCAAGCTGGCGTCCAAGTCAAAGCCGCACGCAGCCTTACCAACGTACCTCGTACTTACTTTCAAAGCTCTCCCGGCTTCTTGCAGAGTGTAGGTCTTAATAATGAATATAGGTACCAAAATAGAGGAAACATAAACGTAGTCTGACGACCTCCGTGGCGCAATGGCTTAGCGCGTCGGAAAGTAACGGGGGTTGCGGGTTCGATTCCCGTCTCGAGTCTGGGTGTTTATGTATAATATGTATTTATTTACAAAAGAAAAGTATATAAGTAGTGTATCAGTTGTCTAGTACCCACAACACAAGCGCTATGCAGCTTACTTTGGGACTAGATGGCGCTGTGTGAAATGTCCGAGTATATTATTATTATTATTATAGTCTTTTAAATTACTAACTTTTTGTCTGTCTAGGGCCCAAGGGGGTCGCCAGAATTTTTCAACCTGTAAAGGGGTCGCGTATTCAAAAAAATTGAAAAACACTGCTCTATATTATCGCCCTACTAGTAGGTAGGAACGTTTGTTAATAACATCAAAATTAGAAATAATGTATTATTGTCCGCCCCTTATACACGTGAGTAGTTTCATTCAAAACTATGCTGTTAGATGATACTATGTTTGTTTCAACCATATTTCAGGTATCAATTTTTTTTTAAATTCAAGTAAACAAAATTGCTATCAAAAACTAGTATTTATAAAAATATTTATAGCCCAAGAGCCCGCGACGGCCAGACCTTCGTTATTTTATAAAAGCTGAAAGTTTCTCTGCGCGTGCCCCCAACACAGTAAGGAACGACCAGCGACTATGAAATTTGAATCATCGTGGCTTTAGCAGGTAACAGGTAACAAAGGTGTACAAAGTTACTCCCCAAAATCGTGAAAGCATAGAGCTTAATTTTTTTATATTTTCTTCGGGACAATATTAGAAATCACGTCATCCATTGCCAGACACTTAGTATCGTGGCAACCCCCTGCCAGACACCCTTAAACTTTAATAAATTGTAATTGTACTTACGTTATAGTATAACAGCTGAATTTTATATATGTTATTTGGGGAACTATCAGAAGATGTTTTCTTGATAGCCAGATAGTTTCAATAGTTCTTACATCTTGCCAGACAAGTTGAAAGTCTGCCGTAGGTGCGAGCGCGAGCCAATATACCTACATGCGAACGGATGCGAGTGAGATAGTGAGTTAGGTCTATCGCGGCCGTCTTTATTACGTGGCCTCGGTGATGTTAACTTTGAATGTTCTATTATTGGTAGGCATGAACTACTCAGGATATTGGGTTTCTTTAGGGCCACCCTGGAGAGGAATACAGAGTAAATTTTTATAAGGGCGCCTTCCCTGTATTGCTACAATCGATTTCAGTTGTGAAATAAATACACACTTTAATACAACCTTCACCAATTTATTAAAGAATTATAATTATCCCTAAATATAGATCTCATGAGCTCACTAAATGAAATCTTAAATGTTATATAGAAGAATTTTAAATGAGATTTTACATACAAAACAAACAAATTACATCTGTATTCGGAAATTACAAAAATGAGTACTGTAACCAATAATAAGTGTAACTGTTTCTTAATATTTAGTATAACTAAAACATTAAGATGAACTACAATAACAAAATATAAGGTTAGTTATGTATATTTATTCTTGAATGTTAATAATTTTTATATATGCTTGTACATTACCATCTAAGGAGATAACCATGTATATATATAGCCAGTCGAGTTGTCCCACCAATGGTCCATAAGAATATCCACGGTGTTCACTAAACCCTTAGTGACTGCACAATTAAGTTAGGTCTTCTGCAAGCCGAGTTGTCCCTCCAATGGTCTCAAAGAATTTCCATGAAGTCCACTATACTCGTAACTCACAAATAAATTTCAAAGAAAAGAGATTAAATATGTGTTAAGGTAATCCAACCTCATACTGCAATGCACAAACAAATGATCCGAGAAAGTAATCCATCTGATCATGTATCTTTAAAGAAAAATATCCAACTAAATGTGGAGTACACCGTCATTCCACGGTGTTTATGAGATTAAGAAGATAACATTAGTCCACTGTGTTTATGGAACTAATATTTAGAATTAAACTTGGAAATCAAACGTAGAATTAAGCTTGGAGATTAAACGTATAAAGAAACTTGGAAGTAAACATGTAATCACACATGGAATTTAAACATGGAACTTAGCCTGGAATTTAAACATGGAACTTAGCCTGGAACCCATGAGGTCTATCATGGGACTTTATAATATTTATAAAAAATGAAAAACAACTTCTTAATAACACTAGAAACACCCTAAATATATAGGCATGTATATTTTACATCTATATGGGCATTTTTTGTCTGCCACTTAACCACCACCAAAAGTGGATGGCTCCTTCCATGACTGATACTACAACTCCAACTCTTGCTCTATTACAATTGACTTCATATTTAATTACAATATGCACTGTAAGCATTTTTAATAGATTGCATCTAACATAAAATATTAGATTTAATAAGTCTTGAAAACGTTGTAGACCTTATGGCGGGAACGGGAGAAGCGATGTTGTCGCTTTGTTTAGATTTTCTATTTTTTCCGCATTTGAGAGTTTTAAAGTAAAGAAGTGATACTTTATCACTAGTACTAGTATTATAGATAGTATAAAAGTGATAGTATAGTGCATTAAAGTTCTATGCGAGTAAGAGTTTTAACATCGAAATAAATATAACGTATGTATAGCTGACAATATTTTCACGCTCTTCCAAGTTCCTAGAAACCTTTTTTAACTTCAATAGAGCTTACTATCACTTTGCTAGAAAAGTGTTAGGGACTTAGAAAAGAATAAATTTCACACAATAGACGTGTGCTTTATGGTGAATGATGAAGATAGAACTCAATAGAATTCTGAATAATAAAAATAATAAACACAGAAGACGAGGCTGTATGGACATAGTTTTCTTTGCCTCCTAAGATTTGGGGAGCAATATTAAAAAAGAATCGAAAACGTTGCCGTATTATAAATTTATCTACAACCAAGAAAATCGAGGTCTTTTTGAAATAAACTTATAATTTATTTCAATAATACACAATGTATATCTACTATTTATATATTTATTACAACTTTTTACATGAAAATTCTTAGTGTTCATTTTAATAGAAAGTCAATTTTACAACTCAGCTCTATTGCACAAAATCAAAATCAATGTGTGTATCTGTATGAATACGTTTTATTTTTATTACTGGAATAAAAGGTTTAGTCGAGAGTACACCATCACTAAACACATCTTTCATTTTTTACGACACATTTTTAAATTGACGTACGTAATTATCGTTGAGTTTACTATGAAAGAGGTTACATTTTTAAAGACTATCTGTAAACTATCACAGAGATTCGTATTGTTTTCTTGAATACTTCATGATAATTAGAGTAGATAGTAGCAGATAAATAGTGTAAAGATACCAGTGCAAAATATTATAGTTTGTACTGTTTACTTACTGTACATTACATAATAGTATATTCCAGTTCCAGTTCCAATAATGTGTTGGATGTTGAGCAAAGAATTGACAGACAGAATAGGTATTATTATTGTATTCATCATAAAAAGTTTCATTTTCACAATGACAATCTTTTAAGAAAAGAAATACAACTTTTAACTTCTCTGGTTAAGCTTGAATATTTTTTTTGGACGTCCTTATTGGTTTCCATCAAACAAGTCTAAAGTCAAACATATGCCTGTTGTATTAAAAAAAAACTACACTTATACTACATACATAAATCTGAGGCTGAGCGCCAAGCGTCGCGGTCCTCACATACTTCTTTCGCTTTCTTAAATCTCATCATTCTCCTTACAAATTTTCGCCTAGGTATGCAAGTGCTTTTGACATTTCCGTCAGAA
This sequence comes from Zeuzera pyrina, assembly GCA_907165235.1. NCBI lineage: Eukaryota > Metazoa > Arthropoda > Insecta > Lepidoptera > Cossidae > Zeuzera > Zeuzera pyrina. Next base: position 10,369,799 of record OU015645.1, on the reverse strand, counting down.
AACAGGTCATTTCATCTTTGTAAGTCAGCCTTGGTCTTCCTTGACTTATTTTACCCCTCACTTTCGCTCTGTAGATTTTCTTCGTCAGTCTTTCATCACTCATTCTTTCCATATGCCCAAATAATCTAAGGATTCCTTTCTTCGTTTTTACAATAACACTGTCGTGTAACTGCACACTGCGTACTTGGGCATTGCACTGTGCATACTTGTAGTACTTCTTACATAATTTCTCTATTTTAAAATAATAGACTTTTAATAAAAATGGGTAAACTGTAATTAAAAATAGGTAATTATGGTTTGTTAAAGTTTTATGTGCTTTTTAGTTTTCAGATTAATGCTTTAAGTTGGTTAGGACTCGATTTTTTCAAAGTTGTTTATGTTGTTAAAATTGTATCTCTACGAGGAAAAAATTTTATATTTGGCAACATCGTCGACACGTCAAAATGGTTGTTTTGAATAATGTAAATTAGTGAAAAATATCATTGTTTTTATTAAAACTTTCGATATATAATACTTTTAAAAAACAATGTCAGAAGAGGAAGAGACTTACTGCCGCTTGTGTGCCGAACCAACACCGAAAATTCAGTTAATAGCCATGGACGACGATGTAGCTATCAGTTCAAAAATTACAACTAAAATGCTGTGGATAAACATTGATATTTCTCAATCAAATACGTTACCGAATACCATTTGTTTCTCATGTTTTGACATGTTGGAGAAAACCTGGATGTTTTTACATAACGTGCGCACCGCACAACAGAAGTTAAATACGATTTTCTCCAAAACACAAACAGATGAAAATGTTACTTTTAAAACCAAGCCTGAAACTTCGAAAGACGCTGGGAAACCTGTGAACGCCAACTGGGAGGACTTCCAAGAGACTAAAAAAGAGGTAAAGTGCGAGGTTAATTTAGAAGATTTGGAGGAAGTTAGCCCTAATACACTTCTAAATATTGACTATGAGGTCGTCAAGTGTGAAAAGCAAAGTGATTGCAGCTATGAGGGACTGAATACAGATGGTTTTAACACCTCTGACAGCGATATGCCCCTCCGTGTCAGTGTCAAGAAGAAAAAACTAAAAAAGAAAAAAAAATACACAAAATCTTTTGATAATGAAATATTTGAAAAAGATTTATCTACATTAAACGATACCGTACCTTTAGATACGTCTTTAGATATGACATGGGATGACTACATGTGTCGGTGTGCGAACTGTGATGCACAATGTAAAAACATAGAATCGTTACGTTTACATTCTCTACAAATCCACACATCCTGCTGCTTATTTAAATGTACTGATTGTGGCAAAGTGGTTACCAACTATAAGACATTTGTAAACCATGTGCGATTACATAAGAAGTTGCTGAGGTATTGCTGCGAATACTGCAACAAAAGGTTTACAATGACTGCTTACGTTAAAAAACATCGTAATACTGCACACAGAGATGCATACCTCACAACTTGTCAGAACTGTGGTAGTGGGTTCGATACTCCAGAACAGTTACAAGACCACCTATTAATTTATGGTAAATCATTTAAAAAACAAACACGTCATCGTGAGAAGATTAATATGGATTTAAAATGTGAGCACTGTTTGAAAGAGTTTAAGTCGCGGAGTAACCTTCAGCAGCATAAACTGGTACATACAAAACGAAGTAGAGACTTTTCATGTCATGTGTGTGGGAAAATGTTCTTTACTAAAGGCACTTTAAGCACCCACATGACCACCCATGAGGACACAAAACCATTTAAGTGTGAATTTTGTCCAATGTCATTCCGTGCACGTGGGAACCTTCAGTCCCACATCAGTTTACACTCCGGAGCGAAGCCCTTTGTTTGTGAACAGTGTGGCAAAAGTTTCCGTGTAAAACGCCACTTGAAATCTCATTCTATAGTACATACTGACTTAATGCCTTATGTGTGTCAATACTGTGAAAAGCCTTTCCGTTTTAAGACCCGTCTGAACCTTCATCTTCGACAGCATACGGGAATGAAACCTTATAAATGTGAGTATTGTCAGCGGGATTTCACGAATGGGTCCAATTTCAAAAAGCATATGAAAAGAAGACATAATATTGACACTTCGAAGAAAAGATACAATAATGTAATAAATGAAGAAAATATAAAAGTGAATGATGAAATGAATAATGACAGCCATGAATAATATTAGACATTACTGTATTGGTTCAGGGCTGTCCAAATCTAAAATGTTTATGGGCCATTAAAAATATAATAGTATGGATAGACCACAGATAAACAGTTTTTTAATGATTATTAAAAAAAACCGGCCAAGTGGGATTTGTACTCGCGCACCGAGGGTTCCGTATCACTTTACAATGTATTTGTACGTAATGTATATTTATGTATAAAATATATATGTCGAATTCAAAAACAAACTGCAGTTGAAAGACACATTTCCCATACTCACCGACTCCAAATGTAAGTTTGTAATGGCAAATAACTACACATTTAGTTTTTGGATTTTTTCCTTTAGGTACTTGTGCTAGACATTGCTTCATGATTCTGGGTCAACCGGAAGTACCTGTAGATTTTGATTCCCTTTGCGAATGTCAAAATATGCAACATAAAGAGCCGTATCTTTTGATCCCATTAACTTAGAAGTTTGATTTTTTCGCAGCTCCAAGGGATTGCAGACTTGAGTATTTGATATTAACTTCAACTTGATATCTCCATGCGTTCCTGAGAAAAAGGGTCTTGACAGACAGACAGACGGACAAAGTTTTGAGGTGCGGAACCCTAAAAACAAATTATGAGGTATATTATATTCATCCCTATGTTTACATCTTTTTTTATTAAATTTTTAGAAACTTGAAAATATCTAGAGCTTCCAGATGTAATAACCTTAATAGCAACTTATTGATTGTACGCAATTGAGATAGTATTAACTTAGGAATCACCTAACAAAATTAGAAAAGACAAAAATATTTGAGTTGCCAGAGTTATCTTAGAACAATTAAGCACTGATATTGCAATGGTTAAAGTGCTTACAAATTTGAGATTTTTTTTTATTATTTAATACCTAGATTTATAAATACATAAAAAAACGAATTTACTTCGAATGTACTTCATGTCGATTCTACTTATTAATAATACGTGACATTGGCAAATGCGCTAATCTGTACGCCATGCCATGAAAAAAAATATGTAATTTATGGCCTGCATAACTATAACTAGATGTATACCACGGTTTGTATTGCCCTGCTCTTGCTGCTACTTCTTGTATTAAGTTAGGCCGAGATCTATCTCAACCTAACTTACTGCAAGTTGCCCAAGTTAAAACTTAAGAGTTTCTCTGTCAACCACAGATGAATAACATCCAAAATTAGACTTCAGCCTTTATGCGCTTCTTTTGTAGCATAATGACCCCCAATGTCACATGCTACTCCAAAAAGGAAATGGAGTAAGAATAGCCGTGTCATATTTTACAGTAGACACGAGAATATTAGTAACTTTTGATTAGATTAATCCTTTCTGGTATTACGAAAAATCCGAATTAATGCTAGTCATGAATTTGGATTTTGGCAAATGTTGTAAACTAGACGCATGCCTGGTTCAAGTTTAAATTGCTCTCTGGGTATTTCAATATAGGAAAGGAATTTTTCTAGAACTTGAAGTCTGGATATCGTTTGTCTCTCTTTCTATCTCATTTAGCATAACCATGAGTAAAACAGCCATAGTAAGTATGGCAACCTCTCACTCTCAGTATAATTCCTGGCAGCTTATGAGTCGGTCATGAAATAATTAGTAATCAAAACTAGTTTTGATCATCACTGTGACAGACCAACCACCTATTTTATAGAACTTAAAAAAAATCTGGTTATAAGAGGCGTACCTAATTCTTATTAGTACATTTGGATGTCTTGCCTTTTGGGTGTCAATTGATGGTGTGAAAGAACCAATTACATTATTAAACCAAGCAGATATATCTGTACCATAGTAAAGTGATTAAAGTATATTATTTCTAATTATCTGAGTACTTATATGTTTATACAGTAAAAAGATAAAGAAAGCACATAATTTTTTTACTTGTTTTGAAAAAATACTGAATAGTACCTATGCTAGCAACACCAAATATTTTTGCTCAAGGTTAGAGGGCTGATTTATAGGTGATAATTCAGTTGATTTAAAAACAGACAATGAATTAATTAAAAACTACAGTTAATGCTAATGTAGCAGTATTGTGTAAATTAATAGTGTCTGTAGTAAAAATGCAAGGTGACATTTAATTTAATAGATGAATTTTATTCAACAATTTACGTTAATCTGTTTAGTAACATTAAGCAATTTAATAATAACTGCTTCACATTGGTTTTGTTTCCATTGTTAATTTATCAGCATATGTGTATACATAGTCTATGGTATACATATATATTTATTATGTATCTATCTGTGTTACCTATTCCCTCACAGAGCCGAAAGCACTTCACCGATTTCAATGTATTAAGTGTCATTCATCTCAGGAGCGTGAATAATTACAGCATTCATCGCAGGTTTAGATTTACGTACGAGCGTGGCAGTGACGTGCACAGATATTTTCAGTAGGGTAGACAAAGAAAACTCACCAAAATCGCCACTTATCATGTAATTCCTACGTAATAAATGTTAATGTGATTTCAATTTACATTATTTATTCACTGGAACTACTTTGAAAAATATTACAATGGTAGCAAAATTGCTATCTTATAAAGTTACAACAACAAAGAAAATTTAAATATAATTTTGTTCAAAAATGAATGCCGGTAAGCGCCATCTGTTGTTTTTACTATACGTATCTATTGTAAAATCCATAAGTAAGGATTAGACCAGCCATACTCAACCTTTTTTGTTCTCGAGCCACATAACCATAATACCTATTTCAAGTGGGCCACATTACGATTTAAATGAAATAAACAGCACAAATGTATGTAAGTTGCATTTATTCAACAAAGACTAATGAGATCGTCGAAATAGTTAACTTACCGATCTTTTCTAGATTGGACTTGTGATTACTGCATGCTACTCGTAAACGTTATCCAGATAGGATTAATAACCGGTTTCTTTTTCATACACACTGATGTAGTATTTTTTGATTTTTCGTTTTCGAGTAGGTACCTAAAATTTTTGTATGCGTCTCACCCACTCTTACCAGCCAATTATTAGATATCTTTGCCGATTTTTGAAAATGAGCGAATTTGGGTCCATAGGTTTTTTTACTTGCCAATACATTCAATAAACCTCGGCGGGCCACATGCGGCCCGCGGGCCGAAGGTTGAGTATGGCTGGATTAGACCGTCACTAAAAACCTTCAGAGGGCGCTAAAATAAGAAAAAAATGTAATAAGAAATAAGATCGTTCGTATTATTAGTTTATAAACGTTTATAACATTCAACGAATTTGTTAATATTTTTTATGAAGTTATATGTTATTTTTTCTAATAGGTTAAATTGATCTATAACTAATAACTTAGTAAGATAAAATTCAAACCGTTGACAAGTTATTTTTCCGGTGCTGTTATTGGCTAGAGACTCCGTCTCTTTATTAACTTGTGTGCGTGTTTTGAGCTAAGTAAACATTCACAACCACTACAGATGCACGCTTGTAATTATACGAAACACAGTGTTAGAAAAGTTTTGAATGTGTAAATCGAGCCGCGATTTGAATTTGTCTCTAGCGAACTGCCATGTAATTCTGTAAATACTCGAATCGCTCAAGCGAGACTCACTTGTCAACTCACCCCACTTCGCATTCGAACTCACTTGGCCTTCAAATGGAATTCTCTGTACTCTAAACTACGAACGAAGTGATCTTGGATGCGACTTTGTCGGGGATTTCTTTAAGAGCAAACATCTCAGTCGATATTTCTTTTTAGTATATATTAACATCTTCTTAGATAATTACGTAATTTGTTTTATTTAGATTGTTATATTAAAGGAAACTTCAAACAATTCATTTACGATAGTACGACTCGCCGCCGCACTTATCGAGGCGGCGCTAGTATCTCTGTCGACTAGAGAATACCAGTCTTAGTTGACGATCTCACCACGAATTCAGAAGTGATTTCGACTAATTCGCGTTAGAGAATAACACTGCTATTGCCGTGGCGCTTTCTTGTCGCGTTTGTATAATAATAAGGCGAGCGCGGGAATTTTAAAATCATATTTTTGGTCGCGATTTTTTTACTTTATTTAATTAGCAAATTGTCAAGATAGACTGTATATTTGTCTCTATGGAGTGCACGCCACTGGACCGTATCATACATTAGATTATTTCAAAATGACGAGATCGCAATAAAAAGACTTGTTGCTGTTTAATTTTTCCTAGAATTACATTGTTTTCATAATGACAAAAATGTATACAACACACAATCAAATAAATAATCTATAAATTCATATTTGGACATACTTTTGTCATTTTACTGTGTGAAAGACTCACTTATACCTTCAGCTCTAGCTGTAATGCTTGTGTGACTCGGAACTAGTAAACGAAGAAGTATAATAGTAAGATATCGTATCAAACCAAAATACTATAGCATTTTAAATAAGTATACATATGTGTCCTCAGAATAGTATTGCAATAGACAGATTTAAAAGCTATTATAAACCTAAGCCAAGAAGCTGGTAATATAACACTGGCATGCATATTACGTACTGTCTTTACTAATCTCGTATCAAAAGAGCATAAGTTCACTCATGTTACAATGGATATTATGATATTATTGTATGCCTCGGTGGACGGGTGGACCCGGCCTACCCCACAAGGAATTACATTTAAAAGTACTCTTTTTGTTTTGTTGTTTTTTTTTTATATCATATGTCTGTGGTCGGCAAAAAGTCATCGCCACCAAGGAAGTACATAACTTACTTTAAAAACCATCACAAGTTGAAGTAATAATTTAGGTAACTATCAACTTATTGTGTAGGTATTTACATGAACTATTTAATTAAATTTTAATAGTGTACAATTATCTATTTTAATAGTATTTAAGTTTTAGTCAAGACATTTATAATAAAAACTTGGAAAAAATACTTACTGTCTTTCTTTGCTATGGACGTAATTATATGATGATTTATCCACTGTCAACCCCTTTATGGAGCGTGAAAATATACACAATGTTTTCACGTAAGATATATATATTTTATTTGTAGATGTAGATTCTACATATTTATGTATGTAGGGACATCTGCGTGGCTGCAGATGGGCTGACGGCCCTCTAGAGGTGGCCATTCAGACCTCGTCTTCCCTAGATTGGAGCTCCGGTTACTGCTGGCCTGGTGGTCATCCCTCTTCTGTTTCATCAACGATTTTTGCGGTTTGCCTAAAAAATAAGGCTGTCTTAGTTTGGTGTATCTCAGTTCTTCCTCTCTGTGTCTGTCTGAGCCAAGTGTGTTATATCTAGTGTTTGAGTACCTAATGCAATCAGCTACGGTGTTTACTTGTTTCATTTTTTTTACATTATCTGCTTAGGGGATCCGATGTTTGAATATTGATAGGTGTCTTTAATTGACAGTGTCCTGTTATGATTCCTACCAATTTTCTTATATTACTTCTTTCCAACCTTAAGATGTACCTTGATATTGTTTTGTTTTTTTCATCAAAGTCAAAATCAAATCAATTTATTCAAGTATACTCAATTACAAGATAGTTTCGAACGCCAAATCTACTTTAGTTCTGTTCAAAGAGAAGAGAAAAGAAAACCTGGACACAGAAGAACCGACAAGAAACTCAGTCAGGTATAATTTTTTCAACATTCTTTTACAAAAGGTTTATTAAAATACAATATCCAGTAAACGCATGTGCAGAGAAGACCATTTCCAGACTATTGTTTTATCTTCAACGAAATCGTTTATTTTATAGTATGATAGTCAAATCAATGTACGTTTTATAACTAATCTAAATCTATTTTCTGTTAATCGAGTGACTTCTTGAAGAACTTTATTATAAAAACGAATGCAGTTACCCAAAAGATTTTCGTTTACCGTCCAAGTATATTTTGGTTTGTCAACACAGCAGTTTTGCTCCATCCATTGTTTTCTTCATCTATTATATCTTTCGTTGACACCTAAATTAACTTTATTTTGCTAAATTACCTGCCTTTTCGGTGCCTGCATTACTTACTGTGTCATGGGATCCAGGCAATATAGACTTTACGCGTGTTACGTACCTACTTTGTATAAGATGTGTATTTTATTAACTATGGCGCCAAATAAACGCGTGTTTGTAGAAAATAACTAGTAACTTGTATTCATAATGGTCACAATGTTGGTAACTCAAAACCACGCCGTTACGCTTCGAAAATCTTGTATTGTCCAATCTCATGTTACTTGACATCCATTTTTGGTGTTCCGCAGAGAAATACGAAAAAAAATGCTTGGGGAACCATCTCAATATCCGTTCGACCAATAAAATGTTCTAAATATTAAACAAATGACACCTAACTGAGTTTTTTGTCGGTTCTTTTCAATGCAAGTTGTTCCTAATCGATGGTAAAGAATTTCAAACATACCTTCTAAACGTGCCTTTTTTGAATAAATTGAACGTTTATACCTAATATTTATTGAGACAGGAATTATAGGCATGTATACATGTCTACATACATCTTATATGTATACATACATCAGTATACATCCTTGACAAAATATGGGTAGATAGTACGTTACCGATTTCATCGTTGTATTGAAATTTTCCTAAAAACCAATTTTAGCATATGAATCCACGGATATGTAACAAAAAATGTCCAAATCACTGTATATAATGCCTTTACACTACTATGGCGTCAGCATGCATTATCTATATTATATACTATACTTACTCACTAATCTATCTTCTTATCTATATAATCTATCTTCTTCTATCTATATCTATATTATCTATCTTCTATTATTTGTTATCTATAAATCTTCTATCTATCTTGTATAATCTATCTATCTTATTCTTATCTTTATCGACTGGCCCGTTAGCGCAGTGGCATATGCATCTGCTTTCCAAACTAGGGTCCCTGGTTCGATTCTCCGGTCAGGTCAATTTAGCAAACGAACTTTTCTAAATTGGCTTGGAGTCTGGGTGTTACTGGGAACTCCCCCAGAGTTCGTTGTGTGGTACTCATAGTACAAGCTCACTGCTTAGTTTGGGGTCACACAATCTGTGTAATTGTCTGGAGTATTATTATTATTATTAATGATTCATAGCTAACTAGAAACCACAACAGCCATATAGGTGGCAGTTGTAAACTAACGTGGGTGAAACCGCGAAGCTTAACTAGTATTATATTGGGTTAATTTAAAAATATTAATAATTTGTTAGTATTTTTTAGTATAGTATCTTATCTTAGATCTTATTTTATCTTCTTATCTTATTCTTATAATATTATAAAGAGGTAAAGTTTGTGAGTTTGGATGTTCGGGATAATCTACAGTACTACTGATCCGATTTTGAAAATTCTTTCACTGTTAGAAAGCTACATTATCAGCGAGTGACATGGGGTGTATTTTATTTAAAAAAAAATCTCGAAGCCGGGACGGGTACCTATCTATGATATAAATAAAAATCATTTGCCAGATGTATGACGGAGCATCTCTTGAGAACGTCTTCACCGATTTGGCTGATTTTTTATTATGTTCGTAATTCTCAGGACAAGGTTTGTATGAAAGAAATTTTTTGGAAAATCCACAGAAAAGCCGGATATTTGGATGGCATTTCTGTATGAAAATCTCAGTAAAAAAATGTGGTACGTTGCAAACATTCAACATCTCACCGGCGGGCTTATTACCTAAAAATTTGCAGACAGCGACAACCACGCGATCACTGCGCGACCGGTGACTACCTAATTGTAATAAAAAACTGGCATCATGTATGACGATTGCGTATCTATTATTCTATGACCATAAAATGTACTGTTCGCGGTAGATTTAGCGCCACTATACAAATTACATTACACAAATTCTCATTTTGACAGTAGATATCGCTAGATATATATTTTTTTTTATGGCTGCTTCCCCTGACGTGTCTAATGTTAGGGACCTTTTCTTTCTTTTTCAATTTTCCTGCATTCTCATTATTCTTTTTCTTAGTTCATGCTTCACCTCATACTTCCCATCCTTTTATTTTTCTCGATTTCCATCATACTCATTTTTTTTTATCGCGCGATTTTGGCTGTCGCATGGTGACTGCAAGGTACGTAATAAGCGTGCGGGGCGAAGCCGGAGCGGCACGCTTATTACGTAACTTGCAGACAGCATGCGACAGCCAATATCCCGCGATATCTGCTGTCACAACGAGAATTTGCGTAATGTAATTTGTATACTGGCGCTAAATCTACCGCGAACAGTGCATTTTATGGTCATAGAATAATAGATACGCTATCGTCATATATGATACCAATGTTTTATTACAATTAGTCACCGGTCGCGCAGTGATCGCGTGGCTGTCGCTGTCTGTAAATTTTTAGGTAATAACCCCCCCGGTCGCTAGTCGTTAATAAAGTAGATTAGCCCATCTGCGTTGTATCGAAAATTCGGAGTAAAATCCTTAACTATCCCGAGAGCACGAAAGTTTGCTTCATGCTTAATTTATCTTTAATTATAAATAATTGCCAAGTCAAATATAAATATGCAAGTTTTTGACAATGATTTAAAACTACTATAACAACAAAGCTTTTGATCATATTGCTGCAATCTTATAGTTTTTAGTTCGTTTTCATTTTGGTATGTACTCTTGTGTATTATTTGACGACCTCCGTGGCGCAATGGCTATAAGCGCATCGGAAAGTAAACGGGGATTACGGGTTCGATTTCCGCTCCGAGTCTGGGTGTTTATGTATAATATGTATTTATTTACAAAAGAAAAGTATATAAGTAGTATATCAGTTGTCTAGTACCCATAACACAAGCGCTGTGCTGCTTACTTTGGGACTAGATGGCGCTGTGTGAATTGTCTGATTATATTATTATATATTATTTACCACACAATTCTGGTACGCAGATAACGGATCATACTTGAATAACTCCAACACAAAACACTGATTGTTATATTAACGTTATATCTACGTTGCGTAGTAATTAGATAGTTTAAATTTAACTTGCCTCAAATACATACACTTGCGTGGCAAACTAGACGCATGTCTGGTTCAAGTTTGAATTGCTGTCTGTGTATGTCAATTTAGGTAAGGAATTTTTCCTAGAACTTGAAGTCTGGATCGTTCATGTCTCTTTCTATCTCATTGAGCATAACCACGAGTAAAATAGTTAGCTATAGTAAGTATGGCAACCTCGCACTGTCTGTATAATCCGTGTCAGCTTATGAGTCGATCATGAAATAATTGTTTCCAAAACACTCGTAAATTTAACTAGTATTCACAAAAATAAAAATGTGCCATGTTCAGCTGTGTATCGTTATACCGTTGCACTGTGACCTTCCCTAGTCACGCACATTAGTAAAAATCTAAAAACTCGGTCAACAAAAAAAGGACACGCTCTTAGAGTAAATGCTCGCTTCATTGTTATACTTGGTCCGAGACCTAATACTTACCTAGTTATTAATAAATTCATGTTTCCTAAATATTCTATACCTAATGAATGCTCTAATACTTACTATATTCTATGGACAGCAAATATATCATACCAGTACCGACAGTACGTAATGCACGCGAGGGGACGATCTATTTATTTGCACATGAGATTTTTAAAATATCTTAGGATAAGACCATGTTATGAGAATAGTGTTATCTGGTAAGTAAGAAGGCAGTAATATGAAAATAAATTTTGAAATACTTATGTAATTCAATTTTATCTGATTCCCAACTAAAATGATATTTTTTACATAAAATTAAATTTTTAAATGTTAGGCATATGATTATAATTGTTCATCAATAGTCTCAGAATAAATAAACATCTTGAAAAGGATTTATTGTAGAGAATAATATCTGCTACAAAATAACCTCTTTAGCGCAATAGAATAATCAAGGCTTTTTTGCAAGAGAAGCAGCGCGAAAAATATTGTTCAAAATTGTTTTGGAACAAGAAAAAAAAATCGTCTATGTTAAAATATTCTCGTATGTTAAAAATATTCTTATCGTCTGCATAATATAATAAAATTAACATAAGTCTGTTATTTTTAGTGCCTACTTAACAATTACATTTTTTTTTTTAATAATGTTGATAGGATTGACATATTTTTTTTTCTTTCTTCATGGCATGACGCACAGATTAGCGCATTTGCCAATGTCACGTATTGTATTTTAATAAGTAGAATCGTTATCTTTAAAACATGTAAAACTGTAAAGTGATAGTTACTGAACTTATAAAGGACTTCTTGTAAGAACGCGAGAACTTCAGCTACACATGTTTATTTAGACCTACTCTATTATTTTCACTCACACAGAACTTTAATACACAATATACTATCACTTTTGTACTTTAAAACTACCAAAAATGTAAAAAATAGAAAATAAATAAATAAAATGACAACCTCACTTCTCTCGTTCCCGCCAGAAAGTTCGATTGGCATAATAGATCTTAAGACATTAAATAAAACTAAAGACAGCTCGTGCCACTCTCATGTATACCAGCACCGTGTTCATCAAACTGTGAAGAAAACAAAAGCAACGGAAATATTCCTCCAGTCAACGACAAGAAAGGCTACGAGACAGTTTTCTAAAAGGCCTACATTAATTTATCATAATTCATGAACATATATTGGCTGTATAACCAATTACCATGCGCGCATCGTATTAATAATAAAAAATAAATTAATTAAAAGAACTGTCAATATTCCCGCCAAAAAAATATTGATAAATTACATTGTTTTATGTATTATACGCCATGTGAAATATTCACGAGAACATTAATTTAAAATAATAATTAATCATTTATTCGTTTAAATAATAATATTAATTGCCTGATGATTAATTTCATACATATATTAGTGTATTGATTTGAGTGCGTTTTGTCAATTTATTTAAAAAAAATGAAAAGTAAAGACACTGCGGTGTGGCAGATAATAATTTTTGCTTTCTACACACGGTATGCGAGAGGAGATGACTACTTCAGGATGGTAAGTGGATATAATAGCGATTAAATAGGGTGTGTCTGACAAGCAAGAGATACTTATCTATGTATTTTTTTAAGATTGCGTAGCCAAGGGTGTCAACACCAATAGAATGCCATTATTTATTTATTTATTTATTTATTTATTCTTCATTGTACATAATGTATACAATAGGCGGACTTAATGCCTAATGGCATTCTCTACCAGTCAACCTGAGCTTTACTGTCAGAGCAATAAGTAGCGGTACAATAAAGTCACCGAAAAATAACTACAATACGTATATACCATAAATATAGATAATCATACACATACATATACGTACATATATACATACATACATCCACATATACATACATACAAATACACATATACACAAGAAACCCTCCATACATATTTATGTATACGTACAAGTACACACCCAAGTGCAAAAAAAAATTGAAAAGATAGTATAATAAATAAAATTAGGATACAACATAATAATACATTACAACATAAGAAATATAACAGATAATAATCATCAGCTGATCAGTTTGAGCAGATGGTCTTTAACTTTCATCTTAAAAGTTGACTTGCTCGGAGCATTCATGATGTCAAGGGGAAGGGCATTCCAGATTCTGATAGCTTGAACAACAAACGAATCGGACATGAAGCTAGATCGATGAACAGGTACATGGAGCAATAGGCCGTCAGATGAGCGAAGATAACAATCATGGAATGTACTCCGAAGTCGAAATCTTGATTTTAGGTATTCTGGCGCTAGTGGATCATTTAAAATGGAATAAAGCGTGCAAAGAATCCGTTGGTTACGACGCTGACGTATAGTTAGCCATTTAAGATGTCGACGATATTGGGATATGTGATCGTATTTACGCAGTCCAAAAATGAAACGAATGCAGTTATTAAGGAGGCGATCCAATTTGTTGAGAAGATCTTGGTTAATGTTAGTACAACAAATGTCCGCATAGTCAATCAGTAGTAAGACTAGAGTCTGTATCAGCAGAGTCTTAGTTTTCGTGGGTAAAAAGTTCTTAAAGCGATATAAATTTCTGAGAGTGACAGTGACTTTACGACTGATCTTCACCACCAAGGGCCTCCAACTCAGAGTTTCATCAACAATCAGGCCTAAATCTTTTACACAGGAGCATTAATAGGCCCGTCCGTTCGTCTGTCTTTTTGCCTTTCTATCCTACCTTTAAAAGATTGCATCATGGACCGTAATATGTAGAAATTTTTAGATAACATCTGATACTACGTATGTCTAATATACATACAAAGAAAACAAGCCTTTTTTTAAAACTTTGTTTGTACTCTGTTGTAAACACAATAACATACACATACGTCAAACTTGTTGTTATTACAGAGCAAACTAAACAAATAATAACAAATAGACGAGTGTGAGTCGGGCTTGTGCTAATATTCTCATGTTGAATGGAAAGAAGCACAAGTTTATTGATAAATACATAACGCAAATATATTGCAGCACAAATGTATTGTGGTAGTAAGGAATCCTCGATGCGCGACTCCGACTCGTACTTGACTTTCTTGTTAACCGCACTTCTTAGCCGCACTCCAAACGTTGAAGGAGAAGGAGAGTTGAAGGTTTTTGGCGGAAACGAGAGAAAAGAGGTTGTCATTTTACTTAGATTTTCTATTTTTTACACTTTTGGGAGTTTTAAAGTACAAAAGTAATAGTATATTGTGTTTTAAAGTTCTGTGTAAGTGAAAAGAATGGAGTAAGTTTAAATAAACATGTGTAGCTGAAGTTCTCGCGCTCTTCCAAGAAGTCCTTTATAACAAGAAGCTAAAGAACCAAAGCTGACTTACGAAGATCAAATAGCAAGAGTGTTAGCTGATGGAAATGTTAAAAGCACTCGCATATCTAGGCGAAAGTGAATTAGAATGATGAGATTTGTGGAAGCATAAGATGTAAGGGTTACAATGCTTGGCGCTCCATTCTCTTTGTATTATTTTATAAATATGAAACGGAACCTTTTACACGCAAATTGAGTCACACTTGACTATATTATATTATACTATGCTAGCAGCCATTCTTGCAATTATACTTTTTGTCCTACATATCTAACCTTCACGCTATGTTCAAGATGGCATGACCAAGTGACAAAATTGCAGTCGTGACTGAAATTATTTCGAAAATTATGCCAAATGCCCTTGGAATTGTGAGTAGAGCATGAACAGGAACAATATATTTTGACCCCCTTAGGGTCAGTTCACACAGACACTCCAAACAGATGCGACACCGCGCATACTTTTTACTCGACAGCGGCGAAACAAAAAGCAGGGTTAGGATATTAATAGGCATGTATATTGTATGCTTTAAACTTATATTCCATATTCCCATATAGCATACGTGCTGTTACTGCGTGCTTTTATTTTTTGTTCATTGTAAATTACAAAGTCGAATATTCCGAAGCAAGTTTTTAGCATTTAATGATTGAAAACTGCTGCACCAAATATGACAACAAAGGTCTTGACAATATTGTTGCAATCTTATAATTTTCAGTAGGTATTAATTTTACCCTTCTGTGTATTACCTCACAATTGCCTTCTGGTACGAAGATGGAGAGATGAAATTACAGCTGCATAACTCCAGCACAAAACACTGACTGTTGCGTCAACATTGTGTATTTGTCGTATAGTAACTAGAATGTCTAATTCAAACTTGTTTCAAGTGCATACAGTTGCACGGCAACCTAGGCGCACGCTTGGTTCAACTTTAAATTGCTATCGGGGAATTTATCAATTCTCTCTCAGAACCGAAATTAGGTACTTTTTCATTCCAATTCAATAAGCGATGATTTGAATTGTTTCTTTGATAAGCGCGACCAAAATAAGTCTTTTCAATAGACTTTCAAATAGGCCACGATGATTGGTTCTTTGACCAAAATGCTTTACGAACGTTTATCACTTATAGAATATGTTCCATATGATTGCGAACATCGTTTCACAATTTGACGGTTTGACATGAATAGATTATGGACTATCGAAATTTAATAGTACGTTATATTGTAATCAGTACGGTACAGTTCACAAATTATCGAGATAGATTTATACGCTAACGGTGTTCACAATCGGTGACTTAGACATGAAATTTCCCTGAACACCGTCAACACCAGAAATGTTGGAGGATATGGGAATGGCTGGGCAAGAGAATTAACTAGGCCTCCGACTCCGAGAATCAAACAATTAAGCCTTGGTCAAACAGAATGCATTTCTACTGCGTGTCAAAGCGCTATAACAGCCCGACTCAATCTTTAATAAAGTAAATATATACTGGTGTAATTTTTTTTTTTATTTATTTTAACCACAATGTTGTGGCCCGCTTAAAACAACTGCGAACTAAATGAAATGTTGTGACCCGAGACTAAACAAAGTTTTGTATGGCTGCGTTAAAGCGTCGCGTACTGACGCCGTGTTATTCTAACTTTTGTCGTATACGGTTAATGTAAAATTACTACGTGTGTTGTCAATCTGAGCGCGCGTGCTAACTCTCGGCTCTGACAATAGTAGGCATCTCAGTACATCAAATATTGCAGTTCTTTATACAACACAAAGTGAATTAGAAATAGTGCGACACGCGTCAGTACACGACGCTATAGCGTTTTGACGCGCAATTAGGGATGGTCAAAAAATATCGATGTATCAATACATCGACATTTCTTTTTTGATATATCTATATTATCAGACGATATATTGTAATTCGATAAATCGATATATCGATATAAAATATCAAGTATCGAAAACGTATCAAATACGATATTTTTCTAATCTATGAATAGGACTTTAATTACTAAATACAATTTTATTGCAAAATACGAAATAAATTAAACATGAAAATCTTGAAAAAACGCATATAAACACTGCACAATATAATTTTAATACACAATTGATACTAAATACGTTTTATTTCAACATACGGTTATGGAATGCTTACTAAAAAATAATATCGATATTATTTTTCGATATATCAATATCGATATTAAGAAATATATCGATACGATATATTTGTCTCGATTTTTTGTGTCAATTTTTTTGTATTTTTTGTATCGATACTTTTCGGCGCATCCGACATCCCTACGCGCAATGAGAAGGCGTTCTATTTGCCCAAGGCTGCATTTATTTCAAACAAACGGACCTGACAGACTTGACGAAACTAGCGAGTTTCATTTTAACCATTTTCATTAAGGAACTCGAACATCATTTTGTTTGTTACTCAATTAGCAAAAACGTCGTAATACTCGGATCAAGAATTAAATGAACGGAGTTTTTGCTTCAAAAGTGTGTCCGTTTTTTGTTAACCTAGTTTCTAGACGTTTACTAATGTACATGACTAGGAAAAGGTCATGGTACAACAGTACACAGCACTGAACATGACATATTTTTATTTATGAAAACGAAATTCCGTCTATGGTTAACACTGTTGCAGTTACTGGCGTTCTGTTCTATAGTTTGATTTTATGCTGTTTTTGCCATCACACCGAATAGAGCAATAAGCCATTACATAAATATTTAAATATATGTTCAGTTTTGGTTATGTACTGCTCAATGCGAGCGAGAGTTGATACTTGTTAGTGTAAATAAACTGAGCAGTGGTGAATAAAATGGTCCGATATTTCATCTCTATAGGTTGAGTGCTCTATGATACTAGTAACCAAAACACTTAAAATGTATTTTGCAAATAAATTATTTCAGTATTGCAACGTTTTGTACATCGAGCCGGTCATGAAACGACAGGAATTATATTGACAGTATGAGGTTGCCAAACTTACTATAGATAACTGTTTTACTCATGGTAACAATCAATAAGATAGAAAAAGAAACAGGAAAGTTCGTTTGACACAGGGTGATGAGAGCGACAACCCATTATGGCTCCAACCAATATGCGTAAAATATGATATATATATATAATATTTTGAAAATATATACGAAAAGTCATTATATATCCGGAAGCCGTAACTACGACTATAACATTACCACTGTGTTAAAGAATATCTCAGTAACCACGACTAACATTGTGTTACAGAATATCGTTGTGTAACAGTTATATTATTCGGGATTTTTTTGGATCATACAGACGTCTACAGGGTTAATTGAAAAATACTAATAACCTCTTAATGCAAAATTCCTGTCATCATACCTAACAACTTTTGTTCTATGACTTTTTTCAAAACTTAATACGTTCCTCAGAAAATATTTGTTAAGGCGACGCCTTCATTCATAAACAATAATTTAATCCAAAACAGACCTTCTGATCTCCGCAAAAGTGCGCGCGCTAGCTTGCGAAAAATACGAAAAAGTAGTTAATTCCGTTTATTTTAAAAACTATATTTAATTTTAAAAAATCCAACTAACATTTTGAAGAATATGTTTAGATTCAAACTATACAGAAAATTTAGAAATATAAATCTGTTCCGTTACTCCTAAAAATGTAAATCTCAGTTTTTAAAAAGAAGTTTCTTTGATATTTTTTTTGTGTTACAAAAGTTAACCAATCGTGCATCGCAACTGTCAAAATAAATTCAATGAAATGAGGAATCAGGTTATCAAATATGACTTTCATACGTTTTGTAGTCACTAAGAAAAATTGAGATCCCTGCCGTGAAAATTTTCGTATTTTCAATGGTACAGTACAAGCACAACGGGCCTCACGCCGCGCCCCCTCCCGCGCTCCGCTGGGTGTGTGCCGCTTTATCGACCGGGTAGAGAGGGCGCCATTTTCAGGAACATTTAATGTATTTTTATTTTTGTATGAAAGAAAGAGTTGTGACTATTTAAAACTCATAGAACAAAAGCTATTGGGAATAATGTTAAGAACAAAATACTAAGAAGCTGTTACTATTTTTAAATTAACCCTGTATATGACTGCTATATACAACAATGACAAACACAAACCAAACTATAATTATATTTAGTAGGGTATTCAATGTCTTAGTGAAAGTGTTTTGAAGGAAGTAACAGCCATTGTCCTTTGTACTTCCGTTTGCGTAACAATTGAGTGACATAACTGACCTACATATCTGTTTGATATTGGTTAGATAGTAACCAAACCCGCAATATTGAATATTTGAGTATAATCAAAAGTCAATAGTGGTTACTACCTTTCAAGCATTGGCGATGAAAAGACGACGTCAGGGTAACAGCGCAGCTTGTCGCTTTAAACTAAAAAGATGGGCAATGGCAAGTGAACGACGTTATGCTCTGTACGTAGGTACATTATTATGTACCTATGTATGTTTTTTTATCTACAAAGCGAAAGTGATCAGTAGTAGAAGAAGCCAAGGAAGGCCAAGGATTACTTACGAATATCGAAGCTCAGAAGCCAGATCAAGCCAAGTTAGCACCAGAATTGATGAAAATGTCAAAGGCACTCGCATACCTAAGTGAAAATGTGTGAGGAGAATGATCTGGACATTCTGGGGGGCAGTTGCAAAGCCCCCTACACTCTCGCAGTGCCACGACAGTCGCGTGGAAGGACAATCGGAGCAGGGGCCTCCGATCTGCCGCGACCCCGTACGACCCTTTTTTTGCCTTTACGACATGCGGGGACGACTTACGACTGTGGTCTTATTTTCAGGCCCGAGCTACAGGGCTAACAGTCCGGGGCGTACGTTGCCACCGCCCTATGGACTACCTAAAAATTTACAGACAACGACAGTCACACGATCATTGCGCGACCGGTGACTAAACGTAACAAAAAATTGATATAGGTATGTCAATTGCGTGTCTATTGCGCCATGATCATAAAGTGCACTTTTCGCGGTAGATTTAACGCCACTATACAATTTACAGTGTATAAATTCTTGTTTTGACAGCAGATATCACGTGATGTTTGGCATTCGCATGCTGACTGCAAGATAGGTAATAATCGTGCCGGTCCCGTCGTATCAGAGCGATAGCGGCACCCTTATTAACGTAACTGCATCCAGTGAACAATACCTGATTGTTACGTTATCAATTCGAATCTAATACAAAAAAATTCCAAAATTCCTTAAAAAAGTACTTAATGAACAACGTGTAGCTCCGGTCATTTATTCATATGAAATGATATTGTGAGACTCGTCTGACCCCACAGACAAATCGTTGAGATGGTTTTGTGGGGCTATGTATTGTGAAACATGTAAAACTTTACTTTAATAAATAAATATATAAAAAAAAAAAAATTGCGATATGTTGTTAAATGTCGCGAATCTCTATTACTGCCTTTGTTGATTAATCAGTGAATTAAAACCTACCGCTAGCGACTCCATTTATGTTACAAGTCATTTTACCGTATGGCACCGTAACGACCAATTTAAAACAACCATCGCCCGACTGCGACGCAACTATCGTTCTTTGCGTGATAACCCAACGGCCCTCTCCCGTCCCGCTCGACGTCCTCCTTCCGCACCATTATGACCACGCAGAAGAAGGACATGGCTTTTCACGGACACAAGAGACAGTTACAGAGAGGCTAAGTAGCCCTTTTTTGCGTCAGGAAATGCTTTATGCATCTCAGTCCCGCCTAGGGGAGTGGTTGGGGGTATGTGGGACTCCACGGCTGTAAGGTGCAATGCCGGGCTTCCCACTAGAGCCTGACGGTGTACCTTCAAGGGGCCTTGTGCCGGGGCAACGGGGGCGTGTTTTGCACTTTACCGCGACTCCGGCGGCGATGCCCAGCGCGTTGAATGCACCGGGCCCATCCCGGTTGGGGCAGGATGGTGGAGCCGCCCCTGCCCTATTCGTGAACTGCGTAGGAGGCGCGCGAGAATACCGCGAGCGCCGGCATGAGACTATGATGGGGATGACGTTCCCCCGGACGTCACTCCCGAGCGTCTAAATGGGAGAGAAGGGTGTGGAGTGCCCTCCTCCGGGCCCCGATTCTCCAGCGACGGATTGGTTGAAAAAGCGAGTCAGTTTCCCGCTCCCTCTCCGCCACTCCCTTCTGCGACATCATGTCCTCATAAAAGGTTAGAGCCTCCAGCCATGCCTCGTTACCACCGACCATGGATTCTACCATCGACCATGGATTTTTATTTTTATTATTTGTTAACGAGAGGTCCCTCCCCACCGCTACGACGAGTGCGCGACGCAGCTCGGCCCATGCCAAGCACTCCTCGAGCGTATGTTGCGTCGTATCCTCGTCGCGGCCGCAGTGGTAGACCATACGTAGGGTTAAGCTAACCGGCCAGTTCAAAAAATAATTGATCTACCCACATACGCTGCTAAACATGACCCTGCCTTTAAGCTTTTCCATAACTTCTACAACAAACTCAATTTTGTGGTCGATATCAAATATGTATAGAAAATATTACAAATTGCAATATTTTTCAGGGAATGAATTCTAATACAGCGGAGGCGACACAGTTCCTTCGTGAATATGACAGAGAAGCTTCTGGAATGTGTTACAGGTAATCCCTAAATGTTCGTTTGTGTATTTGCCTCTAACTTCTACTTTTAAGATAATTTCAGTCCGGTTGTCGGCAACATTTGAAACATTTATCGAGAAATGAACACACTACAAACGCATACATTCGAATATGAACACATGTGTAATCATATAATTGTATATGCACTTACACGCACCACACGTACACCATGTTAATAACCAGCGACACATCCCAACTTCGTTTGAATACATAATATATAGCCTATGTCCATCTGGAATAGTATACGTTTCGAATGCTGAAAGAATTATTCAAACAGTATATGAAACATGAAATTCGCGCTCTCTCTTTACAATATTAGGATAGATTTTATTATATGTGAAGTTAAATAATTAAATAATGTGATGCATTTAAACTGTCCTCGAATCTGTGAAAATGTGGCCAAATTGCTATCAATTGCTATATAAAAATATAACGTCATACAATTAAACGTTACACCAATATATTCTCTTTAATAAATTTATAGACGAAAATCATAGCGTTAATAAAAAAATAAGGAATATTTCAAAATATTCAAATTGTTTAAGGAAAAAATTATGTTACGTAATATCAATAGATGGCGTTAGTGTCGAACTCGATCGCGTAATCTTTCGCTCCACCAAGTGTTCAATAATTTAAGAATGGTCGTTTCAATAAATGAGTAGCGTAAACATTGGTGCCGAAACCCGGGAAGTAAAGTATTGATTTGAAGTGAATTGAAGTGTTTAGATACAGTGCAAAGGATCTTGGTAAAACTGTGAGTAGAGTGCAAAAAAAAGAAGGTAGTGTAAACTCAATATGGATAAAAAGTGAACTTTGGACTCTCAGAGACTTGTAAAAATTGAAGTGAATTGTCCATTGACTTTGTTTAATTTATAGAAGACAGGACTTAGAAAATTTCAAGTTTTTCATTAACATAGTCGAATTTATAGATTACTAAACAGAAAATTTACGTTCAAATCTTCATCGACTTTGATTATTTTATACTATACGGGACTTGTAAAGATTTCAGGTGAATCTATTAACATAGACGTTTTCAATACTATAGAGAACTGCAAATTTTCGTGATTCTAATTCAAATAGTCAGTGTACGGACTTAGCATATTTGTGTGTGGATTCAACTGGACTTATAATATTTTCGAAATATTGGATATATAGAAGTTTGCTTAGTAGAATAAATTATTATACAACCTGAATACATACCTTCAAGATGGAGTCTATATCGAAGTTAACGTCATCCCAATTAGATTTGTATGAAAAATTGGCAAACGCTGAGCGGAATTTAAAAAAAACTGGAAAAGATAAAATCAAGAAGCAGCTGATAGAAACAAGGATAGAAACAGTTGATGAACTTTGGAAAGATTTTAGAACAGGACATAAAGAGATTATAGCATCTACGTCTAAGGAACTAAGAGATAAAGCGGAATACTTTCGGAATGATATATATGACCAGTTTGAAGAACAATACCTGGCGTATAAGTCTTTATTAAAGGAAGTATACCAAACGTTTTCCACCAGTGTGGAGGTTCCACAGCGCAAGATAATATTGAAGTCTGACAGCTGCGAAGTAGTAAAATTACCGCGAATTGAATTGCCAACTTTCAGTGGGAAGTATAACGAATGGCAGACCTTCTATGACATGTTCACATCTGTCATTCACAACAATGCTAGCCTACCATCTGTTCAAAAGCTACATTACCTTAAAGGCTGTTTGTCTGGAGAACCAGAACTACTGATTCGTAACTATTCCACAACTGATTCAAATTATGCTGAAGCATGGGCACAACTTTTAAAGCGGTATAACAATAAGAAGTATAATTGCAACAGTATAATGCAAATATTGTTTTCACTAAAGCCGATACAGGCCGAGTCGTCATTGGCATTGAAGAGCTTGTTAGACACCACCTCCTCTTGTTTGAAAAGTCTCAATAACATTGGAATTGTTACCGAGACATGGGACGCGATAATCGTGTACATGGTGGTATCTAAGTTAGACCATGAATCGCACAAACAGTGGGAATACCAAATAAGTTTAAGGTCGGAAGAACTACCTACTTGGTCTCAACTTGTTGATTTTTTAGAATCCAGATTCAGAAGCTTAGAAATGATTGAAAGCAGTAAGATGACCACCAAGACCGCATTTCAGACTACAAAACCAACAGTTAAGACTAAATCTTTCAATGCAACTGTACAAAAAGAGAAGAAAGTTTTAAGTACGACATGTCCATGCTGCAATGGTTCTCATTACATATGCCATTGTAAACAATTTGGCAACAAATCGGTTCAAGACAGGTTTTATTTGGTACAAGAGAAGAGATTGTGATACAACTGTCTTGGAACTCACCCAGTGAGGAATTGCAAACAGACAACCAACTGCAGAAAGTGTGGAAGAAGGCATCACACTCTACTACATATAACCAAGGACCAAGAAGGCGCTACTTCAACATGCACTATTACAACAAACACATCGGACGATTCAGCACGTGTTCAGCAACCTACGATAGCAGACAGAGCAACTACCTCGGATACAAACATTGTGGCGAACTTTGCAAAAGACAATCATCATCAAAGCTACAATGTCTTATTGGCTACGGCAGTAATTAGAGTAAAGTCGAGGAACGGTTACATGTACAATCTTAGGGCGTTACTGGATCAAGGTTCACAAGCCTCTTTTGTTACGGAGGCAACTGCACAATTGCTAGGGCTAAAACGCATACCAGTCAGTGGTTGGGTGTCAGGCTTAGGGGGCGGTCAATCGAAGATTAGACACATGGTTACACTTCGTGCGGAGTCCCATCACAACCCTAACAATTCCATAGATATTAACGCATACGTATTGAAGGCGCTGCCATCAACGATTCCAACTAGAAACATACCCTCTCCAATGTGGGTAACACTGGATGATATTCCATTAGCGGATCCAACATACACAACTCCAGGCAAGATAGACATCTTGCTGGGAGCAGAAGTCTACAGTGACATCCTACTCAGTGGAGTAATGAAGCATCCTCAAAGACATTTATTGGCGCAAAAGACAATCCTTGGCTGGATCATTTCAGGTAGAATGTCATGGGAAGTTACGTCATCTAATGTAATTAGTTTACATGTGCAGACTAGAATAGATGATTTACTTAAACGGTTTTGGGAAGTCGAAAACGAACCTCCATCGATCAAGAAGAAGATGACTAGTGATGAGCAGAAATGTGAAGAAATTTACGATAGTACTACAGTAAGAAGAAATGACGGAAGATACGTCGTGAGATTGCCATTTAATAGTGATGATCCTGAATGTCAATATGGCGAGCACATAAAGATAGCAAAGAAAAGGCTTACCTATTTGGAAACAAAATTTGAAAATAATTCTAAGCTGTATGAAGATTACAAAGCAGTAATACACGAATACAAGACACTAGATCACATTAAACTTGTAGATCAGGCAGATATTGACAACCAGAAAGCTGTTTATCTTCCTCATCACGCGATTATCCGAGAGGAGAAGCTCACTACTAAAGTCCGAGTTGTTTTCGACGCTTCATGCAAGGGCGTCAACAATATCGCACTAAACGATAACCTTTTAGTTAGTCCGAAGCTTCAACAAGACCTTAGACATTTACTCATGAGATGGCGAACTCATAAGATTTGTATCATCGCAGATTTGATTAAAATGTACCGCCAAGTGCGAGTAGCAGAAGAAGACGTGAACTATCAAAGGATCTTATGGCGCGATAATCAGGATCAAGAAATGCAGCACTTCAATCTCTTAACGCTCACCTTTGGAACTGCTTGTGCTCCTTACCTTGCAGTTAAGACCTTACAACGGCTGGCTGATGACGAACAGCACAAGTATCCAATTGCTGCAGAGATCAAGAAGAATGATTATTACATGGACGATCTCATGACTGGCTGTGATTCGGAAGATGAAGCTATACGTATTTACGACGAAATGAACAAATTAATGAACGCTGGGTGTTTTGAGCTTCAAAAATGGAGTAGCAACAACGAAAAGTTGTTAGAATACATTGGCAAGGACAAACATCAGACAAATAATTCTGTAGCGATTCAACAAGATAAGAAAGGGAAGGTTCTACGAATATGCTGGAACAAAGAAACAGACAATTTTGAATACACAATAAATTTGCCTGAAGTCAAAAGGAAATTTACCAAGCGGCAAGTACTATCAGACATTGCAAGATTGTACGACCCTATGGGGTGGATAGCACCTGTGGTTATCATTGCAAAATGTTCAAAGACCTTGAAATTGATCTATTCGTGAACTCTTGTCAAATTGACATTTTATGTATTACAGAGCATTGGTTAAGAAATAGCCAGTTCATGTTTAATTTTAGTAATCACCGGCTCGCTAGTTCGTTCAGCAGAAAAGACGCAATGCGCGGAGGCTCCCTAATACTTATTAAAAATACTTTTAAGTTTAAAGAACGTAAAGACATAGTGAGCCTGTCCTCTGAACGAACTATTGAAATGGCTTGTGTTGAGCTTGAGCGACTTATTGTATTAAGTGTTTACAGACCCCCAAAGTCATCTTATGATGTATTTGAAAAAATACTAGATGACACATTAATAAAAATAAGTAAAACAAATAAACATATTATAGTTTGTGGAGATTTCAATATAGACTTATTAGAAGACTCAATGATGTCTAAGCGGTTTTTATCCCTAATGTTAGGCACTAATCTTAAAAATATTTTCTTAGAGCCAACTAGAATCACACCAACTTCAGCGACTTGTCTTGATAATATTTTTTCGAACTTTGAACATTGCGATAAAGCTATTATAAATAGATTAGCCTCTGATCACAGCGGTCAGTTCGCTGCGTTTGAGATACATAATGAGAAAACGCTAAAGAAGAAAATTAGTTGTATACCAATTACCTATAATAGAATTGATAGATTTAGAAACAATGTATTAGAGAAGATTGAAAATGTAGAATACAATAATAATCCTAATAAATTGTATAATACAGTTTTTAGTGTGGCTAAAACAGAATTCGACCGTATTTTTAAACGAAAATCTGTACAAGCTAAAGGCAATAATAACAATATGAGATTTAGCGATTGGGCGACAGTGGGAATCCATAAAAGCAGACAGAGATTATACGAACTATACGACGAAAAGTCATATAATAAAACGGAAAGCTTTTATAATTACGTCAAAAATTATTCAAAAATTTTTAGACGTGTATGCGCTACAGCAAAATCAATTTTTATTAATAATAAAATCAAAAATAGTACAAATATAGTAAAAACAACTTGGAAAATCATAAATAATGAGACTGGAAAATTCAGAGCTCGCAAACTCGATTTCCAATTAAAAATTAAAGACCAAGTTTATAAAAATGATCAGGAAGTTGCTGAATGTTTTGAAAAATTTTTTGCTGACATTCCGGTTTCAACTACAAATGTTCTTAATTCATCTCCCGCTCTTGCCGAATCCTTGCTTAAAGAAAATATAACAGAATGTGTAACTATTTTTAAATTTCGGTATGTGAATTGCGATGACATTTTGAAAGCCTTTAAATCAATTACAGTTAAGAATACAGCGGACATTCATGGTTTTTCTGTAAAAGTCATAAGTTCTGTTATAGATCAAATTGCACCTCATTTGGCTTGTATTTTTAATGACTGTATCGATCAAGGTATTTTTCCTGACCAGATGAAACACAGTAAAATTACGCCATTGTTTAAATCAGGTAGTACATCAGACCCCATTAATTACAGGCCAATTTCAGTACTACCTACTCTTAGTAAAATATATGAAAAAATAATATTGACACAATTAAAGGGTTACTTTTATAGCAACGATATTATAAATTCAAAACAATTCGGTTTCACTAAGGGTCGATCAACAACCGATGCAGGTGTTGAGTTAATCAAACATATTTTCAGTGCTTGGGAGGAATCACATGATGCATTAGGTGTGTTCTGTGATTTATCCAAAGCCTTTGATTGCGTTCATCACGATATTCTGGTCAGTAAACTAAAATACTATGGTGTTAAAAATAATGCGCTCAACCTTCTGAAATCTTATCTGAATGGGAGAATTCAGAGGGTGGTCATAAATGGCACACAATCATCTGGGTCGTCGGTCTGTATGGGTGTTCCTCAGGGCTCAATTCTCGGACCATTTCTTTTTCTAATTTATATTAATGACTTACCATCCCTCGTAAGAGATACTCATGAGATTGTATTGTTTGCTGATGATACTTCTTTATTATTTAAATTAAAAAGACAACAACTACATCTTGACGATGTAAACAATGCTCTCTCTATAGTAGTGAGATGGTTCACAGTAAATAATCTGCTTCTCAATGAAAAAAAAACGAAATGTGTCAAATTTACATTACCAAATGTAAGACAAGTCAATACAAATATAAAGATTAGGGGTGGGGTGTTGGGCCCTGTAGAAAGTACGACCTTCTTAGGTATTACTCTGGATGCTAGGTTACAATGGGGTCCTCACATTTCGGAACTAGCGAATCGCCTCGGCTCTGCAATATATGCTATTAAAAAAATCCGTCATTTAACAGACATAACCACCGCTAGACTAGTATATTTTAGTTATTTCCATAGTCTTATGACATATGGCATCCTACTTTGGGGCAATGCCGCTGATATACATGCCATCTTTGTTTTGCAGAAGAGGGCGATTCGTGCAATTTACAGGCTGGGGCCCAGGGTATCACTAAGGGATAAATTTAAAGAAATTGACATTCTAACTTTAGCGTCACAGTATATTTATGAAAATATAATATATGTAAAAAAGAATATAACTGCATTCCTGAAGGTCTGTCATGTACATACATATAATACAAGAGGCAAGAATAAGCTTGCACCACATACTACTAGACTCCACAAGGTTAGAAACTCATTTGTGGGTGTCTGTATACACTTATACAATAGGATCCCTGATGACATACAGAACTTACCTTTGAGTAGATTCAAAAACACAGTCAAGCGAAAATTATGCTCTAAAGGTTATTATAAAATCTCGGATTATTTGAATGATAAGCATGCTTGGGATTAACCGCTCAGCCACCAAGCCGATTATTTCTTATAAGTATATAATAGAATAATGATGTAATAATGATTAAGACATGTTTATAAGAGCAACCTCTGTGTTTCTTGCACGTTCTTCACAGAAGGAATACTGCATTAAGAAGTGTGGTAGATTTATAAATTATTATATATCATGATCATAATTATATATCATAATTTTCGACGATTTCAAGTGTATTTTAAAAATACTTACGAAATAAAAAAATTTTTGACTTTGACTTTGACTTTGTTTATCCAGAAGCTATGGAAATCAGGTTTGGAATGGGATGATGATTTGACCGAAGATTTGTCAACAGAATGGATAACATACAGAGAAGAGTTATCACAAATAAAGAACATTTGTATTCCACGATGGCTTAACTTATCACCAGGATTTAAGACAGAGCTATATGCATTTTCAGATGCATCTATGTCTGCTTATGCCGGGTGTGTATATCTTCGAGTAATAGATGAGAACAATCATGTGTCAGTCAATTTGCTGTCAGCTAAAACAAAAGTTGCTCCCATCGAGAAAGAAATGTCAATTCCACGACTGGAGTTATCTGGAGCAACTCTAGCAACCAAACTATTGTCTGAAATTGCAGAAGTGATGGGCATTCTTAAAGAAGACCGATATGCCTGGACTGACTCGACTGTAGTTTTGGCGTGGCTGAAAGGACCAGCTTGCAGATGGACTACGTTTGTTAGTAACAGAGTTTCTGAGATACTGACAATGACAGACTATGAGCAATGGGGACATGTTTCAACGCACATGAACCCATCCGACTGTGCATCACGAGGTTTGAGTCCTGGTGAACTGGCTGAGTACATTTTGTGTTGGCACGGGCCCACATGGTTGAAAGAACCCAAAATCGAAAGACAAATGATCAAAGTACAAGATACACATGAAGAAGAGAAAGTGAAGGCGTTGCGCACGTTACAACATCCTGTTGAAGAATGGCCGTGGGAGAGATTTTCGTCGCTAATAAAAATGTTGAAAGTTTTGTCATACTGTAGAAGAATTTTAAATTTGAAGATACCGAAATCAGAACGAAAGAACATGAAAGAATTCATTGTAAAAGAAGAGATGGATCAAACACTGAAGAAATGTATCAAACAAGTTCAAGAGAAGGAGTTTAAAGATGAAATTAAACATTTGAATACTCGAGGCTGTCTTCCTAAAAAGAGCGCATTACATTCTCGTTGTCCTATCTTCGATCAGGATGGGATTTTAAGTCGGTGGTCGCATTGATTTGTCCGGAGCTAGTTACGATACGCGTCATCCTATAATTATGCCTAGTAAAAATCATCTCACTAAATTACTAGTAGCGGATGCGCACATCAAAACAATGCACGGTGGACCACAACTTATGCTGAATCACCTCAGGGGCACCTACTGGATTTTACGAGCTCGAGATTTAGTGAAGAAGCACTACAGAGAATGCGTTACATGCTTGAGATTTTCAAAAAATACGAGAACACCTTTCATGGAACAGATTCCCGCAGCACGATTGAAGCCTAGCAAACCTTTTAAGACATGCGGAGTGGACTATGCGGAACCTATCAACGTTCGGTTTTCTCCAGGTCGAGGATCAAAGGCCTATAAGAGTTACATATGTTTATTTGTGTGTATGGTAACTCATGCCATTCTTCTCGCAATCGTTTCTAACCTTACGTCAAAGGGGTTCATCGCGGCTTTTAAGCGCATGACAGCCAGAAGAGGCCATTGTCAAGATTTATATAGTGATAATGGGACAAATTTTATTGGAGCCAGTAGGGAATTGCATGAACTATTCAACGCCGTCAAGTCCAAGATGCCTGATGAAATTGCACAATTGTTGACCCTCGAGAATACGAATTGGCATTTTATGCCCCCTGCAGCCTCAAATTTGGTGGTTTATGGGAGGCTGGTGTGCGCACGGTCAAAAATCATTTGAAAAAAGTAGTTGGCGAGAGTACGCTCACATACGAGGAGCTGTCAACAGTGTTGGCACAGGTGGAAGCATGTGTTAACTCACGTCCGTTAACTATAATTAGTGACGACCCAAATGACCCTCTACCACTGACACCTGGTCACTTTTTAGTAGGTGAACCATTGTTGAATGTCGCAACTGAATAATGTGTTACAATGAGTTCACAAGATAGATGGAAGTTAACTAACAAAATGGTTAAGGATTTCTGGAATCGTTGGAGTACAGAATATTTAGTCACGCTAAATAATCGATACAAATGGGTTACTCAGCAGGAGGAGGCGAAAGTTGGTGATGTAGTTATAGTAAAGGAGCCCAATATGCCTCCTGTTCAGTGGCTCATGGGTAGAATTGTAGAAACTCATACAGGTAAAGACATGATTACACGAGTAGTTACAATCAAGACAAAAAACGGTATATGCAAGCGCCCGTGTAGCAGATTGTGTTTTTTGCCAAGAGAGAATTGTAATACACAATAGATTAAGTAGAGTATAGGTATTTTTTTCTTATATAAACTTACAGTAATGAATATCAGCCTAGTTTAGATAGTAAGTTGGTCAAAATGTTTTAACGTTATGTAGTAGTCAATGTTATCACGGTGGGCGGAATTGCCCCTTATAAAATATGTACTATGTTGTTTTTAAATTACATTTTAGTTTTAAGAACAAGTTCTTAGTGGGCGGAATGTTTAAGAAAAAAATTATGTTACGTAATATCAATAGATGGCGTTAGTGTCGAACTCGATCGCGTAATCTTTCGCTCCACCAAGTGTTCAATAATTTAAGAATGGTCGTTTCAATAAATGAGTACCAGGCGAGCTAAGGACCTCGCAGGCGGCCCACCCCAAACAAGAGTACCTGGCAAAAGCCGAACCAGAGACCTGGCCGTTTTAGCGACCAGCGAGTGCTCCCACCGGCAAGGGGCCATTGCCCCGGTACGGTTTCCCCGTCCCCGTGAGGGGGCGAGATGACTACTTCTCTCAATAAATGAGTAGCGTAAACACAAATAATTAATAATTGCTGCAAAAAATAAAATTCTCTGTAAAATAAATGAACTGAAAAGCTGTTATCCTGACAATAACGACTGCCATGAAGTTTACGAATGTCTCGCGACAGTTCGAACTTTGCTACCGCTAAGTATCTTTGAATCGATTTAGTCATTGAGTTGGATACCGTACTCTGAAGAGGCAGTTATAGACAAATTATGTAACCTTGAGTAACCTTTGATCACTAACGCTTTATTTCTGTCTCTTTCTAACTCTAAAAGAAATGGAAGGGTATAGAGACGTTTCAAGATTAAATTTCTCGACTTCACCTAAATCCTCGGAGTGCGGCCTTCCCATGTATAAAGCGGATTCTGATGCGGCGCTTCACCGGTCGCTGCCGCGGCACGCTCGCTTCGCTCGCTTGGATCGCGCGTTGTGGTACAAATACCAGCCTAACATAACCTAACCAAAAAGAGTGTTCACAAAAATATACAAATTAATATCGTAAAAAACTTAAATTTAAAAAATTAAACGTGACACTTTAAATCTTGAATACTTATAACGAATGCCTTGTGTTACAAACATACCTTCATGTTGCATAATTTTGCTAAAGAATTTTGCAAAATGTACCCAATCTGAAACAATCTAAACTTTAGCCTGTATTTGTCTTCTTTTTCATATCCTTACATATGATGGTTATTTGCACGTATCCAAAATTAAAACATGGTTTTTTATAATTTTTGTGTGTGTATCTGTGCAATATTTCTTCTTGTGCTTCATGATGGTAAATAATACTGTGGACTATGTGGTAGATGATATATTGGTACCGTGCAGCGTGGTTACGCCATAGAGCTGTCGTTTACATCTCATGGCTTATACTAATTCTTACAGCTATTTATATCGAATATGTACGTGACAATTTCCTTTGCAGCGATGCAGATATTTTGTTTGTAGAGTAATATCTGGCACGATCTGTTTGTTTGTTTGTACAGGTAAATCTTCGAAACGGCTGAACCGATTTTGACAGGACTTTCATTAACGGGTAGAAAACTTTTCAGAAAGTAATCTAGTTTACATTTTGTAACTATAAATAAATAAGTATGATATGAAAACAAATAAGATATAATGCTTAAATACGTATAAATAACACATTTTACAGCTAGTCTATTTTATAAAATAGAGAAATATTCTTTGGAAATATTGATGTTTTCTAATGCAAAGTCGAAGCGAAATAATGAATCTAAATTCTAATTTGTTTTCTAAATAATTTCTGCTACACTTTCTTTATCTTCTTAGAGTGACGATGTCACAATGGAAATTCGTCACAAACATTACGGAGTATAACAGAAGACGGATGTCGGAAGAGTTAGCCCTGAGCTCCAAGTTTGAGAAGCTTTCGTGGAGGAAGGCGGCGGCGTTTGATTCGTCCAGGCTTCCAGACGCTCAGGGTAGGAGGCAGCTGATGAAGATCGTGCAGGCAAGCAGGGCTGCGTTGCCCGATGATAAGTTTTCAGAGGTTCGTATCATTTTCAATTTTTATGATCTCTAACCAATATATCCTTATAACGGGACCTCTATTCGTCATGTATCGACTGCGAATCGCAGTCGCAGATAATATGTTAGAAAATTTACTGAAAAGTCAAGAATTTTATCAAATCTCTTTTTATATCTGATAACTTTAGACAACTTATCACTATCTGGTTTCATTTTACCATCAGTACAAATACTTATTACTAGACATTTTGTCCACATGTGATTTCATTACGCCTCAATCCTCTATTTATCCCCAATAGAAAATGGCGTGAAGACATATAGCATATAAACCCATAGTTTATTCTCCTCACTATGAGAGTCAATAATTCTTTTTCAGATCCAGCAACTTATAACAGAAATGAAGGAATTATACAACTCTGCAAAAATCTGTCCCTATGGTCAAAAACCTTACGATCCCCACATACCCAAAGCACCGATGGAATATCCTGGGGGAACCTACCAAACACCAACAGGATACCATCTTGCCAGCCAACCATATTTGCATTACCAGCCGTACCAAGAAAACCAAGAATACCCAAATTACTGTGATATGCAATTAGACCCGGAAATATCAAGGATACTAGCCCATTCCAGGATTGAGAATGAATTGCTGTACGTATGGAGGAGTTTTCGGGAGAAGACTGGACCAAAATTGAAGAACAGATTCATGAGATATGTCCAA
Organism: Zeuzera pyrina; assembly: GCA_907165235.1. NCBI lineage: Eukaryota > Metazoa > Arthropoda > Insecta > Lepidoptera > Cossidae > Zeuzera > Zeuzera pyrina. The sequence continues at coordinate 10,336,116 of OU015645.1, read as the reverse complement.
TTGGCGAACCAAGCCGCAAATGCTGCTGGTAAGAGTTCCTAAGGATTATCTACTGTAGTGTGCATTTTTATTAGGTTTTTAGGTTTTATGTTAAATACTAAATACGTACCCAAGACTATCAGCGGTCCACAGACCATTAGTGGTCAGTAGACTACTCCGTGAACCATCAGTATCCAGTAAACCATCGATAATGCGTAAGTGTCAGTAATCTGTAGATTACCAATCCTCCGTAGACCACCAACGGTCTGTCAATCACCAATCATCCATTCTCAATCATCACTACACTACTATAATAAATAATAATTCGCAAACGATCATTATGGATCATTTTTACATATACATTCCTTTACTGGCCTTCAATACATAATGTCTGCTGAATATCTTGTTGGTTCTTTTCGGTGTAGTTCTTTCCGAATCAATTGAGTTCAATTGAATAGAATTTATTTGAATTTAATAACCCGTAGATCTTTGATGGGTTGTGGATCAAAGACAATCCGTGGACCATCGATAGTAAACATCTATTTAAAGACGACTAATCTAAACCCTATTACCAAGGCTACAACGACGCTGGGGAGCAAATGAGGGCAGCGTACGACGATCAGTCCTTCAGAGCGAGCGTCGAAGAAATGTATAATCAAGTGGCACCCCTGTACAAACAACTATTCACGTATGTTAGGAAGAAATTGGTGCAAAGATACGGAGAGACCACCGTCAGATCAGATGGACCTATACCAGCGCATTTGTTAGGTAAGTTTTTGCCAGAAAAGTCGTAGATAAAACTGAAGCCCACGCTAAAAACTATAGGTACTTGAAACCAAAAATGTTCTTGAAATTTCGTCACTTTAGAAAGACTTTTTATCTCTAACTAAATAGGATAATCAGAAAGGGATAACTTCTCTTTTGAAAGCGTATGAGAGGAGTTCATTTTTCAGCTTTCAAATATGTGACAGTCATTGGAAGTGCGCCTGAGTCGTACTACCTCTGTTCGAGCTTCGTTTAAAAATTATTTATATTTCAGTATCTTTAATGTATCTTTAATGAAAGAATCTCATTTTTAGTCATGAAACGCCTGTGAAAATATGAATAGCAAATATATTTCATTTACTAACTAACAAATTTATTAAGGGGAATATGCATATTCTATGTATGTTTAAAATATTATACATTCAAAGCGTTATGTATTACGATTTACGAAGTAAGATGCATTCGGCTAACTCTGGAATTCGGGTTATTCCGATAATAACTCCATTTCTTCTAAACCCGACTGTATTCTTTACTCTAGAAACTTCACCTAGACGGTATCTAATTCCGCTCCCGTGCTCCAGTCTACTCAAGTTACTTCAAGTAGAATATATTTGTCTGGTGTTATATTTTTCTAATCGAGTGCTTTTTTGATTTGCGGATTTGGCCGAACTTCAGTAACTCAGTTTACCAAGTTAATGACTTGATTGTTTTTTGTCAGATAGATTATCGTTTTAGTGCACAATCGAGTAAGTTCAGAACACTAAAGCTTAAGTTTTTTTCTTTTTTCTGAATTAAACGAGGGGGGAAACCCGTTTTTAAGTGTCATTCAGAATTAACCGATTATTTCGAAATTGCGCTTGCGTAAAAATAAAAGTTTTTTGAAACAGTTATATTTACAAAACCCGATGATATTTGAGAAAGCTATTGAAATAGAACCGTAGAAATATAACCATTGATAATACATGAACTATCAGTGATCTGTAAGCGTCAGTAATTTGTAGATTACTGACGATTACTGACATAAACGCGTCAATATTGTAGTACACGAAAGCACAAGACAAAGCACACGACAGTATAAAGCCCACCGATTTTGACAGTTTAAACAAAATGCAAACATCTTGTCAACTCTTCTAAGAACCTTTCGTGATTATTTGAATGCACCTCAGTATTATATTGTTACATCAGCAAAAAATTCACACACCGCTTTTAAATTTATTTTCTCGATTACGAATGACAAATGACAAATTAGTTATGACTATGTAGATACCAATTTAAACTTGAACCAGGCGTGCAAAAAGTTTGCCGAGCAAATGTATGTATACACGACACAGAACAATGTTGACATAACAGTGTTTTGTGCTGGAGTTTTTCAAGATTGTTATGTAAAACATTAAAGTAGTTGCCAAAATATAAAAAAAAACCTGATACCTCCTGAAAATAACAATTTTGAAGCAATATTGTCAAAAACTTTATTGACATAATTTTTGACATAAGTTTTTAATCATTCACTGTCAAAAACCTGTCTGATCATATTTGATTTGGCAATAGACAAATCAAAATCTAGCATGCAGCAATTTCATATGCTATCTAGTTTATAAAGAATATCAGACGACGAATATCTACGCATTGTATCGCCCTGCTTAACGTCACATCCCCACGAGAAAACGTAATAATAGAATTTTGTAGGCGTACAAGAAGGTTTGATGGGGAACGTTTTCTAGGCCATCAGTAGACCATACTGCACGTAAGGGAAATGGGTGAAATGGTCCAAAAAAGGACTGATCATCCGTCTGGGCCTGGCAGACGTCCCTCATAAACAATAATAATAATAATAATCCCCACGAGATGACAGCAGTAAGTGGGGCAAGCAGGATGTGACGTCGGCTACGTCGACCCTTAGAATAATAACCTAAAATCACGTCATCCCATACAATACTTACTACAAACAATAAATGGGTGTTACTGGGAGCTCCTCCAGAGTTTGTTGTGTGGTACCCATAGCACAAGCTTACTGCTTAGTTTGGGGTCACACAATCTGTGTAATTGTCTGGAGTATTATTATTATTATTATTATTATTATAATAATGGCGCCTCCTGACTCCGTTACTGTATGTTATTTGTTTGAAGCTATAACTCAAAACAGATAGCTCAAATACATATACAAACTTTTCTCTATTAATGTGAACGAAGTTCTTTAACGCGGCTTGCGGGAGGTATGAGTTGGTAGAAATCGTCACGTAAGGAAAAAGCGTTACGTGGGGCAGGACCCGCGCGTCGCGCGGCACTAGGTTCGTTAGCTTTATACATAGATTCACAGTGTTTTTTTTTGTTTTTATTTTAAATTATACACGAGTTTTATTGTCTCATTATTGTAATTGGAAAAGCAAACTTCCCAAATTTCTCGGGCGGTGTACTCAATGTAATAAAGTAATAAACATCTTTGTCGAGTACGAAAAAATGGATTGTATTGGTACTAGTAATTTATCGCGAATGCACTTGCAAGACACTTCCAAAAAGGGATGTGTTTCTATGCAGCCGTAGGAGCTGGAGATAGTTGATAAATACAGCTGACAAAGGGAAGGAAAAAACATGCACACTTACTTGCCTCTCTTTGCAGTCCTTTGGTTTGCGATTTAGTCCAAGCTTCTAGAAAACGTCACAAACACACGGAATAACACAATCCCTTGGTAAAGCAAGCACACTCGGTTTTTAAAAATGCGAAATATAAATATGCGAGATTTATACGATGAAAATAATTTAATTGCGTTTATTATGGCAGGTCACAAGCACACGGCATTTGCATTCGCGAGATGATCGAAGAGTGCATGTGGGAAAGGGATGGTTGCGGTTAGGAAAAAGTACCCACAAGTGCGAAGTTTGTTGTCAATTATTGAAATGACATAACGATACCAAACACCCCCCCGGCCTTGAAGGAACGCCTTCAAAAAGAAAATAAATTAATATGCGAATTCTATAACACTAAATGAGAAAAAGAAAAAATATATAATATCGTCCCGTTTCTGCGTTAACCTCGTATCTACAAGTAGCATAACTTCAGGGGAAATAAAAAAAACTGTTTTCTTTAATATTTTGGAACTTTAATAAGAATATTTTGGATTAAGTGTTAGATTATGCGTTGTATTAATTAGTTAAAAAAATATTATCTCTAGTTATTTCATTTATTAGACAATAAAGCATAAATTATTAGTTACGAGAATTTTTCCGAAATTTGTAGAACAAATATCTGTCAGTTACGAGGTTACAGGTTTAAGGCTTTTCCTGACTTTGATTATAACAAGTGCAGAAAGTAAAAGAAAACAATTATTGTTGTATAGGTTTATTAATTGTAAATTAAATTTTCAAGAAAACTATGGTAATCCTTGGGTAAAAGTTCTTTTAAACTTTGAAGGTCCTGATATTTTCTACCTTGTATTGGTCTGGGACCTTGATACGATGGGGGTATATTATTATATATATTTTGTATGTACAATTTCATTTTTCTGTTAGGTAACAACATCCAATCATCATCATAATTAAGTTTATAACAAGCCAGAAGACGTATATCTTAGAGACTTCAAGTCAGTGATACACGGGTCGCCAGTTTTTGTGCCTGGTCGTATGGTCTTGTAAAAACTGACATGTAAAAAGTTTTAAAAAAAGTCATGGTCAACATAATTAACATTGTAAGGTTTTAAAACTCTCGATTCTTTAATCACGCGCACAAAATCTGCTGGAACATAAAGTTCTCTGGACTTCTTTCTCTGTTCAATTGTCGAGTGCACAGAATCACACTCCATTTGTGTATGACCTACTGTTAAGTACTTCTGATATATAACAGTGTTATATTTTAATGCAATCAATTGCAATGCATTGGCCAAAGTAACATTGCGATTCTGTGCACTGCAACCATCACTAAAAAGTACAGTAGGGATGCTTAAATCAACATAATTCTCAAGATAATGCGAAACACAAGAAGTAAACACATTAAGAGTCCATACCTCCTTCACCCTCGTGCCACACATAGCAATGAACCTCAGAGTTTTTTAAATTAAATATTGTGAACTGGTGCACAGCTAATTTCTGTTTAAAATACTGAGTATTTTGGCAGCAATGTGTGGCACAAGTTGCACAGCTTGCACATCTAATGTCACTGCATTTATATCTCCTTTCAGGGCCATTTGTTTATCATTTTCTTTTTCCTTTCTTGCTCTATCTTTACTTTGAACATGACTTTGATAAGTGTATTCGTCAATGTTACCATTTTTGTAGCTGAAACACAGATCACATTGATCTTTCTTTGCTTTATATAAACTTATATTGAGTGATCGAATGACCTTTAGGAATGTAAGGAAACTTGCTTTTTCAGAAGGCTGGACATGATTAACTGATAAAAACTGCTCATAGATTCTGTAAACATCTTTGAAGGATGTGTAATTCAAATCAAGATATTCTTGATTAGTTTTTTTCCGGCAATAATGAGATTCCATTTTAGGTATTTTATGTATGAAGTCTTTTACATGTTTTAGTTTTTGGCTATTTTTCTTGCTCAGTTTTTTAGCAGACTGTACTTTATGTGGAATCCCATTACTGTTACTTTCCTTCACCCAGTTTAAAACAGACCATTCCCCTAGGCAAAATGTATTGAGAAACATTGTTTTACAAACGGGTATGATGTATTGTCAATCTTCAGATGATATTTGAAAGACAGACCACGTCTTGATTTTCTGTCTTTCTTTGTACACCTGGCAACTTGACACTTTTGTACAGGTTGAGTGATCATTACCTTGCGTTGTTTCCATGTAAGTTTAAGTTTATCCCAAAAAGAATAAAACAATTCTTTTCTTTGATCTTCTGAAATACAACTACATTTGAAATATTCACTCTTTCGGCACTTACTGGATTTACAAACGGCTTTGAGTACCCTTGGTGCTCTTTTTTTAATCCCACCTGTGCTCTTTTTTTAATCCCACCTTACTTCCCTTAACTTTTTTCATACCAAAATACATTTTTCCTTTTTGTCTAGCTTCCTTGATTTATTCTTCAACCATTTGTATGGTTTTCCTTGGCCCTTCTTTCTCCTTTTCCTAGTTACAAGACCAGAACTGTCATCTAACTTCTTACTAATGAACTCTGTTGAATCATCTGAATCATCACTTGATTGTGATGTTGGTGAAGGCTGGTATGAGTCTAAAGAATCAATGATAGAATTAATTATGGAACAGCTTGCATTTAGATCAGCATATTCTATAAATAAACCAGTCTTCTCATCTAGTATACATTCATTTTGGATAATATGGGAATCATCAAATTCACTAAATTTAAATTGACCTGTTGCTTCATCCAATATTAAACGATCCCGGCGAATAATTGTAATGGGCTTGTTGCATAATATAAGGTTTTCTTTATGTGAATTTCTACTAATATTTAGACTGCATCCTTCCTGTAATAAATAAAATAAAAATTACTTAATGTGCATGAATTTTTAAATATTATATTTACTTGTAAATTAACATTTTAACAACACCAAGCAGATGCTATAACATTCTTAACCAAATGAACTTCACCAACATGTTCTTTATTAATGGAAGGCTCGCTGTATATCAGATTTTCTTTCTCTGAACCATCTGAATCAATATTATTTGATCAATATTATTTGACGGTAAACTATATTCCTATAATTCCAATACAAAATAATGAATTGTTGTAATGGAAAATCGCTAGGCAATATACAATTTGTTTTAATGCTAACAATCATCAAAAATGACATAATTTTCTTACCGTTTTTCTTACACTTTTAGACTTTCTCACTAAATTAACTAAAAGTTTCCCTCGATGCATTGCGTTCCACCTAAGTGGACCTAACAATAGATTATTTTCACTTTTACAAGACCGTCAAACAACGGTCAAAACATAAGGTTAGAATTTATAGAATTTTAAAACTTTGCTTAATAACAATAAACATGTAATAAACAAAACCAAAGAACTTTATAATTATCTTAATGTTACATTAAAAATAGAATAACTATAACTATGTAACGATGAATAAGTAATTTTTGGTAATTTTCTGTATATTTTTGGCGGTTGGGTGTTAGATACGAGTTGTCGTGTTAAAAAAGTGTTGCTACTATAAAAACTGTAACCTCCTATGGTAGATAAGAGTTTTTTGCCGAAACTTGATATTATGGGTGTAGTTACGAGAAAAAAGAATTGAGCATAGAATATTTTCTGTAATATATAGCCATATACGAGTTTCTTCCTCAGGTTCCGGTATAAACACAGAAGCGTTACCATAAATAAAATTAAAATTGAAAAAAATGTAGATACGAGGTTAACGCAGAAACGGGACGATATATAACATATGTATTAGCGGTATGAGAAATATTATAATTATATGCTAATGGGGTAAATTATTGAGACGGCAGTGGACAAAGCCGCACAATCGGCCTGTTTAACGTACTGTTTTTTGCATTAATTTCCGCGACACGTACTACACCGTCTTTGCCCGGAAATAATTTCGTGATTATTCCTAATGGCCAATGCAAAGGCGGTGCGTTATCGACGTTTACCAGCACAAAAGTTCCTACCGTTACAGGATTAATGGACGTGTTCCATTTTTCCCGCGATTGTAAATTATGCAGATATTCTAATTTAAAGCGTTTCCAAAATGATTGAACTAAAGAGTTCAACATCGAAAACCTTTTTAAAAGATTCGTACGCTCGCCACTTAGATCAACTGCAAGTAATAGAATGGGATGTTTGTGAGAGTATTGCAATGATGAATTTCGCAGGCGACCTCCCACTCGCAAAACGTTGTCAGCGATAAATGGATACAGTTTTCTTAAGGCGGGTGAACATAATTTCGATTGGTGAATCCTTCGAACGTCTTCAGCAAACGCGGCTCGTTGAACAGCTTGTATAATTATTAACTCGGCCGCATCTAAATCATTCGCGGTTATAACGTTGTCACGCGGAAGTTTCTTTAAAAATCTTAGAAAATAAACTGTAGCTCTAAGAAATTTATTCCAAGAAGAAAATTTATGGCTTAAACTTAATAGCGGGTGGTGTATATTGTTGTTTGATGCGGTATGTGACACAGTTTTCTGTTCAAGCGCTCGAGAAGATGATATAAATGGAGTAACTGGCCATTGGCTAGGATCCAGTAAGGTCCACGAAGGACCGTGAAACCATAAACTATGATCTCTAAGGTGCGAAGGTGAAAGACCCCGTGACAAGCAATCAGCAGGATTATTTGAACCTGGAGTATAATAAAAATGTTCCGGCGGAAAATTGGATTGACATTGCGCAATACGATTTGCGACAAATGTGTTAAATCTGTGGGGTGATGAATGAACCCAACACAGTGCAACCTCTGAATCTGAAAAGGCATAAATGTTATTAATTTTATGCCTTTGGGACAACGTATCATAAACTACACGCAACAATTTCGACATTAATACAATAGCACACAGTTCTAACCTAGCCAGGGTTACTGTTTTTATTGGTGCTACCTTTGATTTCGAACAAAGGAGTCTAACAATAGGTTTCTCATTTTTATTCAAAACGTGAACATAAATGACACAGCCATATGCCTTTTCACTTGCATCAGCGAATGCCAAGAGCGAAACCTGCGAAGACTTCGTAATCCCAAGGTAACGAGGGAATCGAAGTTCGGAAATGAGCGGTAATTCAGTAACGAAATCATGCCACAACGCGAGAACATGTTGCGGGGGTTGATCATCCCAACCAAGCTCCAGTAACCAAAGTTCTTTAATTAATAATTTAGAAAATAAAATTATAGGACCCACTAAACCCAGTACGTCATATAATCGTGCGGTTGCGGACAAAATAGAACGTTTTGTGATGATAAGCTGCGGTGGAGAAACTGCAAACACAAAAACATCAGAAGCAGGAAGCCATCGCAGTCCTAAAATTTTAAATTCGCTGCGTTCATCGAAAGAGACAAACTCTGACTGCCGGTGAGTTATGGGAATGGATTCTAGCAACTCTGTGGAATTGCTAGTCCACTTGACTAGATCAAACCCACCAGCCTTGAAGCATAGGATCAACTGCACGGCTATCTTGACTGCTTCCTGCAAGGAAGAAGCAGAAGAAGCGAGGTCGTCCATATAAATATCCCTTTCAATGACATCAGCTGCAAGCGGAAAATTGTGTCTCTCATCTTTGGCTAACTGACGCAGAGTGCGTAATGCAAGAAACGGTGATGAACGAAGTCCGAAAGTGACCCGATTAAAATTATATGTTTCTAAAGGACCTTCAGGTGAAAATCTGTAAAGGATTCGCTGAAAGTTATCGGGATAGACCTCTATACATAAATACATCATGCGTACGTCTGCGCAAAAGGCTATCTTAAAAATGCGAACATTCAAAAGAATGTGAAAAATATCTGCCTGTAAATTATTGCCAGTGTGTAAGATATCATTTAAAGACAGTCCACTATCCGACTTTGCGCTGCCATCCAGCACAATTCGTAACTTTGTTGTAATTTTGTCATTGCGTATGACAGGATGATGCGGTAAATAAAAACCTGGTTGAAGACATTGTTCAGTGGGAACCAAAGAAAGAATTCCTCTTTCAATATAATCATGAATGACTTTATCATATTCTTTACGCAGCTGAGGCGCTTTTGAAAATTTATTTTCAAGTAACAAAAATCTTTTATTTGCGGTAATAAAAGAATTCCCAAGACTATTCGGATCCTTTATGAAAGGCAAACTAACTGAATAACTTCCGTTTTTATTTCGAACAGTTGTCGATGTGAAAATATTTTCACAATCTTGGTCCTCAGGACTTAAAAACCTTTTAACTGGCACCTCCTCTAAATGCCAAAACTTTTGTAAAGTGTGGTCAAGCGATTCATGTGAGAATGAACAAAGTGTTTTACAGGTACGCTGAGGTACTATCATTGGGGCATCTCCAATAATTACGTATCCTAAGGTAGTCTCCAAAGCGGAAGGCGTACCATTGACGTTACTAGTAATTTTGTCAAAAAGTAAAATGTTACAATAAATATTTACACCTAAAAGGATTTCAATGGGGCCCGGCTCATGATAATTATCATCCGCTAAAGGTAAATTATGTAAGTATTTTAAATCGGTGACACTAACACGAGAGTCAGGCAACTGAGTAGTAATTTGATCGACTACAAGCGGTTGAATAGAATATTTATTGTTATCTTGAAAACGAGATGTAAATTCTAGTTTGACTACTCCGATAATTTTTTGTGATGTGTTGCCTATACCGCGAACTTCACTGTAACGATTTTGTGTAGAAATTGGAAGTGAAAGACGCTTGCAACACGCCGAAGAAATATAATCACATTGTGAGCCCGGGTCAATCAAACACCTGACCAAATGCGTGCGCCCATAAGAATCAATTATTTTTATTTTTGCGGTACCTAGAAGTGTAGTAGTTGCATAACCACTTAAATAATGAGAAGAGTTATTGCACATAAATGCGTTATTGTAATTTGTACAAGTTTTTTGTGAAGAAGAATCGACCTTATTTATAGTAGCAACAAGACTGTCATTCGAGAGCGATGGTGTGATGTTCGGTAAACAATTATCTCGGGTGCGTTCTGCGGAATGAGCTGTCACGAGTGCGGGAGCGGATAAAGTATTATGTACGTGTGTGGGTGTAACATCTGACGAATTTTTAATTGTATTTGCGGGTGTCGTAGTTTCGACATGTGATGAAGATGGTGCGGTGCTATTAAAATGAAGCATTGAATGGTGACGTGCTGAACAATAATGGCAGCCACGTTGCGATGTACACATATAATATTTATGTTTTACACTCAAACAGTTGCTACAAATAGAATTCTTTTTAACAAAATTAAATCTTTCGTGTGGAGTCAGCTTTATAAATATCGGGCAACGGTATAAATGGTCATGATTGTCTTTTTTACATAATATACAATTATTACATTTATGTGTATCTGTGTTAACAAAAGATTTTGTATGAGTTGGTTTCTGAACGGAAACATATTTACTTCGTGTTTTATTAAAAGATAGTTCAGACTGTTTGTTTGTAGAACGCAATAAAACTTTATTTTCTTCTCTAATAAATTCTATAAGATTGTTGTAAGTAGGCATCTTTTGTTTGCGGTGAGACATTTCAAACATTTTCACCGTTTCCGAATCCAACTTTCGTAATGCGATATGCAATAATATAAAGTCACGTAAATCCGATAAATTCAACTGTTTAAGTGCTCTTAACGATGTATCAAAATTATTAATAAATAAATCGAGACCATCAGCGGAATTATTGACAAGCGGTTTAAAATCTAATAATTGATTTAAATACATAGAAGCGGTTGAACGCGGGTCGTCATATTTTTGTATAAGCGACTCCCAAATAACAGAATAATTTTCTGCTGTAGGGGGTAAACCAGCGCAAACTGCTGCGGCCTTATCTGTGAGTTTCCCTACTAAATAATAAACTCGTTCACTATCAGATAATTTCGGATTATTATGTATTACGTTTTTAAATTGATGGTAGAAAAGTGGCCATGAACGGACATCGCCATTAAATGACACGAGTTCTATGGGTGGCAAATGAAGTTTCGACTTTGAAAAATTACTATCTGAAGCGATGTTAAGGGAATTCGAGGAATTATCAATTTTAGAAATGACCTTTTTTATATGACAATACATTTCCTCAAATGCAATCCACGGTTGGTAATTAACCACATATTTAGAGTTTATTTTTAAATTAATTAAAGTACATTCGTCAAGTAACCGCTCATAGTCACTTCGTAAATTATCTATATTTTCTACATTATTTAAAAATGATTCACGCTGTTGTTCGTTATCAACATTTTTCGATAAATTAAAAATAGACTGAAGCCTTTGAAAATAGACATTGCGCTTTGATTCTAAAATTGCCAAATTTATTTGTTCAGCGGTAAGTTGTTCCGGGATTTGGACTTTCGATTTACTCATCTTTTGAGAGTGAAAATTAGTTATAAATATATAAGCAATAAAAATATACGGTCTATAAATTAATAAGTTACAAATTAGCGATATTAATGTATGAAGGTAAATGCGGTGCGGTTTATATAAAAAGTGTGCGGTGAAGAAATAAACAATAGTTAATATTCAAAATAAAAGTAACTACTTTGATGTGCAATATGCAATATTACCGTTACGTGACCTTGGCCGTGGCAAGTGTACGAGCGTACACTTTTATAAAATTATGCGTATACGAAAAAAGTGGAATCTACCAACAACTAAACTTATTAAATGAAATAACACCCAAGTAAATGAATTTACGGAATAACAAATAACGCCGATTGTGCGGTTTGAATAAGAAATAAATATCTATAATGCGGTGCGGTAAGAATAAAATAAATAAATAATGTTATAGATATTTATGTAATCAACGCTATTGTAAACCAATTCTGAATTAGGTATATGTAATTAATTACTCTTAATGCAAATTAGTTGAAGGGAGTTCAAACATGCGGCTCGAAGGACCATAAAAAAATGGAAAAGCAAACTTCCCAAATTTCTCGGGCGGTGTACTCAATGTAATAAAGTAATAAACATCTTTGTCGAGTACGAAAAAATGGACTGTATTGGTACTAGTAATTTATCGCGAATGCACTTGCAAGACACTTCCAAAAAGGGATGTGTTTCTATGCAGCCGTAGGAGCTGGAGATAGTTGATAAATACAGCTGACAAAGGGAAGGAAAAAACATGCACACTTACTTGGCTCTCTTTGCAGTCCTTTGTTTGCGATTTAGTCCAAGCTTCTAGAAAACGTCACAAACACACGGAATAACACAATCCCTTGGTAAAGCAAGCACACTCGGTTTTTAAATATGCGAAATATAAATATGCGAGATTTATACGATGAAAATAATTTAATTGCATTTATTATGGCAGGTCACAAGCACACGGCATTTGCATTCGCGAGATGATCGAAGAGTGCATGTGGGAAAGGGATGGTTGCGGTTAGGAAAAAGTACCCACAAGTGCGAAGTTTGTTGTCAATTATTGAAATGACATAACGATACCAAACAGTAGTTAAGTTTTCGAAAATGGAAACTATAGCTAAGGAGCTTCGTTCCTGACGAGTGTCCCCCGACCGCACACTTTTTTTTTAGTTTTATTTAGTTTAGTTTAGTAAGTTTAGTTTTTCGGATAAATTTAGGAAACGAAGTTTTATAGATTGTTTTGGGTCTGGGGAGACGCCCTAGTAGTCGTCGTCTGGTTCTCGAAGCCCTTTAAGACCAGATGATTAGTGTGTTGTCTGGCGCATTATTATATTGACATTATTATTTTTAGTAAATTGTCTTACAGGCAACATGTGGGCTCAGAACTGGAAATCAATCATGGACCTCGTGATGCCGTTCCCACAATCGCCCAATGTAGACGTCACCGCTGAAATGTTGAGGCAAGGGTTCACCCCGCTCAGGTAACGAGATGTCAAAAATTATGTGTCTAGTTCTGAGTAGGATGTTTGACTAGGCATGTACTTAATCGTTCAGTAATCTGATTCGCTCGTTTTCAGTCACCGTACATAAAGAACCGATCGATTAGTTCATTTAGTTCAGTCGTGCATCAACTAGGTAGTAAATATAAACATACTATAATTAACGCACCTATGCTTTTAAATTTTTTATTTTTTGTTATTGTTTATGACTACCTCACTAAATTGTTACTATATCTATGCAATTAATGTCTAATGTCTACCAATCTTCAATCTCAAGTAATGAATGTTGTCTACCAAGTACCAACTGTCATTTTTTATGAAATAGATGAAATAAAGTATTAATTGTCAATTTATTAACAAAAATCGAAGAATTATTTCGTTGTATATCCAAAACGACGTCAGTGAACAAATAAGTCCAGAGCGCATTCACCGCATTTTCCTCGCGCAGAGGTTTCGTCATGTTCATTAAAAAATGGCGAATTTTTGATCTTAATTTTTGTAATTCTATCAGACTTATAGCTTTCGTTACACTTTTTCTGTAAACCTTAAGTAAGCTTTATATTCCCTGAAATTTTTAGAATTGTAGGTCCAATAGTTAAACAATAATGAACAAATGCAACATCTCTAACCTTTAAATAGTATAAAAAGTCTGTATACGTCTCTGTCTGTGCGGCTTAGTTCTTCTAACCTACGCAACGGATTTTGATAGTTTTCACTGTCATTTATGGAATTTCTAAAGGAAGGTTTATATGTATATTACATGCCTATTTTATTGATAGAAAGCAAAGAAAAGGCGATGTTATGTAACCAATCCGTTAAAAAAATTTTCATTGCTAACGCTAACTAAACCTTAATAAGAGATACATAAAAAAAAAATTAAACCGACTTCAAAAAAGAACACTGAAAAGTATGAAATAACTATCCTTTACTAATCAAAACTTAAGTACGAAAATAACTTTATAAATACAATACAAATACCCATATAATTAAATTTCACAGTCACTGAAGTCTGTGCCAAGCCTACTAAACTAATATACCTTCTGTTGTCGAACATTGATTTGACACCGACTTCAATAACTGGCAAATTTAATTATATGGGTATTTGTATCGTATTTATATAGTTATTTTTGTACTTAAGTTTTGATTAGTAAAGGATAGTTATTCCATACTTTTCAGTGTTCTTTTTTGAAGTCGGTTTAATTTTTTTATAAAAAAAATTTATTTTGCCTTTTTCAGTTACCTTGGCCTAAATAAATATCTATGGCTGGTCTACAATTAGTTTATTTTCTAATTCTGGAGCGCAATGTGTTAACTTCCATTCTATTGAAGAGTGTAAACCGTGGGCTTTCACAATAAAATATGCGAACAGATCGAACATGATATATGGCCATTATGGCCATTATTAATATCATCAATATTATATCATATCAATATCAATCAGCTATAAAAGAACAGTGTAAAGGTTGCATCGTAATTACACCTTAGCAGTATTCTTACCATCCGAAGACGACAGCCACCAGCCATATTCTCTGTCCGCCGCAAGACTGACTCTACTGACTGAATTTATTATATCACAGGCAATTTATATCTTCTCCGTACTACCATTGTACCATGTTTGGACCATGGACAATGATAGTTAACAAATAACATACAAGAGAATCATCAATATAAATGAATAAAGGCTTTAATCAGGTCCGTTATTTGGTGTATCTTCGAAACTAAAGCTTCAAAATCAATGAAATTTCAATGGGACCAATCTGGAAGTGTATTCTTTCAAACAAAAAAAGAATTTTCCAAATCGGTTCATAAATGACGGAATTATGAGGTAACAAACAAAAAAAAAAACAACCGAATTGAGAACCTCCTCCTTTTTTGGAAGTCGGTTGAAAATAACATACTTCGAAATTGTGTATCTTAAAAGGTCTACATAAAAATCCACGACGACGGCATATGTCTATCTTCTAAGGATAATCCACAGTAACCATTTTTATCATTTACATATTACATATTAAAAAATAATGGGTTATTTGCTAAACTATTTTGGCCAATATAGTATTACCTAATTGTTATCAATATAAAATCTAGGGAAACGCAAGAACAAATTCTTTCACTCCTTCCAGAATGTTCCAAATGGCCGAAGAGTTCTACACATCCATGGGCTTAAAGCCAGCTCCTCCAGAATTCTGGCGAGGGTCGATGCTCGTCAGACCTGCTCAGAGAAGTGTTCAGTGTACTGCCAGCGCTTGGGACTTTTGTAACAGGATAGACTATAGGTCGGTATGCTTTTTTACAGGTCGATCTTATGTCAAGGCGAAAAAGTTGATTATCGAATGGCACGTGACATGTAACTTTTAGGGTTTGTATCTCGATACCTAAGCCTTATAGAGCTATGGCTTAAAAGTGTTTTGCTAACATTAGGATGTACTATATATTGGTATAGGCTAATGGGATACATTTTAGATAAAATTGCTAGTTATTGCTATTATGAAATAATGGTATACAATTCAATGTTACTTCTTCATATGATCTTAACGTTAATATTTACAAACTTAAAACGATCTTAAATAATAGAATTCCTCAAAGGTGCCGCTTAGAAAGCTGTCTTTGTTTAGGGTGCCCAGCAGACTGGCGGTATTACCTCTTCGAATAGCCAAACTGATTCGCTGGCGAAAGAAGCTGACGGTCTCCCGAAACCTCGACCAGTCCGCTAACAAATATCAGAAACCAGTTTCATTAAATCTTCTTTATTAGAAATATATTATCGTTAAAAATTTTATAGACGATATAAAATAATCACAGCCAATAAAAAAAGATAAAGTGCGTTATAAAATGCACTTTATCTTTTCACATTCATAAAATGCTCTATAAAATAAATAAATAAACTTGACAAACTGACCAGCTGTCATCCTGACAACGACATCAGCCATAAGGTTTACGAGCGTCTCGTGACAATTTAAACTTGGCTACCACTGATAGAATTCGTTTATTGAAGGAGACTTAAGGACCCTTACAACGTGATCTAACCTAACCGCCAGAAGTCGCTTTTAGGTGGAATCATTTTCCTATCTACGACTGCGGTACCCAACTTCGAACTGTCGATACAAGCGACTGAAGTCTAAAACATTTTGTTGTGAAAACAATTAATTTTACTTTTTACCACATGTAGCGGATAAAAGTATCTAATGAATTTATTGTGGAAACTATTAATTTTACAGTATATGTAATGAAATCTGGGGTCCTTATAAAACGGACATATAAGACGCAGAATTAATTTTTAAATAGTAAATCAGAATTTAAAACAATATTCAAAACTCTACAGAATCAAGCAGTGCACAGAGGTTACAATGCAAGATCTAATATCGACTCACCACGAAATGGCACACATACAATATTACCTACAGTATGCCGAACAGCCACAACTGTTTAGAGATGGAGCGAACCCAGGTAAGACCTAAAAGCCAAGAGTATATAGAGCACCATTAAATTAAAAAAAATATCCTAAATACTTTTTTTTTATTCAGTTTGCACATTTACGACTCTACAAAATTTCTGCGCATTGCAATAGGTGCAAAGATCATGGATTACGTCAACTGTAATTGACGGACAGACAAACGTGACGAAACGTGAAGAGTCTACCCCAAAAGATTTTATATAGGTACCACATAGTTCCCAATTTGCAATATATTAGTCTTTATGTATGTAATTCTTCTGTACGTCTGTATCCCACTAAATTCCTTCTAAACGGCTGGACCGATTTTGATGAAATTTTTAGTATTTGAGTGGGGTCCCTGAATGGTTTAAATTCCCTAGTGGACTAGTAGCGCTGCAATCGGGTTCTACGATTTTTTCTTTATTTCGTGCAGGATAAATTCTGTCGGGTCTGCTAGTCTAATATAATATTCTCCGAAATAATCACAGCTCTTGTATAATCCTAAAAACAAATGTGGTCATAGAATTAACCCAGGCGTACCCAGTAACACACAGATTTCATTTTGTTAATGTTTGCCTCTCAATTTGGCCATTTATTGGGTTGTATTTGTATTACAGCGTTCTGAGTTTTTTGTCAGTTTTTCTAAGTATGCAGGTTTTCTTTTCGAACCAAATGGAGGTAGAACAGAGGTATGATATAGTCATATTATGAGGCCAGCAGAATACTACCCCATACGACAAGTCTTCAGCGTTCTCTAGTGTCCTAAAAGTAGAGGCAGATCATCTGCCATAAGTCCATATGTACGAACGTTCCAGAAACAGAATAGACGATTATACCCATAAACACACAAGAGCTGTCTAACGCAAATGTACGAGAGTATCCGACCCTAAATCAAATGGGTTAAGAGATGAACAAAGAGGAAAAATTTAAGTTAAATATACAGAGCTTCTGAAGTGATGGTCCCGGCTATGTCCCTCAGCAAGTGAGGCAGAAAGAAATGAACGAACTTATATACTTATTTCGAACTTGTTTAGTGAATGAAAATTTCTAAATTAGTTTGGCGCTTGCAGCTTGGTTGTTACCGGGTACGCCCTCAGTTCCTTGTGGTTGTGGCACACATAGTTATTTAATGGTTAGTTTGTGATACATAATTGGTGCGTTTGATATACCGCAACATGTATTTCGTACCGCACGGGTAGACTTCCTCAGCCTCATCAGTCATCATCAGTAATTAGCCTTGAAGTATAAACGCGACATAGACCTGTCAATAAATATTGTAAGATATAATTTGTTACTTTTGCACATGTTGACCTGATAAAGTCCACAGTAAAAATCTCGCCCAAGGTGCTAATACAAACCAAACAGGGTGCCAAAGGGTACCAAGGTACTAAAACTGACTAGGTTATCATGTACAAACAAATAACATGCCGCAGTCGCACAACAGGTGTCTAAAGTCGTTATCACATACGGTACATAAGGCGATTGCACTATTACAGCGCTATAATGATATTTTATTGTAGAAATAGCACCACTAGTATAAGTTTAGCTCACTGATTGCTGGTCTGAGCCAACACTATCTTGTGATACCGCATGGATTCGACTGTACAGTGGTGCGGTTAGACAACAAGTTTCCTATTTGACCCAATGATGTTATATTTGAAAAAGAAGTAGATAGATTACGTTAGTACCACAGTACAAGTAAGCATACAGTATGCTATCTCGGCAGTGTCCTAGAGATAATTACCTACGGTCGTTTGGTACGTAAACGCGCAATAGGGCTACCGACTTGGACTGAATGTTTTTCTTGGGTTACGTATTTGATAATAGGTACTATATTAAATTGTCATATTATCTTTTCATTTTATATTATTGCAAATTTAATACGTTTTTATTTATATAATTTTACTAGTATTTTATATCTAGTTTCAAAAGTTTGTGAGTTAGTATGGTGGAAATGGACAAAAAAAATTTTTTTTTATGTGGAGTATAATTAAAAATCAGCAATAAATTAACTAGATCATTATGATAATAAATTTCCTACAAATTAGTAACAGAGAAATATTTCTGGTTTCGATATAGATGTATTCAAACATCCATACACTGAACATTGTGCTCGTAAACTTGATTGACAAAATATTTAGTCAATAAATGCGCAGGAGCGTCTCATACCGTCCGACGACAACCGCGGCGCGCTCGCGACTGTCGTATGTCGAGATATGTCGAGATTTCGAGCGCGTTGTTTGGGAGCGTTTGTATGAAGATAGCATACTGTATGCTTACGTGTACTGTGTTAGTACTAATGCTTGTAAAATATTGTCCCGGTTCCGCACACACATAAGCCACACGTTTTGTTTATACACACTAATAAAATGATGAAGTGTAAATAAGATAGCATTACAATTACCATAAGCAAAGTGAGACAAATATACATTGTATAGCACTGCGTCGCTATACAATGTAAGACTTTAATTGCATTTCAAACTAACAAATCACGCGGCTCTCTAAAACCATTGTGATTGGTCAATTTCACTTTCTTAGTGCATTTTAAGCGAACCGATGACTTAATTCATAGAATATTAGTATTAATGCAACAGAACAGACATTTTCGAAAAATATGATTGATGACTAATGGTAAGACAGTAAAAAAGGATTTATGTTTGATTTTTAAAATTAATTTTTCTTGAGTCATGTACATTTGGAAACAGAATTATTTAAGTACATACATTCGTAAAATAATTTTGTTATAGATTTGAAAATGATAAAAATAAAACGCTAGGTATTTTCATGTAATAAATTGTTTATTTTGAGGGATCTCAATTATTGGGATATTAGACTCACTGCTAAAGCTTCCGATTCGTTTTAAAAAATATGTATATTATATTTATTTAGTTGGTATATGTAAATTTATGTATTTACATATACCAACTAAATAAACGTTATCAAATGTTCAATAGGCACTGCATGACATTGACGGTTCTGTAACATAACTTTTTATATTCTTTGACCAAACATAGTATATTGCTCTCTATCGCACTTGGTAACTGGGGTATTGTCTATTGCATTTCATTTCTTTATGATTTAATATTTTACTGATATTTTAGATTTTGGAAAAAATGGTAACACGAATGAATTAAATAAGTATACTTACGCATGATACGTAATTCGTGAACCATTGGAAGTCTTGCTAATATAGTTTCTGCGGTATCTAATAACACAGGACGGCATTTTAATATTAATATTAGGAGAGCACATACGAGTTGACACTGTTACGTTCTTACACGAATGAGCTCCAGGTTGGCTAATTATCAATGTTTTGGAGTGCCAGTTTTCGAGCGCAATAACTCATCTACCTCTTTTAAATGTAACATCATTGATTTGACCTGTATAGCATACCTACTTAACTATCACAACTATATTTTCAGCATTCCACGAGGCAGTGGCAAACGCTGCCACTTTATCAGTCTATAACCTCCCACATCTGCAAAGAGTTGGACTTTATCAGAACCGGTAAGTTCGAATTTCCTTCCTACTGTAGCGATCTGGCGATACTAGAATGGTGACAAACTGTTTAGAATGACGTCACCGCCCAATCAAGCCAAAGTCAAAGTTAAGGCGATGCATTGATAAACAATAATTGAATCTAATAATAAATAGACCTTCTGTTCTATGCAAACGTGCGCTAGCTTACGAAAAATACGAAAAAACAGTTATCTTCGTTTATTTTAAAAACTATAATTAATTTTAAAAAATCCAACCGTCATGTTGAACAATATGTTTAAAGTAAACTATATAGAAAATGTAGAAATATAAATCGGTCCCGCTGCTCCGAAAATCGTAATTCTCTGTTTTAAAAAAGGTTTCTTTAATATTGTTTTTTGTGTTACAAAAGTTAACTAACCAACCGTGTATCAATCCGTGTATCAAAATGAAGTCAATGAAATGAAGAATCAGGATACCAAATATCACTGTCATACGTTTTGAGGTCACTTAGAAAAATTGAGATCCCTGGCGTCAAAATTTCTAATGCGTCGTTTTAAATCAATTTATTCAAGTAAACCCAATTACAAAGTATTATTGAACGTCAAATCTACATTAGTTCGATTCAAATAGAAAACCTAGACACTGAGAAGAACCGACTCGAAACTCAGTCGGTATCATTTTTTCAACTTCATTTTACAAAAGGTTTATTAAAATACAATATTCGTTAAGCTAGTAAATGTATGTGCAGAGAAGATCATTTCCAGACTATTGTTTTATTTTCAAAGAAATCATTTAAGTTCTGCCTCGACGTGTAACCAATTTATTAATTGAATTTATAGTACATTTATGAAGTTTATGTTATAACTGAACGTTCCAGAAACAGAAAGTGAACACAGAATAACCCGAAATAACCCATAACACAAAATATCCCACCATAAAAGGAAAAACGTTTGTCCGTCTCTCAAAACCGATGTTCTCAGAAACCTTTTATGCATTTTTCTAAGATAACTTATAAAAACGACTTGATACGTACCGTTATCTAGTAATGACTTTGGTTGATATCGCCAGTACGGCCTTCATCATCTTTAAGCAGGCCATGTTTGAGTGCCAGGGCTTGATGCACGACCTCGTATACGTCGTTATGGTGCTCGGTATACTCCTTGCTAGCGAGTGCTTGATACGCACCCGTAATGTGCTGAATTGTCTCCGTTTCCTGGTGACACCGACATCTATCATCCTCCACTTCCGCCTGAGCTATGTATTTCAGGTAGTTCCTTGTAGGTATTTCCTGATCCCTCCGTTTCGGCAAATATGTCCCCTCGGTTGAGCCAGATGTTGAAGGCTTGTCGGTCCACATGTAATTGACTGAATTCGTGGGCAAAACGACCATGGAGAGCGTTTGAAGCCCAATGTTCTGATTTGGCCCTAGTTATTGTATAGACTCAGGTGTTACTTTGCGGAAATCCATTTCATGTGATAAACTCCCAAAATCTTTAGCTATTTTCCGCTCAAACTCCAAAAACCACAAATCGACACGTGTTTCGCCTCTCAACGAAGCATCCTCAGGATATACCAGAGATAGGATTATGTCAGCTAACCAGCACCGAATCGTGATTAATGCGTCCGTTTCCATAGGCGTAGTGTCTTTAAAATGAAGGAGATCAAGTGGCGAGAGTTTATTGTCTGCACTAGCAACCACTTGGTGTAGACGAATTTTGAGCGCAGAAATATTGTTGCTTTCTAATTTCTTCGTTATTATTATTTTTATTATTGATTGGAATTCGAATGTCGTTTTTTTTAATTTTGTCTTTCAAATCTCGGAACCCTGGTGCTCGTGATCCATGGATCACTGGACTGTGGACATGGATACTACCAAAATTAATGTAACTACTCAATTTAACATACTTATCCAACACAAGCAACGATATCTTCTCTCTAATTGATCGCAACACAAGTTATTGTTATACTTCAGAGTCCAGTCCTACCTAATAAAAAGTATCTTCAAATTCTCTTTGCTTGGTACTATTCAATTCTGTTCAAATAGGATTTGTAATTTTTTTGGAATTTTGAAAGAGGTCCACGACTACAAAGAGAACCCTGCGCTAGACGTCATATCATAATAAGCCTAATGAAACATCAGATGGTTCGATTGCATCAATGCATTTGTTGATATTTCGAACTAAATGCTTTGTCACATCATGAGCTCGCTGAGCAAAACGCAAAATAGTTAAGCTGTTGCTAAAATAGCTTAGAAGGCGTTTTTTTTTACTAAATTTCCTATATTAGCTCAAAAGCCTCAATGTTAGCTTAGGCTCATTTTGGGGGCGTGCAATTAATATTTTTGTTAAAAAGAATTATTATTTCAGATCTCACGACCCATATGAAGTTGGAATGAACTTTTTAATGGCGATGGCTCTAGAGAAGATTGCCTATCTTCCTTTCGCATTTATGGTCGATCAGGTAATAACTGTCAACATGACCGCGAAGTCTAAATAATAGTACTTTATGCTCGGACCAAGGATCAAAATGGATGCAGTCATGAGTATATGAGTTGCCGCTGTTATCACCGTGTGTCAAACGAATTTTCGCGTCTCTTTCTATCTCATTGAGCGTAACCACGAGTGAAACAGTTAGCCATAGTAAGTATGGCAATCTCGCACTGTCGATGTAATTAATGTCAGCTCACAACCGACTTGACATACAAAACTGGAATAATTCTTTGCAAAATACTCGTGAATCTTAAGTATTTTGGCTATTAGGCTTTTTTTTGGCTATTCACAAAAATAAAAATATGTCATGTTCAGCTGTGTTGTTGTACTGTGACCATTTTCTAGTCACGCACATTGTGTGAATCTTGTAGGGCTGGTGAAGTCAATAAATCCAGAGAAACATTTAAAACGACACTTATTCGCACTGAATTTATTTATTTTTTGTAGCACTGATACAAATATCGTGGCAGGCGTGGTTGTGTTACACATCGAAGAAGACAGAAAACTATATTAGAAAGAGATAGGTGTAGCACGCCTTACAATATTACCATAATATATTAATTAGATGTTGGAAATTCCAACACACATTAGTAAAAATCTAGGAAGTAGGTAAAAAAAACACACTCTTAGAACAAATCAAATCAAATCAATTTATTCAAGTAAACCCAATTACAAGGTATTTTTGAACGTCAAATCTACTTTAATTCGGTTCGAAAAGAAAACCTGGACACTGAGAAGAACCGACAAGAAACTCAGTCAGGTATCCTTTTTTCAACTTCATTTTACAAAATACAATATTAGAAAAAGCTCTGTCCATTCAGATAATTGCTCCGAGACTTTATGTATACATCTGTTATATCACTCATCTTTTGTTGTATAGAATATTATTGTGCACACATCAATTTTATTTATTTGTATAGAAAATTATATACATATATGTAGATGAATTATAGTTGTATTTATGGATAGTCTGTACCATTTTCATGCCCAGTGGCGCTGGTCCGTCTTCGAAGATGGAGTTCAGAACATGAATTCAAGGTGGTGGCAAATGAAACTGCGATATCAAGTAAGTAATTAATAACATAATTATCTTCAAGATATTGATAGACTCGGGTCTTGCATAAATCCATTTCATGTGATGAATTACTAAAACTTTAGCTATTTTTCGCTCAAACTCCAAAAACCACCAATCGACACGTGTTTCGCCTCTCAACGAAGCATCCTCAGGATATACCAGAGATCGGACTCGGTCAGTTTACCTCGGATTCGCTTCTGGTTGGCTGACCGAGTCCGATCTCTGGTATATCCTGAAGATGCTTCGTTGAGAGGCGAAACAGGTGTCGATTGACGATTTTTGGAGTTTGAGCGGACAATAGCTAAAGATTTTTAACCGACTTCAAAAAAAGGAGGAGGTTCTCAATTAGTCTGTTTTTTTTTAATGTTTGTTACCTCATATCTCCGTCATTTATGAACCCATTTCAAAAATTCTTTTTTCGTTTGGTAGGTAATACTTCAGAGGTGGTCCCATTTAAATTTCACCGATATTAGAGCTTGGACGTAGAAGATACACTAGATAACACGACCTGGTTATAACCTTTATTTATATTGATGATTCTCTAGTATATCGTTGCGCTCCGGAATTAGAATGATGTTAATTGCAGACCGGCCCTAGATATTTATTTAGATCAAGATCCCTCAAAAGGGAGAAATAAAAAAATTTTTATTAAAAAAAATTAAACCGCCTTTTTAGTAATTCATCACATAATTATCTTCATCTAGTCTTACATCTTTATAAATTCTAATGAATGATATTATTAATGACGTTGATACATTTATACCCTACGCGAAAAAGGGTTATATTTTTTGAGTGTAATTAATAATTATGTATGTGAGTATGTATGTATATCTATTTCTTTGGCACACTGTGGCCTAAACGGATTAACGAATTTTATCATATGAAATGTCATTAGATTTGGCTTAATTGCGGGAATGATATACATACATACATGTATTCATGCTGTATTCGTAACCCACCATAACCGGATAGTCAGTGACATAGGGTATACAATTTCAATATGGCGCCCGAGGTAAAGAAAGTAGAGAGGGAAAAGTATATCAATATGGGTATCAACTGAAAGGTAATGGCCAATTCCAAATATATAATACATACTTACATGCATATCTTCACGCTGTATCCCTGACGGGGTAGTCAGAGGGGACGGAGCGCCAAGCGTCGCGGTTCTTACATACTTCTTTCGCTTCCTCGAATTTCATCATTCTCGTCACACAATTTCACCAAAGAAAAATATATGTACACGATGATTTAGAATTTTCCTTTCTAAATATATAGGAACGCTGGTTCTATACTTTCCATTTAAAGTTAAAGTGAGTTATCTCTCAGACATTCACCATTCACCCAGAGCCGAATTTCCTAGGCCCGGGCCTAGGGCGGCCAGATATTACGGGCGGATAATCGTGGCCAAAAATACACTGATGAGAACATGTCATATGTCTCAGTAAATGATAGAGCTGAGAAAAGAGGGGCTGGTACTACACGTCCTGGGTCGGCCAAGACTGCTAGTTTGTCTCTGCATTCACCTTGTTAATACCTGCAACTTTTCTCGGCCGGCCGAATAATAAGTGAGCTTACAATTAACGTCCTTAAAAATCCGGATGATTTCATCCGCACTCATACCGAACTCACAATGTAACATTCTTGTAATTTTTTCAAATATATAACACTAAAAAAATTGTGGAATACAATGCAATAATTTTGTCTCGTATAATATTATCATAACGATGAGTATTATCATTGTCAACGTCTTAATATCTTTGCATCACGTCATATTATGAAAATAGTGTTTCTATTAAATACAGAGTTGATGTTAATACATACATATCTTCACGCAGTATCCCTAACGGGACAGTCAGAGAGGACGGAGTGTCAAGCGGCGCGGTCCTTATATACTTCCTTCGCTTCCTCTAATCTTATCATTCTCCTCACACATTTTCGCCTAAATATGCGAGTACTTTTCACATTTCCGTCATCTAACACTGGCTATTTAATCTTCGTAAGTCAGCCTTGGTCTTCCTTGACTTCTTTACCACTCGCTTTCGCTCTGTAGATTTTCTTCGTCAGTCTTTCATCCCTCATCTAAACATTCCGTTCTTTATTTTTACAATAACACTGTCGCGCAACCCTGTCATACTGCGCACATAATACATATACATTATACATGGATGTATATCTAAATGTCTAATTCAGTTTTCATAGAAGTCTAGATCCAGGTCACCAAGAACAGCACTCTGCATGTATTTACTCAAGATTGTTTGCTGTTACCTCATCATTCTTGATTAATTCTTCCTTTATAATTAATACATATTTTTTAAGGGTGTAATACCTCCAGTTCCAAGATCAGAGGCTGATTTCGACCCTGGCTCCAAATACCACATCATATCTGATCAAGTAAGTCATCTTTTTTAGAGTAGGTATTGATAGAGAGTAAATATATTGAATATCACTGCAAAATAAACTATTATCTATTAGTTTAATTGGAAGGTAATATCGGCGACACCATGTTTTTTTTTATAAAAGAGGAGGCGAACGAGCAAGCTCGTCACCTGATGGAGAGTAACCAACCGCCGCCCATGGACACCCGCAACATCCGGAGAATCACGGGCGCGTTGCCGGCCTTAAGGGAAACAGGGAAATGAGCGAAAGGAGGGAGAGGGGGTGATGGGCCACTGACACTCACTCACCGAACAAAACACAACAGCAATAGATGCTGTTATTTCACGGCGATATTCTGTGAGAGGGTGGTATTTCACCGGGCGAGCCGGCCCTATTCGTGCTGCAATGCAGCATGGCTCTACCACCTTTATGTATGTAGGTTCTGAAGACAAATTCTGAAACTAGGCTTCTTCTTCTTCTTGTAGATAACTTAATACTGCATGAATTTACACCAGAGATAGTTTCATAGAATATATTAGGTATACTCTCTTCCAAGGCTACGAGTTAGCTGCTATCGGCTTACTGTAACGAACAAATATTTGTACGGAGCGACGTATAATGATGAATAAATAGATGTTTAAGATTATCCCTAGAACTGTTGAACCAATATCAAAAATAATTTGAAGGATGTTCACGCGAGATGTAATTCCGTAATTACATCTTGCGTGAACATCCTTCAAATTATTTTTGATATTGGTTCAACAGTTCTAGGGATCCACTTATCCGACCATTTATCGATACCGATATCGATACCAATGGATAAACGGTCGGATAAGTGGATCGATGAACAAGTGGATTACCGGACGAGATGAATAGTCGGATGGAGATATAGAAGGATTAATCTTGTTGTATTAATGAGTTATTGGTAAGTTAGGTCTCGTGAACGGTTAAACCAATTTTATAAAGACCTACGTGGAACTTCTAAGAGACAAAAAAGCAGCCTACATTTGAGCAGAAAGTATCTTGCTACAGTACTGATTTTGTAAATGCTGCATGCTAGAATGAGAACTATATTTAAACAATCAGAACACATTTCGAAATTCTGTTTACAGGAGTACATAAAATACTTTCTAGCGACGATACTGGAGTTCCAGATGTTCGAACAGCTGTGCAACGCGGCAGGCCACACAGGACATCTGCACGAGTGCGATATTTACAGGAGTAGAGAAGCCGGGAGACTACTAAGGTAGTAAGGTGTAATCAAAAAACCTCTCATTCACTGATTGATTAATTACGAGTCTTAAAAACTACTTAAACTAGGGTCATGAAATTTGGTTTGATGACAGTTTGTATAAAGTAAGGGTCATACTAAGAAAGAATTTTTCTAAATTTACATTTTAAGGGTGAAAAATAAGGGTTGATGAGTATGTATACTTTGTATGAAAATTTTGTAAGGAATTGAATGCAGCCATCGATCTACATATTGATGTGAAATTGAATACAAATATTGCTTATTAAAAATAGTTAGACACGTGTTTCACTTTTTTTTTCAATTCCACTCGCAAAAGGGGTAGGATATAAGCCTTCTATGTAGAATCATAATTACAATTTTCCACAATTCAATCCTTCTCGTATTGAGATATCAAAAATAATTCGGTCAAATGATCCAATCATTCGTTCATTATGATTAACCGCTGTCGGGGTTAACACAGATACTGTTATTTGTTGATGTGAAAGACCGAACATGAGCAAACGACCTCACATTAAATCTGACTTGTCTTTCACATTTTCAATCTCTTTTTAACTAACATAACGTTCATGCTTTCAATCCTTTCGTTAATAAATGAAAATATTGGAAACGTCTATAATTCTTGACCTAAGTATATATGTATCGGTACATATATCTATAGATGACTGACAATCGAGTATGCGTGCTGGCTGCGCGCGCAACAGCATCACGGTGACGCTAAACCATAAGATTTTACCTACCTAAAATACGCCGAACGTGCCTATAGAAGTTTTCACTTCAAAAAAAAGAAATCTCCACGCCGTATCCCTAATAGGGTGTCAGAGAGTCTATATATGCTTCTTTCGCCTCCTTAAATCTCATCATTCTCCTCGCACACTTTTGCCTAGGTATGCGAATGCTTTTCACATTTCTCTGGCTTTTTGACGTTCGTAAGTTGGCCTTAGTCTTTTTTAGCTTTTACCATCATTCACTGTTGCTTTATAGATTTTCTTCGTCAATCTTTCATGTCAAATTTTTCCATGTGGCCGAAGCATCTAATTTTACATATAGGTATATAAATTGTTACTTTATAGAAACTCTTATTGAAATTTTCAGTGAAATTATGCAGCCAGGGTCATCGAAACCAGCGGCTGACATTATAAGAACGATGACAAAAGGGAAGACTAATAGAATATCACCAGAAGCACTTGTGAAGTGAGTATTTAATATGTGTATATGAGTCTAAATATTTGTCATAAATTACAAACGAAATTCAATGTTAGTAACACTGAATTTCTATGACAAATATTTAGACTCATATAATACATACGCATACCATAAATAAGTAAATAATATTTTCACACGATATTCTCAAAGACCTGATCAGAGATGTGATTGAAGACTTAATCGAAACCTTGCTGTGAGAAAAAATGGAAAAATGTAATGTAAAAATGACACTACAATATTCACCCATAATTTTCCTAAATATTGTCGTTATATGGTTACCGCAGCGCGTAAATATTGACGCGCTTACACATACAAACCGCGTACAACAACTTTCAATGAAGACATCCTACTGTTATACGCGCCAATTACGCCGCCAAGTGGACCATCTGTTGTTAAGTGACAAATGGATGCCCAGCAGTGAAGCGGTGGTGGTCAAATGCCGGAATTATAAATGATAAAAAAAAATTGTGAAGATAAATACAAACTTACCTTTGAAAAATTAGGAGTCAACTCCTTGAAAATCAATTTTGGTATATATAGTCCTTTTAGCATTTTCCCTTTATTGAACGCCTACGAAAATGAGACAGATTACCGTTAAATACTTACTGTCTGATAAAAAAATGTTTTTGAAGTTTACACAAAACGGATCATGTGCTCACCGTGATAAAAACAGATATTACTACGTGTTTGCACATAGGGGGTTAATTGAGGAAGCGTGCTCGTCACGACCCCTTCTAGCGCTTTTCAGAGCTGATATTCCTCTCCTATCCACACCATGCGATTAGGGCGTCCCCCGAAAGCGACGTACACCGGTCTGTCCACGCTGGTGTGTGCAGAGTGCAGTTCGGCGTTGGGGACCGCCACCCAACACGCCGTGCACTTCGCGGCGAAAAGTGGAGTGGAGCGCAGAATAGCTGCGTGGAATGTGAGAGGTGGGATTGAAGAGAAGATGAGTAAAGTGATTGATATTACGGAAAAGAAAAGATTGGATGTGTTATGTTTGAGTGAAATCAAACAAAAGGGCAGTGAACTTGCTGACTTGGCCGGAGGGGGCATCGCTTTGTGATTAGGGGTACCACATGAAAACAGGGGATGCCAAGGGGTAGGCGTTTTCCTGTCCTCTCGTTTGGATAATTGTATGACTGAGTATAGATGTGTATATTCCAGAGTACTCTGGGTGAGGCTCAAAATGGAATGACGAGAACTTATATTTTGGCGGTGTATGCCCTAGTGTCCTCTGGCGGTTTGAACTAGAGCAGTTTTGGGAGAATGTTAGAGAAGTTCTTGCGACGGTTGAAAATAATGAGAGAATTGTTGTGTGTGAAGACATAAATGGATGGGTCAAGACAGCTCCAACAGGATTTGAGACTGTCCTAATCAATTACGGAGATAAGAGAGTGAATAATGATGATGATAGGATTGTGCTAGGAGTGTGTATGGAAAAAGATCTTTATATCGCTAATACCGTATTTAAGCACAAACGGATCCATCAGTACACGTGGGAAAAAAAGGATGAGAGAATTATGATTGATTTATTCCTGTTTGATAGCAGGCTCAAGAAGCAGGTTATGAACACAAGAGCGCATAGAGGAGACAATCTGGGAACGGACCACTTTCTGAATAACCAGAATAAGGAGATGCATGGCGGCATGCATGTCGCGTAATGTCCAAACCTGCAGCGGTCTGTCACATCAAAAGCTGGAAACTGCAAGGTACGACCACCAGGAATGAATATGAAAGGGTAGTATCCAGTGGGTAGTATCCAGTAAGCTTAATGATAGATTGAAAGTGATGAGTAAGGATGTTGAAGAATGTTGGCAGAACCTTAAGGATAGTATGATCGAGGCTGCAAAAGAAGTGTGTGGAACGAATAAGATCGGGAACAGTAAAAAGTGTGATGTGTGGTGAGATGATGAGTTGAAAGAGTCTGTGTAGAAGAAGAAAGCGTCGCGAGACTACCTTGCTACTAAAAATGACTGTGATATGAAGAATTGGATGAAAAACAGATATAAGCTGTAGAAAACAGAAACGAATTAGTTGGCACAGTCTTTTTAAATTTCCGTTTTGTGAAACATCAAAAACACATTACTTATCAGACATAGTAAGTATTTAAAGACAATTTTTAATAGCCAAATCCAAGATTTTTACCAAGTAACAAGTTTCTAAGTTGCTTTGATGCAGTTATTATTAAACGAAAAAACTCGATTTTTAACGGTTTTTGCATATTTGTCCATGTATAAAGCAAAAATCGATATTGCGCAGGACATCAATCGAAAGATATACAATTTTCCAATTTAACTTTTTTGGATACAAGTTCAACTTTTTTTTTATTTGCGAAATACCGTTTTTTTTTTGTTTCGCGAATTTTTTTGGTAAGGTTCGCTTTTGACAATCCAGAAAAAGAAAGCTATCTTTCTAAAATTCATTGTTCTGCACGATCATATTTATTTTTCCTGTCCTCAATTGTCTGAAAATTAACAAAGTGAATCCGTAGATTGATTGGACCACAGACTGAACTAATAGCCGGCGGTATACAAATTAAATGCGGATAAATCGAGTGATAAAAAAGTGAAGTCGTTACATTGCCCCATGCGCGCATCTTATATTGAACTCGAGTAATATGCATATTTATATTACTGTTCTCTTGGAATAAACACCTGTCGCGCATTGGCTAACACGCACCATCGTTTTTTCTAGGTACTTCAGACCGCTAGAACTTTGGTTACGAGTGCAAAACAGAGATGAACATCTAATCGGCTGGAACTCGAATTTCCACGACGTCGCATTATTCGCGCCGCAGCGATCTGGCAACACTACACCCTATCTGTCAACGTCATTACTCACCATTACTTTTATTTTTAATATGCTGTAAATGTTTTAAAAACTGTTTGATATTTAAGAAAAATAATTGTCAATATAATAATTTTTACACTTACAAATAAGTAACCGAGTATATACTGTATTATTACTTAATTACACATTTTGTCCCGTAGTTTCAATCATCAATCAATACAATATTTACTCCGTTAGTTATAATTGTAAATACGATTAATAAAAAACTATTTAAAAAATTCGGTCTACTTTTTTGCCAACCTACAAAATACAGGATTCGATCTGGGTTGGGAGAGGGCACGATAGTTTGACAATAGTGAAAAATTATGCATAACAAAATTCGACAATTCATTTTCACAAAACTTGATTAAAACTGACCAAAAAGGCTCCATGGCCCTTCGACTTTATTTTAATGCAAAAACAGCTAGGTATGTCAACTATCTAGCCTTTGACGATAATAATAGCGATTATTTTCTAGCTTTTGTTACATTGTTATGACTTCATTTAAAGTGAATCACATTGAAAAAGTTTTTGCTGTCTTGTTGATTTTGTTGTCAAGATAATAATCTGTGATTGATAGCGATAGTTTATAATCTAGCCTCCCAGCCCTCTCCCAGCATTAAATTGTTGGCATGTATATTATTGATGAGCATATAATCTATCTTCTTCTATCTATCTATCTTCTTCTATCTATCTATCTTCTTCTATCTATCTATCTTCTTCTATCTATCTATCTTCTTCTATCTATCTATCTTCTTCTATCTATCTATCTTCTTCTATCTTCTGTACTGCTATAAATCTCTAGCGTCTGTCTGTAATTATAATTTTACTGGCAAATTTCGTGATAGATAGTCATTTTATGACGCGCTGACTCCGATTCTACCATTTTTCAAATTTTTGTCTGTCTGTCTTTCTGTCTGTTTGTCCTTTTATAACTGAAGAACGGCTTTACCGATCTTGATGAAAATCGATACGTAGTAAGAACATGTCATTGCGCTCATGTAGGCTACTTAATTTTTACAAAATATACCTTTAAAGGGGTGAAAATGCGGATGAAACTTTGTATGGTGAAATGGCAAATCGCTAAACCGATTATGATGAAATGGGCCATGGAGATAGTTTGACATCAGCGAACGGACATGGGATACTTTTTTTTTATCAAAAATTGACTCCTAAGAGGGTGGAATGGGGTATGAAACTTTGCATGGGAAACGCTAAACCTTGGTAATGATAAAATTTGGTGAGAAGATTTTTTTCAAAAATCTGTGGAAATGTGAACAATAGGGAGGGGGACGAAACTTTGTATGGGAAATGCTAAGCCACTGAACTGATTATGATGTAGCATGGATATAGTTTGATACTTGGGAACAGACACGACTACTATTTAACAAAAAACTACCCCTAAGGGGGTGAAAAGGGGTATGAAACTTTGAATGGGAAATGCTGAACCGCCGAAACCAATTACGATGTTTGGCACAGAGATAATATGTGCCCGGAAACAAACGTAGCCTAGACGTAGACTTTTTTCAAAAACAATCTTTAAACATACTATGTACATGTACATTTAATCTAACCTAATCCAGGAAAATCACGAAAAACTTTCCGCGAAGACGAAGTCGGGGATGCAGATAGTTTCATTACAATTATTGACTTTTCTTTCAAAAGAATTTCATATTATGCACGTGCGATTCGCTGTATATTTTTTCCAAACGTATCATAATACGGCTACCTAATATAATTTTCCAGTGCTAGACAAACAAAGTCGCGGGTTAAAAATATATGCATCTTAAGTATGAAATATTATATGTCCAGAAGTCTAGATAGACATGTAAAAAGTAAAAAACTGCTTTACTACGACATCTCAAGGTGACCTCATCTTTTTGCTGCCATTAAGATGAAGTCAATGATTTGAAGTGCGTAATCCAAATGAAAGCTATAGTTACTACATCCCTACAAACATACATACATACGGTCATGGACAAATGTAGAAAGTAAGCTTTGATAAGTCAAGTTCATAAAAAATTGTGTTATCCAAACATGAGATGATAAATGATTAAAATGTATGCAGAGATCGCAAATCTTTTGAGTAAGTATTTAATAATTTAAATGCTTCAATAGATTAATAAGCTTTGAAGTAGTGTTAACTAACAAAATGCAATATTATTTATAAATGCATTTAATGTTTTTCCCATTTGTTATGTGACATTATTTCACTGTACTGACCCCGGACAAGAATCATAACGGGCAGTTTTTGCTTTAAGACCCGACTGCCCAAATTTTGAGCGATTTAATTAAGTTTGTTGAAGCGGGTACACATATAATGAATGTGAAATTTAAGTATATATTTCTTTATACATTTTTCTAACGACTGCCTAAAACCATAACGCAATTTATGAATTTTCGTTCGATACTTTTTTTTCTGCAATGTGATGTCTTTTTGAGAGATTTTTATTTAAGTATTTCTCCTAAATTACTTGAGTAAGTTACAAAAAGTTGCGGCTAACAGGAAGACAATACAGTTTACTAAATACTGGCTAAATTATGTTTTATTATATGAATTAATATTCCAGTTATAACGATAAATGTCGCGTTCTCGTGGCGAAGCGTGAGGGCGGAGCCTAGGCAAAAAACTTTTTTTGGGAGCTTGCTCTTAAGAGCGTGTCCGTATTTGTGCGAGATTCTGGACTTGTACTAATGTGCATGACTAGGAAAGGGTCCCCGTACAACAATACAGCGCTAAACATGATACATTTTTATTTTCGAGAATACTTGTAGTCAAAACAGTCAAGATCTACAAATATTTTGCAACTAATTACTTCAATAATGCGATGTTTTCTACACCGCGCGCCGTCGAGCCAAGCATGAGCTGATACGAATTACATTGACAATACGAGGTTGCCTACCTTACTACAGTATATAGCTAACTTTTTTACTCGTGGTTACACTCAATGAGATAGACTAAAGAGACACGAAGGTCCGTTTAACATAAAGTGATAAAAGCGCCAACTTATTATGACTCCATCCAATATAAATCTTGGTCCGAGGTACAGGCCGCCATTTCGCTTTTAATTGAGGCGGATGTGGAGCCATAAATGGCTCCGTATATCGAACGAACACATGTCGCATGCTCTTAATTGATTTCTAAATGTTATTAATCCAAAGCTTCAACACTGGTCTGGGAGCAAAGGAAACTTATAAAATGTGCAACTGTTTCATTCTTGTGCAAGAAGAAGTATCTATGTAAATGAATAGTGTTTATTAGAAACGGGCTTGAGCTAGGGGCTATGATAATACAATTGCTAGCACTATCTCTTAGGTACTTAGTATTATCTGGTTACTTGCCATCTGTAAGTTTGCTAGGAACATTAAGACATAATTTCAGTGCGCCACGTTCCATCATGCTCTATTCTCCCTGAATGGGAAGAGACACTGAATTGCATAGGTATGTATGTTAAAAGGTTAAAATGTAATGCTAAAAGATTTACATATATATCTATCCTCATGCTTCATGCTGCGCTCCTACTACAGTTCTTTTGCCTCTCAAATGTCGTCATTTCGCTCACGCACTTATCAGTGTATCCTAGTGCTTTTGAGATTTCCATCAGCCAGCACTTTAGCTATTTGATCTTCGTAAGTCAGTCTTCTTGGCTTCTACTACCTACCTACCTACTACTCACTCTTGCTATGTAAATTTTTTTCGTTAATCAGTAGTCATCATCATTCATTCTCTCTTTGTGCCCAAACCATCCCTTTTTTCATTTTTGCAATGGATACTGTCATCCAACCTTGTCATACCGTAAAACTATACGTAAACTATACGATGTTAAAATAAAAAAATCATACAGAAATACAACAGGAAATTACAAACTACAATACCTAATTATAATCAATGATATATATCGCGCGTTTTTACAATTAATAAAAACATTCTCTTTAGTATGTATATAGTACAATATACCCACCTGTGGTTGTCTTAGGTCTAAAAGTATCCTTGCAGTCAGTAAATAGAAAAGCGGGGCTATAGGTACGGTCTCGAAGAATGGAAATCGATCTTGTATGATCTTACAGTTCACTTTTGACTTGTAAAAGACATTTTTAATTGTTAAAAACTGTGAAGAAATCCTTTCTTTTTTACTAGCAAGTTTCTTAAAAAAAAGAGACATTAAAAGGTTGGCCATCCCTGCTTTGTAGAGTATTATTTTTCTGTAATAGTTACTTCGCTATGAGATTAAATCTAATATAAAAAATTTATTAAAATATTAAATAGTATAACTGCGTAAGAATTTTTGAATTTATTATCTTGCTTATTATAATGAATTATTATTAAATAGTATTATGATGGGATTTGAGGACATGAAAGAAGTATGTAAGGACCGCGACGCTTGGCGCTCCGTCCTCACCGATTACCCCGTTAGGGATACAGCGTGAAGATATGTATGTATGTATGTATGCGTATAAAACAAAGTCGCTGTCCGCAAATGTCTGTTTCTCCGCTTACTTCTTCTGAACCACACAACGGATTTTAATACGGTTTTCGAGAATTTCTTCCGGAAGGTTTTTGTATATGTAGGAAAAGGGGAATAACCACTGTGCTACCAAAGAATTATACGAAAGGGGAGAAAACGAAATTATTATGTACTAAATGTCAGTCTTAGTGGTAGGTAGGTACCTTGAAATCACTTATTTTAAGGCCACGTTTTTAGGTCCACGGAAGGGCTCCACAGGGAATAACTAATTAATTTTAATTACGTCTCACACGCAGAGAACGGGGTACAACACCGGTCCGTACGTCCAGCGTCACAGCTATAATACAACTTACTGGGGCGGGGGTTTAGGTACAACTAAGAGTGGTACGAATACAGATATAGGAACACAGGCAAAGACAATAGACGTAGGTTATAGGTAGTTATGTAAACAGTATACTTTATTTTAGTATTACAAAAGTTCCCATTAAGGCGGAGCCGGGGCAAATCCGCTAGTAGTGTATAATCCATACATTGACAATACAATAGTCGTATTCCCAAAAAACAGATCAATTGCGTGTTGGAAGTACAGTGAAGGGTTGCGAGTCAGCAAAAATAAGCTTATGCTTCATAAATTTCATAATATTCCGTTCCTTTTTGCAATTTAAACGTATAAACGAATGAATAAGAAATAGCACATCTTTTGTTTTATTGGCGGGAAATAAATATTTATTTCCCGTCAATAAAATGACAGAAGTGAGGTTTTCTTTTTATTTAGATTTTCAATTTGTTACTATTTGGGAGATTTAAAGTACAAAAGTGATAATATATTATGTTTTAAAGTTCTGTGTAAGTGAAAGTGTAAGTGAAGTGTGTAAGTGAAGTTCTGTGTAGGTCTAAATAAACATGTGCAGCTAAAGTTCTCGCGCTCTTCCAAGAAGATCTATAAAACTTCAGTAAAGTCTACTATAACTTTACTGGAGGAGTTTTACGTTAACAGTTCTACTTATTAATACCATACGTGACATTGGGAATTGCGCTAATCTGTGCGCCATGCCCTGAAGAAAGAAAAAAGTTATTATAACAGTACATAAGAATAAAAAGGTGGTGAAAAGTTAAAGAAATCAAAAGCATCTACAAACAATTCGTCATCGAATGGTCAAATCGATGGACGGACAGAGAACAGTGCTGGATGCAGTCCTCGATTTAAGTACATTGTCTCTAAGATTTATTTGGAACACCTGGTGTTCCAAAATTATACTTATACTTAGAAAATCAGAAATCGCTCATCCATCCACCACCACATCCACATTGTCATTCCTTAAATACAGTCCACAAATTCGAACCCACATGGTTTGTAATTTGTACATTAAACTCCGGTCTGCGAATTTGCACTTTTTCTATACTACCGTTTATTAGTACTAAAATATGTGAAAGTATACCACCTACGTCGCTAATTGACCATCTGTTGAATTCGCAATACAGATATGTCAATCACTTTAAATTGTTCATAGTACCTACTAGAGTTGTAATTAATACCAGGCTTCGCATTCGCAATACGAAAGATGCGTAACTTCTCTATATTAATATGAGACAAAAATATATAAAATTGAAGAAAAAAGAGTGACGAAGAAACTCTACACAGCGAAAGTGAGTGAAGCCAAGTAAGACCAAGGCTAACTTATATATATCAAATAGCCAGAGTTTTAGCCGACGGAAATGTCAAAAGCACTCTCATACCTAGGCGAAAATGTGTGAGGAGAATGATGACTTTTGAGGAAGCAAAATAAGTATGTAATAACTGCGACGCTTGGCACTCCGTCCACTCTGACTACCCCGTTAGGAATACAGCGTAAATATGTGTATGTATCTAAAAAAATTAAACCAACCTAAAAAAACCACAGAAAAGTACGAAATAGCTATCCTTTACTAATCAAAACTCAAGTACAAAAATACTTTGTAAATACGATACCTATATAATTAAATTCAGCAGTAACTGAAATCGATGCCAAGTCAGACTTTCTGTCGTTGCACATTGATTTAGCTCGACCCTCTGGCCTTGCGGAGACGTAGCGTCCCTCAGCATATTTTACCGCATTTAACATGGAGAATGTTCTGAGGAATTGTTCGGAGTACTGCCGCTGCTGAGTTCCGTTACCGTATTTCACGCAATCGACTGTCCTTCCATCCCCACCACTTTGATGGATGGCGGTCTATAAATGTGCCTTTTTTAGGACATTTCTTACCACGTACGACAATTTTATAGAATCAGCCTGCAGCAGCGTTATTCCTGGACCGTTATGACTTAGGGATCTTCAAGAAAGACAATTTCCCGGACGTTGCGGGTGTCCATCCATGGGCGGCGGTTATCACTTTCCGTTAGGTGACTTGCTTGCTCGTTTGCCCCTTCCGCCATAAAAAAAAAAAAAAAATTATACGTAAGTTCTGCTATGTCTCGCCGTTTCAATTACAATTCTATTGCTCGTTTTTACCTATTAGATTCGGTGTCATTTATATATCGTTTTGTACTATATTTGTAACGCATACCCGACTGTATTCGCAATATACGAGTTATTCCCAAGTTTTCGGTATTCGCTTTCAGTTTTAATTTATAAATTAGATCTCAGGAAAAAAACGAATAAGTAATCAGTGTCGTTTGTAAAGAAGGTAAAAACCCAGTGAAATAATGATTATTGGCAATCGCAATACATCAATATTTTCTTCGCATTTATTAGACGTACATGTTCCAAGTTACAACACTATGTACTTAATTCACAGCTAACCGTAGAAATTAAAATTGAAATCGCAAACAGGAAACGCCCGCGGCCTTGCGGACAACTTTATGCATTGAGTACTTTAGTACGTATCAGGTTTTTTAATTATATTATAAAGAAACTAAGACTTATATTATATAGAAATTAATATTATAGAAAATTATATTATATAGAAGTAAAACTATATCTGTTTAATCCATAAACTTTTCGGAAAAGAATAGTCACTCTGGAAACAATAAAACGTCATATAACTATATCTGTCATTACTAGCGAACGGCTAGATATGTGAAAACAAATATTATCTAAGAACCGGTTTAGGGTTCCCTTTAATCTAGGAGGTACATAGTTATGTGACGACTTAGCGTTGGTGAAATCGGGCGTCAGTCTGGTTACAATTTTTTCAACTATGGTCTTCGATGAAATCGTTTATTTTCTAAAATGATTTTTAAGTGCACGTTTCATAACATTGAAGTCATTATGAAGATCAAATAGACAGAGTGTTAGCAGACGGAAATGTCAAAATCACTCACAGACCTAGGCGAAAATGTGTCAGGAGAATGATGAGATTTGAGGAAGCGAAAGAGGTATGTAAGGACCGCGACGCTTGGCGCTCCGTCCTCTCTCACTAGCCTGTTAGGGATACAGCGTGAAGATATGTATGTAAGTATGTATGTTACACAACATAAATCATTTCTCCGTTATATGTGACTTCTTATGGAATGGTATAAAACCAAACGCAGTTTTTGGAAAATGATCCATTTGATATTTGTAATTATTCAGAATAACCTGTTTGTTTTGAGTCTGATTATGAGTTTCTATCATTATCACTATTTGAGATAGATTATGACTTAGACATAGACATTTATTTGGCATCAATCACACATTATAACAATTTATATAAAAACAAAAAAAACATCGACACAGAATAACATTACTTATACACTAAATACCTAAGACTAAATACAATTTACTGAATTTTCTGCAACAGATATAAATCGCAATACGAAATTAAAATTACATCAAAATCAAAATTGCCTCTCATTTTAAACCGCATAACGACAGGCAACCCAGTTAAGCAAGTTAGAAAAAAAGATGACTTCCGCTACGTTTTCCAAATTTCTAATTATCTAGGGATGTGCTACTGTCGACTTTATCGATAAACATTTATTTTATTTAGTTTTGATGGTATTTATATTTATATGTCTCATAAATACATATATGTAAATAAGTTTACGACTCTCCCCATTAAGGATGGACAGAATATGCAACAAAATTACAACTTTTGGCACATCTAGCAATATTTGTGCTTGCAGGTGACAAAATTAAACTACACAGTGATAAGTTTCTAGGTCATCATCTACCCATATAAATTTCTCACAATAAGGTTTTATGAAACCACTATATTAATTTATTACCAGCGGCATAAAACACTTTTTTTTGTGTTCCGTTCCAAAATTCAAAAACAGAACATTACATGGAATCAGATTGGTATCTATCTAACTGGTTATTTTTCTTCGAAGCTAGTGTAAGTAAACAGTTGAAACACGGACATGACAACTATACGCGAACTTCAAAAGTTAAGTTGTCTCTTGGAGATAGATAGTTTTTTGTCATCGCGTGGTGGACAGTTCTTTAGAAAATATGTAAGATAACACTTTTTTTCTCTTTTTCGAAAAGAAAAAAATCAGGATAAATAAGTTTCACTTTCAGTTTTGAAGGAATATCGTCAGGATTGCATTACGTTGTATACACTTTGTTTTATGTAAAAAGAAAACTATAACTAATTTTAATTTTCAGTTGGCAATTGTTGCTTGATAATAACTGCCAGTATGGGCTAATGGCGCAAGTACAAGTTGGCGGGTGATTTCATTTTTGACGATATAGCCCTCAAGCGTTCGGACGCCCTTGGGTCGCAGACTGAACAAACTTAAAATTCTCATACCTTTTCATTGAATAATCTAGTTGATTTGAAACACAGACTATTATCTCAAGCCTTGCATTTTTTTAAACTATGGAAATCTGTTTTATAGTTTTGTATGACACGTAAATGCGTTAGCTGAAAAAAAATGCATACCTACAGTTTTATATGCATATCTATATTATGTGTAAAATTCCGATATGCGTGTGTGCGTAATTCTTCTCCTCCTAAACAGCTTATACAAGGTCATTGTGAAAGGGATTACAAATCCGCCGCGGTTCCAACGCGTCGTTATAGACGAAGAACCCATGGACTTTTTGGTTGAATGAAAAATAACTAGCCGACACTTACACGGTGTACGACGACGCCGTTTAAGGGGGGAGAGTTGAAAAGTGTGTTATATGATAACACAAAACGTAGGTTGAAATTAGCATGCCACTTAGCAATTAGCAGAAAATATCAAATTTCAGGTGGCATGCTAAATTCAACCTACAGCCTCAGCCACGCTTTCAAACCGGCCGAAACTTGCACCTTCAGAACAAAACTTTTTGATATCTTTACGAATATCGCATTTTCGGCTTGTTAGCAAAAATTACGATTTGTGTTATCATATAACACACTTTTCAACTCTCCCCCCTTAAACGGCGTACAAGCGGTTTTGAAAAATCACGCGATCCGGGTTGCCGTCGTACACCGTGTAAGTGTCGGCTTGTTATTTTTCATTCAACCAAAAAGTCCATGTTCTCTTCGTCTATTAATGACTGTTATATTGCAGATGTAATAATTAAGGGATACGTTTATTTTATTGTCCATACAAAAAAAAGCATTCATAATAAGAAAAAATGTACAACTCTATCATCATGCCCTACATTCCAAATGTTTGCTAGTAAGTAAAATGCCGATATTAGGGTTGCCTTACCTGTATTTTATCGAATATCGATTTAATGAAGGAATAACATTTTATTGTGTGCGGTACAGCTCCAGGCACAACCACTGCGCGTGCTGGGCCCTTTATAATTTCGGCAGGGTAACAAACGTGCCGAGAACTGCACCGACATCGACCGGGATACGCGGCGCTGATC
This sequence comes from Zeuzera pyrina, assembly GCA_907165235.1. Lineage (NCBI taxonomy): Eukaryota > Metazoa > Arthropoda > Insecta > Lepidoptera > Cossidae > Zeuzera > Zeuzera pyrina. The sequence goes on along the minus strand of OU015645.1, from coordinate 10,294,541 downwards.
AACAATATTATACAAATAGGATAGGCTAATACCTTTAATGTCCGTTAGTCTTCAGGGTGGTGGAAATCGGAGGTGGTTTCCGGCGCCATAAAGCCACAAAACAGAAGATATACTCACTTCTCACCTACCTAACCTTTTGGTCTACCACTTTTGAATTATAAAGTAACAATATAATAAAACACAATCAACTGCTAATTTCAGTCGGCGAACACGCAATAACACAACAGAACTTCTTTTTGCTACAAATCAGTTTACAGGGATTTACAACCAATTTTCAAACACTTTTTCTCCCTATTTTTTTGTCAAAAAGCGGCCGACGCCTATTTTATATTTTTTTTTCTTTCTTCATGGCATGGCGCACAGTTTAGCGCATTTGCAAATGTCACGTAATAATAAGTAGAATCACAAGTCAATTGGTTTTTTCATAACGTAAAACTCCTCCAGTAAAGTAATGGTAGGCTTTACTGAAGTTATAAAGGACTTCTTGGAAGAGCGCGAGAATTTCAGCTACACAAGTTTATTTAGACCTACTCCATTATTTTCACTGACACAAAACTTTAAAACACAATATTCTATCACTTTTGTACTTTAAAACTACTAAAAATGTAAAAAGTAGAAAATCTAAATAAAATAACAACCTGACTTCCCCCGTTCCCGCCAAAAAGTCATTTTAGACTTCTCCCTTACAAAATTAAATTTACACAGACTACATTACCCACATACCAAAAAAACATAGACTAAACCAGCACTGAACGCGACAACTAGCACCATCTCCCGGCATCGTGAGACAATAGGAACAATAATATGTTTTATTCCTAACAATTGTATGACATTATACATTTAATTAGCAATTTATAGCAATTTCGTTTATATTTTCACCAATTTTGAAGTGCCGTTAAATGCATCCCAATTACCTCAGCTATGGACAATGTACCTACATTTCTACGAATACAGGTACCCACAGGGCTGATTTTTAGCTGAGGACAATTTAATTAAAATCAAATAGTTTATATTTATTTGATTTTTAATTGTAGTATTATTTAGTATAGTTAGTTTGAACCTTTTTTTATGAGAGTGGCATTATATCCTGCCCCGTGATTTCGTGATCGTACTGAATGTTTTTAAAACAGTGGATCAGATTAAATTAATGTTTTTTAGTACCTTACTAGTATTGGCTGGTATATTTTTCAACCACTTAGGTATTTGGTAAAACGCTATGTATACCTAGAGAAAATTGTAATTTAATATAGGTATCTTATACTACAATTGGAATTGGAATTTACGACCAATTAATCTTTCCATCTTTCCTTTATTTAAACATTAATTGATATTATTTCTATTGATAATTTGTTTAAATAAAATTAATAATAGTAAGTTATAAATGCAATTACTGTATCGGTTTCATCGCGTTTTGATCAATTTGTGACTATGGACAAGTTTGTAAAAAGTTCATTGAATGAAAAAATAGCTCACAACGCATTGTGGCTTCTTTTACACGGCCACATTGCAAAATTCGCGTTGAGCCACTTTAAAAAACGGCCATGACGCGTTCTGGCAAATACAAAAACATACTTATCATTTTATTATGTTTTTATCCAACTTTAGAAATTAAAACTCGTTTGACGCCTATTTTAAAGAAACAATTTAGCGGAATTTATTACTTACAAAAGTTATAAGATGGAGACACTTACCGAACCGCTTTTTTTATTCGTTTTTTGATGAACATAAAAAAATGGTTTAAGTACCTACGTCAGGCCTACGTCCTTTCTAATTAGCAAAATTTACAATTTTCGACATGTACAAATGGTCGCCATTAACATCGCGAAACTAGTTCAAAATACAAAAAGCAAACACGTTCTCTTGGCGCGAAACCAAAAAAAAAAATTGAAATTTTTTTCAAATACATGGTTCATGTGTGGCCAGCTTCAAGTGAACCGCCTCGCCCCCCTCCCCGCGAGCAAGTGAACGTAGATAAAGAGATTCACGGAATTCTATTCATGTCTTGTTATATTGGTAATTACGGATCTACAACACTTTCAAAATGGAATAATATTGCTGGACAGTCGCAGTTTTGAAACGGGAGCTTTCGAACGCGTTCGAAAAGTAAAAATTACAAATTTTCTAAAATGCGATCGAACATTTTGACGTTTTTTTTTATAATTTATTGCACAGGCACAGGACAAAAGTGTGAAGCTAAAAGCGAAGATAATTTTTTAGCAATTTTCGAAAATAAATTGGAAATTAAGTTCAATGAGTATGCAGACCATTTAACTAAAACGTTAGAAAAATTTAATGATAATCATTTGGGAAAAAGCGAAATAGGAAGGATGTTAAATTATGAAGAACTAAAGATGCAACTGGAGGAAACCGGCAGACGTAAGTTTTTTTTTATTTATTAATACAATAATTTAGTGCTAAAAAATTTAAATATTCCATTGTCATTACCTAATTTTTCCAATAATTACCAAAATAGTTACATGCGCACATTTCTCGAGGTTACTACCAACCGATTACAAAAGGGTGAAATTATATCAATGCAATATACGCATAAAACACTTAAAACCAGCCAATGGCGTGTCTGACATATTATGTACATTAACTTATGGTTCAATAACAATTTCTAAAGTTTTCAAAAGTAAACATTCGCGCAGCGCTCACAAATAAATTTTCGCGTCGTTTGACCGCAGCTTATCGTGGATGTGATTTACTATCAAAAGTATGGATATGACCCACAATTAATTAATTAAGTAAGTACAATGATTTTTTATTTGATTGTTTAGTAAAGTCCGTTAAATTTTGTTTATTTTTAAGTAAAATAATAGACTAAGAATCGCGATTGTTCTATTTGCTTACTTTGGTAATTAATTTTTATAAGTGTGACACAGATGTTATAGAGAAAGATTTTACATAATAAGCATTAGAATAATCGGAATCCTAGTAATGTATTTACATTCATTATTAAGGTACCTACGACCGGGAAATCCCGAAAATTGTAGGGTCATGTCTAATGTCACCATACGTCCCAGATTGTCCGAGATTGTACAGAATTCAGAGCACCTGTCTCGGTGTCCCAAGTAAACCCAAGAAAACGTCCCGGATTGGGAAAAATGTCCTGAATTGGGAAAATTAAAATAAAATAGAGTTAAATTAATTTTTAATTTGGTTACAATAAATCGTGTCTCTAACTGCATACATAAGCTAAGTATTTAAGTTTTAATTATAGTATTGTCTTTCTAAACTTCATTACTTACTCAATAAAAAATATTTTCTGTAAAAAAATATTTTCGTTTATATATTGTACGCAACACACACCATCATGTCCTATACTAATTAGGGTAGTGTGTCTCGGATTGAGGCAAAAAAAAAATTACATGTTAGTCATGTCCATACTCTTGATAGTAATCACTCCGTGATAATCACTACAAATGAGTCCGATCCATCAATGAAAACACATTTGTGTTTTGTGATAATAACTAACTGAAATAATAAATGATAATAAATATAACAGAATAATTGAAAGTCGGCTGTGACATGAACAGAGGCAAGAAGGCACGACGAAACTTTAGCGATACCATTTTAGTCGTTAACGACCTCAATAGCGCAATGGTTTCAATGTTGCTTTGCACTTAAGCGCGGAAGGTTCCAGGTTCAATCTCCAGTTGGGTAAATTTATGAAACGAACTTTTCTAGATTGTCTCGTGTCTATGTGTACTGAGAGACGTCTCTAGAGTCGTCGTCTGGTTCTCATAGCACAGGGAATGTCCTGGTTTGAGGCCAGATGATTAGTGTGTATTGTCTGGCGTATTTATATATCCAATGCGTGTCCCGAAATTCGCGCGAAAAGTAATTTTAATGGAAAATACAAGTTTTCAATAAAAATTGTATTTTCTTTTATTGTTTCATAAAGTGTACTGTGTAAGGTTATGGTATGGAATAACATATCGGGTCTCCACGGCTTTGCCGGCACATACACATTCTATTGTCGAAATTTTTATGACTAAATGCGGCCGAATTTTGTTGATAAAGCGCTCAATTTCCTCCGTCAAGACTAGCGTGGACGAGTTGTTGGCATGAAATACGACTTCAAAAAGTTCCAGAAAAAAGTGTAAAGGCTCTCCCCGAAATTTTCAAATAATTTCTTCACAGTTGATGAAGTTAATTTGATAATCCGACCATCTTTTGTATGAAAATTGCAAACGGTTGATGACAAATCTTCGTTATGTTAAGAACATTGTTCAAGAATGAAAACGCGCCGTTCTTTCGTGTAGCGCTCCATTTTTTATAACTTTGAACAATTAGCTGTCTTTTTTTTCATTGGCAACACTTTATCGTACATATGGCGCATAATTCAAATCTTGCGTGAATTTTGGGACACCCGTTATATATATAAAGAGGATATGTGTGTATGTATGTATATTAAAATCAATTGTTGTTCGTTAGTCTCGCTAAAACTCAAAAACGGCTCGACGGATTTTGATGAATTTTTATGTGTGTGTTTTAGCGGGTCCCTGGATGGTTTAGATTCACAATTGGTCCCGGTAGGTGGTGCTACAATCGGGTCCTAGGTTTTTTATTTCAGGTAGGAGAATGTCTGTCGGGTCCAGTGGATCCCTGGATGGTTTAGATTCATAATTGGACCCGGTAGTTAGCTGTGCAAACGCGTTCTATTTTTTTATTTCGGACAGGATAGCGTCTGTCAAGTCCGCTAGTTATTTTATATTTATGTCGGCTACGCCACCCTATAAATTAAAATCTTGACCTGACCTTTCTTTCAGAAGGTCGTACCGTGAAGAAGATGTCGATGGCGCTCATGCCGCTGATCTTCCAAGTGGGAGCAACCTCGACATGGATGGTGATCACAGCCATCATGACGGCTAAGAGTGTTGCGATTGGATTGGCGCTTCTGGTCTTCAAAATAGCTGTCAGCTCTGCTAAGGTAAGCGTCCCCAAACCATGAACATCATCCTGAATTTAAATATTGAAAAAATAAATTGAAAAATCCTGAATTGAATTTAAATTAAACGATAGCATGAGACTATTTATATGAACTTAGCTTCCGTATTATCGTGTTTTTCAAGTAATTGGCAGACTTCTTCACTAAATCTTCACTAAATCAATTCATATCTTGAAAAGAACTAAACCGATTTTGATAAAACTTACGCTAGTCAATAAGTTGAAAGATACTTAATGCAATAGAAAAAGTATATTGGAATTTGATTTCTAGTTTCTGATAATTACTTGAACAAACATACGTACATGAAAACATACATACACTTGTAAAATTGTACACCTGTTTAGAAGCCCATATAGACTTTATTTTCAATATATTATACGAATATTGTGCAATTCCAAAAATATTACATACGTACAGGTCGAACTGATATCCTCTTTTTTTTTAAGTCACGTAAAAATAGCTATTGAAAAAAATTATACATGGAAATGCATATCAACAGTGGAATAAACTCTTTTACTTTTCATTATTCAAACTTTATTTAGTCTGTATTTATTTTACAGATTCATTATATTTTTTTCGAGTTAATATTTTTTGAAAGGATAATTTGAAATAAAGAACATTTATTTAATACCTCGATGTCTGTCTGTCTGTTTATCCAAGCTAAATCTCGACTACTTGACTTAGACCAGTGAAATGTGGAATTATTATAGTAATTGGTAGCCTAAAGACATATTTAGGACTGCAGTATTAGGACAATGTTTTTTAAAGCAATAAATAAACGACTAGTGTTTCTACACAAAAGGCACATATTATTAGTCTTTAGAGCTGCCAAAGCATTTGCAATCTGAAGTGTTATCTTAACCTTGATATCATAAATGTCCATAGCCTGAGTCCACTCGTCAGGTGGATTGTTTGCTCGATTCTAACGAATTCGGAATTCATTGCTCGTTTCTCTTTAAAAAATAATAGGCAGTCCTTTACGACTGCCAAGAGAAGTGAAAATTAAATCTTTAAAAAAAGAAAAAAAATTGTTTTGTTGTGTAAATCCCTATACTATATATTTTTTTTTTTCTTTATGGCGTGGCACAGTTTAGCGCATTTGCAAATGTCACGTATTAATTAATAGAATCACAAGTAAATTATTTTTTTCTTATCATAATACTCCTCCTGTAAAGTGATAGTAGGCTTTACTGTAGTTATAAAGGACTTCTTGGAAGAGCGCGAGAACTTCAGCTACACATGTTTATTTAGACCTACTCCGTTCTTTTCACTTACACAGAACTTTAAAACACAATATACTATCACTTTTGTACTTTAAAACTCCCAAAAATGTAAAAAATAGAAAATCTGAATAAAATGACAACCTCACTTCTCCCGTTCCCGTCAAAAAGTCCTATATATATTTTTTAATCTGAAATAGTATATACTAATCAACCTTAAATATAAATACATACATATATGAAATCAATTGTCGCGTGTACGAAAGATCATCACTTCAAAACAGCTCGACGGAGTCGGCTGATTTTTTGTGTTTATAATTGTCAGGAAAATTGACATCTTTTGTATGAAAGTTTTAAGGCGATGCATTGGAAATTTTGACGGCAGGGATCTCAATCTTTCTAAGCGACTACAAAAGGTATGAAAGTGATATTTGGTAACCTGATTCTTAATTTCATTGAATTTATTTTGACAGTTGCGATACACGATTGGTTAGCTTTTGTAACACAGAAAAAAATCATAATGAAGCTTCATTATCAGCGAGTAACATGGGCTGCATTTTATTCATTCTTTAATTCTACCCGTGTAAAGCCGGCGCGGGTCGCAAATAATGAAAAAGGAAATGAAAAAATTTTATCCAGTAGCTAGTACAAAACATCGTCTACAGTATATCTTAAGTCAGTCTGCTTTTAAGTATAAACAATACCTGTGCAAGGAGACTGCTCCTCATAACTAGTACAAAAAAATTGTAGAAGTGTGCATTTCATAGAGAATTACAATTTCACATTTAATGAGACAAAAAGTAAGTAACATAAAATTATAGATGTGGATGGGAGTTTAAAATATGTGCGGTGTATGTGTGTGTTTATGAAAGTAAATAGTGTGTATGTTTGGTGCAGTGTGTATGTATGTGTGTGTATGTGTTTGGTGTGGTGTGATGTATGCTTGAGGCATTTTTGTGTGTGAAACTAATGAAGTTAAAAACAGTTTGTCGGCGACTTTATAAATACCTACTTCAATACATTCAGTTTTATTTAGATAGCCGTTTGTAAGAGAGCTTCAATCTTATCATAACTTTTAGTTTCCAACCAGCCCTTTAGCGAATTCTGACATTCGAAATATGGCATAGGGTAAATATTTAGTTGGTTATTTATTTCATTATAGAAGGAAGCGGATAGTAGGGTGTATTGTCGTAATACACCCGACTATCCGCTTTGTTTTGTCGTGTAATGGATAATTTAAGTTTTACCAGCTAGTAAGATAACTTCTAAGCCACTATGAAATACTCATTGCCTGATGTATAACAGAGGTCAAATATAAATATAAATTCTCAACGTGCCTACAGATATTTTCACTTAAAAAAACATTTTTGAGGTTTTTGTCTTTTTTTTCTTTTTTTATTATTAGGTTAAGGCATTGTGTATATTACACACTATGTATTTCACAGTAGATGTTATATTCTACATAAATATTAATTCATATCCTATTATAGTATAGTAGGTTATATGCTATTATTCATTTATGCCGTATAACATGCTTCCTAGGTCAAGGGATATGTTTGTTAACCAGTATATCTTAGTAATTTATTTTTCGTTCAAATCTAATTTAAGTCATTTCGCGACTCCTGGCGCTCCGTCCTCTCTGACTACCCCGTTGGGGAGACAGCGTGAAGATATGTTATGTTTATGTTTATCTAATTTAATTTTTCAGGTACGGGTAGGATTTTGGCATATTTGAAAATTTCTATCTCTGGTTTAAATATTTTACGAATTTTTGGTGGTATAAAGTTTCAATACTCTCTTTTGTAAATTGTAAATTGGATCTCATTCCATAATAACTAGAATTATTCATTAGCATAAAATATAAGTCAAGGAATTTAACCTGTAGCAGTCATTTATTTTATAGTTATGTTTATCAAGCTAATTGCTGTCCGGTTACGAATTACAAACCGATTAGATTCAATATAACGATAAAGAGAAAATTTCTCGTTATAAATATATAAAAATTTATTGTTGGTATCCACTTCCTAGAAACGATGTTTATAGAGGAGAGAAAACATACAGTTAACACCATAGGTAGGGATAAACCGACATACATACATACCCTCACGCTGTATCCCTAAAGTGGTAGTTGGAGATGATAAAGTGCCAAGCATCGTGGTCTTTATCAAGGTTGTCACCTTTTTTTTGAGCAAATGAAGTAGATTCACTTTTCTAAGATAAAAAATAAAATTTATTTTTATTTATTTATTTTTTTTTATTTATTTATTTATGAAATTCAACAGCATTAATTATTATTAAGAAATCACAAATTATAAATTTCGTATGCCAAAATAGAATTTCGAAGTAATCAAATGCTTTAGAGAAGGGACAACAACAAGAAAAACAAAGACAATACAATAAAGAAAAATTTCAGAACCAGAATCTGTGAGCACAAAGCTACCATGCAGACACTCACGCACCTGTGCACATGTGCGCGAGTATGTGCATGCGCGCGAGCGCGTGCATGTGAGTGTATGTGTGTGTGAATGTGTGTGTGAGTGTGAGTTAGCGTCTTAGTGTGTTTATTGTGCGAGTAGCAGTGCCAAACAAATCACACCATTGTTTTAGTGATAAATTTTTTATATTGATTAAAATTGTGAGCGAATATGTCCGTGCCCAGAAAGTTACAATTATAATCACTCAAGCACCTATACATAGTCGAATTTCGAGCATAGTTTGTATGAGTCCTAGGTGTGCTAAACAGCCTATGCTGACGACGTGCCATTGCGCGACCCGGAACCCGAAAGCCCACCCGCTCCAACAACTGAGGACAGTCAATCCGATTATGTAATATATTATAAAGAAACATAGCGTCCGCGATCAGCCTTCTTGTTTCTAACGGTTGCAGTTTGTGGCGTTTGAGTGCCTGGGCATAATCAGGAGCCGGATCCAACTCGCGGTGTTCCAACAAAGACACAAACTTCCGCTGAATACTTTCTATTCAAATACAACGTATGAAAATAAAGTATTATCTATTTTAAAGGGCTTGGCTATTTTTTTCTTGTGCCACTTTAGTGATGCGAATTGGTATTGATGTTTTACGTAGCATTTAAAAACGAAATCAATGCTCATTACCATTTATCGGTGCCAATAAATAAAACCTTAGAAAATCAAAATAATATTTTGATATTTTTGTGCATTGCTCTCACAAAGCATAAAGTATGTTTGTCTGAAATAATGTACAATACTTCGTTTCAAAGTACGGGTGGCATCCCTAGTCCTTACATACTTCTTTCACCTCATCAAATCCTATCATTCTCTTCGCACACTTTCACAGCATACGAGAGCTTTTTACATTTCGTTCAGCATTACACTCTGACTATTTGATCTCCATAAGCTTTGGTCTTCCTTGACTGGACATGAGTAGCTCGTTCTTGGGTAAATGCGCTCGTTTTAATAATAAGACCAACAACCCGCCCCAGCATGGTCCGGGTGGGATCTATTATAATGTACCTATCTATAAAAAATCTTCTTGAGGACATTTTCTAAATGATGTTAAAGCCGCTTTAAAATGTATAACGTAGTTTAAAAGAATTAAACGCACAAACATACAGAAATAGGGACTTCGTTTCGTATATTTATATAATATGATAAATAGATTATTATTTTATATGTAGTGCAAACTATGTGCGATTTAATGAGATTGCTAATTTCTATTATAATTAGCACTAGTTTAAAACAATGCAGCGTTGGAAGCGTGACCAATTGGTAATAGATGCGAGTGGACGGCGAAACCCAGGGAAGCGTTACATTGCGTTCTTATTAATTGTCCAAACCTAACAAACCCTGCGCAGACACAAACATAGACATAAAGCCAATTTGGAGTTATTTTTAATGATACTGCTAAAAAGTTCTTACGGTAGATCGTTTCTGACAAAATGAAATGTGATCCCATAACGGTTCCATCTTTATTGTTATTACAAGCTTTTATTTAATTTCACATCTATGTACGATTGTAAGTTCAACTCTTGCGAAACTTTGAACCACTTCCTCTAAACTCACGACTTTGAAATTTTACGTGCTTGTTTGATAGAAATAACCTGATAAAAATATCTAGATTCGTCTCCTCAGGAGAGCACTCCTCAATGGTTATTAGCGCGGATACGAGACTTTACGTTTACGTTAAATTTTGATAGCTAAACATGATCTTCACCATGAACGTTACTGCAACCAGGATCGTCTCCTCACGAGGCTACTCCTCGACCATTAGTAGTAGAGATACGAAACTTTGCATATAGATTGAATTTCGATAGTTAAACATGATTTTCACCATGAACTGATGCCGCAGCCAAATTTGTCTCATCAGGAGGGAACTCCTCGACGGTTACTACCATGAACATGAAATTTTATAAAACAAAATATGGGTTTGTACTGTATACGGGCTTAATTAATAAATACTAATAACCTCTGAGTACTTTGTTGTTAACATTATTCCCATAGCTTATCTTCTACGACTTTTAAAAATGTATAACTTTTTCTTTCATACAAATATAAAAATAAATTAAATGTTTCTGAAAATGGCACAACACAGCGGGGCGCGGGGAGCGCGGTGCTGAGGCCCGGTGCACTTGCACTGTACCATTGGAAATCCGTACAGAGTAATTATGTTTCAGACAGCACAACAAAACTTAACAAATATTTTTTGAGGAACGTATTAAATTTTGAACAAAGTCGTAGAACAAAAGTTGTTATGTATGATGACAGGAATTTTGCACTAAGAGGTTATTAGTGTTTTTCAATTAACCCTGTATAGTTTGGCGAGATTGGATTGGTTTGAAACCTGTTTGCTGTCAAGAAACTGGAAACTGTCAAGAGGGCTTGCAACAATGATGCGTGATGATGAAGTAAAAGGATAGATTAAATATTTCTAATCAAAAAGGTGTAAATAAAGAAAGGTAAAAAATGAGCCGTCGCGGGACGCCTGACAGATATGAAATATCGAAACTATTTTGTAATGAAAATATGCATGAAAGGTTTGTTTATTGAAGGAAATAAATATGGTATAATTAAAAGTTTGTTTAAAGGAAAAAAAAACTTTATTTAATAACACAGGCACGTGTACCGAAGTGAATAACAACACTGCATACGAGGTATACAAACGCGCGTGGCGAGCGTCGCCACGCCAACGGCTGGTTTGCCTCCGGATAAGATTTGTCACATCAAAAAACGAGTTTTTATTCGTCAGAATTATTAGTAAAAATTGTGTGCGTAGAAGATAGTGCACACACACAGTTCTGAAATATTTTTTTTGCATAAATGACATACTTTGCCATTGAAATTGAAACCGGATCAAATCAAATGTCAAATAAACATCAATTGGACGGTTACACGGTGTGCGGTCATTGACATTTTTTATTTATTTTAAAATCAAAGTGTCCATTATATATTTTTTGTGACGGCCTCCAAATTTTTTCAGAAACTTATCTTAAGTAGTCACAGAAAATTAAAAGAAGTATATTATCTTATTACCGAGACGTGACTAGAACGTTGAAATGTAGTGTTCATTCCATTTATTTGAAAAATGATGATTGGTTCTTCGATAAGTTCGACCAAAATAGGGACTTATGATTTCGATGAACACAATTGATCCTTAGTGTTCTACGAGTAAAGAGGTCAAATGAAAATATTGTATAAAAAATGTTACTGGCTGATGATTACGTACCAGGGCGGCGGTAGCCATGCGCCAGAAAAAAAAATTAAAAATATAAAATTTCTTTGTATTTATTTATATTTCTTAAGGCATTGGTAACAAGACCATCAGCCTAATGATGTAACTTTTGGAGAAACATTAACTGTCCCTAACACTCCTCCAGTAAAGCGATAGTAGGCTTTACTGAAGTTAAAAAGGACTTCTTAGAAGAGCGCGAAAACTTCAGCTACACATGTTTATTTAGATCTCCTCCATTCTTTTCAGTTACACAGAACTTTGAAACCCAATATTAGTATATTAAATTAAATTAAATTAAATTAAAAAAATATATACTATTAAATTAAAACTCCTAAAAATGTAAAAAATAGAAAATCCAAATAAAATGACAACCTCACGTCTCCCGTTCCCGCCAAAAAGTCCTAAAATTTCTTTGTACTTTTGCATATCGAATATTTATGTTTCTCATAGAGAGCAATGAAAAGTAGTGTATTACTCGGTAGTAACCCAGATACTATCTGATATTATCTGGCAGATAGCATATAAGGTTGCTACATTTTTCTTTGATTGTAAATTACAATGTCAAAATGGCGAGGCAAGTTCTTGCCATTTAACGATTAAAAACTGCTATGTCAAATGTCAAGTATGACAACGAAATTTACGATATTGCTGCAACCTTATAATTTTTAGAGGGTGCCAAATTTTTGTTTACAATTCGTATTTCTATTTATTCCTACTTTCTTTTCTATTTTTGTTTACATATAATATTTCATACTTCGCTAAAAAACTTCGTAACAAAAAAACCATTAAATTGGTTCGCCCGTTTAAAAGTCATGATACCTCAGACTAACACACAGGCAGACATTTAGACAATGGAGTCAAACACATTATACCCCTCCTTCTGTCAGGAGCTAAAAATACAAAATTTTTAAATGGTTAAAGTTACAATCCGTATTTGTCTGTGTATTCGCTTATAGCTCATAAACTGCTAAGTAGATTTCAGTGCGGTTTATACTGTTATTTAGAAAATTTAATGGACAATATTTATACATATAACACATCCACATTAAAATTATAGAAGTAGAAAAATATCTAGTAGGAAAATATTGACATTTTGTTTCGAGACTGAGGCGCGTCGCTAGTATCTAATAAGTACATATAGTGCCAACATTATACTCACTAAACTGTGTATTTTCCAGGTTGCCTCCTTCTTCACAGCACTGAAAAGCAAGCATGGCGGTCATTATGATCACCACCACGAATGGGCGTGGTCACCTCACATCGAACATCATGGTATTGGTATGATATCGATTGAAATATTTTGATAATTTTGGCAAACTCTTCTCACTGATATAATACATGTAATAGCTTTCCCGCTGATAAAGAAAAGATAAATGTACACATGCCAGTTGCTTAACTTGCAGAGCTTAACAGCCCGTCTATGCAATCCAGTGCAAGCGAATTCCCTCTTCATCTCTGTGCTACGTGGCAGGAATAAGGTTGATTTTCGCAGTGGTGGTTTAATCACATTTTATCGTGGAGAAGTCTAAACAATATTTTTTTTACATATTTGTGATTTGCAAGAAAACTACATTAGCAATTAAAAAACTGGTTTGAGAAGTTTTGGAAATTATATACGTAATTTAAACTTTTAAACTTGTGCGTTGCATTATAAAGTATCTAAAATGGGAAATTTAACGCGATTTTATCTTTTATTTTGGCTTCAGTTTGCTTGAGACCACGGCCGATGCAAATCGGTATTAAATTAGATATTTTATATACGTAATTATCTATCCACTTTAGCAAAAACCATTTTAAAACTCCGTTTTTGGACATGTCACTGAATTTTTTAAGATAAATAGATGAAATTGTATGTATCTTAATATCTAACGCTCAATCACCTTAGGTATCAAGATACAGGTCGCCAAACGCGCCATTGCATAGACGGGCTTTTAAATTTTCTTACTAACAAAATCTTGTTCTTTTTCCTGTATAATTTTTTTTGTCTAAATACATTGATCTGTTTTTCGTTACAGGTCATGATAGAAGTTTTTCGGATGTCGGTAAGATTCAAAATATATACTATATTGTTAAGATTTTGTTAGTAATTTACAGTTAAGTTTTTAATATTTGCACAAGAATATTATTTGTTTTTGATAGTAATAATTTCTTTCTCTAGAACACCATTCTGAAGTCTCGCCCCACCATCACGAAGACTGGCACTCATATAAGCCTGAGTGGACCCCCAATGACGTGCCGCACTACAAAACAATCCCTTTCGAGGGTGACCATGAGATAGAAAGTTATGGAGAATATGAGGAAAAACCAGCAGACAGAAAGGACAAAAAATATAGTTAACATTAATATAAAAAAAATTGATACAAACTACCCAGATATGTAAGGCTGCTGCACTCTTGATTTTTCTTTGATTGTAAATCGCGAAATAAAAAATGACGCGGCAAGTTTTTGACATTTAATGGTTAAAAACTCCTATGTTAAATGTGACAACAGTTTTTGAACATATTGTTGCAATCTTATAGTTTTCAGTACGTATATAATTTGTTTATACTTTGGTACCTACTTCTGTGTATTGTCACCCAATTGCCTTCGGGTATTACGATGGAGTCGTATCTGAATAACTCCAGCACAAAGCACTCTGATTGCTTTGTCAACATTGTGTCTAGTGATAACTAGAAAGTCTAATTCAAACTTGTCACATATGTATAGTTGTTTGGCGGCAAACTGGGCGCACGCTTGGTTCAAGTTTGAATCGCTATGTGGGTAGAGAAGAACCTGAACGTTGAATCGACAACTAGTTAAATACACAATAATTATTGGTCAACGAATAATTGACAACTGGATTTCGTTAATCTTAGTTCACGAAACGAAATGTAACCTATAATAATAATAATAATGCGCCAGACAATACACTACTGGGGGCGTCTCCCAGTACACCCAGACCCAAGACAAACTAGAGAAATTCATTTTCTAACTTGAACCGACCGGGAATCGAACCCGGAACATACCGCGCTTGGCTTCACGTCTAAACCACTGCGCCATCTAGGTCGTCAACTTATATTCCTTACACTAAACGAACACAACGTTAATCATTTCATTCGTTACAGTTAATCTGTTAACGCTGACAAAGTTGAGACAACTGTTAAAAACAAAATCAACTCCTTAAAAAGGAAATAAAATTGAAATTTGTTTAACACAATGAAAGATCCTATCATATTTTTGTTAACAGAAAAGCAGACCCAGGACACATTCATGATAGTGAAATATAAATGTACGGAGAATATTGAAATGCATATTTAAAAAAAAAATTTGAGATTTGATTTGATATATTTTTTTACAAAAATATTACCTCTAAAGCTTCTATCTCGCTCACTCACGCAAGCAAGTGACAAGCGATCACCAGCCGTGCGATTCACTAAAGCGAATTAGTCGAATTCAATTCAGGAATCCGCGGTGAGATTGTCAATTGAGGACTGATATTATCTAAAGTCGACAGACATACTAGCGCCGCCTCGATGAGTGCGGCGGCGAGTCATACCCTGTGATCATACCATCGTTAATGAATTTTTTGACG
This sequence comes from Zeuzera pyrina, assembly GCA_907165235.1. Lineage (NCBI taxonomy): Eukaryota > Metazoa > Arthropoda > Insecta > Lepidoptera > Cossidae > Zeuzera > Zeuzera pyrina. The sequence goes on along the minus strand of OU015645.1, from coordinate 10,279,089 downwards.
TTTCGCTAATTATGACAATCGAATCTAAAAAAAAAGCAAGTTTTATTTAACGTAATTATCTCAGAGAAGTTAAAATACACTAAGACGAAATATCGACTGAGATGTTTACTCTTATAGCAATCCCCGATAAACTCGCATCTAAGATCACTTCACTTTGCTCCTAGAATGTTTGGATTAGATTTTAGAGAATTCTATTTGAAGGTCAAGTGAGTTCGAATGCGAAATAGGGGAATTGTCAAGCGAGTCTCGCTTGGCTGATTCGAGTTTTTACAGAATTGTATGGCAGGACCGCACGCACACACGAGTAAAAAATTGTTTCTCAGTTTTGTGTTGCCATTTTTTGTAAAAATTCAGGCCACATACACATTCCTTAACAGGTAAAATCAATCAATTTAATTATACATGGTGAAGCCTCGCTAAAGATTATATATATCTAATAGGATCTCTTAGGGTACTAATCGTACTATTTACAGTTCGTGGCGTTCGGCCTCAAGTCACTACAAGTCACTAAACAAATTTAAGTGCAAAAGTCAAAAAACAAACAAATTTAAGTGTTTAATTAAGGCCGTGGGCAAAGGGCCGCTTCTCCACGCCTAGCTACGCCACTGTTCGGGAACTATACCTAACTGCTCTTTAAGTACAAGGCCGTGGGCGAGGGGCCGCTTCTCCACGCCTAGCTACGCCACTGTTCAGGAACTATACCTAACTGCTCTTTAAGTGCAAGACCGTGGGCGAGGGGCCGCTTCTCCACGCCTAGCTACGCCACTGTTCAGGAACTAAACCTAACTGCTCTTTAAGTACAAGGCGGTGGGCGAGGGGCCGCTTCTCCACGCCTAGCTACGCCACTGTTCAGGAACTAAACCTAACTGCTCTTTAAGTACAAGGCCTTGGGCGAGGGGCCGCTTCTCCACGCCTAGCTACGCCACTGTTCAGGAACTATACCTAACTGCTCTTTAAGTGCAAGACCGTGGGCGAGGGGCCGCTTCTCCACGCCTAGCTACGCCACTGTTCAGGAACTATACCTAACTGCTCTTTAAGTACAAGGCCGTGGGCGAGGGGCCGCTTCTCCACGCCTAGCTACGCCACTGTTCAGGAACTAAACCTAACTGCTCTTTAAGTACAAGGCCGTGGGCGAGGGGCCGCTTCTCCACGCCTAGCTACGCCACTGTTCAGGAACTAAACCTAACTGCTCTTTAAGTACAAGGCCGTGGGCGAGGGGCCGCTTCTCCACGCCTAGCTACGCCACTGTTCAGGAACTATACCTAACTGCTCTTTAAGTGCAAGACCGTGGGCGAGGGGCCGCTTCTCCACGCCTAGCTACGCCACTGTTCAGGAACTAAACCTAACTGCTCTTTAAGTACAAGGCCGTGGGCGAGGGGCCGCTTCTCCACGCCTAGCTACGCCACTGTTCAGGAACTATACCTAACCGCTCTTAAGTGCAAGACCGTGGGCGAAGGGCCGCTTCTCCACGCCTAGCTACGCCACTGTTCAGGAACTATACCTAACTGCTCTTTAAGTACAAGGCCGTGGGCGAGGGGCCGCTTCTCCACGCCTAGCTACGCCACTGTTCAGGAACTATACCTAACTGCTCTTTAAATACAAGGCCGTGGGCGAGGGGCCACTTCTCCACGCCTAGCTACGCCACTGTTCAGGAACTAAACCTAACTGCTCTTTAAGTACAAGGCCGTGGGCGAGGGGCCGCTTCTCCACGCCTAGCTACGCCACTGTTCAGGAACTATACTTAACTGCTCTTTAAGTGCAAGACCGTGGGCAAAGGGCCGCTTCTCCACGCCTAGCTACGCCACTGTTCAGGAACTATACCTAACTGCTCTTTAAGTACAAGGCCGTGGGCGAGGGGCCGCTTCTCCACGCCTAGCTACGCCACTGTTTAGGAACTATACCTAACTGCTCTTTAAGTGCACGACCGTGGGCGAGGGGCCGCTTCTCCACGCCTAGCTACGCCACTGTTCAGGAACTATACCTAACTGCTCTTTAAATACAAGGCCGTGGGCGAGGGGCCACTTCTCCACGCCTAGCTACGCCACTGTTCAGGAACTAAACCTAACTGCTCTTTAAGTACAAGGCCGTGGGCGAGGGGCCGCTTCTCCACGCCTAGCTACGCCACTGTTCAGGAACTATACCTAGCTGTTGGATAGATCACTTTACTTTCGACACTTACGCAGTGAACAATGAAGCGCGTTTCACTTCAATTCATACCTAAAACACATGGTAAATAATTAAAAAAATGATAATTTTAATATTAGAATGAAAACTACAAAAATTAAATTAGTTTCTATTTTGACAGCAAACCTGCCGTAGCCATGATTGAAATCCTGTCTACAAAACATTTTTTTTTCCTAAATTGACTTCGAATCGAATCAAACCTGGATCTTTCGACTGGCAATGCACTAACCCCGCTAACGAACCAGTTAATATTACACCGTAAATATCTTTACGCTATATCCTTTTTAGGGTGACAAAGGATTAATTCAATTCTCATTGTCTAGAATATTGACTTTTTTTTCTTTTACGACATACAGAATAAAAATTGTTATAGGAGCTTAATAAGATTTTGAGATTTTGTACAAAGGCGAGCTTATGTCTATAAGAGATTTCTTCCAGCTAACCCCACAAAGCGGTGTGAACACTGTTAAGTATATTTTATAATTAGCATGTAATATTACTTATTAAAAATGGAATACTTATTGTAAGTTGTAATAAAAACGCATTTACTAGTTTTTAAAATATATTTATTTGTATAAAATAAAATATAAAAATGGACGGAGTTTTCATTTTTTCTTATAAAATATATAAAAAATATGCATATACTCTATTTCAATACATATTTCATCGCTGTAAATAAACTTGGTACTTAGAAATATGTATCTTTGTAAAGAACAATAAAGAATAAAATACTTTAATTTTGATCGAAGACTTCTCGGCTACTCCATACCTCACAATTCTCGGCTACTCCATATCAAAACCTAGCAAACCCTTAAGAGAAAATTTTACAAAGTATCACAGAAACAAATGGATAAGGCCTTGTATAGTTCTAATTTAAATGTAACGTAATACATAATATACTAAATAGAATACTAATCAATAGGAATACGCAACAGCGATATACAGGGTTTCAATATTTCTGTCATAATACCTAACAACTTTTGCTCTACGACTTTTTTCAAAACTCAATACATTCCTCAAAAAATATTTGTTAAGTTTTGTTGTACTGTCTGAAACGTAATTACTCTGTACGTATTTCCAATGGTACAGTGCAAGCGCGCCGGGCTCAGCGCCGCGCTGTGCGTGTGCCGCTTTAGCGATTGGGTAGAGTAGGTGCCATTTTGAGAAACATTTAATTTATTTTTATTTTTGTATGAAAGAAAAAACTTATGAATTTTTGAGTCGTTAAACAAAAGTTATTTGCGATAATGTAAAAGTACACAATACTAAGACGTTATTAGTATTTTTAAATTAACCCTGTATACTTTTTTTTAGTTATATACAGAAAAAAACGAAAAACTTTCTATTCTACGTATAGATATGGAGCAGCCGTTCTGTTGAATTATTTTACATTGAAATAGAGTATACTTTCGTTATTTATATAGACCTGTAACGGTTATTTGTTATATAAAACAAATTGACTGTGTGTTTGTGCATATTTTGTGTATACAATAGGTATACAATTTAAAATAAATTTTTAAGATTCGTATATTTCTTTGAAACATTCTACTTTTTTTTGTTAATAACAATTGTTAAAACTACTTTTTCTTTGTAACTATATTTTTAAAACAGCGAAGGAATGTATAAAACACTAAACATAAAAAATATTAATCACAATAATTCGAGATTCAACAAAAACAAGATTTTATCAAAAAAATTAAAGCCATCTTTTGTGACGCATTTTTCTTGTATAACAAATATTTACAAAAATATAATATACATTTAAACTTTATTAAAAAAATATAAAAACTTTCAAAACCTTGATATTTGGGTTCAAAAGATCCAAAATCAAAGATCAATTTATACCACAAACTTGCCACTACTAGATATCTCCTTTTACATGTCACGAATTGTCAGACTGAAAGAAACATACAGCGTAAGCCTATAAGAAAAAGAGATGGGAAAACACATATTTCGTCTCTATCGGTATGATTTGACAGACATAAGAACGAAACAAATTTTCTTCATTAGTACTTTGAAGTTTCTCAATTAATTTTGAACTTTGCAAGTGAAAAATTAATATAAACATTTTCATGAATATGTGTGAGATAGACTCTTTTGTATGTGATGGCAGAATGCAGTATTATAGGCTTCAAGGCCGGTTTGACAAACATATGCCATCAAAGCGAAAAAAAATATAGTGGTCACTTCAACGTCAATGTAATAGCTATTAGTGGCAGATGTGTGTTATATAAATAGATTTTTGACTGTGATAAATTAGTAAAATCTTTGGCTATTTTTCGCTCAAACTCCAAAAACCACCAATTGACACGTATTTCGCCTCTCAACGAAGCATCCTCAGGATATACCAGAGATCGGACTCGGACAGCTAACCAGCGCCGAACTGACCGAGCACTGAGCTGACCGAGTCCGATCTCTGGTATATCCCGAGGATGCTTCGTTGAGAGGCGAAACACGTGTCGATTGGTGGTTTTTAGTTTCAGCGGAAAATAGCTAAATATTTTAGTAATTCATCACATGAAATGGATTTCCGCAAAGTAACACCTGCGTCTATACAAGATTTTTGACTCTTTTAGCATATAATATAATATCAATATAACTATTACATTAGTCATGGCAGTGTTCGAATTTTAAAATCTCATAAAAAAATATATTATTTAGTTGTTCCACGACTTCCTGTATCACAGGAACTATAAAAAATCATAGTCTCAACAATTCTTTAGTATCAGGTACCAAATATCGATATAATAGAGATTACTATAAATACAGGGTCATTCTTCTAAATGGGACAGTATGAAGTACAAATTTTGAACTATAAGTCTAAGAGCGCTACCGCTTATGAAAACATTCCTTATTTTCAGTTCTAGATAAAATTGAGAACAAAAATTTTCTGTCAAGCATGAACTTTTCCCAGAAATAGGAAATGTTTAAAATTGTTTTTATTTCATAAATCAATTCAGTTTCATGTTTAGTAGATCAAATCATTGACACGCAATTGTATACACATAATATTTGCCAACTTTTGTTTTAAAGTTAGTTATGTTTTTATTTAAGATGTTGCATTTTCAAAAAACGAAACAATCATTAAGTGTTTAGGGAATTGAAACTTTGTCTACAGCATTTATTACATTTGTAAAGAAAATGCATGAAATACATTTTTAAAATTTCACCAACTTCCAATAGTAACATTTTTTTGACATCGTTTAAAAATCGAATAAAAATAAATTTTAAACATTTGCTATTCCTGGGAACAATTTACGCTTGGCAAAAAAAGTATTTAGCGATTTTACTTAGAATTGAGAAATAAGGAATGTGTCTAAAAGTGGCAGTGGGCTAATTCTTATAGTTCAAAACTTGCCCATACTGTCCCCATTTAAAATAATGACAAGGTTCAGAAAAAAATTAAATATCAAAATCTGATAATCGCCTAAAACATACCCCAAGAAATATACACAGTGTAATCAATATTGAATCGCTTACTAAGCCCAATACACTGTTGGAAAACCAACTGTATTTAACCTTTTTTTTTGTCAACCTTCTTTTATCCACTGTCAGCTTTTTCGGCCAGGACTCAAAATTCGGAGGCACAGCGCGGCACTGGCTGGCATACCATTTGCGCGCGAAACCGTTTGACGATTTCGCTTGTATACAAACTTCAAAATTGCCGCCACTTTGTAATGACATTTGAAAATCCTTGTCTATGGTTATGGTGATTGAACGCAGATTATACGACACGTCAGTATTGTAATATACATTATTTTTGTTGTCTCGCACGTATATATAAAAATCGCCGATATCGTTCGTCGATCTTACAAACCAGTTTGCGTAAAATGAGGTTTGTGAACTGTAAAAAAAATGTATAATCTATAATAATTAGACTTTTTGGCGGGAACGGGTCGAGTGACATTTACATTTTTTTTTTATACTTTGGAAATTTTAAAATACATAATGTGATAATGTATTGTGCGTTAAACGTCTTAACGTGCAGCTGTAGTTTTTGCATTCATTCAAAAAGTCCTTTATAATTCCAGTAAAGTCTACTATTACTTTATTGGAGTGTTAGGGACATAGTAATAAGAAAACAGATATTTTAGGTTTTTTTTTCTTCATGGCATGGTGCACATTAGCGCAATAACGCAATTATCAATGTCATGTATTAATAAGTAGAATCGCCGATGAGTTAAGCAGTTAGGCGTGGTTAGGCAATGACACGCGTCACAGTATTGTTTATAATTGCTGACGAACACATGAAGCACGTTCGAAGTAAATTCGTTTTTTCTTCTTATCGGAAAACTCCTCCAGTAAAGTGATAGTAGACTTTACTGAAGTTTTAAGGACTTCTTGGAAGAGCGCGAGAACTTCAGCGACACATATTTATTTAGACCTACTCCATTCTTTTAATTTATATAGAACTTTAAACCACAATATACTATCACTTTTGTACTTTAAAACTCCCAAAAATGGAAAAATATGAAAATCTAAATAAAATAACAACCTCTTTTCTCCCGTACCCCGATATTTTACATTAGAGATACACCAGTTTTTACATGAGATTGACAGGAGTGTTCCTAATAATAACGAAACGAGTTGCCAGTGCATAAAGAAATAAGATAAGACGATGAAATAACTTTACATACTATAGGTATCTGATTAAATGCAAGCTTTATTGTTTCTTTATGTTTTTCTGTTTGTCTGTCCGTCTGTCAATCCATCTCTCTGTACGCATAACACAGCGGATTTATATCGCCATTTTAATACATACTAAGTTAAAATTTGGTATAGAGGTGTAAAGTGGTAACTTCCCAGAAATGGGAAAAACTCAAATCATGGATATTTTATATATGGTTTTTCTAAAACTAAATTTCTACTTCATATGATAAATTCCCAAAATCTTTAGCTATTTTCCGCTCAAACTCAGAATCCTGAATCAAGATTCGGTGCTGGTTAGCTGACCGAATCATATTTCTGGTATATCCTGAGGATGCTTCGTTGAGAAGCGAAACACGTGTCGATTGGTGGTTTTTGGAGTTTGAGCGGAACATAGCTAAAGATTTTAGGAATTTATCACATGAAATGGATTTCCGCAAAGTGACACCTGAGTCTTCACTCTCGGTCTCTCAGAAATATGTGCGGTGTCACGCTTGCTGACAGGATAAGCAATGATGAGATACGCAGTATGACAGGGTTGCACAACAGTGTTATTGTAAAAATGAAGAAAGGAATGCTTAGATGGTTCGGGCACATGGAAAGAATGAGTGATGAAAGACTGACGAAGAAAATATACAGAGCGAAAGTGAGTGGTAAAAGAAGCCAAGGAAGACCAAGGCTGACTTATGAAGATCAAATAGCCAGAGTGTTAGCAGACGGAAATGTTAAAAGCACTTGCATACCTACGCGAAAATGTGTGAGGAGAATGATGAGATTTGAGGAAGCGAAAGTGGTGTGTAAGGACCGCGACTCCTGGCGCTCCGTCCTCTCTGACTACCCCGTTGGGGATACAGCGTGAAGTTATATTATGTTTATGTTTAACAACTGAGTCTTATACAATAAATTTCTACTTTTAGAAAATTGCTTTTGCTTTTATCAAACCCTAAGTCATTACGTGTCCTACACGCTAGAGGCCGTTTTAAAAATAAAAACTTACTATTGTATATCTCTAAATTCCAAATCCGGCTCTGAAACAAAATCGAACGATGTCTCCTCGGTCTTGCCTCGTAATTTATTATCGAGCTCGATATTGCCAGCACACAATAATCTCTCTTCATCAACCATTAAGATGTTCTCATCTTCCAAAGAATACGGTTCTGCGCATGTTAAATTTTTGTATTTTTCGTCAGCTTCCAATAAGGATGGCGGCAGACGGTTGAAGTAATGTTTCAGGGGCCTCGTGAAACAGTCACATCTTAATTTGTTGCCTGTAAAAAAAAAATAGTTTTATATAAGGTAAGGCAGTTTCCCATTCAAGGTAGATAGAGAATTAATTTTGTGAATGCGTATAAAAAAATTGAAGTGTCTGTCCGTGATTTCAAAATAAAGGCTTTTTCTTAAGTCGTTTGCACGGAACCGAAACTTACACGCTTATTAATTTTTGTCTGTCTGTTTGTTTGTCAGGGCTAATCTTCGAAACGGCTGAACCGATATTGATGGGACTTCCATTGGCAAGTAGAGGACTTTTCAGAGAGTAATCTAGGCCACCTTTTATACGGAAAAAATAGGCTAGCTAGGTTACTTTATATACCGAAAAAACAGGGGCACAACTAGTTCCAAAAAAAAATACAACAATATAAGTATATTGGAAAATATATTACATCTGTGGCTCTGGAATGAACAAGACGTATGTATGAACGTACGTACGATTTGGCTATGTTTTTTTAAATAGGACTGTATGGGGAAATCCGAATACGTAAGAAATACGGGAGAAATGTCTTAGGAACCATTCGGTCTTTTTTTGACAACAATTTGCCATTATCAATTTTTGGTTAACCGTGAGTTTTTCAAAAAAAATTTCATTGTATCAGAAGAAAAAAAATCAGGACAGCAGAAGTTGGTTAAAAATCAAATATCCTTTCATACAACGCGGTATGGGAAAATCCGAATCCATAGGAGATACAGAGGAACCGTTATGCGACATTGAGACAGCATGGGGAAATTCGAATTTCGAACACTGTATACATCACGATAACGTGAATATTCCCAATATCGCGATCAGTGTGCCCTAAGAATTATGTGTACAGTCCCAAACTTACCTTCGAAATACACCTCCAATCCTTGGTCGTGAATCTTCCTGACGATATCTGGGTCAAAGCTGGTGAGCACATTGTTCCTCACGTCCAAATACTTCAAACGCGTAGCGTTCACAATACTCTCTACCGGTAAGGACTCTAACATATTGTTTTGTAGATGTAACGCAGTTATATTTGTGGGTAAAACGAATTTCACTTCGGCTGAAAAAACAATTACATTTATGGATTGATCCATACAGTTCATTTAAAAACACTTTAAAATTGGTGAAAATAATAACAAATACTATTTAAAAATATAGTGCGATATGTTTAGTATATTACTACCTCTCCCCCGCGGCCCCGCTCCCTCTTTAGGGGTCGTCCAATAATAACGTGGTGTTTCTAGCAACTTTTTAAAATTGGTGATACATAGTGAGGTTTTATACTAAAATAGATAACGTATTTTTTTGGTACAAAATATATTTAAAATTTTCAGAATATTATCTTTAAAAACAGGTATAATCTAATTTTATTCTGGACTAGCGCGTTCTGAGCGATGATATGGTTGAAGACGTCCAGAGTCGAAAAACTAGTTAAAGGTAGAAGAATGACGTGCTAATTTCGTTCACTTAAACTGCATAGAATGACTGTGTTACTGAATACTTGAGTTAGGTGCTGTGAACCCGTATGCTTGCAATGTTAGTCAACGTCAAAGTCAAATCAATTTATTCAAGTAAACCCAATTACAAGGTATTTTTGAACGTCAAATCTAATTTAGTTTGTTCTCGACTCCTATGCAACAACTACCAGTAATTTATGTCAAATTAGGCCATCAGAATTTTTATTTTTTGTTGTTTGAAGTAACTCTTATGTTTTTTTATACCTTTATGTACTAGATATTAAAAAAGAGGTTAATTTTGTCTTATTGCACGCGTAACGTATCCCAAAATATCAAAATAAAGATCTCACATCAATTAAAACTGAACAGTACTATGATTGTTGAATTTTTTTTATAAATAATAATAAAAGACGATTAAATTTATTTATTTCTTTATTACTGCATACCTATTGTTAGCTTCATTACATTCTAATCGCGTCTATTAGTCATCTATGACAATTTTGTGACGTTTTGATAGCAAAAGTGGGGTCAAAATACTTTGGCTACGTATTAATGAGGCTTTATAGAAGAATCTGGTGTTAGTCTTTGTGTAGTAGTTATCAACTAGCAACAAGCGATCGTGTACAGTTTATTTAAATGGAGGTAGTCAGAAATAATTTAATTATACCCTCCGCTATTCGCTGTTAAATAGAAGTAGTCTAGTGCAATCAGTGTTAATATATCTTAAGCTGTATCCGTGAACTGTCGTTGTTAAAATATAGCCAAAATGAGTGTCCAGTGAGTTATTCAGTTTGCAGTGAGTTATTCAGCGAGTTCTATACGTAGTATTTTAGCGAGTGATTAGTGAGTTTTATAGTGCATTAAATATACGTATTTATGAGTCTGCTTTTACTCTTAAAAAAATATCAATATTATTTTTAATCATATGGATTTATTTCGATAAAAAAAATTACTGAATGTAGGAGTCTGTGAGACTCCACGTCCAGTGGCGTGTTATAAATTAATCATTTCCACAGTAAAAGGTTAATAATGCGTATTCATACAAGCCCAAAAGCCTGAAATACTTTACTAAAATGCTCAGTCAAGCATAAAATAATAAAATGAAAACTAAGTTCAAACCGTATCGGTTTTAAAATTCCAAAATTCGTGTCGAAACGAAAATAATTGCACGCAACCATGGCAACGAACATGTGACTAACAAGTGACGGCCGTTTGAGTTCGACACTCGCGACCTCTCAAGGCGCAATCAGTGTACTGCGTAACTATGTAATCAGCCGTCTCGCTCTCACGCGTTGGCTTGCAACATTTCTTTCTCTCTAATGGGCAAAACTCGATAAAGCTATAGCTTGTTATTGGGGTTTATATAGCAATTAGCATGAAGCGAAAAGCCCGGCTTTCATACTGAACTTTGTACAGATTGAGAGATACGATACGAATACAATTCCAAGTGATTCAACGTCATTGTTTTTACTTAATATTTGTTTGAGCCGGTGGACGAGTGATAAGTAGTTACGCTACAACTATAATGAAGTATATACTTCAATTGAACTCTGAAAGTAAGTTGCTACGTTTGTTGCTTACATGTTCTGGAGATGAGATCCTTTAGTTGATTGTTCGAGAGATCCAAGACTTCTAATGACGTCAAATTGCCTATGACATCTGGAAACAGAAAAGAAGGCAATGAGTCTCCACAAAATAGTAGTAATAAGGTAATTAACTGTTCTTGTTATAGGTACGTAGAAGACCGACTAAAAAAACACTCAAATACCGCCCGAGATCGTAATTTTTTTTAATCGACTTCATTATTTTTAATGCCTGGTTATACAGTGCGAGCCGCTGACTAGACAGTAGACAGCTGCTCACATTGTGTACTTGTATGTCAGTAGCTCGGCTTGCCTTGCTGTTTTCATTTTATTTTATGTTTATTTATTCAGGAAACCTTACAGCCTAAAACAACTAAGGATAATTTACGTACAAGTCTAAATCAAGCCCAATTACAAGATTTCACCTATAAATATTATAGCAACATAGATTGGAAACACGCAGATTGGAAACAATAACAATAAACTGATAATTTAAAAATGAAATAATAACAATGAGAACATAAACAGACATAATAAAATAAGACTATAATTATGATATAGTTAAGCTATAACAATATTTGAGAATAGTGACCCACTAATTTTCGCCTTATCGACTTGTAGCTATCTGTAAATACATCTATGTCGACCTGTAAAAGAAGTTCATTTGCCTTATGTGGAGAACGCCAGAGAAAGGAGTTTTGATGGTAGTTGCAATTTACTAATGGCGTTGCAAACAAATAATTTTTTTTTCCGAGTATAATAAGTTGGTACTTTAAAGCCTATTCTAGCCAAAAGTTCTGGACAATCAACGTCTGCTCTGATAAGTTTTAAAAGGTAGATAAAGTCATTCATTATGAGAGTAGCTGCCTAGTCTCTTGCGAGTTGCGTACTGGAGTAGAACTGGAATCTAGCAATGTCGAGTCTGAGATTCATGAATTTAATATTATTCTCAGAAGACGATTGCGTGTCTGCGTGATTGGATGTATGAAGAATGCACTTTCTGAGGTAGATTTAGCGCCACTGTATAAATTACATTATATAAATTCCCGTTTTGACAGGAGATATCGCGCGATATTTGGCTGTCGCATGCTGTCTGCAAGTTACGTAATAAGCGTGCGGGGCCGTTATTTGCGAGCGAAGCGTGTACCCTCGGTGATCACTACGCGACTACGAAGACTAGTAACCATCGTAATTGAATTCACGTGTTTAATAACATAACATAACATAACTTCACGCTGTATCCTCAACGGGGTAGTCAGAGAGGACGGAGCGCCAGGAGTCGCGGTCCTTACACACCTCTTGCGCTTCCTCAAATCTCATCATTCTCCTCACACATTTTCGCCTAGGTATGCGAGTGCTTTTGACATTTCCGTCTGCTAACACTCTGGCTATTTGATCTACATAAGTCAGCCTTGGTCTTCCTTGGCTTCTTTTACCACTCACTTTCGCTCTGTATATTTTCTTCGTCAGTCTTTCATCACTCATTCTTTCCATGTGCCCGAACCATCTAAGCATTCCTTTCTTCATTTTTACAATAACACTGTTGTGCAACCCTGTCATACTGCGTGTTTAATGAATGTCAAAAACGAACGAAAATCACCTCTTTGTACCCATAATTGGCATTATATTACCCACAGCTCGTAACGATATTATTACACTTACGGAAGTAATTCCGCATAAAATTTTACGATCCGTGATTTTTATTTGACATTAACTTACCATTGTAGAGTGAATTAGAAACAATTTTTTTTAATTCTACTTTTTTTCAAGCGAAGCTGGGTGAGGTTAGGGTATTTACATGCATGTATAAATACATTAATGACACAAACATTCTTACATCAAAAATTATTTTGATTTCATGTACAGGGTTATTGTGAAAGAGGGTATAAATCCGCCGGGGTTTCAACCACGAAGTAAAAACGAAGAGGAGGCGCCGTAACGAATTTTCCTCATACAAACCAGTGTAACAACATGCGGGTTGAGGGGGACGCGGAATAAATGAGGGGGATGTTACGAATCTGTTGCGTCATCTAGCGAGTTGTAGCAGTCTCTTTGTGTTATTATTTTTCAAGTAGTTTTACTATTGACCACCAGATGAGTAAAAAATATTCTCGATACAGAGACGTACTTAGTGATTAATTGGTAACTCGAAATTGCACGATTCAAACATTTTCAAATTAAGTTATGAAATAATACGCGCGACTGTCAGGATCAAACTGGCATACGTGTAGTCGATACACCCCTACGATTTAAAGCCGAGCCTATATTTCTACGGACTGAGCCTGTCTCATTACAGCGTCTCCTCCTTCCTCCATGGTTTCAACGTGTCGCTGTTGACTGTTATATTGCAGATGTAATAATTATTTTGTTTTGCGTACTAAAAAACATTCATTCATTCATGACTGTGTTCATTCTCGACTGTGGTTCGGGAATCACACCTAGCTGCTAGTTAGCTCACTTTACAATTGACGCTTGTGAAGTGAACAAAGTATTTATACTTTTATGATAAACAAAAAAAAATTAATGCTCAATTTAATATTGAGTGCAAAATATAGGTTCATTTAAAATTGATTAAATTAAATTTATTTTATTATACGCAAAATTAAAACATTGTGGGCGAGTCTATCGTCACACATTGACTTGGATTTGCCCATTCGGAGCGACGATACTATAGCACTGTCTCGCTTTTACTTACGGCGAATTGCCACACGATAGAGGAGATAGAGCTATTTCTTGCGTCACGCTCTGTCAGCGCGAGGTGCCATTATCATTGCTATTTGATTTACTATGCTAGTGTAACATAAATTCAACGATTATTATACCAGGTTATTTTGAAAGGATGTGTAAATGCGAAAGGGTATTAAAGTACCCATGACAACGAAATATTTGCATTCTACAACTTCGCCAAAAGTCAATAGTTCTAGACAAACACCTCAAAGTTAAAAAAAAATAAAGGTGAGGCAACCCTAATATCAGCGTTTTTACGTCGATAGCAAACATTTGGAATGTAGGGCATAACGATAGGGTTGTACATTTTTTTCTATTATATTTTTTAGTATGGACAATAAAATAAACATATCCCGCAATAATTATAACTGGAATATACCAACCAACATTGACATTGAGTGAGACAGTGAGATTGTCATTTTATTTAGATTTTCTATTTTTTACATTTTTGGGAGTTTTAAAGTACAAAAGTGATAGTATATTGTGTTTTAAAGTTCTGTTACAAGTGAAAAGAATGGAGTAGGTCTAAATAAACATGTGTAGCTGAAGTTCTCGCGCTTAAATAAACCTCCAGTAAAGTCTACTATCACTTTACTGGAGGAGTTTTACGATAAGAACAAAATTAATTTATTTGTGATTGTGATTCTACTTATTAATACGTGACATTGGCGAATGCCCTAATCTGTGCGCCATGCTATGAAGATAGAAAAAAAAACCTTGTAGATACGATTAATTATACTCACTGTTCCTAATATCGTTTATAAAGTTCCCTGATACGTCCAACTTCCTCAGGGTCTTGGTACCGTGCGTGATATCGAAAGTTAGTACGGGTATCTCGTTGTGGCTCAGGTCCACTTCGAGCAGTCTGTACGGAATCCACGGCGACGATGGGAACATCTTCTTCGTGAGGAAGCCGATGTGGTTGTGACTTAAATTCACCTGCGATTTAGTGTAAAATAATCATGACGTCAAGGTGATCTATTATTATATAGTATTTTGACGACCTCCGTGGCGCAACGGCTTAGCGCGTCGAAAGTAAACGGGGGTTGCGGGTTCGATTCCCGTCCCGAGTCTGGGTGTTTATGTATAATATGTATATATTTACAAAAGAAAAGTATATAAATAGTATATCAGTTGTCTAGCACCCATAACACAAGCGCTGTGCTGCTTACTTTGGGACTAGATGCGCTGTGTGAAATGTCTGAGTATATTATATTATTATTATTATATTATTATATTAGTGGTATATCTGTGTCAATGACCTTCCTTGTTAACATTTTTTTCCTTTCGTAGATTTGCGTATATCTTTGTATTTTTAATCAATTTTATTACATATTATAAAGATAATTAATTAACTAAATATAATAATTACAAAGCTGTACATGTCTAAACTTTATCCACTAATATATTAGAGCTATATTTGTATATATTTGAAATCGCTTTCTCGAAAACGGCTCTAGCGATTTCGATGAAATTTACAATATAGGGGTTGAGGAAAGCGAAAAATCGATCTAGCTAGGTCTCGATTATGGGAAAATTCGTTGACTCTATGTTTTCACACACTTAGAAATTCTAAACTCTTCTAAATTCGCAACAGAATTTAATTTCTCAATAGAACAGTGGCTAAAACGTATGTCTACCACACTAAAATGCGCAGGTTCAAATCCTGCAATGTGGTCAGACTAATCTAAACGACTACTAACAAAAAAAAATTGTTTGATTTGTTGTTTGTAAGCGTGTGTGTGTGTGTTTATGTTTGTGTGTTTGTTTGTGTGACTGCTGGGAGCATGTGGCTTTATATGAAAGTTTGTATGTAAATGTGCAGAAATTCATATTTACTTGCAAGTATTCCGTATTAGTAAATATATAACGTTACGTACTGTTCAATTAAGTCTAACATCGAATCCTATAATTCCGCTTTTCTTTCTAAGATATGGAACCTTTAAACGAAATATAATTAGGATAATTCTTACCATCTCCAATGACAAGCAGTCGTCTAACAACCCGTTAGTTTTGTTATCAATTTTCTCCAAAGAATTGTGCGACAGGTCCAATTTCCTGAAAAACACGTGTATGATAACTATCCTTTACTAATCAAAACTCAAGTACAATTAAAATAACTTTATAAATACGATACACACACCTATATAATTAAATTTTACAGCTACTGAAGTCGGTACCAAGCCCACCAAACTAATAGACTTTATGTTGACATTGATTTGGCACCGACTTCAATAACTGACAAATTTAATTATATAGGTATGTGTATCGTATTTATAAAGTTATTTTAATTGTACTTGAGTTTTGATTAGTAAAGGATAGTTATTTTATACTTTTCAGTGTTTTTTTTGAAGGCGGTTTAATTTTTTTTAATACAAATTTTTTATTTCTCCCTTTTGAGTGGTCTTGACCTAAAAAAATATCTAGGGCAGGTCTGCAATTAACTTCATTCTAATGCCGGAGCGCAACGATATATAAAAGAATCGTCAATATATATAAAGGTTATAACCAGGTCGTGTTATCTAGTGTATCTTCGAAGTCAAAGCTCCAATATCGGTGAAATTTAAATGAGACCACCTCTCAAGTATTACCTACCAAACGCAAAAAGAATTTTCGAAATGGGTTCATAAATGACGGAGTTATGAGGTAACAAACATACAAAAAAAAAAAAAACAACATACAGACGAATTGAGAACCTCCTTCTTTTTTGAAGTCGGTTAAAAATGAGGATGCATAGATGATAAACATACAAACAAACATTCATTTTTCTATACTCTAATATCACAAAGAGGTTAACTTTGTTTGTATGCAATGGATAAACTCAAAATCTACTCAATTTCAAAAATTTCCTTCACCTATAGAAATCTACATTAATAGCGAGTAACATGGACTGTATTTTATTTTAAAAAATAGATGGCGCTTTGAGTAATTCTATAATGAAAGTAAACGTCGCGAAATGTTGCGGGGCGGAGTGCTGTGCTCTGATTGGTCACATCGAGAATGGACGTTGAATATCGATAGCGGATTGGTGGAGAATTATGGGCGTGGTCGCTGTTTATGTAATACTAGCTTTTGGCCGCTACTTCGTTTGCATATAAATTATAGCCTAAGTGTTATTCTGATGTATAAGCTATATTATTGCAAAGTTTCATCAAAATCCGTTCAGCAGTTTTTGCGTGACAGAGTAACAAATATCCATACATCCAGCTTCACAAACATTTACTTTTGCAATATTAGTAGGATTTTATTAAACTAGGGTCAGTTACTGGTGCCCTCATAAGCGTTGTCCTTTTGATACGGTACTCAAAAAAGGCTAGGTGGCATTTGCAAGGCTCAGATTTGCTTTCGCCATGAGCAACAGAAAGCGCGCATCTTCTATCAATGCGTCCTGCCAGTCTCACGCACTGTGTGGAAACTTGGGCTACTACGAAGGATGTCTACCAAAATCTTGAATTGAATCAGCGAAAACTGGAGACAAAATTGGTTAGCGTAGCACTCAGGGAGAGGAAGACCAACGAATGGCTGAGAAAGCAGAGCAGGGTTGTTGATGTGGTGAAGGGGGTGGCGGATCTGAACTGGCAATGAACCGAACACACAGCCAGAAAACCAGATTCATGGTGTAGAAGTGTTAGAATGGAGTCCATGGGACCGAAAGAGATCAGTGGGAAGACCGGAAATGAGGTAGAAAGACGACATCGTAAGGATGGCGGGCAGCAAATGGGCGAAAACTGCCCAAAATAGGAAAAGGAATGGAGACTGTTGAAGAGGGCCTACACCAACATGGTTGAGAATGGCTTGAGATGATGATGATGACTAAAAATTTACCATATCTTCAGGTTGTCTAAGCTTTCTATGGTTGTATATTCTGTGACTTACCTCAACGCAACCAAGGACTTGAAAGCCTCATTCGGTATATGTTTCAGAAGGTTCCCTCTCAGTGACAAATCCAATAGCTGTTGCAGTCCATTGAAAGACAGCTGCGAGATGTTAGTCAATTGATTATATGATAAGTCCAGTCTAAACGTGGTGGGAAGGTTGCCGAAGGATGACTTAGAGAGAGACGTTAGGTTATTGCGCTGAAAACAAAATTTCAATCGTCAAATACATCATATTTATTTCAATCAAACATTAAAAGGCCTATTATAAAATTATCTTCATACATAATCTGCTCTGATCCGAATATAAAAAAGGTCAAGTTTATTTTGGATGGACGGAATGTATGCAGTAATAGATACATCCACATCTTCCGTACTTATATCTAACTATCCAGCTATCCATCCATCTATACATAGATCTATTAACGCCATTCATCCGCTCTAATTATATACACATCCATCCATCCATTCATCCATTTATCCATCCATCCATCCATTCATCCATCCATACATCCATCCATCCATTCATCCATTCATCCATCTATACATCCATCCATTCATCCATCCATCCATCCATCCATCCATCCATTCATCCATCCATACATCCACCAACTCAATCCATTCCTCCGTGCATCCATAAATTCATTCCTGCATTTATTGATCATAGAGATCACGCTAGTAACTAATCATTCTGTGGTATTCAAAAATTATAGCAGTATCATAACTTGCTGTTAACATAATAAGTGAAGAGGGGACAATTCTGGGGGTAGTGACCTCAGGATGACTTCTTTTCACTTAAAAACTCACATATGGACTCGTCACAAACTTACCTGCATATACAAGTACTGTAGACTGGTCAAGGAACTCAAAGCCTCCCATGGAGGCTTCGTCAGTCCATTCTCTGACAAATCCAACACTTGTAAAGTCAGGAGACTCGAAAAACTGTCACTTGTCAGCCTGTCAAATGTTACACAATTATTTACAATATGTAACACACTTATATTTTGTAACACAAATTGATTAACTCAAATTGATGACGCGAAAGAAGGGCACCAAAAGTCATAATATGCAATATGATAGTACGACGTTTGAAGGGTATAGCAATTCTGACAGAACAACCTCATTTAAAGTGTATATGTTTCTACATCTCCCAACTCTGAATTAATATTTTAAAACAGTCACATAGCGCTGCGCCATACAATGACGCTTTATGTACTCAAATGAGGCTACCGCGTTTTTGCATTATGACTACTATTCAATTTTACAGTAAAAAATCTTATCTTTGGCTTTTTGTCCACTGCAGTCCTAATGAAAAGTAACATGGTACGATTTTATGTAATTCTATATTTTAAGCAACTTAATCTCATATTGTTTATTTATTGAGCTTCATTTTTATATTTCCAAATAATTGGTATCTGTTTGTCAATAAAAACTTATTATTGTTGGCTTTATGTGACAGTTACTTGAAGTTTAAATAGTATCGTTGCTAGTACTAACCTCTCCTAGTCTATGTTACATCAGTAGTAACAAACTTAGCGCTTAGTTTGAACTCAAGTACGACTGTGAGATTTTACACCTTATAGCTACGTATTAAATTGCAAATATCGTATAAAGAAATGTTTGTTACATAATATAAAATTTTATAAAAATACATGTTACAAAAGTTTGTATGAATCAACATACCTGTCTTCCAAATTGTTCGCGGACAAGTTCAGACGCAATAAAGCATTCATTGAAGGCCATGTGTTTATTCGTATTTCAGATAAATTGTTATGGGCGATGTTCAATTCCCTATGAAATAAAAAAAAGTATGTGTGTACTTATGTACGCACGTAAGAAGTTATACTTCTTTGACGTGTTTAAGGCAAACTGTCCACATATAAAAAAAATAAAACCAGCCCTTTGGATAGAATGAAATAAAAGTACTTTTTGGCGGAAACAGAAGTGGGGTTGTCAGTTTATTTAGATTTTCTATTTTTTACATTTTTGTGCGTTTTAAAGTACAAAAGTGATAGAATATCGTGTTTTAAAGTTCTGTATAAGTGAAAAGAATGGAGTAGGTCTAAATAAACATGTGTAGCTGAAGTTCTTGCGCTCATCACTTTACTGCAGGAGTTTTACGACAATGATTCTACATAATAATACCATACCTGTCATTGGCAAATGCGCTAATCTGTGCGCCATGCCATGAAGAAAGAAAAAAAATGAAATAAAAAATAATAAATTATGTGTTACATTCGCGCACGCAACTTCGCGTCACACGCTAAAAAAAACACACTCTGATGTGTTTACTACCATTATACCATGTGGGAATAACGATAATTAACAAATGACATACAAGAGAATTATCATTATACATGAATAAAGGTTACAACCAAATCGTTTTATTTGGTGTATCTTCGAAACCAAAGCTCCAATATCAGTGAAATTTCAATGGGACCAATCTGGAAGTGTATCCTTCCAAGCGAAAAAAGAATTTTCCAAATCGGGTCATAAATGAGGGAGTTATGAGGTAACAAACATAAAAAAAAACATACAACCGAATTGAGAACCTCCCCTCCTTTTTGGAAGTCTGTTAAAAAACAGATAGAAATGAATCCGTTTTTATTCAGTGTAATACATACATATAGTGTAATACAGTTCTAAAATAGTTTCTAAATCATAAATGAATAATATTGGGCCCGTTCACTTTCAAATCAATGACTGATTACTCAAAAATAGAGAAAAAAATAAAAAGCAACAAAACTTGTTGAAAACATTATGAAATTTATTTCAAAAATTAAAAAAAAAATTTTTTTTTTACTTGTCGCCAGTTAAATATATTATAATTGTAGGGGGTCGCTTGTGCCCTAATTTTATCTAGGACTTACGGGATTGTGCTCTACTAACAGATGGCTTAAAAAATCTATGAACAGGCGAGACGTTAGCCTCTCTGCCCCGCCTCGCCCCAGACCCGCGTGGAGTTGTTCGGCTGGGCTACTCACACAGACCCATAAAAGCTACTACTATACCATCTGAAACATACACACATAGAAAACTTACCCTAAACTGATTGGTATCTGAAATATCCTCTCCAAATAATTGTAACTTATATCGATCAATCTGCAACTGGCCATTTTGGCAAGACTTCCCCTCGAGACATCTATCAACTTGTTGTGCGACAAGTCCAGCTCTAGAACAGTCGGAATTGTGCCAAAAGTCGCAGGTTTTATCTGCTCCATAGAGTTGTAGCTGAGATTTAAAAATCTGTGAAAACGATCGAACACAGTGAAGCAAAAAGAAGGGAGTAATTTATAATTTTGGCAGCGTATTTATGTATGTATAATATATATAATATATCTGTGTCCTCGTAGAACCGAAACCACTTAAGGGCTTTTGGCGGGAACGAGAGAAGTAAGATTGTCATTTTATTTAGATTTTCTATTTTTTAGATTTTTGGCAGTTTTAAAGTACAAAAGTGATAGTATATTGTGATTTAAAGTTCTGTGTAAGTGAAAAGAATGGAGTATGTCTAAATAAACATGTGTAGCTAAAGTTCTTGCGCTTAAATAAAACATCAGTAAAGTCTAATATCACTTTACTGGAGGAGTTTTACGATAACGATTCTACATAATAATAAAATACGTGACATTGGTAAATGCCGCTAATCTGTGCGCCATGCCATGAAAAAAGAATAAAAATAGGAACCACTTAACAGAATTGTAACAGGAATACATGAGGTATCATTGAATACATCTCGATTACCTCGGACCAAGACATAATGGATGGAGTCATAATAAGTTGCCGTTCTTACCACATGTGTCAAATGAATTTTCGTCTCTTTCTATCTCATTGCGCGTAACCACGAGTAAAACATTTAGTTGAGTATAGCGTTCTTGCACTGTGAGTATATTTCGTGTCAGCTAATGAGTCGATCATGAAATAACTATTTGAAAAATACTCGTGAATTTTAAGTAAACATTTAGCTGCTAGTATTTATAATAATAAAAATATGTCATGTTCAGTTGTATGTCGTTGTACTGTGACCTTCACACATATTAGTAAGAATGTAGAAACTCAGTCAACAAAAAAGGACACTTTAAGGACACGCTCTTAAAGCAAATACTCCATCCATTGAAATAGTTAGTCTCGGTCTAGTGTCAAACTTAAAAATGTACAAGAAATTAGATGAAAGGTAGTTTAATTTCGACTACGATTTCGGTCAAAACAGACAAAAGCCATCATTCGTTTTACGCTCTTGTAAAAACTGTTTAGAACGAGCATCTAAATGTTGTTGTGGAGCCCGTTTCTAGGAAAATGATTTAGTGCCCTCCACTCCTCACTGGTGAGGGCTCGCAATAACTCACCTCAATGAGAACAAGTTTTGGAACACTGCGTTGAATATCTCCGACAAATTGTTGTGTGAAATATCCACTGTGTGTAACTCATAAAGTTTAGGAAACGCCATCTTGGGTATTCTTGTGATGCTATTATATGATGCATTCAACACTTTGATGCCAGTCATATTGTGAATTGGTATCTATAAAATTAATATAAAAAGTGTTAATAACAAATTAACAATGGCCACTATAAAGTTTGGTTCTAAAAAATATTTATATTAAACCTAATCCACAGGACATATTACTAATAGATATTAAGTTGACGTGATTATAGTGTTGCTTGCTTTAACGACCTATATTGGTCAAAGCGACCTTGCAGCCTATAATAAAGTAGATTTGACACTCAAAAATACCTTGTAATTGGGTTTACTTGAATAAATTGATTTGACTTTGACTTTGCAAATACTGCATTCTACCATCACGCCCAAAAGAGTCTCCATCTCACATATATTTACAAAAATTTTTATATTAATTTTCCACTTGTAAAGTTCGAATATATTTAAAACACTTAAAAGTATAAATAAGAAAAATTGTTTTGTAATAGGACTGTCAAATGCAACAACATAACTCTTACAATATTAAGCATATCGATAGAGACGCAATATATGTATTTCCATCCCTTTCTATTACAGGCTTAAACCCTATACATACTTCTTTCACTCTAACAATTCGTGACGTGTGTAAGGCTATATGTATTAGCGGTCAGAAACAAGCCTGGAAATGATCTTCTCTGCACATGCATTTAATAGCTTAATGAATATTGTATTTTAATAATCCTTTTGTAAAATGAAATTGAAAAAGTTATACCTCACTGAGTTTCTTGTCGGTTCTTCTCAGTGTCCAGGTTTTCTATTTGAACCGAACTAAAGTAGATTTGACGTTCAAAAATAATAATAATAACACTTAGACATTTCCACAGCGCCATCTAGTCCCAAATTAAGCAGCACAGCGCTTGTGTTAAGGGTACTAGACAACTGATATACTACTTATATACTTTTCTTTTGTAAATAATTACACATTATACATAAACACCCAGACTCGGGGCGGGAATCAAACCCGCAACCCCCGTTTACTTTCCGACGCGCTTAGCCGTTGCGCCATGGAGATCGTCATTATACCTTGTAAAAATACCTCGTAATTGGGTTTACTTGAATAAATTGATTTGACTTTGACTTTGGTAAATCTGTGACCTAATCTCTTATTTTCGTTATGTAGCATTTAAAAATATTTTTCTTAGGGATTTCAGCCAGGACAAAATAAAAAAAAATTAAAACTGGCCGCTTGAAGTAAATAAAATTAAAATTAAAACAGGTCACACATGAGGAAAATAATTCGTCGCTTGCTCTTCGTTGCTTACTTCATGTTATTAGATCGACGCGCGTGACTTTCGTTGATAACTTCGTGGTGTGTTAGACTACATTGTGATCTTTTTCACCTAATACGCTAAAAGAAGTGTAACATCGAAAAGTTTTTACAAGCCCAGTAACAGCGTATACAATGTGTAACAGAATTAGAAACGGAAATTAAAAACTATGATATTTTGCTAACAATCATTAAGTGAATTAATTTCATAGCGCACTTAACCTATAGAGATGAAATATCGGACCAATTTATTCACCACTCCTCAGTTTATTTACACTAACAAGAATCAACTCTCGCTCGCATTGAGCAGTACATAACCAAAACTGGACATATATTTAAATATTTATATAATGGCTTATTGCTCTATTTGGTGTTCTGGCAAAAACAGCAAACCTATAAAACAGAACGCCAGTAACTGCAACATTGTTTACCATAGACGTAATTTGTTTTCATACAAAATAAATGACATTGCTGCTCTATAGGTTGAGTGCTCCATGATTAATTTAAACTATTTTTAATCTGTTCCATTTTTTAACTATTCCTTCAATTCTAAATTGAATCGCGGTAGCACAAGTTAGTTCAACCGAAAATAAACCTTGGGTAGTGCGCAACAAAACGCTTTTTTCATCCAACAAATGCTGTATAAGTGTTATTTATTGTACTGTGTACGCAGTGCGGGTCACATCGTTGTGTTCATTTGTTAATTATTGTAACTAAGACTGAGTTTAAAATTTCACATTTCAATTTTTTTTTTTTTTTTGAGTTTTATTTCGAGTGGCCTAATTATGCGATTTTTCCGAGAATTTCATATTTTTTTTCATACATTGTCCCTATTATTATACCCATGCTCACATTACTACTTAATTTATAATCGAATAACACTAAATTAATTTATTTAGAATATTATTTTACTGCGTTCTTGATGATCAAGTATCTTAGAGTTAATTGAATATAAGATATGGTTAAACCGTCAAATAGCCTACTGCCTAGAATTAAAAAAAAAGTATGTGTACGTAAAAAATTATACTTCTCTGACGTTTTAAACTGGCCTCATATAAAAAACAAAACTGGCGACATATAAAAAAAAATGGCCGCTTGAAATGAATGAAATTAAAAATAATAAATTATGTGTTACATCTACGCGCGTAAAAAATACATTGATCTGTTTTTCCAAACGCGCCAATGGGAGTAATAACTTCAAAAATCAAAGATCGACAAAGAACGTGACAGACACACATGGAGCTAAATCTGATCCGTAACAATTAATAATTTCAAGCAAGGTTAAATCAAAAATAAATTGAGTCCAAAATATCATTATTTACTTTTTTAATTGGTTAGTCGATTTTTTTTATAAAAGAGGGGGCAAACGAGCAATTGGGTCACCTGATGGAGAGTAACCAACCACCGCCCATAGACACCCGCAACATCCGGAAAATCACGGGCGCGTTGCCGGCCTTTAGGGAAATAGGGAAAGGAGGGGGAGGGGTGATGGTCAATACATGCTGTTATTTCACGCCGATATTCCGTAAGAGGGTGGTATTTCACCGGGCGAGTCAGCCCTATTAAAACTGTAGTCCAACTTTTAATTTTTTAAATAGTGATGTCCCCCTATGTCGACTTCAATATTATTAGTCTATAGCGGTTGCCCCGCGGCGTTACCACATGACATCTCCCTTTTAAATCATTCCTTTCATGCGATAGGGGTGGCGTCGAAAATGTATGAATATTTGTAGTAATAAAGAAAGTGCATAAAATAGTAATATGATCTTCATTTATTCGAATTCTTTAATACATTATGTAAAGGCGACGTTACAGGGTTATGTCAGCACCAAATTAAATGAATTAAATGTTAGACTAGTCGATCGATTTAGTTGAATTAATATCGACTCAGTTCTATTACTTTGACATATTGAAACGTCAAATCACTCTATTGAATTAATAGAGACTATAGTCGAATCAGATTATTTTAATCATCTATTAAAAACGTAATTTTGTATGAGAAACGTTTAAGATTAAGAATGATGACGTCATAGTTTTTCTCAACCATTGACGAATTTTTTTTTCATAAAATTAATAATTAAGCGTCAAAACTAAATAATTTATTTTGTATTCGTTTTTATTCGGCCATTTTACACATCTTTCTATTTCGTGCTAAGAGTTTAATAATTTATGATTCATTCCATCTATTCAAAAAACTGTTGTTATTCGATAAGTGCGACCAAAATAGGTATTTTCTCAACACTTTCATCGACGGCAGGTATTGAGTTTGAATAAGGAACACGAAAATTGTTCCGCAATCAAAGAGATTAAACGAAAATATCGTTTGAAAAATGTTACTGGCTGATTATCTGGGCGGCGACGTGATAATGAGAAAGAGACTTTTTGGCGGGAACGGGAGAAGTGATGTTGTCATTTTATTTACATTTTCTATTTTTTAAATTTTTGGGAATTTTAAAGTACAAAAGTGATAGTATATTGTGTTTTAAAGTTCTGTGTAAGTGAAAAGAATGGAGTAGGTCTAAATAAACATGTGTAGCTGAAGTTCTCGCGGTCTTCCTAGAAATCCTATAAAACTTCAGTAAAGTCTACTATCACTTTACTGGAGGAATTTACGATAACGATTCGAGTTATTAATACAATACGTGACATTGGTAAATGCGCTAAACTGTACGCCATGCCATGAAGAAAGAAAAAAAAATAAGAAAAGAAAAAAAATAAACAAATTTAAAACCCATTTTTTTGTATTTTGTCTATCTAACACACTGGTTCCCAAACTTATTTTGTCTACTGA
Organism: Zeuzera pyrina; assembly: GCA_907165235.1. NCBI lineage: Eukaryota > Metazoa > Arthropoda > Insecta > Lepidoptera > Cossidae > Zeuzera > Zeuzera pyrina. Next base: position 10,252,847 of record OU015645.1, on the reverse strand, counting down.
GTCGAGAGCTCATGCAGTCGTTGTCTAAGATGCCTCCTAGCTAAATGAAATTACAAATCATCCCCCAGGCCTCTACACAATGCCCCCATTTTTTTTCTGGGTCTCTTACCGCCCCCCTTTAAGCCTACAGCGCCCACAAGGGGGCGTTATCGCCCACTTTGGGAATGGCTGATCTAACAGCACAAACAGCGTGTCTTCTATTTTTCTCATAGAGTAGAATGAAAAGTAAAGTAATAATAATAATAATAATACTCCAGACAATTACACAGATTGCGTGACCCCAAACTAAGCTTGTACTATGGGTACCACACAATGAACTCTGGGGGAGTTCCCAGTAACACCCAGACTCCAAGCCAATTTAGAAAAGTTCGTTTCCTAAATTGACCTGACCGGGGATCGAACCCGGGACCCTAGCTTGGAAAGCAGATGCATATGCCACTGCACCAACGGGCCAGTCTAAGTGTTATCACTCGGTAGTAAAATTGAATTTTTTACCTCAGGCGTAGAATCCTTCGCTCCGCTCTGGACTCAAAAAACGTCTTGCCGTAAAAATATTATGTTCCTTGTTATACAACTACCTTCTAATATCTATTTCATACTGTGAAATACCCAATTCTCATTTTTGGTTTTTGATAACCAATTTAGATCTGTGCTCAATTGAGCAGGTGTGATGATGAAATAAATAGACTGTGAGATCCACAACTTTAACGGCGCAGTATTTTAGATGTTGCATCCAAGCGCGGAAGGTTCTGAATTCGATTTCCAGTCCAGTCAATTTAGGAAACGAACTTCAGTCTGAGTGTACTGGGAACCACCCCTAGTAGTCATCGTCTGGTTCTCATAGCACGAAGAATGCCCTAGTTTGAGATTAGATGATTGGTGCGTATTGTTTTGCGCATTTCTTTGTGCACACAGACGATAGTGACGAAACTAAGCTTCTGCTTTAATCGTTTCGATATAGAACTCGAAAAAGTCTTACCTGGCCAAAATCTGTGAACCCATTGTAAGTTACATCCAGCTCCGAAGCATAGCTGTTCTCATCGAAGGCACTCTTGGTAATATCGGTTAAGTTGTTATGACTGAGATCCAGTAACGTCATGTTATTGCAGTTCTGGAACGCGTCTGCTTCAATCATAGTCAACTCATTGTACGATATATTTACTTTAGCCAAATACAAATCAGTGAACGCTTGCTTTTCGATTATTTTGATTTTGTTCTCTGCTAGATTTATTATCTGGAAAAAAGAATTTAGATGAATACAGCGAAGAAAACCCTCTTCAATTTCGGGTGTAACCTAATTCCCCCACAGCAACAAGAAGCAATATTCGTTTTTGAGTCGCTTAATTCACACAGCAACAAAAATTCCTTCTCATTTTTAAATCTAACCAAATACATCCCTAGCATAAAAACCATCTCCTTTTTGAGTCTAACCTAAGCTCCTCCAAAGCGAACGATCTTCCCCCTTTCAGGTCTATCCTAACTCCCTTTACAGCGAAAATAAAACCTTCAATGTTTTTGAGACTAACCTACCACCCACTTCACAAGGCTCTTCTCGTTTCTTTGGTCTATTCTAATACCAATACAGCAACAAAAGGCCCTCCAGCCCTCCGCGTTTTTTAGCATAACCTAACACCCCATCTCTCCTCAGAAAGGTGCAGAATAGGAAACCCCCCCGAATTATGATATTAGACAAATTTTCCACCAATTTTTACGTTACTTATATATTACCACTTAATTTCATTTTTTTTTATTTTCACATTCGCCTTACATTGCACGCAAGCTCTTACTCACAGAAAGATACTCACACAAGCTCAACTAACTCGCCCATTTCAAATAATAACTCATTCACTTATCGTTCCTTCAATAACATACGGCTTGTTCATTCATCGGCAAGTAACTACCTAATTGGCTACTTGCTCATTCAATTATAGCTCAGTCAGTCATTGAGAAGTTACTCACTTATAGTTATCTCTGATTTATTAATTTATTGACTCACCAATACCTCACTCGATTATATTCACTCAGTCTCTGAACGCTTTCAATTAACGCTCGCTTATTACATGAATTAATCGTCTCTCTTTATAAGCCAATTCGCTCACTGACAGCTAACTCGTTCAATGAAAGTTTATACTCGTTATCAACTCACTCACCACATGACTTTGTAACTAATATAACCACACTGTTTTGTCTCCTAAATATTTATATTATCATAGACAACCCTACCTCAGCGTATTTAACCTGCTGGAACATCTGGAAGTCGACCTTCGTGATCTTATTCCTCGCTAAGTCAACGGTACCAATCCTGGTCACTGCAGAAAAAGTGCCTCTACCAACATCCGAAATTTCATTATCTTGGAGATACAGACGCCTGAAAAAATACAAATATAATAATATATTTGAATGTTTCTTGATACATACATATATATTTTTTAATTCTGAACATTTGAAATGTATTGTAAAATATTGGTTACTAGCTTTCTGCCTGTGGCTTCGTTCGCATAGACTATAAGAATTATACAATTTCTGGAACAAAGTTCCTTACGCGGCTTGCGGGAAGTGTGTTGGTAGAAATCGTCACGTAACGAAAAAGCGTTATGCCCCCTCCATCCCATTCTCAGCGACTCTGTCTGTCTGTTTCTTTCTAACACGCGCACGGAGGGAGAACCACCAGGCCAACAGTAACTGGAGCTCTGACTAGGGAATAGGGCTGAATGGGGCCACTCGAGGGAAGCCCACAGCCCGTCTGCAGCCTGCCGGACGTCCATCTAACACGCGCTAGATAATTGAACAAAGTGGAGCGGGACTTAAGGGACCTGGAGCGCTGGGTTAGGCTGCTCCAAACATAGATTCACAGCGATCTTTCTGTCTCCTTCTATTACATACGAGTGTATGTGTGCGTGCGAGTTTCACGATTAGAGCAAACGAGCAGCGTGCACAGCCGGCTGTATTTTACACGAGACATTTTATCACAAGTTATTTGTTTATTGTTTGTGTTCAATCGTACGTGATTGCCCAAAATCATATTTATTTTCATCTGCCTATTTACGCCGCGCAAATAAATCTCAAAAGCAAAAACTGGTCTACTGAAGGTAACTTTCTGTCTTTAAGTCCGTCTTTGGGCTTTCACTTAATCACTCCAAACAACTATTTACATCTAATAGTCTCAGAGAAAATCAAAGAGACAGACAGACGAACTCAAGTAATTAGATAAATGCTCCTTTTTACCAATTCAAAGTCAAAGCCAAAGTCAAATCAATTTATTCAAGTAAACCCAATCACAAGGTATTTTTGAACGTCAAATCTACTTTAGTTCGGTTCAAAGAGAAGAGAAAAGAAAACCTGGACACTGAGAAGAACCGACAAGAAACTCAGCTAGGTATCATTTTTTCAACATCATTTTACAAAAGGTTTTATTTTACAAATTGTTTATTAAAATACAATATTCAGAGAGCCAGTAAATGCACATGCATTTACTGGCTCTCTGGCTCTGGCTTAATGCAGAGAAGCTCATTTCCAGACTATTGTTTTATCTTCAACGAAATCGGTTGTTTTATAGTATAATTGTCTAATCAATGTACATTTTATAAATAATCTGAATATATTTTCTGTTAATTGAGTGACTTCTTGAGGAACTTCATTATAAAAACGAATGTAGTTACCTAAAAATGAAACATTTGACTTATGTAATTTAAATTTTGGAATAACCAATTTAGCACGACCTCGGGTTTCCACACCACCAATATCGCCTTTCTTTATAAATAGATCTATATTTAGCCTCGTATACATAACAATTTCAAAGATGTATAAGGACGGCAAGGTGATCAATCGCAAAATCAATGTTTTTAAAACGATCTCTTAGTGATTCTCGTGCATTCATACTGCAGATGGCACGTATCGCTCTTTTTTGTAAAATAAAAATCGAGTTAATATGCGCCGCTGATCCCCACAGCAAAAGGGCACAGGACATTAGGCTATGAAAATATGCGAAGTACACCAACCTAGCCGTATCCGCATGCGTCAGTTGCCTAATGCGTCTAATGGCATATATCGCGGAACCGAGCTTACTACCCAATGCCCCGACATGGTCCGCCCACTGCAATTTACTATGTTAAACCAAGAAATTCAGGAATAGATTCAAATTCAAATTGTTTGTTTGTCTGTGATTACAAGTTGTATATTATATAGATTATCAAATAGGCAATGTAAATATTGTAAGATATGAATTAAATGTCGAAATATAAAAATATGCCAATAAATACATTTAAATTATGTCAAAATTTCTTGACGGAAGCACAAATATTACGGTTCATAAATAATATGTCTGTACTCACCTTAAAAACCTCATACCCCTGAAACTGTTGGTGTCTAATTTCTTTATTTTATTGTTATCTAAATGTAGTACTTTCAGTACTGTGTTTCTTGCAAACATGCCTCTGTAACAAAAATAATAATATATATCTGTATGTAAAATTCATTGAATCAAATATACATACATAGATATCTTCACGCCGTATCCCTAAAGGGGTAGTCAGAGAGGACGGAGCGCCAAGCGTTGCAGTCCTTACATACTTCTTTCGCTTCCTCAAATCTCATCATTCGCCTCACACATTTTCGCCTAGATATGCGGGTGCTTTTGACATTTCCGTCGGCTAACACTAGCTATTTGATCTTCATAAGTCAGCCTTGGTCTTCGTTGGCTTCTTTTAACACTCACTTTCGTTCTATAGATTTTCTTCGTCAGTCTTTCATCACTCATTCTTTCCATGTGCCTGAACCATCTTAGCATTCCTTTCTTCATTTTTACAATGACACTGTCGTGCAACCCTGTCATACTGCGTATCTCTTCATTGCTTATTTTGTCCGCAACGGTGACACCGCACATATTTCTAAGAAATCGCATTTCTACTGCATTGATCATACTTTCACTCGATTTCAGGCATATCCAGGCCTCACTACCGTATAATATAGTTAGCACCAACACCGCATTGAGTACAAATATACGATCACTACAAACAATAACAATAGCCAAGCACTCGTGTAACCGATAAACAAAGTTTGTTTTCTTTTTTAAACCATGGCAAAGACAAACGAACAAACAGTGCACAGGCTTGGACATTATTTTATAATTCATGGCTGAGAAATCACTTCGGATTGCTAATGCGTAGGCAATCCTGCAGTCTAAAAGTCGTGCCTCTTATGCCAAAATTTCATCTGACTTGATTTTAAATAACCGACAATACAGTGAAGTGTGTGTGAATTATAACAATAGCGTTCAATACTCTGTTAGGCTGATGGCCTAGTTGCCATTGCCCAAAATTAAAATAAATAATTGGCGGGATTTTATGGGGAGCGGTTGGGCGTTTGTTTTAATTATTTGCAAATGGTTTCTAGTGGATATTGTGATGTAAAATTGGCGTATATTTGCGTCCCAAGTATCTACACTGTTGTGCATTATGTGGTTTTATTGAAATAAGTGCTTATTTAGTAGTATGATGTTGAATTTTCTTAGTGGCTTAGTCCGCCTCAGCGGATCCTGCTAGACTGCCTCAATATATTTGTCGCCAGAAACTCCAAGAAATGATTAAAATGTATTACGCCGACATTTTAATTAAATAATATAAGAGAATAATAAGAATTTATCTATTTATCACTGAAGACATCGGTTGTATGGGCTAAGATCCCTTTACCTTCCCTTCTGAGGGACAATCGTACTACTACTTTATTATTAATAAATCTGTGGAAAAAACTAAAAAATTGTCAATGAATAACATAACAATTTAAACAATATTTACTAAAAATCTCACCTGGGCATGTCACCGATTTCATTGTGACTGACATTACACCATCCTAATTTTGTCAAATCCCCGATATGTGACCCATCGAGCTTGGTTATTCTATTGTGACTGATATCCAAGACTTCTGCGTCCCGGAGTCCTTTGAACTGATTCCGTTTCAGTGTTGTCAGCCTGTTGCCATGGAGATCTAACTTTTTCAATTTTTTCAGGTACTGTAAATAATTTAAGAGAAGAGACATTTATAATGAGAAATGGTCAGAAAATATACCTTTTATACTCAGTATATATTGGCGTATAGACGTACAAAAAGTGCAAGTGAGAATATAATCTTTTATGGTAGTGGCACGAGTAGAAAGGGACAGCAAACGAAACGCTATTGTAACCCTGTTTGTATGACAAGTCGTCACGTTGTGGAGAGCGCTGTTGATTTATTTTATTATTTTGTGTTATTCCTGTTTTATTTCAAAGAAGTACTGTATTTTTTAATAATGGGTACGTGTTCTGTATGTGATTGTGATTATTACATAGCGAAATACTCAAAGGAATCATTCATTTCATAGGTGACATTAACAAATTAAAAATCGTCACGCATCAACGAGCTCTATTTTCGTCTATATGCCAATATATACTAAGTTTATGGACTTGACGACACATTTTATAGAGCAACGCGAAAAGTTTCAAAGTTTGTATAAGAATATAATCTGTGTAATTCGTTATATGGTATCATTATAATGTGTGAGGAGCGAAAGAAGTATGTAAGAACCGCGACGATTGGCGCTCCGTCCTCTCTGACTACCCTGTTAGGGTTACAGTGTGAGGATATATATGTATGTATATATGATAGTGACATCCTTGTTAATTTTGAGGTCACGCAATTGGTGTCATTACAGCAACAAATATAATTAGAGAGCAAGACGAAATAGATTTTCAGTCAAAATGGAAACCGAATCTCGCTCCTGTTCTCCTTTCGGTGGAAAAATTAGACCATAGATTCCCAACGGGGGCATTCGTTAGGTACTTTCTGGATCAGAAGTAGCTTACAAAATTGCTGCTTCTGATGATGCTTCTGATTCATGAACCACTATGAAATGGGATATATATCTTGCGCTTTTTCCGTCGACGATAACGTCATATAACGTTGATGGAAAATGCCTCTTCTTCTACGACACAATAGCCAATAGGGAAGAATATGGCTTGCTTTTTGATTGTATCGTGGACGGTATCATCGTGGCGATAACATCGTCCAATGGTAAGCTTGACAGCTTTTCAAGTTTATAATTTATTTTATAGAGAATTTTATTAAATTTTATAGAGGAAACCTAATATTTTACATGATTTCTTGTTTTTGTTTATTGGCGTTATGATTATTTCATAGCGTCTATAAATTTTTAAAGATAATATATTTTTATGAAGGAGAACATTTAATTGTATGACTTTATAGCAATTTTGTCCACATTTTCACCTATTTTGAAGACAGTTTAAATGCATCTACTATGATACTGCAATAAGAAAGAGAGTAGTGCGGCAGTAATAGTCGCGATTTTAAACCACAATGAGCCAAGTAATATTGAACTAGGAAATACATATTAAAGCGGGATTCAACATCAACTGGTTTGTTCAGTTTTTTTTCTAAGACCAATGAATAAACAATCTGTATTCTATTTGGAAGCCCATTTGAATCTTACCTGAAAAGCTTCTATAGATATGTCTGCTAGAAGACCATTTACAAGGTGCAGTTTCTCCAACTTGCCAGCAGCCTCGCTACCGGCAAATATGTCTTTATCTAGCTTCGTTATTTCATGACCATCTATTGATAATATTGATAGATTGCTTAAAATCTGAAATGTAAAGAAAACACAATCAAGTTTAGACTTTACCTTCAAAAATGTTCTAAATAAACTGGATTTTTTGGACAGAAGTCTCCAAAAAATACAAAATAAAATTTTAATGTCAAAGTCACCCAATTATTATAGATATATATTGGCATTACGTATTATGGAACGTCCAATCCACCTTCAGTTCAAGAAATGAACCTGCGATATAAATTTGATTTCGCTTAACGAAATGAATGTACCCAGTTATTTAATATTCCTTGATTTACAAACACAATTACAAAATTATGTTGCGTCCAGAGCGCTTACTGCAATTCGACTTGTGGAATGAACAGTGGTGGAACCAGGATTTTGGTTTGGGAGGAGCTTGACCGGCCTGAGAGTTAAGTCAAATCAATTTATTGAAGTAAAACAAGTATCCAAGTAAAGCAAGGTATTTTTGACCGTCAAATCTACTTTAGTTCAGTTCGAAAAGAAAACCTGGACACAGAGATGAACCGACAAGAAACTCAGTCAGGTATCATTTTTTTCAACATCATTCTACAATAGTTATTTAAAATACAATATTCATAAAGCCATAAATAAAACAGAGATTATTTTCAGACTTGTTTTTTCTTCAATGAAATCTCTAATTTTGTAGTATACTTTTATAATCAATGTGCTTTTATTAACAAGTTTAAATCTCTTTTCCGTTAATTGAGTAATTTCTTGAGGAGTTTCTTCTTTATGCCACGTGAAAGCCAAACAACGAAACAGGAGTAGACTCAGATGCTTTTGCAGAGCTTGAGTCACTTAGGCCCCTCCTGGATTGTAATGGAAACAAGTCTTTCACGAAGAATCGATCATTACTTCAGTCAAAAAATACATTTTACCCTTACATTTTAATCATTAACCTTATCCGAAATGTCTCTGATTCTTACCTTAAAAGCGTCCTTTGGAAATTCTGCTATTTTGCTGTCCGAAATATATAGTTCCTGTAAAGTTCTGTTCACACCGGCAAATGTGTACATATCAATTGTTTTAATTGGTGTATCTTCTATCTGTAGTACCCTTATTGTGGATCTATGAAACAAGGATCCAAAGAGACGAGCTGAAATTGAACATTCTATGTGGTAGTACAAGAGGATGGCGCGCCAAGCTTAAAAAAAATAAAGTCAAATCAATTTATTCAAGTAAACCCAATTACAAGGTATTTTTGAACGTCAAATCTACATTAGTTTGTAGTCGTTAGTATTAATACAAGTATATAAGATGGCGCTCCGTCCTCTCTGACTACCCCGTTGGGGATACAGCGTGGAGATTTTTATGTATGTATAAGTAATAGCTGTTTAAAAATATACATGTATTATTAATTTTCACCTATAGCTTTGTCTGTGGTATGCAGTATCTGTAGTAGACCCGTTTTTCTACTTATATTATAGTACAGAGTTGTTTATAGAAAGAGTGAGAGAACATCCTATTTTGTATGATTTCAAAAATCCAGAAATTAGAAGAATTTACAAAAAAAAGTATAAAACATATCGAATTAATTGCTAATAAAAGGTCTTATTCATCAGAGTCAGACTCTCATGTTAATTATGAGACTGACATAACACCACAAATTAGGTTACGAAGTTACACAATTTAACTATAATGATTTTGAACTAGTTCCTGGTTCTATTACGAAGTATTACACTTCTTCTTTTTTTGATAACCCAGAAACTTGCACACAAGTACCCGGGGGTAGGTTATGTGTTATGTGGGACTTTTAGCCATAAAAACTCATGCGAACGTCGTCTCGATGCGTTGTCGAGGAACTCCGGGATCCGCTACTGGACGCATCGGAGCTCCTCTCGCGCTGTTCCGAAGAACTTTTCGTGGACCCACGCCCACGACAGCCACGCCACGCCCTATATCACCCACGCAGTGCCTCGACAGCGCGGACAAGTACCGTCGTCCTCGTCGAGATAGCATGGATGGATGACCCTAGCGCCACATCCCAGAGGTCCCTTTAGTCATCCCATTCGAATAGACGGGAAATATAATAATAATTAAGCTAGAGTGTTAGCCAACAGAAATGTCGAAGCACTCGCATACCTAGGCGAAAATGTGTGGGGAGAATGATGATATTTGAGGAAGCGAAAGAAGTATGTAAGGACCGCGACGCTTGGCGCTCCGTCCTCTCTGACTACCCCGTTAAGGATATGGCATGAAGATATATAAGTATGTATTAAGTCTTTTACTCGGAGTTAAATATAGTTGTATAATGGTGTTTACTGATTTTTTGTATGTCCGTCTCGGCAAAGGCCTCCAACCTTGTCCATTCCAACCTATCTTATCCCTAGTCACTAATGTCTAATGTCATCATCCCACCGTTTTTGTGGTCTGCCTCTCTGTTTTTTCCTTCTCTTAGATAGAGAGAGAAGAGAAGAAGGTATTTCCCGTCTTCTCCAAGAAGAGACAGGAAATATCATAGCCTTTAATTACCCTTATGTTATGTACTATACTGGAGATTATTGTTTTATTTTATTTTTTATTATAATTTGTATTACCACTATAAGCTATCTTCTAGTAACATTGTAAGATGTCTATGCTAATAACATAATAATAGCCACAAACCCAAAATGAGGGCGATACCCTGTGACATCACGCACATGCATTTAAGTCACAGAGACTATTTAAGTCGTCCATCACCCGACAACGGCGCTCTTTAGCTTTAATTCATTAGTCGAGTAACATTTCTATAAACATCTTCTGTTTCACAGTCCTTTGTTATTATTTGATGATTTACTCTGTTATAATCCAAATACCTTATTATTGAACTAGCCATTGCCAATTGTATTATATAAATTTTAAACAAATAAAAACATTCATAACTCCATTAAAAAAATTTATAGATTAATTTATTTTATATAATAACAAAAATACTTACATATTCTACACTCTTTAATCAATAACCTTTCAATTGGCAACCCCAATCCTGCTATATTCCCCAGCCCAACACTCAGCACTGCCAACCCTGTGTTTTCACATTTTATGTACAACCCTGCATCTGAGCCTTTCTGGCACACACATGGGTACAGAAGTTGATTATCTGTTTCTTTCGGACAAGGATATGCCGGCCCAGGTGGAACATATTCTGATTTTGAATAAGAAAATGAGGTTGCCAGTATCATAAATATCAGAATTTCCATCTTTTGGCAGGTTGACCTAAAATTTAAAAAACAATTTTTTTTTTATCATTTTAAGTAATATTTTTAAACTATATGCTTTTTCATAAATTAATACATTTTAAAAATTAGAATTTTATAAATCCATCTTGCTACACATAACCAGTTTAAAACCAGGATTAACAAGTAAGTCAAACTCCACTTTATTACAAAAACAGAACCAAAAGCTATTTAAAATTTGGTCTAACCATAGGTAAATTAGACTTTAGCAATTTTGTTCATTCAATAATAATTAAAACTCATTCAAGCTTAATTTCCTGCAATCTGAAATACTCAAATTTCGAAAATTACAATTATTTATTTAGAAGTAAGAATTAATACAAATCTTCAGGCTGAAGATGTTATGTACTGGGTACCAATGATGTTATAATACAAAAGAGGTAGATAGGTTACATGCACTCGAAAAGTGGCACCCCAAAACTTTGCTAATTAGCCAACCCGGACTTGGTCAAAGAATATGAAAAGTAATGTTACAGAACCAACAATGTCATGCAATGCCTATTGCACATTCAAAATTCTAAAATATTTTAATAATCCAAACGTTTTTTGTAATATACACGATCATGTGATGATGCAGCCTCCCAGTTTTAATCATCGTTTACATTTATTAAAAGCAATAATATATAATTCATCATTTTCAAATTTATAATTAAAAAATGTTAGCGATCTTTTTAAATAAATATGTTCTCATGTACATGATTCAAGAAAAATGAAATTCGAAAAAAGCAAACATCACTTTTTACTGTCTAATCCCATTAGGTATCAATAATATTTTTTTTAAATGTCTGTTCTGTGGCATTAATTACTAATATTCTATGAATTAGTCATGGATTCGCTTAAAATGTAGAAAGAAATTGAAATTGACCAATCACAATGATTTAGAGAGCTATGTGATTTGTTAGTTTGAAATGCAATTATGTTTTACATTGCATAGCGACGCAGTGCAATGTATATTTGTCTCACTTTGTAATGTTGTAACTGGGACCATATTTTACTTGGATTAGCACTAAGGTAACCTATCTACATCTTTTGTATTATAATATCATTGCCAGGTACACATTTTTTTCATTTTTGGCTTTAATGTAAACAAACAAGAAACTTTCCAAAATCTTGCTAAATTTTCACCGTTCACTGGTCGACATATTACACGTAGCACTGTAATAATACTGCTTTTCTGTTATATACACGAAACTATAATATATTAACAAATGAAATAATACTAAATATTATCCAATATAGTTTTTAATTTGCATGTCACTTAAAGGTTGGCTACATTTCTAGATCAAATTAGTGTCATAAATCAGTTCACTCAGGCTCTAATATGTGAATAACACAATTAATTTTAAATGTAAGACAATAATAATAGAAGAATATTATTGTTTGCGATGTGCAAACAATAATAATCTGCCATTCTTCATTTTTAACCCCCGATGCAAAAAAGAGGGGTGTTATAAGTTTGACCGCTACGTGTATGTGTCTCTCTGTGGCTCCGTAGCTCTTAAACGGGTGAATCGATTTGGATGCGATTTTTTTATTTGAAAGCAGGTTTTCTAGCAGTGGTTCTTAGACATGATTTCTAAAAATCGGTTCAGCAATTTCAAGGTCATCAGCTTTGTTAGCTGCGGTAGGGATTTTAGATGCATAATGGGTATTTCTTTACTTTCAAACATATGTTTGACTTAAAATTTGAAACACTCATGTATGCTACATGAATATGCAAGATTATGGAAGTCTTGGTCTGATGCTGCAGCCAGGATATCCAGCACACTAAATATTAAGAAAATTAAAAAAAAAATGAGGAGTAACACAAATTAATAACAATAATTTTAAACAAAGATAATAATTGTTTTTTTAATATACAAATTTTTATACTAATCATGACGTTTTAATTCATGGCGGTTTTTATTGAAGCACAGACACATAAACGGATGAAAATTCTAGAAATGTTTGTTTTACTAATAACTAATAAGTATGACAACTGAAGAAATCATTTGCGAACAAGCCCATCTCTAGTTATGTTATAAATGTCATAATCGCCATTTTTGTTTACATTAAAGACAAAACTAAAAAAATAGGATATACTTAGTACATTACTGTAACACAACTGAAAATAACTTTTACAGAAACATAATGACTACCTATGTACTTGTTACCAAATGTAGAGCTATGAAGTTGCAAAGTAATAATCAAAGTTTAGAATTAATAATATACTATCTTTCTAACAAAATGTTTAACAAAACAATGTTCATATGAAAATTCATCAGTGTCAAGTTCTATAGATGGGTTCTTCCTAATGTACAATTGATTCGATATATGTGAAGCCTCTGTTAAATCTAAGAAAATATCGTTAATATTCATAACATCTAGCATATCTACATCCATTTCACAGAAATATGTAGAAAGACAGTTCAAAAGTAGCAAAATTAATAAATACAAACAAGTTAAACTCCGAACTTACGATTCATAACTTTAGAACAGCGTTAAACTAGGAAGGTGCTAGGTTGATCTTTAAACCAGATAAAATACTAGACTAAGCAGTAAAACCTTATTTCGTAATAAGACATTGTCTTAAATCATAGTCTAAACCAAGTTTAATTTTAAACTGCATAACAGACGACAGAATAGCTCTAGCACCACTCAGAATTTTTTGTTTACTTTTATACATATAGTTAAGCAATGACATTAATAAAATGAGAGAAATACAACTAAAGCAATCTTCTCAAGGCTGTTTAAAAATCTGAACAAAGGAAGCGTAATTAAAAAAAAATGTTACAAGTTTTTTGTACAGAAGGTCAAAATGTTCATTGCTTTCTAATTACTAATAATGAATTAATAGTACTTACGTTACTGTATTAATATAACGCGATACATAAATAATTCATGCTTCATTTAACACAATAGTCATTAGTTAAATTATAGCAAGTTAATTACACAAAAGTTAAAGTTCCTCTAAGTTCAAAAACTTTCACTAAAGAAAAAAGTTATTTTGCCTTATTACCTGTTGAAAAAAGTTAACTTTTTATTAATTACAGCGAACTGTACAGCGTATAACAATTTTTCATCAAGTATAACATATTATAAGGGAAATTAAACACGCAATACCCCTGATAAGAACTGAATAAATTATAAAACACTGTAATGTACTTTATGAAAACACTATAGAACCATGGTGACCACTGGAAGACTAACTGACAAATAGGGATGTGCGATATATATCGATATTGATGAAAAAGCGATATCAAAGTTCAAAACACCGATATGTTAATATTGATAGGGACGATTTTTAAATAACATAATTTCGATATTGTGAATAAAATATACCGATATTTTTAACAAGATATGGCAATGTCGATGTTTTTATCAAGAAATAGTTATGTCGTTTTTATTGAATTTACGATATGTTTTCAAATAACAGAGTTAACAAAATATATAACGTAATGTCTCAGAATAAATAATGTGTAAAAAAAGGAGATTGTGCCTATATTCTTAATTTACTATCCTATCTAGTGCCTAATATAGTCAAATGTTGATAGGATATATAGTATGTTCGACAAGTTCAAAATGTTGGTAATTCTTGTTAAAAGGTCCTAAAATTCAACCACATTCAAAAAAAAAACTGAAAAGTACAAAACACCAAATTAATAGACTTTCTGTTGTTGCACATAGATTTGGCACCGACTTCACTAACTGTCAAATTTAATTATATAGATATGTGTATCGTATTTAAAAGGTTATTTTAATTGTACTTGAGTTTTGATTAGTAAAGGAAAGTTATTTTGTACTTTTCACTGTTTTTTTTTGAAGGTGGTTTAATTTTCTTGATTATTTTTTTATTTCTTAATTTTTTTAGTTTCAGTTGTAATTGAAACTAATTACTTAATCATTTTTTTTTATTATGTTGCCATCTAATGATTACACGATTACTTTTTAAATTGCTAAGCCACTTTTTGAAATTTTCAGTGAGATTGTTTAACTAGAGCCTAACTGCATGCAAACATTGAGAGAACAAAACAACATGCATTATGACATGTTTTAGAATTACGCTACTAAGCCAACGACACGTTTTCCTAGTGACTGATACATACTTAATTCTCTATTTAAAAAACTACTCATCTGATTTTGATGAAACTTGTAGTTATCCCTAAGTTGGACTATACCTAGTTTAACTAAAAAAAATTTTTGCAATCCAACTTATAGTTTTTGAGATATGCGTGGACAAACGTATGAACATACAAACATACATACACATATGAAATTTGGCACACATGTTTAGAAGCCGGTATTGACTAACATATACAAAAACTGTACAATTCTGACAATATTGCATATATACGGGTCGAATTGATAACCTCCTTTTTTTCGAGTCGGTAAAAAGATGTGCGATGCTCATTGGACTCGGAACGACGTTTGGCGGTGATATTAAAGTATTGATAAAAAAAAATTTTGTTTTCTAACCTATTGGGAAATGCCAATTATGATTTTTAAAGAAAAAATAATTTCTTAACTAATTATTTGAACAATGGAAATATAAGACAACAAGAATAAAAAACAATAAAAAAAATTTTAAGAAAAACTTTTTTTTAAAGCATCATTTTGCCATGATAACAAAACAGTAAAAATAATTTATTAAGTATTAAACTTGTCTATTTGTTTATAAAAAAAATATCAACAAATGACGTAAAAAAAGTTACTCAACGTTACTTAATTTTATTTTTATTATCGTTTTTTATTTTTTATTTATGAACAAGAATCAACAGCAATTTTATACATCATGTATCTTACTAAATTACATCTTTCTGTATCTTTTGCCAATTACTGATCCTAATCAGTAATTGAAGAACCAGAATCTATTTAATATTATGTGATGTAGGTAGTTATTACTTTCATTTACTTACAATTATAATACAAGGTAAACAAAAATTTAAATTTCACATCGTGTGTAAATGAAATTGTGAAGTATTAAATTGTGGTGGCATTGTGTTTTGTGTGGATGAGTGTCTCGTTATTTTGTTTTAAATGTGTGGGTTGTAATAGATTACATGATGTTTCTTTTTAACTCGATTGCGTTAAGAATTTAGCAATAATTGTTTTATTACACTTTTCTTGAAGTTTATTTTTGACAAGCGAAAGATCTATGTCCAAGAACCCCTTATTATACTATCGTGGGAAACGACGCGTGATGTTATTAAATGCTTAATTGGTACGGAAGTTCAGTACATAGAACAACTGTGCATGTCTAGTTATTTTTCGTTGCGCAATGCAGCATATTTGTGAGGAGTTGGGGGCAGTCAAGTTTACCGGAGCATACGTCATGCAACAATAGCATCTCTCTAGGATTACATCGAGCGCACAATGTTATCAATTTGTAACTGTTGCAAGATACCCTGTCTACGTGGAACATACGGGTATGATGATTTAAATATTTTACAAATTTGATTTGTACTCGCTCTATTGCATGTTCATAAACAATATAATGACGGTTCCTTAAAGAGCAACAGTATTCAAGTTCACTTCGATCGTACGCAAAATACAAGGTTTGGATACAAGATACACGATAAATAAATCCTAGATTTTTGTAAGCTTTACCAACTATATATTGGATGTGATCCGAAAGAGCGAGTTTGGCATCTAGTATAACTCCTACATCTTTTACTTTGTCAGTGCTTTGAATGATCATTCCATTTAATTTGTAACTGTACTTAAAAGGTGAACCTCCCGTAAAATCACATGAGCACATTTCGACACGTTAATACTTATCCTATTTTCAAAATAGTATTTAGAATCTATTTAGGTCCTCTTGAAGCTTCATGCTTCAAGCTTCAGTCTTCTTCATTCTTAACAACATGATACACTTTTTTATTATCCACATATAAAATAAATTTTGCGTATTTGAAACACTTACCTATATTATACAAATAAGCTATACATAACAAAGGTCCAAGAATTGAGCCCTGCGGTACCTTGAGGGCACCTGTACAGAATTAGATCGTAGCCCACCTATTACGACTGCTTGCTTCCTATTCGAAAAATACGATTTTATCCATCTTTAAAGATCGCTTCGAATGCCCAACTCTTGTAGTTTACGAAATAATATTACGTGATCTACACGATCGTAAGCTTTTTCGAAGTCTGTGTAGATCACATGATCTTGTGACAGTGTTTCCATACCCGTAAGAATATCATTAACAAACAGCGACAAGTTAGTATCAGTCGACCGACTCTTAACAAAACCGTGTTGTTCATCAGGGATTCTTTATTTAATGACCGGATAAATATATTCGTATACCACTCTATCGAAAGATTTGCTCAAAATATTAAGTACAAAAATGGTTCTATAATGTTCAACGTTGAACTTTGAACCTTTCTTGTGTAGAGGCACAATATAAGCTTCTTTCCAGATCGACGGAAAAACGTTGATCGTTGAACATTGATAGAACGATTAAAGATAATATTTATCGAGAACGCTAAAGAGGATGCACATCTACACATAAAAACTGGAGAAATTTGATTGAGTATCATTGTACGTTCCAAAGTAATAATAATAATAATACTCCTGACAATTACACAGATTGTGTGACCCCGAACTAAGCAGTAAGCTTGTACTATGGGTACCACACAACGAACTCTGGGGGAGTTCCCAGTAACACCCAGATTCCAAGCCAATTTAGAAAAGTTCGTTTCCTAAATTGACCTGACCGGGGATCGAACCCGGGACAAAATGTCAAAAGTATGAATGTCATAAGCAAAATTTGAATATGAGGAATCAGTACTGGGGTAATTATCAGCAGGCGGTACAAACATACTTTCAAGAAATCCGTTGAATGCGTTACATATCTCTTCACCATTTTTAGTGCCGTACCATTGTAAATCATCGAAGTCGGAGAACCAGTAGCACACCTGCGTTTTGCGTTAATGTATGACCATAACAGTTTTGGATTACATTTGAAGGACTCTTGTAAATTTGAGATGTAAGCATCATGACATTGTTTTTGCATATCTTTTAATCTCCTTCTGAGAATAGAAAAACTATTGTAGTCTAACTAATTTCTAAAACGTTTCCAGCGACGATGAACCTTGTCTTTTTCTCTTATCAAATTAATAAGTGATCGGCTGTACCATACCGGATAATGAGAAGAGCTTGTACCTGTACCAGTCGGTACATATTTATGAATAACATCATATAACATTGCATAGAATTTATTTGTTGCGTCGTCAACCGTACCAGTGTATAGAACTGAATCTCAATTTATACCATTCGATACCGCAATAATCTAAATGTAATCAGCTTTCCTAAACAAGTACTTACTGTGGTAACTTTTTAACAAAGTGGTACTGTTATATCCGTAGCATTAATTGAAGTTGTAGTATGAAAACTTTTATCTTTAAAAACCAACGGTGTACTACATTCAGTAACATCAACTTCAAAATTACAGAAAATCAGATCCAAAGTGTTTCCAGACGTTTATTAGTAAAGAAAGAATACTGATTTAATCCGTGAAATTTGGTAATGTTTATAAAATCAGTACTGGCCTTCTGCTGTTCGATACTCCCTTTCTTTAGATAAGTTGGCCCAGACTGACTCCATTTTATGTGAGGTAAATTAAAATCCCCAGCTAACATGAGAAAATCGTTCGAAAAGGCGCCCAAAGTATTAGAAAAAAAGTCTGCTAACTGATTAATACGTTACGGCAGAGTCCGGTGCCATATAAGCCAACGCTGATTGCATATCACGCTCTGAGTTTAATGTACACTCCTCTATAATTAATCACAAGCATTCAAAATCGAGTTTAGTGATTCGCCACCTCGCGCGCGCACGGAGTTTAACACTTAATCGCTTAGAACAAAGTATCATTACCCCACCTCCATTTGAGCCCCGATCTTGTCTGAACACATTGGTATAATATTTAATCACAGGTCTATGTCGTGTTTATACTATAAGGCTAATTACCTATTTTATCCCGATGTTTCGACCGGATTGCACCGATCGCGGTCACAGGCAGAGTCTGCGACATAGACCCGTGATTGAATATTATGAGATGTGTACAAGTCGTGAAAGTTTAAAAACATTAAACACATTGTATCGACCATCAACTAATTCCGAGTCTGGAATGCTGTTGTTAAGCCATGTTTCAGTAATTAGTATTATGTCGTAATCAATGTTCAATATATTGTTATAAAATCCCAATGTTTTAGTTCTTAAACCACGAACATTCTGATAGAAAACATTTAAATTAGTCATTGTAAAAATAAATAAAAATGTATTTATATTTTATTCGGTAATATGTATTGTTAACTGTTAATTTTAGACTTTCAGTTGATAGCTGATCACTGTGATTGAGAGACACAAAATTCTGTTACCGGTAGTATAATAATGTGTTATAGTACTATAATAATGGGATAATAATTGAATATATTCCATTATGTAGTAAATTAAAGATAACGTATACAGAGAGGAAAGTCTAACTATGGATAGAAGACATCTAAGTTTAATTATTGATTTAATACGGTAAAGATTGCTTACATGTAAATGTGAATAGTTGAAAGAATAGTGTTACTTGTGTGAATATGTTGTGTATGGAGGGACTCCTAAATTTCATGTGTGATAAAAAGCGACTCGATAACAGTAATAAATAACAAAATATACTTGTGAGAACGACAAAGTGAAAAAGTACATAGAATATAATAATCTAAACAATATTTTTTAGATCGGCTTCCTTAGAAATTAGTATAGGTGGCGATTTCTCGGTTTTTCTTCTATAAATTCAAAAGTTTTTTGTCTATATAAACGTGTAATTTTTTTCTCTAGCAATTTTTTTACATTTATTTAAAAGTTGTTTATTATGAACTGTTAGACGTTCATTAACATACATGACCGAGGAATCTCCCTCCATTCCGATATCATTGGGTTTTAGGCCACGTTTTTTCTTTAATTAATGCTAACAAGAAAGTGTCTTTAGTAGAACGCTCCCGAAACTTTGCTACGTTGGGCTCGCGGCTTTCCTTTGATGGTGCGTTTTTCCCACAGACTACACAGAGATACTACGGTTTTTCCTGAACTCTATGAGCAAATTCCAAATCTATATTTTCAAGTTTGAGGTCAGCGTATTGAGCCATTTTGAGTATATTATAGATAGGTGACTGATTAGACTTCGGAACTCCAAGAACCTGAACGTTTTGCAGTCTGGTCCACTGCAGCTCCTGTCACGACGACAAGTCCTCCAGGATACACACATTCCAGTTTGCTCATATTAACTCGTAATCCAATATTTTCAGATTGCAACTGAGTGATGGAAGACTTCTGACTATTTATTATCTTATTAATGTCATCATACTCGTCGCATATAAGCTTAACGGAACTTTCGAGTGCACTAAGTTTGTGTGTGATAGGTTTTAACGCTGTATTAAGGACTTTAGTAATATGTTCTGGTAGATCATGCTACACAGCACTTAAAATTTGATCATGCAAATTTATAAGAAGCTCCGTATCATTTTCCAACAAGCTTGATTGATTAACAGATATTTTTTTATTCTCGTCAATATCAATAGGGTTTTCAGAAGATCCGCTTACAGAACTTTCGGTGTTTGATTTCACGGGTGTTTCGCTGTTGTCGCCTTTCTTTGTAACACTAATTTTGCATTGTGGACAAATCCAGGTCTTTTTGTCAATGCCATCCTTTGAAGCAGCAAAGGATGTGGTACTGATGAGACCATGAACGTTTAGATCACTTTACGGCATCTCTATTTGATAAGTCGTTAGGACACGCATTACGCTTCGCCATAGTACCAATGGCGGTTACTCACCGTCGGCGTCGCTCGAAAATCACAACAATTATAGAGGAAAAAATGTTTTCTTAAACCTAACAATTTATGAATTTTCTTCTACAACACAGTTCAACTTATTTTATTACGATATTTGAGTTGATCGGTAAATAAAAACAATTCTAAATAATTAAATAAGAAATAACAGTATAATTATAGTAGCTGATGTTAATCACATAACTATCCGCATGCGAAAAAATGTGATGAATGCCATTGTTAGATACAAAAATAGCAATAACATAACATTTGATTAAAAAAATTTTATTAACATTTAGCCGACATCTCATTTTTTGTTAACTTTAAAAAATTATAAATTATAATACATAAAATATAAAACTTAAAAAGTTTTATCTCGTGATCTTGTTAAGTAGGTATATATGTACATAAGAAGAACTCCAAGAAGCAAAAAATTTTTAGGTCAATTATTTAAACTTTTATGTGGCTTTTTGTGAAAACGGAAATCTGCGAAAAATTACTTAGTTTACAATTGTATAACTTTTTGAAAAATCAACATAATTTTTTTTTCAAACGGGGCTTTATTCTTTGAAATGTTCTGATGACACCATAATTTTTTCAAATTTTAATATTGATGTATAATACTGTAAAAAAAATATTTTACATGGTATACCCTGTTTAGCGGCGTACCGCTTGCCGTACCGGGCACGCGAAGCCCTATTTTCAGCGTTAAATTAAAATGATGAATAATGGATGTAGAGTTCCAATAGGCTAAACATTTTTTTAGGAAATTTCCTCCTCTTTAAGAATCATTTTTTTGAATTTCTTAAATATGAATAGTTTTTGAATTATATGCAAAAAATTGAATAGCTTTCTTTTTCATCTTAATTTGTTAATAACTTTTACAATTTTTTATGTGATATAAAATCTTTAAATACATTTTTTAAACGTCATTCCGAATCCAATGAGCTATCGCATATATTTGTAGGACTTTTATCAAGAATTAACGCCACTTTGAATTTGTCGAACCGACTAATAGGTAACTAGGTAACAGACGTCTCATCAATATTTCTGAGAACATCAACTACATTTTTTTCTTAATTTGCTTTTTGTATTTTTTAACATTTTATTAGAAAAAATTTGTAATGTTTATTATCTTTTTAAACAATTAACACTTACCTTAGTTGCAAATGATCATGATCTCCTATAAATACACATGTAAATTAAAATGTTAAAAGCTGTTGTAACATAAATTAAATATAAACTTACATTTAGTAATAAAAGTATATAAATAATATAAATAACTTAATAAAATAAATAAGTCGAACAAAAGTAATATCTACGGAACCTACATAATAAATGGAATCACTGAGAGGTTCTCGAAACTACGTCTGCGTAGCTCTGATGCGCGTCGTAAATGTTTGCATTGTTGAAAGTATTTTTGAGAACTGTCGATCGCGCGAATAACGGTGAGTGATATCACACGGATCACACTTCCGAAGTTAACACTCGTTTACTTATTGAGTTCAGTTCTAATTATTCGTTTCTTCGTCTCTGCGTAGATGCTACATTAGAATCCCGCTGGAGCGAGTTCCTATTATTTGGGATTGAATTTAGCGCCTGTAATAATAAATTGAAGCTGTTCTAACGCTTTCTAAATTGTAAACGTTGCGTTGTTAGTCCGTGCTTGTTTTTCGAGCCACTGGACATTGAACGCTCGTCTTTCTACCGATCGTGCCTACGCCCGGTTTAATACATGTGCTCCGAATTTCCAGGATACCATTTATAGGATTCCAATTACAAGATTACAGTTCTAATTCCAGAATTCCAATTACAAGTATCCATGTTCCTGATTTTGGATTCAGGAATTATTACTGATATCTGAAGAAATCATTCATCTGATCGTAACTGGAAACCTCCAGGGTACCTGATCGAGACTGGAATCTACAGAAGATCAAGCCGGAGCTCGTCAGCGGGATCAGAACGATTCAGGCCAGTGACTTCCTTATAACTACGGTAGACTGGGTTCTCCAGCGTATGGCGGATGGTTGACTTCGTTAATCAGACTACCTAATGATTGTAAACTGGTTTATTTGACCAACACCTTTAATCCATCTACCTACCTGTTCACGGGTCACCCTGCTATTGCTACCTACTACTAAAAACCGCGTGGCACTGTTAAAATTTGAGAATAACAAAATTTTGAATTGTCTTTATTTTGTTTTCTTTTGATCGATATTAATATCGATCTCCATTTCGACATTTTAGTAATATCGGGCATCCCTACTGACAAACAAGTAACAACTGACATAGACGTGACGTCAAAGCAGGTAACACTTGACATTTAGTAAAAATATCGCCATATCTAAAAACATGGTAGAAATATTTCGTCTATGCTGCTACTGATTCTTGACATTTTCTTGACCTTTCTTGATTATTGTCATAGAGAAAATGATATAATTTTTGTATTTTATGTCACTCGAAAGAAAATATCAATGTAATAATCTAGCAATCTTTCTTAAAAACTAACAAAATCATCACCTTCGTCAACAAAACTTACTTAAAACCAAAATATGGCACCGAAAAAAAAGAAGAAGATCCGTTCTGAACCAATTCGATGCGATGCTATACAAGGAGAACAATTTCATACCCAAACGGAGAGTGTGTTTAGATATAACTGGTGGGAAATTTTTTGCTTTCCATACATAATATGCGCAAGGTTGTGGGAATTTTGTATGTCTTTGTGTGCAGGCACAAATCAATGCCTCATATACTGGATGTTAATACAATGGATTATCTGCAAAATAACGAAAATTACAACACCTGACCCTATAATTTATCCATATTTTTTCTACTTATTCTGCCAAGTAATACTTTTGACCGTATTTTTTGGTTTGTTATGGTACTGGTTTGGACAATCAACTCTTATACCATATTTTAAAGCATACTACGAAGCATTTACACAAAACGAGGAAAAACCAACACCAGCAAACACATCACGTTTAAAGTTGAGAAGATATTGTTTTAGAAAAGCAGAAATATTTGATACATTGGAGTCTAACAGTGGAGTGTCAAACGCGAACTATTATCCAAGTTTTATTACGATTATATTAGATTTTTTCCTAATAGACATTGTATAAATTGTTTATTTAAACATTATTTAACTGAATTATTTTTATTTCCTGATAGTTTGTAATTTTATATTTCAATCTCCAGGTTCAACCTTAGTTCAAACTTTATCTTCTAAATCGCAAGAAATGTAGGTAATATTAATCTGAAAATCATATTAGAAAGGATTCCTAACTTCTAAATTTCATTTGATATATTGTTTTGAAACCAATTTTGTACGGTACATGATGTTAGAAAAAACTTCGTTAGATTACGTACGTATACTATATACAATGATGTTAAATTTAAAAAAGGTAGATGAGTTATTGCGCTCGAAAACTGGCACCCAAAAACTTTGCTAATTAGCCAACCTGGAGCTCATTCGTGTAACGTGACAGTGTCAACTCTTATGTGCGTTCCTAATATTAAAATATTAATATTAAAATGCCATCCTGTGTTATTAGATACTGCAGAAGCTATACTAGCAAGACTTCCAAAGGTTCACGAATCACGTATCATGCAAAAGTATACTTATTTAATTGATTTGTGTCACCATTTTTCCAAAATCTAAAATATCAGTAAAATATTAAATCATAAAAATATGAAATGTATTAGGTAATACCCCAGCTACCCAGTGCGACAGAGAGCAATATATTATATTTGGTCAAAGAATATATAAAAGTTATGTTACAGAAGCGTCAATGTCATGCAGTGCCTATTAAACGTTTTTGATTACGTTTATTTAGTTCGTATATAATTATAATATACGGATTTTTTAAAACGAGTCAGAAGCTTTAGCAGTGAGTCTGATATCCCAATAATCCCACAGAATAAAAAATATTTTACATGAAAATACCTAGTGTTTTATTTTTATCATTTTCAAATTTATAACAAAATTGTTTTACAAATGTATGTACTTAAATAATTCTGTTTCCAAATGGACATGACTCAAGAAAAATTAATTTAAAAAATCAAACATAAATCATTTTTTACTGTCTTACCATTAGGCATCAATCATATTTTTCGAAAATGTCTGTTCTGTGGCATTAATTACTAATATTCAATGAATTAGTCACGGATTCGCTTAAAATGCAGTAAGAAAGTGAAATTGACCAATCACAATGGTTTTAGAGAGCCGTGTGATTTGTTAGTTTGAAATGCAATTGAAGTCTTACATCGTATAGCGACGCAGTGCAGTGTATATTTGTCTCACTTTGCTTTTGGTAATTGTCATGCTATCTTATTTTTTAAATATAACATCATTGACTATATACTAGTTACACACCATACATATCCTCACATTATTCTGTCTCTAACGCAAATCCTAATGGGTGCCTAAAAAAACATCCAAAATGATGTCAACGATCAAATTATCAAGGAAACACACTGTAAATACTAAATCCTAGTTTCTCAACCTGGGGGTCGGAAAACTCTTGGAAAGGTCGCGTTTGTTTATTAAAGGGAGTCGCAGTCTGTTAAAAAAAATAAGACCTATATACCTACAAAATATTCGTTTATTAAAGGAATGAATCTTAGTGTAGTTATATAAAATTAAATATTACCATGCAATAACAACATGAAAAATAAACTTATAGCTTACTTTGTTTAATTAAAATGATTAATCATGAATATTAACTAATTAATGCGATGGTTGACTTTGTTTATCACTTAAAAGTATTTCTATACGTGGATCATCTTTGCGAGTACATAAGTAAATTATTTTCGAGTGATACAGACCACTGAGTAAGTAATCACATACAGACGAACTCTGTATTTAGTTTTCAAAGCCACCATAGACGAGAAATCTTTTCCGCGAATTAAGAAGTAGCAAAGGGTATACATGTTTTCAAACGTGTCCTCGTGTAAGCCAAAAATTATCTAAATTTTGAGATAAAAATTCCATTTGTAAAATTTGTCAGTGGATAATTCAATGAGTTGCGAGTCTCAGTTCGTAACTTGGCAGCTTCGACAATATTTTTATCAAACTGATTGAGAACCAAACTTTTCGCGAAATCATGGTTGTCAACTTGAAAATATTCTATTTTTCATGCTCTCCAACAGGCGGTCATTAACTGAATTTTCTAAATTCGCATTTTTGTTAATATAATCAGAAATTGCATTAAATGCATCAAAATATCGTTTTTCAAAGCGTATAATCCAAATACAAAGCTTCTTAATAAAGGCATTGACTTTATCCGTAAAAAAGATTTTTTTATTCATCTCGCAATTCAAAAAGCCTTGTTAAAACTCTTCCTCGCGACAGCCATCTCACTTCAGTATGGAAAAGCAGTGACTTGTTTTTGACACCCATTTCTTCGCAGAGTGCAGAAAGCAGTCTAGTTTGCAACGGTCGGCTTTTAATAAAATTTACAATTTTAACATATATACATACTACTCTGTCAAGAAAGTACCGGGAAAAGATCAATAATACATGAAATGTTAGTTATTCATCCAAATTTATTTTATCCTTCAAAGTATGCTCCTTCAGAAACGATACACTTACGCCAACGAATAATCCAATCATCAAAACATTTTTTAAACGCTTTTTTTAAACGAATTCTTTTTTATGTCTTCTACCGAATGAAAACGGGTGCCGCGAAATGGTAATTTGAGTTTAGAAAAAAGAAAGAAGTCGGCTGGAGCCATATCTGGTGAATAAGGTGGTTGCTCGATGGTATTTGTTGAGTTTTTGGTCAAAAATTCGTTCACAATTATGGTCTTGTGCAAAGGCGTATTATCGTGGTGCAAAATCCAAGAATTTTCTTTCCACAAACCTGGCCTTTTTCGTCGAATTTGCTCTCTTAAACGCAGCATAACGCCCAAATAATATTCTTTATTTACCGTTTGACCTCCTGGCAAGAATTCCGAGTGCACAACATCGCAATAGTTAAAGAAAACAGTCAACATGACTTTGACTTTTGATCGACTTTGGCGTGGTTTTTTCGGTTTCGAATCAGTTGGAAGGCGCCACTCCGAAGCTTGTTGACTAGTTTGCATGTCAAACTCGTAAACCCACGTCTCGTCACCAGTAACAATGCGTTTCATGAATGTTGGGTCGGAATTGACTCGTTCTAGCATGTCCTCAGCGACTCTTATGCGATTGTGTTTTTGAAGAAAATTCAGGTCTTTTGGGACTAGCCGAGCGGCAACATGTTTCATACCCAAGTGATTATTTAAAATGGTACGGATCGACTCGTGAGACACAGAAAGTTCGGCGGCTATCTCTCTCAAACTTGAATGAGAATTTTCAGTCACTATCACCATAGTGAGAATCACTAAGAGATCGTTTTAAAGACATTGATGTACTGACCTTGCCGTCCTTATACATCTTTGAAATTATTATGTATACGAGGAAAAATATAGATCGATTTACAAAAAAAAGCGATATTGGTGGTATGGAAACCCGAGGTCGTGATAAATTGGTTATTCCAAAATTTAAATTACATAAGTCAAAGGTTTCATTTTTGGGTAACTGCGTTCGTTTTTATAATAAAGTTCCTCAAGAAGTCACTCAATTAACAGAAAATATATTTAGATTAGTTATAAAACGTACATTGATTAGACAATCATACTATAAAATAAACGATTTCGTTGAAGATAAAACAATAGTCTGGAAATGATTTTCTCTGCACATGAATTTACTGGCTCTCTGAAATTGTATTTTAATAAACCTTTTGTAAAATGATGTTGAAAAAATTATACCTGACTGAGTTTCTTGTCGGTTCTTCTCAGTGTCCAGGTTTTCTTTTCTCTTCTCTTTGAACCGAACTAAAGTAGATTTGACGTTCAAAAATACCTTGTGATTGGGTTTACTTGAATAAATTGATTTGACTTTGACTTTGACTATTTCCTTCACTTTTGCGATGTTAACTTCAGTTGCAGACGTTGATGGCCTACCAGAGCGAGGCAAATCTTTCATCACGTCTCGACCGCTTTTGAACGCTTTGTACCACTCATAAGCACGTGTTTTTGATAAAGTCGAGTCGAAATTCACCGTAAGCCTTCTGTAACATTTTCAGTGACTCGGAACACGAAATTCTATTGGCGATGCGAAATTTAAGACAAATTCTTTGTTCGATGTTTTTGTCCATTATGAAATTCGCAAATACACTAGAATGATATAACTAAAAACAGCACTGTATTAAATACAGATACAAAAATTTTAATCTAAATAAAACAGATGCAACTCAAACTCCGCGCCAAAATGGAAAACAGTTGTACCAATCTAGCACCAACAAAAAAACAAAAAATTGAATTCGGAACCATAAACAAATTATCCATTCCCGATAGTTTCTTGACTGAATGTACATACATATCTTCACGCTGTATCCCCAAAGGGGCAAAGGGGTAGTCAGAGAGGACGGAGCGCCAAGCGTTATGGCCCTTACGTACTTAACAATTTTAACAACTTGTGATAAAACATTTTGTAAATTGTTCGCCATCTTTTTTCCGCCAAGTGCAAGAACGTGAAGAAAGCAGTGCGTCCATTCCACATGCGGCATTTTCGACATCGCAATGCATTTATTCCAGTCCAAGTTTTCATTTGGTGTTGCTTTAATGAATACGTTAAAAAGTCCTTCGCTTGATGCTCGACCAGAAATTGATTGGCAAAAAAGCATATTTTCTTTAATAGACTCATCGGACAAAACAGAAAAATTGCGCCAAGTTCGACACGTCTGCTTTGCCATTTGCCATTCGTCAAACTGAATGGCAAAAAATTCACTTAATTTAACTTTTTAAATTGTTTGGTTGTGAATATCGATGGCCATTTCATTGATACGTCTCGATATTAAAGGGGTACAGCTTCTAATTTTTTAGCTTCTTCCGGACTTATCATAATATTGACCTTATCAATAGCAGCAGGTAAAATAAGTCTTTCCGCAATAGTATCCTCGCTACTCGCAGTGCTACTAAGTAGGATGAATGAAGTGCTGCTTGCAGTCTCAATACAGCTGGATTTTTTTATAGCAATTTGTTGATTTTTCAACAAATTGCTATAAAAAAGTTTGCAAGTGACTTTCACTAGAAGATTTCTAACGGTTTGCTCTGTAAAAACGGGTGTCTTGAAAATTACTCCGGCATCTGGAAACAAGACTGTTTCCAGATGCCGGAGTAATTTTGAAGGCTTCATGCTTTCCGCGGAAAGGACTTGAAAACAAACTGCATATTATGGCTTGTCATCCAATGCAATAAATCAATAAATTTTAAATATGTGTCGTTGTAGGTATAACCTACCTTTTTCTTCACCGTTTCACCAGACGTAGAACGCACGTTTCGTTTTGTCACAAATTTGACTATTTTAATCTAACTTTTTACTCTTATTTATAAAAATGAAATACTAGGCGAGTGAGATAAGATCGTTGTTGTATGTACATGCTTCCCTGTGCTACTTTCCTAAAAATGTAAATGACAATGAAACTGCCTCGCGTCCTTTTGTTTTTATAACTAAGTCATATAACATGTACGAACCTGTCTAGCGCATATGTCGCAGAATGCGCGGACGGCTAATTTGACAAGTTCGTGCAAGTACAATGTAGGTTAAAATCTCGCGTAGACAGTAATTCTAGATCCTCAGACAGACAGGCGCGATTTACACGCGCGGAAACTTATCTTTGTAATTCGCGGTTTTGCGTTTTTATGGCCTGAGGGAATCTTGAAAATTTAGTACTAAACTATTAGTTAAAATATTATTATAATTATAATTTTATAGAGAAGGGGTCGCAAGACTTTTTATACATAACTTTTTGCCTTTTTCGTGAGTCGCGACATAAAAGGTCAGAAACGTCAGAAATATTATGTCGTCTGCCAGCTCAGTCGAACCACACTCGAACTACACAAAGCCAGCGCATGCTAGAACGTAGCGGTGCAACATAGGAGAATTCCCATGTTTATAGTAAGTAAAAGAAATTTTATACTTCACATGTTTCATTTCTATCATAAAATAATAATGAAATAAATTTGAAGTTAGATATAAAATTTTATTTTTAATGTTTTTTCGGTATAACATTTGTCTACTTTAGCTGTTATCACATCTGGTTTTCTTAGCAGCTCTAATTGTATGTTTAGACCACAGACTTTTAAATGGAAGCAGACTATACCTATCTGTTCATAATGCGTGGCAAATTTAACACTAACAAATATTACTCACACACATACAGAACTCAGGGCCGCATTAAGGAGTGGGTATCTATATTATGTATTATCTTAGAGCGGGACTATTCGGGACACTCCAAATTATATTTTTCATGTGATAAAATAAGGATAAAATAAAGATAATGTGTAGTTTTAAGTTTGTAAATATTAACGCGTGTATGTACTTTTTGTTAATGTAAATAAGGATAAAATTAATAGATATTAGAGATTAGTATTAGAGATTATTACTTTATTATATTACATGAAGGATGTAAATTGGGAGTGTTCCCAAGGGCTCCACGATACAATATTATGATTGTTCGTTCGATACATGAGGCCTTACGGCTGCGCGCTGCTGGTCTTGAGCCGCATGTATATTGTGATGACCTTGCTTGCGGTTCGATTTATGTGGGTAGATGAAGTTTAATGACATAAACGATATATTTTTAAAAGTCGGGAAAGATGATAATCAGGCAAGTGAAAGTTTTGAATTTAGACTTTTGGCGCGAGCAAAAGAAGCGTGGTTGGCATTTTATTCAAAATTCAGATTTGCTATTTTTTGTGCTTTTGGGAGTTTTAAGTGCAAAAATTATAATATATAGAACGTCAGTTGTGTGCGAGTGAGAGGAGTTGGAGGAATTTCGTTTAACAGTCCTTTGTAACTCCAGTAAAGCCTACTTACCATTGGCCCTCTTTAAGGTACAAGTACTAATAATGTCAAAATTGGTTAGGTACTTGGTACAAAAATATAAAAAACCTATAAAAAAAACCTTAAACAATATAAGGAAACTTTAATTTTAATAGTTTGCAACATATTTAAGTGTCGGAGCCACGAAATACAAAAATATCAACTAACTGAATGCAGTAATCAAACAATTTGCAACATCAGATTTACTTACCGATGGAACGTGATTTTCGGGGCTTTTCTGTATGAGGCGTTGCAACTATTGGGGGTACAACACTTTTGTACCATTTTTTGCACTTTAAATAACCAAAATAATGTTTATACACCAAGAAATATTTAATCATCGAACATGTGACGTACTACACAAGTAAACAGACGCCATACTCCGCTTATTTTGACTTAAGCGGAAGATGGCGGCTGCCACGGTTTCGGAATTGTCTATGTGTGCCATTGTGTTGCAACAAATGAAAGAAAAGGATAAAGATATACAATTTTAAACTACAATGAAAGTGACAGTGTTATTACTTACACGGTATCTATGTGTGAGTGAATTATGTTTGATCTGCTTCCATTTATAAATCTGTGATTTAGACTTTCGAGACGGCCGGTACACAGAGTGTTTTTTAACCGGGACAGTATGATGAAATCCGAATAGGATTCTCTCCAAATTTTTTTCTTCAGATACAATTAAATGATGTTTACATGAAACTGAGTTAATATGCACTAAAAAATTACTAATTTTGGTAATTTTTATGGACATCTCTCGCTTGAGCAAAAAATTTGTAATGCCAAAATGAATTGTTTTCATAACAAACCGAACATAGAAAATTGCAACAATAAATTACGACTAATTAATTTGGAATAAGACTAAAATAAAAATTAAATTATTAATAAAATAATTCAATTATAGTAAAAAAAGCGTGGGGTGCTTGATAATATAGTAAATTGTCTTATTCCAAATTAATTAGTCGTAATTTATTGTTGCAATTTTCTGTTGCTGTAACACAAGCTCTTGATACTTAAAAATTATTACATACTTTTTAGTTCGGTTTGCCATTAAAGCGGGTTTTTTTAGTTTTTTTAAACTATAATTTTTTATTTTTTACTTTTTAGTTCGGTTTGCCATTAAAGCTTGTTTTTTTAGTTTTTTTAAACTTTTTTTTTTAATTTTTTTTATTTTCTACTTTTTAGTTCGGTTTGCCATTAAAGCGTGTTTTTTTAGTTTTTTTAAACTATAATTTTTTCCACAGATTTCAAATTATTTTAAAAAACTTAGTGTGGTCCATTGTAATACGTTCGACAGTTTGATTTAACAATGTAATAGTTTCAAAATGCATATAGAAACTTTCCGTAGCGACATCTATGGTACCATAATTGTACCATTAATTTTAATTAAATTTCTTTTTATCCTGATGATTCTAGTCAGGTCATTAGAACAAAGTTATAAAATATTTTTTTCCGCAAAATTCAAATTATTTCAAAAAAACTTAGTGTGGTCCATTGTAATACGTTTGACAGTTTGACTTAATAATGTAATAATTTCAAAATGCATGTAGAAACGTTCCGTAGCGACATCTATGGTACCATAATAGTACCATTAATTTTTTAAATTTCTTTTTATCCTGATGGTTCTAGTCAGGATATTAGAACGAAGTTATAAAATAATTATATTGTCATCAGTCCTTGACCCTTGTGCAAATTTTCAAGTTGATCAGACTTCTGGAAATTGGTAAAAATTACGCTGAAAGATTCCGTTACATACATACAGGTGAAGTTAATATAAAGCGTGTAAAAAGCTTACTGCAAAATGGGTGCCCCGATTGCTCACAATTGACAATAAACACGCACGTGTGACAACTTCAAAAGAATGTTTGGCGATCTGAAACCGCAATCGGAATGATTTTTGACATGGGTTCATAACTGTTGATGAAACATGGATTCATCACAGCCTACCAGAGACCGAAGAATAGTCCAAATAATGGGTTTTCCGAGGTGAATCTGCGCCAAAAAAGGCTAAGGCGACTTTATCGGCGAACAAAGTCATGGCTACAATCACAGTGTTTTGGTATATACGCGGCATAATGATGATTATCTTGAAAAAGGCAAAACGATTATTGGAGAATATTATGTCAACTTATTGAATCATTTTAAGCATGATGTAAAAGAAAAACGACCGCATTTGGCCAAGAAAAAAATTCTATTCCATAAGGATAATGCACGCGTGCTCATATGCACACATTCCGCATCCACCATATTCCTCAGATTTAGCACCCAGCGATTATTTCCTGATTCCAAATATGAAAAAATGGCCCGGCGGAAAAAACTTGGCTCCAACGGTGAGGTCATTGCTGCAACATAGCTGCAACGAACACTTATTTTAAAGGGTTGGAGCAATCTCATTTTTTAGAGGGTATACAAAAGATAGAAAAACGTTAGACTAAGTGTATTGAACTGAAAGGTGATAACGTCGAAAAATAAAATGAGTTTTATACATAATTTTTTTTCTTTTTGTCAAGGCCAGGTACTTATCATACAACTCTCGTAATTGCAATTATTGACGAGATGTTACTTTAAATTTTATTGTCCGTTCGAAGACGGTTTCACAGATATTAAGCTACATTGTTAACATGGTTTCATCGACTTTTTGGCGGGAACAGGAGAAGTAGAGTTGTCATTTTATTTAGATTTTCTATTTTTTTACATTTTTAGGAGTTTTAAAGTACAACAGTGATAGTCAGTGTTGGGCAAAGAAATTGTAAAAACAATTACAATTACTTTTTATAATTGTAATTGTTAATTGTTTGCCATACAAAATGTGTTCACAATTACATTTTACAATTACAATTTTTAATTGTAAAATGTAATTGTGAATTTTTAATTGTAATTGTTTTTACAATTACATTTTGCCCAACACTGGTGAATAGTATATTGTGTTTTAAAGTTCTGTGTAAGAGATCTAAATGTTTATTTAGATTTCCTGATCTGTAGCTGAAGTTTTCGCGCTCTTCCAAGAAGTCCTTTTTAGCTTCAGTAAAGCCTACTATTACTTTACTGGAGGAATGTTAGGAACAGTTAATGTTTCTCCAGAAGTTATGTCATTAAGCTGATGGTCTTGTTACCAATGCCTTAAGAAATATAAATAAATAAAATCATGGTTTCATCGAATATTTCGACCAATGATTTCGACGAACTAACTACTAACTAGACTCGCGTCTGTAAAGTGTGAACGCCGACTGCAACTTTTAGCAGTTAGCGCACATCAGAGTCTGGCAATATTTCTATTTGGTAGTTATAAAATAGTAGCAAAAGTAAATTTTTTCATTTAGTTCGTAAACCCTGAAAATGTCAGATGTTATTTTTTTTCCGCTGTTATATATTTAATTCAATAAAATCGTATTTTCTCAATATACATAATTTGATCTCCAAGACAAAAAAATTCGTGGCCTATTTATTCATTTATACAACAGCACATCATTTTTACTGGTAAGTATATGTGCATATTTTTAGAGGAAAAAGTGAAATGCGGGAAATCATTACGAAAATGTCTCTGAAA
This sequence comes from Zeuzera pyrina, assembly GCA_907165235.1. Lineage (NCBI taxonomy): Eukaryota > Metazoa > Arthropoda > Insecta > Lepidoptera > Cossidae > Zeuzera > Zeuzera pyrina. The sequence continues at coordinate 10,218,759 of OU015645.1, read as the reverse complement.
TTACATGTGAAAATATTCAAATAATTTAAATAATAAAAGGGCTGTCTTCTTAATCTTCTTAGTATGGAATGTTTTTTTCGGTGCGATTATCGCAATATCTAAAAGTTATTGTTTCCTAAACTATTCTTTGAAATTATTGTATTTTTAAACAAGTTAGGTGAAGACTTCCAGCATAATAATTATAGTCAGCTACCTCAATACATATATTTTTTAAGCTTTATTTTTATGGGATGAGCCTTTAAACAATACAGCCTTGTGCGTCAAAAACTACGTGTGTATGTTTATCGTGAATATAACAGTTATTTCTGTGATTTAACACTTGACCTTGTTTTTTGGCATACTTTCTAACTTATTTATGTATGTAGGTATATACATATATGTGCAAATATTTTCAAACACACCTATAAATCTAGTTATCTGGTTTTCCAATTATTGGGAAAGTTTTTTTAAATCTTATTCTAATTAAAAATAAAAAAAATAAATGAACTACTAACATTATGACATATTCTGTTATAAACAATTTAACAAATTGCATCAAATTGTTGCATACTTGTTTTATTGATACCTTATTTTTTTTAATAAAATAAGTAAATGTTAAAATACAACATATATGATTTTGGTAAACAAAGTGGATTATGTACTTGTTTCTTTTATTACATGTACAAATAGTATATGTACATATAAAAACATCAGAAACTATAACTATATTCACCATCAATATCACTGTGTACTCACTTCATGGTTTTTTTAATATTTTATCTTTTAAAATACCTATTAAATCTTTAAACAATACATAGCTATTTTAAATATTATTGACTGTAGTTTAATGATGTTTTTGAATAGTAATTGTAAAGATATACATAATTATTCATACCTATATTTTTATAGGTATGCAAAAAGTATGCAAATATCAAATGGACTTTGCAGTTAACTAAATATAAGAACTGTCCCAACATTTTACAAATCTTACAACCGGATTTAATATGTCATGTTAATACTTTAAGGCTAATACCTGTTTTATCCCGACATTTCGACCAGATTGCATTGATCATGATCATGGGCAGGCTTGCGCATGGGCAGGGCAGACAATTGGTACAACATCCTACCGTTTTCGAATTTTAAGGTACTAGATAGTACTTGTTTTTATCTGGATAGTTTCAATAGACATCAAATCAAAATATTTTGAGTAAATGTTAAAATTATCCTTGAATAACACCATCTAATACAATGATTTGGTTAGTTAAGTAACATTAGTATGTAGATAGTCATGTACATAGTAATGGGATGTTACTGATTGAATAATTTTATTATTGTTAAAAAAACTAATGGAGAGTGCATAATGGAGTCATTTTATTATTGTTGTCTGTCTCATTCTTTTGTATGTTTTTTACATACTGTATTTGTAGCTATGAATGTGTGGCCTATGTATATATGTATAATACCTGTAACCAGATCGTCAAATTTAACTACTCCCGCAGTTGCAATTTTACAGTGACGTAAGACGGACAGTTGGGTGTTGTACCCCAGTGCGTGCAACAAATTGAAACCCTTCCATGGTCCCAAATAACTGTAATATATTGTGGTCAAGTGTGTCATGCCTACTAGCTGTGTTGTCATTTGTTCCTCCAGAGGAGACGCTAAAAGAGATTCCCCAGAATCGTACGTACAATAATTCTGGTACATACCTAGATGGATGATAATTTTTATTTAATATAATTTTTGAACCTCCCCTTTTTATATATATTTCTGGTAGCAAAGCGTGGTTCAGTTTCTCTATTGTATACAGGTCAAAATCTGCTAACTGGCTAAAATAAAACTCTGAAAATTGTCATTAAAAATATTAGAAATTTGCATTTATTTCAACATAAAGGTTTTGTGCTAACATAAAGGTTACTATGTAAAGGTAATGAAATCAATTTTCAAACACTTCAATAGAAAATTCTAAGTTTTATGGAGAATATAAAAACATTGCATGCCAGGAAAATGACGAGGCACAGGATAATGATCATCCCATTACCTATTCTTTATAATACTCTCAATATTCAAGAAACATCATCATATTCACTCTAAAAATATTCTTATAACAAATTTCAACGAACTAAAAATATTTAAAAAGTAAATCAACATTATATTAAAGTCTCAAAGACCTTATTTTCTGAGTAGGTATTAGTTATTTTCTTACGGTTTTTAAGAAATGAGATTTTTGAATTTAAGACTACTGCTACTGACACTTAAAAGCAAAAAAGGAACATAACATTTTAATAAAATAAATTTAAAAATCACTGAGATCTAATGACTTAGAGCTATGCACACTTGAATATAAAAAAGTTATTGTTCAAAAACTGGTATGGGCTTAATAAACTTGTAAAATATTCTTTCCCCTTTAAGAAACGATGATGGCTGAGGGAGACGTTCAATTATATCATCGTAAGCTACGTCATAAACAGCATTTTCATCAATGTTAAACATCTTTCCATCATTACTTACTACGTTTACAAATGTCACTTTTATTTCTCCATCTTCATCGTTCATATCTCCCATGCACAATCCTACGTATTGGTATTCCGCGTTTTTAGTGTTAAATTTAACTAAAACATAGTCACCGCAGCGGTAATCTGTCTGATCACGAGGTGCTTGCTACAGAATCTGCTTCAGTGGCACGAACTTTATTGGTAACTCACAAAATCTACAATTCTCAGACAGCTGTTCTTTCATAAATTCGCCAAACAGTAATTTCGGTTGTATTGCTGTCAATCATTATTTGGACTTTAGACATTGGAGTGTTACTCTTAGTTATCTTCTTCTTTACTCGTAGTTATCTAACTTCGATATTTCATAAGATTTTAGCTCCAATATTTTGTTTTTTTAAATCCTGTTCTTTAATGCTCTTTTACGACCAATTAGAGCTCTTCTGTCAAAGGTTGATGCATTAGTGAGAATTTGTGCAGGAATTTGTGCTGACGATGCTGTGCTAATAGCACCATCAGAAGCAGAGTTGCAGACACTAATCACGTGTATGAAAGAAGATTGTGAAGTAAAAGGATTGAACATGAATGTGAACAAAACTAAGGTTCTGGTGTTTGAAAGAGAAGCGGTACAAACGAAATGTGTGATTTGTGTAAATGGAAAATGTCTAAAACAAGTGAATGAAATTGTGTATCTGGGGAGTGCGTTTTCGAAGGATGGAAGATGTAAGTTGGATGTGGAGAGACGGGTAGCAGCTGGCAATAAAGTGAACGGTGCTCTGTCTGCATTAGTGGGTAGTGTGAATATATCTAACACTGCTAAAATGGCCATCCACAATACGGTGTTGGTGCCAACTTTGTTGTACGGTAGGGAGGCCTGGATATGCCCGAAATCGAGTGAAAGTATGATAAATGCTGTGGAGATGCGGTCTCTCAGAAATATGTGCGGTGTCACGCTTGCGGACAGGATAAGCAATGATGAGATACGCAGTATGACAGGGTTGCACAACAGTGTTAATGTAAAAATGAAGAAAGGAATGCTTAGATGGTTCGGGCGCTTGGAAAGAATAAGTGATGAAAGACTGACGAAGAAAATCTACAGAGCGAAAGTGAGTGGTAAAAGAAGCCAAGGAAGACCAAGGCCGACTTATGAAGATCAAATAGCCAGAGTGTTAGCAGACGGAAATGTCAAAAGCACTCGCATACCTAGGCGAAAATGTGTGAAGAGAATGATGAGTTTTGAGGAAGCGAAAGAGGTGTGTAAGAACCGCGACTCCTGGCGGTCCGTCCTCTCTAACTACCCCGTTGGGGATACAGCGTGAAGATATGTTATGTTATATTGTTGTGCAGGAACTGTGTGCATAGCTTGTGTTTGCTGCCGATGAATGAGATTTAATTCTTCCTCGGAATCTGGTGGTGTTGTATTGGCCATATTTTATGTACCCTGGTTTGTTCAGATAATTGCTTTCTCCTTTTTCTATACTTGCTACTATTTTTTCGCCACTGTTTTCTTTTAGATCTCTGATCTCTAGAAATCAAATTTTGGATACTTTATATTTTGGCATTGCTTTTTTTTAATAGTTTGCTGTTTTTGATAGTATTGCTGCCTTTGCTTCTTAAATTCTGACAATTTAGCTTTATTTTGTTTGATGCGTTGATCTCTCTTTTCAATTTTTTTTTTCGTGCTAAAATTTCTTCATGATCCTTGGTCTTCTTTGTTAGTGCCATTTTTTTACTTAGAAAAAGGTAAAAATACTGAAATATCATTCATAACATGTCATCCACCGAAGCTGACTTTAAGTTCAGAAAAACGCAGCAAATGTTTTTTAATGCGACACTTAATGTATAAAGGTGACAAGCTGTATGTAGAGAGATTGTTAATACAATAATTAAATAATATTTTAGCATGCTAAGTAAGCTAGCCAAAAATTAGTATCATGAAAATAATTTTCCTGTCTGCCGTCATTTTCTTGCTATGTTTTTGCCAGGAAAATGACGACGGGAAAATGATGATTTTGCATAAAACTTAACCTCTAAACTTTATTTGACTGAATTAGATGAATTTTCTAATAAAAACGTTACTTATATTTGTCTTAACAAATCAATCAAAAAAAAAATACAGTTTTTAATCTAGATAAAACCGGGGAAATGATTTTTCAAATGATTTTTTGCCACGAAGACACTCCAACAAAGCATGACGCCAAATTGGTAAGATGGCGGATTCCTAATTGACAGCTAGAGCAAACTTTATTATGAATTTGTGCTGCTACCAAGCAGGGAATATTGCAAACTCGATAAAATCGCCATAATTTTCTAGTTAAATATGAGACAGGATAATGACACACTATTTGGTCGCACTCCAAAAATGCGCTATTAAATACAATCAATTCTTCGCTTAGTTTTTGTTACAGTTTAAAGTGACAATCTTTTATATTGTATCAATAATAGGACACACAATAAACGTTTAAAATCATCAGATGAATGATGCGAAGTGGAGTAGTCCCACGGCAGGATATATGACGATCGACACTGTGATGAAATTTTAAATGATTTTATTATTTTGTAATTGTTTTAAGCATTATGATGTGGTTACTAATAATACCTTTAAGAGTTAGTCACAAGAAACTTTAAAGTTTAACAGATAAACTTAATTAAAAACAATTTTTACACTGCAAATTTTGACCCATACAGTATTGTTTTGATGTGAATTATGCTAAGCAGCTATTAGTAAGCCTACCTCGTTTGACTGTCTGTCCAACCTACCTTATAAAGACTCTATCTTTGAAAACTTAATAAATAACTAGGTGATAATTTCACAGAATGTGTTCTTAAGAGAGATATCCTAACAAATAATAAAAAAACAAGCAAGAAGTAAAAAATGAAAGGTTCTCATTCAAGAAACGATGAATTAAATATAGAAAACAGTAAAGTAATATAAGCAACAATAAAGTTAATAATAAAAATTGGCTAACTAAACAAAAGAAAACTCACTTTTTTGGTCAATACATAACACAAAATAAATATATGTACATAATATATACATACTACCAATACCTGACCGAGTTTTTATACCGGACTGAGATATTGAGATATTATACGTGACTGAGTTTCTTGTCAGTTCTTCTCAGTGCAGGTTTTCCAAACCGATTTGACATTCAAAAGAACTTTCTAGAATAGGCTTATTATTATTTTTTTTTATAATAATACACTCGGACATTTCACACAGCGCCATCTAGTCCAAAAGTAAGCAGCTCAGCGCTTGTGTTAAGGGTACTAGACAACTGATATACTACTTATATACTTTTCTTTTGTAAATAAATACATATTATACATAAACACCCAGACTCGGGGCGGGAATCGAACCCGCAACCCCCGTTTATTTTCCGACGCGCTTAGCCGTTGCGTCACGGAGGTCGTCGAATTTGAATAAATGGATTTGAGTTTAATTAAATCTTAGGGAAAACGCGAGAGTGGGGCAAGTATGCCATAATCTATCATAAATTGTTTTCTTGCCGATACCAAGTAAAAGTCTAACTGTAAAACACTAACTTATTCTTTACACCGCTAATCGCTCGTTTAATGACGTAGGTAGTCAACATTCCACTACCCTCAGTGGTAGGGTAATGTCTCCCTACTTTTTATTCACACATCTATTTGATTCAATATGAATTCGAATTGCCACTAGATACACGTACATGAATCATAGTTGCAATAGATGCGGTTTCGCAGACACATCCCAAAATTGGGAAAATCAATGAATATTCCCAACCAAACTAGAAATATTCTCAAATATCAGAGATTTTCCCGAGAAGTTCCCGCGTTTGTTATATATTTCGAATTTTCTTGGTAATGCAGGAGAAACCTGAACACGGGTACCCAGCTACTGGAAAAGAAACTAGGTTCTATGAGACTTACCCACTAAAACTTCTGCGGTAATTGTCATTGCGTTCTCGGCGGGTTGTTGATTGGCTCCGGGATATTCTGTGAAACGCACTTTAGCCCCTCTCGCGCTGTGCTCACTTCTCGGGGGCCAGCGACAGAGCCCTCTCTTCACTCTCGCAATGCCATGACAGCGCATGCCGCAATCCAAACGTACCTATCTCAACTTCATAGATTATTCATACATGCACGTTTAGTGATGGATAACTTTCTGAAATATTTTCAAAAATGGAAAAATAATTGAAAAATACGAAAAATTTCAAGAATTTTTCTCGAAAAATTTCAATGACCCATCATCACGATGCGTGAACACATGTGAATACTGCATAACTTATACAGCTCTCTATACATCAATAGTTTAATGTCACATGAAAAGTTCAACTAATTTCGTATGCTGATAGAAATCTTGCTCGCTGTTCTAAGTATGCAAGAATGTAACTTCCTCTAAGCGCAATGGAATCACAATGGTCTCTGCGTCACTACACGTCATTGCTTTGTGAAACGACGCAGATCATATCCATATATGACTGTATTAAAAATTTAACAACACATACGAAAAATATTAGTTTTTCAGTTGCTGTTAACAGGTCATACGCTACATCTGATTTTTATTTTTAAAAGAGCTGAATATATTATTGGCTAATATTTGTACTCTTTTTCACGTGGGTTAAATATTAAGAGCTTTAGGACTACCAATAAGTGATTCTAATCAATATCACCATTTCCCTGAAATTATACGAAATCCAAAATCAAAATTTTTATAATTCGAAGTTAGTAAATTGATTCAAGCAAACCGAGTTTTTTTTTTGGAAAACCCTACATGCGGAAGAACAGGCAAAGAAATTCAGGTACCATATATTCAATATTATTTGAAGTATACATACATACATATCCTCATACTATATCTCTAACGGATTGAAATATATTGAATATTAACATTAAATAATAATATTATCCCTTTAAGATTTTAAATATTATATTGAAATAAATATTCAAAAGGTCATTAAATGCGTGGGTTTTAATTTTGGTTCTCAAAACAAAAATAAATCCACCTGAAATAAAATTCCGAAGCGTTCTTACATACTTCTTTCGCTTCCTTAAATCTCATTCATTTTCGCCTAGGTATGCGAGTGCTTTTGACTTTCCCTCTCTGACTACCCCGTTAGGGATAAGGTATGAAGATATGTGTGTATTGTATGTAGTACTTAATATTTTTAGTTTTACTAAAACTTTGTTTTACAAAATATTTTGTCCTGAAATTGTGATTTATTAATTTTTTTTAACTTTTATGTTACAATATTTATATTAAAAAAATATTATTAGAGTAAATCAAAAGTGGTCGTGGCTTGTCTATGTGCTAAAAAAATGTAGTACATACACATACTCACGCTGTATCCCCAACGGGGTAGTCTGAGAGGACGGAGCGCTAAGCGTCGCGGTCCTTACATACTTCTTTCGCTTCCTCGAATCTCATCATTCTCCTCACACATTTTCGCCTAGGTATGCGAGTGCTTTTGACACTTCCATCGGCTAACACTCTAGCTATTTGATCTTCATAAGTCAGCCTTGCCCTTCTTTGGCTTCTTTTACCACTCACTTTTGCTCTATAGATTTTCTTCGTCAGTCTTTCATCCCTCATTCTTTCCATGTGCCCGACCCATCTTAGCATTCCTCATTAAAAAATGTAGTGATTAAGTTAAAAATAAAATCTTTCTTCATTAAAAAATGTAGTGATTAAGTTAAAAATAAAAGCTTAACTAAAAGAATAATGAGATACAACCAAGATTTATTAAATTAATTTTAGAAAACCGATGCGGCCTATTTTATTTTAAATTAAACGTGCTTCATGGTTTCACCTGCTTTAAATTTTTTTTTTTTTTTCGGGATATGAAGTACCCTAAATTATTATATGAAAAGTCATCTAGCTGCCAATGAAAATCTCATCGAAATCTTTTCAATCGTTTGTGATAATTTTCCTTGTTTGTACACTTTATTATCATCTTAAGTGAGTTTTTCAGTTTTATGTTAGATTTTTAAATAAGAACTGCCATTTTGATCTTTTTCATGATATTTATTTATATTTCTTAAGACATTGGTTACAAGACCAGCAGCCTAATGACGTAACATCTGGAGAAACACTAACTAATTTCTCTAATACTCCTCCAGTAAAGTGATAGTAGGCTTTACTGAAGTTACAAAGGACTTCTTGGAAGAGCGCGCAAACATTAGCCACACATGTTTATTTAGATCTCCTCCATTCTTGTCACTTACACAGAACTTTAAAACACAATATACTATCACTGTTGTACTTTAAAACTCCTAAAAATGTAAAATACAGAAAATCCCAACAAAATGACAACCTCACTTCTTCCGTTCCTGCCAAAAAGTCAGCTGTTAAGTTCAATCAGTCTCTGAGTAATACGGCTGGGACAGACAAACAGTAAACAGACGTCGAGGTTATTATGTGTTATTTTTTAAAATTTAGAATCATGTTCCATAATGTATCGATTTACTGTTAAGTTCGATCCAAAGGTCACATTTCAAAATTGATAGACGTTGCGAAATGGCATGCAGTGCATGCCAATCTGTTTCATAAGAAAATTAAATATACATTGGCTCCAGGGCTGCCAACCTTAGAACTATTTGCTTGTACTTGTATTTGTTGTAAAATCTCGTATTTAGGCTTTCAAACCTCGTATATTACAAAAGCATTTAAAATATTATAAAACCAACAATAAAAAAGTGTATTAAATGAGTGTGAATTTAGCAGACATTTGTTAATTTGAAAAATTATTAATTAAATAAGTGAAATGTAAATATTACGAAAACAAAAAAATGCACATTTTAAAAATTACAAATTCAGTATGTGTATTTCTTTAAGTTAATTTTTTTTCAATTTTATTATTGAATTTACGATATAGTGTAATATCATACCATAGCGTAAAATCCTCTATGCTATAAAATATTGCCTGCAATAAAAAATTATGTTATATTTCCTATGTCAAAATCGCGTACATAATTGTACGAGTCTGATCGTATCCTCGTACAGCAGACCACAAATCTCGTATTTATGCAAGGAACCTCGTACAATTGACAACCCTGATTGGCTGTTTCAGGGGCATAAATAGTGGAGTCCCATCCCCCCTCGGTTGTACATCTGTTTGTTTATGATAAATAATATAATTACAAAATATTTATGTATGTAACAACCGAGTACTTGTAATTTCTTCAAATAACCAGTAACAAGATGTTTTCAAACGTCAAATTTACATTCGGTCTGGAAAAATCTTGACTTGGAAAAACCAACAAGAAACTCAGTCGGGTATCTGAGGAGCACTCAGTGCCCCCGCCAAGTCGAGCACAGCCGTACCATCCTTTTCTCGATTGCCAAGTCATTATATTTATTATAGAAATAAAGATGTGTAATATTGATACGGTTACTATAAATGTTGATAGGTAATAGATTAGATGACAATTTAAAACAAAGTTGTTGAATAGATGCTTCCATAGACACTAACTAAAATAACTGACTTGGTTACATGATATCTAACAACTTTTTGTAGTAGAAGATCTGCGTTGCGAGACTTGGTATTTTTTTACGTTTTTCATTTTGGCAACGTCATTTTACAATAGGTAGCTATATTAAAATACAATATTTATGAAACCATGAATATATACGCAGAGAAGATTATTTCTAGACTACAGTTTTGTCTTCTATGAAATCATTATGTGATTTTCGAATTAAGAGCCCTATGACAAATCGTAAGCACTTGAATTTAGGTATTAAACGTCTAGACACTCATAAGCGTGCGACTTTCGTAGCTTTATTACAGTGTGAGTAACGAAGTGACTTCAGTATAAGATACTTTTCCGAATCAAAAGCTCGATTTTTGTTATTACATTTTTTTCTTTTTAGATAAATACATGTAATATTTGTAATTCGTATTGTGTTCTCGACGCGTTAAATGCATGTAAAGGAAATACAATAACATTCCTTAACACAAATATTGTATTTAGTTACATATTGTTTAATATACACACACCAAAAGTGTCTAGGGATCAAGTACGTTGTAGAGTATCGCCTCAATTGAGGATTATTATTTTAACTTTTTTGGATCATTATTGGTTCGTTTTAGTGATTTTCACTATTTGAATAAATAATGTTCTTTAAATTTTGATTAAAAATAGAAAATCAACTGTCAATCAGGATTCCTATAAAAGTGTGTAATAGCGTTTTTACAAAACCAGTACATATTCTGCATCGGAACTGAAAAAAATTGCATCGATATGGAGCGACGACTTCATTTGCACGAGAAGAGATTATGAGAGCCGTCGGAATGTTGCAAGCTGGTTCCAGGCAACGTACCGTGGCTGTCGCACTTGACACTACACGGAGCGTCATAAGCCGTCTCTGGACACGCTATCGTATCACGAGTAGCGTGGCCGAGCGACATGGAGGACGAACTCGCATCACCACTCGCAGACAGGACCGGTACATTCAAAATAGTGCTCGACGGAATCGTACCATGACCGCCATGATGTTCACTACACAACAAGTCTTCAGGCTTGCTGATAAGCGACCAAACCATTCGAAATCGTTTACGTGAAGTGGGTCTGCGTTCCCGAAGGCCGCTGAGAGTTCCGCCTATAGCACCCTGCAATCGTAGGGCCCGTTTACAATGGACTCGCGAACATAGAAATTAGGAGGAAGAAAACTGGCGTTGTATTTGCTTTTCCGATGAATCTCGTTTCGGTACGAGGCCGGATATGATCAGGCTCAGATTTATGCGGAGAGGATTGTTTCAGACGTGATTATAGCTTTTGCTAAGTCGGTTGGATGACTCGTTTCGACTAATGCACGATAATGCACGTCCACACACGGCTAGAGCCGTAACACGCACTCTTGCCGATGCTCGTATCAACATTCTGCCGGGGCCTGCTCAATCGCCAGACCTCTACCCAATTGAGTACGCATGGGATATGCTTCAAAGAAGAACTCTGCCAAATATGGATGCCGTGCATACCCCACAACAACTTTTTGACTTGTTAGAAATAACGTGGGCGGCCATTCCTCAAAGTGATTGCCAAATCACTGTGATTGTGTGATTCGTGTCAATGGTGGAAACACAGATTATTAATTTTTTTATCTTTACAATAAAAATTTAAAAAATTCTCATTTTTGCCTTTTTTTGCCATTTAATTGACGACGTAAACTTCGGTTAATTTCCCACAATTTGCAAAAATTGCAATTTTTCTTAATTATTACAAAATATAGAGATTAGTTGTTAACTTAAACATAGGAATTAAAGTAAGAAACCAGTCTGGAGGACTAGATTTGATAAATAATAATTAGATAATTTTTTATAGTTAAAAATGTACTCGATTCATAGACTCTTGATGTGTATATGTAATAGGATCGATTACCTAGAAACCACTAGTTACGTAGTCATGATTAGATATAGTAGTTATCCTTTACTAATCAAAACTCAAGTATGTGAACTTGAGAACCTTGACTAATTGTAATAAAGATGAACGTGATGATATGCACTTTATTAAATTAGTAAGACTCCAGTTTTTCAAATAGAGAGATTCGTCGAAAGAAACTGCCATTGAATTTATATTCAATGGCAGTTGGTGCAAGCGAGATGTTAAATCCTTAAATCGAGTTAAAATAATTAGTGCAAACCAGCCTAAGAGATGCAATTATGAAAACCATCTTTAAATTCTTGCAGTACTTATCTTAAAATGCTTAAGTACACATATGTTGTATATCAAGATAGACAGATAAAAATTCTAAAGCACTGTTTTAATTCCCATTAGTGTTATGCGTACCTCTCGAGTTATTTTTTGATACATCTATAATTAACAGGTGTGAATCAACTTACAGTTTAATTATTTGTAAAGTTTTTCAATTTTTACATAGGAAGCTCAGATTATTATTGAAAAATTCTCTATCTTCCTGTGAATGTCACGTTAAAATCGGTTCACCCGTTTTGAAGGTTAGGCCGAATAAACTGACCGTTAAAAATTTAAAGAACGCGTGTTTGGGTTTGGTTAACGCGCGAATAATCACATAAGCTTATGAAAAAGCCCTTATTTCAAAATTACGGACAGACAATTAAATTTTATTTAAATGTGTAAATTGTTATCTATTAGATATCATCTTGACACCCGGCTTGCAATACTTCTTGTAAGTTAGCATTACTTTAAAACTTTTTTATTTAAAAGGTACAGGTCCTACTGGTGATTATATTTAAAACACAATGATTACATGCCTAGGAAAAATGCAGGAAATCGGAAAGTCATAATAGACTCACGGAACAGAAAATTCAAAAATGGATGAAAACAAGTCAGTCGCTATTTATTGTTCTCGCTTACGAGCGCTCGTTATGCGCATAAATTTCTCATACAGGGGGCAATTCTCGCTTAATAGAGATTGTGTCGAATAAAATAGATGTCCATTAGTAACGGTTGATCGTATTCTCATAGTGTCACCATAGACATATCTCTATCGCCAGAGGTCGACACGTAACGAGTTGTCAGTAGCAGTCGACACTAGAATGTCGTATGTAAAGTGGAATAATTACACACGTATTGTACTCATTTTTAACCACACATACATTAATTTAAGTAACTCGCTATTATCTGTGGTAATAAAATATAACAGAAAAATATCAGCTGACGATTTTGTGCCTGTGTACGTTATTGGATTGGTCGAGGAAGCCGATATTGCGGCGGCAGAAAGACGCCAAGTATTATAGCGGAACGATGACTTATTTTTGAAAAAAACAATTCGTCTCAAAAAATTTTAAATTGCAAAATAATGCATTTAATCCAGCCTGTTATATGTCCAACTACGTGGTATAATCTTAAAACAAAAGTGATTTCCTACACTATTATACGTTTTCAAACATATTATTTTTATTTTATTATATAATATTTTTAAACGAGAGTACGTATTTATTAGTTTCCATTTCCATAGATTTAACCAACTTAATCGAGAAAAACGAAACGTATACTTTGTAGAAATGAAGTAGACCTTAATGTCTATTATCACCGAAAATAGCATTTTTAGAGTCAGACATATTTTTCGACATTTGATAGAGATTGGAGATTCTACTTCATCTCGATTTGGACATTATGGGAGGAACTGAGAATTGCCCTCCAGGTGACCTCTACATGCGCTATTTATATATCTAACATTTTTATTTTCTAACATTTTATACTGATTCCTAATTATCAAACCCCCTCCAGAACCAAACCTAATTACGTCCATGGAGTTGTTTGTATTATTTATTACGTATATGTGAATAGAGCAAGTAGATGTACGGGCATAGCAATATTCTATGGCACAATTTGACCTTGGTGATTTTTTGCCGCGAACGGAAGAAGTGGAACAATCTGTTTGCATTTCGCATGTTGTACTTATCGGAATTTTAAGATGTAATAATCATAGTGGGTAATATGTATATTGTATATAGAAATACCTTGAAAAAGAACTAGATTTATAGTGTAATTGCAAATATATATTGTAATTACTATAGTAGCGGCACGCTATGATGGCCGTTTTGACACAACAATAGTTGTGAAATGTCAATTTATTAACGAAAAAAATATAATCAAATTAAAAGTCGCATCTATGAGTTTTTGGATTTATAACTAGTATTGCAAGCTACAGCTGATTAAAAAGTCTTAATAAAACGAAAATATAAATGTTTACTTAATATATTGGAATGCAAATGAATATATATACTTTATTTGCACACAAGAAATAAATTCATACAGAAAAAAATGTGTCACAAAAGCCCATATTCAATCAGATTCGTCCATACTGCTATTTTCACTGTCGTCGCTACTATCATCACCTACATTAATTATTCGTTCATTTTCTATAATATTATCTATTTTCACATCTCTTTCATAATCTCGCTTATTAATTTAACAGTTCTATTCACAACCTTTTCCCAGTCTCCTTTAGTCACATGTTCACAAGCTTCTAATATTTTTAGTATTTTTGTTTTGGTAAATAGGGGTTCTGTATTGCGTAATTTGAGCCCACACTAACTCAATTGGTTTGTATTCGCAATGGTAAGGCGGTAACCGTATAACTCTGTACCCATGTTCTAAAGCCATTTCGTTAATAACATATTGAATCTTCGTTATTTATTTCTATTAATCCCCATTAGTGTCTTCTGCACTACGTGACATTGGCAGTATTAATGTGCTTGACACATTAGAAGCCATTTAAAAAAAAAACTTTGTTAGTTTGTTTTCTTTTAAAAGACGTACTAATTCGGCTTTTATCATATTTATGTTTGCATCTACCTCATTTTTTTGAAGTCATGCGACGATGTCAGCTTTGGGATTGGGCAAGTGGCTTATCAGTTTGCATCGAGTGGTATGGGTCGTTGTCTATAATTATAACAGATGGTTCAGGGAGGCTACACAACATTGATGTAAACCATTCAGTAAACTTTTCTCCATTCGTTTCTTCATGATAGTTTCCAGTGGTTTTTGACGCAAAATCTATGAGAGAACCTTCGACAAACCCATTGATGGTTCCGGCGTGACAAATTATAAGCCTCTTCTTTTCCCAACAGGAACTTTGAAAAACAGTGAAAAGATTTGTTTGCGGGACCATATTATATAGTTAGACCATAATATATATAGTTTAGAAATGAATGTAATAAATTAATTTTGTGTCCTTAAATTATACATTCGATATCTTTGATTATTTACTAATAATCAAACATGTGATTACTTACTGAGTGTAATCAAAGATTCGATACATTTTATGATTAACTGCACGTCACTGTTGACAATAAAGAACAGCAATTATACGAAACTTCGTGAGCGGACAAACGTCAAAACGGCCATCATAGCGTGCCAAAATACTAGCTGGTTAAGTGAGTTTAAAAAGAGCATTTCCCTCCATTTTGTTAGTCAAATGTCAATATTATAAATTAATTCTGACCGGACTGCGCAAACAGGATAAATATATGGTTTGCAGTAGTAGTTCGTTTCTCCCTTAGGAGGGAAGATAAAGGGATCTTAGCCCGTACAACCGATGTCTTTAGTGACAAGTAGATAGGTTTTCATATGAATTCATTAAAATGTCGGGGTAATACATTTTAATTGTTTTTTGGAGTTTCTAGCGATAAATTGAGCCAGTCTTTCTAGCAGGATCCGCTGAGGCGGACTAAGCCACTAAAAAAACTCAACATCACACTACTAAGCACCTATTTCAACAATGCCACATAATGTACAACAGCGTAGACACTGAGACGGAAAACTACGCCAATTTTACATCACAAAATCCACTAGAAACATGCGAATAATTAAAATACCCGCTCTCCATAAAACCCCGCCAAAAACTCCTTTGTGGCTTACATTTTCTTTTGTAGTTTTTTTATAGCAATTATAAAAATATACTCGTTTCGTATGTTGAAGATTGGCAGAAATTTGTAAAGTTTAGAACGTAACTGTTCAAGTAACTACTTCCTCCAAAATGTCGTAACAATCACTATTTTGAAACTTTCTTGGGTACATTTTATTATTCACTACAAAATCAGTCCAAATAATGAAAATAATCGTGTTATAAATACGTACAATGCTGGAGTCTTTCCTTTGTTATTCCAATGAGAGACTCAAAATGACGGATCTCAACTGAAAATTCTGAAGAATATAGTAACATAAAATAATAATATATTTAACTCATATTAAATATAACTTTACTAAGACTTATTACTGGATAACTGCCGTGCGATTCTCTAAAGCAAATTACTCGAATTCACTTCTGAATTGATTTTCAACTGTGTACTGGTATTCTCTAAAGTCGACAGAGATAGTAGCGCCGCCTCGATGAGTGCGGCAGCAGTTCTAAAATTTAGTAAAAAAATTAAACCGACTTCAAAAAAAACACTGAAAAGTACAAAATAACTATCCTTTACTAATCAAAACTTAAGTACAAAAATAACTTTATAAATACGATACAAATAGCCATATAATTAAATTTGACAGTTACTGAAGTCGGTGCCAAGCCTACTACACAAATAGACTTTCTGTTGTTGCACATTGATTTGGCACCGACTTCAATAACTGTCAAATTTCATTATATGGGTAGGTATGTGTATGGTATTTATAAAGTTATTTCTGTACTTAAGTTTTGATTAGTAAAGGATAGTTATTTCGTACTTTTCAGTGCTTTTTTTTGAAATCTGTTTAATTTTTTTATTAAATTTATTTTATTTTTCCCTTTCGAGTGACCGTGGTCTAAATAAATATCTAAGGCAGGTCTACAATTAACTTCTTTTCTAATTCTGGAGCACAATGACATACAAGAGAATCATTAATATAAATAAATAAAGGTTATAACCAGTTCCCATTATTTGGTGTATTTTCGAAACCCAAGCTCCAATACTAGTGAAATTTAAAAGGGTCCAACCTCAAAGTGTATCCATTCAAGTAAAAAAATAATTTTCTAAATCGGTTCATGAATGACGGAGTTATGAGGTAACAAAAAAAACATACAATCGAATTGAGAACCTTCTCCTTTTTTGGAAGTCGGTTAAAAAGTCCATTCCTATTATTTTAACTGCCCCGTCTGTACGGTGTTGGAGGTGGTGATCTCGTGCCTTTTAGTCTAAAAGCCAAGGATCAGGGTTCGAATCGAACCTAGGTCAAGTTAGATGATCTTTACTTAAGCACAGTACAAGTAAGCAAGCAGTATTATATCTCGGCAGTGTCCTTGAGATAATTACCTACGGTCGCTCGGTAAGTAAACAGGCAATAGGGCTGCCGACTGGGACTGACTGTTTTTCTTGGGTTACGTATTTGATAATAGGTACTATATTAAATTGTCATATTAATTTCTCATTTTATATTATTGCAAATTTCGTAAGTTTTTATTTATAATTCTACTAGTATTTTATTTTTAGTGTCTAATGTTTGTAAGTTAGTATGGTGGAAATGGACAAAAAAAATGCATTTTATGTTTTTTTGTGTCCAGTATAATTAAAAATCAGCAACAAAGTAACTTGATCAATATGATATGATATTTTCTACAAATGAGCAACAAAGAAATATTTCCGGTTTCGATATAGATTAATTCAAACATCCATACACTGAACAATATGCTCGAAAACTTGATGCCATAATATTTCGTCAGTAAATGCGTGGGAGCGTCTCACATCGTCCGAGCACAACCGCGGCGCACTCGCGACTGTTGTATGCCAAGAAATGACAAGATTTCGAGGAGCGTCCTTTGGGAGCGTTTGTATGAAGATAGAATACTGTTTGCTTACTTGTACTGTGACTTAAGTGTTTCGAGTTTTGGTATTACTGGGTACTAGGCGTGTGATATCCATAGCAAAAGCCTAGTGTTTAGTTTGGGCTCACACAATTGGTGTAATTACAATGCATTACTCTTTAAGTGACCAGTAAAAGTATTTTAAGAAATAAAATCAATTTTGTGTAGTATTTATTTCCTGCGATGAATTCCTAAAATCATTAGCTATTTTCCGCTTAACCTCCAAAAACCACCAATCGACACGTGTTTCGCCTCTCAACGACCGACCGAGTCCGATCTCTGGTATATCCTGAGAATGCTTCGTTGAGAGGCCTGAGTCTATGCAATAGTATTTATTTATTTGTAGTAAATATAAATATCGTCTTCTTTTCCAGATTTCAGCTGCGTTGCAGCTTAGCAGTAAAAAACATGAAAGTGTGGGGAGCACATGGTGAGTTCTGTGCACGCCATCAGTGGGAGGTCATTGTAGCCACGTTAGCTTTGCTAGCTTGCGCGGCCAGTGTCGAGCGGCATGGTCCTGGAGTCAGGGCTGAGAGATGCGCCGGATGGGCCAGAGCTTGCCCAGGACTGGAAGCTGAGTATCAGGCTGCGGACGCCGTTATCATGACCTTTGTTCGCTGCGCAGCATTACTCTACGCGTACTACCAGATCTCGAATTTGCATAAAATAGCGTCCAAATATCTCCTGATCATCGCTGGAGTGTTTTCTACCTTCGCCAGTTTTATATTTACGTCTGCGCTGGCAAGTTTGTTCTGGAGCGAGCTAGCGAGCATCAAAGATGCGCCGTTTCTGTTTCTTCTTGTAGCTGATGTTGCGAGAGGTGCTAGGATGGCCAAAGCTGGTTGGAGCGCGGGCGAAGACCAAGGCAAAAGAGTTGGAAAAGCTCTGTCCTTGTTAGGCCCTACAGCGACTTTGGATACCTTATTAGCTATTTTGTTGGTCGGTGTAGGAGCTTTATCTGGTGTACCACGCCTAGAACATATGTGCAGTTTCGCCTGTCTAGCGTTATTAGTGGATTATTTGGTGTTCGTAACGTTTTATCCTGCCTGCTTGTCCCTCGTAGCGGATTTTGCCTCAGGAAGGAAGGAGATAGCGCCAGACAGCCCCTTTTCTGAGGCTGACCTTAAGCCTAATCCTGTTGTCCAAAGAGTCAAAATGATTATGGCCGCCGGTTTGCTATGCGTCCATTTGACAAGCAGATGGCCTTGGTCCAGTGACAACGGTATCATCGAAGGTCCTCTAGAAAATTCGACACCAACGTCACACGACAATCTTTTACTCCACTCATACGTAAAATGGTTTTCAGTTAGCGCCGACTACATAGTGATAGCCACTTTGCTTTGCGCACTGATAATAAAATTCATATTTTTTGAGGAACAGAGAAATTGGATCATAGATATGAATGATATGACGGTTAAAGAGGTTCTTCAGAACGATAATGAGAGAAACACTACACGCAAACCTATTTTCTCTCTAGATGACGATGCTAACTCCGACGTCTCGACGCAAACGGAGGACTACGTTGGCACAAATGAGAATGACTGGCCTGTTTTGTCACCCAGTTCGTCTGCCTCAAAATTGAATGCTAAAAAGCGTCCAATGGCAGAATGCCTAGAAATATACAGATCGGAAGGTGCTTGCGCGTCTTTGAGCGATGAGGAAGTAGTTATGCTGGTGGAACAATCCCATATTCCTATGCACAGGCTTGAAGCCATTTTGGGAGATCCTTTGAGAGGTGTTAGATTGCGAAGGAGAGTCGTTTCTTCGAGGTTCCAAACCGAATTAGCTGTAAAACAACTGCCCTATTTGAACTACGATTATAGCAAAGTTCTTGACGCTTGCTGCGAGAATGTTATTGGGTACGTAGGTATACCAGTTGGGTACGCAGGCCCTTTAGTGGTGGATGGCAAAGCCTACATGATCCCCATGGCCACGACAGAAGGCGCGTTAGTCGCTTCCACCAACAGAGGTGCTAAAGCCATTGGACAGAGAGGTGTTACCAGTGTCGTCGAAGATGTTGGCATGACGAGAGCACCTGCAGTTAGATTCCCTAACGTGATCCGTGCGCACGAGTGTCGCCAATGGTTGGATAACAGTGAAAACTACGCTGTGATTAAAGACGCCTTCGATTCAACGTCTCGTTTCGCTCGCCTTCAAGAAGTACATATCGGAGTAGACGGTGCAACATTGTACTTGAGGTTTAGGGCGACGACAGGCGACGCTATGGGCATGAACATGGTGTCGAAAGGAGCGGAAAACGCTCTTAAATTACTAAAACAATTCTTCCCAGATATGGAGGTCGTCAGTCTTTCAGGGAATTATTGCTCTGATAAAAAGGCAGCTGCTATTAACTGGGTGAAAGGAAGAGGAAAGAGAGTGGTGAGTGAAACCATAATTTCCAGCGAGAGTTTGAGATGCATCTTCAAAACTGATGCAAGGACTCTAGCACGGTGTAACAAGATTAAAAATCTCTCTGGATCTGCTTTAGCTGGCTCCATAGGCGGCAACAATGCCCATGCAGCGAATATGGTCACAGCTATCTTCATAGCAACAGGCCAAGATCCCGCCCAAAACGTAACCAGCAGCAATTGTTCAACCAGCATGGAAGTATGCGGAGAGAACAGGGATGATCTGTACGTAACTTGCACCATGCCGTCGCTTGAAGTCGGCACCGTCGGCGGAGGCACAGTCTTGACGGGTCAGGCGGCTTGTTTAGAGATTTTGGGCGTCAAAGGCGCAGGAGCGAGGCCGGCAGAGAACTCGGCTAGACTAGCGTCTCTCATTTGCGCTACTGTTCTGGCTGGAGAGCTGTCCCTTATGGCGGCTCTAGTTAATTCCGAATTGGTGAAGTCTCATATGAGACACAATAGATCAAAATTGAATATCCAAGGTTCGAGCTCAGCGGCCAACATCGAGGTCAGTGGCAACGCATTAAAAGTGCCGACATTATAACAAATGGCGTTCTTAGTGTTAATGGACAAGTAATAACAATTAGACTAAGCATAGACTAGAATCGACCAACAATTTTTTTCTATTGAAGTGAAGACTTTTACTCACCAGATGGCGACACTTAAACGTGAGGTCTTATGTTTTCTCCAATGTAAAAATTAAAAATATCAAAAACAAGCACTTTTCAAACTTGTAATTATTATTCATAAACTTTTGGTTTACATAGATCTCATATCAAAGTAGCGCACTCTGGTGACAAAATAGAACGAATTCGACCTCTTTGAATCGATAGATGCCTCAAATACAAAATGTCTAAAAGTATTACGAAACTATATTATATTTTTGTAGTCACAAATTCTTCATCAGTACTATGTTCTTGATATAAGCCAAAAATGATTAAAATTACATGACATTACCACAATTCTAAATCTCCAATGCATGTTATTGTTAAGATGTACATTTGTTAATACTTAGATGGTTTGCGCATGTGGAAAAATTGAGTGAAAAATGACCGGCAAAAAAAATGAGAGCAATAGAGAATGGTAGTAGAAGGCGGGAAGATCAAGGTTGACTTTGGAAATCTATTATCTTGAATGCTAGTTGACAGAAATATTCATTCGTTTATCTTGGCGAAAGTGTGTGAGGAGAAGAAGGATGTGATTTAAAAAGACAAAAGAGGTATGAAAAGACCACAATGCTTGGTGCTCCATCTTCTGTTATCGGGTTAGGGATACAGCGTGGAAATATGTATATAGTTGAATTCGAAGACCTTTTTTTACTTTTTTGCTTCTTTTCATGGCCAATCTATTTACTAAGTAATCGTGTCTTAATACTGATAATACTAATCGTGGTCTTTGCGTAGTGATTTTTGGCGATATTTTGACACCTTACATTTTCTTATCATAGGTAATGTTTATTTTGTGTAGATTACGATCCTTTTTTTGATTTTGTAGAACTTAGACGATGTGAGCCTGTTATATTACTAATCTAGTTCCATTCGTTATCTGTAAGTCCAAATTCACACTAGTAGCGACATCAAGATGTAATTTTGTCTTGATGTAATCATGTGTCAACTCCAAATCCGAAATAGCGCGTCTTTAGCCCAAGAGCGAATTTATTCTTCATCTCGCACTATGGCAGCATCCATAAGGTTTATAATCGCAACGGTTTGATCATATTTTAGCACGGAAAAAATCTCAAAATTTGTTGTAGGTAATCGTATTTTCCACGAAAACTACTACAATAACGACAAAACCGGTTCGAATCTCAAAATTCAAAAAGCAGTCGATTACAATCGAATTCGCACGTATTTTATATAGTAATATCAATATAAATAAAAACCTAAATGTCCGTTGGTTCAATGTGCACAGCAAGTAAACTATTGATTTAAAATACTTATCTATCTGTATAAATATGTATATAAAACAAAAATTCTATTTCTGTCTGTTTGTGCGTTTAGTGCCCAAATTCACCAAAGTCCCTAAAACTTAGCGAACCCCTAAAGAAGGATAGGGGTTGCTAACGTTGATTTTGCGTTTCACGAAACGTTAGGAGCCCCTGTAGTTAGAGGAGCCCCTTCTAGAAAATCGATTTTCGTTTGTGTGTTAGTTTTTGACAATATGGAGATTAATTTATTATATTATATAGAAACTTAAAAATAAAACAATAATATCTGTTTTATCGATAAACTTTCGGAAACGAATAGTCACTACGGAAACAATAAAACCTCGCATAACTATGTCCGACATTACTAGGGAACCGTTAAATTGATGAAAGCGAATATTACCTAAGAACTGGTTTAGGGGTCCTTTTAATCTAAGTGGTACATAGTTATGTGACGACTTAGCGTTGGTGAAATAGGCCATAGTTCTTTTAACGTACGCAATAGATTTTAATGCGGTTTTTGTATTATAATATTTATTGCTTATAAATATATTTTCTGTCATTTTATTGAAAATAACGAAATAGTTTTAAATTGTTGGTACCTGCGCATATATGAATCATTTACAGTCAAAATATGATTTAAATAACTAAATATTTTATCAGTAAAATATTTAATTTAATTTGAAAAACAAGAATGTTCTGCCATATGGTAATAAGAAAAATCAATGATTTTACCGTTACTATAGACGAGAAATGTTAGTCTTTACATTCAAAATTAAATTTAGACTTAGCCTTATTCCAGAAATCTGAGCAAAGTCGAACTAACTTGCAACTATACGTATATAACTCCTTTCACTCTGACTTCATCGTATTGCTTCATTCTATCTCTTGTCGCCCACGTGACCTGTGTGTGACACTGTATCTGAGTGTGTATCGTGTTTGGTATATTTTAAATTGAATTGGAATTATTTGAGAAGATCAATTTTGTTGTTCTTTTCATAGTGTCTATGTAATTAGATTATTTTTGTTTTCTTCACGACAAGCTTAGTTCCATCAGTCGAATCAAAATTCGAATTCTTTTCAATAATAGAACTTTTGAGCCTTGACCCGACTCGCATTCTACCTTTTTTAATATTGAAATATTTCGAAATGATGCGCTAAATTGTGGGAAAATGTGACGAAAAACAGCTATATTTAACACCAGCTGTTGTCTGCGACTTCGTCCGCGTGGTTTTAAAGAACGGTAACCTATGCCTATGCCCTTACCCTGAGCTTAATCTATCACATTGTAAATTTCTTCAAAATCGGTCCAGCGCTCACTAGAGCGCTGAGAGTCGTGATAATGTAATATTTCTAAATAATTTCACAGACTTGATCCATTCCCCTTCTTTCCCTCTTGAAATATAAATTTCCGAAATCTTTTCTTAGCGGGCCCCTACATTACACAAACTATCATCAAACCAAATTTCATGATCCTAGAATTAGTAGTTTTTTGAGATTTCGTGATTAACCAGTCAATGTTGTGGTATTTCGTTTTTATATATTAATTGAAAGAGAAGATGTACCAAGTGTGAAATATGGGTAAATGGAAAATGTCTAGGACAACTAAACGAAATTGTATATCTGGGGAGTGCGTTTTCGAGGGATGGAAGATGTGAGTTGGATGTGGAGAGACGGGTAGCAACTGGCAATAAAGTGAACGGTGCTCTGTCCGCATTAGTAGGCAGTGTGAATATATCTAACTTAGCCAAAATGGCCTTACACAATGCGGTGTTGGTTCCAACTTTATTGTACGGTAGTGAGGCCTCAATATGCCCGAAATCGAGTGAAAGTAAGCGAAATGTCAAGAGCAAATGTGTAAAGCAGTGCAAAGATGCAAATGTGTGAGGAGAATGATGAGATTTGAGGAAGCGAAAGAAGTATGTAAGGACCGCGACGCTTGGCGCTCCATCATCTCTGACTACCCCGTTGGGGATACAGCGTGAGGATATGTATGTATGTAGACATTAATAGCTGTTCTCCCCATTCCTATCAACCGCGACCCCGAAGTGCCTTTAGGTGCTTCTTACGACAAGCGAGGATCACTTTAGTTTCATCGTCTAAGTCGCGCTACAGGGAGATAGTCCGGCGGGGTTAAAAATTTGCAGACAGCTACAGCCACGCGATCACTGCGCGACCGGTGACTAATTGTAATAAAAAATCGGTATCATGTATGATGATTGCGTATCTATTAGTCTATGACCGTAAATTGTACTTTTCGTGGTTGATTTAGGGCTACTATACAAATTACATTAGGTACATCAAATGCTCGTTTTGACAGCAGATATCTCGCGGTATTGGCTGTCACATGCTGTCTGTAAGTTACGTAATAAGCGTGTCGGTCTTACGTTGCCACCGCCCTAACGTCGTCGTTTCTGAGCTTAATCGGCCCTCTCCCGTTCTCGCTCAGCGTCCTTCTTCGGGACCATTACTTCTACGACACCTCTCCTGCCAGCATAGCCGCTGTTACTGCTGGCAGGAACAGATTTTGCCTTATCTAACACAGCAGGGCTTGGCGCTTGAAAGCCCACAAGGGACACTTCTCCAACGTATGCTGGGCGCTATCCTGGTCTGCCGGCAAGTCGGTAAGAGCAATAGACCTAGTTTACACCGTAGTAACGGCTACCTTATGGTCATCTAACTGATAGTAATAACTATCATTTGTGTATAGAGCGAAATCGAGTCATAAAAGAAGCCAAGGAAGACCAAGGCTGCCTTATGAAGATCAAATAACCAGAGTGTAAGCCGACGCAAATGTCAAAAGCACTCGTATACCTAGGCGAAAATGTGTGAGAAGAATGATGAGATTTGAGGAAGCGAAAGAAGTATGTAAGGACCGCGACGCTTGGCGCTCCGTCATCTCCGACTACC
Source organism: Zeuzera pyrina (assembly GCA_907165235.1). Classification (NCBI taxonomy): domain Eukaryota; kingdom Metazoa; phylum Arthropoda; class Insecta; order Lepidoptera; family Cossidae; genus Zeuzera; species Zeuzera pyrina. The sequence goes on along the minus strand of OU015645.1, from coordinate 10,193,805 downwards.
CCGTTAGGGATGCAGCGTGAAGATATGTATGTTTCATTTGTGTAAGCTAGGTCGTATTTTTGTTTTATGTTCTTAAGTTGTGAATCAATAATCATCTTATGAACCTCAGGTGGATGAGAGCTATAAGACATCTTGCTGCTTGTCGGACTATCTGTCAGTCTACTTTTGTCTATCTGTGTTCGCCTAGCTTTATATGTAGCTCTTGAATTGATGAACTTACTTGGGGTCTTCTTGTTTGAAAGCTGACAGTTACCGAGAATGTTCTCGAATCAGTTATGTTTCGTGTTTGAGATTTTGTAATCTTTTACAGTTTACCAACTATTTATCTATTTATGTTTCTAGAAGATTCATTTTTTATGTGAGTAATATGAACTTGTTGTTATTGAAAATTAATTTTTATTGAAAAATTTTTTATGAGCACAAATAAGGGCTCTTGTTAAATCTTGTTGCTTAGAGGCCAGTATCATTACATGTGAATCAACGATCTTGTGTACTTAACGAACGTTTGGTTACAATTCCTATTTGGCTTGGCTACTGTAGCAAGTGTGGCGACCGCTCACGTCATACCACGCCCTCTGTTGGAGCTTGTTTGTAGTTCATGAACGAAATAGAGTCAGTTGCAGATTCTGAGCTATTGACCTAGAATGAACTATGCTCACGTCATACCACGCCCTCTGTTGGAGCTTGTTTGTAGTTCATGAACGAAATAGAGTCAGTTGCAGATACCGAGCTAATGACCTAGACCAGCCATTCCCAAAGTGGGCGATAACGCCCCCTTGTGGGCGCTGCAGGCCTGAAGGGGGGCGGTAAGAGACCCAGAAAACAAGGGGGGCGTTGTGTAGAGGCCTGGGGGGTGATTTGTAATTTCATTTAGCTAGGAGGCATCTTAGATAACGACTGCATGAGCTCTCGACTCAGTGGACAAAATAAGTTTGGGAACCAGTGACCTAGACTGAACTATTTCGTCGAAGTAGCCGCGAATTAAGCGATCTCAGAAACTTACGCAAAAATTCTGTTGAGTGATACATCTTTTTGATGACAAATTATGATTATGTGATACATTATACCGCTGACAGTAGCTATTTTACGTCGTTTCTCAAATTATAAACTATTGTTATTTTTTGTTATGTTATAAAGATGCTATTTATTTTATAATCTAATATATACCTAGACTATTTTTATTTGGTAGTAGCTAGTATTAAGGAAACAGTGTTTTTCTAATAACTTTGAAATGCAAGTGTTAAATCTATTAAACATTTGATCTTCGAGTAGATTTGATATTTTTACGGTTCCGTAGTTAAAACGCCAAAAATGAAACAAATTTTGTCATATTTGTCTGTCCAATGCCAATCGTGATTTTACACCCACTGAACTGTTTGGTCTGTAAATTGGTAACAAAAAGTCAACATATTTACATAGACGTGTGTACGGCTCACTGTCACTCACTCTTGTTTTACTGGATAACTAAATCACTGCACTGTCACACAATAAACTTTATTTAACGTTAAATCTGTAAAATTCTACGTGTACAAATGATACACCGACGGTGACGCAATGTAAGAATCTACATTACAATTTTACAAATCTAACAAATTGTACAACATTCAATTACAAATAAAAACTGTCACAAGTCTGGCACAGAGTACTATCATATCCTTCTCAGTATTAGTAGGCATATCTTTAGTGATACAGTTGCTCTCTCAAACATGGTTTTAGTTTGGGAGTAAGTGAGACGTAGATATTTAATACAAGATTGCTGTGGCTGTTTTTATTTTATCATTTGTATTTTTCCTATAAATATGTAAATAGATTAGTTACTTGAAATAAAGCATGTACGAGGGCTGCTATTTATGTATCCGGAATAACAAAGTGAAACAAACATATAGCATTTATTATAGTTTTATTGCTTTTCAAAATATTCACCATGATGATTGATGCACTTTTGCATGCGTTGGAACCAATTTTGGTAGCACTTTTTCCGTTCGGATTGAGGTATCTCCAAAACGTGGATTTTGAACGCATCAACAGCCTCTTCACGGCTCGAAAAACGTTGACCACGTAATTTATTCTTCACGGTTGGGAATAAATAGAAGTCGTTGGGGGCCAAGTCGGGGCTGTACGGCGGATGGCCCGTTAATTTGATCTTTTGATCTTCCTAATACCGAGTTGTTTCGGCCGATGTGTAGCAGCTAGCATTGTCATGATGAAGAAGGATTCTGCGTTGTCGGTTGTTCTTTCTTATTTCTTCAAAGACTTCTGGCAAACAAATGGTCGTGTACCATTCAGAATTAACCGTTTTACGATCCTCTAGTGGCACTGTAGCTACATGTCCATTTATACCAAAAAAACAAGAAACCATTTGCTTCAGTGCTTTTTGAACGAATGACTTTTGTTGGGTTCGGCTCATCTTGGAACACCCAAACCGTTGATTGTTGTTTAGTTTCAGGATCATACGCATATATCCAAGATTCGTCACCTGTGTAGATTTTATAGACAGCTTTTGACGCACCCTGATTGTACTTTTGTAACATTTTTTCACATCAATCGACAGGAGCCCGTTTTTGGTCAATTCTCAAGTTGTGCCGAATCCAACGTGAACAAATTTTTTTTACAGCTAAATGTTCGTGTAATATTTTATATACACTCGTCATACTTATGCCCAGAGACGCCTCTATTTTGCGATATGTAACATGACGATCTTGCATTATTAGTTCCCGCACAGCATCAATATTTTGAGGTACAACAACCGATTTAGGGCGACCTTCTTTAACTTCGTCCGTGAGCACAGACCGCCCACGATTAAACTCCCTAAACCAGTGATACACAGTAGTTTTCGATGGTGCTTCGTCCCCAAAAGTCGAAGTGAATTGATCGATGCACTGTTTTTGAGTTAGCCCTCGCCCAAAATCGTAATAAATCATAGCACGAAAATTTTCACGACTTAAATCCATGGTGATAAAGACTCGCAATTTTCAAAATGACGCCACAAAGGATAAACAAATGACAGCTACATGAAACAAATTGTATTCTTCAGCCAAAGAGTTCTATTTTTAAATGTTGTAATTACTTTTTTAATATTGTTCTGTAACTGGCCAGTTACGGATACATAAATAGCAGCCTAGTAAACAGCACAATATAACTAATAACCTCATAAGTCATTAAATAATAAATAGTTTTTATTTCAACATTTAAACTGACCGCCCCATTGGCTACTATCGCGTGAACGATAGTTGCATCAGCTACCGTCCTTTAAGCTACTGAGGGGTTGTATACTGTATACGCTGCTGTCTTGCGGCTCGGACCTCCAATCTGTCGCTTGAGCGACCGAGCAGTAACAAGAATCTAATGTATTTAATTGCTTCATTTCACTAATCGCACACCTCTTTTATCAACGTCTGTCTCTCTATATGTGTTGGACAGCACTGTTTGATTTCTGTAAAAAAATCAGTTGCTAAAGCGATACGATCGATCGTATACACGTCCTTAGAAGTCGAGCAACTGCTGAGAAGCGACCGCTAATCGCGTATACCACTACTTACTCGTGCAATTTACCAGTTGCTAATGCGATAGTTTGCCAGTGTGTGGCCAGCCTTAATATCGACCTTAATAATACCGACCGCAGTTTTTATTTAAAAAATCAGATGACGTATACAGTCGCTAGTTCGTGAACGACTAAATGAGTTTCTGTCAATTGGCCACAAACAAGTGAGTAATTTCTCAGTGCTATATTGATAGTCTATGTAAATAATATGTCATACATACAAAATATTAAAGAAATGTCATAAGTTATTTTGAACCCAATTTCTTTTTTAATTTTTATTAAATTTTACTTTATTTTTCCTAAACTACTACGGAACCCTAATGAATGAGTGTGTCCTATACGCTTTTGGCCAGTTTTTTTTTGTTATTATCATATTATCTGATGTATATCAAAATTTAAAATATTTATCATATGAAAAAATATTTTTTCTGTATCCTAAAATTATTATTGTCATAATTTTTAACGGTAACGCATATTACAACGATACGAACAATAATTTGCATACAAGTTGTCATATTAAAAAAAATAAATGTATTTGCTTTTGCTATAAATTCTTGTAGCATTTACGTATAGTGCGTATAGTTTACTGCCATGCGCCATTGTTTTTTTTTAAACTGAAATAGATTTTGACTATCTTCGAGTAGTTTGTTCTGTTCTATCTTAAAAATAAAAAAATAGTATTTTTTTTAATAATTTTTTTGTCTGTTTTATGCCACTTATATTAATATTAATATAATTAGTCTGGCGCATTTGTTTATTTATTTAAAAGTTACCTTGTGTATTTAGTTGTTATCGTTTAAAGTTACTATGTAACTTTAAATAATTTTATAATTTTAAAATTCTGCATTCTTGTTTTGCTTATAAAGCACATTGGTATATTATTGTCGGTAGATTATAATTTTTATTATTAAGTATTTTTATGAATAATGGGCTAAAAAAACAGTGTTTCTATATTTAAAAATATTTTCCATTTATAATTCCACAGAATTCTGCAGTTGATCTCGCCGTTTTGTATTAAAGTAAGTACCAATATATAAGTATATTCGTAAAACTTAAATCAGTAATATTACCATACAATAATAACACGTTTTTAAATATTTGTATTTTTCTATTATATTGTGGGATCGTGCGCAGAATTCTGAAGAATTGTCCGTTTATTGTTAGATTAATGTCTGGAAACCATATAGATACGTATTAGTTTTATTTATACTTTTGAATGTATTATAGGTATATGAGTTGATATTAATGTTATTTTGCCAAAATCCGTCTCATATATATTTATTTTATATATTTTTTAGATATGTATATTCGCAAAAATTTAAACAGAAAAGTTTAGATCAGTCGCTCGGTACAAATAACTAGCCAAGTCTACTCTTTCCATAATACAGTGTAGGAAAAAAAACGTTACGCTACGCTATAGGTATACGGGCTTAGTACAAGTTACGTGGCGACGCGTCGCCACGCCAACAGCCAATTATATTTCGTTTAGAACCAAAACGAGTGTCGATAAAAAATATATAAATATAAATAATATATACCTAGTTGTTATGTTAATGTTATCGTGCCTTACAATTCGGCCTTTAAATATTTAATGAACTTATTTGTTTGAAATAACAGTTCCATGTTGTGTTGGGTCTATGTGTACATGTACCTAACGTTACGTAAGTGATACTGTCATTAAAACGATATCAACTAAAAGTACCTACATATGTTTTATTTTTTACAGACTTCAAAAAGTTATCAATTCGACCCCTATATGTATGTAATATTGTCAGTCATGCACAGTTTTTGTATATATTACTCTATACCACCTTTTAAACGTGTGCCAAATTTCATAAATGTATGTATGTTTGTCCGCGCATATCTCAAAAACTGTGAGTCGGATTGCAAAAATTCTTTTTTAGTTGGACTTTTAATGCATATGAGTAAAACTAAAATCGTACCTTATCTTTTTGTTTCTTTTACAATTTTTTTTCATTTATTTACAATTACAGAGTCCAACTTAGGCATAAGTTTTATTAAAATCGGTTCAGTAGTTTTTATAAATATCAAAGCATAAAACTATCTACTTATAGTACAGGCACGATGTTAGGATAATTACCAAAAATAAATATGCATAATTGTACCTAATATTGGCGCTCCGTCCTCTCCGACTACCCATTGGGGATACAGCGTGAAGATATGTATGTATAAGGTACCTGCTGGTAATAAGGCCTGTCGTCTAATAAGGCCCATCTGAGTAAAATCGTATTTACAATGAGCGCTCCCGCTCAAGGCAACACTCACAAACCCTAACACACGATATCTTTATGAGTTTACAAACGCGAAATACCCCTCTTCCCGTCTCCAGGATTGTAACATACATTGCGAGAGACGACCGCGCGGTACGAATAATAAAAATCGGTCCGAATCAGTCGCAAGTATTGACCGTCATGTTTCACTTATCTGTATAAATTTGCAGTGTAAAGTTCTTAATCATTTTAAGATTTTTTATAATACATACTTGAATAACGTACTGTGCTTCAAATATTTTTAATTTATTTTCTCTTACATACCTTCTACCTAATTCAAACATAGATTTTATTTTCCTCCTACATCGTGAATTAAATTTTATTTGTTTCATAAAGTATTTTACATAAATTTCGAGGTTTTACGAATGTAAACAACTGTGTTTAATTTAATGCTAATTGAACAATCGTTACTTTTAGTGTCTGCGACCACGATGGCTATAGAACGAGCATTTACTCAAATAAATGGTTGTTATGGGGAGAAAATTACAGATTTTTCAATAATTTTTAATGTAATTGCTATGTTTATGCAATTATTGATCTCAAGTATTAAATGTATAACGCGTAGCTTGATTATTTAAGTATATTAGAGCTGTAGGCTTTATTACCCTACCATAGTAAAATAAGGCCTATTGGCAAGGTTTTCAAAAATGTTTAATTTTGGTTTTGTTTATGGTAAAAAATGCCATTTTCCCTTTATATTTTATAGTAATTGAACTTTTACACTAATTATTATTAAAATCTGTTGATTATATTGGTTATTTTTCATTTAATTTCAAATCTTCCTTAGCTAGGCCTTAATACCCGCAGGTACCTTATATATAGGTACCTTATATTTTATTACATCAATTAATTTCAAAGCTCTTAGTACAAATAGAAAACAAAGAGGAATTTAATCTAAATAAATTTCTTGCGCGATACAACCTTTTGAAATTATTTGATGTATATTAGGTACAATTATGGATATTTATTTTTTCAGTAATTATCCTAACATCGTGCCTATATAAGTAGATGGTTTTATGCAGGATTTCGATCGATCTATTTTATTATATTCATCTACATAAATAACATTCATCAGCACAACCTTGCATAAAATTATTATTTTCGTTTTAGTGCAACTGAATTTTTGAATAAAATCTTGTTTTTTTAAATTAAAACTATAATGGAACTTGGAACATGATCATACATTTATGTCAGTTGTAGAATGTTCGCGTGGCTGCAAAAAGAAAATAATAACGAAAATAATTTAGTCAATTCCACATCCCTTTTTTTTAGTTCTACTCTTAATTTCTAAATAATGCTGCGGCAATAAAGAACGCACTACGTAGAGTAACTTTTACATTTAATTTCTCAATAATTAATAACAAATTACAAAGTATTACATGTTGTAATAAATATCTAACGACGAATAATTAACAGCTTATCCCGCAATGATCCATATCAGAGTAGTATGCTCCTTGATTCAGATCTTGGCGCCCATCGGCTTAAATTTGGCCTAAATAGACCGTCACTTCTCCCACGACTTTTTTTTCTTTCTTTATGGCACGGCGCACAGTTTAGCGCATTTGGCAATGTCACGTATTAATAAGTAGAATCATAAGTAAATTATTTTATTCTTATCGTAAAACTTCTCCAGTAAAGTGATAGTAGGCTTTACTGAAGTTATAAAGGAGTTCTTGGAAGAGCGCGAGAACTCCAGCTACACATGTTTATTTGGACCTACTACATTCTTTTCACTTATACAGAACTTTAAAACACAATATACTATCACTTTTGTAATTTAAAACTCCCAAAAATGTAAAAAATAGAAAATCAAAACAAAATGTCAACCTCACTTCTCCCATTCCCGCCAAAAATTTCTCCCACGACTTGGCGACAGTAAGTGTGGCGGTAACAGTAGCCACACTCGCTCTGTTCAACCAACACCTACTATTATAATACAGTACTATAATAGTAGGTGTTGATTCAACAGTATGGCTTTACGTCTTAGCCTTATGTCTTATGGTCTGCTACTGTGGGGATCAGCGGCGCATATGAAATCTATCTTTATTTTACAAAAGAGGGCAATACGTACCATCTACAGTATGAACGCACGTGAGTCGCTGAGAGATCATTTTAAAGACATTGATGTACTCACCTTACCCTCGTTATACATCTATGAAAACATAATGTACACTAAAAAAAATTTAGATCTGTTTCAAAAGAAAGGCGTTGTTAGTGGTGTGGAAACTCGTGGTCGTGATCAGCTAGTTATTCCTAAATTTAAATTACAAAAGTCAAGTGGTTCATTTTTGGGTAACTGTGTTCGTTTTTATAATAAAATTCCTCAAGAAATTACTCAATTAACGGAAAACAGATTTAAACTTGTCATTAAACGCACACTGATTGGAAAAGCATACTACAAAATTAGCGATTTCATTGAAGACACAACAATAAACTGGAAGTGATCCTCTCTGCGTATGCATTTACTGGCTTTATAGATATTGTATTTTTAAATAACTATTGTACAATGATGGTGAAAAAATGATACCTGACTGAGTTTCTTGTCGGTTCTTCTCAGTATTCAGGTTTTCTTTTCGAACCGAACTAAAGTAGATTTGACGTTCAAAAATACCTTGCATTTGGGTTTACTTGAATAAATTGATTTGACTTTGACTTTGACGTCACTTTCTTTTACGCCTAGGCGGCAGGACGTATTGGAAGGCTGAAAATAAAAGGTTAGGTAGGCTGATTGGCGGGGATGGTAAGCCCGGTGACGTCGGCAATGCGACGCCTCGCTCGTTACAATAAATACAAAACATTTACGTCATAGTTAATTAATTATATTATATAATTAATTAGACCGCATTGAGTTTATATTTGGCTAATTTTGCTTCATTAGGGTGGCTCGTTGGTACAAGCGAAATATCAAATCTGTAAATCGAGTTTAAATAGTTACCTATTATCATCTGTGATTTCATTAGGAAATGTAAAACGACTGTAATTAAAACATTTTCTAATTCATCTGATTGATTGTCGGTTCGTTCGGGATCTGTAATACTTACGATTTTAGTACAAGATGCTTTCTGCTCCCAACGAACAACGAACTAGGAACTATTTTGAGTAACGAGTCGTTAGTTGTGGTCGTTAGTCACAAGACGTTCCGCCAAAATCAGTGATTTTTGCGTATCCGCACGCTAATAAGCGTGCGGATAAGTAACTTGCAGACACCATGTGACAGCCAATATCGCGTGATATCTACCAATATCTACTGTCAAAACGAACATTTGTGTAATGTATAGAAGCGCCTAGTAGCGCTAAATCAACCACGAAAAGTTCATTTTACGGTCATAAAATGATAGATACGCAATCGTCATACATGATACTTAGACATGATATCAATTTTTTATTACAATTAGTCACCGGTCGCGTGGCTGTCGCTGTCTGTAACTTTTTAAGTAATAACACCTCGGATCAACATGGGAATAACAATCACGGTGAACACAAAATAACCATGTCTACTTCGGGATCGCCAACCTAACGATCAATAGTCCAGTCTACAACGCTTTTTACCTAAGATTTCCATCAACACGCATCCATTTGCTTGAAATTTTTACAGTGGATAGGGAATACCTCAAAAAGCAAAGTCTACTCTATGCCGATATGTGCTTTTACCCTGGGGTGGATACCACCCCAATTAAGGGGCGGTAATTTTTTTATTAAAAATAACCTCAGAAATCGATAGAAAAAAGCATTCTAAGCAAAATATAAGCAAATAAATAATAATAAGCAAAATATTCTATAGTTTTTTCGAAAAATCAATACTTTTCGACTTATTCGTGAATGAAAAATTCAATTTTTGTTACAAAAAAATCACATTTTTAATCGTTTTTTCACAAATAACTCAATAACTTTCAATTTTATCAAAAAAACTATAAGAAGCTAAAATGTAGCTTATAAAAAAATAAAAAGAATATTTGGGTCTTTTGGCTAGACCTAATACAAACAGAGTTATGACTTATTAAATGTGGAATTTATTTAGTAAACCAAAGATTCTGAAGAATTAAAAATGGAATAACTGGAAAACGGTCAATTTTACGGAAAAAATGTTAGTACCTTATTAAAGTTCTTTAAAAAACCTTTCAAATGAGATTTTATAAGGCTCTGTAGGATATAAAATAAGGGAGTTGTGATGAAAATAATGTAGAATCCCTTTTTTCCGTGAAAAAAAAACATTAGTTTCACCCTTCATATTGCCACCCTAATTGAAATAAAATGTTATAAATTTACAAATCACTTTATTTTAATACTAGTAATGGGATCAAGAAGTTTGAATCGTTTAGAAAGCTTGGTTTTGAAAAAAATATGGTTTTAGTGGAGAAAGCAGTTTTTAATTTTTTAGAAAATTTGTCTTTTTTTAAAAAAAACTAAAAAAATATGGAAGATACGTAAAAATTGCTAGAGAACAAAAACTTAATTTTCATAACTTGAAAATTAACCGAGATATGACCTTTCAAAATTCACAATGGCGTGTGACTGGTACCGTTTTGGAGCCCTTTGAACGTTTCTCTTTCAAAAATAAAGGGCTCAATAAATTTGAAACCTTTTTAGTCTAATAGATTATAAATTTTCCTACAAAACGATTTTTTAATCGACTATCTAGCTTAAAAATTAAGGGAGATATGGCCAAAACAAATTAACACTTTTTTTAAATTTCGGAGCCAGTAAATTTCGGTGTGTATACATCATTTATATGTGTATACACATAATGAGAAGGAACGGCATGGAGCTGACAACATCTGCTTCGGTGAAAGGAGACTTTGTACATATATATGTGTATTGTATATATCCATACAGGGTGTCCCGTAAATCATGGATCAACCTTAAGGGAAAGGTAGAACACCTAATTACCTAAAACCTATTTGACTAGTTTAAAAAAAACTTTAGGGTTACCGAGAATTTTTTTTTTCATTATTTAACCTATTTGACTAGTTTTAAAAAAAACCTTAGGGTTACCCAGAATTTTTTTTTTCATTATTTTGACCATTTTCTCCGCCAGGCTTCAGTTTTTTTAATGCTGTCGTTCCAAATATTGTTGCGTTGATTAAGAACACAGACTCGCATAGTCACTTTTACATTTAATTTCCCAATAATTAACAACAAACTATAACACGTTGTCACGAATAGCCGACGACCAACAATCAACAGTTAAAGCTGCAGAATGATCAATATCTTGGCACGCATCGGCTTATATAGACTTGCTGACGTCACTTCTCCCACGCCTTGGCGACAACAGATGTGGCAGGCAGGATGTGATGTCAGCTAGGCAGACCCGTTGACAGTGACGTTATATTGCTTCGTTACACTCGGCCATCCTGGGACGATTGCTCCCACAATTGTAAACAAAACGAGTAGTAGTTCTCAAGAAGGAAGGTCAATGAGATTTTCAGTCTCTAGCTGTTTATTATTTATTTACAAAGGAATCTACCGAACCAGTTCTGTAAACTTATTATAGCCTTGTAAATCCCTCTAATCTCCGCATTCTACACCTATCGTTTTAATCTCTATATCAGGGTCAGTATCTTTCATATCAGGGTCAGAATAGACGTCTATTAACTTTGAATTTACTTTAAAAGTGTTGCAATCTGGCTCTTGCTTCCACAGCATATAAACCACTTTTTTTTTTATTCAATACCTACTTGCGTTTACGACATGGCGTCTAGGCGCAGGAAGTATTGGAAGGCTGAAAATAATAGGTTAGACTGGCTGGATGGCTGGCTGGCAGGCCGGGGCTGACAAGCCCGGCGGAGCCAGCTAGCTCGGCTTGGCTGGTTGGGTTGGCTAATCCTGCGGGGCTGGCAAGCCCGGCGGAGCTGGCTAGCTCGGTTTGGCTGGCTGGGTTGGCTAACCCGGCGGAGCTGGCTAGCTCGGCTTGGCTGGTGAGGCTGACTAACCTTTTTGCACTTATGCTTGCACACGAAATTTATAAAAATGTAAATCATAAAAGACATTATTAATAGCAAAATGACGTAATCTCATGCCGAGAGTTTGGAAAGCGGAGACACCATGTACTAGCCATGATGCTTCCTCTATGACTCCCATTTTCGCAGCTGGCCGGCAACAGTGGCAAAAGGAAGAGCTTGACCATAGCCTTTAAAATCCCGTGACCGCCGTGTCACATATGCTTCTTTGGCTGGCTTATATGCTCGACTATATCGCCACCGCGTGGGCACAATGCGTAACAGTAGTTACTATAAATGATTTCTCTCTAGCACAGTTTACTTTTGTCATATGCATCGTCCATTTGGCTTTGTTAAAATTGGCAAAACGATATCAGGATTGTGACGGCATGTAATGCAAGACATATTACGCGCTACTTAAGCATAGTTTTTTCCTAATAATTCTAATTAATTCTAATTATTTTCTTTAATGTACATTTTATTGCTCCTGATTGGTGAAAAACAATCTCATATGAAGACAATTTGATATGAATTTGTACTTAATCGGAACAGCCTAACTCGATTATTTTGCCTGCCAAGCAATTATTACCCCGTAAGACTAAGGAAGTGCATTACGCTAAATACTGCTACGGGCAAGAATTAATTTTAACTAAATAATTGTAACAATTGCAGTTACTTAGTAAGCTAGGCTTCCACAAAAATAGTCCGAAGGTAAGCTTAACTTCATCATGAGACACAATGTAAGGGAAGTATAATTTCCCTCCTCCTAGAAGACAGGCTAGGGCGCGTTGCTGATAGCCTTGAAACAGCTTTCGCCGCCGCGCAGCTGCTTTGCGTGCTTTGCGCGCAGGTTTGCATATTTAGCGATGTCGTTGACAGTTAAGATTTCTGGCAAGAATCTAACTTTTTTTTCCTTAAAAGCGGGTATGTCGCTATTCACTGGTTCCTTTGCCGCTACTTTCACGATAACCTTTTGAGTCTATGCGTACACGTTTCAAAGCTCACAGTTGTAGTTGTTACGACCACCAGGAGTGCCTCGTATAACTCGTCCGATTGCCTACACAACAAAGCTCCTCAATCTATTCTAAACTTTCTTCGCCAAAGTAAGACATGCAGGCCCTTTTTATTTTTCTTCTTAATGCGGCCAAACCTTTCTTCATTGTTGTATGTTCATCCCACTTCTCAATTGTTGCGTTGATTAAGAACACAGACTAGCATAGTCACTTTTACATTTAATTTCTCAATAATTAATAGCAAACTACAAACTATAACACGTTGTCACGAATAGCCGACGACGAACAATCAAGTTAAAGCTGTAGAATGATATAGAATGATCAATATTTTTTTTTTTTTTTTTTTGGTTTCTGAGAGGCGAAATGAAACCCCCGCGGGCTACCCAGCCGGACTCTACGCCGACTGGGGAGTGTCGGACTCGAACCGACTAAACAAAACCCCTCTTTGCTGTTAGCCCTAGTGGCTTTTACAGCGTCACAGGTCGCGTTGGGGCGAGCGCTGAAGGCGCCCTGCCAGATGGTCGACCGCCTGAGGGTTCCTCCAGCCGAGGGATGCCTCATATGGAGGGCGGACCTCGGGCTCAAGGCGTCGCCAGGGGAGCTTTCCGCACCTGCGTGCATCTTAACGGGCTTCCTATTCGGGTGAGGGCCGGGCCTCTAGCGGACCCGGCCGGCGAGACGGCTGAGGGCCGGTTAGTGTGCCTAGTGTTCCGCGTGGCAGTTTACAATGTGGCTTAAGGCCCGCGTGTGTGCGTGTAGAGCTAAGTGATCGAGCTTCTAAACGTGAGACCCTACGGGTGTCGCGGGGGTCGTCCTCGCCTCCGCCGGTGGGGGCGGTGCGGTCGTAGTGTGTAGGTTGGCATGTTCGAGTTCGAACGTGTAATGTCGTCGTCGCTGTCGCCTAACACATGTCTAGGTCTACGATAGCGTTTGCGGACGCGGCGTTCGGGGGTGTACGATGACGCCCTGACCACTAAGGGATTCGGGTGTAAGGAGGAACGGTGAAAGAAGCGTTGGGACGCCTCTTTTAGATATTGAGTTATAGAGGGTAATTCTAGGTCGTAGTGCAGATCTACGTTGCGCACGTAAGGAGGGGCACCGGTAGCCCTGCGCATGAACCTATTCTGAATAACTTGGAGGGAGTTGATGTGAGAGCGCGCAGCGTGAGCGAATGCTACACTGGCGTACGTCATGATAGGCCTGACGCACGTCTTATATAAGGTAACTTTATGTCTGAGGGACATTTTGCTTTTAGCGCAAATGAGCATGTTGAGACGACCGAGGACGAACGCGGCGCGGTCGCGGACCGTTTTGATGTGTTGGCCGAAGGTCATGGCACTGTCAAGGGTGACTCCTAAGTATTTGACTTTCCTAGTCCAAGGGATATCCTGGCCGAAAAGTGTGATCGTTCTGAGAGTGTTAGCGCGGCGGGCGCGGCTGGTCGTCGTTCCCCTCGAGAAATACACGGCGGCGCTTTTCTCGGGGTTGACTTCGATTCTCCAAAGACGGAACCACTCGCCTAGGCTCGTGACCGCGACTTGGAGGAGTTGGGAGACTCTGAGGCGACTCCGGTCTGATGTGAACAGAGCGGTATCGTCCGCGAATAGGGCGAGCTCTACACCGGGGGTTTTGGGGACGTCGTTCGTGTAGAGCGAGTAGAGCGTGGGCGATAAAACGGAGCCCTGTGGGACGCCTGCCCTGATGGGGCGGGGAGAGGAGAGCACCCCTTCGACTCTATAGCGGAAGGAGCGGTCTGACAAAAAGTCCCGTACTATGCGTACGAGATCGTCAGGCACGCCGAGCCGGCGCAGCTTGTACACCAGCCCGGCGTGCCAGACTTTGTCGAACGCCTTCGCTACATCGAAGAAGAGGGCCCCCGTGCCTATAGTGCGACTCGGGCGGTTAAGGCCCTCCAGGATGTGTTCCGTGAGGCGGTGCACTTGTTGTATGCACGAGTGTTTGGCTCGAAAGCCAAATTGCTCGTCTATGAGGAGAAATGATCAATATCTTGGCACGCATCGGCTTATATAGACTTGCTGACGACACTTCTCCCACGCCTTGGCGACAACAGATGTGGCAGGCAGGATGTGATGTCAGCTAGGCGGACCCGGTGACAGTGACGTTATATTGCTTCGTTACAGATAACATTTTTAAATCCGATTTTTGTAAAATATTGCTGAATAGTTAGCATATGTAGCTTAATAACAATTTGGTTAGCTTATCTTTATTTCTAAAAAAAAGAAGACCTCACACGAAAAAATTATTTTCTTCCTGTGTGGTCTTCAAATTATAATAACCCAAATTGGATAAATTCTCCTGAAAAAAAATGTACCACACTGAAGTGGCCCATTATTTTAAAAACTTGGACATTTATTAAGGTTTCTATAATGGTACAAAACTTTCATCTAGTCCTTCTCATTATAAAGTTATTGCTATTAATCTGATGAAGGGGCTACATGACCAAAACTTTTAATTTAAAGAAAATGGTCTGTGTGTTTATCAGGTTTATTATTCTATGTTTTATAATCCTTTATCTGCGTGATAAAATTGCTATAGGACTTAAAACAAAAAAAAACTTTGGAAAGAAAAACAAAAAAATACAAAAAAGTATTTATTACTAAAAAGTTACTTTGGAAAGAAAAACAAAATTATAAAATAATATTTATTAATAAAAACTTACAATAGGTGTTCGAATTGTTTTCCCCTTGCTAAAATACACACCCTGCGTCTTTTTATGAATGAAGCCCTTACACGGCGTATGAAATTTCTACGGTTAATGGACTCCACGGCAGCGCTTATACGCTGGCGCAATTGGTCTATTGACGCGATTGAGTGTTCGTAAACCAAATTTTTAAGGCATCCCCAATAAAAAAATTCAAGGGATTTAGGTCGGGAGACCTTGGCGGCCACAAAATCGGTCCTAAGCGGCCGATCCATCGGTCAGGATAGGCTGCGTTTAGGTGTCGCCTTACTGTCGTTGCATAGTGTGCGGGAAATCCGTCGTTTTGTAGCCACATCGCTTCTCTCACTTCATGCAAAATGCAAATAATAATAAGCAGTTAAGAGTTGCTGGCAATTCAAATGGACCTATTATTTGGCCACAGATAATACCAGTCCATACATTTATCTTAAATTGGTGTTGGCTCCTGTCTTCTCTCATCAAATGGAGGTTATCTTATTGCCAACTATGTAAGTTGTGCATGTTGATATAGCCATCACGTCTGCAGAAGACTCGTCGGACCACAAAATTTTATTGAAAAATTGCGGATCATCTCGAATCATTCATAACATTCTTCGGCAAAACTTAACTCTTAGAGCGTAGTCTCTCGGCTGTAACGTTGAAACACGTTGATAATGATATGGGTCCAACCGATGCCTTTTTAATACTCTATGCATCGTTGTTTTAGGCACACCTGTGCGTCGTGCTATGGCACGAACCGAAGTCATCGGGTCATTCTCAATTTCCTCTAATATTCGAGTATTGACTCGTTGCGGTCTTCCCTCACTAGCACCACCGATTCCGGAACCAGGAAATCTTCCTTCGAGGAACGAGTTATGTACTATAATAAAAATTCGATAGTCGGGGTAACGTTGCTCATGCGGATATCTTTCACGAAATAATCTTGCAGCGGCTCTCGCATTACCTCTGCATTCCCCGTAAATAAAATGCATGTTACAATAGTCTTGTGTCGTATACTTTTGACGCGGCATTTCTGTCAATGTGTACTAAAACACTGCAATCGATAATCGTTCACAATGCTTTCAGAGTCCTTAAGATCGCCAAGTCGTAATTTCAATAAACAGAGTCCAAATGGTTAAACAAAACAAGGTCCAAATTCACAGCACGTAAAAATCGAGAGGGAGCAACACAAAACGTTTGTCGTAATCAATAGTACAAGTCGCACTAAGCGAGATGAATATTCGTATGTCCTACGAAACCGGTGCTATCTACAATTAGCAGTCATAAAGGTCTTTTGTTAGCGCCGTCCCGCTCAGGTGCAGGTAGCTGCCCAGATTGCGAACTCATTCACTAAAAAGAGACAGAAACACTTCTTGAACTGAGCTCGCACGCATAACAGACATTAAAAAAAATACTAGGAATAAATAACACGGAATCCACAGTTTGTTTGAACGACAGCATTAAAAAGCCTGGCGGAGAAAATGGTCAAAATAATGGAAAAAAAAATTCTCGGTAACCCTAAAGTTTTTTTTAAAACTAGTCAAATAGGTTTTAGGTAATTAGGTGTTCTACCTTTCCCTTAGGGTTGATCCATTATTTACGGGACACCTGTATATACATACATGTGTGTATGTTTGATCGTATGTTTTACACAGAGTATATGTCTGTGATTGAAAAAACACAAAGTACATTAGAAAAAAAGAGCACGTGTTGTACCTCGTTTCTCAAAAATTTAATTGTAATTATTTATTAAATTGGTTAGTAGAGAAGCAGATTTTTAAATTAACTTTTTAATACTATGTTTGAATTCTTTCAATTATAACAATTATTAATATAATTTTCAAGAATTGTAAGGATGATTCGTAAGGATTGAAAATCTGGGATAAAAAAATATTTGAGTTCAACACAATAAAAAGATACCCATTTAATGTAAATTAAGAAAAATAAAGTACTATAATTGTTTTTTTTTAATTTTATCATGTGGTTGTTTTTTAAGGGATGATATACATCGATTAAGGGTTGAAAAATCATAAATAGTATCCTAAAGCAAGTTTTATTCAAACCCTAAATATGATTTTTAACTTTCTAAATGCTTCAACTTTTATTTTATTGAATTTTGGCAAAAAGGGGTAGTTTTTACCCTTTAAGAATAATTTGCACATATTAGCATAGGGTAGATTTTGAAGTGAAGGGTTAGTAGAACTTAATTCCAAAATTTCACGCAAATCGATGAGTGTTGATGTAATTCTGAGCCTTCTGAAGTAATACCATATTTTTACCGTTGTAGACTGGACTACAAGTCATTTTTAGGTAAAATATTTTCCCTACATACAACTGCAGCAAACGAAATTTTATTGTGAAAACGGTTTATTTTAAAGTTGACCATAGACCATATTTAGCAGATAAAACTATTTTTTTTGTGGAAACTATTAAAGGTACGTGCGATTTAAATCATTGATAGCAAAATTATAGTGAAAACTATTAATATGATTCAAATTCGTCTTAATTACTATACAACGTCGTTGCTCATTATTTATTACATGTATAATATCCCTTTAACATTTGTTAAAAAAGCAAGCGAGCAATTATTGCTGAATTAGAAGTTTGTCAAAATTAAACAATACTTAATTTGCACCGCCACATTGATGAGTTTAATTAAATAGTGCAAGTAAGATGTCAGTTCGTTAAGACGAGTTTAATTAGTTAGTGCGAGCCACCCTAAGATGTGTTAGGATCTAAAACGAGAACAAAATTAAAAAAAAACCATGTTTATTAAAAATAATTATAGTTTTTGAGTTGTTTGCCGCCTGCCCTGATGCAGGCTGTTTTAGTGTTCACAAATATCTTCACTTAGTAATTGCTTCAGTAGCTGCTCAGACATGATCACATAACTCTTATATTTTTTTATTGTTTTTCATGTAAGTGGCTATGCAGGTCACGCCAGACCTGTATCACTGCAACCAATATTGATCTATTGTCATCGCCACCATATTACAATACATCATCACTTCCCACTGCAATCAGAAAACACAAGGTATTCCTTGGAGTGATGTGCTGAATCTCGTCTGGACTCAGAAAGTTTTTTTGGCGGTAGACGTAGATTCGAGTAACACTGTAGCTCTTAAATACAATATTTTAAAATTTAATTTAATAGGTTTTTAAGTTAATTGTCAGTGATTATTTGAGTTTCTTCATTACGTTTTTATATGTATATAATATAATATAAATTGATATTATAACTTAATGGTGTTATAACATATTTGTAACCAATATCCTGCCGGTGACTTACATCAGATCACTTTTATAATTACCTCTGGTGAAATCTCTGATCTCTCTGAATCATGTCAACCTATACTCAAATAGCTGAAGCGCAGAAGGCCTTAGAAACTACACTGTCTCAAAGGTTGGCTGAATTTGAGACACAATTAAAAGCCGCTTCTCCGCAGTCGGATCTCAAACAGTTGACTAAAGATTTTCAAGATTTCAAACATCAAATGTGGAATATAATGAACCTCATAAAGCAACAGTTAAATGACCTGAAACTAACAGTGGATGTGTTGGAGATGCGACATCGTAGGAAGTTTGTTTTGATCAATGGCGTTGAAGAAGATGAAAAAGAGGATACTCCTACTTTGGTCACTGCTCTATTTCAAAAACATTTGCAAATGTCTCCTCCCATTCAGGTATGTCGCAGGCTGGGAGCTTTTAGTGAAGGTAGGAACAGGCCTATTATCGTAGAATTTTCCAATTATGATGATAAAACCACTATCTGGAAGAACAAATCCAAGTTTAAAGGTACATCGTTGGTCGTACACGAATTTTTAACACATTCAAGGCAGTCTTTGTATAGTTCTGCACGAAAACATTTTGGCATGGAGAATGTTTGGACGGTAGAAGGTAATATTCACATCAAGCTTCCTGGTGGTAATCGCCATAGAATTGTATCACTACCAGAACTCGAAAGACTTATCTCCCAGAACAATAAAGGCATGAAAAACGCACCTCAAGAAAAATCTGTTGACTCTAATATCGCAGCAGTTAAGATGGATAATACTCGGGTGAAACGAGTGATGAAAAGGAAATAATGATATGGTATTCGAATAGAAGACTCAAGGTTTCAAGTTTTTAACATTCTTTTTTTTTTTCATCAAAATTTTATTTGTGACAATATTCTTTGTTCATGCTTTTGCTGGATATTGCGGATGCCTAATTTTAGGAACCATTGTTACAGAAAGTAAGTTAAGTTTTTTCTGACAATGCTTTTATGAGGGTATAACACTGAATGTTTATTTTTATGTATTGCTTTATCTTTCTACATATGTTATTCTTCTTCAAAATGTAAATTATTTGACAATTGAGTTAATCTTAGCAAGTTGGCAATTATTATTCAAAGAGAATTTGTAAGCAATGTGTATATTTATTGACTATTTCACGTTGATATCAAAGTATCAATGACTAATACTCACTGGGTACCTATGCTTTAAGTTCTTGTCCTGTTCAGTCTAATTTTATTGTTTATCTATGGCCTCCCTATAGCATTTTCTTAATTCTTATACTTAAGTAACTGATTATTTAATGGAGTACTCTTTATATTACCTACAAATCCATATGTTTTTTATCTATGATTAAATATTTTGAAACAAAAAGGAACTTTATATAGGTTGGACACAGTTCGTCTAGGTCCTGTTTTAAGGTTATTTAAGGGACATAAAATTACCGTATACTGCTGTTATTTAGTATTACGTCTAGTTACTGTTATATGGATATCTAGTTTCGTTGTGCTTATGTATTTGTCTATGTAGCTTCATACTAATATTACTTGTTATTTTGTCACTTTTTACTGCATATATCACGTGTAAAGTTTATGTTCTACACTTCAATACACAATGTCACACTCATCGAAAGTTCACAACATAATGCTGCATGGGTGGGATTGAAGGCATATGTTTTCAAATTGTAATATACAATCCAGGTATTATACTTGCTTATCAATTTACATTTTTAACAAGGCTTATGTAGTTTCATGTGAATAGCAAGCATACAAGTAGTACATTATATTGGTTATTTGTTCGGACACTATATACATAGTGTATGTTTTTAATGTCATTGCTTGGATATAGCAAGGTAAAATGACGTCTTAAACAGTAATAGGTAATGTAGGTAGATTGTTAAATTGAATTGTCGTAATGTCAACTTTTTCTTTTTTATGTGTACGCAAGTGTCACTCAGTTTGGTAAAGGCATCACAGGCAAGAGATGTTCTTTGTATACATCCACAATGTAGTCAATTAGCTTTATTGGTAAATAAATGGATTACAAGATTAAATTTAAATTTAAAACTACGGGGAATTGATCTTTAATACATAATTTTAGTTATTTTGTACTTTGTTATATACCTAATCTGTGACTAACGTAGAATATCTGTGCTAGCATTATTATTATAGTTAAGTTCATTGTGGTTACTTTATGTGAACATTCTTTAACAGTCATCCGGCGGGTATAATATTATATGTAATTAAGGTATTTGTGTAGATCTAAAAGTTATAGTCGCGTTTATTTATTTAAATTTAAGTGATTTATATAGTATATTTATATTTAGACATTTATATATATTTTATATCGTTAATATATATATATATTTTTTTTTTTTCTCGCTGTTTTGTAATATTTATTTAGTTATTTTACATAATAGACTCCTCTATATAATTTGTGTATTTATGTCGGATTACGATTCATTTTATTATGCTCTCGATAATTCTCGTCTTTCTGTTTCTCTCGATAAGTCTAAGTCTGACATTTTTACATCCTCGGACCTATCAATTACACAATTAAACTTTCATCATTATACTAGGTATTTTAATGTGTGCCACCTTAATGTACAAAGCATTCCTAGTCACTACACTGACTTACTCGACACTTTTACTTCGTCTTCCGTTCATGCCATTCTTATTTCTGAGAGCTGGTTAAAACCTTCGCTAAACTCCACATCTTAGTCTTCCGGGGTTCGTTCTTTTACGTAATGACCGTGTGGGTAGGTGCGGTGGAGGAGTTGCAATTTATCTCCGCAGTGATCTGCCTTTCAAGATTTTGGAGGCTTCTCCCTCTGATTGCCCCGGCTCGCCGGAGTATTTGTTTTTGGAAGTGGTTGTTGGGGGAGTCAGAGTGATTTTGGGAGTAGTCTATTGCCCTCCTTCTATTGACTATTTACCTAAATTGGAAGGGGTACTGGAGGGCATTAGTTCTGAACGCGCGCATCACATAGTCATGGGTGACTTCAACACTGATCTACAAAAAGATACTCCTTTGTCCCGCAAATTCCGATCTTTGATTGATTCTGTACAGTTTTCACTTCTCCCCTTGGAGCCCACTCATCATAATTTCGATACTTCTGACACATGGATTGACCATATGCTCGTATCCTCTCCAGAGTACGTAATTAGTCACGGCCAAGTACTTGCTCCTGGTTTTTCTCGACATGACATTCTTTTCCTTTCTTATAAAATTAAATCCCCTAAGCTGCAACCGAAGATAATATTTTTGCGGAGTTTTGCTAAACTTGATATCGATAAGTTGCTAACCGATGCATCAAAGTTGAACTGGATGACAATTTGTGAGGCTTCCACCATCGATGAGAAAGTTTCTTTATTAAACACAATGATCTTACAGCTTTTCGATGTTCATGATCCGATTCGAGCAATAAGAGTAAAACGTCCTCCAGCACCATGGATCACACAGGGGGTAAGAACAGCAATGAGCAAACGGGATCGTTCGTTTCGGCAATTTAAAAGAGAACGCTGTGAAAGGACTTGGCTTATCTATAAAAGTGCTCGGAATAGCTGCAATCAGATCGTGAGAGCCGCTAAGCGCCGATTCATTCACGACAACATTTTGGCGTCTTCATCGTCTAATATGTGGAAGTTTCTCAAATCTTTTGGACTGGGCGGTACTAAGTCTGACTCTGACATTGTTAACAACCCTTCGTTTTCGCTAAACGATTTAAATCATCTTTTTTCATCAACACAAGTGTTGAATGGAGCAGCTAAGTCAAAAGCTGTTAATAATATTGCTTCCTTAGCTTTGCCTACTTGTTACACTTTCTCTTTTTCACCTGTGAATTCGGAGATGATTCACAAGATCTTGAAGTCTGTCAAGACTAGGGCTGTCGGTCGGGACGAGGTGAGTCGAAGTATGATACTCTATCTAATTGATTATATTCTGCCAATACTTACTCACATCATAAATTACTCTTTAGCGGAAGGGGTTTTTCCCAATGTCTGGCGTAATGCTTTTGTCCTACCTCTTCCCAAAACTTTCAGCCCCTGCACTGTCAAAGATTTCAGACCTATTTCCATTTTGCCGTTCTTGTCCAAAATTTTAGAAGCT
Source organism: Zeuzera pyrina (assembly GCA_907165235.1). Classification (NCBI taxonomy): domain Eukaryota; kingdom Metazoa; phylum Arthropoda; class Insecta; order Lepidoptera; family Cossidae; genus Zeuzera; species Zeuzera pyrina. The sequence goes on along the minus strand of OU015645.1, from coordinate 10,170,962 downwards.
GTAGTTCACAAACAAGTCTCTGAATTTATTTATCGGAATAATATACTAAGTGTGTTCCAATCTGGCTTTCGACCTGGCCACAGCACAAGTACTGCACTGCTTAAAGTAATTGAAGACATTCGGAATGGGATGGAAGACTTGTGTGACAGTTTTGGTTTTGATTGATTTTTCCACACGTTCAATAGTGTTGATCATGACATTCTCATCGCTATGTTATTGCATTTGGGATTCTTTTCTGATGCGATGGCCTGGTTCAACTCCTATCTTCGCGGCCGCCTACAGGCTGTTTGTGTGGATCGGATCTTGTCTGACTGGTGTAAGGTGGATGTTGGAGTGCCGCAGGGTGGCATACTTTCTCCAATTCTGTTCGCTATTTTCATTAATTTCATTACGGCTGATCTGGGTTGCTCATACCATCTGTATGCTGATGACCTCCAACTGTACGCACAAGCCGCGGTGAGCAATATAAAGAGTGCCGTCGATAAAATAAATAAAGATCTCGAAGCTGTTTGCGCATGGTCTGCCAATTTTGGAGTTTCAGTAAACCCAAGCAAATGCCAGGCCATTATAATTGGTGCTCCATATCAGCTTTCTAACCGCCTTCACACCGCCTGTTGTTTTTAACAGAAGTCATATTCCCTACTGCTCCTGTGTAAAAGATTTAGGTCTGATTGTTGATGAAACTCTGAGCTGGAGGCCCTTGGTGGTGAAGATCAGTCGTAAAGTCACCGTCACTCTCAGAAACTTATATCGCTTTAAGAACTTTTTACTCACGAAAACTAAGACTCTGCTGATACAGACTTTGGTCTTACCACTGATTGACTATGCGGACATTTATTGTACTAACATTAACCAAGATCTTCTCCACAAATTGGATCGCCTCCTTAATAACTGCATTCGTTTCATTTTTGAACTGCGCAAATACGACCACATATCTCAATATCGTCGACATCTTAAATGGCTAACTATACGTCAGCGTCGTAACTTACGGATTCTTTGCACGCTTTTTTCCATTTTAAATGATCCACTAGCGCCAGAATACCTAAAATCAAGAGTTCGACTTCGGAGTACATTCCATGATTGTAATCTTCGGTCATCTGACAGCCTCTTGCTCCGTATGCCTGCTCATCGAACTAGCTTCATGTCTGATTCATTTGTTGTTCAAGCTATCAGAATCTGGAATGCCCTTCCCCTTGACATCATGAATGCTCCGAGCAAGTCAACTTTTAAGATGAAAGTTAAAGACCATCTGCTCAAACTGAACAGCTGATGATTACTATCTGTTATATTTGTTATGTTGTAATGAATGATTATGTTGTTTCGTGATCTTATTTATTATACTATCTTTTTCAATTTTTTTTGCTCTTGGGTGTACGTGTATTTGTATGTATGTATATGTGTATATATGTATGTATGTATGTTTGTATATGTGTATATGTAAGTGTATGATTGTCTATATGTATAGTATATACGTATTGTAGTTATTTTTCGGTGACTTTATTGTACCGCTACTTCTTTCTCTGACAGTAAAGCTCAGGTTGACTGGTAGAGAATGCCATTAGGCATTAAGTCCGCCTATTGTATACATTATGTACAATGAAGAATAAATAAATAAATAAAAGTACTAGCCGTGGCTGGATCGACAATTGTCTGCGGCATCAGTGATCCACAGTCACACAAAATATCCATAGGCGTATCAACTGCCTCTTGGCAGTAGTGGCACATTCCTGTGTGAGAGCCCCATTAGACATGTGCTTATTTAAGCAACAATGCCCAGTAAGTACTATAACCAAGATACGCAAGTTTCTCAGTTGTTGGCTTACTCATTGCCACAATACTAAATATTGTAACATTCCTTAAACTATACAAAACATATGTAAGGCCCCTGTTAGAGGATGCACATCAGATATGGAATCCATATTTTGTTAAGAATAAAGAGATGCTAGAGAAAGTTCAAAGGCGTGCTACAAGACTACCCTGGGAACTTAGAAACAAAACATGAAGAATGGCTGGCTATACTATTAAAACTACCATCTCTGGAGAATAGAAGAAAACAAGATCTTATAGAGACAATTATTATGATGTAGCACAACTTGATACAATTTTCCTAACCAAGCAGAACACCAAAACAAATGGACATGAACTAAAGTTACAAAGAAGATCAGCATCTTCGGAACCATATCATCATTTTCTGACAAATCATGTTGTAAAAGCATGGAATAGCTTACCCGAAAATGTGATCAGAGCGGCAACAGTAAATCAATTTGTACACAGATTGGATAAACATTTAAATATAAGGTGGCATAAGAGTGCAAATAGATATAAACTCATCAGCGAAAGTTGCTTGTCTGTTACATTAAATAAATAAAAAAATAAAAAATACTAGAATCATAACTCTTGTAAGAAAAAGAGTAGAAAGGATTTAATTAGACAAGTGCAGATACTACAAAATTAAAACAAATGTTTTTCTGGAGTCGCATCATTCTTATAGAGTCCAAAGGCACATCTTATAATAAAAGTCATTTGATACAGCAGATGATAATGTCACAGTATTTTATTCTCCTAAACATTTTCTTCATAATTTGGCTATAAAAACCACTCTTCAGGATAGACCCTAGTCTATAGAGTTTGTACGCATGTCTTTAACGATTCTGTGAACAGTTGTTCTTCCTATTCCAATGCGGCGTGCTATAGCCCGTGTGGAAGCAGACGGATCTGCCTCTATCTCATTGAGCACGATCTCATCATAACGACGTTGGCGGCCTGCTTCACCACGACCGCCCACACCATGACCAGGAATTCTGCCTTCACAATAGGCACTGTGCACTCCAATAAAAACGCGATAATCGGGATGGCGAACGTTCGGGTATCTCTCGCGATAAAGTTTGGCGGCTGCACTGGCGTTACCTTTGCATTCGCCGTAAATAAAGTGCATGTTGGCATACTCGCGTGGTGTGTACTGAGACATTGCAGTATTTGCGTCTTGATGAGCACAAAACAAAATCCATGCGAAATAGAATCGTAATTATCACTAAATAAATAAGATCGAAAGATAACCACGAAACAAGAAGTTCAAAGAATGCATGTTCAGATGCAGATGCAGTCTGAAAATTATTTACTGAATAATGAAATAAAACCAAGACCAAAAAACCAAAAATTAAAAACGGTAGGTAGGTATTTAAAAACAAGTAAAACAAGAGCACATAAAACCTGTGCATAAAACAAGAGTATGTGATCACAGATTAAGTATTTGTAGCAAGCTACAGAAGCGACAGTCACTTTGCTGTAATTGTTATGTATTTCGTTTTGGCGATACTATCGCCTACATTTTTGACAACCATACTAAACGTACATTCCAATACTTTTTATATAACTTTATGTAGGTATATCCTAGTGATTCCGAAAAACCACCAACGTAGCGGTTTAGGGGATTATTTACATCAAACAACAGAGGAGAATAGGCATTTCAAGGTTCTCAGCTCAAGCATGAAATCGAACAAAACAAGGTAAACCAAAACTCAAATCGAAATAGAAATACTTTTAGCGGTTTAGGGGATTATTTACATCAAACAACAGAGGAGAATAGGCATTTCAAGGTTCTTAGCTCAAGCATGAAATCGAAGAAAACAAGGTAAACCAAAACTCAAATCGAAATAGAAAAGTAGCCAGTCTGAGTATGAGTCAGACTGACAGCACACTGACAAGCAATTACAAAAATACTTGTAAGGCGGATAGTCAAGACCAAGAAGGCAGGAGCGCTTACAGCGATAATACAACTCGTGCAGATCTAAAACTCACAGGCCTGCCGAGACCCGAGGCCGACAGATGTTTTGCCCGAACGTTGGCTTGCCTGTCATATTGCCTGTTAACTTTTTGGCGGGAACGGGAGAAGTGAGGTTGTTATTTTATTTAGATTTTCTATTTTTCACACGTTTCTAAACCTATTTAGGTACCTATTGTTACGGAAAGCACGTAAATAACTTATTTTGTATCTGTGATTGTTTTTTAATCTTCTTTATTAGGTAGTCTATACTGTGACTCTATGTTAGTTTAGGGATGTACATTGAGTGAAAAAATCGATTACTTAAAAATCGATTGTTTTCTTTTCAATATTAATATATTTTAGAAATATCGATTTTATTTACAAGAAATAACCGATTATTGAGAAAAAATCGATTTTTTAGTATTAATTGAAAAAAAAGCAGCTTTTCTATATAGTACCTAATAAAACTAAGAGATTAGTATGAGATTAACAATTTATCAGAATAAAAATAATGTAAAATGATAAGTACGAAAAATAACCAAAACGACAACCTGGTTTCAAAACAAATCTTTCTGAAAACTTTCTAAGTTTAAACAATGAAAAAGAATTAAAAATAATTATTTCCACATTAGGTTAGACTGTTCCGGCATATCATTTTTTGCTGTTTTGAGTTATTTACATTAGCCGATATCCTGAATATCATCTTCACGGGAGTTCTACGGCAAAAAACCAATTAAAAGATATGACCCGTTAGTTTCAAAATAATACAATACTTATCCCTAAAAGCAAGCAAGGTGCAAGGTGCAGGAAAAAAAATACTTTAGTTAATAAGTGTTTGAGCAGATGGTCTCGATACAATGCTTATTGAAAAATAATTAACTAAAAACTTCCTGTGCTTTTAATTTTAATGTTGACTTTTTGGCGGGAACGGGAGAAGTGAGGTTATCATTTTATTTAAACTTTCCATTTTTTTCATTTGTGGGATTTATAAAGTACAAAGGTTATAGTATATTGTGTTTTAAAGTTCTGTGTAAGCGAAAAAAATTGAGTTGATCTAAATAAACATGTGTAGCTGAAGTTCTCGCCCTCTTCCAAGAACTCCTATAAAACTTCAGTTAAGTCTACTATCAGTATCACTTTTCTGGAGGAGTTTTACGATAACGATCTAGATAATGATTCTTCTAGATTTAGAAAAAAAAATTTAATGTTGAGATTATAAAACGCTTGACTCGCTTGACAGATATTATTAGTCTTAAGGACCATAATTATAATAAAATATAATTTTGCTACCTGGTTAGCCTGTAGAACAGTGGGATATTTTCGCTCCATATGTTGCTTTAAATTTGTAGTATTACTACATGTTTTTAATTCTTTCGGGCAATATTTGCATTGTGCTGTGGTATTATCCTTCTTCATGAAAAAATACTTCTGCCAGCCGCTTTTAGGTGTTTTACCGTTAGACGTTTTTTTAAATTGTTTACAGTCGAAAGAAAGGAAACTGTTGAACAAATACGAAACTGTTTTACGTACATACATACAGATGGCGCCGTCTTTTGATCGACTTGTTTATGGTAGTGAACTTACTTCGCGTTTTTTCATTCGTCGCAATTAAAATGTGTAATTTTGGCAGCATTGGATTTCTTTATTTTTCATTTCTTCATATTTTTAGTAAAAACAAGTGTAATTTGCATAATCGATTTTTAAAAATCGATTACAAATAAATAATAATCGATTAAAATGAAAATCGATAATTTTTTCACATCCCTATGTTAGTTTAGTAATCTATGTTAATACTACTCTATGCAATATGTCGTGAGGAAGAGCACATGTTAAAATAAAACTGTGAGATAATAATACAGATAGCTTTTTATTTGATTATATTAGTAGTGATAGCTATTTGTATAACACCTATATACATAATATATGTCCACCACTGTGTATCCCTCAACCTCGTAAATTAATCAATTATTTAAAAAATAATATGATTTAAAAAATATCATTCAAGTTTAAGATGTTATTTTTTGAGAATTTACTTTATACATTATGTGTGTAACGAAATTAAATACACTAAAGTAGTTAAAGATTTATGAGATTATGAGCAATTATTATGAGATCGTGAAAGAGTATGACGTAGATCGTAAAATACTTCATTTTTTATATAATATATAGACATAGCCGAGATAATTTTACATTCTCTTCGGAGAATATAAAATGTTTGTCAAGAATGACTGGATTGGATTGCTTTGCTCGTATGATAAAAAGCGACCGAACTTAAATGAGTAAACATGAACAGTGGTTAAGTTGAATATAACATATATATTAATTAGAGGGATAATCAAAATAAATTTTGATAGTGGACAAGAACATATCTATTTGGATTCATGTATTTTCCTTATTTGTTAAAAAACGACCATGTTAGGAAGATTTATTTGTCTAAATCTTATTTATATTATGTTATTTGCACGAACAAGACAAATACATCAATATCCGCCCACTTGCTGGTTTTTAGGGTTTTTAGTCACGCATGCATACCTATACATACACATACATATCATCACGCATCACGCTGTATCCCTGACGAGGTAGTAAGAGAGGACGGTGTGCCAAGCATCGGGATCCTAGCATACCTACTTTTTTCGCCGCCTCTTTCGTCATTCTTTTCACACACTTTCGCAGAGCTACGCGAATGCTTTTGAGATTGCATTACAAAGAAAATCTGATCCATACAACCCCTAACACAGCTATATTTTCATAACTCACTCTTGGTCTTCCTTGGCTTCTGTAACCACTCACTTTCATTTAGTAGAGTTTCTTCGTTAATCGTTCATTATTCTTTTTAAGCGCCCGAGCCTAAGTTGTTTTGGCCGCCAGGGTGACATCGTGATACTGCACATAATCAAAGGATTGAAATAGGTTCGTTATATCATACCACCCATACTACCCTTCAATATCTGGAGGGAACTGTCCAAATACAACACGAACAGCCAGGCAGACATCACGCAGCCTTGTCCGACGCCTGAACAGACTTCGAAACAGGCCGACAAGTCACCATCTATCCTTACACAGGCTCTGTGGCCTCGATATAATGACCTCACAGCCTGCCGTAAGGGGCTCTCTGAGCCATATTCAAGCAGAAGACTCCACAATTTTTTTTGCACTACTCTGTCGAATGCTTTTGCAAGATTTACGAAAGCGCAGAATACTTTCTGACCTATGCCCAGAAACTTGGCCATGATACCGCGGAGCGAGAAAATCTGATCCATATAACCCCTACCGTTCCTAAAACCACCTCGTGCCTCCCACAAATATCTTTCAGAAATGCCTTTCATACGCTTATCTGCTAAGTTCATGGCCCTATAGCACGCGCAGTCTAAATGGGAACCTTTCTCTTTTTAGAGTCATGACTGCGAAGCGCCAGTTCTCCGGAACTTATCTATTCTGCCAGCAAAGATTTCACAGTTTATAGAATATACAAAACAGAATAATAACAGAAGAATATTACTGTATGTGCGAACAAAAATAATTTCCTATTTTTTATTTTCAAATGTTTTTTATCAATACAATTTTGTCCACATATCATGACGTTTACTATTCTTTTAGTTCTTGGCGGTTTTTATTGAAGTACAAACACACAAATAGACAATAATTCACGTATTGGAGTATATTTGTTCTGTGACTATAGAAGAGAGGTTCAATGATAATTGTATACAGGAGATTTTTTTGCGGGAACGGGAGAAGTGAGGTTGTCATTTTATTGAGATTTTATACATTTACATTTTTGGAAGTTTTAAAGTACAAAAGTGATAGTATATTGTTTTTTAAAGTTCTTTGCAAGTGAAAAGAATGGAGTCGGTCTAAATAAACATATGTAGCCGAAGTTCTCGCGCTCTTCCAAGAAGTCCTATAAAACTTCAGTAGTCTATTATCACACTAATTATTGAATACGGCTTTACTCACGTATAATCGGTATAGGTACCGGTAGGTAGATACGTCAATATTGATGGACCTCCAATAGGTCCGAAACTAGTCGGTACCTATATCGATTGTACGTGAATAAAGTCTCACGAAAGTTTTAATAATTTAAGTCTATTATTACTTTACTGGAGGAGCGATAGCGGTTCTACTTATAATAATACAATAAATACGTGACATTGGCAAATGCGCTAATCTGTGCACCATGCCATGAAGAAAGAAAAAGTGTATATAGGGAAAGAGGGGATCGCACTACTCTCACAGAATATATAGGTATACTCCCTACTCTGCTCTATATGGACAACTAAAATATAAAAAAATAATATTATATTATGTAGTACCTATTGGCCCTTTAAGATTAAATCATTTTTAGTTCTATTCTGTGTTTACTATTTTCACTTAGCGCTACTCCGACTCGAAAACATTTTGATATATTACTATTATGTACTACTACTATTTATATTATAACTTCAAAGTCATAAAACTGTCAAAGGGCCTATAGATACATATATTATTTTTTAATTTGTGTTTTATTCGAGGCGGGTGTTTTCTAAATTTTTTATTTTAGTTTTATTTTATGCTTTTTATGGGGGGGGGGGGGGGGGGGGGGGGTTAGAGGAAATAAGTACATATCCTCGTATTTATTTTCTTCCCAGACCAGCACAGAAGTTGACGTAAATAAAAGCAGTGAAATTTATTATAAATATAATAATATTTATTCCTCTTGACAAGTCATTTTCTCTTTACAGTAACAAGATTGGTTCCTCAACATGTTAATATTCGAAATCACCGCACTCGTCCATATTTACACAAATATACGTTACGCACTGTACTTCAAAACAATTAGAGATCTTCCATACCGTTCGATGTAAACGCGGCGCCATTTTTATATACATTAATATACAAATGCTGCCGGAAGCGACGCCATTTTAAAATTTACAACCTTTACAAGCGTCATCCGGTTCTGTACAGCCAGTCGGCGCCATTTCAACGTTTCAATCGATCGGCAGTCCGGTAAGGACCCGAAACTTTTAGAATCTACGGAACCCGCGCGGGCTTGCCTAGCCACTAAAACGCGGCGGTCGGCGAAAACACTCAAAAAATGAGATTTCAGAGAAATGCAGTTTATTGAATTCGGCCTTTAATGTTTTAAAATTGAATATTCCATTGTAATCTCATTGAATGTCGACAATATTAAAATTTTTTGGCAGAAAATACAGCAAATACCCTGTACTCCTCTAACAGACCGATTTCAATAATACCAACAAAATAATATAATTGGCTCAATTTCCACTTTAGTATGAGAATATTTTACCCAACAACTACGTAATGGCAACAATATTGATGATTTTATGACAGCACTGGCAACACTAGTCCACCCATTTAATGGTAGGAATCATAGTCTAATTGATGTGAAATTATTTCCACTAAGTGGAAGAGGGTTGAACCCCTAATAATATCTATTCATATAGGAAGAACAATTTTAAATTAATAAAAAATATTTTGTGTACATGACTGTGTTACCAGTAAGAAAATAATTTAACAGCCATTGCAATACAATTATAACAAAACAACAAAAAACAACATACTTAAAAAATATTATTTTTTAATTAACAAAATTTATTTACAAAAATTTGAAGTTTTGATTTTAGTAATGATTTTGAATATCATTGTCTATGGAAATGGCTTACATATTGTACATTTTGTTCACTTGTTGCCAAATCATCGAAATTGGTGCGCTAGTTACAAATCACGAAATGGCAAATAATCTCATTCTATAGCATCATCATACTGATCTAAGATCAGAGTACATTACGTGTACGCATCAGCATCAGATCACCGTTGTATCACTTAGTCACGCACTGGGCTTGGCAGGTCATCTTGTCAGACATCGGTCAGTTTTCAAAACATGTCAGCTAGTTGTAGTTTGTACATGGACTTCAGGTATATCAGCTTCATCAATGTTGACATTATTATCCAGTTGATAATGTGAATCAGCTTTGTTGATTTTTTTTTTGAAGTAAAGATATTTCGATTTCAAATATAAATTACATATTACAGATTCATTAATGTTCATGCTAGATTTCTTGTACGGCAACATCTTCATGTTTACTTGGTGCTCAAGAAAGCTAATTCCAACTGTAGATATTCTTGAATATCTAATATCTTTCTGACATCAACGTCGGATGTCGCATTAGAAGCTATTATTTAAAAGTTGAAGTTGAGTTTGAGGATTTCTGACCGCTTCTTCGACGTAAGGTCAGTTTTGTCGACTTCTGACATTTGTCATCATCTCAGCTTTGTCGCCTCCTGACATCGATATGACCATTTGAACAGCTTCTTCGACGTAAGGTCAGTTTTGTCGACTTCTGAGATTTGTCATCACGTCAGCTTTGTCGCCTCCTGACATCGATATGACCATTTCATTTGAACAGCTTCTTCGACGTAAGGTCGGTTTAGTCGACTTCTAACAGACGTCAGCTTTGTCGCTACCGACAACGATATCACAGTTTTGACAACTTCTTCGACGGTCAATTTTGTCGACTTCCGACATCTTCCACATCATGACACAGCTGGCATGACACAGCCTCCTGAGACCGACGTTACGGGTCTTCGGCGAGTCCTGTCCGCTTCCCCGCCGCAGGGTCAGTTACGTGGACACCGGTCACCGCAGAGATGACGTGAGCGGGCCGCTACGCGTCCGCGGCTTGCGCGGCCCGCCGCAGCCAGGCCCGGAAGCGGGCCCGGCGGGCCGCGTGCAGCCGCGCGTGCGACGCCTGCGCCGCCGCCAGGCATCCGGCCCGGTACAGCTGGTGCGGACGAGACGCTATTAACCTGTAACAAAAACATTTATCAATAATTAACGGTGACATTTTGGCGGGAACGGGAGAAGTGAGCATTTCATTTAGATTTTCTATTTTTTACATTTTTCGGCGTTTTAAAGTTCTGTGTAAGTGAAAAGAATGGAAGAGATCTAAATAAACATGTGTAGCTGAAGTTTTTGCGCTCGTCCAAGAAGTCCTTTTTTAACTTCAGTAAAGCCTACTATCACTTTAATGGAGAAGTGTTAGGGAATTTAGTGTTTCTCCATAAGTTATGTGATTAGACCGATGGTGTTGTTACCAATGCTTAAAAAATATAAATAAAAAATTAATTAACGGTTCATAATAAACACTGCATTCAATCCCAACAATGTTAGCTCCGTGTCAACTACATGCATTAGTAAGTCATATATTGAACCTCACTGATCCACTACTTGGACAGATGTTGAGTGAAACAGTTATAAATGCTGGCTCCGTTTAATTATTTGTTGTTTGCTTTATTCAATAGAATAGCCGACAAATCTACTTCGATGAAACAGTGAAATTTAAGTGCCAGAGTTCAATAGGTGAGCAAAACTAGCATACTGTAGATGTAGTGTACGCACATTCTGAGTGAGCACCGCTGAAAATCAAAACTGTAGTGCTTACGTCAGCATAATACGTTGTGTCCAATTTTATCATCACATCACATAAGGTTATGTAAATTGTATAGTGTTTAGGTCGTTTCTTTTTTTTGAGCTGTGAGTGATGATTCTAAAAAATTGTCTGTATGTAATGTAGTGTAACATAGTGTAATGTATACAGGTGGGCAATTCCCGAGAATTATTTCGTCGCCGAAAACTTTAAGTTCTCGGAAGTATTCTCTGGATCGAAGAATTTATGAGAATTTGGAAGCAATCTTAAGAGAATATATCAGAGTATTCTCACTTTGATAATATTTTCTTCGCCCATCTATAGTGGTGTACCGTAGTGTATATGTAGTGTAGTGTAGATGTAGCTATAGTGTATTATGTAGTACAGAGTAGAGGTACTATGGTGTACATGTATGTGATGGTATTGTACATGTAGTGTGGTGTAGATGTAGTGTAGTGTAGTGTGGTGTAGATGTAGTGTAGTGTGGTGTAGCGTAGTGTAGTGTGGTGTAGATGTAGTGTAGTGTGGTGTAGATGTAGTGTAGTACGGTGTAGATGTAGTGTAGTACGGTGTAGATGTAGTGTAGTGTATGTAAATGTGTAGCATGGTGTAAATGTGGTGTGTGTGGTGTAGATGTGGTATGAGTGGTGTGTGTGGTGTAGATGTAGTGTAGATGTGGTGTGTGTGTGGTGTAGATGTGCGGTGTGCGCTCGTGTCGGACCTGAGAGCGGGCGCGAGCGTGCACTCGGAGTGGTCGTGCAGGCGCGGCGGCTTGCGGCGCGCGGGCGCCGGCGGCTGCGGCGCGCCGCCCGCCGCCACGTTGGCGCCGCCGCCCGCACCGCCGCGCCGCGCGCTGCGCACGAGGAACACGGGCTTGTTGCACCGCGCGCCCGCGCCGCTACCGCCCCCGCCGCCGCCGCCGCCGCCCCCGCCGCCCCCGCCGCCGCCGCAGTCCGGCCGCGCGTACCGCTCCGTGTACAGCGACCACGCGGCCAGCCGCGACACCGTCTCGCCGTTCGGCGTGCTGCGGGGCTGCGCACCGACCCTCCGTTACTTTACCACATACACTACACGCCCTTACTACTTACTATACAACTGTCGCCTAACTACTGCGGTGTGATTACACTCACTATACACGCCTTATCTCCTAACCGATAGTGCAATAAAGCGATTAATTACACTACACCATTTCTTAGTTAGGGTATATCTCATAACTAAAGTAATAGAAGAGAGGGGCTAGACAAGTGGCTAGCGCTTCGTACAATAGAAACGCTTGCTGACGTTATTGCTCGTTTAAAGTACCATTTGGCATAAGGCATTTTTCTCAAGACTTTACTTTTAGTTTGACTGAGCAGAAAATTAATTTCGTTACACTAGGTAATGTGATATTTGTCATTCTATTCTACTTGCTTTTACATCAATTGAGCCACTTGTCTAGACCACCGGTTATTCTACCCTATCAATAGAATCCTATCTCCTATCTAATGGTGTAATAAATCGGATATTACACTACACTACCGATAGAAGACTATCGCTTAACTAGAATTAAATAGGGCACTGCCTCTTTAACTTAGAATGGAGTAATAAAACATTCATTATACTTACTAACCTATCCATAGACGCCTTATCTCCTAAAATCGTATAATAAAACGTTTTATTACACTACCTACAGATATGACCCTATCTCTTAATCATATTAAAGGTAATGAAATAACAAATAGAGAAATAGGCCTTACATCTAGAGAGATAAGAGTTCTCTAGACTACACCTGTCCTATGAATAGTACAGCCAGTAGCCAAACACTTAAATAGACCCAATAAATAAGGTAGCGTAATAACCTTTTTACTCTACTTATTCCACAAGTTTGATTTAAAAAGAAAATTGCCTAAATAACTCGTAATCTGTGTTTACTGGGAGCCCTCCAGTTCATTGTATTATATACCCATAGTATTAGTTTAATGCTTAATTTTTTAATCGGTCATACAATAGAGGTAACAGTTTGAATCACTAACTATAATAATATTATAAGAGGTAAACTGTATGTACTGGATACACTCAAAAACTAATCAACGGATTTCAAATTCTTTCACCTATAGAAAGCTACATTATCAGCGAGTAACATGGGCTGTATGTTTCAAAAAAATTATCTACCCGTGCGAAGCCAGTGCGAGTCGCTAGTGAGTTAATATTTTTACCAGATTGCCCCAGAAAAAGTAATATTTTTCGGGAATATAAATATACATAATATGTCGGTACATTTGACGCATCCTATGGCCTAAAAGGCTTGATGAATTCTAGTAAATAAGGGGTTGTTACTGCATCCAGACAAAGGGTAATGTTTTTTTTTTTTGAGAAAAATATAAATTTTAGATATTTATTTATAAGTCAATTTTGTTCAATATGTGTCAAACAAGCTGTACACAAGATTGAAATTGAAATTGTAAACATATCTCCACAACACGGTCATAAAATTTTAAATTATCCTGTGTTTATAAGTTTATGTACATATACAATCCATATAACATTATAAATTGAATAAAAATCAAGCTCACCTGATTGGTTGGTGATAACCGATTATTGTCATTGTGTTGCGGCGAATTTCTACCCTCCCCTGCGCTCTGTAGCATCTCATACGTGACTTTACAGTCTTCACCACCATACTGGAAACACCATTCATAATTTTTATATCACATATTCAGGTATAAATAAAGGTATTTTAATCAGAAGACGACAATCAAGATTTTCTATTGCATGTCAAAAGATTGTACAACATATTAAACATTTATTTCTGAAACAAAGACTGGAAGTAGATTCAGACAGATTCCTGCCAAAATATTTAAAAAAAATGCACAAAAGGATTTAATTTTCATTACAGCAACATTATTGTACTATAATACGAGTTAAAGTTTAAAAAATAAGAACAATTATTTCTCAAAAACAAGTTTAGTATCTTAAGACATGCTTAGACGAAACATGGATGACTTAGTGAGTGACTCGTCATTCGTTATTGTGCTCACTGCGTGTGTTAAAAGATTACTTGTTAATTTTTCTGACTACTTATTTTTTAATACTTTTTTATTTGGTTCTCAATCTTTGTTCCCAAATACATTAAGACATTGTCATTACTGAATAACACTTCTAATTACATCAAACCAATGATAAAATAGATTGCTCTGACTTGGGGCCTTTTCTAGTTTTGTTCCATAATTGGAAAAAAGGAAAACTCGTTTAATGACTGTGTTCATCTATTTGTCCGTCACAGCACTATTGTCGTTATCCCATGAGAGAAAGAAGGATAGCGATACAAGTGGATCGAGGTTAAAAAGTAACATACTTTCTTTCTGTTATCTCGTTGGCCGTAATTTAATTGCGCCAAGTACGATTGGCTATTGGACAATTTTTCATAGCAAATTGTCACACAAAATAAGCGATTTTCCTTGACTTTTATTGAAGGTATTTACTGGGTGTTGCACTCACCACTTTGACCATAAATACAGCATTCTCCCCCCGTAGGTAGTGGTGTGCTCGCCGCGTGTAGGCGGCAGGCCCGCGCATGCCCCGCGCAGCTATCTCTGCCGCATGCACTGAGCTGGGCTCCGATACGCAGTGCTGCAGCTATGGAATTAATTTACATACAGTTACAGGTCTAAGAACATAGAGAATTAGGTTTGATCAAACAATTTTTATACTGGCTGGTTACAAAACATTTTTTTTAAATTTATTTATTGTTTTTTTTTCATGGCATGGCCCACAGATAAGCACATTTGCCTATGTCACGTATTGGAATTTAATAAGTAGAATCGTTATCGTAAAACTCTGTAAAACTTCTCCAGTAAAGTGATAGTAGGCTTTACTGAAGTTATAAAGGACTTCTTGGAAGAGCGCGAGAACTTCAGCTACACATGTTTATTTAGACCTGCTCCATTCTTTTCACTTACACAGAACTTTACAACACAATATACTATCACTTTTGTACTAACTCCCAAAAATGTAAAAAATATAAAATCTAAATAAAACGATAACCTCACTTCTCCCGATCCCGCCAAAAAGTCAATTTATTGCCTTAATAGTAAATTATTATAAAATCGAAACAAAGTGCGCGTATACTTATTGTATGCACTTCTACAATGGCCGTTTGAAATAAATGAAATAAAAATTGAAACTGGTCACAAACAATAATAAACTATCTTCGTTGCCAACTTCACATTGTGTGTTACGATTGATGCGCCAACTTTCGTTCGTAACTTCATGGTGAGCTAAATCGATGACGTAACTACTGTTGCCTGTTGAAATGACACTATCTTTTTCATCTAAATAACAAGACAATTTTACTATTCTTTGAAGTTATATCTCTTTTGGTTATACTATTCTTTGAAGTTATACCTCTAAGTAAAGCACTCGTCTCGTGAATAAGCACTAAGTTTAGTATATTGATGGATACACTATTAGCTTTATAAGGAAATAAAGGAAAACAAGGAACAATAAGTCACCATGTAGCACTTAATCTATACAGCTGAAATATCAGATCATATAAATCGCTTAAACTCTATAGGTTAAGTGCTCCATGTAAGCAACTTTAACAGTGTTCTTATGAGCCCAATTAAATAATGACATTTTGATTTGTATTCATGTGTAATGTACCTGTCGCACGGCGGCCGAGACCAGCTTGTCAAGCGTGTAGGCCGGGTAGGCCCGTATGCCGAGCATCTCCCGCGCCGCGTCCTCGTAGGCCGGCTGCTCCGCGTTCCCATCCAATACTCCACGCACCAGCTCCAGTAACGCGCCGTAATACTGCGCAGGGCCAGTAACCTCCGCCGGCAGGTCTGCGCCAGAAGTGACAAGAGATCGCATCATTGCCAGTCCACGACCAAGCACCCCAATGTACTGAGCTTTTGCTATCAAAGCGTGTCCGTTCCGTCCGTTTTATTGGTGTGAGGTTCTCGATAATTATGTGCGTGACTAGGGACGAATCACAGATCACAGATACAATAAACAGGTGAACCTGACATATTTATTTTAGTACCGAAATCACTTAAGATTTACGAGTATTTTACAAATAATTATTTCAGCAATGCGATGTTTTGTATGTCGGGCCAGTCATGAGCTGACACGAATTACACCGACAGTAGGAGGTCGCTAAACTTACTATATCTGTTTTACTCGTGCTTACAGTGGCATATGCATCTGTTTTCCAAGCTAGGGTCCCAGGTTCGATACCCGGTCAGGTCGATTTAGGTAACGAACTTTTTAAAATTGGCTCCGAGTCTGGGTGTTACTGAAAACTCCCCCAGAGTTCGTTGGTGGTCTGTGCAATTGTCTGATGTATTATTATTATATAGAGAAACACCAAAACTCGTTAGAAACACGGTGATAAAAGCAACTCCTTATGGCTGCCGCTATGATTCTTGGTTTGAGGCTCATACAGTCGCATTTACCAGTGTATTGTACAACACTATCAAGTCGCTATGCAGTAGATAAATTATAGTAAAGTGGGAAACTTAAATCTATCAATTACAGAGTCGAAAATTTCTCGCGCAAAATCTTGCGCTGTTATTAGCTGATCGATTTGCGAAAATTGCGGCTACCTACTATGAATAATAAGTAGTAAACAATATTCAACTAATTACTCTTGCAAATAAAATTCAATATAAATTGTTACGCGTTCGGCAAGTTCGGATAAACTCGGGAATCAGTTGCGTTTTCCTGTGCAAATGAAAATAGACAAAAGGAAATATATTTTGGATAATTACTATTATCCTAAATGTAATTTGGGAATGATCACAAACGAATATGCAGGGAGTCCATTGCAAATACTAAAAATATCCCTGACTTTCCTTGACAATTTTGCCTTTCTTAATCAACATGTTAATTTTAAAAAACAGTCCTTAAATTATTAGAAAAATCACGAAAAATAATAAATTTCAATAATTAATCATTTGATAAAATTACATTTTTGACACACTTCTGGCATGTTATTACAAGATTTTAATATGTGCGTTGTGAAATTAGTAACAGACATTAAATGTTAGGACAGCGATAAGGCGTTAACACGGCAAATTAAGTACCAATATATTATATACCATAATATACAATATTAAGGACCGCGACTCCTGGCGCTCCGTCCTCTCTGGCTACCCCGTTGGGGATACAGCGTGAAGTTATGTTATGTTATGTTATACAATATTATTCAATCATCATGAAGAAACCAAGAAAAAGTACAGCGATATTGGTGACCCCGACGTCAAAGTCGAAGTCAAAATCAAATCAATTTATTACATATCCTAACCTTAATCTTTCCTTTCTTATAGTTACCGCTGAGAAAACTGTCATTGCTTAGGGTGCCCAGCAGACTGGCAGCGTTACCTCTGAACAGCCAAGCTGATTCATTGCCGGAAGAAGCTGCCAGCCCGGCGGTCTCCCGAAGTCTCGACCAGTCTCTTACAAATATCAGTAACCAGTCGATGAGCTTCGGAGCCCCAGGGACCTAAAGTTTCGACTGCAAAGGGCGCAAATATGAAACTCTCAGAGAGAATCGCATACTTACGTCGCTTCAAGTTCTCGCCAGTACTGGCAGCGGTACTTGCTGACTTGGAAGTTGCGGGTACATGGGAAATAGCAAGTGTATCGACACACATACAATAAACTTAATTTATTTAAGTAAACCCAATTGCAAGGTATTTAAAAGTCAAATCTACTTTTAGTTCGAAAATAAAACCGGTACATCAAGAACCATAAACTTAAGTTGGTGATAGACGTATAATGACTGCAAGTGAGAATGTAATTTTTTATGATAGTGCTAAGAGTAAGAAAGGGACAGCGAACGGGACAAGGGACAGTTACCCCCGTTTTGAACGACACGTCACGCTGTGGAGAACGCTGTTGACTTATTATTTTGTGTTATTCCCGTTTTATTTCAAAGTACTGTAATTTTCAATAATGGTTACGTGTTCTGACGTGTCAACCCGCTGTATGTTTGTCTGTACGCCAGTATATACTAAGATTATGCCGAGAACTAACAAAAAAATCAGGTATCACGTTTTCTTGTTTTTTGGCGAAGGGGGCAAACGAGCAAGCGGGTCACCCGACGGTGACCTATGGTGGTGAAATGATCATCACCGCCCATATACATCCGTAACATCCAGGGAATCACGGGCTTGTTTGTTGAAGGTCCCTAAGCCGTACCGGTCCGGGAATACCACGTGACCAATTAACAAAACCATCGAGGAACAAAGAGCAGCAACACTAAACACTCACTGTTGGGCTTCAGTCGCAGCGCATGCGCGACGCTGGGATGCGGGCGCGCAACACCGCTCCGCTCGCCGTCGGCCAGCGCCGCCGCCGCGCGCCGCGCCGCGCCCAGCCGCTGGCACAGCGTGCCGTGCAGCCGCAGGAACAGGTACCACGGAGACGTGCACACGAACCGCGCCTCCTGCACACGTACACATACGTATTAGGTACTCTTACATTCATACCATACATATATACGACGACGATATGACGACCTCCGTGGCGCAACGGTTTAGCGCGTCGGAAAGTAAAACGGGGGTTGCGGGTTCGATTCCCGTCCAGAGTCTGGGTGTTTATGTATAATATGTATATAATACAAAAGAAAAGTATATCAGTACAATCTATCACAGTACAGTACAGTATATCAATACAAGTAGTATATCAGTTGTCTAGTACCCATAACACAAGCGCTGTGCTGCTTACTTTGACACTAGATGGCGCTGTGTGAAATGTCTGAGTATTATTATTATACATAATAATAATAATACTCCAGACAATTACACAGATTGTGTGACCCCAAACTAAGTAGTAAGCTTGTACTATGGGTACCACACAACGAACTCTGGGGAAGTTACCAGTAACACCCAAACTCCAAGCCAATTTAGAAAACTTCGTTTCCAAAATTTACCTGACCGGGGATCGAACCCGGGACCTTAGCTTGGAAAGCAGATGCATATGCCACTGCACCAACGGGTCAGTCATACATATATACATTTTTTTTATTTCATTAACACATACTAATACATACATTAATATATACATTAAATTAGGTACTCGCATACCTTTCGGTGGAAAAGATATGTCTTTAAATGAAGTCAGTATTTTAGCACACTTCATTGTATGAAGTTGTGACGTACAACGTCACAATTCTCAGCTCTACCTTGAAACCAGTTCTTTATAGGTTGCTATTATATAGCTATGAGTAAAAATCGTAGCCAAATTTAAGTGGAAATTATTAACTAATAATTTCTAATACTACTACTGCTACTAAATATATACAATAAGTATGACATAATAATAGATATATATACATATCCTCACGCCGTACCCCTAACGGGGTAGTCAGAGACGACGGAGCGTCAAGCGTCGCGATCCTTACATACTTCTTTCGCTTTCTCAAATCTCATTAATCTCCTCACATATTTTCGCCTAGGTATGCGTGAGCTTTTGACATTTCCATCCGCTAACACCTTGGCTATTGGCATTTGACATTTCAGTCATACACTTACATAATAATAATAATAATCTTTTTAACAGTACATGGTTTGAAGCAGTTGAAATACCTCCTCAAACTCACCGCAAACTAGCGGAGAGTTGTATTTTGAGACTCAGTTCCTTCCCAATATTTTGTATAAATGTATACAAGCAGTACAAGACAATAAATATATCTAATAAATAAACGAGATTACAAATGTGAGATAAAAAAAGCAAAATTGGCCACATATAAAAAAAAAACTGGCCGCTTGAAATGAATGAAATATCTATATATATATATAAAAGGTGATGTATGTATGTATGTTCCTTATGGACTACGAAACGGCTGGACCGATTTCAATGAAATTTTCAGGGAATCTTCAGATTGGCCTAGCGGGTGTTCCTGTAAAGTTTGGTAGCGATTGGATCAGATTTTTTTTGTTTTTTTTTTTTGCAGTATCAAAATAATTATAAAAACTGTTAATTTATTTTAACTTCAACTAACGCCCAGTAAAACGGGCCGGGTTTGCTAGTAAAATATAAGAACGACAATTACCACATATAAAAAAAATTAAAACGATTGACGAAATAAAGCTCTCTATACACGCATTTACTGGCTTTATGAATATTGGTATTTTGAATAACTATTGTAGAATGATGTTGAAAAAATGATACCCGACTGAGTTTCTTGTCGGTTCTTCTCAGTGTTCAGGTTTTCTTTTCGAACTGAACTAAAGTAGATTTGACGTACAAAAATACCTTGAATAAATTGATTTGACTTTGATTTTACACGTAAGTTCTCTCTTTGAATATTTTTGTACATGGTAATCTCACTGCACTCGAATTATATACACCCGATTCTCTAATTAATTCAATGTAATAGGCAATCGTCGCTCTTTAGCAGCATAATACTAAGCAAACACGAGCCATTTCTGATGTGCTTGGCCGCCGTTACGTTAGTTTTTTTACTCTTTTTGTCTTCATATATTACTTTCTGATTACACCTAAAATACTGTTTGTTTGTCTGTGTAATATTGTCAATGTTTTAGTTAGTAGATATTGCAAAATATGTTCGTTTCTTGGAGTAGGGTGGGTTTACCTCTGTATAATAGAAGTATTTCATCGAAACAGGTATGTTATCTCTGAATGTTCGCGTCTACTACCTTATTCTGTACTACAAAACGCAGTAAGATCCATAAAAAAAAAGTGTATGGACAGTGATATGTATTATTTTGTTTTAGGCTAACGTATATTTCATCATTGTCAGTTTTTCCGAATGTCTTAGAAAGAGACAAGTCAAGCAGTAGTCACTCACATTAGGCAGATGGTCTCTGTAGTCATCTTCTACTTCTTGTTCACTCTTGAGCTCAAATTTGATAACATTCTGATCGTCGCTGCTACTCCGTTTGACATTGTTTATTGTGTTTGTACTGTCTGTGAAAAAAGATTTTATATAATTCAGTTACACCAAGACAATACCAAATTAGTGTTATAGAAACCAGTCATGACAGTTTGTTATTGTTTTTAAATTATATAAATCCAGTACACCTCTTTTGAGTAACTGTATTTGCTTAATAATATTGCTTAAGAACTCAAACAATGGAAAAGAGGTAAAAATTTGTCATTATTGTGCCTAGTGCTTAGTTTGGGGACGCACGCGTATTACCTAACTTGCAGTCAGCATGCGTCAGTCAATATCGCGCGAAATCTGCTGTCAAAATGAGAATTTGTGTAATGTAATCTATATAGTGGCGCTAAATCTACCGCGAAAGGTGCACGATCATAGAATAACAGATCGTCATACACGATACCATTTTTTATTACAATTAGTCACCGGTCGCGTAGTGATCGCGTGGCTGTCGATGTCTGCAAATTTTTACGTAATAATCCCGAAAATTTGTGCGATTCTCTAGAGTACTATTATTATTTTTTTATATTTGATGATGGCTGCAGATCACGCCTGACCTGTATCACTGCGACCAATATTGATCTATTGTTATCGCCACAGTTTTACAAAACATCACCAAGTTCCACTTCAATCAGAAAACTTAAGGTTATCCTTGGAGTGAAGTGCTGAACCTCCTCTGGACTCAGAAAATACTGGCCGAGACAGAATCTACGAGTGATCAGTGGTTCGCCAGTTGCATAAAATGTGCATAGGCGTTTCATCCGCCTCCTGGCAGTACCGGTACATTCCTGTGTCGGAGAGGCCCATATTAGAAGTGTGCTTATTTAAGCAACAATGTCCAGTAAGTGCTATAACCAATACGCAAGTTACTTCGGCTCATTTTGTAATACTAGAAGCCATCTTGCGATTATATGCCTTTATTAGAGCTTTGGAATGCTCTTGGCCTGGAATATTGTCCCAATATTCGCAAGAAGCTTTAAACGAGGCTTCCACAAAATCAATTGGGCCTGGCTCTTGGGAATTTCATAAAAAAGTTCTGCACCCACAAACTATGATTTGGACTTCGGGGCCTTTGCGAAACCCATCTCCAAATAACCGGTTTTATTTCTCATATTATTAGTTAACATTTATACCTATTGATAGAACTTTAATGATAAATATTTTCTTTTATTATTATTCTTATTACGTAATGTAGCCAGTATAATCATTTTTCAATTAGTAATTTGTATATTCTTCTTTAAAGCACGTAATTTCCAGCATATACTTAAATCATAATTAAAACTATATTAAAAAACCCTATATGAATAATGGATCTTAAAATAGATTAGAAGTCGAACGATGTGTTATTTGTTGTTGATTTAATAAATTTAATAAATCTTACCTTTACTATCCATATTATTATTTTTCGGTTTGTTTTCTTTGTCATTCTTGTTATTAATTCTGCTGCCCTTCTCCGACGCATTGTCAGATTCAGATGACTGTTGAAACAATATAAAATACTAAATTTTTCTATTACAAATTCCCTAGATCATACTCTGAGAGAGTGGCCAAAAATATGAGTAACTAGAGAAGTGTTGTATCACGACATCTATGTAAGTACTAGATTGAGTGTTTGAAACGATCGCTATGTACTTCTTTCTTTCTTTACGGGATCTATGGCACGTAGTAATAAGTAGAATCAGAATCACAAGTAAATTAATTTTTTCTTATCCTCTAAAAACTCCTTCAGTAAAGTGATAGTAAGTTTTACTGTAGTTATAAAGGACTTCTTGGAAGAGCGCGAGAACTTCAGCTATACATGTTTATTTAGACCTACTCCCTTCTTTTCACTTACACAGAACTTTAAAACACAATATACTATCACTTTTTACCTTAAAACTCCCATAAATGTAAAAATTAAATCTAAATAAAATGACAACCTCACTTCTCCCGTTCCCGCCAAAAAGTCTATGGGTGGTCCACTCAATTGAGGCTCCGGGGAGCGGGGACTACACCTAACTCATTTTCAATTCATTTGACGCTTGTGCAGTGAACACTAACGTATCTTCCGTCATTTCATATTTAATGGCCTTGTGTAATGCTTTTACAATAAATAATTAAAAAATGGATGCTCATATTATTATAAAACTGCAAAATATACATTTAAAATGGATTTTTAATGAATTAAATTTATTTTATTATACATAATATTAAAATGTCGCGAGCAGGTCTTGCCCATTCGGAGTGACGACACGATAGCCCTGACTACCCCGTTAGGGATACGGCGTGAAGATATGTATGTATAAACTATTCTAGCGTAATGTATAATTCAATGGGTTGGATTAATTTCAGCAACTTTGATGGGTGAAAACCCCACATAACCGAATCAACTCTTCTAGAATGGCATCTTTTCCAAGATCTTCCTAAGAAAAAAACAATGTTGATGACAAAATTTTAATTATATGATTTGTTCGCTTACCTCTTTCTCCTGCTTGATGGCTGACCCATTACTAGTGTTTTTGTCATCTTGGCCGGTTGAATCTGCGTTAGGACTATCAGGACTAGGCGGTTCTTCTTTCTCTTCTATAAAAGAATAAGTTAAAATGAACCTTATGTAAATAATGCTGGTCTGGGAATAAAAGATAAACGTAGACTTAGAAATAATAAAATAAATGCGCCTGATAATACAGTCTGGTCACAAAATAGGGTGTTCCCTGTGCTATGAGAACTGGACGACGACTACTAAGGGCGTCCCAAGTACACTCAGACTCGAGACAATCTAGAAAAGTTCATTTTCTAATTGACCCATCCAGGAGGACTTGTACCCAGAACCTTCTATGTTTAGCATCCAAACGACTGCGCCATCGAAGTCATAATAAGTTACAGGTAAGGCTTAACTTTAAGGTACTTATATTGAAATTCTTTAGTGCTACAGATTTCTAATAATAAAGCTACAAGTTTCTCATTTTGAATGACAGTGTTATTGTAAAAATAAGTAAGGAATGCTTAGAAAGATGGATTGGGCACATAATGAGTGAGGGGTGGTTGACGAATAAAATATACAGAGCATGTGAGTAATAGCAGAAGCGAAGGAAGACAAGGGCTGACTTAAGAAGATCTAATGGAAGTATGTGAAAAACAGTGATGCTTGGTGCTCCATCTTCTTACCCTATTATATAGCGTGAAGATATTTATGTAAAGATAATTATGTACATATGTCATTTACACTGATATATTACAGTAATGAGCAAGGGCAGGTATTTTTTTTTATACTGCATTTTTTGTCGACAGTACAATAGTATTTAAATCCAAATCAATTTGCTCAAATAAACCCAATTGTGAGGTGTCTTAAAATGTTAAGACAACCTTCAGTTCGAAAAGCTGCACACTGAAAAGAACTGACAAGGAACTGAGGTAATATGACAAGAAACTACTAGAGAAAGAAGTTACTCCTCTTCTTCGTTCATATGTATTAATGATAGGTTTCATGAGGATTCAAATATTTGAAGTAGGAAAATACATAATGGGGTCACTCTTCTCTCTATATCTTAAATCTCCGACAAAAAACTCTGATAATATTATAGTGAGCAAAAGTAAATGTGATTCTTATTTCAACGAGTAGTATGTACTGACCATCATCTCTCTCGTCATCAGACAAAGGTTGTCGCGGATGTGCAAACAAATCCGGGAGAAACTGCCTCAATAATTGCTTGATTCTTCTCTTCTCTGCTTTCTGTATCGTCGTCTGCCGCCGCGCGTGGTGGATTAACAGCTCCGCCGCGTCCCGGACTATCTTTATCGCTGTTGGGGTGAAAATTATCGAATTAGGGGTCGTTTTTTAGGGGCTGGTTCTGTGTGGCATTAGGAATTTTCAGAAGGAAGGCAGCATGCGTGTATCAGCACTGACATTCCGATAATGCACATCGCATTTTTATCATCATACTAGTGTTCGCAACCGACGTCATACAAAATTACCATCCAAATTTCACTTATCTAGTAGATTTTCCCAAAGTTATCTTTCATACAAAGCTTGTCTGACAATTGCGAATACATCAAAATAAATCAGCGATTTCGGTCAGGTCAATCTCAAGTGATAATGTTACATGCAAGGGCCAATTGATTTTTACTATTACGTGCACGAAGAAAGAAAGAATATATGTTTAACAATAATAATAATAATATACTCAGACATTTCACACAGCGCCATCTAGTCCCAAAGTAAGCAGCACAGCGCTTGTGTTATGGGTACTAGACAACTGATATACTATTATATACTTTTCTTTTGTAAATAAATACATATTATACATAAACACCCAGACTCGAGACGGGAATCGAACCCGCAACCCCCGTTTACTTTCCGACGCGCTAAGCCATTGCGCCACGGAGGTCGCCAAGTATGTAAGAACCGCAACGCTTGGCGCTCCGTCTTCTCTGACTACCCCGTTAGGGATACAGTGTGAAGAAATGTATGTACTACGTGCACACATAAAATTTATTGTATTTGTTTTTAAATCAATATAATATTAGACCTACCATTCTTTAGAAAATAAACACTTCAACCCATGTTGCTTTTGCTTCAAGGAGAATAAAAAAAATTGATTTACTTATATAGATAGAAGATAGATTAACATGGGTAAGTATCTAGTATGAACAAGTTTTGACAGAATTGTGTTGTAACAAGACACAAACGAATGATATTATTCGAGACTTGTATCTGCTTAGCATGATATATAAAACATAAATTCCATGAAATACATCATTATACATGTTATTGTAGCAGTAGTGTGTAAGAGACAACATCTGCATGAGTGTTTGTCGACTCACAAAGCCCACGGTTCTTAGAAAATCTAATATGTTCCTAAAAATACATTTTTGTAAGATGTAATTTATAATATATTACTATGACAGTAAGTTCTACTTTCGAATTTATTTCTCGTTGCTCTTCCACTTCTTCAATTCTGTTATATTTACTTTAAATATAGTTAAATACGTAATTTCCTAGTAAAACAATGTCATGACCTAAAAAATTTGGACATATGATACCCTATTATTTGGGCATATATTACCCCTACAAAATGGATATGCTATATCTCATGAAATATGAATGTGTAATACCTTTTTAAATACAGAAATATAATTATATAGTACAATATACCCTAGCAAACTAGGGGCATTTCATATCTTATAAAAATTTGGATATGTAATACCCTAGAATATGGGGTATGCCTTATTATATAGGGATGTTCCTTGTCGAATGTGGAAGTGTAACGATAAGTGTGGGGTGTGACACGCCTTATAACAATTTGGCTATGTAATACCTCAAATATGAATATGCAATACCCTATTAAATATGGATGTTCCTTGTCGAATGTGTAAGTGTAACGATAGTGCGGGGTGTGACATACCCTCCTGGCGGCCCGTCATGTTGTAGTCGACGACCAGGTGCGGGGCGGGCCGGCGCGCCGCGAACGACGACTCCACCTCTGCCAGCAGCGCCTTAGACCTCATGGCCTTTAGGTCATTCTGTTTGAAGTTGATCCCTTGGTGGTCTAACGATTTCAGGTAGTATTTTTCGTTCTGTTCACGCCATTGTTTGTTGAAACCCTGTGCACAAGAAAACTGCATATACAAACAAGGTTATTGCGAAAGGGGGTATAAATCAGCTGAGAGTTTTAACGTGTCACTGTTAATTGTTACATTGGATAAGTGATAATTTCGGGATACATTTATTTTGTTTTCATACAAAAAAAAAACATACATTTAACAAAAAAATGTACAACCCTATCGTAATGCCCAATATTACAAATGTTTGCTAGCGACGTAAAAACGCTGATATTAGGGTTACCTCGCCTTTGTTTTTTAACTGTGAGGTGTTACATTAGAACTATTGACTTTTGACGAAGTTGTAAAATGCAAGTTTTCCATTGTCATGGGTACTTTAATACAATAATTAATAATTAATTTTACAATTACCCATCCCTTTTAAATAACCTTGCAGATCAGTTCATCCATTTAAGATGCCATAGACAAACTTATAACACCTCACTCCTCAATTGGAGTAGAATAAAATGTACCAATATGTCAGAGTACTTTTAAAATATAACCGATTATTTCTCAAAATTTAATTTTTTGACCATTTTTTTACTATTTTGTGCGTGATGATAGAATGCAGTATTTTAGGCTGCAAAAGCCGATTAGACAAATGTAGGTCGTTAAAGCGAGAAAGACTTCAGGCCACATCAACGTAATATCTAATACTAGTACATTTGTGAGTCAAATATATAATGTATGGTATACCTTCTGTGCCTCTCGCCATTCTTCCTCTTTCGCCTTTAACCGCCTGAGAACTACCGGTACAGCTACCACTGGATTCTTCTTCAAGCCAGCGATAATGTCCACCGCCTGTAACGATCATATTATAACAAATTTGGACATTTCAACCCACTGCTCGCCAAAATGACAGCTGGTTCTACTGACTACAAGCTAATTATGCATTTGACTATGAAAACGCACTATAAACCGAAATATAAGAAATAGGAATAGATTTTAAATAGGCTATTTGACTGTTCTAGAAACTATAATTACAGTAGTTGTCAACAAGGTGATGTGGAGATAGGAGGGTACGTCACACCCCACTTTGGTGGAAAGGCAGGTGGGTATGTCACACCCCGTTACATTATCATATTTACTAAGATATTGCAACTCCATAACTTGATAAGATTTCAATTATTCTATTTTTTTTAGACATTAAAAATCATTAAGTTAAGGCAAAATCAGGCATTGGCTTTACCAGAAACAGAGTTGTTTTTCAGGCAATAACATTATTTGGTGTTTGGTCGTTCCTTTGGAGCTTTCCGTATGTTACAACTAGATTATAAATGAAGTGTTGTTAGATTTCTATTAATCATGCAAGTGCTAAGTAGGGCATTGACCTACAAGACTGGCAATGTAGAACTAAAAATTTGCGCACCTAAACAGCAGTCAATTGGTTACAACTCATTTAGTCGATCTCATGCAACTATAGGAACAGGTTGTGTGATTTGCGAGCTAATATTTTAACACTTCATTAAAACGCGTTTATCATTAAATTGCTTATTGAAGTTACATCGTGCAATATTTATGTGCTTTATTTCAAGTAATGCTGAGATGGTTCGGGCACATAGAAAGAACGAGTGATGAAAGACTGACGAAGAAAGTCTACAGAGCGAAAGTGAGTGGTAAAAGAAGCCAAGGAAGACCAAGACTGACTTATGAAGATCAAATAGCCAGAGTGTTACCCGACGGAAATATCAAAAGCACTCGCATACCTAAGAAAGAAGTATGTAAGGACCGCGAGGCTTAGCGCTCCGTCCTCTTTGACTACCCCGTTAGGGTTAAAGTGAAGACATGTAATTTCAAGTAATTAATTTGCAATGTCTTCTGTGGTGATGTCTGATGTGTGACAAAGTTTTGGTTTGCAATTGCTCGTCTTCTAAATCAATAAAGTAGGGTATAAAATTTTACAGAATAAATCGTAACTGCCTCAGGAGTCAGGATGGTGACATTTATGAAAGTATTAATTAGTAATCAATGGATTTAGATTATTTCTTCACTGCAGCATTTAATGTTATTATTGAAATTATGCTTCAGTTTCTAAAGAAACAATCAAATAGCCGGGATAGAGTGGATAAAAATAAACATGATATCTAATTTACGAAGCTTATTGCTACATTTATTAGCTTTTAATTACGATTTCAATAGATTTGTAGGGAATATTATAAGCCACATGCAAGTAACTTAATAATAACGGTATATACATATGCATATGTATGTACCCAATAAGCTATTGGAAACTATAATACATAAAAAACAGGCCCTGTATAATGTGTATGTGTTTGAATGTGTGTCTTATAGTGCTTGTGTATGGAAAACATGCTGAGTGCGCGTTTATTTCCGTATCTGTTTGGTTGATTGCGTATCGTGTCCGAGTGTAGTATTACGTGGCATATATTATTATTATATACGTGTTTAGGTGTATGTATCATGTTTGTGGCCAAATATCCATATTTGTAAATTATCAGTGTTTGAATGTATACAATAATAACATTGATTCCCATTCGATCATATATCCGTGATTCGTGAAATCAGTTAGAAACTCGTGGATATAACAGTCCGGAATCGCGTGCAAATATCTATGATGGCGCACAAGTATCAGTGTTCGTGTACAAGTATCCGAGTTTATGTGGAAATATTCATGTTCACGTGGAAAAACAAGCATTTATAAAAATGATTATCTGCATGCGTGTACAGAAACTATCATATCCATATTTATGCGCAAATATCCGTGTTTGCGTACAAGTATCCGTGATCGTGTGCTGTGCGTCACGTGTGGCAGTATGCGTTATGAGAGCAAATATCCGTTACGAATGCAAGTATCCGTTACGAGTGCAAATATTCGTTACGAGTGCAAGTATCCGTTACGAATGCAAGTATCCGTTACGAATGCAAGTATCTGTTACGAGTGCAAGTATCCGTTATGAGTGCAAATATTTGTTACATGTGCAAGTATCCGTGACATGAAAAAATAATCGGTTCAGAGTGCAAGTATCCGTTACGAGCGCAAGTATCCATTACGACTGCAAGTATCCGTTACGAGCAAGTATCCATTACGTGTGCAAGTATCCGTTACGCGTGCAAGTATCCGTTACGTGTGCAAGTATCTGATACGTGTGCAAGTATTCGTTATGCGTGCAAGTATCCGTTACGTGTGCAAGTATTCGTTACGCGTGCAAGTATCAGTTACGCGTGCAAGTAACCGTCACGTGTGCAAGTATCCGTAACGCGTGCGAGAGGGCGTGGTCGTGGTCGTGGTCGCGGTCGTGTGCAAGTGTAGTGTGCGGTATGTAGCGTGTAGTGTGTAGTGGTGTAGTGTGTAGTGTGTAGTGTCGCCATGCGTAGAGAGGGCGCCGCCGTACCACCTTGTCTCCGTAGATGCGGCGCAGCGCCCGCTGGTGTATGGTGGGCGAGTGGCCGCCCAGGCACTCGTCCAGCCGGAACCGCGCCGCCTCGTCCGCGCTCATCCGCGACAGCTTCTTCTGCACGCCCTCCAGTATGCGGATGGTCGCCGCATTCGTCTCGATCACCACGTCCAACTGCTCACAGAACACGATACGTATACAATATAGCGGAATCGCATTGGTATCAACGATTTATTTGAAGTGCGAAAAGGCGCGCGCTATGTTTATAAGTTTCAAATAATTCTGCTGTCATTCCACTAGTATCAAAAATATGAGAGTGAATGTTCTCTTATGCACATTTTCCAGATCATCTATTATGCCATATTGAATGTCATATGCCATACGTCGCAAAGTTTTTGAAGAAACCACCTGTCATAGACAAACAAACAAGCAGACAAGCAGAAACCAATAATATTGCTTTGAAATATTGATATATAAAATTCAGATATAGCAACAAAAACTTATTAACTCACTTCAAACCTCTCGTCCTCACACCTATAAATGTACTCCTCGTATTGGGTCTTCCGTGACGTCACAAAAGTCGAATCTTCGCTCCACGACGGGAACGACACCCACGTATCGTTCAACACCTGTCGAGACGACAGCTCATTAGTATGACAGATTGACATTTTTAAAGTTTGGAGAGAGCGGCAAGGGTGATCAGTAGGAAGGCAGCATGCATGTATCAACACTGTTACATCTGATTTGCACATCGCATTTTTGTCATCATTTTTGTCTAAAAGCTTACGAGACTAATGGGAGATTGTGTGATAAATTCCCAAACTCTTTAACTATTTTCCGCTCAAACTCCAAAAACCACACCAATCTATTTTCTCAATCAATCAATCTATCAAGATTGGTGGTTTTTGAGTTTGGGAAGTTATTACATGAAATGGATTTCCGCAAAGTAACACCTGAGTATAAAATATCAATGGGAGATTGTTCTAAAAAATTATAATGGAATTATTCGAATGATTGCTAGTTTTCAAAAGATCAAGTGAACAATTTACTAACAGAATGAAAAATGTATTAGAAAAAAAAAACGAATCTATAATGTCAGTGCACATTGCGTTGTTTCTTATAAACTATAAACATACTACATAAAATCTATAGGTCACAGTACACTCAATATGTGGAACAACACCTCTAAAACGGATCGATATCGGTATACAAATGAAATACATAATTTTAATTAGCACCTATTTAGCGCCCCGAGTCTGGGTGTTTATGTATAATATGTATTTATTTACAAAAAGAAAAGTATATAAGTACTATATCAGTTGTCTAGTACCCATAACACAAGCGCTGTGCTGCTTACTTTGAATCTAGATGGCGCTGTGTGAAATGTTTGAGTACATTATTATTACCTATACCGTAAAATTTGATTCCTTATTTAAATCATTATTTTTAATTGAATTATTCGAATAAGCCATTTTAACAATTGAATAATTGAACTACTTAGCTATTCGACTGATTATTCAAATGTATCATTCATATTGGCCCGTCTCTAGTATGTATACATTACGTCATTTCCCATTGAAGGTGGCTCAGTGCATCTTGATATCACTTTTAATATTAAATATTACAACTAGCAGATGATAAAATTGTAAAAACACCAACTACTGCTTTCTCACGAAGAGCAAAATATATGTACCTCTTTGCACAAAGCCGTCCGTCCGGAACACTTTCTCGCAGCTGCCTCGCGGGGTAGCGCACAGTACGACGTACCCAATCTCTTACACGTTGTCAGATCTGTTAAGACAACAAACATCCTTTATTTAAAACATTCACTATGGATTTAGCTAAATATTATACACACTTTTTAAAACCTTAGAAAAAATAGGCCTCAAATTGAAGATGTGTTGGGCTAACCGAGTAATGAGAGTCAATTTGACTAAGAAAAATCGATCCCAAAGTGTCAGACATGCATTTATTTAGAGAAATAATTAAATGAGTATCCTTGGGTAATTAGGTTATTAAAGAAACATATACTTTCCACATTAAATTTACTATTTTTGGCTTCCAATCATAGGCGATTTAAAATTAATCCTTTTCACAATTTATTATTTATAACCATTAGATATTGTAAACCTTAATAAAGTGGTAGCATTTTTATGTAGTGGATTATATTTTTCTACAGCGACAAATAGCATGATTATTGTTATTTCTAACAAATATAAAGTGATTTTAAGTGCATCCCTTTAATTTCTAATGATTTCAAGCAGAGTACGTAAATTTAATAGTTATTCAAATAAAAGGGTTCATAATCAAATGTTTCCGGTTGTTCTTAGATTTAGGCCCATATACCAGAACAATACTCAAATGTGAAACTGAAAATGGTTAGAAAAAGAAGCTGCTACACGGGATGAATAGCGGCATTTTAACTACTCTCAAATAGAGATTCACACAGCATCATGCTGGAAAAGCTTTAGATAAGCAATTTACTTCTGTATTAAACAAATCAGCAAGCCTCAAGATGACATAATAAATAGGCCGTAATTTACATACAGACGGACAGACGGACTGACGAAACTGTAAGGGCTCAGAGCAACTAGACACGTTGGAAACATTCTGTACAATCGGAACGGTTGCTGGTGTTATTGCTTTTACACAGCGATTTTCACACGACTTTATGTATTGTTTGATATATAAGAAAGTTATTAACTTTTGACTGCCAATTTAAAATTCGTTACGCTATATTACGTAATATTTTTTATTCTACTAGAGTTTACGACAATTGAGCGACTTGTCTAGGCCTTCTGATCTACCCAGTACATCTACAGTATACCGTTACGTGTGCAAGTAACCGTTACGCGTGCAAGTAACCGTTACGTGTGCAAGTATCCGTTACGCGTGCAAGTAACCGTTACGTGTGCAAGTATCCGTTACGCGTGCAAGTAACCGTTACGTGTGCAAGTATCCGTTACGCGTGCGTGAAGGCGTGATCGTGGTCGCGGTCGTGTGCAAGTGTAGTGTGCGGTATGTAGCGTGTAGTGTGTAGTGTCGCCATGCGTAGTTGCTGGTGTTATTGCTTTTACACAGCGATTTTCACACGACTTTATGTATTGTTTGATATATAAGAAAGTTATTAACTTTTGACTGCCAATTTAAAATTCGTTACGCTATATTACGTAATATTTTTTATTCTACTAGCGTTTACGACAATTGAGCGACTTGTCTAGGCCCTCTGATCTACCCAGTACATCTACAGTATACTAAAAGTCCTATCGGCAATAGAGCTTTGGAAAAGGTAGAGTTTCTTGTCGGTTCTTCTCAGTGTACAGGTTTTCTTTCCTCTTCAATTTGAGGCGAACTAAAGTAGATTTGACGTTCAAAAATACCTTGTAATTGAGTTTACTTGAATAAATTGATTCGACTTTCGATTTTGAAAGGATAAAGGTGGAGTAAGAGAACAAAGATTATTAGCACATTGGCTATGGAAAGCTTACAAATTACCCAGTACTATTTGACCTGTCACATGACTCATAATCTATGCTACTTACCTATATCCATGGCGGCATCTCCTTGAGGCCGATCATGCCTCAGCTGAGCTCCGAGTGGACCAATGGGCTCATATCTAACGGAAGACTTGTCTGAGCTCAGTCTATCTCTGTCATAACTTAAAACGCTGTTGTTGCTCCCACCACTATACGAATTGTAACCTGGTAAAAGAATTACGGACATTGAATATGTTTTCATATTTTGATAGTTCGTTAAAACAGACTACTGCAACCCGACCATGAGTTTACGTCGTTGATACTTGATAGCGACCGCGTCTAACTTTTGTATAATGATAGTTAAATTCAGCGTAGTTACTAATAGGGGCGTTTTTACGATGTCAATAGCGAGTATCAACAGTTTTAACTATGATTCGAGGCAATGAATAAAAATTATTTAGTTCCAATTAGCCAATACTAGCTAGCTAGCAACTGGGGATAGTGACAACATGATAGAGGGAGATAGCATCAAACACTCGTAGTGATATTGCACAACGATAAAGTGACAATGATGTAACTCATGCCTGCTCTGTTCCCACAATATAAACGAAATAAAAGGAATGCTTATTCTTAATGAGTCAGCAAATCTTTCTTCGACACATTGATTTCAATAGTTAGTTTCACCAAAATTACTATAGCTGTTTTGCTCGTGGTTATACTCAACGAGATAAAGACATGTAAATTGTTTGAAACACGTTAATAAGAGAGGTCCAACTTGGTTTGAGGGTAAACTAGTTTCCATGTTTCTCAATAGTTTTTCTTTCTTTCTTCATGGCATGGCGCATAGATTAGCGCATTTGCTAATGTCACGCATTGTATTATTAAGTAGAATCGTTATCGTGAAACTCCTACAGTAAAGTGATAGTAGACTTTACTGAAGGTTTATATAGGACTTCTTGGAAGAATTCTTTTCACTTACTTAGAACTTTAAAACACATTTATGCTATCACTTTTGTACTTCAAAACTCCCAAAAATGTAAAAAATAGAAAATCCAAATAAAATGACAACCTCACTTCTCCCGTTCTCGCCAAAAAGTCCCTTTAATAAAGTTACACTTCTTTCGGTGCGTTTGAAAAAACAGATCAGAGCATAGGGTCAGAATGTATTTTTTATGTAACACATTTCAACCCGGCATTCATTTCAACCATTTCATTAATTTCAAAAGAAAACTCACGATGTTTTGATAGGAAAATAATATTTATTTGTGTTAAGGCACATGTTTATTAGTATAATTGCTTTGGCAAACGATTATATTATAATATAATTAAGTCTAATAACTAATGGGCAAGCGTTACATTAACTACTGTTTCCCATTTGACACTTGATAATAGACATTGTTAACTAGTTCTTGGGAACCAAAGCTATGCCAGTATAGCTGATGGTTTCGGTTTAAATCTTTTGAGTAAAATCCCGCTAAAAAGTAATTCCACATAATGCCACATTAGAAATATTTATACATAAAGAAGTTAATGGAATATAAAATCTTACCCACCTATATATCGAAAATCTTGAATATTATTTATTAAATGAATAATTACTTCCACACATATAAATAATAAAGCTTATTATTGCACTGAGCTCTTCAAATTGTTTTTACAATATCCGTAGAACAGCGCGTACCTGCGTGATGCAGCGGCGCAGGCGCAGCGAGCGGCGCGGCGGCCGGAGGGGGCGCGGCGGGGGCGGGGGCGGAGGGGGCGGGGGCGAGGGCGAGGGCCGGCGCGGGCGCCGCGGGCCCGGTGGGCGTGTGAGGCGGAGACGGAGGGCCCACGAAGTCGTGCAGCCAGCGCTGCAACTCCGGCTGCCGACTCAGGAAAGGCGCCGTAACGCACAGCAGCTCCGATGATGAGATTATCTCGTTCGTGAACAGCAGCAGGCATCTGGTGGACCATTCACGGTTCGGTTAAAGGCACAGGCCGCTTTCACAAATTAGCTTATTAGCTTTTAATGTAAATATATACAAGATGTTACAGAAGTAGCCACACTACCGAAAGGGGTTGACGTACCAATGAAACTGAACAACTTTCCCCAAGGAACATAGGTCGAATAATGGAAAAAAATTTTGGACCTCTCATACTAATTTCATCAGATGAGCGTTCATTTTGTATGAGACGACCAAAGTTTTTTTTTTATATTTCGACCCATGATGTTCCTTGGGGAAAGTTGTTCAGTTTCATGGGTACGTCAACCCCCTTTCGGTAGTGTGGGTACTTTTGTAACACTTTGTATACCGCGGGAAATTAACGCGATTACCTTTCATTTTAGCTTGACGTTTCGACCGAGTTGCGTCGGCCGTGGTCTCAAGCAAACTGTCGCAGCAAGTTGCACTCCGTGTCCGAGGTATAACTTTTATCATCTACCCTCGATATTTATAAATAGTTTTCAGGATACCTACACATAACACTAAGTATTCCACATGTTTAACCAAATGTGAAAAAGGATAAATATCTATACCAGACACCCAAGTGAAACTTACTACGACAGTTTGCTGAGACCACGGCCGATGCAACTCGGTCGAAACATCAAGCCAAAATAAAAGACAATCGCGTTAATTTTTAGTTTTAAATATTCTCTAAAGCAACGCGAAAGTTTAAGTTTTTATGGGATGTTGATAACTAAAGGCACGTAAGTCTCCAATAAAATTTAATTTCACTACGATCACAAGGGGTATATACATCAAATACTTAATTCGACTAAAAATATTAACGTGCGATACGCGCAGTTAAGTGTGGGTAGGTGCGAAATAAATTATGTATATAAAATGTTTGTCTGTATATAAATTAAAATTTTTTTGATATGTAATTTTATGCTTGTGTGTTTATACCTCTATATAACACATATGTAGTCTATACTTATATCACAGATTAATTAGTTAATAAAGAGGTAACTTTGTTTTTATACAGGATGTATATGAAAACGGGACAGTTACTTTAATGGATGAAAGGGCATAACTTTAGTATGTAGTTACAAAAAGAATTATTGAAAAAACGTATCCATTTAAGAGTTATGACCGTTTTAATTTTCAAGTGTTATCCCCACCATTTCTCGTAAAATTGGGTTGATCGTGTACAGTTACAGATTTTAAATCTTACGTATTTTTTTATTTTGTAATAATTTCATTCGTTACTGAAATACAGCCTGAAAACCATTTTCGTAAATAATGCGTATACCCCAATGGGGGTTTTCAAGCTGTATTTCAGTAACGGATGAAATTATTACAAAATAAAAAAATACGTAAGATTTAAAATCTGTAACTGTACACGATCAACCCAATTTTACGAGAAATGGTGGGGATAACACTTGAAAATTAAAACGGTTATAACTCCTAAACGGATACGTTTTTTTCGATAATTCTTTTTGTAAATACATACTAAAGTTATTCCCTTTCAGCCATTAAAGTAACTGTCCCGTTTTCATTTACACCCTGTATAATGGATAAACTCAAACACGATTCAACAGATTTTAAAAATTCTTTCACCTATAGAAAGCTACATTATCAGCGAGTAACATGGCCTATATTTTATTTTCAAACAATTTATACCCGTGGGAACCCGGGGCGAGTAAATAACATACCTAATATAAATAATATAATATGTTTTCATGTAGAAATTGCAAAATAGTTACACAGTTTACATAATATAAGGCCTACACATTGTAAGTTTTTATCGCCACGATATTACCGTCCAATACAATAGAGAAGCAAAATATATGCAATTGCATGAAGATTAAATAATTTCTGTTTACGATAACATCATGCCGTAGACATTAGAAAAG
This sequence comes from Zeuzera pyrina, assembly GCA_907165235.1. Lineage (NCBI taxonomy): Eukaryota > Metazoa > Arthropoda > Insecta > Lepidoptera > Cossidae > Zeuzera > Zeuzera pyrina. Next base: position 10,133,636 of record OU015645.1, on the reverse strand, counting down.
TCTTTTTAACAATAAAAACGTTCAACGATTAAGCGCATATTCTCAAATCAAATTATTCTATTTTTTAACATTGAATCTACTTTAATACGGTTTGAAAACCTGGACATTGAGAAGAACTGACAAGAAACTGAGTCAGGTATCATTTTTCCAACATCGTTCTACAATAGTTATTTAAAATACATATCTTCACGCTGTATCTGTAACGGGGTAGTCAGAGGACGGAGCGTCAAGCTTAGCGCGGTCCTTCTTTCGCTCCCTCAAATCTCATCTTTCTCCTCCACATTTTCACCTAGGTTTAAGAGTGCTTTTTACATTTCCGTTACTCTGGCTATTTCATTTTCATAAGCCAGCCTTGGTCTTTCCTTCGCTTCTTTTACCACTCGCTTTTGCTCTGTAGATTTTCTTCGTCAGGCAGTCTCATTCCTTTCTACGTGCATGAACCATCTAAGCATTCCTTTCTTAATTTTTACATTCTTTTTTATTTAAAATACAATATTCATAAAGCCAGTAAACGCATGTGTAGAGAGGATTATTTTGTGATTATTGGTTTTTCTTCAATGAAATCGCTATCAAATTGTTGAAATCTCTTTAATTCGTTCTTAACAACATGACAAACACAAAAATGTCTAAATCATTTAAATGAACGTATCATAATGTCCTTAGATATCTAGATAATTTTAGTTATTCGAATCCAGAGTTATCATTCTCAACATAACTACAAGAAACAAACATGAAAAACTTATCCATATGCATTGTTTTGTATCATTATATACCACACTAGCGATCTGCCCCGGCTTCGCACGGGTAGATTTTTTTAAAAATAAAATATAGGCCCTTGTTACTTGCTTTCTGCTTTGTGTAGGTGAAAGAATTTTTGAAATCGTCCAAGTTGTTTTTGAGTTTATCCATTACATACAAACAAACAAAGTTTATATCTTTATAATATTAAGTAAGGGGTAGGTGTAGTACTAGTATTTTTAATGTTATTTATTCATTGTGTTGTCAACTGAAAATCAACGTTATGTGCTTGTCACTTGACATTATGCTGAGTTTGGAGTCATTTCGTTGCTGCAGTGCTGGTTTATTGATGTGTAACGCAAAAAAAGAAAAAATGTACTATGTGGTATTATTTAAATTGTATATGTACTTGTGTAACTGTATGTGTATTGTGTGCATCGAATAAAATTATCTATGTATCGAGATACTGTCCGCATGTCACACCCAACGCCACAGCCCTATATACCCGGGCGAGCCCCCAGCCAGGGGCTCCCCGGGCGGGGGCTCCCTGCGTGGACGCTGGCCGCGACCCGCGACAGGCCGCTCACCTCAGGAAGTTGTCGTAGACGTCGGGCGCGCGCATGGCGCGGCGCGCCCTGTCGAAGAAGCTGTACTCGTGCATGGTGGCGTACTTGGCCGCCTCCGCGTACGACACGTCCCGCACGCTCGCGCCCGTCACCACGCTCGCGCGGCACTTCTTGGCGGGGGGCGCGCCCGCTGCAGACAAGCGCCGCACCGTTACACACTTGGCCTACCTCTCGGACCGACTATCGAAATGGACGCAGCGTTTGCTCTAACAGCGTCAACAACTGTCAGTTTCTGGTTTTTAGGGTTCCATATACTTACAAGATCACGCGTCCGTCTATGTGTTTGTAACAGTTTAATTACGCAGACACTATGCGACGTACTGACATTTGGATTACCTTTAGAGCATTAATTGCTCTAAGGTGTACATCTTATTCACATAACATTATTTATTTACTTAATTCTTTAAAATATTGTACAAGAATTAAAAAAGTAGCAAATTAAGTACTCGAATGTGACAACTCTCAACCCCCTCTTATCTCGGAAACTAATAGAAAGTTTCAAGCAATATAATAAAACCTTTAATTGTTAGAGCGCGTTTATTCGACACGAATTTCTTGCTTACCTAAAAATTTGCAGACACCGACACCCATATGATCACTACGCAATCGGTGACTAATTGTAATATAATATTGGTATTATGTATGACGATTGCGTATCTATTATTCTATGACCATAAATGCACTTTTCGCGGTAGATTTAACGCCACTACACAAATAAATTACACAAATTCTCATTTTGACAGCAAATATAACGCGATATCGGCTGTCGCTTGCCGACTGCAGGTTACGTAATAAGCATGCCGGTCGCCACGCGGTCGCTAACCGGACGCCGAGAAATAGAGCCAAATACACTGTATATTTATATATCTAGCCTATGTCAAATACGCAAGTAACTTCACTCTGTCTGGAGTGGCCAGAGAGGAATGGAATGTGAGGGTGGCATAGTTTGAGAACGCGTGACCGCGAACGACCGCACGGCTGCTGCGCTAATAACCGCGCAGTTAGGTAATTCCCAGAAATTTGAATGTTGTTGCCTAATGAACAAAGTTTACATTTGCCATTAATAAATTCATGATGAGAATGGCAAACGCGCGGCGGCCGAAAAAAAATTTCCGCGTCGTTTAACTGCGTTATTACGTGTTCCTTTGTTTGTTGACAGAGTTTCTATACTTGTGCTCTGCGTCTGCTATACGTCTTCGTTTGACACACGGCAATAAGAGCAGTAACTTATCATGACTGCGTCCATTAAGCTTCTTGGTCCGAGTACTATACTACCACAGAACACACAAAACTAGGATCTCTTTATAGAAAGCTAGCGTAAGCAGTTTTGTATGTGTGCGAGCTAATACATACACACCTATTTAGGATGATTATGGATTACTGTAGAACTAGTCGGGGACGCACGCGACTACTTCCGTTTGTACCTAATTCGTTCTTCACATCATCATGAATACAAAAATGTCTAAATTGCATAAACGAACATAATGTCCTTAAATGCTTAGATAATTTTAGTTATTCGAATCTTAACTTTCTTCAAAAAAATAACTACAAAAAATTTTATGAGACTTTTTTGGAATTTTTTTGTAAGGACGGGTCGTTTTACCAGATCTCTACAATAACATTATAAAATATGTCAGATTGTTACACTTTCACACCTAAACTGTTTAACTGATTTCGATGAAATTTGGTTTGGAGACAACTGGAATCCTCGGAAACTTTTTAGGCTACTTTTTAAATTGCACGCAAAAAAGTCATGCGCAACGCGACGGCAAGCGCAATATGCTTGATAATTGAGTTTTGACATTCAAAATAACATAGAAAGGCGTCACAAGCTGTCATCCACACACATTTCACCTAACAAATCAGTTTGTAGTTCATAGAAGTAAGTTCTCTTACCGAGAATAGTTATTTATTACTGTAGGTAGAGTGAAACGATTCGTCTTTTGGTAATAGATACTAAGCATAAACCAACTCTGATGAAATTTGATATGGAAACGATTTGATCTCTGGAGAAGGATTTAGAAACTTTCTTTAAATACCACGCAAATGAAATCACGAACAACAGATGCATCATAATTATGATGTTGCGTATACAGGCTTAATTGAAAAATACCAATAACCTCTTAGTGCAAAACTCCTGTCATTATACCTAACAACTTTTGTTCTACGACTTTTTTCAAAACTACATGTTCGTCAAAAAATATTTGTTAAGTTTTGTTCTACTGTCTGAAACGTAATTACTCTGTGTACGTATTCCAATGGTACAGTGCAAGCGCACCGGCGGGGTTATTACCTAAAAATTTGCAGACAGCGACAGCCACACGATCACTACGCGACCGGTGACTAATGGTAATAAAAATTGGTATCGTATATGACAATTGCGCATCTATTATTTTATGACTATAAAATGCACTTTTCACTGTTGATTTAGCGCCACAATACAAATTACATTACACAAATTCCCGTTCTGACAGCAGATATCGCGCGATATTGGCTGTCGCATGCTGTCTGCAAGTTACGTAATAAGCGTGCCGATCAGCGCCGCGGTGTGCGTGTGACGCTTTAACGACCGAATAGAGAAGGTGCCATTTTCAGAAACGTTTAATGTATTTTTATTTTTGTATGAAGGAAAATATGAATTATTAAGTCGTCGAACAAAAGTTATTGGGGATAATGTTCAATGCAAAATACTAACTAAAATTCTAATAACGAATTTTTAAATTAACTTGTATGTATACGCAATTGTGACTTATGTTAAGTTTTCACAAATCGCTTGAATCATAGGGAAGGACATATAATATTTTTTTTAAATTCCGCACCAACGAAGAATTGCAACAATACTTATATTTTTTATTTGAAATCTAACTTTCTTATCTATTTGTTATGAGAAAATAAGATGAAAATAAGTATGAATGTTGTCATTCATTTTGAATGATGCTTACGCGAATATTTAACCATTGTAGGAGTTTCGTTTAATATTATCGATTAGCATTATATACTCACAAATCTGACTGGAGGAAGTGAAACTTGGTGATCTTTTGAGATGATGATGCTGCGGCGATGCCGAGACGTTACTGGGGACTGAGCTGCTATGTTTGGGTATCTGTAGAGTATTGTTATGTGTTAGTTCAACTGGTTTTAGAGATTGCAGTTGTTACAAAAAGAGTATTAACGAATTTCTTCTCAGTAATAATGGTCTTTGGTATGATTTCATGTGTTTCATTTTTACAACTTCGATAAAGTGAACTAAAAATATTGATCAGTTCGAAATAACTACCGCATACCACGCGTACACACAGACCTAAATACATATATACACATAAATACTCAAAAACAGTTGGCTTTGTTTTTTCCTTTTTTTTAATCTTGTTCAAGCTTTATTTTAATATAGTTTATTTGTTGTTTTTACTCCTATGACCAGGCTATTACCATTTTAGTCTTATGATTTTCAGGGTTTCCTGGACTTTGGATTTTTGCCTGGTGCTACTGTTCCTAATTTAGTCAACTTTCTTGACATAGAGAAGAAAATCAACGCACGCGTGCAAATACTTCTTTAGCCTCCTAAACTGTTATCAATTCCTCATACATTTTCGCCTAGACATAAGAATGCTTTTGACATTTCCGCCAGCTAAGACGGGCTATTTGATCTTCGTAAGTTAGCTTTGGTTTTCCTTAGCTTCCGCTACCACTCACTTTATCTCTGTAGATTTTCTTCGTCAGTCTTTCATCACATCATCACTTATTCTTTCTGTGTCCGAAAGATTTGTGTTCTTTATTTATTTATTTAGTATTTTCACAATATTATTTAATTTACTTAGTATATTCACAATAACACTGTCGTGCAACCCAGCGTCATCTCTCTTTGCTAATTTTGTCCAAAAGGGTGACACTGCACATATTTCTTATTCTTATTCATATTTTTTAAGCACAGCACCGTCAGCATATAAACGACAGTTTACCATTGAGCATAGCATACATCATACCACTCATACTACCTTTCCATGTACGGAGGCAACCGTTCGTATACAGCACGAATAGCAAGGTAGAGTTCACGCAGCCCTGTCTAACGCCTAAAAAGATTTCGAACCAGGGCGACATATCAAACTATCCTTACACAATCTGTGGCCACGATATAATGACCGCACAGGCCTCTCACATCATATTCAGGCAGAAGACTCGACAATTTCTTTCTCACTATTCTAACAAACGCTTTTTCTAGATCCCTTCGGCCTCCCACGAATACATATATATCTTCACGCTGTCTCTGTATCCCTAACGGGGTAGTCAGAGAGGACAGACACGAATATCTTTTAGAAATGCCTTTCATACGTTCGGTCAGTACCTTGGTATGGGACTTCCTAAGCTGATCAAGCTGATGATGGCTGTATAGCATATACAGTCTAGATGAGAACATTTCTCTTTATAGAAAGATACTACGATTGCGATGCGCCAGTCCCTCGGAACCTCTCTTTTCTGCCAGCAAAGATTGCGCAGTTTACAAAGGCATCTCTTGATAATTTTCTTTCGAACGCACTTTATTCATTCTGCAAAGTGCAGGAACACTTCGGTACTTACGTATTTCTTCTAAAATAATTTGTAGTTTATCTCCAAATTATCCGACATCTTGTTTTCGTCTAACGCCCTACATTTTTCACGTTTCTCTTTCTTATTTTTAATATTATTAATATTTATTAGCTTATATCTCTCATTCAGCAAATCTGCTATACTTTCTTCTTCTTGTATGCAGTTGTATTACAAAATATCTAAAAAACGAGAAATTAACGCGATTACCGTTTATTTTGTTTTGACTGAGTTGCACCGGCCGTGCTCTGGAATAAACTGCAGCGAGCTTCACTCCGTGTCCCAAGCAAATTTTTTAATCATCTACCTCCGATATTCGTAAATAATTTTTATTAGGCCTCCTACACACCGCACTTATAGTGTCTACACATTTAACCGTATGCAAAGTGCTTCGCAAGAACGTACGCGGGAAATGTAATTTGACTTACAATAGGACACAAAGGCACGTTAGACTTCTGTATCTGTGATAAGCCATATAGTTGTAACGTCACTAAAGAACAGAGCGTACGATTTGTATGAGGTTGAATATCTGGAGCAAAAGCTAGATAGGGAGTACTGACAAGGAACGAATATCAGATGAGCTGACGCATGAGGTGTAAAACGACGGACAGACATCCAGAGCTCAGCAGAAAACCTACCTACATGCACCAGTGAAGGAGTTATGGATAAAATTGGTTGGATTTAAAAAAACTACTTCATCCTCACTGTGTACACACACTGGGAAATAAGGTGATGAAGGATGTATTGGTGTTACTGACATCGGGTGTTTAGGAAATAAGACTGCAGCTGCGGTAGTTAATACATTGGCTAAAAGAAAGGGATTATTGTTGAAAGAATAAAGGAACACATCACAGCTGTAAAAACCGGCACACAACCAAATCAGCACTAGTGGAACATGTTCTCCAATTAGATACCAATCATTGGATTGAATTTCATAGCCTGCAAGTACTTTCCGCCGAACGCCACTTTTATCCGAGAGTCATGAGTGAAGTGATGGAAATCAAGAGACGCAAAAATTTCGATCGGAAAACTATTGAGTACCTACAACAGGAGTCGCGATTCGCAGGCATTCCCCTCTGTCAAGGTATAAGTAAAAAAATAGCCACCGCACAATAAAAACTAGTTTTGAATAGATTTGAACTTTTTGGCGGGAACGGGAGGTGAGGTTGTCATTTTATTTAGATTTTCTATTTTTACATTTTTAGGAGTTTTAAAATACAAAATTTTTATTAAAAAAATCGGTGCCAAATCAATGTGCAACAACATAAAGTCTAGGTAGGCTTGGCACCGACTTCAGTAACTGTCAAATTTAATTATATAGGTATGTGTATCGTATTTATAAAGTTATTTTAATTGTACTTGAGTTTTGATTAGTAAAGGATAGTTATTTTATACTTTTCAGTGTTTTTTTTTGAAGGCGGTTTAATTTTTTTTTAATAAATATTTTTTATTTCTCCCTTTTGAGTGGTCTTGACCTAAATAAATATCTAGGGCAAGTCTGCAATTAACTTCATTCTAATTCCGGAGCGCAACGATATACAAGAGAATCGTATATAAATAAAGGTTATAACCAGGTCGTGTTATCTAGTGTATCTTCGCGCAACGATATACAAGAGAATCGTCAATATAAATAAAGGTTATGACCAGGTCGTGTTATCTAGTGTATCTTCGAAGTCCAAGCTCCAATATCGGTGAAATTTAAATGGGACCACCTCTGAATTATTACCTACCAAACGAAAAAAGAATTTTCGAAATCGGTTGATAAATGACGGAGTTATGAGGTAACAAACATACAAAAAAAAACAACAGACGAATTGAGAACCTTCTTTTTTTGAAGTCGGTTAAAAAGTGATAGTATATTGTGTTTTAAAGTTCTGTGTAAGTGACAAGAATGGAGTAGGTGTAAATAAATATGTGTAGCTGAAGTTCTCGCGCTCTTCCAAGAAGTCCTTTATAACTACAGTAAAGCCTACTATCACTTTACTGGAGGAGTGTTAGGGACAGTTGTTTCTCTAAAAGTTACGTGATTAGGCTGATGGTCTTGTTACCAATGCCTTAAGAACAATAAATAAATAAAAACAATGAATAGATTTGTTACCATTTCTATAATCGAATTCACTGCGTCAAGTGCTCCGTAAAATTGTCGTCTTATACCGTCAGGAGGTGCAACGAAAAATCCGCCACATCTAATCTAACCAAAGACGGAATTATATTCCATAAGTAAATCTAATTTTTGTATTAACTACTAGTTTTCCATTTTAAAATATTTTTTAAGAATAGTTTCACTAAATCGATTCATTCGAATATGTTGCATTAATTTGTTCATCATTCTAGAAAGTCTTATCGTAATGTTTGTCATACAATAATGAACCTTGAATTGGCTTAAATTCGTACCTTGGCGTTTTTATTTGCAGAATTGTTAAAAATACGACGTAAACACTCCCTAGCGAGACTATATTTTCAGCTAACATTTAATTTTAGACCTTAACGCGTTACGAATAAAATTACAATTGAAGTGCAAAAGAAAGGAGATTTCGTGGTAGCATTTAATTTTAGACCTTAACGTATCACGAATAAAATTTCAGTCCAGTTATTTCTACGTATTTGTTAAATTGGGGGAATGTTGTCGAATTGTTTGTGTGCGTAAGCGTAAAGACACAAACTCATAATTCCATTTGACTGCTCCAATTTTACCACTCCTCCTGCAAAAAATGCCAACAAGTTTTGTAGGAGAAATAGCGCGCATATCACCTCCCGTTGTAGGTATTCAATGGGAAAAACGGATACAATTTATCGACGGTAGAGTTCAGTGTTTCAAGTAACAAAGCCTCATTTTTAGCATCCTGTTGAATGTGTGGACACAGTGTGGTGTGTAGGAGGCCTAATAAAAGTTATTTACGAATTTTGGGGATTTATTAAAACAAAATTGGCTCGGCCTAATAAGTTATTTACGAATGGCGGGGGTAGATGATACAAAATCTGTCTCAGACTGCTTCACTCCGTAATCATATGCTGTGACAGTTTTGCTCGAGACCACGGCCGATGCAACCGGCCGAAACGTCCAGCCAAAATAAATGATAATCGTTTAATTTTCTGTTTTTTAGATATTTTATAAAACAACGCGAAAGTTTAAAAGTTTATGTAACTCAGTTCGCAGAAACTTTTACGTGTTGGCTCGGCTCTGACTTGGCCGACCGTGTCTAGTGAACGAACGCCTGCGCCCGCGCAATGCGCCGCGTTCGTTTAAAAACTGTCGTAGTTTATTTATTATCCCATTTAAAAATTCAGTGTACATTACAGATGAAAAACGAAGCAAGATTTCTTAATTGCACCATTTTTAATGTAATTGGCATTTTTACAGCTTTATTTAAACTAAAAAATTAACACTTCAATTTGTTTTTTATTCAAATAACTTTTTAAATATTGAACATATTTTTGATTATCAGACAGATTTATAAGGCATTTCAATACATTTCATATGACACCTCACTCGTCCAAATAGGTTACGTAGTTATTGAGTTATCCGACAAAATTTAAACCAAGAATCGCCATGTTTGTGACGCCTTAGCTTTCCGCTCCACCAATTGAGAAAGTGACAACACCGTTTTTTCCACTCGGGAAACTACTGAACACGATGATGCTACTTGTCGGTATAATACTGCTGAATCCCACGAAAAAAGGTGTTTAATTGCTTAGTTTCTACTAGGTCGTGATCGAATGGATTTGATTTACGATAAAAATATTTTAATTGTTTATTTGTCCAACTAGCGAATAATTATCATTAAAAACTATATTATTATGTCAACTGACAATAAATGTTACAATTTCGAGGTAAATTTAATGTTAAATAAATAAGAAAATAATGGTTTTATTTTGAAGTAAATTTAATGTTAAATAATTAAGAATTTTTTTTTTTTTTAAATCCATATTCTGCTGTTACAAGATTATGTGAATATGTATTTATGTAGTGATGTGGCAAAAGAAACGGGCAATTGTAACGTTATCTGTCATACTATGAAATAATACTTTTTAAGATATTTTTATTGTTGATTTTTTTACATTACATATTTCTGAATATTATAATAATATAATAATAATAACAATATTGTAGACAATTACACATATTGTGTGATCCCAAACTAAGCAAGTAAGCTTGTACTATGGGTATCACACTAGGAATTCTGGGGGAGTTCCCAGTAACAGCCAGACTCCAAGCCAATTTAGAAAAGTTCGTTTCCTAAATTGACTTGACCGGGGATCTAACCCGGGACCCTAGCTTGGAAAGCAGATGCATATGCCACTGCGCCAACGGTCAGTCGCATTATTAATTTCTTTACATTTAGTTACATTCAGAAATAAGAAACCAGACAAATGAGTATCGGAACCTGTTACTCTTCTTACTTTGATTGAAGAAATAATATAAACGTTACTTTTTGCCCATCACTAGTTATGACCAACTGACAGACGTTAGGTATGCGTTCTCTCAGCGGCCGAACAAAAAGAAATCTATTTCATAAAAATGGAGTGCGAGTCGCGCTTGACAGCTATATAGACGTCACCTGCGCGTGATGATGGTGGTGCGCGTGCGGCGCGTGCGGCGCGTGCGGCGCGGGCGGGGACGCGGCGGGCGCCGGCGCCGGCGCGGGCGCAGCCCCGGCCGCGGCCGCGGGGTAGCGCTCGCTCTCGCTCTCCGCGCGCTGCACACACACACACACACATCACATCACACATACATACGGTTACATATATTTAATACATCTGTATGTCGACTTAAAGTAGGACATATTGAAAATAGAAGTTGAGAGATATCGTAACACTTGGGAGGAGAGTGAGATTGGAATGGAGTAAAATAGAAATAGATATTAGAAGTCGAAAATAAAACAAAGGCTCCGACTATACATTGGAGGTGGAGAAGTAAATAATTTAAAAAAAAATACATTTGTAAGATGTAAACGATTGTTTTCCATCATTTTCTTTCTCTTTCTTAACTAACTTTCACTCACTCTTATCTCTTTCATACCCAAATGACTCAATTTGGTACTATTTTACTATAATAATAATTTAACTGATTTACATATTATTCAAAGTTTTGAGTATTATTTTATTATTATTCAAGGAAGTCCTTGAAATTTAAATAATTTAATTTATAACAATATTCATATTTAACCTTTCACACCTTACACATTATACCATTGTTACTTTTAAAAACAAAATTGAAGGACAAAACACTACATTTAAAAAAAAACATATTTAAGTCTGTAAAATAACTATTCAACATAACGGCGAGATGAACTTAAGACACAGGTGATTGTACCCTAGGCTCAAAGATAGAACATCTCCCTTTCGAACTGACAGACAGCAACTGAAAGGGAATTGACCCCGGGACTCACAAGTTCACAAGTTAACCCATTTCTGGCATTTTAAAAAGGCCCCCAAGCCCGATGTGGTCAACGGCCCCCATACGATCCAAGACTGACGTCAATATGTGTGTGTGTGTGTGTGTGTGTATGTGTGACCCTTACACGATCCAAGATGGACGTCGATGCGTGTACACATGTGTGTGTGTGTGTGTGTGTGTGTGTGTGTGTGTGTGTACGTTACCTGCGGCGGCGGCAGTAGCGGTGGCGAGCGCGCGTGAGCCGCGTGGGTGGCGTGGGTGGCGTGGGCCGCGTGCGGCGCGTAGTGCGGCTTCGCCACTACCTTGGCGTCGGGCAAGAACTGCGTGAACTCAGTCAACAGGTCGTCTTGGTTCTCGAACAGCTTCGCCACCTGCGGGACACTACTCACTGACACATATTGTTGGGCTGCAAGTACCCAGTGTTGAGTAATAACTACTAAGTTTTGGGTAATAAATAGCGACTGTCGAGTAAAAGTAGTGATTTTTGAGCAGCAAGTAGTGATTTGAGTAGTAAGTAGTAAATGCTGAGTAAACAAAAAGTTGAGCGATAAATAGTGAGTATTTATTTTACAATTGTAACTAACCAGATCTGTAGTGTTAATACTTTATAGATCCTTTTTAACGTAACTTTTCGTAAGGATAGAACTAATTATAGATACGGGCAGACTGATGTGGATGACCATCTGTGACTACAATCGGTGCAATGTAATCAAAATGTCGTAAGAAAAGTATAAACCTTAAAGTATTGAAACAACATCTATGTCGGATAACTGATAGGTTTCTAAGATTTGTACTAATTCATTAATAGTAATTATTTATATGTATTGAATGAAAAGTGTTTTTGTTCAGAAAATAGTCTATATTAAATGATAATAAGCAAAAATTTTTAATAGTAAATACCAAATATTGAATATTGAAAAGTAGTAAGCGTACAGTACTAAATATTGAGCAATAAGTAGTACATATTGAGTACTATTAAGATGTTTAGCAGTAAGTAGTGAATAGTTCGAGATTAATAATGTTATGTAGTGACCTGTGAGTAGACCTCCTGCTCTGTCTGCTGCTTGGCCTGCGGTTCTTTTACATCCCGGTGCCCTCGTTGGTATGCGTGCAGAATCTCCAGGAAACGCTTATATTTATCCGGTTGACGAGAGAACCGCGACTGTAAGCAAATTGAAACGTTTGACTATCTGTGATGGAAATGATATCAATCATTAAAAAATGATTCAAGAACAGAACAAAATGTATATTTTTTAATTATAACAATAACCAACACCACAATGTGCTTCATTTTAAATCAAGGGCGGACATAGACCAGAAGGGTTCTGGGGTATTTCCCAGAATAAACCACTTTTGCTTATACGGTAGTAGCTTGACCAGTATTTATCTGTAATGATAATGACTAGCGATCCGTCCCGGCTTCGCCCGGATTGAATACCGAATTAAATAGCTTATGTCCATCTGAAATAATGTACCTTTCAAATAGTGAAATAATTATTCAACTAGGTGCAGCGGTTGCAGAGATTATCCTCCACATATAAACTAACTTACAAAATTCGCTGTCTTTCTTTATAATATTGAGTAAATATTAGTTTGACGACCTAGATGGTGCAATAGTTTAGGTCTTGTATCGAAGCACAGACGGTTCCGGATTCGACACCCAGTCGGGTCAATTTAGAAAACATATTTTCTAGTTTGTTCGTGTTCTGGGTGTACTGAGAACGCTAGTATTAGTTGTCATCTAGTTCTCATAGCTATTGGGATTGCCTTAGTTTGAGATGAGATGATCGGTGTATATTGTCTGTTACACTACTGGGATTGCCTTAGTTTGAGACGAGATGATCGGTGTATATTGTCTGTTACACTACTGGGATTGCCTTAGTTTGAGACGAGATGATCGGTGTATATTGTCTGTTACACTACTGGGATTGCCTTAGTTTGAGACGAGATGATTGGTGTATATTGTCTGATACACTACTGGGATTGCCTTAGTTTGAGACGAGATGATCGGTGTATATTGTCTGGTACATTTATTTATTTATAGATATATCATGATTACAAAATCGTTCAAGAATTATTCGGTACTTCGCTACGAGAGAATACTCACCTTGATTTTATTAACATATTCAATGGCGTGGTTGAACTCCACTGGTTGGCCGGGCGGAGCAGCCGGAGTGTGCGGTCCGCCTATTTGTGGTGTCTGTACTGTATCTGTAACGAACGGCGTGATATTAATATTGTAACATAGTTACACCAGGGGGCCTAGACGAGTGGCTCAATTATCGTTAAAGAAAGTAGAATAGAATGACAAATACCACGTGATCTTAAATGAATTTTAAATTGGTAGTCAAACGTTATTAAAGTTCTTATATATGAATCGGTAGTCGTGTGAAAACTGCCTTTTAAAAAGTGGCTAAGTAGCATTTTTGACGAGCGAAACGACAGCTAGCGTCTCAATTGTACAAAGCATTTGCCACTTGTCTAGCCGCTCAGGCTATAACTAGCTAAGTAGAGAGCCGACAAAGATTTTATTTTATCCTGGCATCTCATTTTAAAGGAAAGGCCTTTGCCTTTCAGACAGGTAATTATTTTTCAATTTAATATTATGTATTTACGAAAAAAATGTGTTAGTGTTTGTTAAAAATAAAACTGTTATAATAAGTTTAACCCCATCAATCCTTTATAATTTACGATCTTACCAAGTATATTGAGTATATATATATTGATAACTCTAATTGATTTATAACTAGTTTATTTTTAACTGAAATTCGAATGGAGCGATATTTAATTAATATTTATTTCAAAGACATTCCTCATAAGTCACAACTTTAACTAATAGTGCCTAATGTAGTAATGATATTCTAGTGTTTTTCAAAGGGGTCAAAGCCCATACAGCCAATGTCTTAAAAAAATGTATTCTTCACATTATGTCATTAAAATGTCAATGTAATACATTTTAATGTTTCTTGGAGTTTCTGGCAACTTGAGGGAGTCTTTCTAGTAGGATCCACTGAGACAAACTAAGCCACTAAAAAAAATCTCGAATCACTGTATAACAATTTTAACAATCCCGCGAAATGCACAACAGAGTAGATATATGTGACGCAAAATTACGTCAATTATTATACATCACGATATCAACTAGAAAACAATTTGCAAATAATTTAAATTAATGCCCAACTGCTCTACACAAAATCCCGCCAAAAACTCCCTGAAGCTTCCCCCCACACACCACAGTTCCCAATTCATTTAACTCGGTCCCCATCTGTATAAACACTCACTTGCATGATGTATTGATGCTTCAATCTGTTGATGTGCTTGCGATATATGATGCAATGTGTTAGATGGCGGCGTCGCGTTCACACTCAGGTTATGCACAATAGCGCTGTTCACCGACCTGTGGGTATAGCGTGATGATTAGTACACGCCATTAGAGACAGGAAGAGAAAATTATTAGGGATATTCAATCAGAGCTATAAAGCAGCCGATAATATTATCATGGATATCAAACGGTAATTACTTTCATCATGAAATTTTAAGATCAAATGTCCAGTGTTAGGTGACGGAAATGTCAAAAGCACTCTTATAACTAGGCGAAAATGTGTGAGGAGAATGATGAGTTATTTATGCAAGGACCGCGATTTATAATGACACAAATCATCCAAACACCTACAGTCTATTCCAAAAGAAAATTCTCTCTGCGTAAACAAAGTAATTGTGTTACGCGAAAAACTCCCAAAATCTCCAGCTATTTTCCGCTCAAACTCCAAAAACCACCAATCAATTGATAACCAATTGATTGGTTTGAATTGAATTAATTAATTAACCAATAGATTGGTGGTTTTTGGAGTTTGAGCGGAAAATAGCTGGAGATTTTGGGAGTTTGTCGCGTGAAATAGATTTCCTCAAAGTAACACCTGAGTCTATACAATAGAGTAATTGTATTTTGGGTACCTTTGAACATTTATAAAATTAAATCATTTCTATTACTTCTATGCTGCATACAGAGAAATGAAATATTAGCCAAGAGCGTGAAATTAGAGTACTACAGCAATTTGTGAAATATAGGTTTAAAAAAATAAATTTAAAACACCCATATTTCAATTTTTTGTTGCTCATACCTGGTTTTGGGTTACAAAGGGAAATACTACAGATATTGTCAGTTTAAGCTACATTTACCAACTCTTTTCATAATAGCAAGGTTAGATGTAAATAGAGATAAATAAAAATGATATATAGTCAATCTTTAAAGATGTATTCATTAATTTTAATGGATTCTGAAAGTTTACTATAACTTCAAAATAAATGGATATTGAAAACAAAAACGAGAATATTGTAATAATTGGCAGTTTCATTACATTATTTGGCCTCTGCTTATCTTATAGTGTCTTATTGACAAGACATATCTTTTCAGATTTAAATGTATTATTACATAATAATTTCAATTAAATTTTCTAATGAATTACAAAATTCTATTACTGCTTATTTTTTTATTTATTCTTTCTGCACTAAAGATTTAGTTCACATGGCGGACTTAATGCCAAGTGGCATTCTCTACCAGTCAACCATTTTTTTATGATAAAACTGAAGTATCCAATAACCACATAGGGAGCAAATAGCTGGTGTTTCCCCTATTCTACGTGTCTATGCCTTTCAATTCAGTGAATGTAAAAATGAAGGAATAAACACTGTTATATGTGGATCAGAAAGACCTGACGAAACTATCAGTCTAAAAAATAAAAATAAGATGTTTAATATGAAAGCTGTCGACCTATTTATATTATTATTGCACCAAACAAACAAGTTAACGAGGTTAATGACACCAACTGAACACAACTGTACACAATGTCACTAACATATTACAATGATAATGTAACTTACGCACGATTGTACAGTCAGCGTCAAAAATGATTCAAAAAGGTGAATATTGTTTCACTAGTAACACATATTTTTAGTAAACTTGGCAACGATATTCGATTAAAATCTTAATAGTAACTTCATCATAAAGAGTCTGGAAGTTTTGTAGTTTTGGTTACAAACACTCGCATTTATAGTATAGCGCACATTAGTTACTAGCGTCATAATAGTAAAGAACTGTAGGTGCTTTGTAAGCATGACAGAGAAGGTACTAGCAGTTTTGTGTTAGTGAGAAGTATTAGTGTCGACAGCAGTTACTGCGGACTGACCGTTCAGTATTAAAACGTAATCGCTATTGAGGTTCAATATGGAAAATAATTCGCAACTACGACATGCTGAAATCTACTTTTTATACAATTTTAGCCTTAAGGTGACGCATTGGAAATTTTGACGCCAGCGATCTCAATTTTTCTAAGTGACTACAAAACGTATGACAATGATATTTCGTATCCTGATTCTTTATTTTATTGACTTCATTTTGACAGTTGCGATACAAGTTTGGTTAAATTTTTTAACACAAAAAAAAATATCAAAGAAATCTCTTTTAAACAGATTTACATTTTTCGGTGCAATGAGACCAATTTATATTTCTAAATTTTTAGTATAGTTTAATCTAAACATATTCCTCAAATTGACAGTTGGATTTTTTTTAATTAATTATAGTTTTTAAAATAAACGAATATAACTGTTTTTTCATATTTTTGGTAAGCTAGCGCGCGCACGTTTGCATAGAATAGTAGGTCTATTTTAGATTATTGTTTATCAATGCGTCGCCTTAAATAAAAATCGGCTAACCGTTACTAAAAATATAGGGAAACCATGTAAAAAACCACCGAAAAACGAACTTCTTTTTCTTTGTGTCAAAATCATAATAAAAATGAAACATTTTTTTCACTTATGAATCTAATTTTTAAAAATCAATGTTAGTTTGTATTTAATGGGCTGCCATCATTCATCAGATTGCGATGAAATTTGTTATGGAGATAGATTAATCCCAGAGGAAGGACATGGGCTACTTTTTTTAATTCTACACGGCCGAAGTCGCAGCATCAGTTAGTATATAATAAATAAAAATGAAATGTTCGTTGCTAAGCGCGAAACTTGAATACAGTTGGAGCGATTTGGCATTCAATCAATTCGACGCATGTGCAGTGAGCAATGTACTGTATCTTACTTCATTTCATATTCGATGCACTTATGTAATGCATTTACAATAAATAATTAAAAAAATTGATGTTTAGAGCATTAAGGTAGAGTAAGGCTGCAAAATATACATTTAAAATGGATTTATTTTATTATACGCAATATTAAAACGTCGCGATCAGGTCTTGCCCATTCGGAGCGACGAAAAGATAGCACTGTCTCACTCTCACTTACGGCGAAGCGGCAGTTCCCGCGTCCCGCTTTGCCAGCGTGTAGGGATTATTGTTTTGATGTACTATTTCAGTGTAACATAATTCAATGGTCAATAATAACTTAAGGTCATCTTTTCTATCACGCTTACAAAATTCCTGCAAAAGTATTGAAGTATAGACGGCAGCAAAAATGGAGCACTTAACCTATAGAGAGGAAATAGCATTTGTTTGAAATCAATTTACGTCTAAACACGCTTCTGCGGTTACTGCGCACGGCAGGGTTATTATCTAAAAATTTGCAGACAGCGACAGCCACGCGATCACTGCACGACCGGTGACTAATTGTAATAAAAAATTGTTATCATGTGTGACGATTGCGTACCTAATATTCTATGACCGTAAAATGCACTTTTCGCGGTAGATTTAGCGTCACTATACAAATTACATTACACAAATTCTTGTTTTGACAGCAGATATCGCGCGATATTGGCTATCGCATACTGATTGCAAGTTACATAACAAGCGAGCCGCGCACGCCTATTGCGTAACTTTTCTAATTTTTACATTTTTGGGAGTTTTAAAGTATAAAAGTGATAGTATATTGTGTTTTAAAGTTCTGTTAAGTGAAAAGAATGGAGTAGGTCTAAATAAACATGTGTAGCTGAAGTATTCGCGCTTGTAAGTCCTTTATAACTTCAATAAAGCCTACATCATTTTACTGGAGGAGTTTTACGGTAGGAAAAAATTGTAGACTCAGGTGTTACTTTGCGGAAATCCATTTCATGTGATGAATTACTAAAATCTTCAGCAATTTTCCGCTCAAACTCCAAAACCACCAATCGACACGTGTTTCGCTTCTTAGCGAAGCATCCTTAGGAGTTTGAGCAGAAAATAATAATACTCCAGACAATTACACAGATTTGTGGCCCCGAACTAAGCAGTAAGCTTGTACTATGGGTACCACACAACGAACTCTGGTTGGAGTTCCCAGTAACACCCAGACTCCAAGCCAATTTAGAAAAGTTCGTTTCCTAAATTGACCTGACCGGGGATCGAACCCGGGACCCTAGCTTGGAAAGCAGATACATATGCCACTGCGCGAACGGGCCAGTCAAATCAAAAACAGCTAGATAAGAAAAAACTAATATACTTGTGATTCTACTTATTAATACGTGACATTAACAAATGGGCTGATCTGTGGCATAAAGAAAGAAAAAGGTATCACTGACTGTTGCACCGGCAGGATATGCACCAACTGCGGTTGGGGGGGCGCGTGGTGCACGCCGAGGAGTACTCCGCCCGCCGCGCCCGCCACCCCCGCGCCCGCGCCCGCGCCGGCCCCGCCCCCGCCCGTCGGCGACGGCATCGACACTGACACCTGTCCGCATGACATTATGTGTTTTTAATTTATTGAGGCATTGGCAACTAAGCCATCAGCGTAAAACTAACTGAACAAAAGATGCTTCATCTTTTGTTTTGTTAGTTTCGTTCAATCAATGTATTGCTATATATAACAATAGTACTCTTATTTAAAGTTATAACTATTTACAATTGACATGAGACAATGGTTGTATACACATTTATCAAGTTGAAACCAAGGGACTATTTGCTTAAAACACATGACATGACACATTATAATTGTAGTATAAACATAATAATAGTATACACAGTCGGAAAATATACACAGAGGGGCTCTGGCATCTCTTATTTGGCGATGTCCCACTCGCGTTGTTTTGTAGAACTTCTCGAGGAAACAGTGACAGAAACTCCGACATCTTCGCAATGCTACAACAACGCGAAACATGCTGTCATACTCGGGGTCGTACGAGTATTGATAGTAGTTGATGTGCCTGATAATCCGTATTCGTATCCGTAACCCTTATTTGGATCTTTCATATTAACGAATTTCATTAAATGGAATTTTAAATATAGATATCAATCAATCAATGAAATATAATAACTTTAAATTACTTTGTATTGCTTAAAAATACTGTTTTGACACTTTTTATTGCAAAAATCAAACAGATCGTTATAATGTTGGCTTTTAGATTAATTATGGTAATTACAATAAATACAAATATCGTTGTCTTCTGTTATATAATATACATTAGTATAGAACTGTAAGACTTAAAAATTGGAATCAATTATGTTCATTAAACATTTTAAAGAATATAAATTATAGGAGGTATTTTTCATGAAATAGTTATCATAGTATATTGTTTGTGTAGTTTTTTCTTAAACTTATACATGTCTCTGATCTTGCATACAGAATGCGAAACAAAATGCTATGATTCAATGTCAAAAAATAATAATTAATAATTACACACAAATGTCACCTGAAAAATCAAATTTTTGTTAATTCTTCAAACCCCTAAAAAACAGCTGAATATTTTGAAGCTCCAATAATGTCTCTTTATAATTTCTATATACTGAAATTTAGGAGACCCTCTAAGATTGCATTGCAGACCATTGCAATAAAAAATGCAATATCCTCGATGAAGACACATCTATACTGCATTAAAAATACAATCTCTTGGTGTAAACCATGGGTATATCTGTTGCGTGGGGGGGTCCAATAATGCATAAAGGAAAACTGGTATTTACCTGTGAATTCACGGCATAAAGAGAGTTCTAAACGCCGACAAAATCAACCAATTGGAAATTACATAAAAATATTATACAAATCAACCAGAAAAGCAATATTTTGTTTGTACTACAAAAGAGGGCTATTTTAGAAACAAGCGTTGGCTAAGGGGGTCTGAACCCCTTAAACACCCTCTTATATACCCGTGGTGTAGACTCCAGATAAAAACAAGCATGTACGAAAAATAATAACATTAAGTTCTATTTATCGCGCTATTTATAAAGATATAGCGCGAAAGTGCGTGTAAAAATCTCACCTGCCCATTGCTCTGCACTTCAATCTTGTAGCCTGGTGGCAGGAATGTATTGAAACCAACAATCAGTTCAGGGTGTCCTTTGAAGAGATTCGACACGCGCGTGATGACTCCGGGCGTGTCGATGCTGCGGACAAACGTCTCGTAAGTGATGGTGATGGTAAGTGATGAGGACTGCGATGATAATGACAATGATCAGATAAATTTAAAAGCAGCCATTAATCTTTTCATAGGCGTCAAACGGTAATTGTTATCATCACTGAAAGTAACGGTACTACTGCTAATATTAAAATGTGTGAGGATGGATGTATGTTTGTTACTCTTACACGTAAAAACTACTGAACGGATTTCGATAAAACTTTAGTCTTCTTCAGCTCATTTCCACCCAATGCCGAGTGTAGGCCTCTTGCAATGCACGCCATTTCCTTCGATCTAAAGCCTTTCTCGTCCAACATCTTCCCAAATCATTAAAATCTTCAAACTTAATAATTAAATAGCATAATATATCAGACACAACGGCTATATCTTATCTCATGTTGAGTAAGGCCAAATTCCCCATAATTTTGGCTTAGAGGAATCTCTACCAGAAATCTTAACTTTGACGGACAGGCAACAACGATGTGTTCCTTGTTCTCAGTTATGGAATTGAATACGAAAATGAAACAAATATAACAAATATCCTGAACAAACCTTTGACTTTTAAACTCCTTCATGATGTCCAGAAAGTCGTTGTAGACCTGCGGCTGAGTGTTGAACTTGAACTTGACCTGGTCGAGGTACGATAACGCGTCCTCGACCTTGAGCCGCTGGAACTGCGCCCCGGCGGGGGCCGCGCCCGCGCCCGCGCCGGCGCCCGCGGCCCCGCCCGCCGCGCCCGGGGACTGGCGCCCCAGCGGGGCCCCCAGTGCGGGGATGCTTCCTTGCTGCTGGACAAACTGTACCCAACAAGCTAACGTTAGTCATTTACAGACACATTTTATGCAGATGCAATTTCAATGTGAATATTGTGTATATGTATGCGTGTGTCCGCGCTTGTAAATTCTATTAGAGATCGCGCCGTGGTTTAGACGTTGCACCAAGCGCGGAAGGTTCTGGGTTTGATTTCTGGTTGGTACAATTTAGGAAACGAATTTTCCAGATTTTCTGTGATCTGAGTGTAGACAATCTAGACAATCACACAATGACTACTGACGCCTCCAGTAGTCATTGTCTGATTCTCATAGCACAAGGAATGCCGTAGTATGAGGTTAAATGATTGGTGTGTATTGTCTGGCGTATTATTATTATTAATATTCAGGGAAAAATACCGAAATGGTGAAAATTAGTAAGCGTATTATGATATATTACCGAAAAAAGTATATAAATATCAGGAATTTTTCCAACCAATTGACAAATATCAGGAATTTTCACAATAAATTCCCATATATAGTTGTCTCGAATACATTTTCAAATACCAAGTTTTTCCAATACATTCCCAGTACCGTAAACTCACCCAATAAGTTCCCCGATATCTCCAATATCGGAATTTCCCCAATTTCCCAAAACATTCTCACGTATCAATAATTTCTCCAATACATTCCCGAATGTCTGATTTTCCCCGATTCTCAAGAAATTCCCTAATATCCCAAATAGAGGATTTTCCCAATTTTCCAAAACATTCCCGCGCATCGGTAATTTCCCAGATGAATCCCCAAACATCGGGAATTTTCCCTATAAATTCCTATTCATCCCCGTTAGCTCACCTTGTGGCGCGGCGGCGCGTGCGGCGCGAGCGGGGCGAGCGGGGCGAGCGGCGCGAGCGGCGCGTGCGGCGCGTGCGGCGGCTGCGGCTGCTTGGGCGCGTACTGCACGCCCTTGAGATAGTTGATGACGGCGGGCGCGGCCGCCCGCGCGCCGCGCGCGAACGAGCCCGCTCCACCCACCGACAACATCGCGGTGGCGCCTGCAACACCGCTAAAGCGTTACTACCTTGCGTTACGTTACGTCACAGAATATACAAAAAAATAAGGTTGACTCTCCCGCCTCATGCGTAACGGAATTACATACTCTTGGCCGGATACGTATAGTTGTTGTGTTAGGAGTGTAATGCGGCGAGCATCTCGTTAAGTTATACATTTAGTACTTACAGAATAATAAAAAAATAATAAAAAAACAATACACACGGATAACTTTCTTATGTTTATTAAAATTCATTTCTTGTAGTTATGCTGAGGAAAAATAACTCAGGATTTGAGTAACTACAATTATTTAGGTATCTAAGGACATTATAATACGTTCGATTATGTGATTGAGAAATTTTCGTATTTGTAACAATGTGAAGAACGAATTAAAGACAAATGAAAGTGGTTGCATGTTCGCGTCGCGTGCGACCCCGCAATAATCATCCATATTCACCCAGAATATTGCCGTTGTGTGCGTGCCACGACGCGTGCATATTAGCGGGAACACATACAAACCGCGTACGCTAATTTTCTATGGAGACATCCTACTGTTATGTTCATACTGTATCTAGACGCTCAGAGGGCCTAGACAAGTGCTTTAATTGTCGTAAACGCTAGTAGAAGAGAATGACAAGTATCACGTGATCTAGCGTAACGAATTTTAAATTGGTAGTCAAACGTTATGTACTTACTTATATATCAAACGAAATGTAAAACCGTGTGAAAACCGCTGTATAAAACGTACCCAAGTGCCACTTTTGACGAGCGATAACGCCAGCAAGCGTTCCATAGTACGCAGCGTTTGCCACTTGCCTAGCCGTCCAGAACACTCTGCTAGCGTTACTACTAAACGTGCTCGTTATTACACACCAGATAATATAAAACTTCGCTGTAGAGATGGGTAGGTCCGGACGGATACGTGTCCACGGAGCCATATCCCTAGTGGTACTGTTGGATATACACCCAAACGAAAATCGCTGATCGCAGACGAATAAGATACGATTCTACTACCTAGTACTAAAATAGACCCAGTTCCGCACACTTCCTCAGTCCGGTTCGACGGTTGGTAGTTGCTACCAAATTACCAATACAGGTCCGCGGACACAGAATCATGACCCGTATCCACAGAGTAGGATTTACATTCGGACCCGTATCCTTAAAAAGTCGAACCCACCCATCTATATTTCACTGTGAAACAATACCGAAAGGCGGTCCCGCTGTTTTTAGTCGGGAGGCGGAGTCAGGAGGGGGAGTTTTTAGTCGGTAGGTCTATAACCGGCAGGAGTCTGACACTATTTGCTTAATGAGGTTAGCCAAGTGCCCATGAGGATTTTCCTCATGTCTGCTAAGAAAAAAAAAGATAATATAATGCATTATTTTGACGTAATAAATAATGCATTAAGGTACACTCTATTATCGTTATAAACTGTTGTCGAGTCATGTATGGTTGCCTCGTTTTTAACTGTTGTCGAGCAACGTGCTATTGCGCTTTGTTACTTGGCAGTATCAGTAATGTTGCAGAATAGAGAGAGCGAGTACGCAATAGATAGTCGGCAATAGGGGTATAAGAGATAGCGCTACGCACGTGCCTACTCTTGATTTAGGAACTACTTGCTAATGTTAGGATTTTAATCTTTCATTGAACGAAATGAAGTTCCCTTTTACGTATCTTGTCGTTTTGTATAGATTATTTTATTGTCACAAATCACATATTTCAATTTACGATTTCATACTGTCTACCTTTGCAGTAAAGTCCATTTTAATTTTTGAGTACGACAGCCAGTACTGAAAAATTAATAATAACTAGCATTGTAATGTATTTCATTCATTATCGTTTTGCAAAACCTTAATATAACAGGAAAACAATGGTTTCAAAATAACACAACACTGTTATTCATTTTTGGAAATCAGCCGATAACACCATCTTTAGTTAAACTGCACAACCGCTCTCGCTCTCTCAAGAACACAGTGGGCGCATACACAGAATGGCAAACGGAGATATGGACACACAGACCATGTTTTACGGGATTGTGACCAGTAAGGGAGTAGCAAAAAAAAAAAGGATAGGGAGCACGTTTTCACCGTGATCGTGATCTGTACAGAGGCAGCAAAGGCGTACAGGGACCATGGTTTACACAATTGTAATCTGTACAGGGACAGCAAAAGAGTACAAGGACCACATTGTACGGAATTGAGATCAGCCGTGCGATTCTCTAAAGGGAATTAGTCGAATTCACTTCTGAATCTGCGGTGAGATTGTCAACTGTGGACTGGTATTCTCTAAAGTCGACAGAGATACTAGCGCCGCCTCGATGAGTGCGGCAGCGAGTCATACCATCGTTAATGAATTTTTTGACGTTTCGCTAAATATGAAAATCTAATCTAAAAAAACAAGTTTTATTTAATGTCATTATCTCAGAGAAGTTAAATACACAAAGACGAAATATCGACTGAGATGTTAACTCTTATAGCAATCCCTGATAAACTCTCATCTAAGATCACTTCACTTCGCTCCTAGAATGTTTGGTTTAGAGAATTCCATTTGAAGGTCAAGTGAGTTCGAATGCGAAGTGGGGTGAATTGTGAGCGAGTCTCGCTTGGGTGATTCGAGTTTTTACAGAATTGCATGGCTGTACAGGGGTAGCAAAAGAGTAACAGGGACCACGTTTAACGGATGAACCAGGTTTTAAAGGAATTATGATCTATACGAAGGCAGCGAAAAAGGATATGAACCACGTTTTACGGGATTGTGATCTGTATGGGGGCAGCAAGGAGTATAGGGACCATGTTTTACAAATTGGGAATGGCTCCGCTGAAAGCTAACTAAGCAAGTAAGTTAACAAGCGTCACTTCTAAACCGATAGTCCCATGGTAAATTCCAGTTAAGTCAATATAGAAAATTAATGTTACTGAATTAGTTTGTACTGTGTCAGTGGACGCTCCCTCATATCGTCACAAAATTATCTGTATCAATTTCCATCACACACTATTATCGAAAAATGCAGCAGAAAAAAATTTGGCTTATCCGTTCGGCGCTACACAAACGGGGTTAAAAATTAGGCTCTTCTCCTCCGGCATACACGATCAAGTATGCTTGATCAAGCCCGTGCAATTGGCATAAAGCGTTGCTTGGCATGACGCCCCGACATTGCCACATTCGATCTTTACTTGATGCAACCTCCGCTTCATGCAAATAGGACGGGCTTGAACATGCATACTTGATTGTGTGGCGGCCATAAGAGTTAAAAACATAATACTCACCAAGTATTTGTGGTTGAGTTGCCTGGTTTAGAGAATGGATGTTGCTGGCACTTGCTTGTATCTGAAACAATTAAAAATATATTATCAATTTATTAAAATAATAATAATAATAACAATAAATTTATAATGTATAACATGTACTTAGATGGTTCCGGCAAAAGGAATGAGTGATGAACGATTGACGAAGAGAATCTCAGAATGAAAATGAGCGGTTGAAGATTCCTCCTAGCTTCATGCAAGGGCAGATAGTAACTGACTCATTTAAATCTGTCCTAACATGTTCTGTCATATACTCGTGATTGACTGAATGAGTTGCAGTCTGTTGACTGCAAACTAGTGAACAATTTTTCTCGAATATATGCATACCTTTTGCATTGTATTTCTATTATAGGCTGTACACTACACTTGAGTTTTATATGCGAGTTAAGTTATGGTAATCTGTTCATGGCCTTTTATATAAATAACGAACAATATGTGTTTATGGACATGGCTATTGATTACCTGAACAAAGAATTTTTTTTTCATCTTATATAAATTGACCTTAGTTCTGTTTGACGGAAAGCAGTAACGAGGTTGAATGTCAATACCCTTGTCTATACCCTATTCACTCTTGCCTTAAATATGTCAAGTTGTACGAATGAGGAAATAAATATAGCTAACGAAAGTGTATTTCCATATGCAGTATACATTATGAATAATGTCAACAAGATAAGGGTTCCACCCTTATCTTGAATGCGGCGCTACGTAAATAAATATCGTACTGAACAAACCTCCATGCGAAAAGTGAGTTCTCATTTGACAGATTTTTTATAGGAAACTCCCTGTCGTCTTGTAAACGTAATGCGAAAACAACTCGCCGGCCAAGCGTGATTCAGTTCAGTATATTTATAGATAACACGCAGATGAGAAAAAATGTACTTATTTTTACTTCACGCGTGTTCTGTTGTGATGAAAATATTGCAACCTTGTTAACTTTTATCCGTTACGGTGCGTACAGGTGGGTGTTGTTGTTTTTTAATAAACAGGTAGTACTGACCAAACTTTGGTCGCCAATATTATGTTACATACGTATGTATCATATCATCATTCATCAGTGTAATAAAATGACACCAAACATAGCAAGTTAAGGCGACGCTTTGATAAACAATTTAATCCAAAATAGACCTTCTGGTTTATGCAAAAGTGCGCGCGCTAACTTATGAAAAAGTAGTTATTTTCGTTTATTTTAAAAACTGTAATTAATTTTAAAAAATCCAACTGTCATTTTGAAGAATATGTTCAGATTAAAACTATACAGAAAATTTAGAAACATAAATCAGTACCGTTACTCCTAAAAATGTAAATCTCTGTTTTAAAAGAGGTTTCTTTGATATTTTTTTTTTTGTGTTACAAAAGTTAACCAATCGTGTATCGCAACTGGCATAATAAAGCCAATGAAATGAAGAATCAGGTTACCAAATATCACTTCCATGTGGTTTGTAGTCACTTAGCAAAATTGAGATCCCTGCCGTCAAAATTGCCAATGCGTCGCCTTAAGTTTAAGTCCTATGCAGCCCAGTGCAATCGAACTCCTTCATTACTCTCGCGCCCTATTGCGATAGCAATAAAGTTGATTTTCACAGTTGCGGTTTTATGAGTTATACCATAACTTTTTCTTTTTCCAATATGGAAACGTAACATTGAAAACATCATTGCATGTTCCTATAGTATGCTCATAAGAAGTCATGGCCATGTCTAGTTATGAAATATAATCATCACGCGGTCAATGCTTTTATGTAATATACAAACATACATACATAAATATTTTCGTTCTATCTGTAGTGGACACCTACATTATTAAAATAGCCGATAAACTTGTTTACAACGGTTGTGTGGGTAAAGTTTATCAATTCTCACTATAAATATTGTTATATACGTGTTTTTGTCCGAAGGTTCGCTCATGCGAAAGCCAGGTTCAGTAAGTTTTTTCGGGACCATCAATTATTTTTTAGCTCACTGCTTCCCTGGTTCCAGGTAAACATTACACAAAAAATATAATTCATAAATTATTTATATATATATTTTCATTCATTCACGAATCATATATCATATAATATCACAGATTAATTCGTTACATTAGTAACGAATCTGTGATATTATACATTAAGAATTAACCTGAGGAAGACCAAGTCTGACTTACGAAGATCAAATAGCCAGTGTTAGCTGACGGAAAAATTAAAAGTACTCATACTCACATACCTAGGCTAAAATGCGTGCAGAGAATTATGAGATTGGAGGAGGCGAAAGAAGTATGTAAGGACCGCGAAGTTTGGCGCTTCGTCCTCTCTAACTACTCCGTTAGGAAAACACAGCGTTAACATATGTATGTACATTCAGTCAAGAGAGTATCGGGAATAGATGATTTGTTTATGGTTCCAAATTCAATTTTTTGTTTTTTTTGTTGTTGTTAGATTGGCACAACTGTTTTCCATTTTGGCGAGGAGTTTGAGTTGCATCTGTTATTTAGATTAAATACAGTGCTGTTTTTAGTTGTATCATTGTAGTGTATATTGTGAATTTCATAATGGACAAAAACATCGAACAAAGAGTTTGTCTTAAATTTTGCATCGCCAATGGAATTTCGTGTTCGGAGTCACTGAAAATGTTACAGAAGGCTTACGGTGAATCGACTTTATCAAAAACACGTGCTTATGAGTGGTACAAAGCGTTGAAAAGCGGTCGAGATGTGATGGAAGATTTGCCTCGCTCTGGTAGGCCATCAACGTCTGCAACTGAAGTTAACATCTCAAAAGTGAAGGAAATAGTGACTGAAAATCCTCATTCACTATTTTGAGAGTTTGAGAGAGATAGCCGCCGAACTTTCTGTGTCTCACGAGTCGATCCGTACCATTTTAAATAATCACTTGGGTATGGAAACATGTTGCCGCTCGGCTAGTCCCAAAAGACCTGAATTTTATCCAAAAATTCAATCGCATAAGAGTCGCTGAGGACATGCTAGAACGAGTCAATTCCGATCCAACATTCATGAAACGCATTGTTACTGGTGACGAGACGTGGGTTTACGAGTTTGACATGCAAACTAGTCAATAAGCTTCGGAGTGGCGCCTTCCAACTGAACCGAAACCGAAAAAACCACGCCAAAGTCGATCAAAAGTCAAAGTCATGTTGACTGTTTTCTTCAACTATCGCGGTGTTGTGCACCCGGAATTCTTGCCGAAAGGTCAAACGGTAAATAAATAATATTATTTGGGCGTTATGCGGCGTTTAAGAGAACAAATTCGACGAAAAAGGCAAGATTTGTGGAAAGAAAATTCTTGGATTTTGCACCACGATAATGCACCTTCGCACAAGGCCATCATTGTGAACGAATTTTTGATCAAAAACTCAACAAATACCATCGAGCAACCACCTTATTCACCAGATATGGCTCCAGCCGACTTCTTTCTTTTTCCTAAACTCAAATTACCACTTCGTGGCACCCGTTTTCATTCGGTAGAAGACATCAAAGAGAATTCGCGGCGAGCACTGAACTCAATTCCGGAAAAAGCGTTTAAAAAATGTTTTGATGATTGGATTATTCGTTGGCGTAAGTGTATCGTTTCTGAAGGAGCATAGTTTGAAGGTGATAAAATAAATTTGGATGAATAACTAACATTTCGTGTATTATTGATCTTTTCCCGGTACTTTCTTGACAGTAGTATATACTTATCATAAACCTATTATCTCATCATTATATTAATCTAGCGACCCGTCTTCGCCTGGATGGGATGTTGAATGTTTGCAAAAACTTTTTATTGAATTTTCATACAAAAATACAATTCAAATTTAAGCCTTTTCCGTTGGATTTTCCAAAAATTTTTAAAATTATCTTTAAACTACGACAACTTTTTTCACTGCCATCCTTTTTCAAAGATACAAGCCTAAATTTTGCTCCACGCTGAGCTTAACCTACGTGTGAAAACCGCAACAAAATCCGTTCAGTAGTTTCGGAGTCCGTTCAGTAGTTTCGGAGATTAGCGTGTACAGTCAGACAAAAATAAAAAATTAATTTATTTGTGTTCTGTTACTCTTTTTGTACCACTCATTTTTTGATAAATATATTCAATTTACAGACACAAGGTTTCCATTGCTTTATTACAATAGACTAAAAAATTTTTTTAACGTAATCGAACTGCGCTGAGCTTGGAAATGAACCTGATCTAAGAAAAACTGACAAGGAACTCTCTGGTAAATAGAATGAAAGCTATTTGGTACCATTAGTAAAATTATTTGTCAAGTCTTGCCAGGTCACAAGTTTTTGTTGCAGCTTTTAAAGCAATTTTTGGAAGAATGCAAAATACTCCAGACATGTCATTCGCCAATTTTTGTACATTTGCATACAACTTCAAAACACAAAGAGTCAAGCTATAAATTAAAAAAAGTACAAAAAAAATGCATAAACAAAAACTACAACGCTTCCCGCCAAAATGTCAACAAAACAAAAATATTTACCATAGACAAAACTGACAGATCGTTGTTACAATTACAAATAGTATTTATAAAAAGTAACTATGGGTGCCATTTTTTTTTATGATAGATTTTTTATTGGATTAACACTTTCGAATTTGGTATTTGCTAGGATCAAGGAACATAAGGTAGTTGGCACAAATATCAAACATTTAAAATCGATAAATAAAACTTATAAAATAAAAACTGATTATTATTAAAACCAAACGTAAAAATCTTTTTAAGAAAAAAATAAAACCGACAAAAAACACTCCAAAGTACAAAATAACTATTCTTTACTAATCAAAACTCAAGTACAAAAATAACTTCATACATACGATACAATTAGCTGTATAATTAAATTTAAAAGTTACTGAAGTCGGTGCCAAGCCTACTAAACTAGTAGCATTTCTGTTGGTGCACATTAATTTGGCACCGAATTCGATAATTGTAGAATTTAATTATATAGGTATTTGTATTGTATTAGGTACGTAAGGACCGCGACGGTTGGCGCTCCGTCCTCTCTGACTACCCCGTTAGGGATACAGCGTGAAGATATATGTATGTATGTATCGTATTTATAAAGTTATTTGTGTACTTGAATTTTGATAAGTGAAAGATAGTTATTTTGACATTTAAAACCTGTATGTAAGGACCGCGACGCTTGGCGCTCCGTCCTCTCTGACTACCTCGTTAGGAATACAGCGTGAAGATATGTATATATCTATCGTATTTATAAACTTATTTGTGTACTTGAATTTTGATAAGTGTAAGATAGTTATTTTGACATTTAAAATCTGTATGTAAGGACCGCGACGCTTGGCGCTCCGTCCTCTGACTACCTCGTTGGGGATACGGCGTGAAGATATGTATGTTATGTTAAATCAGTAAAAAAATACCATTTGACACGATCTATGTTAATTTACTGTATCAAAAACAATTAAAATGATCATCTAATTCGTAATTACTATTAGAGGTAAGTATACCTGGTTGTGGATAATAATAAATATATCAAAATAATTGTCATAGAATGGGGGAGACATTTTGGCAATAATAACTTTGTCTAAAACCAGAAATTAACGCGATTATCTTTTATTTTGGCTTGACGTTTCGGCAGCGTTGCATCGCCCGTGATCTCCATCGGTCGGTTTAAGCCAAAATAAAACTTAATCGCGTTAAGTTCTCGTTTATTAGATATTTTACAATGCAACGCGAAAGTTTAAACGTTTATAACTTTGTTAATTTTCTCTAAAATAGCAAAAACATTTAAAAAAAGACATTCAATGTCCAAAAGTTAAAGGCTGCTCAGTGCTCATGCTCACTAAATCTCAACCCTATTTTTTCACCTCAGCCTCACTCTCAACTCGTAAATTACCTGCGAATATCCGGTTTCGGTAAAAAAAGGTATTCTTTTGGAAAAACACACGAGAAGCATTATCGGACGGCGCGATTTACTCTCTCGACCGGCGGGGTATTACCTAAAATTTGCAGACAGCGACAGCCACGCGATCACTGCGCGACCGGTGACTAATTGTAATTAAAATTAGTATCATGTATGACGATTGCGTATCTACTATTCTATGACCGTAAAAAGCACTTTTCGCGGTAGATTTAGCGCCACTATACAAATTACATTACACAAATTCTCGTATATCGTGCGATATTGGCTGTCGCATGCTGACTGCAAGTTACGTAATAAGAGTGCGGCGCGTTGCGTAGAAGTGGCCATAATTTTAAAATGTTTGTATGTACGTAGTTTGTATGTAGGTAGCTGTCGCTGAGAGCTTCACACTCCGTCCGCATACGGATAGCTTGCGAGCGAGGCGTTCCATTGACGATCACACATGTACAGAAAATCCATATATCATAACAAATCCTAACCACTCAAGGAGATGCGGTATTATTCAGATACCATCCCCTGCAGTCTCGACATAGATAGCGATCGCTTTACGACCGATTTCGGTTGATAAGTCATAACGATTAATTTTTAACGATTTTTGAAAGTCTCTACATTAAAACTATCGATTGTGATTGGAATCATATCGAATCTAACTGTCAACTTTACGATTGCTTATAATGTTTTTACGATCAAATTTGACAGCTCGCAAAGTGTTCGTGTTTAATCGCAAGCGATTTTTTTCGTTATTTTCTTCGATCGGTAGTTTACGAAAATAATCGCTATGTCGGGACTGCAGCCCCAGGTTGGTGAATGAGCGATGACCTTAATTCGGTATCTATATATTATGAAAGTATTTGCATTATTTATGACGACTATGTATGTATGTATGTCCGTATGTATGTACGCGTGGTTGTACATTTGTTTGTTACCTTTGGCAAGGATTCAATAAAGATGATGAATTGTCCATGAATCACTAAAGTTCTTTAGTCCCGACGTACAGAAATACAATATTAGATTATTTAACCAAAATTGTTGGTAATAATTTTTGACTGATTACAGCAAATTATTATACAGACGCCAAATATAAAATCTAAATGATATGCCAATGCCATATACATACATATCCTCACACTGTATCCCCAACGGGGTAGTCCGAGAGGACGGAGCTCCAAGCGTCGCGGTCCTTACATACTTCTTCCGCTTCCTCAAATCTCATCATTCTCCTCACACATTTAATTTAATAGAACTTTCAATGCCATATACTATATTAAAACCGTTATAGAACCGTTTTGTTTGTTTGTCTGTGTATAAACTATTTGAGTGAAGTTTTTACAAAAATGTAGAGCTTAACTTAAAAGTAAATAAATTATATTTCAAATTAAATTGTTTCATCAAAAATATACGAATTATAATTCCTTTCTAATTCCTTCCTAAGAAAAGAAAAACAACCAACCATTAGCATTAGATACGTTAAAATTTTTATTTGTATTTGACATCTATATCTACAACCTGTAATCACAGACAAATCTATAAATAAAATAAAAAAGGGTTCCAAATAATTTCAGACAAAACAAAAGTTTATTTCACTACAATAATCTTTTTAACATATAAAAATAAATATTAATAAGTCAATCATAACCAATATATTTATATCGTAATGAATATAATCAAAAGTAATAATCAATGTTAATTAGTGATATGACTACTTGATGGAGCAGTGGTTTAAGTGTATAAGCCAGGCGCGGTAGGTTCCGGGTTCGATTCCTATTTGGGTTAATAACTAAATTGTCTCGGGTCTGGGTGTACTGGGGACGCCCTCAGTAGTCGTCATCTGGTTCTCATAGCACAGGGAATGCCCTAATTTTATTATTTAGTACATTACCTACATACTCTAATATCACCAATTCGATTGAGTTAAAAATGATGCTGCCCGCGACTTCGTCCGCTTAGAATAAAAAAAAAAAATAGCCTATATCCTTCCTCAGGGCTCAATCAGTCTCCACTCTAAATTTCATCAAAATCATTGCTGAGATTTAGCCGTGAAAGCCGACCAGACAGAGAGACTATCACAATTATAATATTAAGTATCGATTAGTATGAATGTTGTATAAATTACTGGAAAGGTTTCATAGTGTTTTTGACTCAAATAAGAAGAAATCCTCCTCTTTGATGTGATGCTGTAAAAGCCCTGTGGCTTTTACAGCGTCATCGGTCGCGTTGCATGAAGCGCCCTGCCAGATAGACGACCGCCTGAGGGATACCTCATATGGAGGATGAACTATGCTTTGTATGTCTCTGAACTGGTTTTGTAATTTTGGAACCCTAAAAATCACATCGCCACATATTCTACGCGAAAGCAATTGCAGGCAGTTTATAATAATTTCGATAAATATTTTTAATGTACAAACAGCTGTAATGCTTAATCATAACTTGCTGATACGCGCGACTTCGTCCGCGTTTATTTTTAAAATAGCCTATGTCCTTTTTCAGGATTCAAGATATCTCTATACCAAATATTGGAATCGAATAAACGGTATGGCAGCCCATAAAATACGAAAAAACAAACACATTGTTTCTTATATATAATCTCTTTCTAGATTCGTTTAAATAACTAACGACATACGTTACTAATTTTGAATATCACATTAAATTTCTTATAACGCCATCTATTGTAGCTTTATAGGAAGCTAAATTAATATCAACGAATGAAATACGAAGTTGAAATATTTCTGTTCGGGGAAATGCAGATCTGTTTCGTTTAAGATCTCCTGGGCAAAGACTTCTATATAAACTGAGTTGGACGTGCCCTATATACTGTAATCTGTGCCGTTAAATAGAAGTTAATTAAGGCAACACACTGGAAATTTTGACAGCAGGGATCTTAATTTTTGTAATGACTACAAAACGTATGAAAGTGATATTTAGTAACCTGATTCTTCATTTCATTGACTTTATTTTGACAGTTGCGATACACGATTCGTTAACGGTTGTAACACAAAAAAAATATAAAAGAAACCTCTTTTAAAACAGAGATTTTCATTTTTAGGAGTAACGGGACTGATTTATGTTTCCTGTATAGTTTTAACCTAAACATATTCTCTTCAAAAAGAGTTGGATTTTTTAAAATTATTTATTTTAAAATAAACGAAAATATTTTCGTATTTTTCGTAAGCTAGCGCGCGCACTTTTGCATAGACCAGAAGGTCTATTTTGGATTAAATTGTTTATCAAAGCGTCGCCATAACACCAGTAGGTGTGAAACGCACGACACAGTCTTAGAAAAAGTATTATTCAACATAGAGAAAGATTTAATTTCTCTCTCTTTTACCTTTGTTGTCTTTTGAATTACATTTATGTAAATATTGTTTGGGCGTTTGTGTGTATGTGTGTGTGTGTGTGTGTAATATTGTCAATGTGTTATTTCGAGAACCACAAAAAATGTTCATTTCTTAGAGTAGGGTTGTCTACCTCAGAGTATAAAGAAGTCTGCTCTTGCGATACTTTGGCATTCGTACATTGTTAGCAACACTGATAGAGGTATTTTTGTTCTGGCAACACAGCCGCCGTGAACTATCTTTGTAACTCACACATAAATACAATCAATATACGCTATTACAATCAATAGAAATATTTCGGTAATACGGTTTCATTAAGTAAAATTGTGACACAGATGCTACGTGGTGTCAACCCTAAAATATATAATGAGGGTGCTTTGCCCCCTACCTGTGCAGTAGGCTGCGGCGGCAGCGGCTGCGGCTCGTCGGGCGCCGCCCGCGGCACACCCGTACGCTTCATCATCGCTGATGATCACACGCCCATCACACGATCAACTGGAATAGAGCATACAGGAAGATTTAGTTAACATTCACTTTGCAATATCCACTATCTAGATTCTAAAAACAAGTCCCACAGACAAAGCTAGAGAATAAGTCTGTGGGAATTCCCGTTTCATGTACAAAAGAACTAAGGGGACATTTGAAGACGTATTCCAGATTAGCAAATCTTTGGAATTCCGGATTGCCAGAAAACATGAATATAGTCAGACCTATCAAAGTTTAGAATTTTTGGTTCAACGCGTGTCAGAACTACGCTAATAATTTCTATGGAGCCATGTTCATGGCATTCGCCAACTCTGCCTTCATCATTTTTTGGAAACCGTAGATTAAAATTATAAATGGAAACTCATTGTATTTTAGTTTTATACAAGTACTAATGACCCGCCCCGGCTCGTCCGTGCGGAATGTTGAATATTTGCAACACACCTATTTTTATTGAGAATTTCATACAAAAATACCATTCAAATTATTTTTTCAGTGTATTATTTTCCTAAAATTTTCTTACATACAAATCTTGTTCACACAATTACGAACAAAACAAAAAAAAAATACGCCAAATCGGCGAGCCGTTCTCTCATCACCTTTCATACATGCGGCATTGATTTTTATTTATATAGATTTAAGAATCGAATTGAAATTCATTTTTTTTTTCTTCAAAGGTGGCCAGCAAACGGGACGCCCAATGGTAAACGGTTACCGTAGCTCATGGACGCACGCAATACCAGAGCCTTGAACCTTTTAACCCCTTCGCCCCTATTAAATTATAGTACAGATATATAGGTATCTAAAGAGCTAAGCATATACTGGCTATATCACATGGTTTCACACGTAGATATAGAATTTGTTAATAACTCCACTACGGCGCCATCTATTGGATGCAAGCATAGATATGAACCATCGTTTCAACGAAACAAAATGAACTCAATCAGTGAACTTGTTTAGAAGTTACACGACAAATAACAGACATGCCAACGATTAAAATTATAAAGAAGATGTAACTTCATGCCATTCCCTAATCAGGATGACGTAATAAAACCAAACTAACGTCAATTCTACCAACAGCTGCTCTAGACAATGGCAAACGTTTCATACAAAACGCTTGCTGGCGTTCTTTCTTATCAAAAGTGTCACTTGAATAAGTTTTAAAGTGGCTTCCACACGATTTTAAGTTTCGTTTGATGTATAAGAAAGTTAATAACGTTTGACCACCATTTTAAAATTCGTCACACTAGATTACGTGGCACTTGTCATTCTATTCTACTAGCGTTTACGACAATTGAGCCACTTGTCTAGACCCCCAGGTAGCGTCTTTAAAGTACATTTGGTAACCTATCGCCTACAATCGAATAGTCAATGTGTGAACACAGTACCAATATAGTTATATAGTTTTACACCTTTAGTGCATTTTTTACTCAATCTATATTTTTACAGATGTCCTTGGTAACCTTTTTTGTTAACTCCGCAGACAAATGAATTGAGTTCACTTTTATCTAAACTGGTATATTTATCTAAGGCGTACATTTTCCGTATTTGTAAGTGTCCTTATTCATTATTTGCGTTTACAATTTGATATGAAATTACATAAAACGCGAATCTACTGAAAATGTATAGGATTTCGCTTCCACTCATATTTAATGTGATTATATTTTAGTTATTATATTATTTTTTCTAAGGTTTTTAGTTTTAGGTTCATTAATTCTTTATGATATATCTTAATAATTTACTTATTACACTTAGATATTCAAATCTTATGTGATTATTATCAATGTCGATACTAACTAACGTGAAAGCTTTTCGTTCTTCTAGGATATGGACGTGGGTGGAAACATAGGATATGCAAAGATAATGAAAAGACGTGTTTTCGCTAGCTCGTGTAATTCCCGACTGCCTATTTTTTTAAATTAATAAAACCGTAATTTCACTAATAAATTATCGTTAAATAGCAACACACTTAAAGGACGTGTTGCATTTATTAATGATCATGATTGTAACATTATCATTTATATTAACAATAGCTAACAAAGCTTAAAATCAGTGTTGCATCTATTAAGGCGACGCATTGTGAATTTTGACGGCAAGGATCTTAATTTTTCTAAGTGACTACAAAACGTATGAAAGTGATATTTGGTAACCCGATTCTTCGTTTTATTGACTTTATTTTGACAGTTGCGAAACACGATTGGTTAACTTTAACACAAAAAAAAATATCAAAGAAACCTCTTTTAAAACAGAGATTTATATTTTTAGAAGTAACTATACGTATAAACCTTCCTCTTGAATCACTCTATTGATGAAAACCTCATTAAAATCCGTTGCGTAGTTTAAAAGATCTAAGCATACATACAGAGCTACAGACGGCGGTAAGCGATTTTGTTTTATAGTATGTATAGATAATGTATCCTTTTCAGTTACAATAAATAAATCAAAAGAAATACTTTATGAATCTAAGCAACCAGGACAAAAATACCTGAACCCATAGGGAATTTATGTGGGAAGGCAAAAGCCTCTCATTAGCAGACATCATTGCCATTTGTAAGTAGGGTTGCCCCATGGGCAGAGTTTAGCTGAATTTTCCTAACCTTTCACATGATCGCCTACTCCTGACAAAATAAAAAATCTCCCGACAACAAATAATAACCTACATAGTTTCAATCAATAGTAGTTTCAAGAAGTTTTTAATATAATGCGTTGCCAATGGGTATGCACCGATTATTGTTGTTTTCAAGAAATATTAGAAATCTGCCAGACATAAGTAAAATAATTAAATTAAGACAATTTAAATGCCTATGTG
This sequence comes from Zeuzera pyrina, assembly GCA_907165235.1. Taxonomy (NCBI): domain Eukaryota; kingdom Metazoa; phylum Arthropoda; class Insecta; order Lepidoptera; family Cossidae; genus Zeuzera; species Zeuzera pyrina. The sequence continues at coordinate 10,095,412 of OU015645.1, read as the reverse complement.
CGGTGTCACGCTTGCGGACAGGATAAGCAATGATGAGATACGCAGTATGACAGGGTTGCACAACAGTGTTATTGTAAAAATTAAGAAAGGAATGCTTAGATGGTTCGGGCACTTTGAAAGAATGAGTGATGAAAGACTGACGAAGAAAATCTACAGAGCGAAAGTGAGTGGTAAAAGAAGCCAAGGAAGACCAAGGCTGACTTATGAAGATCAAATAGCCAGAGTGTTAGCAGACGGAAATGTCAAAAGCACTCGCATACCTAGGCGAAAATGTGTGAAGAGAATGATGAGATTTGAGGAAGCGAAAGTGGTGTGTAAGGACCGCGACTCCTGGCGCTCCGTCCTCTCTGACTACCCCGTTGGGGATACAGCGTGAAGATATCTATATATATATATAATTAAGTTATGTTTTCTTTGTGCGTCAATCACGTTAAAACTACTGAACGGATCGTCATGGGACCACGACCATTCGATGCGGAATCGTTTGTAAATGGTTTTGGGGCTACTTATTTTTTGAACTTTTTTTTTTTACCCATCGAAGCGGGCGGGAAACGGCTTGTATATACAAAATTAACGACCGTATTATTATTTTCATTTATTTTTCTTCTTTATTATTACAATGATGAAACATGACTTGACATTTCTCATCTTACAATACATTTCTACAAATGGGTATTGAAAATTACAGATTTTTTTATACTACTAGAAAGACAAACAAGCAAATATTTCACCTGTTAAGTGGACTGAGGCCATGGATATTTGCAATAACAAGGCTATGAAATCATTTCAGATTGTAAATACGTTGGTAAACGAGGAGTAAGATGCTGTACCTCTTGTATCAGTAATGTCAACGGCTGTCTCGTCCTCTGCAAGCAAGCATTGCTGTTCGGTGACAGGATTAGCAAGATAGTGGTAGCGATTAGGGTTATCACTTCTTTGGAGAGCAAAATATATTTACTTTTCGAAAGTAAGAAAAAAAATAAGGTATATTACAATGTGTGAAAATAAAATATTATTTTATTCGACTTGCTATTTTTTCCACGAGTCGGTATTTTTGTTGCTGTCATCAAAATCTAATGAATGCTTGTTACTGGTGAACACCTTAACAGCATCCTTTTATTCTTTGTCTAAGATATTATAAACAATGGATTTTTTATTAAATTTAGGGACGCTCTGTTTGTTTCGTGCTGCCGCTTAGCATGCATCAAAGAAAAAAGACTGCATTCTTGAAAAGGCTTTTATGTTTAATTGCACAATCCATTCACATTGTCTTAATATAGTATTAAGTAGACAAATATTGATAAAAAAGTTCCGTGGAACTCAGTGGAAGCCGGGGCGGGCCGCTTGTTGCATGTAAAATAAATATCCATTCAAATTACAAATAATCAAACATGCTTTTATTTTATTCCTTTAGGAAACACTTAGTTTTCACATGTCTGTCTAACGGGCTGGTAAATCCGGCTTTGTGGTATTATACAGCTGGCAAGCCTGCCTACCAGTAACCACGATCGGTGTATCCGCGGGGTTATTACCTAAAAATTTGCAGACGGCGGACGGCCACGTGATCATTGCACAACCGGTGACTAATTGTAATAAAAAATTGGTATCATGTATGACGATTGTGTATCTGTTATTCTATGATCGTAAAATGTAATTTTCGTAGATTTAGCGCCACTATACAAATTACAGTACACAAATTCTCGTTTTGACAGCAGATATCGCGCGATATTGGCTGTCGCATGCTGCCTGCAAGTTACGTAATAGGCGTGCAGTGTATCCCCGGGGTTATCACCTAAAAAATTGTAGACAGCGACAGCCATGTGATCATTTCACGACCGGTGACTAATTGTAATAAAAAATTTGTATCATGTATGACGATTGCGTACCTATTATTCAGCGTCGCTATACAAATTACATTTCACAAATTCTCGTTTTGACAGCAGATATCGCGCGATATTGGCTATCGCATGCTGACTGCAAGTTACGTAATACGCGTACCGGTCGAAAAGAACACGATATCAATGTTTTTTAAGCAAAAATGTTTCGCCTTCATTTTCACATTAATTTTCGTTTCGAAATAAAAGAGCCAAAATATATTTTAGCTAGTGCGGTTGATCAATCGTTTATTAATACGGGGTAATCGTTATATCCAACAATATTTTATTCACAGAAGAGGTTTAACGTTTAGTTTCCGAAGAAAAAACTACCAAGATAATGGTACAACACCATTAATTCTATGAAAATATAGTTTATATTTTTTTTTCATTAATAATAAATAATTAATAACATGATTAATTTAAGATATTGTTTTATGAACCTTGATACTAATATTAATAGAAGCGAAACTTGTATTAACATTTTCGGCACGCCACAACCCATTGGAGTACATGACGCTTCCAATGCTAAATCAATGTACCTCCCAGTACGCAGTTGGTCAAACCTATTAAAGGTAAGCAACGGGTTAAGGAGGATAGTTTAAATTAAAGAAACTAAACGTAAACATTAGATAAAAACACTAAAGTCCTATGTACAGATTATTTTAATATACTATTACAATTATCTCTAGTGTCATTGAAAGAAATAATATGGAATAAAGAGATATTTATTGAAAAAACAAAGAAAGGAATGTTTAGATGGTCGAGGTACATAAAGTAGAATTATTAGAGTGAATGTGAGTAGTAGAAGCCAAGGCTGACTTATGAAGATCAAATAGCCAGACTGTTAGCTGACGGCAATGTCAAAAGCACTAGCGGAAGTGTGCGTGGAGAATGATGAAATTTGAGTAAGCGATAGAAGTTTATGAAGACTTTGACGCTTAACGCTTTGTCCTCCCTGCCTACCCCATTAGATATACGTTGTAAAAATATGGTGTTGACAGAACAAGTTCTGGAGTGGACCAGCGATTCACGCTATGCCTATGTCTATAAGAGCTATGAAGATAGAAATCTAGTTCAAAATATACAATTTTTAACAAAATTGTAAAGAAATATAAATAAATGTTAAGTCATAAATTGTATCAATGCAAAGCCAGAGTAGATTGCTACTATGTTAAACAAAGTCGTCCATAGACTAGTTATTTTTTGCATTTAATTTCAATAAGTCATGTAATATTAGGCAACGGTGAAGGTCTATTCAGCCTAGATGATGCAATCATATTGATTGGTCAAAAAACGCAATTGCCAGTGAGGTAACAGCTCCTGCTATAAGTGTTTAACTATTTAATTTAGAATCGCTTAATTCATAGTATACCTATAATTACTATTCCTAAAAAAATTTGTAGGTTTCTTAGTTTTATTTGAACCTATTATATTTTTATTTATTATAAAAATCTAAAAACTGAAATATTTTAAAATGCAAAAATGTAATATCTTTTGTCTGGATGTATGGTAAAAAGGAAAATGTACACTATTATAAAACAATAATAGAAGTATGCCTGAACATTCTAAATTATTTTTGAAAAATTGGGTAAGCATTTTGGCTTAACTGTGATTTCACAATGAACATATAATATAACTGTTGTTGTGATCACTTCATTAAAAAACCATTGATTACATTAAAAAACAGAATGCACTATTTGAGATACTAGGATGTTTACAACATGAGCGGGTATAGCCATTGAACTATCATATAATACTAATTTTAGCAAGATATCATTAAATTCAATCATTTTATGTAAAACTTATCTATAGAAACTCATATTATTCATCAAATATATTGATTTAATTAAAGAAAACAAGATTCTGGAAATAACCTTCCCTACACATACATTTACTGGCTATCTATACCAGCGGTTCCTAAACTGTTAAGGGCATGGAAGGAACACTTAAAGCTTTTTCAATTATGGAACCACACACCAAATGACAAGGAACAGAAAATACCTACTGCTATTTAAATAAGATATTTCTACAATCTTTAAATATTTTCTGCTCAAAACTCCAAAAACCACTAATAGACACGTGTTTTGCTTCTCACGAAACATCCTCAAGATGTTCCAGAGCTGACTCGGTCAGCTAACTAGTAATGAATCTGAGCTGACCGAGTCTGAGCTCTGGAATATCCTGAGGATGCTTCGTTGATAGACGAAACACGTGTCGATTGGTGGTTTTTGGAGTTTTGAGCAGAAAATAGCTATAGATTGTAGGAATTCATCACATGTAATGGATTTCTGCAAGGTATATCATATACAATATATTTAAATAAGAGTAAAAATCAATTGCCTATAAACATTTAAAGTATAGAATTAATAGGCATAAAATCAAGCATTTTTGTTTTATAGGTCCTATATTACAAATTAAAAGTGGTTCAGTGTTCATCAGTGTGTATGCTTAGGTTAAGTTTCCCGCAAAAAATAATTTTGTGACAGATTCCAGTAGCAAAAATATTCCAACAATTTCATTATAAGAGTAACAGGAGCGGAATCCTAGTATCTTTTCCAAGGAAGCCTTGGGTTCTACGGAACCTGCTTAAGGAACCATTGATCTAAACATTATACTTTAATATATATTGTAAAATGATGTTGAAAAAATGATACCTGATTCTTGTTTCTTCTCAGGGTAAGTTTTCTTTTGGAACTCAAGGTAGTTTTGACATTTAAAAACACCTTCCAATTTTCAGTCCATAAGGTTATTTTTACATTACGAAAAATTAAAAACAAATTTTGAATTTTTTTTCTGTTTATCCAGGTTAATTTCCAAGGAGTACTTTCATTGACACAGATCTTTTTAGAGTAATTTAGACTTTTTATTTAAAAAAAATAAAAATTCAATGCTGGTGACCACAGGGCACATACAGTTTCAAATAAAATCGTATATTAGATGAAATAAACAAGAATTCTATTCTCATATATACTAAAATGTATTATGAACGCAAATATGTCTCCGTTATTTTCACAGCTAAACTGCTGCACCATTTTGATGGAATTTGGTATACAAATGGTTTGAACCCTGAGCAAAGTATTGGCTATTTTTTCATTTAATTCTGTGTAAAGGTGTCACGGGAACAGCTAGAAAAATTAAGTCAGTATGGCTCTATAAAACTATACATTTAGGCTGGTCTAAAATATATAATGTTCTAACTATTGTCATTCCATGCAAGTTGTGTAAATTTGTATAAATGGAGCTTATTTTATTGTACTTGAACATTATCACTAAAAAGGATATGACGTGACATATCGTATTTTTCTAAATAGGCTAAGAATAGCCTGTAGACTACGTTTAGGAAGAGCAAAAACTATTAAGATGTATTTATTTACTGTAATCCAACAATATGCATTGCATTATTCAAATCTTATAGAAATAGCGAAATAACATCCAAGCGCTAAAAATATTTATTATGAAACACAAATCCATTAGAAAAGTGATACAGTGATTAACATACATAGTGTGTGATACAGTAAGCGTAAACAAAATAGGTACACTCATGAAATCTTTCGATGTAGCTACGCTGTTAAGATATAACAAAGACAAAAGATTACCAAGTTTTTGAAATAAGTACATAGATATGACCGCGCCACATAAACGTAATATTATTGTAAAACGCTATTTTAGCGATAAACAGTGTCAAAATTACTACAATAATCAACAATTGCATCATAACAACTTTTGATAGATAATATTATATCACGTTCAAGCCTCATTCATGCTACCGCAGTACTTACAACTTATAGGTTATATTATAATACAATCGCAACATAATTTATCACTGAAAATTAAACTTTATTAAAAACATGTTACAAAATATGTTTTCACTATACGTTACACTAAAACTTGGTAAATTGAGTAAATAAATACTATTCTTTTACATACCATGTGAATTTCCCGCTCTTTCGTAGTTGTTACAATTTAAAAAGAAAATACAGATTATATTACGTAATAAGACGTAAGCACAGATTACAAAACAGTTTCTTGTCATTCGATGACAATAAGATTTTTGACCCACAAAAACATGTTTCCTTATTTAAAAAATATATATAATTTATCCATACATGTGGATTTAATCGATGTTTAGCCCGATGACGTCATCTAGCTTTGTGATGCTTGGGCGAGCTAAATAAAGAGCCGAGAACGTGACGTGACCAACGCATCGCACACCTTTGAACAGTTTAGCTTTATAAACAAATTACGCAACTAAAAACGATATCTAGAATACAAGACGCGTATGTATATTCTTTAAAAACCACTCACAAAGCCGCGTTTGGAACTGGAATTTCAAATGCTCCGGTCACCAGCACCCACACAAGTTTCGTTCAAAAACCGGTCCGCACTTCACCAACGACACAAACTCGTACTTATTTATAGCGGAAAACGTACACAAATCGATAATAGCCCGGCTAGGTGCACAACTACATTGAGCGGGCGGCGCAACTTGCTATCTGTGATAACTTTCAACTTGCAAATATACATTAACACACTATCCCGCCCTCTTAGTAACAATTATACTTAACAAGAAAGGAACATTTTCAGAATGTACCTATTTAGGTTCTTTTTTACGATACGACTCTCACGAAAATGTTATTATTATTTCCACAATGAATCATAGCGAGCGGATCTCGTTTAAAGAACAAATCAGATTATATCCAGGATAATCATCTTTAGGAGTAGAGCGGTAAAGTCCGGTTTGCATTGGACCCATAGAAACGGGGACGAAGCGGTGGTATTCGTCACCGACGTAGAAAATGGCGACTAAATACCAACAATTACATCGCGCGACTGAATTACAATAATTATTTTGAAGTCGAAGGATGTTTGAAATATTCACGTACTCGTCGAGACCGAGATGTAGTGTCTACTTTATCTACCAAAGATAATGATATGTGACCCAAGGGGACGGGCTATCAAAAAGTGAACAAGTAGTTAATAATTTACATACCGTTTAATTCTATACTTCGAAATGATGAAATCTTCAATTTTGTACCGATGTGGTGTTTTATAACTCAAATAATTACAATAAGACAAGATATGGAAATAATAACGCGTCAAGACAAGCTCCGCGCGGACACATTCGTGCGCCTCCAAATAGCGCAACGGCGCAACTTTTTCGAGCGCGGCGTCAACACGGTCAGGTGGGCGAGGTTGCGACACTGCCATATTGCCTTCTCTCTCTCGCGGTTGCCGTTCTCCTTCACAGAGTGCCATCTCGCTTGCACGAGCGGGTTGCGCCCCTACAAAGCGATAGGGAGGCGAGTGGAGCCCTCCGCACACGGACGAACGTCGCGCACCAAGCTGCGCGGCCGACTGACTGCGTTGAGGCTCCGCCGCGGGACCGAGCGATCGAGCCCGGAGCCCCGCAGCGGAGCGACAACGTCGCCACCGAATAATAGCGAGCGAAACAGACAGGCTGCGATATGAAAATGCCACGAACGACGAACCTCCGCGGAGGTGGTGGACCAAAACAAATCTCCTTTGCCTTTCTCTAAAATTATACAACAGTTGCGAACAGGGATACTGCAGTGTGGTGCATGTTTCCCGCCAAAAAATTATTGATTACTTTCCGAAATACAAAACCAAAATAAGTTCTGATATTGTATTAAAATTAACCACAATAACTACGTAATCGCAATGTGTAGATATAATATCGTCAGACTATTTTTAGCTATATTCGTAAAAGGGGTTGTCTTGACAACAAAGCAAAGTAGAAACATATTACTGCAAAGGAAAACAATGGAGATGATTACAGAGAGGAATCCGATAGCACAATAATCAAATCTAACAACTTCAATACTGTTAAGATTTTCTAATGCGCTTTTGTAAAAAAAGACTGACAAGTCATTGTTGTTTAGTAACAAAATACTTAAAAAGTACTTGGAGTTTATAAAAAGGACAAGGTGAACATAAATAACAATCACTCATTTAATCGACGGATTTATTATTAATTCACAAAATAATCGAATTATTGATGATGCTGATGAAGCGATAAATCTTCATTAATTGTAACCTAAAAGTCACTACACCACACATACATTGAAAATGAAGATCAGATAAATTTGTTTTTAAATAAAAACAAGCGACAATCGTATCAGCTGATTAAAATAACAAGCTTTCTATCATTATGTAATAATGAGTATTATTTATGATCTGATATTTGTACACTAACTACAATTTCTAAACTACAATCAATCTACAACAACTAAGTAGCAATATAACAGGAAAAAATAAGCCTAAAAAATGAATGGTTGGAAAATTAACACTTGGGATTTTACTATGAAGAAAAAAATGAAACGACTAAACAAGAACACTGCTTGTGAACTATCTGTGAAGATAATGCGGTAATATTTTATAATTCCAGTAAAATTTGCTATAAACTGAGCAAGAACTATATCCATCTAGATTTTGAAACCTTTTTTAATCTACCTACAACAAGTTTTTGTGAGTTTAATGACAGAAAAGACATTATTGTTATTTCTTGTTAAAATAAAAACTTACGTTTATAAATGATGAATTTGCAGTTTTAAGATACAGTTGTATATTTCAACTGCAAATATAAACCATTTAATAGCAAAATATTGTAAGCTGGTAAGTTAATTAAAATTTAATATTGTTATTATAAATGATATGTCATAATAGCTAAAATATCACTAGCATCATTTTTAATAATAATAATAATACTTTTTATACATAGATTAAAATTGATTAAAGTTGTGTGATATTTTATTATTTACAGTATCACTACTGTGAATCATAAAATAGTATATACAGTAGTACATATCACTGTACATACTAAGTTCATATATACTATGTACAGTATGCACAAACTACTACGAATAAAGACAATAATAAAAAAAGAATTAAACCGACCTCAATAATACTGAAGAGTAAGAAATAACACTATACTTTACTAATCAAAACTCAGATACAAAAATAACCTTTTAGATACGATACAAATATCTATACAATTAAATTTGACAGTTACTGAAGTTGATGTCAAGCCTACCGAACTAATAGACTTTTTATTATTGCACATTGATACAGGTACCAACTTCAATAACAGTTAAATTTAATAATATAGGTATTTGTATCGTATTTCTAGTTATTTTTGTACTTGAGTTTTGATTAGTAAAAGATAGTTATGTCGTGCTTTTCAGTGTTTTTTTTTTGAAGTCGGTTCAATTTTTTCTTAAATTTTTTTTATTTCTCCCTTTTGAGTAACCTAGATCTAAATAAATATCTATGGTAGGTCCACAATTAACTTCTTTTCTAATTCTGGAGCGCAATGACACAAGGGAATCATCAATATAAATCAAGCTTATGAGCAGTTAGCATTACTTAGTATTAGTGGTATCATCGAAGTCTAACCTCCAATACCAGTGTTGGACCAATCCGGAAGTATATCCTTTCAAATAAAAAAAGAATTTTCCAAATCGACTTATTAAATGACAGTTCTGAGGTAAGAAACATGAAAAAAAATACAACCGAATTGAGAACCTCCCTTTTTTAAGTCTGTTAATAAAATATACATTGTAAATCAGTATTCTTTTTAATTCTATGAACGAGTTAATAACGTATTACCAGGAATCTTTTGTAATTAGGGCTAGTACATAACAAAAATATAATTAATCTTGAAACATTGAAATAAAAAATAAATCATAATATAAATATTATACATTGCACATTTTTACTTTGTTAATAGCTGAAGTTTCAGTTATATGAAGAGATTTATATTAAATACGTACTAGTGACTCACCCCGGTTTAAAATGTAGACTTGATTGCGAAATGTGAATTTTTCTCTACTTCTAACTTCTTTAGATTAAATTATAAATGTATGTGTGTGTTGCACCTTACACATATAAACCTTCTTTGTTGATTGCTCTAAATGATGGTGGAACTTGCATTGAAATTTATTTCACTTAGGCTTAGAAGTTATAATCGAATACGCAAACAAACCCAAATTGCTACTTTGTATTAAGTATTTAGAGAAGAAAAAAACAGAAACAACACTGCATTCTATAGAAAATATTCTTATTCGTGGTAGGTATCTAAAACTATTAAATGACGTAGGCACTTTATTAACCTACTTAAATTGATATTTTTGCTCATAATGGCGAGTTTTGTAGTTGTGATACAACGTGACAGATTACCAATACCATTCGCAAATTTCTTTTATTGTTTGGTACACTCTATAATAGCTGGAAACTCGGTAAGTTGGCAAGTCAACTTTTACACGTGTAAACAACTTACATACATATATCTTCACGCTGTATTCCTAACGGGGTAGTCAGAGAAGACTGAGCGCCAAGCAAACTTGATAAGTTACAGAATGTAAGTTGCTGCAATAGTTGTTTAGTTGATTGGCTATTTATCGAGCTATTTACAAGTGGAAATTTGGTTGACTGGATCGTTACCGACATACCAACGTGTAAACGAGGCATTGGGTACTTTATGTGCCGGTGTATATCGAGCCTAATGATTATGCGAAATAGCAGTTTTCAGAATTTTATGGTTTGTTTCGTCATTTTGGCTTCTGTGGGCACTATTTTGAAAACTATTCAAATAAATAAGACGTAATATTTTTTTAATTGATGTGTGGTATAAAATGTCCGTAACATTTGTATAATGCGTAAAAAAGTATGAAAAGTAATTCAGAATTATGGTTCAATTTTATAAGAGCTTTGAATTAGGCTAAAGAAATTGTTTGGGTTATATAATCATTAATCACTCGTCGTCGCCTAATTAAATATAAATGGATGTATCTTCATTACATAGCTCGTTAATAATAACCAGAAATAGAAATTGTATGCTCAAAATACAACAAGTATAACTTATATTTATCGTTTATAAGCAGATTAGGATATGGCGTAATTACGTCAATAGGTATGTTCTATGTTATTGTATACATACATGTACAGAGCTATTTTCACGTTTGTGTTGAACCTGGCTTGTTATGTTACCCACACAAGCGCGCGATTGAGGGACAGCGAGATTCAAAAGTATTAACCTCAATTAGAGCTCGCTCTATCTGTGTGCAACTCATCGAATTACAACCAATTACAGAAATATAATTACAGATCGTATGCGGCCGTAATACTATAAGCAAACCGTATTATCGTGTGTATTAAATTTATCCATTGTTATGAGCGGAGGATACTAAGCATTTAGCCTTGAAACTTCTTATCGAGCAAGTGACTGCTCACAATTACCAACGGCGCGGTGCGGCGTTGCCAACATTCCGCGCGCGCACTACTGCGTCTTAATTTTACAAGTGCCACCGCGCCGCGGCCATCTTGTTTTAATTTATCAGATGCAACTACTCGCGGATGATGGGCTAATATCATGTTTTGTGTCATAAGATTAATCTCGACGAGATAAAAAGACCGTTCAACGTCGAAATACGGTTACAGAGCGATGCGAAATCAATTCATTTACTGATCGTTACGTAACACCTGAAATAGAAGTACCTACGTGGTCGATGCATCCCAGCTTTCATCTACATATTGTACAGGTGCAATGTGGCAGACGATCAGATACAGTCAGTTATGGACATGTGAATGACATGGGGACTAGATCATCTCGATTGCAAACGCATCACGTTCTGTGCACGGCATATCCATAGCTACTTATGCAGAAGGAAAAGTGTCGGCGCAATATGGTTGAGATACGTACTTTGACGGGGTCGGGAGCCGGCGTCGCAAGTGGAGCGCACGCCCAGGGGTTCCAGGGCAACGCTCGGGCCGACCCACAATCAGATACATCACTAATTCGGACGTTTTAACGCAAATTCCACGGTATCGATCACGCACAGCCGCCATTTTGAACCGACACTGAGCGAGAACAAGCGCGCGACGTTGCCACGTCGCGCGGTTCCGATCCGTGCATCTATTTCTGGCACCCTCCCCCCCTCAACCCGCGCAACCGAGACAAGGCCCTGAGGTCGGCAACGGCGCTCGACAAAACTATCATGACTAGATTCGAGCGTATCTGCCACCTCGCAGAACGCAAATGATCAGAGGGACTTTAACATAATGAACACTATATTACAAGCAGTTTGGAGCAAACAAGGAGGTCGCGAGTAGGAGGGCAACGCAACAGCGTCCGATACGATAAGATATCGTATAAGTAGTATAGACAGCGGACGTATGTATGTGTCTACATGTTGAGTATTCAACGAGCGCCCGGCTTTCACCGAGCGGGGCCGCGGGGCGCGGGGCGCGGTGCGCAGGCCTGCGCCGACATGTGCCATTGGCCACCACACTGATCGATAGACAAACACCGCCGAGGACGGCGACCCGCGTGCGACACTGCGCTTTAATAACAAGGCGTTACAGGGCAGTTTGCTGCGACCGGCACTATAAACAAACTACAGCACGATCACAGTGACGTTCTCCACGTAGCTACGCACTAACACAGGCGTTCGGAAACGACGCGAGCGAGCGGCGAAGCGCGCCCCGACCTATGAGTGTATATCGTACAATATACTATGGCATTTTTCTAGAGTCGAAAATCCCCTATCACGGCGCGCCCGGCGCTCCTCGTCGAAGGACAAAGGGCAGTTTTCACACGGAAAACAAAGGGAAAGCCGGTATCATACAGTCACAAGATGCGTTTTATGATGAACTTAAATAAAGCGATTAACTGGACCGCGCGTTGCCAAGTCGTCTGTAGTCTCAGTGAGCGCGGCATATCATTATGAAATTTGGATTCATGGAATGAATCTTCATTTGGAAAAGACTTTGATAGGACACACGTAAGACACGAAATTCTCGTAAATTTCGATATTATACTGTTCAACATAAGGCAGAGGAAAAGTTAGAATAACTATATATAACAATATGGTATCGTCAGATAGCTTTTCGAGTGCAACGAAGTCGTTATCATGAACAAAAGCAATTGTAAACTAATTAAAATAATCATAATAAGCACAAAATAGGTAAGACGCAATCTGACAATCGGTCGCTTACCTTTATTTTTACTTGAAATTCACTTCTTTCTTCTTGCGTTTCACGGGAGCGTCACTTCTCGTTACGATAAACAAGATAATCAAGGTATTTTGAGGATTTTAAACAGTTTAATATGCACAAAAAAATTACACATTCCTTGAAGTATACGTCTTACGCGTAGACACATCGAACGCGAACTGTTGGTTTGGGTCGGTTAGTTTGACGGGGAAGGGAGAGGGCAGGGGGGACGGGCGGAAAACCGGAGAACGGGCGACCGAGGGAGACGAAAGCGGGCAAATTCTTTATTAATTATACACAGACCTAATTAAGTAACACATTACACAAAACTATATGATTAATTGTAATATATTTTGTCATTTCAGATTAAAATATAAAACGATAATAACGTCAAGTTAAAAATATTATTAGTATTTGTTTTGACATTTTTATCTTCCTTTTATTGCAGTGACATTGTTGTCTTTTTATAGTGAAAGGAGTGTTCTTCGAAGCCATCGCAACATTTTTTTTTCATTGAACACTGTATTAATAGTTATTATTAGTACATAACTGAAGTTATACCTCCAAAGTTTTAACATAAAACATAATAATATCATCGTTCAAGCAAACTTTACTGTTATTTTTGTTTTTTTTTTTTACTGTTGAGCAAGTGTGAATAGGCTGTATTATTTAATAGTATTACTTTACGGTAGTAAACTAATTAATCTGTGGTATTACATATATTTTTTAAACGAACGGAATAGACAATACATTAAGATTTATGAGGCAAAAAATGTACAACTATAATATTGATCATAATATTTATTGTTGCACTTGAACGACAAAGGAATCAGCAAAAAGAGTTTGTTTTGTATTTGTATGTCAATGTTGAACCATTACATTATTAATTTTATGTGTTGAACGAACTTAACCAAGCCTGGAAGGGGCTTGAACCAATAGAAAAAGAGATGTCATAAACAAATTGTGATTACTTCGATTCAACCAATCATAAAAAGGTGCGTGTATTTGACAGCAAAGATAAAGTTTTTTACACGTATAGCCAACATTTTTGTACATTTCCAATCGTATTTCATTGAAATTACACTTTTTTGAGGAAATAATAGATAGCGAATTAAAAAAAATGAAATTTACTGATAGTTTTTGTGTGATTTTTGCATTTTTATTTGCTATTGTGTCAGCGAAAATAGATCCAAAGAATTTGAAGTGTTTAGGTACGTAGAAAATGTTGGGTTGTTTTTATATTTCGGTTGAGTTTATATTTATGTTGAGTTTGCTGTTAATTAACTTAATATAATTCATTACAGTGTGCCGAACTACGTTTGAAGAGTTGAATAAAGTCATATTGAAAGTGGATAAATGGAAAAAAGTTGATGTAAGTTTTGCGTATTGTTCTTTTTATTTAAATACAGTCTAATGCAAGTGTAATTTAATATACATAGCATATAAAAAAAAGCCATCTGTAGTCATAATTATGGCCTGTAAAAATGAGTTGTAAAATTATTTAAATTTTTTTATCTCTTAGTAATTACCTAATCAACTTTAATACCAATGCTCTTAATTGATAATAAATTGATATGAATGTTCTTTTCGGAAGGACTGTAGAATATATCCACTTTTATTACTTCATTAAAAAGTTAGGAAATTGTGTTCTACATTAAATGCTATTCCATTATATTATTGACATAATTTGGGAAGCATGTTACACACAGTAATTATTGCTTATGTATTTTTATTAGTATTATTGAGGTGTCAGTGATAGAATTTGTTTTTAAAGAAGACTTGAATAGTTAAAAAAAAACTTAACACCGAAGTCTTAAGTCTTCGACCATATTGATCTATTGTGATCGCCACTATGTTAACTTAACCTAACTTCTAACCTTACAGCCAGAAGTCGTTTTTGGGTGGAAAAGATTCCGTAGAGTGAAACTTTGTTTTTCAGCTTGATTTAATACTGAAAACATCAGCTATACGGGCGTAGCTTTGATTCCCAAGAACTAGTTAATATCTATTATTAACAAGTTTCAAAATGGGAAGCAGTAATGAATGCAATGCTTAGCAATAATTTGTTTTTTGGTAGAATAGACTTAAAAAATCTAATCAAAGCATTTTGATTAGATTGTTTTAACTATTTAGTTAAAATTAAACCGCTTTAAAAAAAAATACTTAAAAGTACACAATAACTATCCTGTACTAATCGAAACTCAAGTACAATAAAAATAACTTTATAAATGATACACATATAATAAAATTTTGACAGTTATTGAAGTACGTGCCAAATCAATGTGCAACAATAGAAAGTTTATTATTTTGGTAGGCTTAGCATCGACTTCGGTAACTGACAAATTTAATTACATTTACAGAAATTTCCCCATGATATTGCAGAGCGAGAAAATCTGATCCATACAATCCCTACCATTCCTAATACCAAAGGTGGAGTTAAGAATGGTCGGGGCACAAGGGTGCCTCCCACAGATATCTTTCAGAAATGTCTTTCGTATGTTCAGTCAATATCTTGGTATAAGCTTTACTTGCTAACCTGACCAAGCTGTAAACTTAGTAGTGCAAAATTATGAATCTGGAGTATGTATGTAGAGTACCTTCCATTATAAATATATCCTCGCCTTTCAAAGTATATGTGATCTATCATAAACAATTATTTTTCATAATTTAGATCTAAAATACGTTAAGTAACGCATTAAACTGATAAATTCTTATAATTTTTCACTATCCTCTGCCCAAAATTTCAAAACCATGAATGGATGTGTATTTTATCTCAACGAAGCATCTTCAGGATATTCCAGAGAGCACCGAATCGAATGATTTTGGACTTTTTAGTGAACAATAGCTAAAAATTATAATAATTCGTTATATGTAATGGATTTCCACAAAGTAACATCTGAATCTGAGTGAATATATTACATTTACTGATAACAATTTAATTATTAAAAATACTTAATTGCTTTATGATTTTGCAATTATTTTTATTTAAAAAAATATATGCTGTTTAAGCTACAAGAATTTTCTTATTTAAAAAAATATTGCATTCATCTAACGTGACGACCTCCGTGGCGCAACAACTAAGCGCGTCGGAAGTAAACGGGGGTTGCGGGTTCGATTCCCGCCCCGAGTCTGGGTGTTTATGTATAATATGTATTTATTTACAAAAGAAAAGTATATCAGTTGTCTAGTACCCATAACACAAGCGCTGTGTTGCTTACTTTGAGACTAGATGGCGCTGTGTGAAATGTCTGAGTACATTTATTTATTTATATAAGTATAAACTTTTTAACTGGGTTTTTTCAGTTTTGAAAGTGGACTTTTTTGCGCCTGACATTTAAATATTGTCCTAGTTGATAAGGTTATAGTTTTTGTTTCATGTAGGGATGCAAAAATTTAGGAAATGGTGCATTGTTTTGTATTGTTAATTATGTTTATGATTTACAAGAATCGTAATAATTATATATACATATAAACAATGAAGAGATACGCAGTATGACAGGGTTGCACGACAGTGTTTGTAATTGTAAAAATGAAGAAAGGAATGCTTAGATGGTTCGGGCACTTAGAAAGAATGAGTGATGAAAGATGGATGAAGAAAATCTACAGAACGAAAGTGAGCGGTAAAAGAAGCCAAGGAAGACCAAGGCTGACTTATGAAGATCAAATAGCCAGAGTGTTAGCAGATGGATTTGTCAAAAGCCTTCACATATCTAGATGAAAATGTGTGAGGAGAGATTTGAGGAAGCGAAAGAGGTACATAAGGACCGCCACGCGTGTCGCTCCGTCCTCTCTGACTACCCCGTTGGGGATACAGCGTGTAGATATGTATATATGTAATAATTATTAAATTGTGAATTAAAAAGAACACACTTGTTGGATACCGGGCTTGAATACTGCATTCCTGAGCAAAAAAAACTTTAAATCGAAACTGCCCTAGTATTATTAATTCCACATGTCTTACCAAGACAGTAATTTCAATAATAGATTTAATGTAGAATTTATTAAGGACTGATAAGCTCAATTGTAGTAGAAAACTAGTCAAGGTTTTCTTATTTAATGTACAATTTATTAAGGACTGATATGCTCAGTTGTAGTAGAAAACTAGTCAAGATTTTGTTATTTAATGTACAATTTATTAAGGACTGATAGGCTCAATTGTAGTCGGAAAACTAGTCAAGAGTTTGTTATTTAATGTACAATTTATTAAGGACTGATAGGCTCAATTGTAGTCGAAAAACTAGTCAAGATTTTGTTATTTAATGTACAATTTATTAAGGATTGATATGCTCAATTGTAGTCGGAAAACTAGTCAAGATTTTGTTATTTTTTCGTTTATTATTTTATCACTTTTCATTGTGACGACCTAGATGGCGCAGTGGTTTAGACGTTAACCCAAGCGCGGAAGGTTCCGGGTTCGATTCCCGTTCGGGTCAAATTAGAAAATGAACTTTTCTAGATTGTCTCGGGTCTGGGTGTACTGGGACGCCTCCAGTAGTCGTCGTCTGGTTCTCATAGCACAGGGAATACCCTAGTTTGAGATTAGATGATTGGTGTGTATTGTCTGGCGCATTATTATTATTATTATTGCAATGAAAATAAATGCAATGAAATCACATTCTGAGGATTATCCAACATAATTCTTTTTAAATAATTGTAATGCATTATTGTTATAATAAATAATTAGTATCATAATCCTCATCTCTCACTATCTCTTGATCATTATATTAATTACTTTTCAGGTTGGCAACTTCAGGATGGATGCAAGTGGCAACACCATGCAGCAAAAAGTAGCTGCTCACAGATCCGCCGTTTATATCTCTGAGCTTATTGATGATATTTGTTAGTATTTAATTTATTTTGATAGTTTTTATATAGTCCTTATATATATGTTTTTATATATTCCCTCTTACGACTTCATCCGCATGGATTTCAAAATAAATACAATTTAAAAACAACAGAACTTATTTAAACTGTGTTTGTAGGGTTTTCAAAATCAATTTATTAAAGTAAAACCAATTGGTATTTTAGACGTCAAATTTGCCATCAGTTTGGAAAAACCTGTTTTGAATAGAACTTCCAGAAAGCCAGCCAGTATCATTTTTCAACATAAAACACAATATTCACAACAATCGATAAATCATACTCTACCAACAACTGGTATCTTTCCAGTGAACATTTCGTTCCTGCAAGTTCCGTGATGTCTACATCACAACATATTGTTGTCTTCGTATGCCTAAATATTCGAATCTATAGTTTTATGTATTTATTTACAAAAGAAAAATGTATAAGTAGTATATATGTACGTTAGTAAAGTAATTAATCTGTGGCAGTATAGCTGTCATCTAGTTCCTGTATAAGTGACTAGATGGCGCTGTGTGAAATGTCTGAGTATATTATTATAATTTTGTATTATAATTTTTTGCTTTGTGTAATTAATAAATTAATAAATTATTATATTATTATTATAGTTATTGTTCTTCAATATAACTATAAGAACTTAAATACGAACATGAAAAACGTATCCACGGGCATCGTTTTTTTATTATTATAATATCTGTCTGCATTACGCACGAGGCGGGAGTCTGCCTTTCTAAAAATTCTCTGCCTATTTATATCATCATCAACAACCTATAGTAGCAACGGACTACTATAGGTTGTTGATGATGATATATAGATAGATGCAAGGAAGAATATGATCATGTAAAATTTATGTGGTCCAAATGAGACGTTGAGATTTTTCTGTATTGTTCACTTAATAATTTTTTTTCGTGTATTCTAGGCAAGAAGATGGATGACTATGTGCGAGTGTATTACAAGTCTACTGGTAAACTGGCCATCATGAAGCTGTTATCCGATGGCCAGGGTATGAATTCTGATCTGTCCAAAGTGAAGTTTGTCACTGACGATGACTTGAACAAGAGCCTCGAGTATTACGTAAGTTTGTTTTAATTTTCAGGTGCTTATTCATACTAATATAAATGAATAATTCTCTTTCTGCCTGTTATGTTTTAACGGCATAACCGAAATGTGGTATAGAGATAACTTGAAACCAGGGTGAAAGACTTTTTGAGGTCTTTATACAGGGTTAATTTAAAAACACTTATAACGTCTAAGTATTTTGTAGTAAGCATTATCCCCAATAACTTTTGTTCTACGACTTTTAAAAATTAATAAGGTTTTCTTTCATACAAAAATAAAATTACATTAAATGTTTCTGAAAATGGCACCTACTCTACCGGGTCACTAAAGCGGCACACGTACAGCGTGGCGCAGAGGGCCGCGGCCATTGTGATACGTACACAGAGTAATTACGTTTCAGACAGTAATACAAAACAAATATTTTTTGAATTACATAAGATAAAACTCAATACGTTTGGTATTGAGTTTTGTCATAGAACAAAAGTTGTTAGGTATGTTGACAGGAATTTTGCACTAAGAGATTATTAGTATTTTTCAATTAACCCTGTATAATAGCCAAATATGAAATAATATAATATCATTTTTTCTTCTCCCCTGTCATGTCAGTGTACCTTTTTAAAAAATCTATTCATTCTAGTCAGTTGGTACTCATAAGTAGGTTACGCAAGCTAAGAGTTCGCGACACAATTCCAGGGTATAATTCTCAATGTAGGTATTGATTCATTCGATACAAGTAGATATTGATACCATTTAATATCCATTCTGATATTAAATGGTATAGATATACTTTCTAGCGATGCTAAGCAGGTATTGACGCTTTTCTTGCGATACTCAATGGTATAGCTATACTTTTCTTTTGTTACTTAGTAGGCATTGGTACTCTTCTTTCCATACTAAGTAGGCGTTGATATTTTTTTTAATACTAAGGAGATATAGCTTATTTTTGTTTATTCTAAGAAGGTATCGATAATATTTTATTTTCATTACTAAAGTGCATATTCACCAATTACTCTTTAAACCACTTCAGTGGAAAGAAGTTCAGTGTGATTTGAGTTCAAAGGTCTCGATCAAATGTTAACAGATTCACAAGCTATTTTCTGATTGAGTTCCGGTGAACGGATTGCGTTTTGTTTAGCAAACAAGTAACTAGTATCATACTAGTATAGGACAGTGTCTTCCTATGAATTTTAACAAAATTCCGATAACTAAACGCATTGTCTGTCAAAAAACGATAATGACAACCATTCATCACACTGGAACTTGCAATGTTTGTTATATTCTTTTAATTCCTTTAGTTTGTGTGCTATTTTTCATTCACTTTGTCATGTTTTCTTTCACAGATTTTTATATTATTCTGCACAGGTGTTTTATTTTATAATTTTTAGTGTGATTATTAATTAAATACCTATGTTCAAGAATAAAAAGAGCCCGACTTTGACAATAACGGCTCATGAACCGCGTACAAGGATCTTAAACTTAGAAAATTGGAACTTCAAAATATGAAGAATCCTATCTGCGTTCTATTTGTTGGTGAAATGAATTTCAGCCTTTGAACAGAGTTTAGTGGCTTAACGCGGGATTACGTGAACTGATCGCGTTCACTTACTTACCCTACATCTATTTAAAATGCAAATATGAAATGCATGCAATTTATTTGGCACTTGAAATACTTTTTTTTCAAAATGCATTTTATATTTTATCTGAAATAATCTACATAAATATTTAGTATTTGTAAAATGGTTTTGTTATTTTTTTAAATTAATATTTCGTATTTTTCATTAATAAATTCACAATTATTTTAATTAAAAAACGCACCCATCCTAAATGTTGGCAACAATAATGCCAACATTGCAAGTCAAAACTGTTTCTGTGCCAATGCCAATGCCAATAATGCCAATTCTACAATAGACCTGGAAACACTTCCAGGTCTATTTTCGTTTGGCGGAATGATAATGAGGCCTCATAGACGGAGCATGAAAGATGAACTCTTCGAACAAAAGTATTGTTAAAATCAGTAAAATAAGTATTTTACTTGAACAAAGTATTTGAAGGTACTTTCGATTTATGAATTTACACCTAAGTAGGAATCGATATTTTTTTTCGATACTAGGTAGATATCGATACTTTTATTCAATACTAAAGTAGGAATCAATACTTTTTTCGATATTAAGTAGGTATCGATTTTTCAATGCAGGTAATAACTAATAAGTAAAAATATCGATATCTGTGTAACATACCAATGTTAAATACAGGTTATTAAATACAGCTTACATATAGATATTGGCTGTTATAGATATAAATTACATAAATTAACGAAATTTTCAGTGCGAACGCATGTTCGAGGACAACGAAGACGAGATAACGGATCTGTATAAAAATAGACCCGAAGATGACGTCATGCCAGATGCCGAGAGAGATGTGAGTATAGCCCTAACCTCACAACAAGTATTAAGGTCAAATAGGTAGGGTATTCCAACGTTAGTAACAGACATTTCAAAATCAAATTTCAAAATGCGCTTGTGAAAGCATAACTATTTTATGAAGTATTTTTGAACGTAACGTCACGTATTTACCGTCCACGGTACAATGGGGAAGCACAATGTATGCAGTTGTATGGAGACGCTTTTATATTTCCGTGCACGATAACGTCATTCCGTGGACGTTGAAAAAGCGTCTTTATCGCCGACGTTATAGGGAAGCATTTTACTTATTGTATTTTGGACGATAAAAACGTTCAAACGAAAATTATAAAAGTGTCCATTGGTAAGTAGGAATCAATAAGTCTGCTATTCAAATGGCCTTCACGGAGAAGAACCAGTAACGTTAAGATTTATATTTAGTATTTATAGTAGTAGTAAGATTCATACTAGTATTGGCCATACAAAGTTGTCTTTAAAAAAACTATGCGTATTGACCCAATGCGCCTGCGCACTAGGCGGCTACGCATCGCCCACCGCTGCTCTCCTAATTTAATTCACCGTCCTCTATGGCGCAGTGGTTTAGTTTTTTATCTGGGCTCGGAGTTCCGTATTCGATTCCCAGTCAGGTCAAAGTCAAATCAATTCATTCAAGTAAACCCAATTACAGTCAAATCTACTTTAGTTCAGTTCAAATAGAAACTTGGACACTGAGAAGAACCGACAAGAAACTCAGTCAGGTATCATTTTTTCAACTTCATTTTAGAAAATCAAAATACAATATGTATTTTGATTAAGCCAGTAAATGCATGTGCAGAAAAGATCATTTCCAGACTATTGTTTTATCTTCAATGAAATTGTTTATTTTAAAGTATGATTGTCTAATCAATGTATGTATTATAACCAATCTAAATTTATTCTCTGTTAATTGAGTAACTTCATGAGGAACTGTGTTATAAAAACGAATGCAGTTACCCAAAAATGAAACATTTGACTTATGTAATTTAAATTTTGGAATAACCAATTTATCACGACCTCGGGTTTCCATACCACCAATATCGCCTTTCTTTTTAAACAGATCTATATTTTTTCTCGTCAATTAGTTCAATTTAGGAAACAAGCTTTTCTAGATTGTCTCTGGTCTGGGTGTAGTGGGAACGCCCCCAGTTGTCGTCGTCTGGTTCTCACAGCACAGGGAATGCCTTAGATTGAGACCAGATGAGTGGTGTATTGTCTTGGTGCATTTATTTATAACAACATAACATATCTTCACGCTGTATCCCCAACGGGGTAGTCAGAGAGGACGGAGCGCCAGGAGTCGCGGTCCTTACATACCACTTTCGCTTCCTCAAATCTCATCATTCTCTTCACACATTTTCGCCTAGGTATGCGAGTGCCTTTGACATTTCCGTCTGCTAACACTTTGGCTGTTTGATCTTCATAAGTCAGCCTTGGTCTTCCTTTGCTTCTTTTACTACTCACTTTCGCTCTGTAGATTTTCTTCGTCAGTCTTTCATCACTCATTCTTTCCATGTGCCCGAACCATCTAAGCATTCCTTTCTTCATTTTTACAATAACACTGTCGTGCAACCCTGTCATACTGCGTATCTCTTCATTGCTTATTCCTGTCCGCAAGCGTGACACCGCACATATTTCCGAGAGACCGCATCTCCACAGCATTTATCATACTTTCACAATTAGACAATTAGACATTACACAGATTGTGTGACCCCAAACTAAACAGTGAGCTTGTACTATGGGTACCACACAACGAACTCTGGGGGAGTTCCCAGTAACACCCAGACTCCAAGCCAATTTAGAAAATCTCGTTTTCTAAATTGACCTGACCGGGGATCGAACCCGGAAGCCTAGCTTGGATAGTAAATGCATATGCCACTGCGCCAACGGGCCAGTCATTATCTTCACGCCGTATCCCTAACGGGGTAGTCAGAGAGGACGGAGCACCAAGTGTCGCGGTCCTTACATACTTCTTTCGCTTCCTCAAATCTCATCATTCTCCGTACACTTTTATGTATTATTATTATAATTGATAACAATCAGTTCCAAATTTTATAGATAGAGTTCCAAATAGATAGAGATAGAGCTACGGACCGGGCGCCCGAATCAGTATCGCTACAGCCCGCGATAGTTGCGGACACATCTTTTGGTACTTTAGTGGGCAGGGAACCAGTGAGCGTGACTGCTCCGCCACCGCACTTTCTTCTGCTACACCAACTACCACGCCACAAGAACACTAGAAGCTCATCATAGAAAAACAATAGAAGAGTCTCATTTTCACCAACCCACCCCGCTCCTGTCATCTAGTTGCAGTTAGCAGTTATGCGGGTGTGCATAGTGGCCTCGAGGCTATCGGGGTCACGCACAACTCGCATACCTAGGCGAAATTGTGGAGAATGATGAGATTTGAGGAAGCGAAAGAGCTATATAAGAACCGCCACGCTTGGCGTTCCGTCCTCTGACTACCCCGGTAGGGATACAGCGTGAAGATATGTATATATATAAATAGGTACTAACTACAGATATTAAAAATAATTCCACTACCCGTGCAGGCAAATTCGCGATCTAAAGCTAATATATAATGTTAATTCCAGATATGTTTCAATCACGCCAAGTACTGCGAAGAGTGGATGCTGCCGACTGGAGAGGACACCACGTGGACTCAGGAGATGGAGGCGGAATACGTCAAGGTATAACTACATAACAGTAGATTCTCTTTGTTCTTTTGTCTCCATAAATCTAAGTGGTTATTATCCTAGTATCCAATACACAACTTTCTTTGTTATCAATGTTCGTTTAGTTATTTATTTATTTAAATACTAGCAAACCCGGCCCGTTTCACTGGGCGTTAGTTTCACTGGGCGTAAAAAACAAAACAAAAATTCTACTGATCCGATCGCTATCAAACTTTACAGGATCACCCGCTAGGCCAATCTGAAGATTCCCTGAAAATTTCATCGAAATCGGTCCAGCCGTTTCGGAGTCCATAAGGAATATACATACATACATACATACATACATCGCCTTTTATATATATAGATTAATAACAAAAAAGTACGTACATACGTTAATATTTACAAACTTAAAACTACACATTATCTTAAATAATAGACTTCCTCAAAGTTGCCGCTTAGAAAGCTGTCATTGCTTAAGGTACCCAGCAGAATGGCAGCATTGCCTCTTTGAATAGCCAAACTGATTCGTTGGCGGAAGAAGCTGCCATAAACATATTTTTATAAGCCTAATAAATAAATTAATGTATAAGCAATAAAAAGATACGCAGTATGGCAGGGTTGCACGACAATGTTATTGTACAATTGAAGAAAGGATACTTATATGGTTCAGGCACATAGAAAGAATGAGTGAATAAAGACTGATGAAGAAAATCTACAAAGCGCAAGCGAGTGGTATAAGAAGCCAAGGAAGACCAAGGCTGACTTATGAAGATCAAATAGCCAGTGTTAGCTGACGGAAATGTCAAAAGCACTCCTGTCAAAAGAAGTTGTGTGAGGAGAATGATGTGGTTTAAGAAGGCGAAAGAAATATGTAAGAATCGCGATGTTTGGCGCGCTCCATCCTCTCAGACTACGACGTTAGGAATACAGCCACAGTATGTGTATAAAAGTTAAATACCACTTGTCCATTGGTCCATTTTCCAGACCCCTACGGCTAAAATTTTTGGGTAAAACCCGAGATGTTAACAGTTGTAGATGATTACAACAAAGTCCCAGATAATGACGTTATATGTAAATACATATCTTCACGCTGTGTCCCTAACGGCGTACACGTAATTAAATTATTTATTTTATTTACCGAAAATAAGAATCGCCGTCTTTTTTAGCGTTCTGGACGTGTCGTTTTTACGGTTTGCAAAGGAGCACTGTGTCATGTTTGCTGTTAGCGTTTTCGAATACTGCTAAAACAAAAGTGCACTCAAATACTCGTTTGAGTAATCGAAAATGCAGTTACTCAAAAATAAAACATTTACATACATACATACACATCTTTACGCTGTATTCCCAACGGGGTAGTCAGAGAGGACGGAGCGCCAAGCGACGCGATCCTTACATAGTTCTTTCGCTTCCTCAAATCTCATCATTCTCCTCACACATTTTCGCTTAGGTATGAAACATTTAACTTATGTAATTTAAATTAATAACCAATTTATCACGACCTCGGGTTTCCATACCATTAATATCATCTTTCTTTTTAAGCTTTTTAATTTTTCCTCGTATACATAACAATTTATATAAAATTTATATATAAAGATGTATTCATGCATTGAAATCAAATACCACTTTTTGTTCATAGGTCCATGGTCCAGACCCCTATGGGTTCGGTCTCGGTGCAAATCCTGCGATGCCCACAGTTGCAGATGATTACGATGAGGTCCCAGACAACGATGACGAGCGGGATGAACTATAGGGTACTCAGTCTTCCATATTTCATTCAACCACTGTGCAATATTAGCTGTACTTTAATAAATTAGAAATATCGTCCAATTGTATGCTGCACCTAATTATATCAGCAAAGTTCTATTATGTAATATAGTGTACGAAATTCGGTTTAGGGGGGTTATTCACAAACGTCGGAAACTTTCCGTGGCGGAAAGGCCGATCGTCGAAAAGCGTAAATTCAATCCGACGGCTTGGGTTTGTGAATACGACTATATATAAAATGATATATATATACATAATACAAATATAATACGATTACAGATTTGTGAATCGCGTATAGACAAAATAATCGAAAAGTTTCCTGTCGGAAAGTTGAGTTTCCAACGTTTGTGAATAACTCCGCAGGTTGGGTTTTTGCCTTAGTTTAATTTTGACAGGAAATCTTTTTTTTTTTATTTATTTTATTTAACCATAAAAAGTAATAAAAAAAATAAAAGGTTTTCTGCCAAAACTAAATGCAGGAAACCTTTTTTTTATTTTTTTACGTCAGGAAATACTTTATGCATCCCTGTCCTGCATTTATTATTTAGTAGGAATTAACTTTGCAGATATAATTAAGTAATTATACACAATTTTCTTAAAGATGGTCAGTTGACAGCCAAAAATGTAAAAGGAATCAGATGATGTAGTTTTTATTGTTGCATTATAATTACAGATCGACTATAAATAGATATTATTGCTTTGATGTGGCCGCTATGGTCTTGAACTTGATGATGGGCTTGTGTCTGCAAACTGACGTCTTAGGCGCCTATTTTGTATGTGGGTAGGATTTACTACTCCTGCCATCCTAACTCCTCCAGAAATCCCAGCACCTTTCTTCCGCTATGGTCTTTCTCGCTTTGACAACCTGTGTTTGTCGAACCGGCCTTTGCAGCCTCAAATATTGCATTCTACCATCACTCATAAGTCTATCTCACATAATTATATTTACACAAATTTTTATATTAATTTTTCACTTGTTAATTTTAAAAATAATTAAAAACTTAAAAGTATTGATGAACAAAGATTTGTTTGATTCTTGTCTGTCAAATGCAACACCTAATAGTCTTAAAACATTGTGCATACTGATATAGACGAAATATGAGCATTACCGTCCCTTACTATTATAACATATCTTCACGCTGTATCTCCAACGGGGTAGTCAGAGAGGACGGAGCGCCAGGAGTCGCGGTCCTTACACACCACTTTCGCTTCCTCAAATCTCATCATTCTCTTCACACATTTTCGCCTAGGTATGCGAGTGCTTTTGACATTTCCGTCTGCTAACACTCTGGCTATTTGATCTTCATAAGTCAGCCTTGGTCTTCTTTGGCTTCTTTTACCACTCACTTTCGCTCTGTAGATTTTCTTCGTCAGTCTTTCATCACTCATTCTTTCCAAGCGCCCGAACCATCTAAGCATTCCTTTCTTCATTTTTACAATAACACTGTTGTGCAACCCTGTCATACTGCGTATCTCATCATTGCTTATCCTCTCCGCAAGCGTGACACCGCACATATTTCTGAGAGACCGCGTCTCCACAGCATTTATCATACTTTCACTCGATTTCGGGCATATCCAGGCCTATTATATTTACTATTATAAAGCTTATAATACTCCTCCACATAGAACATCTGTTAATGGTGTATCTGTGATTATAATTTTTTACTTCTGGAGACAAGTTAAACTCGTGGTCTTGGCTATATGGCGGTAGCTGTTAATAGAGATGTGTCCTGGGAAAATTCCCAGGTAGGAAATTATAATACAATATTGTTTAATGCACTACTGAAAAAGATATATAAGCAAATTACACATCTAGGGATGTACTTATACCGGAAAGGTATCGACGCTTTTACTCCTAACTTGTATCGAGAGAATAGTATCGATATTTACTTATCGAAAATCATTAAACATATAGATGACTCTTTGAGTAATTTTATATTGAAAATACTATGCGTTACACTCAAACAGTAAATCAAAACAACGATCATGTCCCCAATCGCTGGCCGAGCGTGATGCGAGAAGTAGCTGTATCTTCTCTAACACGCGTCACTTCACCGTAAGTAAAAGCGAGACAGTGCTATTGTGTTGTCGACCCGAATGGGCAAGTCCAATTCTATGTGCGAAATCGGATTTGTCCACATTTTAATTTTGCATTATTTATGCTATATAATTTTAAATTAAGTATTAATTTTCTTCATTACTTATCATGAAAGTATTATACAAGTGTAAAATCATTCGATCATTTATTCATTTATAAAAAAATCTTTTATATTAATGAATTTCATTAAATGGAATTTTAAAAATAGATAGCAATGAAATATAGCTTCAAATTACTTTTTTTTAAATAACAGTTTTGACACTTTTTATTGCAAAAATCAAACAAATAGTTATGATAAATATTATAATAGTAAGTTACATAAAAAAGGATTAATTATTACATGAAAAAGAATTAATTTAATTGTATTGTGAACGAATAAAAAAAGTACGAGAAGTGAGGTCCGTATCCGTATGCGGATCTAGACACTAACAATCCGTATCCGTGTTCGTATCCGAGGATATACATTACATTTTTAACAATCCGGCACATTTTCCGGTTGATAGCTATTTTGCGGATCGATAGAATCGATATTGGAAGAATATCTATACTATTCTTTTTAAGAGGCTTAAATTAAATAAAAAAATTCCTAATTCATTAATAATAATTACATTCGGGTTCTTTAGATTTGATCTAGCGCTTTTAATTTATACTAGGAGGTATCAAAACTAGAAATATTGATTACAAAAATCCATCGTATCGAATCAAGTATCGAGTATGTACTTGTATCGATTTATCTCTATTTATAACTACCGTCTAGGGATATGGTTGTGAAAAACTTTGGCATTTTTGGCTGGTTTAATATTAATATTTTATTTCATACATCTATTTACATATATTGTGTCAAAATTACAACATTTTAATCGACAATTTTTTTGCTTCTCAACGGAGACAGGTGCCTTGCACCAAGATATTTCAGGGTCCAATTGAGTTGAAATAACATGACAATTTGTATATTCTATGTTTAAAAACAGTATAAAATAGCATTCCACGTTTGTATTCGTTTATAAAAAAGAGAATAAAAATCAGAGAAGGAAATCTTAATAAGCACTTGTCAAAAAATTGACGGAAGTAATCGTCCCCACATTTGCGACCATAACGATCCCATATTTACGAGTAACGTTGAGTGATGAATACGCGTTCAACGTGATCGTGAATTATTAACCAATAGCACAGTACAAGTAAGCAAGCAGTATTATATCTCGGCAGTGTCCTTGAGATAATTACCTACGGTCGCTCGGTACGTAAACACGCAATAGGGCTGCCAACTGGGTCTAACTGTTTTTCTTGGGTTACGTATTTGATAATAGGTACTATATTAAATTGTAATATTATCTTTTCATTTTATATTATTGCAAATTTCATAAGTTTTTATTTATATAATTCTACTAGTATTTTATAGTTTCAAAAGTTTGTGAGTTAGTATGGTGGAAATGGACAAAAAAATGCATTTTGTGTGCAGTATAATTAAAAATCAGCAATAAATTAACTAGATCATTATGATAATATATTTCCTACAAATTAGCAACAGAGAAATATTTCCGGTTTCGATATAGATGTATTCAAACATCCATACACTGAACATTATGCTCGTAAACTTGATTGACATAATATTTCGTTAGTAAATGCGCGGAAGCGTTTCATACCGTCCGACGACAACCGTGGCGCACTAGCGACTGTTGTATGCCGAAAAATGCCGAGATTTCGAGGCGCGTCGTTTGGGAGCGTTTGTATGAAGATAGAATACTGTATGCTTACTTGTACTGTGTCAATAGAAACTAAGATTATACGTAATATCCGTCCAAAGTGTTACATTATGAGATGTCTTTTGTATTTTAATCATATTAATGCATATCTTCACACTGTATCCCTATCATAACTTTATATCAATTTCATTATTCGATATAAAACATAAAAGACATAATGTTATACATAATATGTTATAATATTAGCGCGTTTGGCCACAATTGTGGCCACCACAACATATTAGGTGCCGGCGTATAAAGTACATGATGTATACGTCATATGGATAATATTTACTAGTTAAATGAATAGATATAAAATTATGTAATTTCACACGAAAATAAAATAAAATACACATAAATGCTGCTCCACAGTATTCTATGTTAATACACATGACCCTTCGATCACAAATAAAAAACTAGATACACAATCAACGCTCCAAAAATGTCCGAACCAAATGTCCACTCAAATGAGTATTGGAGTGCATTTCTAACACTAACAGCGAATATATCAGTGCTGCTTTAAAAATATTAAAAACAACACATTTAGAACTTTAAAAATGATGGATATTCTTATTTTCGGTTAATAAATTAAATAACATTATTCACGTGTTAATTATTTCGTTATAGTAATAACGTTACATAGCTCTTTTTTATTAAATTCGTAATCATATTTTTAAATATTACCTGACGATATATGTCTCATCCTTGTCACTTTCACATAACAAATCAAAATGACGTAAATAACAACGCAAATAGATTATGTGAATTATACTTTACGCACAAGACGTAAGGTTGCATTTAAATTTTTTTTAACAAACTTCGTTTCAATGTCATGCATGAGTCGTTTACGAGCTTTTATAACCTTATACTTTGACAGTAGGGTCCACTTTAGATTAACACAATATTACCGATAATACTATATGATATTAAAAATATATACGTCAATTTCGACAACAATTTGTTTAGATTTTACAGGGGATTGTGAATCTAGTTCTTTACTTGTGATCGAAGACATGACCACAAAACTTATTTAATTTAAGTTTATCTTATAGCTAAATAGGAAAGCTAAGCCCAAAGAGATGTAAACTAATATTTTAACACATTTTATATACTGACTTCAAATATAGTCCACAATAATTTTACACCTATCAAATACAAAATACTTGTAGCAACCCTAGCGCTTATACGTGCCAAGGAATCCGCTACTTAACTTCAAGGTTTCAAGGTTCTCTTCTCTCGTTTTGTATTTTCTTTACTGATAACTTTTTAAATGCTAAGTGTATTTCAATGCGGTTTGCAACATCATTTAGATTATTTAACCATTAAGGCTTGTACCAGCCATACTCAAACTTATCAAGTCAAGCAACTAAATGCCTATATATTCAATTTTAAAAAGTACGCGGCAAAAAAATTCATGATTCTCATCGTATAAAGTTCTACGAGTAGCATTCAGGAATCACAAATCTAATCTAGATAAAGATTTATTAAAATTGATCGACCCCATTTCGCCTACTGAATACAATAATGGTATAACTTGAAAAGAGATGATTTAGGAAAAACGGTCTAAAGATCTGGTGCACCAGAAACTTCGATCACATGATCGAAGACCAGCAAACACGTACACATAATGTCATACCTAAAACAGAGGAACTGAAATAGGTGACTTTATTGCGTATAGTAGTTCATGGTTCATGGTTCAATACATGATTCATGTTAATATACAACATACTTTATTGCACCATAATTATACAAACAAATGATCAAAAACATAAAAGTATAATACAAAAGGCGGCCTTATTACTGAACAGAAATTTCTTCCAGGCAACCACCTTTGGGTTATAGGATATAGATTATGAAAAGAGGAAGGCGACGAAGAGGAAGTAAACTATCACAGATACTTTAACTATGCTTTATATACATATACAACATGCAATATATATACCCATATACACAACATATACATATTATACATGCATACATATAAATACAATACACCTACTACATAAATATATTAACAATAAGTCCATAGTGCACAACACATTGTTATAAAAAATATTAGGAAAGTTAATTTGACAGAAAGTGTTCCTTCAGTCGCTTCTGGAACATATTGAGAGATGAAACACACTTGATGTCATCAGGCAGTGTGTTCCACAAACAATATAGTTCGAAACTGGGTAAAATTTCAATGAAAAACTGAAATTTCGAAGTTATGCCTTTATTGCATTCAGTACTCGATTTGTCGTTATTATATACTGATTTTTTTATTTACTTTACACGCAATGCATGCTTACATTATGAAACTAAAATACTTATGTATCCATTATAATAAACGTTTTGTAACACATTTAAAGTTATTTTAAATTATAGTCACTTATAAAAGCTTTTATAAGCATGTGGCCTAAGAAAAAACAAATTTAGGTATGGCTGGTTTTTGGTTCATAAGTATAACACATTCACATTATAATTTAGTCTATAGTAAATATATTGACGTTTGTAGTCAAGCCCTCGTGCAAAGCCGGGGCAGGTCGCTAGTTTCGAGTAATGTCTTCCACATTCAACTTTTGGCAAAGTACTTATTACTTTATTTGCGAATGTAATTAGATATACATATCTTCACGCTAGAGTTGCCAATATAGATTTGCGGGAATTCATCATTCAAATGCGGGACGGATTGAAAACAACGGTACAGGAAATTTCCCTCAAGTATGGGAAGGAATGGGACGTCCTAGCAGTCGTAATAGACCAAGAATACAACGGGACAATTAGCATCACGCACACACCTTCGCAGAATGTACATCTCAGTCATTAAAACGGGACGTCCCGGCTGTTATAGTTGCGGGAACACGCCTATGAATTCAAGTAACGATTATTTTAGGTTTAACATAATATGTTTGACATGATGTTATTTGTTTTGTGTAATCTTGACATACATTTATATTTTGGCATATAATTATATTTAAGCATTTGACATTTAATTATGTTTTAAAGATGATAATATTTATAAAGTTACAAGAAAATGGTTTTAAAATTGAATAATTAAAAATGTTAATTAATTAATTAAAATTGAATATTTGCGCGCTGTATGTATATATAAATAAATACATAATGTACAAGCGCTTTTCTATTATGTGTATCAATACCTACATTACTCATATTTCAACAAATAAATATTTAATATTATTATTATTATAACGGAACAATTACATCATACGTGTTTTCATGGGACACTAAGAACACATGGGGTCCTAGGAACGGGACGTCCCGTCAATTTGGTTTAGAATGTAACAAGATAATAAGCAACCCATACGAACTCCCGCGGTACGCCTCTAGCGGGGTTCTAGAAACGGGACGGCCCGATTTGCGGGATGGTTGGCAACTCTAGCTATATCCCTTATGGGATAAGCGGTCACAATTTAAATGATAGAATTTTTGAGTGCCTTATCACAATAATTAGATGTAATATGGAATTGTTATATTATGTATATTTTATTTAGATTTGAGCATAGCTCTGGATATGAGGATTGCGTTCCCATTAGAGGGTTTATGCAAGTTCCTTTAAATGAAAACTGTTTAAATGAATTGATAGATGTTATTTCTCTATTTCTTGAATGACAGAGATATCATTTTTTATTTATGGTGACTAGTTGACACTTTCTTTCTTTCATTTCTTTGTTTTTAATGAAAACATTAAATAATTGCATTTATACAATTTTTTTTTCCTACAATGTCTCTTATCAGTGGTTGGTGAAGTTCTCTGGATTTTCTTTCAGTAATTTTGACTCTGTACATTTTTGTTAAACCAGTGAATAAATAAATACGCATGAACAGAAACGATTTCGTTTTTATAATCCAGTCCAGTTTACTCGCACTAGTCACTAATCAGTGTAAACGAGCCATCAGTGACCAATTGTAACCATGTTAGTTCTAATATATATTTAAATGTATATTGTCTTGTAATAAAGTGACGTTATGTGGTAATTGACTTGCGTTGTGAAAATGCATTTTTGTTGTGTTCAGAAATATATTGTTAATAAACTATCCCTTGGTTTCATTTCATTATAATGGAGATGCAAAGTACTTTAAAACGAGTAAAAGTGCTATTTATCACTATAAAAAAATAGAATGCACAATAAAATGTTACTACTTAATTAAAAACGCAATAGAAAAAATGTATTATTGCATTGACTCTGGGTGTTACTTTACTAATCTATGCCAAATTGTTAGTTTGCATATATTTTTATCCAACGCGCGAGCAGAGGGTAATGTATTTATCAGTCTATATACAGCTGATGTATGTTTGTTCATTTGTGGCGGTCTAGAAATGAAACCCGTAGGGCTATTTTGATTATTATAATAGATTTGGCTCAATTAATAATCTAGTGTCACAAAAACATGATTATAGTGTGCGCGCAAGCGCACCGCCTGAGGTATGTGAGCAGCAGGCTAGGGGGGGGGGGGTAGATAAACGTCAATCCGACTCAGTCTGCCGTCAACCGCCGCGACGGTTACACGATTCAGTTGTTCGCGTCAGTTTGTTCCAAACGCACATGAGATAAAATATCCCAAGATGGGTCCGCCAATAACACGAGAAGTGAAAATGGTTATTTACAATATGCAGTTTTTTTCTCAGACGAAATAGTGACAAGGAAAGTATAGAACATAAATATGATATGAACATTAATGAAATAGTAGCAGAGGCTACAGGAGTGTCAGTGTGCAATGTAATGCGAATTGTAGCTGAAGAAAATTCGAGTGGGCAAACTTCGGAAGGAGCAAAATTTTCATCTCTACAGAAACCTTAAAGAAATAAATAAGAGAAAATATGGATTAATTTTGTACTTTAACGGTGATAGTGAAAATAATATTTTGGTTTGCTTATTGAGAAATGTTAATTTGCATATAAAATACATTTTTGTATCGTAAACAATAAAATTTAATAAACACTCTTAAATATGCGTTTATTTATGTTTAGCCGCGAAATATAGAAAAAATAGGTAATACTATAATTACCCCTTACATTAATTAGCACAGTTTCATACATGTTATCCTGAGATTTATCTGCCCTCAAATATCTCATGTGCATCTTGTCAATCGCGCCCTCCCCCGTCTCACCGCTCACATAGCTCAGGCGGTGACTAGCACTTGCTTGCACACTATAATGTAATGGAGCATGATGACGTCACTGTCACCGGGTCTGCCTAGCTGACATCACATTCTGCCTGCCACATCTGATGTCGCCAAGGCGTGGGAGAAGTGACGTCAGCAAGTCTATATAAGCCGATGCGTGCTAAAATATGTATCATTCTACATCAGCCATTCCCAAAGTGGGCGATAACGCCCCCTTGTGGGCGCTGCAGGCCTAAAGGGAGGCGGTAAGAGACCCAGAAAAAAAATGGGGGCGTTGTGTAGAGGCCTGGGGGGGTGATTTGTAATTTCATTTAGCTAGGAGGCATCTTAGACAACGACTGCATGAGCTCTCGACTCAGTAGACAAAATAAGTTTGGGAACCAGTGTTCTACATCATTCTGCGGGTTTAGCTGTCGATTGTTCGTCGTCGGCTATTCGTGACGTGTTATAGTTAGTAATTTGTTATCAATTGTTGAGAAATAAAATGTAAAAGTGAATATACGAGTCTGTGTTCTTAATTACCGCAACAATAATCAAAAGTCGATATAGTGACTGGAGACAACCAGACGCCGAGTGGGGTATCACTGAATAGGCCTTCAAAAATCATCTTTAGGTTTAGAATCTATAACAATTTGAAGTTGGTTATTAACCGTTCTCACTTAAATTTTCAATATTTACTACGAATAATGGTGTAATACCACGATATTAACTCCCTCAATGAATGCGCTTTACTTTATACATTTTCATTTATTAATTCCTTGTGCAAATTTTCGTTAAATAAAAAACTGCTTTTAAAAAATATTTAATATTTAATATCACATTATGCAAAACAGTATATATAGTATGATTCATAATCTTAATTTGCTATTTTTTAAAACATTATAACATCGTTTACAATTCTTTCATCAGCTAAAATTTAACAATATGGTGGTGTATACGATTGTATCTAAATAAATATACCCTATTAGAATGTATGGAATTATTAACTTACAAATAATATAATTAACATTTTTGTCAACGAATTGGAAGAAGGCAGTAACAATGGGCGGGATCCTCGAACTCGAATTCGTGATCCTTAACTTAAACATTTTGGTCCAAAATTATTATACACTTTACGAGTAGTTTGTAATCTCAATACGTAACAAAAATTTATTAAAAATACGATATCTGCTGTCAAAACGAAAATTTGTTTAATTATAGTCCGTGAGATTTAATAGGTCGGATTTGACATCTGTCACATGGCTGCGACTAGTTATGGGACCAAACAAATATGTCTCGACTATTTTTCGATTCTAACGAAAATCGATACCATTATTTGATGTTCATAATAACATCATAATATTTCACTTATGATTATTAGTTTGTTAGCTACATAGTACGTTTGTTGAGATATGGTATTTGTTACAGTAAAACATATTTAAGTATATGAATAAACAATTCGATATATTTATTTTATGGGAGTAATGTATAAAAAACTTCATTGTTTAACTATAATAAGCACACTACGTATTTGTAGTAAATAAAGGCAGACTGTAATATTGGTGAAAAATAAATATTTAATCATTTTCTAAGCTTGGATCCATGTCCGTAGAGCTATCCTCGTCCCCCACTATTATGATTTTCATTTTCAATTAAATTGTCTATTCTGACGTCTCTTTCAAAGTCTTCCTTTATTATTTTTTTGTTTTCTCCACCACCTTAGCCCAGTCATCCTTTGATATTTGATTACATGCTTCTGTCAGTAAACTCTTCAAAAAAAGAATACAGAACTGAAATTATTTAAATATATAATGATATCTTAATTTTAAATTATTCGATTATTACGACATTTCAATCGATTATCGATTTCGTCTGGTAACGAAACGATTGCAAATGGTAGCAGTACTAGAGCAATACGGCTCGTGATATAACATTGTAACAACGTCCATTTAGAAAATTCTTTTGAATATATATAAAGAAATATCTTTGTTTTCAACTAAAGAAATCAAAGTTAGTAGTTTTGTGTAATGATCAGTAGTGGGAAAAATGAATAACGTTTATTTATTCAGCATTTACGTAATTGAATTTGTATTAGATATCAGGAACGTTGATACAAAGTTATAGCGGCATGACAATTAAGAAACGTCAAATCCGACCTATTAAATCTCACGGACTATAATATAGCGGCGCTATATCCGGGAAATTGCATTACGGTCATGGCGCAATAGAGACGCAATCGTCATACATGATACTAATTTTTTATTACAATTAATCACCGGTCGCGCAGTGATCGCGTGGCTGTTGTTGTCTGCAAATATTTAGGTAATAACTCCGCGGATCAATAAAATTTTTTGAATATGCCAGTTTTTTTGCATGTTTTTAGTTTTATCTCGAAAGCGATTTTTCATTTTTTTTTAACGTTAATTACAATTGAATATTTGTTACTTGTTCAACTTTATGGTAAAAGACGTCATTTTATTATTTACTTTACAAATATTCATTTATTGAAGTTGATTTTAGAGATTATCACAGATTTTGAATATGTGGTATCCGGCCCGATATTAGTTTTAGACCGGATTGGCCGAATACCGAATAATTACCAGTTATCTCTTTCATCTCTAATAAACATTACGTGTACATATCATGCGATTTTCCTAATAGGATATATAAAAAATAATATACTTTTCTAGTCATAAGTAAGTAACATACTATTTACCAAAAGCTAAAAATCTTTGAGCAGTCTTAACATTTTTAACTTTAATATACTTTTAAAAAAATAATTATAAATTTTATAAAGCAATTAAAAATTAATAAGATTAATAACATAGAAATACAATTTTTAATAAAAATAATTATTATTTCTAAAATGACATAATCAACCCTGTATATGTAAAAAATACATTGTGTGACATAGACAGTTATAATTTAATCTCATTCCCACCATTATATAGAGATGGAATGTCTATAATTTGATTCTTTTTTTTATGTGGAAGGCGAAGAGAACTGAGTCATGAATAATGTATAAACATTTTTATTAATTTTTTGAGAATTATTTGAAAACAATTCTTGTTATTTTTATTAAATCATTACCTTCACATATTATTCGTATCATTTTGTTTATAAAAATTATTTCACTGCTTTTAAAAGGCCACGTTTTTATTTATCGTAACTTTTTACATACTTCATCATTTAATTTATTTTAAGCATATTTTTATCTATGAGAACACATTACCGGTCATGAATCATGATGGTATCATTACCATGATACATTACGATAACTTCACACAATTGAGTTTATAACGACTATATATATTTCAGTCATTACCAGTTTCTGATATATCGTTTCGCTAATAACATATTATATGAAATTAGTTTTTATGACAATTCAATACTTGGTATAATGGTATCATTACTATGCTATTTTGTAATGATTA
The DNA here is from genome assembly GCA_907165235.1 of Zeuzera pyrina. Lineage (NCBI taxonomy): Eukaryota > Metazoa > Arthropoda > Insecta > Lepidoptera > Cossidae > Zeuzera > Zeuzera pyrina. Next base: position 10,057,352 of record OU015645.1, on the reverse strand, counting down.
CGCATATTTTATAAAGGTCGAATCTTATTTCAAGTAAATTTCAATGTTTTATTTTTTATATGCCATCACAACATTATCGGACACGATAGTATCGTTACCGTAATATTTTGCGATTATTTCATACATTTTATAAAACTGAAATTTTTTTAATTAATTACCGTAGTCACTGAAGAATATTTCATTACCGTAGGCATTTCCTGATCAACGGATTCAGGACGTGCACGTGTCGGTCATTACCGTGTTTGTTCACATCATTACCGTGTCGTCGCCGGTAATGAATTATAGTGCTAGCAGCACATACTGCGCTGCATTTCTCCATGCGCTATGCTGTCGATGCTCCATGCGGGTAGTTCAACTATGCCCGTATGTGTTGCATTTTCTTCAGTGGGCCTACCTGAAAGTTTTCATTTAACATGTATTATCTAAATAAATAAATGACTTTCTTTGTATGTTTGGCTTCTACACGTTCCTAAATCATTCATGTCATTGTGATGAAAATTTGGCGAGTTTTGTGTACGTCCGCGAAGGTTTCTGAATTACTTAAGTTGGTAAATGAAAGTACGCGAACGAAGTCGCGGGCAATAGCGAATATTTAATATTAATAATACTCCGACTCCAAACACTAATCCAAACTGAGCACCAGGCTTGTTGCTATGGGTACCACATAACGAGCTGGGGGAGCTCCCGGGACTACAAGCCAGTTTTAAAAAACTTCGTTTGCTAAATTGGCGTGATCCAGAATTGGATCCAATGCTCTGGCTTGGAAGGCAGATGATCTGCCAACACGGCAACAGGACAGTCAAATAATCAAATTAAAACCTTCATACAATTTACACCAATCGTATAGCCTTGACCAAGAAGTAGGCTTGAAAGTACTTTGGGTACGGCACAACGAACTGGAGCCATTCCAAAACATATTCAGATTACAGAGTTGGGTACGGCACACTGAACTGGATAGGGATAGGGCGGAGTCGTCGAGGCACCCCTATATTACAAGAATACCAATCCAGATTACAGTTTCATATCTAGTTTCGAGTAGAGTCAATGAGTCATGTACGCGTAAACCACAACTGTATTCATCTTGTGCTAGTTTAAAATGGTCACTGATCCGGGCCAGGAGCATTCCAAAGCCCTAATAAAGCCATATAATCGCAAGGTGGCTTCTAGTGTCACGGCAATGAGCCGGAGCAACTTGCGTATCTTGGTTAGAGCACTTACTGGGCATTGTTGCCTAAATAAGCACATGTTTAGTATGGGGCTCTCCAACACAAGAATGTGCCGGTACTGCCGGGAAGCGGATGAAACGCCTATGCACATTTTGTATGACTGTGGACCACTAATGCGCACTCGTCGATCCTGCCTCGGCCAGTATTTTTTGAGTCCGGAGGAGGTTTAGCATATCACTCCAAGGAATACCTTGCAGTTTTTGACTAGTGGGACTTGGCAGTGTTTTGTAACACAGTGGCGATCACAATAGATTAATTGTGGTCGCAGTGATACAGGTCTGGTAGGACCTGGATAGCCACTTACATGAAATAAAAAAAAAAATTATGGTCACTGATCCCGAGGCAGATCGCGTGCGACGTTTCTTAACCTCGATCTTGGTGCTCTTATCGCTAAATGAGCAAGTCCTCGCTCTCACCGGCGGGCAGTGTCCTCTCCGTGTGCGTGTCCAGCGAGTCGTAGGAGCGCAGGGAGGACACGGTGTTCGATGACGACATCTTCAGAAGCGAGCACGCGGTGTTTAAAAACACTTGCTCAATGCCCTGGCAAAGTAATTGTCAAATGTAAGTAATTTTGTATCATTTGATACAGTAATTATACATACATATCAAGAACTTAGAAAATAAAGTCAGCCGTTGTCTAAGCGTTATTTGTAATTGTAATTTGTTTCCTTACACTTCACAGCAATAATTTAATATTAGTACAGATCACAGATACCAATATCTAACGTCGATAATGTTATAACGGTCCCATGTGAAAAAATCTGCAGAGATGTGCAAAAACTATGTATGGGGTTTGTCGTGGGGGTTGGGTCGTGAAGTCGATATTTTGTTTACATTTTCTATTCTGATTTTGTAAGGCTATAACCTATATTGCTTAAATAAGCACATGTTTAATATGGGGCTCTCCAACACAAGAATGTGCCGGTACTGCCGGGTGGCGGATAAAACGCCTATGCACATTTTGTGTGACTGCGGACCACTAATGCGCACTCGTCGATCCTGCCTCGGCCAGTATTTTCTGAGTCCGGAGGAGGTTCAGCACATCACTCCAAGGAATACCTTGCAGTTTTTGACTACAGTGGGACTTGGCAGTGTTTTATAACACAGTGGCGATCACAATAGATCAAGTTTGGTCGCAGTGATACAGGTCTGGTAGGACCTGCATAGCCACTTACATGAAATAAAAAAAAAAAAAAAAGGCTATAACCATTTCAAATTAGATTTTTGAAGTGAAACTCCTTTATCGACGTATGAGAAAAATTTTATAGCAATTTAAAAAAAAAATCGTCACGTTTTTCTGTCACGCGCCATCTTTCTTTCTTTCTAAGTCACATTTTTTTTTATATGTGGCCAGTTTTGTTTTCTATTTTTATTGACTCTATAGAAGTATAACTTCTAACGTGCGTACGTGAGTACACACATGCTTTTTTTATGCTTAAACTTTATCTAATTTAGATTTTTTAGCTTTATTTAACCAATTTCTGTAAAGTTGTAAATAGTGGATCATTTTTCGAAAAATGATGTCATAAAGAAGTTTCACTTCTTACGTGTGTACTCTAATACACACAATTTTAATTTTTTTAGTATCAAGAGTTTCCGAATTATTAGGGACAGACAGACAGACGGACTTGGCGAAACATAAGGGTTCCATAGTTTTACTACGAAACCCTAGAAATGCCACATAAATTTGTGCGTTTCCTTTAATCCCCGGGTGTCCCATCGTGTGTATGGTTGTTGTTTATGTGCGGGTTTGTTTTCACATCTAAATGCGTGCGCGTCACCACGGTTATACTTAAGGTGTGTGACCTCATGTATGAGAGTGCGTTTCTTCGTATGCAAGAATGTGTCCCCGCGTATGTAGATATGCGTCAGTTGTGCGCGAATGTATCTCTGTGTGCGGGGTGCGTGTTTCGACGTATATGAGTGCCTCTCCTTGAATACGAGAATCACATGATTGGGTCCCTATAGGACAGGCTTTGCTTAGTGTGGGGACCACAGCGCATCATAATTTAATTGTATCCGGTGTTTGCAGGTGTGTGTGTGTATGGTATGCGCGTGCGTGTGCCGGGAGTGTGTTCTTGTGTGCGCTTGCGAATTTAGTGTGTGTAGGTCTTCGCGTGTCCGGTGTGTATGTGCGGGTGCGTGTCCTCGTGTGTCCGGTGTGTGTGCGGGTGTGTGTCTGCGTATCCGGGGTGTGTGTGTGTGTGGGTGCGTGTCCCCGCGTGTCCGGTGTGTGCGGGTGCGTGTCCCCGCGTGTCCAGTGTGTGTGCGAGTGTGTGCCCGCGTATCCGGTGTGTGTGTGCGGGTGTGTGTCCGCGTATCCGGGGTGTGTGTGTGCGGGTGCGTGTCCCCGCGTGTCCGGTGTGTGTGTGCGGGTGCGTGTCCGGTGTGTGCGTGTGTGCGTGCGGGTGCGTGTCCCCGCGTGTCCGGTGTGCGTGCGTGTCCGGACGGACGTCCGGTGCGCACCTGGTCCGTGAGCGCGGACGTCTCGCAGTAGGCGGCGCCGACGGCGGCCGCGTACCGCGCCGCGTCCCCGGCGGGCACGGCGCGCGCCGCCGCCAGGTCGCACTTGTTGCCCACCAGCGCCAGCACCATCGGCTCGCTCACGTTACTGTAGCCATGTGATCATTTGATAGATAGCCGTAAGTCGCTAACTTCGCTGGGCGTTAATGACAATTTTGTACTTAGTAGTAGATTTTTATTTGAAAAATGGCGAAGGGTCTATGGAATTCAAAAAATGAATAGCCTAAAACCATCTACAAACGATACCGCGTCAAATGGTCATAGTCCCATAGCGATACACATTCACTAGTTTTCACGTGATTGAAAGAAATACAAAAACAATTTTCATTATATAAATATAGATTACTAATGTAATTAATAATAATAATATACTCAGTCATTTCACATAGCGCCATCTAGTCCCAAAGTAAGCAGCACAACGCTTGTGTTACAGGTACCAGACAATTGATATACTACTTATATACTTTTCTTTTGTAAATAAATACATATTATACATAAACACCCAGACTCGGGGCGGGAATCGAACCCGCACCCCCGTTTACTTTCCGACGCGATTAGCCGTTGCGCCACGAGGTCAATACAATATCGTCTGCAATATTCACTAATGCTGTAGTCGTGCTGTGTCCAAAACGAAAACCAAATTGATATGGATTTAGCAAATTATTTCAAATATTTATTTCAGACGTTCAAAAACTTTAGATAGGAAAGGTATTATTGAAATGGGACGATATTCAGTAAAAGATGTAGGGTTAGGTTTTTTAGGCATTGGAATTATCTGTGCATCTTTCCATACGGATGGAAAAGTACCACTAGTAATGGATTGATTAAGAATATGGCTGATAACAGGAAGAACTTTATCGAGGATAGGTGAAATCATTTTTCGACTAACTCTATCCACGCCAACAGCATCAAAGGTAATAATATGCTCTTCTTAACATCACAATCAGTGAATTGCCTAAACGTAAATGATAAAAAATCGAGAGTAGAATGAATTGCAAGAGAATTCAGAGTACTTAATTTAGTTGTCCTATCAAACTCAGGCGAAGCTGTGAATTAATTATTTATAGAATTAATATCTAAATTTATAGGAACAACGTTCTGTTGTTTTTGTCCCACTCCCATTGATTTAAGGGACTTCCAGACTAGCTGGATCTGCACTTTCAACAGAATCGTGAACAAATCGACGTTGAGCATCCCTACATGCCTTGTTGCAATGATTCTGAATGGTCACATATTTATTTCTCCCAGTTAATTTGGGTATATTTTTCTTATTTATATTATAGTAGTAGTGATCTCGCAGTTACTAAATAATGAACAATAATCTTTATATATTGAAAGTTAAAAGTTGTTGATTTGAAAATAAAATGTAAAGTTCTTATTTGCATTCATATGTTGATTTCTCTTGACAACAACCCCAAAACCTACATATTATTTTATCTAGATATTTTATTTTTCCCATCTGGCAACCCTAGCAGTATCTGATCCATCAGTTAATTACAGACTATCCCGTATTTTATTTCAGCGGCTGACAGACGAGATCACTTTTTTTTGGCGGGAACGAGAGAAGTGTAATCAATCAATCAATCTTTTCAGTGATGGCTTCTAATGTGACGAGCACATTAATTCTGCCAATGTCACGTATTGCAAAAGACACTATACAGGGGTTGGGATACTATGTAAAAAAAAAAAAAAAAAAAAAAAAAAAATTTTTGATTTGCTGTTTTTCAGACAAATGTAGGTACCTAAAACAAATAAGATTATGTAAGGACAGATGACACACACAACAACTGGTTATAATATAATAATATTAGTTATATATAATGTACAGCTAGTAATAATATAGTGGTATATAAATTATAACACAAACAAACTTCACATTATAACTTGATGTCATTATCACATAAAAATTTATCCAACACCTTAACAAAAGGAGTATTTACCAAAGACAAAACAAATTTACAATTTACAGGACGAGGAATAGAGGGGGGAAGAATATCATACAGAGAATATTTTAGTTTCGGGCAGCAAAAAAATAAATGATCCAGGGTACCTTCATCGATACCACACTCACATACAGAGTTATCTCTAACGTGTATTTTAGCCAAATGTACAGGTGTACACGCATGACCCAGTCTCAAACGACAGAGTATAGAGGTATTTCGTTTACTGAGACTACGGTGGACGAAAAACCAAGGCCTACGAGGGACTTCTGGTTGGATGGAGGCATAGTGTTTACCCTTAATCAATCTAGATATCTGCCAGGCGTCACTCCAAGACTCATGAAGCTTATGTTTAGCCATAGAACATAAATCGTGGGAATGAATGACATAATGTGAAGGAATTCCTGAACTTACAGCTTTTTTAGCCCAACAGTCAACAATTTCATTATCTAAAAAAGAGAAGTGTAGTTCGCATTTTATTTAAATTTCCTATTTTTAGCATTTTTGGGAGTTTTAAGGTACAAAAGAAATAGTATTTTTTTCATTTTTTTTTTATTTGGAACAATTAAGAGTGTGTACATATTGTGCGTTAAAAATCCGTCCAAGTGCTGGGAATAGGAAAGTTTGAATGTGCAACTGTTTCACATTCTTTCAAAATAGCACTTTTTAACTCCAGTATAGCCTACTATCACTTTACTGGACAATGTTAGGGACTACTAAGTAACAAGAAGACAGACATTTAAGTTAGAGGAGATACCTATTTTTTACGTGACAATGGCAGAAATGTTTCTAATAAATATAAAACGAGTGCCAGTACATAAAAGAGAAAGAGAAGAAGACTCTCACCTCTGCAGCTCCTTGACCCAGCTCTTGATGGAGGCGAAGCTGCTGGCGCTGGTGATGTCGAATACAAGCAGCGCCGCATTCGCATTCCTGTAGTACATGGGCGCCATGGACCTGAACCGCTCCTGCCCGGCCGTGTCCCACACCTGCGGATTAATACAACAATGGTGTTGACACGGGAAATTTAACGCGATTACTTTTTTATTCTGGCTTGACGTTTCGACCAACCGAAACCGAGTTTCTTACCGAGTTGCATCGGCCGTGGTCTCAAGCAAACTGCTCGTGAGTTTGCTTGAGACCACGGCCGATGCAACTCGGTCGAAACGTCAAGCAAGAATAAAAAGGTAATCGCGTTATATTTCCCGTTTTATATATGTATATTCTATAACGCAACGCAAAAGTTTAAAGTTTATAATGGCTTTGACACTTCTTAACTGTCAATGGAAAGCGAGGGATGCTGTGATATAACTTTGAAGCATTCGTCCGAGTGTCTGCTCTGATGTATGATTGTGACATCGTAACGGATGAACAGTTACGATGTCACAATCATACATCAGAGTTACAATCTGAGAATCATTATACTCTTAACTCTCGGACCTAAAATCATTATGGACGGAGCCATGACTTGTCGCTCTTTTAACTGTCAAACAAACTTTCGTGTGTCTCTTTCTATCTCATTAAGTGTAACCACGAATAAAACAGTTAGCTATAGTAAGTATGCCAACCTCGCACTGTCGATGTAATTTGTGTCAAACTGAAATATAATTACATTAGTCTCACTAAACCGGCACTATTAAAAACTAGGGGGTTGCAAGATTATTGGAATGTTCGGATTGTATAGAAAAATTCATACATACATATCTTCACGCAAAATAAATTCATGTGCTACACGTTTTTCTATAACAGAGAGATATCTTAGTTAACTGATTAGTCTTAAAATAATCTTTAATTGAGGTTTGTTTTTTTTCAACTTGTAGTCATTGTTTAACAATTTTTTTTCGCAAAGAGGGAAGCGCGAGTGGAGGGTGCCGGATTATTGGACGTGCCGGACTATTGAAGCACAGTACAAGTAAGCATACAGTATTCTATCTTCATACAAACGCTCCCAAACGACGCGCTCGAAATCACGGCATTTCTCGGCATACGACAGTCGCGAGCACAAAGTACATTACTTATATCTGATATAGAGTAGTCAGTGAAACATGCTATCTTAGCGACATCCCGTGACGAATCTTCGAACTACTGATGACATGTACATATCAACATCTATATATAAATAAATATACATATAATATAGTCCTCATCTCAATTTAATTTTTTTTATTGGATTCTTGTAGGTTTAATGAAAACACAATTATTTCAATAATCTTTTATTACCATATAAATACCTATATCATTTATTAACATAAACCAGCATAGCATAAAGTTAATATTTACAAACTTAAAACTAAAAATACAGTTAATTCTCTCGATAGATCCACCTTGTTGACGCAGATAAAACAATATGTTCCGGACATATATCTGGCAATCTTACAGCATTTTTTTAATACATTAATAATTTAGTCATTTTGTGAGACACAGGTATTCTATTAAAGCCAGCCATTATATTTAAATCAAGTCCTTGGGTAGTAGCCGGGGTCAACAATGAATACACTTGATCGTAGGAGTCAAAAACAGAGCACAGTCACAAAGTAAAGCAGATTTGCCAGGGTCCATAAAGTCGTTGAAAAAAGCCACAAAAATTAGATAAAAATAAAATAAAATAAAATCTTAATTCACAACGAAAGCGATGAAAAAAACCAGAATATTGACAAAATTTTAAATTAGCAAACGTTACGTTTCACGCTATTTTGTTTCATTTCAAATTATCTTATATACAATTTCATATCATCTAGATCACTGGTTCCCAAACTTATTTTGTCTACTAAGTCGAGAGCTCATGTAGTCGTTGTCTAAGATGCCTCCTAGCTAAATGAAATTACAAATCACCCCCCAGGCCTCTATACAACGCCCCTATTTTTTTTCTGGGTCTCTTACCGCCCCCCTTTAGGGCTGCAGCGCCCACAAGGGGGTGTTATCGCCCACTTTGGGAATGGCTGATCTAGATTCTAGATGAATGTAAAATATCTTTTATTTTGATTATTTTCAAACGTTATTTATCATTAAAAATTTCGTAATAAACAAACTGCTTCAACGAAATAATCAATTGTCAATTAATTGAAAAGAAAAAAATTTTTTTTTATGAACGGAACGCAAAATGCCTCTCCGTCGTTACTACATAATTACCGTCTTTTTGGCGGGAACGGGAGAAGTGAGGTTTTCATTTTATTTAGATGTTCTATTTTTTACATTTTTAAGAATTTTAAAGTACAATAGTGATAGTATATTGTGTTTTCAAGTTCTGTGTAAGTGAACAGAATGGAAGAGATCTGAATAAACACGTGTAGCTGAAGTTTTCGCGCTCTTCCAAGAAGTCCTTTTTAATTTCAGTAAAGCCTACTATCACTTTACTGGAGTTGTTTCTCCAAAAGTTCGTAATTAGGCTGTTGGTATTGTTACCAATGCCTTAAGAAATATAAACTGATCCATCGTATTATTCGATTGTGGTATTATTCGGTTTTTCTAGATGTTGATGCTTTCCATTTTATTCCAGTACTACAATACGATCTACTTCAAGGGGGTTATTCACAAACGTCGGAAACTTTCCGTGGCGGAAAGGCCGACCGTCGAAAAGCATAAATTCAATCCGACGGCTTGGATTTGTGAATACCACTACATATAATATGATATATATATATATAATATAAATATAATACAATTTCGGATTTGTGAATCGCGTATAGACAAAATCATTGAAAAGTTTCCTGTCGGATACGGAAAGTTGAGTTTCCGACGTTTGTGAATAACGCCGCTGTTCTGTGTGCGTATTACCTGCAGCTTCACTTTAGCGTCGTCGATGGTGATGTTACAGGTGAAGAACGAAGCGCCAATCGTCGGAGATATGTGCTTGGAAAACATCTTGCCAATATACCGCACCACCAGACTAGTCTTGCCAACTCCTGGAATATACCAACACATTATATGACGGAGTCGCCTTGAGGGAAAAGCAATAAGTCTGTATAATAATATGCGCTTCGGTTATTATTTAGGGAAACTGAATATTGTATACACGGTATTAGGGAAACGCTCCCGAAAACGAAGACAGACGATAGTACTAATGACACCTTTGATGATGGGTTAGAAAAAAAATCGATTCCGATGAAAAAAAAACATCTTTTTACAACGATTGAGAGAAAGAAATCCTGTAAATACATGAAAGAACGAAGTGTAAGATGTACCGTCTATAGAAAAACTAAAATAAAATTCTCTGTAATATTAAAAACAAAAATCAACAAATTAGTGCACTTACTTAAAATAGATAAGCCAATGTTGCAAAAACATGTTTTTTTTTCATTGGGACCGATTTCTTTTCTGAGCCACCATCAAAGGGTTATTAGTACTATCGTCTATCTTCGTTTTCGGGAGCGTTTCCCTAATACCGTACATTCTCTAGTGTAGATAAATGTTCAGATTGAACAGCAATACAGTACAAATATAACAGTATGATGACTTTATAGAAAGCAAGCGAACACGACGTATGTGTGCGCGCTAAAATACGCACGCGCCATGACACGCACACAACAACAATATTCAGTGTCTTTAACGGTAGGGTTGCCACCGTTATTTTTTAATAAAGTATTGTACGTTATTTCAGACAAATGTACTTTATGCTTTATGAAAGCAATGAAGTACGTGAAAATTTTATCTTACTTATTCTGATTTATGAATTTTTAAGATTATACCTTATTACAAATAAAAAAACAAAATTATCAAGCTATTTTTGCGTGTAATAGTATGCATCAATATATTATAATGAACACTGATTTTCTGAGCAGTACCTAAAACGTCAGTGGCAATTCACATCACAAAAGCGGCAAAAAAATTTTCGAAGTAGCAACAAATAATACATACATATGGCAAGTCCGATAAAGTAATTTAATACGTTACGATTTATTTTTTTACCATTGGAAAGTAAATATACTGTATTTACGCGGTGTTTATTTTCTCAACAAAAAATGTGGCAACCTTAATATTAAGACCTTCTTATCCCTTAAGCGGTTAGTCGCGCGCCAATGCCTCCGCGCGTTTCGTATTCATTCAAATAAGTATTAACGCGGGACGGGACGGGACGGGAGAAGTGAGATTGTCATTTTATTTAGATTTTTTCCTGTTTTTTATAGAATTTTGGGAGTTTTAAACTACAAAAGTGATCGTATATTGCGTTTTAACGTTCTGTATAAGTGAAAAGAATGGAGTAGGTCTAAATAAACATGTGTAGTTGAAGTACTCGCGCTCTTCCAAGAAGTCCTTTATAATTTCAGTAAAGCCTACTATCACTTTACTGGAGAAGTTTTAAGATAACGATTCTACGTACACGTAACGATACATGACATTGGCAAATGTGCCAATCTACGCGCCATACCATGAAAAAAAAAAAGAATACGCTACTCAACATCTACATATTAATGACTGCGATTTGCGCATTGCCCGACTAGGCGCGCGTGAATGAACGGCCAGTAATTTTTCTTCTGATATGCGAACATATGCACTCTCTCATTTCACTTGTAGTATCTGTTATTAGTGCCGCCTTCAGCTTTGATATAACTTCTTTGTAGAATATACAGTCGCGGGCGACCAATCGTGCTCGCAATTGCTTTAAAACAAACCGCTAGCGGCTGCGGTCGCCCGCAACTATAATGTACTATACCCTATTTTTCTCATTTTGACATTAATGTAAAAAACAAGAAACCAATCAAAATTTCGCTAAATTTTCACCGTTCGCTGGTCCGACGTATTACACGTAGCGCTCTAATAACACTGCGTTTCCGTTATATACACGAAACTATGAAATATTAACAAATAACACTAAATATTATCCAATATAGTACAGCACTGAAAACATTTTGGTTATGTGTCAAGCGTTTTTTTATTAATTTGCATGTCACCTAAAGGTCGCCTATATTCGTAGATCAAATTATAGGTCTCATAAATTTGTTCACTCAGGTTCACTCTATTGTGTGAATGACACAATTCATTCTAAATATAATACAGAATAATAACAGAAAAATATTATTGTTTGTGATGTGCAAACAACAATAATCTCTTATTCTTTATTTTTAATTTTTGAATAAAATTTATAATAATAATGAATAAATTATAAAAATAAAATTTTTTACACTTATCATGACGTTTTAAATTCATGGTGGTTTTTATTGAAGCGCAAACACACAAATGGTTAAAAATACTAAAAATATTTTGTTTTACTAATAACTACTAAATATGACAACTGAATCAATCATTTGCGAACTAGCCCATAGGCGAAGCATTGGAAATTTTGACGGATCTCAATTTTTTTAAGTGACTACAAAACTTATGATAGTGATATTTGGTAACCTGATTCTTGATTTTATTGACTTTATTTTGCCAGTTGCGATACACGATTGGTTAACTTTGTAGTACAAAAAAAATACCAAAGAAATCTCTTTTAAAACAGAGATTTACATTTTTCAGAATAACGTGACCGATTTATGTTTCCAAATTTTCTGTATAGTTTAATCTAAACATATTCTTCAAAATGCCAATTGGATTTAAAAAAAATTAATTATGGTTTTTAAAATAAACGAAAATAACTGCTTTTTTGTAAGCTAGGGCGCACACGTTTGCATACAGCAGCTCTATTTTAGATTAAATTATTGTTTAGCAATGCGTCGCCTTAACTCGGATTAAGAACTAAGTTATTAATGTCATAGTGCCACATCTGTTTACATTAAAAAAAAAATGAAAAAAAAAAGGATATACGTTATGACCTCACGTCGCGCCATGAGAGAAGTGTGAGCAGTGTGAGTGTTGACGGAAATGGTACAAGGAGTTTTGTTTAGAATATTGTAGTCATGTAATGCTTCCTTTTGGTTAACTTAAATGTGAAATGAAAATACTGAATATGTTTAATAATGTATGTATGATATTGCAATGTTTGCTAATAAGTCCCGCCATCTTGCCCGGCCATTTTGCTCTTCCTTGTTTATGGATTAAAGCTCTTAATACACTTTATTTTTTCTTTCTTTATGGCATGGCGCACAATTTAGCGGATTTGCAAATGACATGTATTAGTAAGTAGAATCACAAGTAAATTAGTTTTTTCTTATCGTAAAACTCCTCCAGTAAAGTGATAGTAGGCTTTGCTGAAGTTATAAAGGACTTCTTGGAAGAGCGCGAGAACTTCAGCTATACATGTTTATTTAGACATACTCCATTCTTTTCACTTATACAGAACTTTAAAACACAATATACTATCACTTTTGTACCTTAAAACTCCCAAAAATGTAAAAAATAGAAAATTTATATAAAATGACAACCTCACTACTCCCGTTCCCGCCAAAAAGTCCTTATTACACCATTCAATTTGTTGGAACAACTATTCTAGGGATGGCGATCTGAGATCGATTAATGGAAAAAATCGATCGTTCGATCTCGAGCAGTGAATAGACGATATACACTGAAAAATCGTTCTACGGTTTTTTTAAATTTTGCATGGAATAGAAATTTTGCTTCTCGCTTGCACCAACTATTAAAACATTGGTGCAAGCGAGATGTCAAATCCTTAAATCGAGTTTAAATAGTTAGTGCGGGCCACCCTTAATGGTTATAGGAACAAACTCATGTTTCTTGATTCAATCATTAATAAACTTGTTATTAAACGCACACTGATTGGAAAAACTTACTAAAAAGTTAACGATTTCATTGAAAAAAAAAAAAAACAATAGTCTGGAAATAATCTTCTCTGCACACTCATTTACTGACTTTATGAATATTGTATTTTAAATAACTATTGTAGAATGATGTTGAAAAAATGATACCTGACTGAGTTTCTTGTCGGTTCTTCTCAGTGTTCAGGTTTTCTTTTCGAACCGAACTAAAGTAGATTTGACGTTCAAAAATACCTTGCAATTGGGTTTACTTGAATAAATTGATTTGACTTTGACTTTGAATACCTAATTTGAACTCAATTTTAGGTCTCGTTAACTTGTCTGGAATTGACGAATTGTTGACCTAACTTCCGGTGTACTTGACACAATTCTACGTAGTGTTGACCCAATTTTAGGTGTTGACACAATTTTACATAGTGTTGACTCAATTTTGGGTGGTGTTTACTTAATTTTGGGTGGTGTTGACGTATTTTTACGTACTGTCGATCCCGTTTTGGTAGATTTCAGCATTTCCGACAAATTTGACAATACTAAAACATTTCTAGGAAGAAAAGAACACCTTTTTTCTGGATCATCATATATTCTGTTTCTATTCCATCGCCAATGTTCATCAAGTGCATAGTAGGTACAAACCGTAACTTTTGCAAGTTATATCACTTATCGTTATCACTGAGCAATATGCACTTATCGAGTCACTGATAACGGGGCGACGTTACGTGTTACATTATCATTATATATCGTTATACAACGAACAATCCCAATACAGTACATTATGTAAATGTATAACACTTGAGTACCGTGATTTCAGGTCTTGCTACTGGATTATTGTCGTCATAGGACCAATTCAATTCGTATTGGCGTCGAGTTTAGCGAGGCGAAGCTGCGCGCAGTTTCGGTGCAAAATTTTGCATTCCACATAATATATTAAATTATATCTTTATTGAGAAAAGCTTTTGCTAAATTTTAATTTTTACGGCAGAGATCTCAATTTTTCTAAGTGATTACAAAACATACATTATATATCTTCACGCTGTATCCCTAACGGGGTAGTCAGAAAGGATGGACCGCCTAACATCGCTGTCCTTACATACTTCTATCCCTTCCTCAAATCTCATCAATCTCCTTACACATTTTCGCCTAGGTGTTCGAAACATTTTTTCTTTACTACTTTTTTAAATATTTATTTATTTATTCGGAAGACCGACAGCTGTACAATAATATTAACAAAAATAAAAAATTAAGTAACAAATCTGCGAGCCAATAAACGGTCCTCACTAATAGAAACAGTATATAAAACTGAAGTTCAAATATAATGAGATAAAAGAATACAGATAATATAATACGCTATGCGACTAGTTTGATCACTGAAAGAATTATTATCAACACACTGCTAACACTTACACACTGTCAAAAAAGTCATTACTGAGCATCCTTCTCGCCGAGGAAACACTCGTATTAAAAAGATCTAAATCGAATATCCTTGCCAAATCGGTGAAATTAGTACCCGCCCGCAGCAAAAAAGAATTCAAACGGTAGTTTGTGGATACACTCGGTACGTAAAGTAATGGACTTCTTCGGAGATGTTTACTGGGAACCCTTAAACATATTTTCTCTAATAATACCGGGCAGTCCATTGAACCATTTGCTATGTTAAGTAGGAATGTTAAATCCGCAATTTCACGCCTTTCAATTAAAGGTAGGAAATTGAATTTTTTGCAAAAATTATGATAATTCTTTAATTCGTAAAATATACCTAATTTGAAACATATTTGATGAATTTTTGCTGGATATTTTCTATACGCACGACATATTTCTGATATTGAGGATTCCACACCTGCGAAGCGTATTCCAAAATACTTCTGACGAAAGTACAGTAGAGTATTTTTATTGTTATAGCTTGGACAAAGCACATTGAAGAACGCATAACGAAACCTAGAGCCCTCGATGCCTTGGCTATTATTGTATCAATATGAGATTGGAAAGAGGAGCTTAGAGTCATGAACTACACCCAGATCTTTAACAGATGTATTTTTCCTCAATGTCTGAACTTTCAAGACATATTAGTTATTAAATAGTACAATACAAAATCGTTGTACGCATCTGTCTGTTTCTCTGCTTACTTCTTCTAAACCATGCAAAGGATTTTAATACGGTTTTCACTATCTTTCAGAGAATTTCTTCCGGAAGGTTTTTGTATAGGTATATTACAATAGTTCCCATTCGAACGAAGCCGGGGCGGGTCGCTACTATATTATGTAAATGATATTTGGTAACATGGTTCTTCATTTCATTGACTTCATTTTGCCAGTTGCGTTACATGATTTTAATAGAACTTTTTTAATAGAAAAAAATTAAAACAAAGAAAAAAAATCGGCGGAGATTTACATTTTTTAATCTAAACACACACTTCAAAATTCCAATTGAATTTTTGTAAATTAGTTTTTGTTTTTAGTATAAACGAAAATAACGATTTTTTCGTATAGGTCTTTATGACATACTAGATAATACTCGCTGTTTCACCTGCGTTAAATTTCGTATTTTTCCGGTATAAAATGAAGGCTAGGTTACTTTCTGAAAAGTCTTCTACCCGGTAATGAAAGTCCCGTCGAAATGGGTTCAGCCGTTTCGGAGATTAGCGCCGACAAACAAACACGGACGGACAAAAATTAAAAAAAAACGCGTTTGAGTTTTCGTTACGTGCAAATAACCATATAAGCATAAGAAAAAGCCTATTTCGAATTCACAAACCAGATACTTCCATTTTGCTTACATGTATTGATGAATGTCAGCGAGCGCGCGCATTTGTAAGAGGTATGTAGGTATAAGTTGAGGCCTTGCGGGGCACAGAATATTTTATACTAATTGTTTGTTACTGTGCCATCCTAACTACAACTATTTCATCTCAATGTTATTTTATTAATCTGATTAAAAACGGTAGGTATCGCATCGCTAGTATTGTTACATATTCTTATGATCTGTTCAAACGAAGTCGCGGACATAGCTATACATCTAGGTATACTAGTATTTATGCAATCTATATTTACAAATTATATTACAAACGTGCAAATATCTGTTTGTCTATTACATTTTTATGGCTAAATAGCCGAAGTAAATTTGATGATATTCGGTATATAGATACCTTGAACCATGAAGAAGGATATCTTATTTAATACCACGCGAACGGGGTCGCGGGCGGCAGCTAGTTAGAAATATAAACAAAATTAAATCCACCCGCAGTATTGTTTTTAAAGTGAACGTATATTTATTTTTGAAGCTTACATTTCGTGTAATGAATCATGGCTTGATTACGCTAGTGATATTATTCACTGTAATTCCCCTTGCATTCAGATAGGAAAATTGTTTAATAGCCATTTAAAAAATAAACATTGCCTAACAGACAGCAATATATATATAACAGAATTAGTAGTACTGCCTAAAATCTTTTGAAATATAAGATTCAGAGCAGAATATCTTTAGAATGGCTGCAGGGATTTCAATCAAACTTGGCAAAAAAAGTAATTAAAAAGAATTATATCGACTTCAAAACACAAACGAAATAAAGAATAACTGAAAAGTGAAAAATAATAAATTTTATCTCATAACAATATAGCATATAAAATAATGACAAAATAATTTAAAAGTTGGGTGTCTACCTAAGTGATAAGTCATCTTTTTTTGAAAGATAGGCGGCAGCCACATCATTAGAAAGAAAGTACAAGAAAACATAGCGAGCCATCATTTGCGGAAACTGTGCTGGCACCGAGTTCAAAAAAAAGTTGACAGAGACGGCGCCTAAAATTTCCTTCATTTTATTATAAAACCTTTCCTTTATTATAAAATGCAGCTGAATAATCGCATAATAATGCATCAAAAGAATTGACTTCAGATGAACACCAAGAACACATAGAAGAAAATATGGATATAGATGATGGCTCTTATGATTCAGATGGTATTAAGACCGATACAGAAAATGAATAAAAAAAAATTAAAGATATGTACAATTATGAGATTTACGTTTAGAATAAGTATATTGTTTAATACATAATTTGTATAAAAAAATTGATTTTTACTTTTTCAATAAAAGAACATTGAAATCAAAATTATCGTTTGAAGTCATTATTTTATGTTCCATTGCTCTGATTGACTAATATTTATTAATTTGTTGTGATTATCACGAGTGAAATACGATAATATTGATAAGATTTATTATAAAAAAAAAGTAGTTCTTAATACAATAAAAACAGAGATGTTACTATACGTGAACATTGAATGAACAAATAAAACAACATCGACGTTTTTTAAAGATTCTATAGACAACTTTTTCAATAAAAAATAGTGCTTTTCTCACGCGAAAAAAAATTTCATTATGCTCAAAAATTTATGCTTCATAAACAAAAATTTGAAAAGTACTAGAACTACAACTACACTACATTATACTCTTGTTTACAGCACGTAACAATCCGTGCATCTTTCTCTTGCGCTCACACTTACCTGGAGCGAGAATCGTTTATTGAAATCATGGCAACCTCTGCTTGCGGCGATTTTTTAACTGGCAACCATGGATTATCGTAAAGAGTAAATATAAAACTTCAATTTTGTATTATAATTTTTTAAAAAAACAGGTGACTGTAAATAATTAACAAAAATATACCTGTTTACACCTGGCAACCTTAACGTTGCGGTTGACTGAGAGCTGGCAACCATTTTTTTTTTCAATTCTTGACATCATTTTCTTTAAAATGACGTAAAATTGATAAAAAAAACATATAGTTGCAATTTATATCAGCAAATTAATTATACTAAAATTAATTACAGGTAATTGCGGCTAATTTTTTATAGGCAACCTATCGCTAATACATTTCATACTCCCTTAACATTCATTTAAAATTAGTTTTATCAAAAAAACCGATACCTACAGAATCGAGCAGTGGGATCCTGCACTATATACCTTCCAATTCACTCTATATACCTTCCAATTTATTGGAACAACTTTCCAAAGGATGGCGATCTGAGATCGATTAATGGAAGAATCGATCATTCGATCTCGAGCAGTGAATCAATTCAGTGAATAGACGTCAGACACTCAAAAATCGTTCTACAGGTTTTTTTAAATTTTGCATGGGATAGATAAAAGTGAAACGACTGAAAAAAGCGCTAAATCTGGCTCCGAGAGCGCTAAGGTGACGGCAGTGTTCGATATGTGTTTGTATAATTTATTAAGAAATTCCACGCTAGCTCATTATTTTTTTATAGTTGCGTTCTTACTAATACAAATATAATGTCAATATTGCCAGCATTGAGTAAAATATTCGAAAAAATAATACTCAATCAAATGCTAGCACATTTTAACATTCACGGGGTGTTTCACGGTCAACAGTACGGGTTCACGAGAGGGCGGTCAACAACTCATGCGGGAGCAAGCTTGATCAAGACTGTACTTCAGGCTTGGGAGGGATCTCAGGATGCCATTGGTGTTTTTTGCGATCTTTCCAAGGCTTTTGATTGTGTTAGTCACGAAATTTTAATTTGCAAGCTTAAATACTATGGAATTCGTGGTAACGCTCTCGATCTCGTGGTCTCGTATTTGTTTGGCCGGGAGCAAAAAGTGAGTGTCAATGGGGTTTTGTCTGTTGGTTCGAGGTTAAGAATGGGCGTTCCCCAAGGATCAATTTTGAGACCTTTTCTGTTTCTAGTCTACATTAATGATCTCCCATTTATGCTCAGGAACTTATGCGAAATAGTATTATTTGCTGATGACACTTCATTGCTATTTAAACTGGACAGAAAGAACTTAGATATTACCTGGGTGAACGGGATCCTGGCGGACGTCTCGGGGTGGTTTGCTGTTAATAATTTACTACTGAATGCACAAAAAACCAAATGTATTAAATTTTCCCTTTCTAATGTACCCAGAATCCATGATAAAATAGAATTGGGTGGAAAACAGAATTAGTTAGATCTGCCAGTTTTCTTGGTTTAACAGTAGATAGTAAATTGCAATGGGCGGAACATATCGGGGCCTTGGCTAGTAAGCTCGGTTCCGCGATATATGCGATTAGACGCATTAGGCGATTGACGGATGCGGATACGGCTAGGTTGGTGTACTTCGCGTATTTTCATAGCCTAATGTCCTATGGCCTTTTGCTGTGGGGATCAGCGGCGCATATTAACTCGATTTTTATTTTACAAAAAAGAGCGATACCTGCTATTTACAGTATGAATGCACGAGAATCACTAAGAGATCGTTTTAAAGACATTGATGTACTGACCTTGCCGTCCTTATACATCTTTGAAATTATTATGTATACGAGGAAAAATATAGATCGATTTACAAAAAAAGGCAATATTGGTGGTATGGAAACCCGAGGTCGTGATAAATTGGTTGTTCCAAAATTTAATTTACATAAGTCAAATGTTTCATTTTTGGGTAACTGCATTCGTTTTTATAATAAAGTTCCTCAAGAAGTCACTCTATTAACAGAAAATATATTTAGATTAGTTATAAAACGTACATTGATTAGACAATCATACTATAAAATAAACGATTTCGTTGAAGATAAAACAATAGTCTGGAAATTATTTTCTCTGCACATGCATTTACTGGCTCTCTGAATATTGTATTTTAATAAACCTTTTGTAAAATGATGTTGAAAAAATTATACCTGACTGAGTTTCTTGTCGGTTCTTCTCAGTGTCCAGGTTTTCTTTTCTCTTCTCTTTGAACCGAACTAAAGTAGATTTGACGTTCAAAAATACCTTGTGATTGGGTTTACTTGAATAAATTGATTTCTTTGACTTTGATAATGGAAACTCCATTTTTGGGTGTCCGAAATCAATTCACTAACTCGATTCTCTACTCGAGATCGATCGATCAATTTTTCCATTAATCGATCTCGTATTGCTATCTCTAGGAAAGTTGTTCCAACTAATTGGAAGGTGTGTAGGGCATTTAAGGGCGCGTTTATTCGACACGAATTTCTTCGCGACGACGCAATGCGGTCGCTAAACAGATGCCGCAAAATAGAGCAAAATTCACTCTATATATATTTAAATATCTAAGCTCATATCAAGCGCAAGTTACTCCACTCTGTCTGGAGTGGCCGGAGGAATGGAATACGAGGGTAGCATAGTAGTTTTCGAACGCGCGGTGATTGGCAACTACCGCGCGGATTAGTAATTCTCAGAAATTTGAATGTTTTTGCCTAGTGAATAGAGTTTACATTCGCAATTAATAAATACATGAGAATGGTAACCGCGTAGCCGTCACGTGGCGACCGCAAGAAAATTTTCGCGTCGTTTAACTGTGCCGTAACTTGTAACATCCTCATTCTACCGGGGGTCGGTTGGGAGTTATAAAGTAGAATCTTGAGCGTTGCAATTTTACCGTTCACGATACAATAGGTAAGCAAAATGCTTCCCTATTATATGGTAAAAAAAAGACGCTTCTTCAATGTCCATACCATGACGTTAGCATGGACGGAAAAAAAGCGTCTTGATATAATTGCATATATTTTACTTCCCTATAGTACCGTGGACGCAAAAATCGTGGCGATAAAAACGTTCAACGATACATAAAAGCGGCCAATCACTAATTTTCATTCCTCTCTTTTGATTTTTTTACAAATAATCAAAGTTATTCTCCATGAGAAAAATATGTATATAAGTCGCTGTAAGATAGCTACAAAGTACAAAGAAATTTTAAATTATTTAAACTTTTTATTTTTTCTTTTTCTTATCGGCGTTAGTTTTTTTTTCTTTCTTTATGGCGTGGCGCACAGTTTAGCGCATTTGCCAATGTCATGTATTAATAATTAGAATGACAAGTTTATTAGGTTTTTCTTATCGTAAAACTGCTCGTTTTACTGAAGTTACAAAGGACTTATTCGAGGAGCGTGAGAACTTCAGCTACACATGTTTATTTAGACCTCCTCCATTTTTTTCACGTATACAGAACTTTAAAACACAATATACTATCACTATTGTACTTTAAAACTCCTAAAAGTGTAAAAAATAGAAAATCTAAACAAAATGTCAACCTCACTTCTCCCGTTCCCGCCAAAAAGTCCCGGCGCTATTAGATAGCTACAAAGAAATTTCAAATTATTGAAACTCTTTTATTTTTTTTTCTTTTTCTCATAGGCGTTAGTTAGCGAATAATTCTAGCAGATATGTGTCGCCCAAATAAATCAGCCAGTAACATGTTTCATACAATATTTTCATTTAAATACTTCGATCGCGGAGCAATAAAAAACAATATTTGTGTGCCTTATTCAAACTCAGTTCTGCTCTCTACAGTCTTTAAGAGGGCGTACAAAGGTACACTAGCGCCACTCCTTTAAAAAAATATTATCTCGTGACCGAGAAGGAATTATGAATAACGTTTCAATAAGAACCCTTGGTAAGTGAGTCTAGAATTTTCTAATACCTTTTACAAAGTTTCATATTGAGACACGAAGCAACAAAATAGGATCTAGAGGAATGTGGCCGCTTTTCTTTCGATCGAATTTTCTCTTAAGAGAAAAAACCAATTTTGGTGGCACTTATCGAAGAACCAATCATCATTTTTCGAATAGATGGAATGAAAAATAGGGATTACTAGCTTTTAATCTCTAGTAGTGGGGATGAATGGAGGAGATTAAGCCACAGGGAGATGACGCTATTGAACTGTGATGTCACCAAATTGTAGTTTCATTACTCAGAGCTTAGGAGGACAGAAACAGATAGTGGTGTTTGTTTAGGTATATTTTTTATCTATATTCCTCTGTTTCAAACTTGTTGATGGATTTGTATTTTCGTTTATCAACAAAGCATCCTGACAAAAACCCAGAACTGAAACTGATAGGTGATAGCTAACCGAGTCTGATAGCTGGAATTCCCTTATTGGGAAACTGAAACTTTGTGTGAAAATTAGCTGCATACAAATAGATCAATTGGGATTGTTTTTAACAAAGTAATACCTGAGTACAAATAAAAGAAAATAGTACTACTCGGACCAAAAATCAAAATGGACGAAGTTGAGTTGTCGCTCTTATAGCCGTGCCAAACGAATGTTTGTGTCTCTTTCTATCTCATTGAGAGTAACAACGAGTAAAACATTTAGCTATAGTAAGTTGGCAACCTTGGACTCTCAGTATAATTCGTGTCAGCTAGTTACGGACTTAACGTATGAAATATTGCAGTACTGAAATAATTATTTGGAAAATACTCGTAATTCTTAAATGTTTTGGTTACTACTATTAACGAAAATATAAATATGTCATGTTTAGTTGCGTATTGTTGAACTGTGACTAGGGTTATCAACCGTACTACAACAAAATATATATTATATATATACAAGGTGTTACAAAAGTACCCTACACTACCGAAAGGGGGTTGATGTACCCATGAAACTGAACTACTAATTTCATCAGTGCTCATTTTGTATGAGAGGACAACATTTTTTTCATATTTCGACCCATGTTCCTTGGGGAAAGATGTTTAGTTTCATGGGTACGACAACCCCCAAGCCAAAGAAGGCCAAGGCTAACTTATGAAGATCAATTAGCTAGTGTTAGCCGAAGAAAAGTCAAAAGCACTTGCATACCTATACGAAAATGTGTGAGGAGAATGATGAGATTTGAAGAGTTCGTGCCTCTCTCTCATCATCCTGACTACCTAGTTAGATAAAAATAAACTGAATAAATAGGCAAAAAATTAAGGGAAGTTCACATACAAGAAACTTGTTTTTCAAAGTTTCTTTTTGTTCTATCGTAAAAACGATAATACGTTAAGCGTCAACCTTAGTGTGATTATTATAGTGTACACTTTAAAGTTAAAGGATAGATAATAAAAACCAGTCAAGTAAACATAACAAAACATAACATAACTTCACGCTGTATCCCCAATGGGGTAGTCAGAGAGGACGGAGCGCCAGGAGTCGCGGTCCTTACACACCTCTTTCGCTTCCTCAAATCTCATCATTCTCCTCACACATTTTCGCCTAGGTATGCGAGTGCTTTTGACATTTCCGTCTGCTAACACTCTGGCTATTTGATCTTCATAAGTCAGCCTTGGTCTTCCTTGGCTTCTTTTACCACTCACTTTCGCTCTGTATATTTTCTTCGTCAGTCTTTCATCACTCAAGTAACCAACTCAACCAGTCAAGTGTGAGTGCTAAATTTATTAAATATACGAAACTAAATTTATTTGGACCCATAAATGGCACATTTCGTCAGGCAAGCACTTTCGCATCTTTCTCAAATAAAATAGAAAAACTAATAGTTGGTGTAGTGAAATGATGTAATAATATGTCATAACTAGGGTCCTGATAATAAGGTGTACGTACCCACACAGGTCCGCCGTAAGCGGGTGTGCAAGACGCGCATCGCACGCGGGCGGCTTGTTCAGGGGGCGACAAATTGATAAAAAACATATTCAAAGTTATAAGACCTAGCTAAAACATTTATTCTTTTCTCATAATCTTACATACATACATATCTTCACGCTGTATCCCTAAAGGGTTAGTCAGAGAGGACGGAGCACCAAGCGTCGCGGTCCTTACATACTTCTTTCCCTTCCTCAAATCTCGTCATCCTCCTCACACATTTTCGCCTAGGTATGCGAGTGCTTTTGCAATTTCCGTCGGCTAACACTAGGTATTTGATCTTAAAAAAAGTCAGCCTTGGTCTTCCTTGGCTTCTTTTACCACTCACTTTTGCGCTATAGATTTTCTTCGTCAGCCTTTCATCACTCATTCTTTCCATCTCATACTCTTATAAGACACTAAATAGCCTTTCTGACCTCTTATTCAAAACCACTCGAATTCGATTTGATACT
This sequence comes from Zeuzera pyrina, assembly GCA_907165235.1. NCBI lineage: Eukaryota > Metazoa > Arthropoda > Insecta > Lepidoptera > Cossidae > Zeuzera > Zeuzera pyrina. The sequence continues at coordinate 10,033,199 of OU015645.1, read as the reverse complement.
CAGATTCGGCGAAGTAGATTGGACATTATCGAACCCGTTTGGGAGTGTTCCACTGATTCGCCGATTCCGAGCTCAGCGTAAGTTGTACATAGGGTGACATAATCGGTATTGCACATTCGGGCGTACAAACAGCTAGCGGCGGGCCTTTACCTACAAGGTATAAAGTATGAAAACGGTTTCTTAAAATAATTTTTATCAAAACCGAAATCCCGGGATTTTACAACTAATGGGACTAAAAGAAACTACATTTTAGTCGCAATTTATGATTTTAACACCTACAATTTAATGTGCCTCAACTTAGCCAAACACTTTTCTCAAATCAAAAAGCTGACCCGCTCATAATTTGTTTACGGGCATTTCCGCGTTTTTTGCAGTGCAAAAATTTTTTCAATGCAACAACTAATTCGCGGTTGGCGCACAACAAATTCCCATGCTCACTTTTCGACTGAAAAGGGCGAAACACCCTGTCCACAGGGGATGTTTTGCCAGAAATATCTAAAAATTATTTTTACGGGTATTCGCTATTCAAAGAACGCGAAAATCCCAAGTTATCATTTTTTCGACATTTCTGGCAAAACACCCCTTGTTGACGGGGTGGTTCGCCCTTTTCTGTCGAAAAATGATCATGGGTATTTGTTGTGCGCCTCTCGCGAATTAGTTGTTGCTTTTTGAAATTTTTCGCAATGCAAAATCGCAAAAATCTGTAAAGATCATTTCTATGATATTTCTGGCGAAACACCCCCTGTTGATGGAGTGGTTCAGCATTTTCGGTCGTTATTGTGTACAACTAATTAGCAACAAATTCACTGAATTAATTAGGCATCGTCCCGATGCTGTAAATTTATTTTTATAAAAGTGTTCTGCTAACTTCAGCTGAACTTAGCAGAACACCTTATGTTTTTTTTTAAATTGAGAGCAACAAATTTTTTTTTCTACAACTAATTAGCAACTATTTAGCAACAAATTATGAGCGGGTCAGCTTTTTGATTTGATAAGAGTGTTTGGCTAAGTTGAGGCACATTACAATTTACGGACTGCGTTTCCCAGTTCCCGCTTTTCAGCGACAAACAATCCGAAATCTATGTATAATAAAATTAGATATTAACTTTACAATTTATGCATAATTATGCATTGTATTCTTTCTATAGTTGGAACGCTTTTGCCGAGATCCCGGAACAGCAGGATTCACGCGATATAAAAGTCCACTCAATAGTTACCAACATCTCGACTTTAGGTAAATAAATATACAACTAGGGTTTCCACCCGCATTTTATATAAAGTATTGTACATTATCAAATATTATTGTCAAATAGCCAGTGTTAGTTGACGGAAGTGTTAAAAGCACTCGCATACTTAGGCGAAAATATTTGAGGAGAATGTTGAGGTTTAAGGAAGCGAAGGAAGTATGTAAGGACCGCGAAGCTTGGCGCTCCGTCCTCTCTGACTGCTCCGTTAGGGAAACAGCGTGAAGATATGTATGTATGTATGTGTGGTAGAGCCATGCTACATTGCAGCATAAATTGGGTCGGCTCGCCCAGTGAAATACCACCCTCTCACAGAATATCGGCGTGAAATAACAGCATCTATGCTGTTGTGTTTCGTTCGGTGAATAAGAGTGTCGGTCCTTTCCCTCCTTTTCTTCTTTACCTAAAAGTCGGCAACGTACCCGTGATTGCCCGGACGTTGCGGGTGTCCATGAGCGGCAGTGATTACTTTCCATCAGGTGACACGCCTGCACGTTTGCCTCCTCTTTCATAAAAAAAAATGTATTGTACATTATTTCGGATAGACGTACCTACTTTATATTTTATTAGAGAAATAAAGTACGTGAAATCCTATTTTAATCGTTTTGATTTTTTAACGTTTTGACTGTTTACTAAATGAAACAAAAGTAGTAGTGATTTTTCCATTGATAAAGAAAACTGATTTCGTTTTTTATACCTAAAAATCAGTGCCAATTAAAATCACTAAAGTGGCAAAAAAAATTTCAAAGTAGCACCAAAAAATACTTACTTTTGGGTGTTCAAGTACAACAGTGACAGTATAGTGTTTTAAAGTTTGGTGTAAGTGAAAAGAATGGAAGAGATCTAAATAAACATATGTAGCTGAAATTTTCGCGTTCTTCCAAGAAGTCCTTTTTAACTTCAGTAAAACTTATAACCAATGAGTTAAACAGAGCTTTTGCACGCTGTACTTTATTATTTTTATGTATTTACTTGGTCAACGAAATAGGTGGCAACCCTATATACAAATGATAATCTGATCCCTATTTATTCATAATACATTAAAAAACAAAAAGCTCTAATATAATATTCCACAGGTAAGAATTGCATTTCAATTGATATGCTACTTACTCAACATGCATATTAATTAATTATTAAGCTTCATTTGTTTGATACCATTTGTTAGTAAAAGCTCCTAAGTGTATAATGTAAGAGGTCAATATACTTTTCCATGTATCCTTGTGATGTCTTTATAAAGTTGAATTAACATTAGTAAATTCATTAGAGCGTAAAGCAAGGACAGTGCATGGTGTTTCATAGAGGTTTCCAGTCGCCATACGTACTTATGAGAATTCTCGTAGGTAGTATGAGAGTTTCATCTTTTGAACGAGGCAAAATAATATCCTTAACCATAAAACTACGAGAATTGTAGATATCAACATTTTTGTATGAACTTTCATTACATGAGCATTCTGTGCTATTCTACATATTTGGAATTGTGTCTAATAACAGGTGCACATTAGCAGACCTGACTCTATAGACATTTTGCAGTGTTTATTTGATACAAAGGCCAAACAATTTGGTCTTAGTGTTCATGCACATTACAAAACTAATTTGCCTGCAGACAGCAATAAAACCAGTTATCGAAAAGAAAAGGACGTGTTCCTATTTCTTCAATCAAAATTTCCATATCTTCAAATTGCATTTTTAAAACTAAAGCGCATACAACGTCCAATTGCATACCGTTTGAGCCTCTACTCCAAAGACTGTAGTTATTACACCAAAACTTTACTCTCAATTGACGTTGCCGTTAAGCAGTCAATCTGCTTTCAAAAAAAAAGGAATGATGGCAATTGTTATTCTTATTGAGTGTTTTATTTTTTTACTAAGAGACAGCATACTGAGATTCAATTGGAGAAAACAAATACTCATATTACGAGATGAAAGATTTTCCCTTGTGTGCATTTCAGTCAAGATTGGGATCACACATATTAACTGATTCACTGATCTGTTAATATTATTATATACATGACTTAGAATAAATTGATGTAGTTTTCGAAAGCAACGATAGCCCTTATTTACAATACTCCAATTTTTTTTTGAGGAAGTTAACATACTAAGATGACGAATTGGAAGTTTTGGCGAAAGGAATCTCAATTTTTCTGGGTGATTACCAAACATATGAAAGTGATATTCAGTAACCTGTTTCTTCATTTCATTGACTTTATTTTGCCAGTATCATTACACAATTGGTTAGGTTTTTGAATACAAAAAAATCAAAGATGCATTGATTTAAACCTCAAAATTTTCTATGTATGTATATCAATCTAAACACATTTCAAAATCCAAGTTGGATTTCTTAAAATTATAGTTTTTAATATACATGAAAATTACCAATTTTTCACATACATTCATAAAACGGTGTGGGTTCTTTATAAACTGTGTTTAATATAGAAGACAGAAGAATAAATAAGAAAACTAGATTTGGAGTATATACTGTTTCCTCTTTAAAGGCACATGGACCACGAGCCAGATATGACCTCGACCCTGAAAGATTTTCAAATCCTGAAATTCTTACCCATATAGTTTTTATCAAATTAAAGCTATTAAATTTTAATATAAAATTTTGAAAAAGTAATCTGACCATTACTTATACTACATATCTCTATGCTGTCTCTAACAGGGTAGTCAGAGACGATGGAGCACCAAGCATTGTGGTCTTCATGCATATATAGTTCTTTCAGTTCCTCAAATCTCATCGGTCTGCTCACACATTTTCAGCTACTTATGCGAGTGCTTACTTATACATATTATATATGTTAATAATTAAAGATAAGACAAGTGGATTTTTTTTTCTAAAAGGGCTTCCAAATTCGATGTGCCAAATGGCCCTTTATATATTATGTATAAGTAAGAATATACTAATAAATTTATTAGTAAGTTTATAGAATAAATTGGAATTTTGGAACATTACACCAATTGATTTAGACAACGTTAAATAAAGAAATGTTACATATACATAGGTATGTATATAAAATAATATAATTACCAAATAAATTCAACTACCCCTAGGTCTCATTTTAGTATAAAGCTTATTTGTACAAGATTTAAATCTATTATTGTACCTATGTTAACTGGATATCTAAACGAAATATGAGGGTACATTCCATTTATTTACATTTCAATTTATTTCAAATCATAGACATTTAAATTCACAAGTTACTGTCGTAACAATATTACGTATTCAGGTTAATATTACATACTAAATCTTATATGAGTTTCACTTGGAGTTACAGCATTGATTAATGTGTAATGAAAAGCAATCTTTTGATCTAATTTACAATCTCACCTTGCGATCCTAAAACCACGATTTTCGCTTCCACTACTTTCATTTTCAAGTATATTATCTAAACAGTGGCACAAGTTTACACACTTTTACATTGTATCTTAGTAAATGTAAATTTAAAACAAGATAAACAATGAAAGCAAAATCGTTAGAATGGGCATGTTGTCACTTTGCCTACAATTACGAAATTGACTTGTCTGATTTCTTACTAAATTGAAAATATGTTTATTTGAATTAAATATATGCTAAAAAGTGGCTTAAAACGACTTCTAAATTTAGTAAAATAATAGCAGTAAATTATAGCACCATCTGTTATCTATATTCATTATAACAATGTAAAGTAAATATTAAGATAACAACAAATTGAATTAATTTTCTAGTTAGCTACAGATGGTGCAAAGTGTAATAACAGTTTAGCAAAATAGTTGCAAAGTATAATCATACACAATAGATGGCAGTAGTAGTATCAGCTACGAATAATTTAGTTTCTTGTAATAAAATAGTAATAAAAATTATATTTTTACGGTCTATCTAAAAGTAATCATTATAAAGCGAAGCCATAAATTATAGAATGATTTTGCCATAAATAAGCTGTTATGTTAGAGTTATAAAATGGTTTATTATGAGACGATAAAATTTTTATGATATCTTTATAAGTTCATTATGCTTTCTATATGACAAATAATTATTTTTATTTTCCCTGTATTGAGATTATAATATACTTTCATATCATTTAAAAACTTAATAAGAAAAGATCGGTGCATTTTTCTCTACTTATTTATCAAAATTGCAAAACTGGATTCTTGTATGGAAGAAGCGTTTCAGGCATTTCATTCATAAAACATTTTTCTAAATCATTACGACTTGAAACCAATTCGACATACATATACGTGCAGTTTTGAAGGCAGTTTGATGTTTGCATTTTGTGGTTCTAACTTTTCTTTTCAATTTTGATGTTTCCCTAGGCTTCCTGCGTCATCACCCAGATAGCGTAATAAGGCTGCTGCAAGTTTGATTTTTCTAATGTTTAAAAACTGCTATATTGAATATGACAGAGTTTTTGACAATATTGCTGGTATGTTATAATTTTAGTAGATATGTATTAAGTTATAACAAGAAATATCTCGGGCACCCGCTCGAGATATTTATTTAGTGTATCGTATTGTACTTATAAAGTTATTTTGTGTGCGAAAGAGGTGTGTAAGGACCGCGACTCCTGGCGCTCCGTCCTCTCTGACTACCCCGTTGGGGATACAGCGTGAAGTTATGTTATGTTTATGTTATGTTATGTATTAAGTTATAACAAGAAATATCTCGGGCACCCGCTCGAGATATTTATTTAGTGTATCGTATCGTACTTATAAAGTTATTTTGTACTTTTCAGTGTTTTTTTTGAAGGCGGTTTAATTTTTTCTTTTAATTTTTTTTATTTCTCCCTTTTGAGTGACCTTGGCCTAAATAAATATCTAGGGTAGGTCTACAATAAGCTTCTTTCTAATTCTGGAGCGCAACGACATACAAGAGAATTATTAATATAAATCAATCTTATAATCAGTTAGCGTTATTTGGTGTATCTTCGAAGTCCGAGCTCCAATACCGGTAAAAATTAAATGGGACCACCTCGAAAGTATACCCTTTCGAAAAAAAAATTTCGAAATTGGTCTACAATTGAGAAAGTTATCTGTGAACATACACAACATACCTTTTTTGAAGTTTGATTTGGCATCGGTATTGATTTAACTTGATTAACTGTGAAGAGATTGTTTAAAAATTGAGGAAGTCTTTAGAATTTCTACTGAAATTTTTGATGTCTAATGTTCATGCCATCAAGTTACGTCCACTGAAGGAGGAAATCGAGCGCTGTGGCAACGACATTCGGCCGCATATATGCAAAATAGTCATAGAAATTGCGACCAAAGTGTGCGTTTACCCGGCGCAAATGCACAGTTTGGTCGCAATTTCTATGCCGTAGAGACCAGGGGGTTATTCACAAACGTCGGAAACTTTCCGTGGCGAAAAGGCCGATCGTCGGAAAGCATAAATTCAATCCGACTGCTTGGATTTGTGAATACGGCTATATATAATACGATATGTATATAATATAAATATAATACGATTTCGGATTTGTGAATCGCGTACAGACAAAATCACCGAAAAGTTTCCTGTCGAATACAGAAAGTTGAGTTTCAGCAACAGTTAAATATCGCGCGATATCCTCTGCCTAAACGAGAATTTGTATAATGTAATTTGTATAGTGGCGCTAAATCTACCGTGAAAAGTGCAATAGAGATGCAATTGCCATACATATTACCAATTTTTTATTACAATTAGTCATCGGTCGCGCAGTGATTGCGTGGCTATCGCTGTCTACAAATTTTTAGGTAATAATCCCACCGATATTCTATTCAATACTCATAACCCTACACAGTGTACTTTATGAAACAATAAAAAAAAACAATGTTTATTAAAATTACGTATTTTTTATCAAAATAACTTATTGCGTGAATTTCAGCACACCCATTATGAGACAAAAACAGAAGTAGAACAATCGAAGTTCAAAGGAATCACGTAATATACGTAGGTAGATGTATAAAATCTTCAATTCGTGACAGACGTACTGAGTTATGTTCAAAAGTAATTTCACTTTGGTTCAAACGCCGTATATATTATGTTACATTGATGGCTTTTTTATGTAAAAGAAGCAGTTATGTATGTACGTCAGAGTAGCGATACAAATCTGTACGGGGGAGGATTATAGGATTGAATATTACTAGTGCTGATAATACCGTCGCGAAATTTCGATTAACTAAAAAGACCTACTGTACGTACTCCTACTAATGCTAACAGCGTACATCACGTTGCGCGTTGACAGCGTTTACGCCGACAGGCGGCAATCTAAATCGACGCATTAGAAATTTTGACGCCAGGGATCTCAATTTTTCTAAGTGACTACAAAACGTATGACAATGATTTTTGGTATCTTAATTCTTCATTTCATTGACTTCATTTTGACAGTTGCGATACACGGTTAGTTAACTTTTGTAACACCAAAAAAAAAATCACTGAAACCTCTTTTAAAACAGAGCTTTACATTTTTTGGAGCAACTGGACCGATTTATATTTTTAAATTTTCTGTATAGCTTACAGAAAGCTTCTAATTAAAGCTCTTTCTTGGCACATGCATTTGGAGTTGCTTGTATGCAGAACGGGAATATTGCATTTTACCTTTAAAAATCTTAGAGACGTTACCAACTTAAATGTACTAAAAATGGTTTGTTATGCTTTGGTAAAATCCATTTTGTCCTACTGTATAGCTGCTTGAGGTTGTTGCTCCAAAATCTTAATGCTGCGTATGGAAAGGGTCCAGAGGTCATTATTAAAAGTTATTACATCGAACCCATCTCTTTTCTCCACCAAGATCTTACTTGATGTATTAATTCTTGGTAATTTGAGGTGCTTTCAGTTCACCAACTGTTTATACTTCAAAGCATTCTGAGTTACAGTATGATCCCAATATATGGCTAATAAAGTGTAGGTCGGACAAATTGTGGAATGGCGAAAATAGGAGGACTGCTTCTGAAGTTATTTCCATCTGAGCTCTATATTATATAATAGAATTACTAAAAGGCTCAATAATTATGCATTGACCTCCCGTCTTTGTAAAAAAGTGACATCTAAATGGCTAGTGTTCGTATGAGGATACGGAGAACCTAATATCCATTTTAGAGTGATACCCGCATACATACATACAAACGCACTTATACACCCTCACACACACACATACACGCATTTTTACACATACACGTGCACATGTACCTACACGCACATACATTATTATTTGGTTTATATGTATTATTTTCTTTCATAAAATGCATTTTTTACTGGGAAAATGTAAAAAATGTAACTGGGGGCGGCTGACTGCAACACAGTTTACAGCCAGTGGAGTTGGCATCGTTTCTACCGTTTTCTTGTTCTTAACCTTGTTCTCTGTGAAATAAATAATTACATTTTGAAAACATGTTTTTGGTTGCGATATATTTTCTTTTACTTATATTTATGAAAAGACATGGGGCAGTTCGTGCCTTTGCAACTTAGCCATGAGAAATAGGTAACTAATCTTACAAGAGGCGAAATACTCCATAAAAAGTTAATGTGCAAACGACAGAAAACTCTTTGTAACAATTATTACGTAGGTAATTGGAAATTTAATAATGGCAAACGATCCGTCGGAGAAATGCTATCGCACCGGCCACCGTAATCTAACAGACCCTCAAGCGCCGGCGCCGACGCCCCGTTAGCGCGGTATCCCTTCCAAACCGGAAGTCGCGCTTTGCCATAGTACGGTCAAATGAGTGCCCTCCATTATTTCCACAGACATATATATAATTTGTCGGGGTAGACAGTGTCTATTTGTATCTATGGAATGCACGCTACTGGTCCCGAGATATAAGCGCTAAAAGTAGTGCGATAATCGACCTTGCTGTTTTCGACATAAGGTCCAACCATAACAATTTTAATAGTCGCGATCAGTTAGCCTCACGTGGGTTTGCTTGAATTAGGTTGAAAAAAATGTGTTTCTTCAGCATCAGACTGATCGAAAAGTGAACCGTGCCACCTGTTTTCTAGTTTCACGCACGCGTTAAGATGACGAGTTTTGCTTCCATTTTACTGGCTGTTACCAGTGGCGTAGCTAGGGGGAGTGGTGAGGGGCACCGGGTGTCGCCCATTTAACAGTGACACTAAGTGACACATCCGACAGTGAACACTAGTAGTGCCACCTGTAAACATTCGTAAAACTATGGTAGATTGCATAACTGCCTGTAACAATAATAAGTGGGTATCTAGTAAGTTATTTATCATTGAAAAACATTGTGGGCTTTTATTTGGTTTCACGGTGAGATCAATAGGTGTCACCAGTATGATAATTATTAATTCTTTTTGCAGTGTACACACTGTCTTTTATTTTTATATCCGTATTGCCTCTATGGGTCGGTCGATCGGGAATTCCCCTAAAATGTAGTTATTTTTATTTTCGAATTTAGCTCTATTGCTCGTATGGGGATTCCCCAGAATTAGTAACTACTTGTCACTTATGGATTTGGAGAATTCCCAACCTCATTTCTTTCAATACTTCTTTCCTGTATATGTGATTGATGCAAAGTCAATTGCTGTTGTTTTAATAGCGTTTTATTTAGAAGAGTTGAAATAAATCTTGCGAAAGAAACATGGTAAGTGAAAATTTTTGTTATAAACGATAACATATAAATACAAACTCTGAATACAGTTCGTTTATTAATTCATTTAGTGACTTAGAGAAATTAGAGTTTCAGCTAATTAAAATAATCAAAAATTACTTGCGGGGAACAATTACTTATGAATCAGATTAAACCAGATTAAACAATCTTGGCATCTTAACAATAAAACATGAAGCAACACGAAATATAAATTTTGATGATATGACTTCCGATTTTGCATCTGTTAACGCTAGAAAGACGATATTTTAAATGTTTTTCTTAATAAATATGTTTCTCACATCAATGAGAAATAATGTATTAGTCAATAATACCTGCTGTTATAATCTTAATAATGGAAAAATATTAAAAAATTTAATTTGTAATATTTTAATAAAAAATACCTAAATATCAGATCTTTATTTTATTTTAACAGTTTTGATTCTTGGGGTGACACTACAATATCCGCACTGGGTGCCACCCATACTAGCTACATCACTAGCTATTACGACTGCGCTTCGTACACTTCGGTATTTGAAAATATTTTATAAAATCAATGGCTGCTATGTAATAGGTACAATTTTCGTATAGTAGTCCTGTGAAAATATACAAGGCTTGTGCAAAGCACAGAACAATAATAAGATAATACGTTATGTTAGTATGAGATTATACCAGAGTAATATTCTTATGGTAGAATAGTCATATAAAGTGATGTTCTACTTGCCTGCATTATAATACTGAGCACTTCTTTTACGGTGACAACATACCTTCATATTATAGACTTTTCCTCTTCTTCAATTCATTTTACTAGTTCGAGATGCTTCCTTGCGAAGCGAGACACGTGTCAATTGGTGGTTTTTGGAGTTTGGAGCAGAAAATGGCTAAAGATTATAGGCATTCATAACATTTTAGTTATTTAGATTGCGAGTTTGATTCTTGGTCCTAGATCGCGACAGTTGACATATGACGTTTCTTTTTTTTTATTTCTGTAAGGCGTTAATGTCGTAAGGAAATTAACAAAAAGAAGCGTACATGGCTGTTACAGTAATTCGCAAGTAGTTTCAAAAATATTTTACTAGATACCCGTAAAATTATCAATATATTAATATTTTGTTAGAATAGTCTTTTTATCAGTATTTTTTTGAGTCCTATGTACACATTACATTGCAATAGCCAGAAATGAAACATCTTCTTTCAATTCATTTTTAATTCTCGATTTTATTATATAAACTTTTTCTTAATGTCGACATAATACCTACTGATATTGAAATAGTCTCCGAGTGGAGCAGGCTTCAAGCCAATGAAACTATAACATACAATGACTTAAATAGCATCAAATTAATTCATTAAATCAATACTAACGCATTAGCAGTAGAACTTTTTGACACAAAAACATGTATAAAAAAAGAAGTGGCATAAACAGCTCTATGACATTCCCTGAAAGTTTAATCTGTATAATGTTTCCCGATTTGCGACTTGACTTGTGGCCGTGCTTTTACACTGCGCCATTTTCATTTTACAAAAAACCATGCTATTGTCGACTCTAACGTCTTGCATTTGGATCTAAAATAAATAAAAAGTTAATCTTCAAATCAGTTTCCTCAAATATTGTAATGGCGGTCGAAATCCCTGGAAAAACGCGTGCAAATCGGCCATATTGGATTACTTTTCCCGCCCCTTTGTATTGATGGAATTTTTACATTTTATTTCTTGAAAACAATGCATTTAAGAATTGCCACTTACGATTTGAGTGAGCAAAATAGTGCTAAGTTTTTATTAATTTATTGAATAGAAATTTCATATTACGTACATTATTTTAGGGGCTCTAAGTAACGTTCGTTGAAAGGAAATTAGCATAGACACTATTATTCCAGCATTCCCATATGTATCTGATTGATATTCATCAAACAGAAGTTATTATAGGCATTAGGTAAATCTTTAGCTAGCTTTACAATAATAAAATACCTTTACAGTAGTAAATATAAATCAGAATGAGTTATAATATAGAGACGTATTTGTAATTATTGTTTTTGATTGTAATAAATAAAGTAATAATTAATAAATTCTTGTAGTACCGAAAAAGATCGGTCTCGCCTCCTAGCTGTTTCTGAGAAGGAGTCAGGACACTGGTTGAAGGTAATACCTTCAAAAAACTTAGGAACCTTAATCGACAATACCACGCTTTCTCTCATAGTATCCCTTCGTCTGGGGGCCAGGACTAACCTTCTTCACCGTTGCCGCTGTGGTGATCTCGTCGATGTACTAGGTCACCACGGTTTATCCTGTTTACGTAGTGCGGGCCGCATGTCACGACATGCTGCCTTGAATGACGTCATTCGGCGGGCTCCTGTCGCCGCTGGCGTTCCTGCAGTCTTAGAGCCTGTAGGTATTGTGCGCAGCGACGGCAGGAGACCGGATGGTTTGACGCTCATTCCTTGGAAACTTGGAAGATCGCTGGTGTGGGATGCCACTTGTGTCGATACACTTGCTGTTTCCCATGTGCCGGCGACTTCCAAGTCAGCAGGTGCCGCGGCCAGCACTGCCGAGAACTTGAAGCGGCGTAAGTATGCGACTCTCTCTGAGAGTTTCATATTTACGCCCTTTGCAGTCGAAACTTTGGGTCCCTGGGGCCCCGAAGCCCATGGACTGGTTTCTGATATTTGTAAGAGACTAGTCGAGGCTTCGGGAGACCGCCGGGCTGGCAGCTTCTTCCGCCAACGAATCAGTTTGGCTATTCAAAGAGGCAATGCTGCCAGTCTGCTGGGTACCTTGAGCAATGACAGCTTTCTAAGCGGCAACTTTGAGGAAGTCTATTATTTAAGATAATGTGTAGTTTTAAGTTTGTAAATATTAACATATGTATGTAGTTCGAGATGCTTCCTTGCGAAGCGAGACACGTGTCAATTGGTGGTTTTTGGAGTTTGGAGCAGAAAATGGCTAAAGATTATAGGCATTCATAACATTTTAGTTATTTAGATTGCGAGTTTGATTCTTGGTCCTAGATCGCGACAGTTGACATATGACGTTTCTTTTTTTTTATTTCTGTAAGGCGTTAATGTCGTAAGGAAATTAACAAAAAGAAGCGTACATGGCTGTTACAGTAATTCGCAAGTAGTTTCAAAAATATTTTACTAGATACCCGTAAAATTATCAATATATTAATATTTTGTTAGAATAGTCTTTTTATCAGTATTTTTTTGAGTCCTATGTACACATTACATTGCAATAGCCAGAAATGAAACATCTTCTTTCAATTCATTTTTAATTCTCGATTTTATTATATAAACTTTTTCTTAATGTCGACATAATACCTACTGATATTGAAATAGTCTCCGAGTGGAGCAGGCTTCAAGCCAATGAAACTATAACATACAATGACTTAAATAGCATCAAATTAATTCATTAAATCAATACTAACGCATTAGCAGTAGAACTTTTTGACACAAAAACATGTATAAAAAAAGAAGTGGCATAAACAGCTCTATGACATTCCCTGAAAGTTTAATCTGTATAATGTTTCCCGATTTGCGACTTGACTTGTGGCCGTGCTTTTACACTGCGCCATTTTCATTTTACAAAAAACCATGCTATTGTCGACTCTAACGTCTTGCATTTGGATCTAAAATAAATAAAAAGTTAATCTTCAAATCAGTTTCCTCAAATATTGTAATGGCGGTCGAAATCCCTGGAAAAACGCGTGCAAATCGGCCATATTGGATTACTTTTCCCGCCCCTTTGTATTGATGGAATTTTTACATTTTATTTCTTGAAAACAATGCATTTAAGAATTGCCACTTACGATTTGAGTGAGCAAAATAGTGCTAAGTTTTTATTAATTTATTGAATAGAAATTTCATATTACGTACATTATTTTAGGGGCTCTAAGTAACGTTCGTTGAAAGGAAATTAGCATAGACACTATTATTCCAGCATTCCCATATGTATCTGATTGATATTCATCAAACAGAAGTTATTATAGGCATTAGGTAAATCTTTAGCTAGCTTTACAATAATAAAATACCTTTACAGTAGTAAATATAAATCAGAATGAGTTATAATATAGAGACGTATTTGTAATTATTGTTTTTGATTGTAATAAATAAAGTAATAATTAATAAATTCTTGTAGTACCGAAAAAGATCGGTCTCGCCTCCTAGCTGTTTCTGAGAAGGAGTCAGGACACTGGTTGAAGGTAATACCTTCAAAAAACTTAGGAACCTTAATCGACAATACCACGCTTTCTCTCATAGTATCCCTTCGTCTGGGGGCCAGGACTAACCTTCTTCACCGTTGCCGCTGTGGTGATCTCGTCGATGTACTAGGTCACCACGGTTTATCCTGTTTACGTAGTGCGGGCCGCATGTCACGACATGCTGCCTTGAATGACGTCATTCGGCGGGCTCCTGTCGCCGCTGGCGTTCCTGCAGTCTTAGAGCCTGTAGGTATTGTGCGCAGCGACGGCAGGAGACCGGATGGTTTGACGCTCATTCCTTGGAAACTTGGAAGATCGCTGGTGTGGGATGCCACTTGTGTCGATACACTTGCTGTTTCCCATGTGCCGGCGACTTCCAAGTCAGCAGGTGCCGCGGCCAGCACTGCCGAGAACTTGAAGCGGCGTAAGTATGCGACTCTCTCTGAGAGTTTCATATTTACGCCCTTTGCAGTCGAAACTTTGGGTCCCTGGGGCCCCGAAGCCCATGGACTGGTTTCTGATATTTGTAAGAGACTAGTCGAGGCTTCGGGAGACCGCCGGGCTGGCAGCTTCTTCCGCCAACGAATCAGTTTGGCTATTCAAAGAGGCAATGCTGCCAGTCTGCTGGGTACCTTGAGCAATGACAGCTTTCTAAGCGGCAACTTTGAGGAAGTCTATTATTTAAGATAATGTGTAGTTTTAAGTTTGTAAATATTAACATATGTATGTACTTTTTGTTAATAAATCATATTGTATTATTAGATAAAAGCGATAAAACATATTAATCTGAGTTGTTAGACTATGACGTCATAACTTTATCGACATCGAGAGACACAAGCCCACTCAGCCTAAAACAAATCGTCTCAAAATCTTTATGATACATTAACCAAATTACAGCGCGTGTTCCTAACAAAAACGTTAAGGTATCTAGTAAGAAATGAGAGTAATTTTGCTAAAAGCTCGCGAAATGAAGCGGAGTGGTCGTAGCAATAAAAGTGGTAATAAATTTGTTACAGTGCCATCTATCGGCAGTGGGGTCATGTTGTATTCATGAGTCGAAGTATGTGGCGCTAGTTGTGATTTAAATTTAACGGTCGTTGATGTCAATTCGATCATTCGAGATTGTTGTAGTTTTCAAAACTTGTTTGTTTATAGTAATTTATTATTAAATATTGCCTGACAGTGAATCTATAAAAAGATGATTGGTGCAATATTTAGACAACTTCTTTCCAAATCTGGTCCCATATGGGGTGCCAATAACTTCAGATTGACCGTAGATTGGGCCTAAATGACCTTCATTTTAATTTACACATTTATATGTATTGACGTTATTTTCACCATTAATAAATTACAACACTCAAGGCTTTTCAATCAGTTCTTTCAACGCATTATCCAACTTGTTCAGTAAAGTAATAAAACGTTGCTAACGATGGCCGCTTGATTCATGTTTATCGTGCGGTTACTCGAACACAAATCGCTGATTTATAGCGAGTTAGCTCCGACGTCCGCACTAGTTATGGTAATTTTATGGGGGTGCGAATAGGACAGTCTTTTAATCTGATGAAGGTTGACTACGGGAAGTATTACATACTATCACCGTCGATGAAAATACAAAGTATTGAAGAGCTATTTTCGTATTTACTATTTAAGGTAAATTTAAAATTGTAAATTGTCTGGCCGAATTTTGCCGACGATTTTGCAATAATAACACGAGTCCGAGAACTTCCTGGCACAAGAGACAAATATTTTATTTTTTATTTTATATTTATGTTTTATATATTGTATTATATATATTTATACGTGGGTTTCGGGTTCGATTCCCGCCCCGAGTCTGGGTGTTTATGTATAAAGTATTTATTTACAAAAAAAAAATATATAAGTAGTATATCAGTTGTCTAGTACCCATAACACAAGCGCTGTGCTGCTTACTTTGGGACTAGATGGCGCTGTGTGAAATGTCTGAGTATATTATTATTATTTATGCATTTACATATTACATATGTATTTATAAGCTATTTGGATATTATAATACATGTATGAATATGTATGAATACGAAGTGCAACTATGACATTATTTCTGGTACAATACGTTTCTTCGTTACATATTGTCCAACGCTTTGTGAGGTTGGCTGGATATCTGTTGCAGAGATAAGCTCGCCTTTGTACAATTTTTCTTATAATATTTACCTAATATAATATGTACGTTTGGAGCTCCGTCCTCTCTGACTACCCCGTTAGGGATACAGCGTGAAGATATGTATGTATGTATATACATATGTACAATAAAGATAATATTATTACAGACTTAAGCGTTGCCAGCGAATTTGAATTCTGAAATTTCTTTCATAAGCTTCGATGTTTTAAATATCCACTTAATATTATGTAGTTAATTTATTGGCATATCTACCCTCCTCGTAGTAAAAAAAAATCTTTACTTAAGCTTGTGCTATGAATTTTTTAGAAAGTATTAGAGGAGGTGGAGTACCCGATAAAGGATGCCAAGATGATTCAGAAAAGTTTTTTTTTTAATCTTATCAAGATACGTATTTAGACACATACGTACATATTTAAATACTTTGCCGAAGAATACTGTGCCCTTCCTTTGACTTCGTAATCGGGTAACAATAGCAGTATTTATATTTATTGTTAGTATAATTTAGCCTTATACTGTATATACGGTGTTTAGTGGCTCTCGCTCATGTCAACCGACAGGGGACAATGGAGTCAAAAGTTTTATGTTAATAATAACATGGACCCGCACGTTTTTTACCTAACTTACAGTTAGCATGCGACACTCAAATACTGCACGATTTTGTATAATGTAATTTGTATATAGTAGCGCTAAATCAAGGCACAATAGATACCAATTTTTTATTACAATTATTTATCGGTCGCGCAATGATCGTGTGGCTGTCGCTGTCTGCAAATTTTTAGGTAATAGCCTTGCGAGTTATATTATTGACAGCATTTATAGAAATGAATAGTTTTTGATTGTAATTTTACCGGGCGGATAAGTAATATAAATTATTTTACACACACATTATTTTAATGTAGTTGTAAGTTATATTATATACACATTATATATATTATCTATGGTGGTCATTAGACATTTTTTTTAATTTTTATTTTAAAGCTGAGTGAAACGATTTGTTTATGCTATGTAGCTTTTCTAAACTGTCTTAATGACTAATTTTTACTCGAAAGGAACCAAGTTATCCACAACGCAGGGTATCCTAGTGTGGAAGCTAGGATACCCTGTAGAAGCTATTACTGTCGTAATATTGTGTAAAATCCATTGTACCTGTACCTGAATAAAATAAATATTTCATTTCATATTTCAAATAACAAAAATCTTGACAATCAGGCTGGGTACCATTAGTAGCCATGGTACTAGCCCCCAGTTCCTTGTTTATACAAGAGACTGGGGGAATATCCAGTAACATCCAGAATACGAACTAATTTATGAATTTAATTTTCGACTCATTTGACTGCATTGACCACCACAATAAGATGCCAGTCATGTATAGTTCCATTACGATAGATCTTACATTTTCAATGTAGTTATAAAATGTTATTCCGAAATTATGACCAGCTGTCAGTACAATCCAATAACCAGCTGTTAGCACAAGCCACTGCTATTTAAAAAAGTCTAATCGTACTGTATTATGTGGGGTCGATGCGGTATGCTGGAGGAGCTAACTTGTCAGAATTTTCAAGTGTATAAATAAGATCAGTTTTGACTTAACGACTACTGCTGTTACTATAACGACGTCTACCGGATATTATAAAAAATAATGTTCTTTATAAGTGATTGATAAAATTGTTGTCAACGGCTGCATGTGGTGGTGAGCTTGAAGTGTCTGAGGGCGGCATCTTATATTTATTTGCTTATTCTACATACCACTGTACTGTATATTTTTAACGTATCACAATTTAAAATGAAAATAAAATAAATTTGTTTATCGCTTGCGCTGTAATCATAATATATTCTCGGTCGTATCTAAAACAACTGCGGTATAGCAATAGCAGGAACCGATGGTTTAAAGTTCCGTCTCAAGCACGGAAACGCGCTGACCGTGTACAACGTTGTTTAACCTCAATGATTGTATCAAAGATTATAATGTTATACTACTATCTACTACGCACTTCTAAGCTACAACTACATAAATAAGATAAAATAATAATAAAATAGAATACATCATGTCCATAATTCTTTCAACGTACCGCAAACGAGCAATCAGCGAGCGATCGCCAACACGACAATACCCCTCCCCGTAGTGCCACCCCGCACCGCGTCGCGTTCCTTGATTCCAAATTCAATTTGCACCAATCAACGGGCGCCGTCTTCCCGCCTTCCGCGTTGTTGGACGGCCGGCGGACGTGCTCTCTCCATTTTTTAAATTTCCTTTTTTTTCAGGGTTTGTTTGGATTCTTTTATGGCCAGTTGTATGTTTTGTTTTTGAGTGAAAAGGTTTAGGTGAAGGTATATGAATTGTTTTATAATAATTTTTATCTAAAAAGATATTGTCAAAGGGCAAAATTATTATTCTACCAGTACTATGCTTACTTACAGTATAATTAAAATGAAATGCTCGTTTGCATTATTTTTTTACACGAAAAGTACTAATGCAATGAACCAGAAACATAGTGACAGAGTGGCCGTAGCTTAGGCACAATATTATAGCACCATACGAGTAAAATGGTGACTAAAACTTAGTTAATACAAAATTATTACTTTAACTTTTACTATACATAGACAAAAAATGTTTGTTCTCGTTCAATTTATGTTTCTGTGCCAAATTGACAGAATAAATTAGCTGTAACGTCTGTACAAACAGACAGACGGAGAGACCGACAACAACTGGAGTTCAATTTTGTTGTTTTGCTACGGAACCCTAAAAAGGCTTTCTATTTGAGTTGTCATTCTCTCTTTTTCGTACTTACTGCTTTATTTTTACTGTTTTTTTGGAAGTTTATAAGTGATTTTAGCAAAACAGTTTAACGGTATTGACACTTAGGTGTGTATCTACTTTATGCTGTAAAATTATTATATTATATTAACTTTTATCTATAGATTGACAAGTAGGTACGAGCACAAGTAGTCTGCGTTATGGTTGTTGGTGCAGCCACACTGTGTGCAAAAGTAGAACTTGATTAGTGCAGTAATTCTAGTTCAGCAGAAAATCGAACACACGGACAACGTTTTGTTTCTATAATTTCTGATAAATAAGATATTTTATGATAGATATCGTATTAGGAACCTACATATTTATAATCTATAATGTTTACTTATATAATCTGTGTAAATATCAAAAAAGCGCGCGAAGTGTAACGTTCTGAGTTTGCAGTTTCGTTACAAAATCAAAGGGCAAATATTGATATTCATCCGATTTGTATTCTGTTTGAGGTGCGAGATACTATTTACAGTAGTCGGTGCCGTTTCACTGTTCATCTGTCATGTTGGTCGGCCATTGTTATTTTAGTATTATTGTGTTAGAATAGATTTATACAATTGGATTGTTCTAACTTTATAGGTATCTATAATTTTTAACTTTTTTAGAATTCCATACGTTAAAATGGAAATACAAGCTTTATAAGATTACTTATCTGTTCTTCTGTCCTTCCGTCTGCCACTATAATTTTTATTACAAACTATGTATTACATAAGGGAAAGTCGAAAAATTAAAGTCAAGTAGATTTGACGTTCAAAAATACCTTGTAATTGGGTTTACTTGAATAAATTGATTTGACTTTGACTTTGAAACGAATGGCGATACAGCCTTGTAACTCACATATTTTGGTATAGTTAACTTTTGAAAATATTCGCAAGAGGAATTAAGGCGATGCATCGATAAACAATACTTTATTCTAAAATAGACCTGCTCTATGCAAACGTGAGCGCACGAGCTCACAGAAAATAGAAAAAACAGTTATTTTCGTTTGTGCACTCAAATGTGCACCCAAATACTCATTTGAGTGCACATTTGGTTAGGACATTTTAGAACGTTGATTGTGTATCTAGTTTTTTATTTGTGATCGAAGATTATAATCGTAATGTCTACCAGATAAACAATGTAGAGGATATATTTAAAAAAGATCGATGTTTTTATATCGATACACGGATATCGATAACTGTCTGTAAGATCGGCGTCTCGGTAGATTTAGTTCCGCCAGCGAGTTGTTTAAACAAAGAACATCAATCACGCCTAGACACGCCCATGAGCTATATTTATAGTGAAAGCCAGTTTTTAGTACCTTGATCCCTCTTTTAAGGAGAGTGGCGTTCGATAGACACATACATAGGATATCGTCTCGCCGTGGTCTTTCCGATGAATTACGCATAATTTCTATTGGGTAATATGTTACTTTGCCAAACTAACATTATCATAACCGCACTCAGACGTATTAATACTAATATACTCTTTTATAAAAGATAATTAAAGCCAAAGAAGATCAAGGCTGACTTACGAAGATCAAATAGCCAGAACTGTTAGCTGGCGGAAACGTGAAAATGCCATGCCATGCTATGACATACCTAGGCGAAAATGTGTGAGGAAATTGATGTGATTTGAAGCGGAAGAAGTATGTAACTGACTACCCTATTAGAGATACAGCGTGAAGATATGTTGTTGTTGTTGTATAAAGGATTTTTATGTGCATTTTATAAACTAATTTATTTAATAATAACTATTATACTGCACTAATATTTTTTATACTTTTTATAATATTTTTTATAATACTGCACAAATATTATACTGCACTAATATTTTTTATTTTGTAACGTAATAAATAACTGACCGAAACTAAATTACACATATACTGATCTCGCAGCTTTATAGAAATGGGAACTGCTTACATAGACCATGGAATGAAACTGGTCTAATTCAAAATTATGAGATTTTGTTTTGGCAAGTTCCGACATTGAGTTCGCATAAAATAATAAAATGGATTTTTCGCAAATACATGTTTAAATATTCTCGCGATATGTTGCTAATGCGACAGGGAACTTCGTACTATATCTAGTAAATTAAGTAGCAGGCATTTTTAAGTTTATTAATTTAATTCGAAATTCTTAAAGTTTAAATTACGTGGGTTTCATTCAAAAGGTGTGATATATTGTCTTATTGATGATATTGATTTATGGGAGCTTCTTCGCAAACAGCAGAGACGTTTTTGAGAAAAAATGTTGGAAAATGGTTTCCTAATTTTCAATTTAGGTACACATCTTCACTTAAGATAGAAAAAATTTTCAAGCAATTGCATAAAAAGAAAAGTGAAGATTTATGGGGACTATCAGTTCATGTCATGACTGGTGTAATACCTTTATTATCGCCAATTTTGGTAGAGATATTTAATAAGTGTGTCGATCAAGGGGTGTTTCCCAATTTAATGGAACACAGTAAAATTACTCCATTATTTAAGTCAGGTTGTATGTTGAATCTAACAAATTATCGCCCGGTGTCAATATTTCCAGCATTGAGTAAAATATTCGAAAAAATAATACTCAATCAAATGCTAGCACATTTTAACATTCACGGGGTGTTTCACGGTCAACAGTACGGGTTCACGAGAGGGCGGTCAACAACTCATGCGGGAGCAAGCTTGATCAAGACTGTACTTCAGGCTTCGGAGGGATGTCAGGATGCCATTGGTGTTTTTTGCGATCTTTCCAAGGCTTTTGATTGTGTTAGATTGAAATTTTAATTTGCAAGCTTAAATATTATGGAATTCGTGGTAACGCTCTCGATCTCGTGGTCTCGTATTTGTCTGGCCGGGAGCAAAAAGTGAGTGTCAGTGGGGTTTTGTCTGTTGGTTCGAGGTTAAGAATGGGCGTTCCCCAAGGATTTTCCCAATTTTGGGACCTTTTCTGTTTCTAGTCTACATTAATGATCTCCCATTTATGCTCAGGAACATGCGAAATAGTATTATTTGCTGATGACACTTCATTGCTATTTAAACTGGACAGAAAGAACTTAGATATTACCTGGGTGAATGGGATCCTGGCGGACGTCTAGGGGTGGTTTGCTGTTTACTACTGAATGCACAAAAAATCAAATGTATTAAATTTTCCCTTTCTAATGTACTCAGAATCCGTGATAAAATAGAATTGGGTGGGAAACAGTTAGAATTAGTTAGGTCTGCCAGTTTTCTTGGTTTAACAGTAGATAGTAAATTGCAATGGGCGGATCATATCGGGGCATTGTCTAGTAAGCTCGGTTCCGCGATATATGCCATTAGACGCATTAGGCAATTGACGGATGCGGATACGGCTAGGTTGGTGTACTTCGCATATTTTCATAGCCTAATGTCCTATGGCCTTTTGCTGTGGGGATCAGCGGCGCATATTAACTCGATTTTTATTTTACAAAAAAGAGCGATACGTGCTATTTAATTTACAGTATGAATGCACGAGAATCACTAAGAGATCGTTTTAAAGACATTGATGTACTGACATTGCCGTCCTTATACATCTTTGAAATTATTATGTATAAGAGGAAAAATATAGATCGATTTACAAAAAAAGGCAATATTGGTGGTATGGAAACCCGAAGTCGTGATAAATTGGTTGTTCCAAAATTTAAATTACATAAGTCAAATGTTTCATTTTTGGGTAACTGCGTTCGTTTTTATAATAAAGTTCCTCAAGAAGTCACTCAATTAACAGAAAATATATTTAGATTAGTTATAAAAGGTACATTGATTAGACAATCATACTATAAAATAAACGATTTCGTTGAAGATAAAACAGTAGTCTGGAAATGATTTTCTCTGCACATGCATTTACTGGCTCTCTGAATATTGTATTTTAATAAACCTTTTGTAAAATGATGTTGAAAAAATTATACCTGACTGAGTTTCTTGTCGGTTCTTCTCAGTGTCCAGGTTTTCTTTTCTCTTCTCTTTGAACCGAACTAAAGTAGAGTTGACGTTCAAAAATACCTTGTGATTGGGTTTACTTGAATAAATTGATTTCACTTTGACTTTGACTTTATTAATAATAAATATGTAGCGACCTGGCGATGCTAAAAGTGCTGAATTGAATTTTAGTAGAATATAAAGCAATTTGAGGAAGCGAAAAAAGTATGTAATGACCGCGACGCTTGGTGCTCCTACCTCTCTGACTACCCCGTTAGGGATACAGCGTGAAGATACGTATGTATGTATAAAGCAATTCGAACGCGTGGTTCACCAGTCGCTCACATACCATCGCCCTACCATGCCACTTCGTGCTTGTTAAATTGTGTATGAAGAAAATAAAAGTTCGACACCAATATGTAAGTAATTAATTTATTTGGATTTACAATAAATAAATGAAGAAACTGAACACTAAGAAAATCCCTAAAAACACATATTACAATTTCGTAAGAGCGTGCATCTGGCGGATTCTCCACTACTATTGCTTGTCAAGTCTCATATTTCGTGGCGCGATATGTACTATCGTCCTATTTAAATAAAGAAATAGTAACGGTTGCATGATGCGCATACAAACAAATCGACAAACGTTAATTTAAAAATTGCTATTCTAGCCCTTTATTCGGTCCCCAACACGTACGATACACACATGCATATCTTCACGTTGTATCACGATAAAAAGTTTTACAAATTTGAATCTACATCTCATCCGTTTTACTGCTCCGTCATAATATACATTATGGATTTATCTCACTTTACTCTCAAATACAAATATAAGTATTTCATAACTTAATATGAAAATGTTTGAATCGTGCAATTTCGAGTTACCGATAAATCACTAAGTACGTCCCTGTATCGAGATTGTATTTTGCTCATCTGGTGGTTAATAATAAAACTACTTAAAAAATCATAACACAAAGAGACTGCTACAACTCGCTAGATGGCGGTAGATTCGAAGCATCCTCCTCCATTTATTCTCGTCCCCCTCAAATATTAACACAAATATTGTTACACTGTTTTGTATGAGAAAAATTCGTTACGGCATTCGTTCTCTTCGTTTTTACTTCGTGGTCTCGCCCCTGTAGAGGTGGTACGATTAAATCGCATTGCAGAGTCGGTATAGCCTTAGGAAAGACTAGGACTTTTGCAGTTGGATGGAAACCATCCGTGGGCCTTACTCCTTGATGGCTATTATTTGTGCTCTGTTTTAAGATTGGAAAACCGAGAAACGTATAAGCGGTTTCACTTTGATGTTCATCAGTTTGTTTGTCACAGTCATTTTTCTCAGGGACTCGACAAAAATAGGTGCTTGAAACAGTTATAGTAATTAGTTGCCCAAGAACAATCGTCGACTTTAAAAGTAGAGTTATTGCTTTTAGCGGCTAATTTTCGGAGCTTAGAAACTAAAAAAAATGTTTTTGGGGTTATCGTGTGGAAATACTTTTGAAATCGCGAAGTTAGAAATCTATAACACCTTTCTTTTGTGTTACATAACACATTTTTGAAAAAAGGGTTGTTAAAATAAAACTGCTATCTTCTGCCTTATTTCCAAAAGTTTCAGTCTTTTTTCAACACAATTTCATCTTTCTATAAGAAACCAAAAAAATAACTACTTTAATATTATAGTTTTTAAAAAATCTAAAAGGAACTATGAATACGACCAAAAGTGTCAGTAACACAAGATACAGAGTGAGATGGCGGTACGTCTATCCCATTCTAACGTACGGGTTTCGAATTTGGAATGAGTGAGTTTTTCCCGCGCAATTTATACCGCCCGCTGCCACTTGAGGAGGTCGGACTATAGTGACCATGTTAACGTGAAAATTCCGGATAGTCCATTTTAAAAAGTCCGGCACATGAGACACAACATCTAAGTTCAGGTTGCCATCGCAATCACAATCAGAAATGTTTTCTTAGTCTTGATATTGTAAATGTCCATGGGCTTTTCAGTTCATTTATCATAAGGTGGACTGTATACTCATTTATCTTCCCAGTAGTAAAAACATTTTTTTTTTGTCTCCTGAAGTGACATATATCAATTTTTATTCAAGTAGGAACTACTAAACAACCCATTTAGCATTTGGATACATTCCATTTTCAATGATACCTACATATGTGCATAAATACCCTCACTCTGTTTCCTTGACAGAGTAGTTGGAAAGGACGGAGCGCCAAGTATCGCGGACCTCTCATACTTCTTTAGCCTTCCCAAATCTTGTCATTCTCCTTACACAATTTCATTGAAGTATGCGAGTGTTTTTGGCATCGCTGTCAGTAAATACTCTGGAAATCAATATCTCCATAAGTCAGATTTGGTCTTCTTTGGCTTTTTATTTAGTGATTGTTCACTATAATACCAGGGCTGTTATTTATGTATCCGGAACTGGCCAGTTACAGAACAATTTTAAAAAAGTAATTATAACATTTAAAAATGGAACTCTTTGACTGAAAAATACAATTTGTTTTATGTAGCTGTAATTTGTTTATCCTTTGTGGCGTCATTTTGAAAATTGCGAGTCTTTATCACCATGGATTTAAGTCGTGAAAATTTTCGTGCTATGATTTATTACGATTTTCGGTGAGGGCTAACTCAACGGTGCATCGATCAACTCACTTCGACTTTTGGGGACGAAGCACCATCGAAAACTACTGTGTATCACTGGTTTAGTGAGTTTAATCGTGGGCGGTCTGTGCTCACGGACGAAGTTAAAGAAGGTCGCCCTAAATCGGTTGTTGTACCTCAAAATATTGATGCTGTGCGGGAATTAATAATGCAAGATCGTCATGTTACATATTGCGAGATAGAGGCGTCTCTGGGCATAAGTACGACGAGTATATATAAAATAATACACGAAAATTTAGCTGTAAAAAAAATTTGTTCACGTTGGATTCCGCATAACTTGAGAATTGACCAAAAACGGGCTCGTGTCGATTGGTGTGAAAAAATGTTACAAAAGTACAATCAGGGTGCGTCAAAAGCTGTCTGTAATATCTACACAGGTGATGAATCTTGGATATATGCGTATGATCCTGAAACTAAACAACAATCAACGGTTTGGGTGTTCCAAGATGAGCCGAACCCAACAAAAGTCATTCGTTCAAAAAGCACTTTGAAGCAAATGGTCGCTTGTTTTTTTGGTATAAATGGACATGTAGCTACAGTGCCACTAGAGGATCGTAAAACGGTTAATGGTACACGACCATTTGTTTGTCAGAAGTCTTTGAAGAAATAAGAAAGAACAACCGACAACGCAGAATCCTTCTTCATCATGACAATGCTAGTTGCCACACATCGGCCGAAACAACTCGGTATTTGGAAGATCAAAAGATCGAATTAACGGGTCATCTGCCGTACAGCCCCGACTTGGCCTAACTTGGCTAAAATAAATTACGTGGTCAACGTTTTTCGAGCCGTGAAGATGCTGTTGATCCGTTCAAAATGCACGTTTTGGAGATACCTCAATCCGAATGGAAAAAGTGCCACGAAAATTGGTTCCAACGCATGCAAAAGTGCATCGATCATGATGGTGAATATTTTGAAAAGCAATAAAACTATAATAAATACATAAATAGCAGCCCTCGTATATAATAGACAGACAGATAAAGAATCTCAAAATATTTCTTGTTTTTTTTTTGTTTCGCAAGGAACTCTTCAGAAGCTATACCTACCTGTTCAACTTAGGAATGTCCAATGAAATGCACCATTTGCGTCTACAATACACTGTGCTGAACCTTGTCACGGCACCTTCGCAGTGCCGCAAACTGTTGGTGCTTCTGCTTACACAAAATGGTGTTCAGCAGGGTCGCTCGTGGTGGACGCTCCTCACTTCAAAGACAAGGAACAATAATAACAATGCAATTTATGATATTATATTACTAAAGGCGAATTCAAAATTTATTTCCTTCGTCGAGTTCCTTGACAGCGTCGAGCGATGCTGTAATAGAAGTTTTGGATTACCAGTAAAAATATTGTGGCCATTAATCTAGAATACATATTAAAAACTGTAACAGGACTATGTCGTACACTGACAATATTTTCAAAGTAGAATTACTTATAAAATAGAGATAGCTGAAAAAATGTCTTCATGGAATAAAAAAAGCCAGAAACAGTCTTTAAAAAAGTATTGAACTAAGGGTTACCGTACTCGCAGGGCTGCCCCCATCCTCTTGTTTAATTTACTGTTGTAAGCGATCCGTTACCGACGAGTTTGATGCCGTTTAACCGAACAGTTTCATTGTACAGTCGTACACAAAATTCCACTAATTTTATTGCACATATATTAGAAAGAATGAAAACGAAGGTAATAGATACTGTCCTATACTAAATCCTCCCATATGCTTCCCTTCTTATTTCTACTCTGCATTAGAGTTTGACTGATGTAGGCATATTCTTTCAAAACATTAAAAGGTACATCACTGATAAGTATTGGTTCCGGTGCAATATTAGCATTAATTATAACTTTGAGTGCCTTTTTGAGAGATGGAAGATGTGAGTTGGATGTGGAGAGGCGGGTAGCAGCTGGCAATAAAGTGAACGGTGTTCTGTCCGCATTACTAGGCAGTGTGAATATATCTGACACTGCTAAAATGGCCATCCACAATGCGGTGTTGGTGCCAACTTTATTGTACGGTAGTGAGGCCTGGATATGCCCGAAATCGAGTGAAAGTATGATAAATGCAGTAGAAATGCGATCTCTCAGAAATATATCCACCCTTGTGGACAGGCTAAACAATGAAGAGATACGCAGTATGACAGGGTTGCACGACAGTGTTATTGTAAAAATTAAGAACGGAATGCTTAGATGGTTCGGACACATGGAAAGAATGAGTGATGAAAGACTGACGAAGAAAATATACAGAGCGAAAGTGAGAGGTAAGAGAAGCCAAGGAAAACCAAGGCTGACTTATGACGATCAAATAGCCTGATTGTTAGCAGACGGAAATGTCAAAACCATACCTAGGCGAAAATATGTGAGAAGAATGATGAGATTTGAGGAAGCGAAAGAGGTATGTAAGGACCGCGACGCTTGGCGCTCCGTCCTCTCTGACTACTCCGTTAGGGATACAGTGTGAACATATGTATGTATGTATGTATATATGTATTATAACTTTGTTGTATTTATGTTCATCGGGAGACATCGAAAGTGCTCAATGTGTGGAGACTAATGAGTCCAGAGGCGTCAGCTATAATAGTTGGCGTCCGTTCCAGCTTTGGGTCTGTCTTAATGGCTACCATCATCTTACTAGCTAACCCTGCCGCCAAACAGTGCTAGCACCTCGGATCAAGTATAACAATTGACGGAACATTTTGCTCTGAAAGGGTGTCCTTAAAGTGTCCTTTTTTGTTGACCGACTATTTATCCGAATATTTTGACTGACCCGTTGGCGCAATGGCATATAAATCTGCTTTCCAAGCTAGGGTCCCAGGTTCGATCCCCGATCAGGTCAATTTAAGAACAGAACTTTTCTAAATTGGCTTGGAGTCTGGGTGTTACTGGGAACTCCCCCAGAGTCCGTTGTGTGGTACCCATAGTACAAGCTTACTGCTTAGTTTGGGGTCACACAATCTGTGTAATTGTCTGGAGTATTATTATTATTATATTATTAAATAAAATATTTTTTTTTAAATCTGGATTAATGCTCGTGTCTAGGGAAGGTGAAAGTACAACGATACACAGATGAACACGATAAATTTTTAGATTTGTGAATACTAGAAGCCAAAACACTTAGATTTACGAGTATTTTGCAAATAATTATTTCATGACCGATTTATAAGCTGCATGAAATACACTGACAGTGCGAGATTCCTATACTTACTATAGCCGTTTTACTTATGGTTACGCTCAATGAGATAGAAAGAGACAGGAAAATTCGTTTGACACACGGTGGTAAGAGCAGCAACTTATTACAGCTTTGTCCATTATGTTCTTGGTCCGAGGCTAGCGCTGTTTTGTTCTGGTGACAAGGGCAACAAAGTGGCAAATGCGCTAACCTGTGCGCTATGCCATGCGAAAAAAAAAAAAGAAAAACAAAGGGCAACAAAGTCGTTGAAATTTCTGTTACAAGAAACATGGCATTTTAGTCGTCAGGGTTGTCAACGCATTTGCAATCTCAATTGCTTTCATAGCCTTAATATTTTAGATGTAAGGCCGAGTTTTTCGGGATTTTATGGACAGCGGTTATGCTTTCATTATAATTTACTAGCAAAATATTTCTAGTGGATATTGTGATGAGACTTTGGCTAGTTTTGCGTCCCAAGTATCTACGCTGTTGTGCAATACGTTGAATTGTTGAAATAAGTGCTTATTTAGTAGCACGATGTTAATATTTTTTTAGCGGCTTAGTCTGTCTCAGCAGATACTACTAAAAAGACTGCCTCGATATATTTGTCATCGGAAACTCCAAGAAACGTGAAAATGTATTAAAAAACAAAAAACATTTTAATAAAATAATATGAAACATTTATCTACGTATTACTAAAGACAATGTATGCCTGTTGTATGGGCTAGATCCCTTTACCTTTTCTCCTAAGGAAGAATCATACTACCCTACTACTGTCCATTACCACTAGGAGGATTTTGTCACAGATTTACCATAAAGTAGGAAGTCTGTGGATTTTATGCTCGTTCGTTTTGTTTGTAGTACAGAAAAAGTCATACAGTAATGTACGGATATGAAATGTAACTGCTAATTAATATTAAATTTACATACATACATATCTTCACGTTGTATCCCTAACGCGGTAGTCAGAGAGGGCGGACAGACGGATGATGATTAAATTTAATTAAGTTATATGAGTTTCTGTTTAAATAAATTTTATTTTCGTTCTGTTCGGGTTGTATAACATCGCTGGCAGCTTAGTGTGAACATAGTTGATAATTGGGATTGGCCAGAAATATTTCATCCTGACTGTACTTTCTCTTCTTTTACATAACGCATTCGTATCACGAACAAATGAAATAAGTTAGTGGGCCTGGAGGGCTGATTAGACGAGAACTTTAGCTTTATAAAATGCTTGTTAATATTAATGGTAAGTGGTA
Organism: Zeuzera pyrina; assembly: GCA_907165235.1. Taxonomy (NCBI): domain Eukaryota; kingdom Metazoa; phylum Arthropoda; class Insecta; order Lepidoptera; family Cossidae; genus Zeuzera; species Zeuzera pyrina. The sequence continues at coordinate 10,003,254 of OU015645.1, read as the reverse complement.
ACCATCATTAGGAAACCGTTTGATTTTTTTGTGTTTAAAGGGAAAACAGAAGACCTATGAAATTAGGTACTTACATACGGGACCTTTCGGTGGAAAAGTAAGGAGATATGTCTTTATATGTAGTCAGTATTTTAGCATATTTAATTGTATGAAATTGTGACGTCATAAGCTCTGCCTTGAAACGAGTTCTTTATAGCTTGCTATTATAAAGCTAAATAATTTGAATTTGGCTTCGAATTCGGAATTATATATATTATAAAGCTAAATAATTTGAATTCGGAATTGATTCGGCTACGATTCAAATAATTTGAATCGTAGCCGAATGTAAGTGGAAATTATTTGCTAATAATTTCTAATACTACTACTACTACTAAATATATACAATAAATATAACATAATAATAGATATATATACATATCTTCACGCCGTATCCCTAACGGGGTAGTCAGAGAGGACGGAGCGCCAAGCGTCGCGGTTCTTGCATACTTTTTCGCTTCCTCAAATCACATCATTCTCCTCACAAATATTCGCCTAGGTATACGAGTGCTTTAATAATAATAATATAATAAAATAATAGACTAATATAATGAACACTAATTTCCACTTAAATTTGGCTATGATTCGAATCTTTGGGAGAATCGAAATTTTGAGAAAATCCACCGAAAAAAATACCAATTTTGGGTGGTATTATTGTACGAAATTCACAATAAAAAAAATAACGCGTTGCAAATATTTAAAATACCACCCGAACGAAGCCGGCACGGGTCGCTAGTTATGACTAGCGATAAAAAATAATGTGTTGTAACAGATCGTGGTTAAAATCGTGTTTCGTTATCGAAACCGAACGTCTGTACAATTTAAGTCTATACTGTTAACGACTGAGGAGTTGGGAGGAAACGACCCTGACTGCATAATTAGGGTAGCTTGCACCTACTACGTAAGCTCGATTTAAGGAATTTGCTTCTCGCTTTCACCAGCTATTAAATGGTGTAAGTGAGATGTCAGTTCCTTAAATCGAGCTTAAATAGCGCAAGTCACCCTAGATCACTGGTTCCCAAACTTATTTTGTCTACTGCGTCGAGAGCTCATGCAGTCGGTCTAAGATGCCTCCTAGCTAAATGAAATTACAAATCACCCCCCAGGCCTCTACACAACGCCCCCTATTTTTTTATGGGTCTCTTACCGCCCCCCTTTAGGCCTGCAGCGCCCACAAGGGGGCGTTATCGCCCACTTTGGGAATGGCTGCCCTAAATAAAAATGATCATATTTTTGTACTGTCATCGAGTTTATATATGTGTACCAATTTCGAGCCTATTCCAATGACAACATACATTAAAAACGTGTTAGACCGTTTCTGACTGTAAATTTGCGGGTAATTTATCATTTCTGACAATAATCACATAAAGATTGTAAAAATGATGAAAGGATTGCTTAGATGGTTCTGGCACATATAAAAAGTGATGAAAGACTGACGAAGAAAATCTATAAAGCGAAAGCAAGTGGTAAAAGCGGCCAGGGAAGACCAAGGTTGACTTCTGAAGATCAAATAGCCAGTATTAGCAGACAGAAATGTCAAAAGCACTCGCATACCTAGGCGAAAATGTGTGAAGAGATTGATGAGATTAAAGGCAGCGAAAGAAGTATGAAGGATCGCAACACTTGGCGTTTTGTCCTCTCTGACTACCGCGTTAGGGATACGGCGTGAAGATATATATGTATGTATGTTCTCTAATAGAGTCCTCGCATTCATATCCGAAAAAATATAAAAATTGCGCCAAGTTCGACGCGTCTGTTGACTCGTCAAACTGAATGGCAAAAAATTCACTTAATTTAAATTTTTCAATTATTTGGTTGTGTATATCGATGGCCATTTTTCATTAATTTCGATGTTGTATCATTTGAAAGGGGTATAGTTTTGAAGATATGTATGTAGATAAACCTTATTGTCAGGTAATTCTAACACCAGCCGCCCAACCCTTGTATACAGCCAATTGTAAAATATTACCAACCATATAAACTTAAGACGACCTCGACAGCGCAGTGGTTTAGACGTTATGGCTAAGCGCGGAAGGTTCCAGGTTCGATTCTCGACCGGGTTTTAGGAAACAAACTTTCCTAGATTGTCTCGGGCAGAGAATATATAAAAGAAGATTGACTCCCGCCCATGCGTAAAGGAATTGGCTACTCTCAGTCGGATATGTAGGGTTGTTGCATTGGGTGTAAGATGCGGAGAGCATCTCGTTTAATTATACATCTATATATATCAAAATTTAGTTTCTGTATGTTTTGTAACTTATTTTTAATATTGGAGTGCAACGATATACAAGAGAATCATCAATATAATGATTTTTACCAGTTCGCGGTGCTTGGTGTTATTTCGTGTATCTTCGAAGTCTAAGCTCCAATACCAGTGAAATTTAAATGGGACCATCTCGATAGTATACCCTTTTAAACAAAAAAAGAATTATCGAAATCAATCCACAATTGAGGAAGTTATCGGTGAACATACATGAAAAAAAAACATACGTACAGTCGAACATTGAACCTCCTTTTTTTTGAAGTTAAATATCGGTTAAAAATCAGTCTAACATCGACTCGCTTAGAATAAAGTCGCATTTTTAGTTTTTAAAAACCTTCTCCAGGTCTGTTTTGACTAGGTCATGTCCTAGTTTGAGATAATCGGTGTAGATTTTTGGCGCGTTTATTTATTATTGCAAAATTACTATTAAAAAATTTGCTTGAAAATATTAATTATAATTATTATTTCTGATTAAAAGAAATTTGATAAAATTATTAATAATAATTATTATTTCTGAACTCAAAAAAAGTATCGTCAGACAGTATACTTTTAAAGATAGAGACACAATTCAGTTTGTGTATTTTCTGTCGGTTTCTAGATACAAATAAAACTTCAGATATCAACGTAATACTCTATATTTAATTATTTGTATATACGCGTACTTACAAATTAAATAATTGCTAAATACATACAGTAAATATAATATATTACATTTAAGTCAATACACACAGGCAATACAGTTATAGGTGCATTTGAATCACGATTTTTAAAGTATTTTATGTACATACAAATTCTACAATAAGTAGGACTTCCAATATCGATATAGCGCGATACCGCGCTTTCTAATCCCGCTCCCTGCAGGGTTAGACAGCGGGAACCGTGGGGTTATTACCTTATTACCCAAAAATTTGCAGACGGCGACAGCCACGCAATCACTGCGCGGCCGGTGACTAAT